>JAQPPZ010003067.1:9163750-10437500 GCA_028583015.1 Wollemia nobilis
CAAAGCAATAATAATTAGTGGTGTGAGTAGAAATCAACCTTAATTCTTCATTCACCTCTAATGGTATTTCATCATACATAAAATTAGCATCCAAAGAGACATCATGCAATCCATTACTTGAAATTTTTGTAGTCACTAACAGGGGTAAACATTTCACCTTGTCATCCATACTCAACACATCATGGTTAGCATTTACCAAAACTTGATGAGCGTTTGTAAATTTTCTTTCCCTTCATGATCTTCATCATTATCAAACGCCTATTCAAACATACCAAAATTAGGCACCCAATCAAAAGTGTGACCATCCTTTTCAATCCATAAGTCTTTTTTATCTAGGGATGTGTCAAATAACACATCACCATGATCAATCACTTGAGTTGCTTCAAATATATCAACCTCTTTGTAATTTGGTTCCAACTTATTATCCATCCATGACATCTCTTCATTAGAATATTCAAAACAATCATGCAAATTTGAAGCTAAATTTTCAATATCCTGAAATGAAAGAGCAGATTTTACCTCTTCCTCATCTAAAATTAGATGAGTCATACGAAACATTTACCATTTTTTCCCTTTCTGTTTCAACAAGATCTTCAATAAATTCATATTCATCATGATCTAATTTGGGAACCTTCTCTATTCTTGTAAATTTAAGATCTTCATGTGAATTATAAGTTTCAACATCCTGCATATCAAGAGGAATAGAAGTTTCATCCATAGGAGTGTGAGAAAATAATACATCTTCATATCTTCCCCAATGATTGTAAAAATTATCATTTAAATTCATGGGATGAAACTTCATTGTATATTTTGTATGATATTTTTATTCTTATACCAATTCTTTTTCTTCTTTATGCATGGTAATAGGATCATCATCGTTTTACAACACTTGATGATATTCCGACCCTTTTTCCAAAACACCCTCAGATTGTATAGGACTTGTAATATATTCCTGTGAGAAAGAAATTGCATTATATTGCATATCAATTGGCACAAAGGGTTCATTAGAAGGTTTAGAGTGAGCATATTCATCCAATTTCTTCCAAGAATTATAGTAATCATCTTCCAAAATTGAGTTGTGATGCTCAACTATTTCTTCATCATATCCTAATTCATCAACGTGTTTCTCATCAAATTCATCTTCACCTTCCTTAGATGATTCAATTATTTCCAAAAGTTGGTCATTTCTTGTATTCAAATTTGTAAGACTACTATCCACATTTGTAACCCATGATTCAATTTCATCACAATTTGGAGGGTGAGGAATTTCTTGACCATCAATTTCAAGAATCTCATCCAACATGTCTTCTGAGAACCAGTGGTGAAATTCTATTATGTATTCAAATTTATTTAATGATTTTATTTCACTTTCAATTTCAACCACTTTATTCAATTCCATGGAAGGTTTTATCCTATCCCATATCTCAAAACTAATTAGATTTAGGACACCTCCATTATATGAATACTTATGCATTTCTAGAAATGAACCCATCTCTATAAAATCCTCATTGGTGTATGTTGGCTTGGCAACTTGCACCTCATCTTTGATGATATCTAAGGTGGTTATAACATTTGGACATTCAAATTCATCCCCTTGATCATTCACCTTAGGCATCATTGGATTGAAGGGTGCTATATTAGATGGTTGGTGTAGGTTGGCATCAATAACTCCAGAATAACAATCTCTCATGGGAACATGTTGTACCTCCACTTGTCCTTGTTCTACCATTATTGCGACCTCATAGATTCTATGCAAATATGGGTCATCAATATTTTCCCTTAAAAGTGTAGCAAGTATGGGGGCTATGGATCCCATGTATACTTGAATAGCTTCCTCTTCTGTTAGGTCATAACTTTCCTACACTTTATCATATAACTCACAGAACCTCTCATTGAATTGACTCATGGATTCATTAGGCTCTTTAAGAACAAAGGTAAACTAATTTTGCAACATATCTAAGTCAACCTGATTACCAAAATGATAAAGATATGCTGCTTCTTGTCGGACCCAAGAAGTCCTAACCTCCATGGGTAATTGGCCATACCTAAAGAATTATCTGTCATCCAAAATGTATGAGAATAACCTACAAGCAACATCCTCATGGAAAATTTGCCATTGAATTAACATGCTCTTGTAGATATCCAAATTTTGTATGTATCCCAATGCCAAATTCTACCCATACTATGGTGGACCCTCCAATATACATTCAATAATTTTATGGGGTATTCTAGGCATATGTAAACACTCATAATATTGACCTAAGAGAGATACCATTTCTATTCTTAAAGATACCATTTTTGCACTTATTTCATCAAATGTCACCATTAGTGAAACTCAAAGAATAACTTCAAAACCAATTTTGTTAGTCAAATAAAAATATCTTGCAAAGAAGCATGAAATGACTAACAAATATCAAATATTTAACATATGAATCATCATGTTAGCATCATCCAAAATATATGCATCAATTAAACCATGACATTAAATAACATTCTCAAATTTGCAAAAAGGTTAGCATCAATGCATCATCAAAATGGAGAATGTTAGAATCAATGAGAGTGATCATATGGAAACAAAACCTTGTTAGTCAAGACCAATGTATTTGAATAAATATTTCAAGTAACATGAACAAATTAGCATCTAGATAGCAATAAAATAAGTCAATTCATGCCCTCCTACATCTCAAAGTGTTGAGTGCTAAAATATTACCAAATATGCTAGTCAAATGGATGAAATATTTGGCAATTCAAAACTCTCAAAGTTACATCAAATCACATTATTCATTGCATGAACAATTAAAAAAACATTTGAAACAAAAATGAATAATTTAGCATAAATGAAATAACACCAATTCATGCCCTCCTTCTAGTGCCAAAATATTAAGTGATAATTTTGTCCAATTTCAAAACCACACTCACCTTATGATTTTGATCACAAAACCTTCTCTTGCAAAGAATTTAAACAAACACAACTTCTCCAAGGTCTCTGCTATATTATAATTTTCACATATGTATTAATAATATCAATGAATATATATCAATTAATGCTAGGAACACCTTAGTGATTGCAAGTAATTGTTAACAAGGGGTATGTGTTGGTTTATTTTACCATGCTATATTAATGATTCTTCATAAAACTTAGACCAAAGCAAATGTGAATTGGCCCTCATATGACCACGATGTAAAAGCATTAATTATTTTTATCTTAAATATTTTTAAGTAGATTTTATCTTCCTTGGATAAAGTAGTGTTTAAATTCAAAGACATTGATATGTCAATTTAATACAATAAGCAATTTTGCTTCCTGTTCACTAGTCTACTAGTTGTTGATGTTCAAAAAATTCCCTGGTTGTACCTCAACTTGTTTTGTTCCTAGACGAACAAAATTAACTCCTTCAAAATTTTTTACTAGCGATTTAAGAGGACAATGATGTGGTAGAAGAGAGTGAAACATTTGTGTCTCCTTTTCAATTGTAATTCCTTATGAAATCATTTTTGATATGGAATAATGAAAGGATAACAGAAGATGACAATACCATTTATGTGGCAATTTGAAGGGACTTTCCTATAATGGAATGGGTGATATTTTTTTAGACGTATGACCTTCATGTGTTACTTTATCCTTAAGTAAGTGGATTTTTTTTACCTGAAGTTGAAGAGGAATGAGTGATATAGGTTTAGCAGGTGCGGCGGGAGTGATGGTTTGAATTTTCTAGGCAGGAATCTTAGCCAAGGTGGTAGAGGTAGAGCAGGTATGAAAGGAACGGGTGGGAACCTTGAGCATGGATCAAGTGAGGATCCAGAGGAATGCGGTCAGGCTACGATATATTTGGAGGTGGGCATCATGCGGGGAATTGACCCTCCTTAGAAAGACCCAAAAAAAAATATAAGAAGAACAATGCGGGGCCCAAGAAGTGGCTGTCTTTTGCTTAGACTATTAGAGGAAAAAGAAAGGAGGTTCTCTCTCTTTCGCCCTTAATTCTAGTAAATAATAAAATTTCATCCCCAACAAGTTCCATGAGCCCTTTTCTTTCAATGGAAGAATTCTCCCTGGTAGGCAAGTTTTTGGGAGGTAGGCTAGACATGGAGACTATCAGGGCTTGGGTAATGGGTAAATGGTGACCGGTAGGTAGCTTGGAGTTGGTAGCTCTAACTTGAGGGTTCTTCATTATCTATTTTAACAATATGGAGGATGCTAACCATATTTTAATAGGAGGTCCTTAGTTTTTGGTCAAAAGGAGCCTTTTTCTCAGACGATGGGGTGAATATTTTGACCCTAAAAAGAAAAATATTAACATGACCCCTATTTGGGTTCATATCCCGAGTCTACCTACCTAGTTATTCAATGAATATTGGCTCCAGGGCATAGCCAGAACTATAAGGGACCTGATCTCCATTGACCATACGACCTTGGCTAGGACAAGGATGACTCATGCACGAATCGACGTAAATTCTAATTTGGATAATGAATTGCCAAGGTTTTTGGAGCTATAGTATGGAGAATACTATAGAAAAAATCTAGTAGAATATGATAACAGACCAAAATTCTATGTAGAATGCAAAAATCAAGGACATCATGCAATCAGTGCCCTAAACTAGCAATGAATAGAGAAAAGCAGAAGCAAGGAATGCTAGATAGAGGAAATTTGAGGATTTTCCCTGGAAGAGGCGATTTCAATCAAGAAAACTATGTCTACCAAAAAATAAAAGAAAGGGTGCAAGGTCCTAACAAGACAAAGAAAAACAATAGGTTGTTGGCAACAAAAATACTCAGGTAAGTTCCAATCCTCTAGTTTCAAATAAATTTTCAATTCTATCCAATATGGGAGTAGGAGAATTATCGAAAGACATGGAAGCCCAGAACCTTCAGGCTAACCTTTCTAACTCTCTAGAATCCCCATCCAAGTCAAGATCCTCAAACCCTAATGCTAAAATTATTGTAAGCCCCATGGGCATCACAAAGCCAAACCCTAATACCCAATATCTAGAATCCCCATCCAAGTTGGGATCCTTAAACCCCAATGCTAAAAATACTTCAAGCCCAGTGGGCATCCCAAATCCAAACCCTAATGTTGAAGAACTTAGGAAGAAATTTGAGGCATTGGAAAATAAAAAATCTCATCTCCCTAACATCATCACTAGGAGCCAGGTGAATCCTACTGAGGGGTCATCCCATAGACCAAGGGAATACAGGAAAAAAGGAGAAGATTTGGATGTAGGGGTGGAGATATGTGAAACTCTTCAGACTGAGGAATATGGTAGTCCGGTTCTGCAACAAATTTCCTCCCCTAGTTTAGTCCTAAACAAACCAGGAGCACTATGAAGTCTCCTATATATTTTAGCAGTGAAAAAAGAAGAGGGAGAATATCAAATGCTGAGCATCAAAAAATTAAAAGTGATAATGATATTGCTAATGGAAAATAGAGAACCTTGTTTCAACAGGTTATTCCGGGTTCTGAAGACAACAAATTAGGAAAACCCCCTCAAGGGAGGGGGAGAGGAAGAAATCCCAAATAATCTAAATGAAGTTACTCTCATGGAATGTGAGAGGCATCAATGGCCTTCCCAAACACAGGGAAGTCAGTGCAATAAGAAATAAAGTGAATCCAACTATTATCATGTTGCAAGAAACAAAAATTGATGAGATTTAGTCAAAAAAGTAGCAAAAAAAATCTGAAATCAAAGGGATATGGTTTTCAAATAATCCAGAGTAGCTTCTAGAGGCCTTATGACTTTGTGGGATCCTCGAATAGTAGAAGGCATCATTATTTAAAAAGATGATAGGGTTCTTAGTATTTTATTTAAGGAAATAAATAGCAATAGGTCATGGATCCTTTCAAATATTTATGCCCTAACTTCAATTCAAGGGAGAGATCTACTGTGGGAGTACTTAGGCAATATGAGTGAAATCTTCCATAATGTCCCCTGGATTCTGGCTGGGGATTTTAACACTCCTCTTTACCCTTCAAACAAAATGGGTGGAAATGGACCACCTATCAAGAGCATGGATGAGTTCAATGACTTTTTGAACTCCAACATGTTGATGGATGTAAAACTTAGAGGAGGAAATTATACCTGGAGCAATCTGCGAATGGGGTGTCATCTCATTCAAGAAAGGCTTGTCAAGTTTTTCTATAAAAGGAGGCTACAACTCTATTCGGTGATTCTACCCTGTAAGCCCTTCCAAAAATTACCTTTGATCATAATCAATTTTTTTTGGAGATCCCTAACTCTTTGTCCTTAAATAAACCTTTCAGATTTCAATCTATGTGGATCAAACATTCCAGTTTCAAAGATAACTTAATTCAGTGGTGGCAATAGCCTATCAGGGGTAGTGCAACTTTTAAACTTGATGGAAAATTAAATTTTGTTAAGAAAAAGCTTTGAAATTGTAACAAAGAGGTATTTGGGAACCTCTTTGAAAATAAAAAATAGGTTGTTGAAAGTTTGAATATAATTGATCAGAGGATTCAACATGGTGCTACTGATGAAACTACTAGACAGAAGGAACAAACAAAACTAGCAGAGTTTCCTAAAATTTTGGCTTGTGAGGAAATATATTGGAGGAAAAAATCAAGGGCTCTTTGGTTGAAATATGGAGATTCAAATTCCAAGTTTTTCACATCACCATGCTTAGAAACAAAAGCAATAACAAGATAATTTTTTTAAAAAAAGTAGATGGTTCTATTACTTAGGACTTAATAGAAATCAGAAATGAGGCAATAACTTATTTCAATTCTATCCTTGGTCAAGAATCATAGTGCAATTATGAGGCCAAATATATTCTCTTGAAATTCATTCCTAGGATAATAAATGAGGATATAAACCTTAAGCTTCTAGCTCCATTTTCTGATGAGGAAATTAAGGAAGCGTTGTTTAGCATGGAGCCAGATAAAGCCTCGAGACCCGATGGCTTTCCCCATCATTTATATCAAGATTTTTGGGACATCGTAAGTGAGGATGTAATTTCTACTATCATAGAATTCCAAGCAAGCAATCATATCCCAAAAGGTCTCAACTCTACTTTTATTTCTCTAATTCCTAAGAAGCAAACCCCTGAATCTATGGCTAACTTCAGGCCAATTAGTTTGTGTAATTTTTCTTAACTAAAGCCATTACAAATAGAATGAGAGATGTTATGCCCCACATCATAGATCCATGCCAGGAAAAATTTATCTAGGGTAGGTCAATCTTGGATGGAGGTATCACAATACATGAAGCTTTGCACTCTGCTCATAAGACTAACAGGTCTATTTTTACCCTCAAGCTTGATATCAAAAAAGCATTTGATAGGCTAAATTGGGAATTTCTGATTGTTGTCCTCCTTAAGTTTGGTTTTCACCACCAATGGATTAATTTTATCAAATAATACATTTCTAAAGCATGGTTCTCAATTCTGGTTAATGGAACAACTACTGGTTACTTTCAAAGTCATAGAGAAATTCGGCAGGGGGACCCTATAAACCCTATGTTATTCATCATTGTGGCAGAAGCTTTAGGTAGAACCACAAAAAATGCTTGTGTTTCAAGGCTAATATCAAGAATTAAGGAAAAATCTCTCACTAGGGCTATTTCTCACCAACAATTCATCGATGATACCCTTCTATTTACTAAGGCATCGATGGTTGAGGCCAAAAGAATTAAATACATCCTGCAACTCTATGAGGATGTTGTTGGTCAAAAATTTAATTTTAGTAAAAGCAAGTTATATTTATTGAACACCCCCATTTAGAGGTAAGGAAGGATTGCAAAAATTTTAGGGTGTGATATAGCAAACCTCCCAACTTCATATCTTGGTCTCCCACTTTTCATTGGTTCTCCGAGAGAGTCAATGTGGGACAGGGTTATTGAAAGAATTCAAAAAAAACTTGTTGGATGGAAAGGTCATCCTCTATATCAAGTAGTAAATATGACCCTCATTAAGGCCTCTCTTCAGAGCATTCCAGTATATTTCCTCTCCATTTTCAAAGCCCTTGTGAAGGTTTTCCAAAAAATTGAGAAACTCCAAAAATAATTTTTATGGACTGGATCAGAGGAGAAAAAAAAGGATACACCTTGTAGGATGGACCAAAGTGTGCAGACCCAAGGAAAATGGGGGCTTAGGTCTGAGGATAATTTCTCATATGAATTTAGCTTTACTAGCTAAGCAGGCGTGGTGCCTCATTTCTGGTGAAGAAAATGAATGGACAAATATCATCAAACGAAAGTATCTTCAAAATATGGAATTTATAAGTGACTCAGTCCCAATCAGAGGTTTTGATTTTTGGAAAGCAATTCTCAATTGTAAGAAAATCATAAAAAAAGGTTTAATATGGGTTTTAGGCAATGGTGAGAGGATAAATTGCTGAAATGACAAGTGGGCTAAGGATGAACCACTCATGCAATATCCTAATTTATTTTGAATCAAAGATATCATGAAAGAATTCACTGGTAGAAAAGTCTCCGATTATATGGTTGAGGACAGAGGTAGAATGAAGTGGAAAAAAATAAGGATTCAGGGATTTCAAGTGGAATCAAATGATCTTTGTAACATTCTCGGGCAATAGTTTATCCCCATGAGACACAAGGAAGATCAAGTGACCTGGGCTCCTACGAAAAATGGGCAGTTCACTGTTAAATTAGATTATAAGATTCTGCTTGATGACGAGGATTTTGTCCTCCAAAAGGACTTAGTTTGGATAAAAAATTTAATTCCAAAAATTGTAGTCTTTTCATGGCTGGTTATCCAAGGAATAATTCTAACCATTGATAATATGATGTGTAAAGGTATTTGTATCACTAATTGTTGTTATTTGTGTAGGGCTAATTGGGAGACCATTTATCACATTTTCCTTGAGTTCCCCTTTTCCTTGACTGTCCTAAGTGGGGTTTTTCAGGCCTTCAATATTTCTTGGGTTAAACCAACCAACGTACTTGATTTTTTCATCCAGTGGCCTTACCCCTTTTCAAGCCAAAGACTTAGATACATGTGGAAAATTTGTCTCAATCACTATCTTTGGTAGGTGTGGTTAGAAAGGAACCATAGAGTCTTTAATGAGTCTATCAATTATCATCAAACTATCATTGCCAGGATCCTATCCTTTGCCAATGAGAATGTGAACCTTATCCCTTTTGATAGTCGTAAACCTCATCTGCAGGAGACCACGATTGCTCAATCTCATCAATAATTGGAAAACACCTCCTTGGAGGATTAAAACAATTGTTGAAGAGGCTAGGATCCTTTTCCAGGGAAGACAAGACAAAAAATCCCAACATGTATTTCGGGAAGCTAACAAAGTTGCTGATAAGCTGGCCAATTTGGGTGTCGATGGTGACAAACTTTTCAAATGGGAACACAGTGTCCCAAGTGAAGTAGAGGATCTTATTCAAAAATAATGCCAAGAATGATAGTAGAATTTACCAATAAGGAAGGCACTGTAAGTTTGAAGGCTATGAGTATTCCTGTCTCTTTTTTGAAATGGACTCACAATAAAAATTATTCGAGTTGTCAATCTTGGTGGATTCTACTTGGAAATACCACAAAGACTAATGGGGATAGTAACATGTCAGATAACATGGATCCTAGACATCTGAGTAATTTGAGGTTGGTTTATAATCATAGGGTAGGAAAGAAACGACAATATAAGACTTTGAACCAGAGCCACGTGGACCACCAGATAGCCACTGCCATAAATCTAGCCAGCAGGTTCACTTCTCCAAGGCTGATTGGCCAAGACGGGATGTGGTCCCAAAGCATGTCATATACAAAATAAATCAATTACCAAAGAATTATTAAGAGTAACTATCAATACAAAGCTTGTGGGAGTTTTTTCAGTACTCTGCTATGTGTGTCTGCAACTTTTTGTTTCTCCACTATTTCAAGGAAGGGATCTATGTCTGTTTATTTTTTTGTAATTATGATGCAAGTGTGTTTTCTTGGGGTATACCCAAAATGTTGTATGGGAAGTTTATTTTTGATAATAGGCTATGTGCCTTACCGAATGTAATGGCTTTGGTAGTATGTATATTTTACGTATATAGGATCCTTAGTAAGGACATGTTCATCAACAACCCTAGGCTGATTTTTGTAAAAGGTTTTGGGTCAACCTGTAAAACCCGATATTAATGCTATAGTATCTTATCTACCAAAAAAAAATATGTATGACCTTCATAATTCCATAACAAATTATGAATAGTGATTGGTTCATATTCAAGTCCTAATTCATGCATTATATTAATCAAGATGGTTTCATCTTCAAATGTCTCTCTTTCATGTGAATATAACTCTTCTACATATTATTTCATTATTATAGTGGCTAGTGTCTAGATAGTTTCTTCATGTTTTTCATCAGAATAAGGAAACCATAAGTGATATAAACATTTTATAAATTTTTTTGTATGAGGACATAAAGAAATCTTCTTTGAATTGATGTCATTTGAAATGGTCATATCCCTTAACCCACAATTAATGAAAGTAGTTGTCGTAGAAAACCAAGGCCTTCCTACATTTTTTTGGATAACCATTCACATAATTATAAGGTTGAAATACCAATAAGTCGATTGGATATTACCATGAGGAAACCATCATAGGAATATCTTATATTATTCCTTTTGGTTTAGCAACAAATCTATCAACCATTTATAATATAGTAGATGTAGGATTCAAGTTGTTCAGTTGTAATATTTGCATTATATCTTTGGTCATAACATTAATGGTTGCCCCAAGATCAATCAGAACATTGGATATATATATTGATCCTATGGTTATTGTGACTATTGGACTTTCTAGATCACCATATTTGGGTGGAACAAGTTTTCTAGAAAGCAGGCCATCCAATTTTCCATCTACCTATATGGTTTTGGGAAAGGATTTCTTCTTCCTTATTTTATTTTTAAGGAAAAGGCCATAAATGATTTTATTTATTAATGGTACATCCTTAATTGCTTTTAATAAAGGAATTTAAATTGTTAAGCATTTTAGTTCCTTTACTAAATTTGATTCCAAGGTGATTTCAAAAATTTCAAATCATTTAGGGTATTGTAAACTTTCCTGAGGAAGGTTTTCTTATTTCTCTTATCCTTTATCAAAATTTAATTTTTGTGTTTTTGGGATAAAGGGTTCTTATTTTTATTCATCGATTTTCATTTCTTCAATAATAGGTGGAGTAGGCTCAGGAAGTGTCTTTCCTAAGCGTAATTGGATATTACTATAGTCGATTACATTTATCGTGGTACTCTCATTAGATTCAACCATATAGATAGGGGCTACCTATATAGTATTATTAGGATTGGCCACAGGTTGGGACAAAAGTAGAGGTTGCTTCACTTATTGTTGTTGTTGTCCTTGAGGAGAATTTTGAGCAGGATCAAGCAATTGATTTTGTGGTTGACTTTGTTATCTCTGTTTTCCCTGGTATGGTTGGTATAGCTATCCCTAATTTTATGCATGAGATGGTACTTGCATCCATAGTAGATTTTGTTGATTCCATTATGGATTTTTCTACCCATATTGTGACCAATCTTGAGAAGATATCCATGGAGGTTGAATTCAAGACTATTGTGGTGGTTTTTAGTAACCCTATGGCATAGACCAAGGATTTTATCCCTAATTTGTGTAAAATTATGGGGCATTTGGATATTGCAAAAACTTTTACCCTTGTATTTGCCCAAAAAAGTTGAGTTCTTTTATTTGTGTTTCCAAGATAGTTTTGAGTATTGGAAGTAAATGACATTGGTCTATGATATGTCCTTTTGAAAAAATGCTACAAATAGTAGATATAGAGGTTTTGTTTAAAGGATAATCTTGAAGAGCATGCTTTTTTATGCATCTTGGACAATAAATAGCTAGGGGTTCCATAGATTTAGTTTTTGCATTCATTTCTCCTAACATATTATTGAGATGCACAAGAATGTTGGTTTTAAAATTAGAAAATTCTTCCATTAGTTATTTCATATCACTACCATTATTACTCCTCTTTCATCCTCTTTATCTTGTGTGGGAGTAGTTTCTACATAGTTCCAAAATCTCATCGATGTTAAGGGTACTCACATCTCCCTTACCCATTAAATCTAACACTTATCTAGAGTCATCTTGTAATCCTCTTAAAAATATATCCTTGCATATTTTTGGTTCAACAGGACCACATCTCTTTTGCACAAAATCTAACCTATCCAAGTAATCATCTAGATTTTTCTCTTCTTGTTGTTTGATTCTAAATAATTCATCCTTCCTATTTTTTACTTGATGGTATTCTTAGTACTTGTCCAAAAATACTTGTTCTATTTCTTCCCAAGTTCAAATATATTTGGGTGCTAAAATCATAAACCAACATAAAGTTGAGTATTTGAGTGTGGAAGGGAAGACTTTAAGTTTTTGGTTATCATTTGTGTAATCGTATGTTTGGCATATAATATTGAATTCAAATAAGAATTGATCAAGATCTTCATAAGTACTACCCTTAAAGTTTGGTAGCACCAAAGGTAAAATTATTTTCATTGGAGAGCTTTATGTGGGATTTAATTGAATAGGATATTCAAAAGTCTTGGAAGGTGTAGGATTGTCCCCTTGAGTGTGAGCATTGCTACCTCTATCTGGGTTTGCTTGTAAATCTACTATTGTCTTTCCAACACCTGGTATAGATTTGTTTAAACTACCCTAATGGTAAAAATATATCAGGGTAGGTGAGGAGGTTCTAATAATTTTCTCCTATTGTAATTCTCTCAAAGGGGATATGCTTCCTAAAAATGAGGATGGTGGTTTTCTTACAATAATGTTAGGAATATCAAATGCAAGTAATTCACCTCCTTTGTGTGAATATCACCTTCCTATGGTAGGTAAAGGGTTTGTTTTAAGAAATCATCCTTTTTCATTCCTTAACCTATTCATTCATTCTATACTTGTGTTATAACTATATGAAATGCAACTATCAGCTACACAACTATATTTTATGCAAGTTGTTATTTCAAAAAGTACTCTAAGGTTCATTTGTTACAACTTGACACAATGATAATTGTATGACTGTTTTATCCTCTAACAACACCTATGATCCTCGATAATAGTGCTAAAAATAATGAGTGTCATTAATGTAATCATTTAATTTAAATATTTTTCAAATCTAAGGTAGTTTCCAAGTCTATATATGATAGAGGAGTTTTGGGATTCTACAGTTCAAAAATCAGAGCACATGCATATTTGGTGGAATAGAGGTTCATAAGGGTCTTTCAAGGATCACACTATCGCTAATTTATAGAATTAAAACTACTTAAGTTGTATAATTTAAATTTATAAAAGAAGAAAGAAACTAGCTTACTTTTTCTAAATGAAAATAATATGGAATGTAAATGCTAAATTGGAATCACTACATTAAGAATTGCCGAAAATGAAACTGTTGTAAAAAAATTGCTAAAGCAAAAAATATTGTTGAAAAACTACAAATAACTATTGTAACTAAAGTGATAGGAAATAGAAATTATAAATGAAAAATTAAACACAGGTCAGCTAGCTATACCACAACACTCACACATCACACTTGAAAAATAGGAAAAAATAGAGTAAAAATAAAAGAAATCCTAATTACAAAAAATTAGCAAGAAATGGACAACAATTTAGCAAAAAATGCATAAAATAGAAAATCTATAAAAATTTATAAAACAACTCCTTCCATAATCCCTGAGAGTGGTCCCTTGCTCCCTAGTCTAGCATAAGGTCTCAACACACCAAAATTTTAAGATCTAAAAACTCACTCAATCACTAACACAACATCTAAAAATGTTACACTTTTTATAAAATAGTTCTATTGTTATAGTTTGCTACAAATTACAGTACTATTTATAAACCTATCATCTAGTTTCTAACCACCAACCAATAGGTGAGTGGAATTATTTTTACTAATTTCCACATCCCTATTCTATGTTAGATAAAATAAAAAAAAACTGAATTGCTATAAATGCCTGATTTGTTGCTTGGATACAACTAACTTAGTCCTAATTTAGGACAAAATTCACTTTGCACTCAGTTATGTGCTTATATCACTTCTAATTTGGTATGAAATCAGAAAATAATAGGTGGAGCATCATTGTCCACACGTATCCATATTCCAACTCATTCATTCCTATAGGATTGGGTTAAAATATTAATTTCCTATTGATTCTTCATGTTCTTCTGAAGTAACTTTGAAATATGAGGTTGTATACATGTCATATTCGGTTGTAACTAATTCCATCATGTGGGAGAACTTCCAAGTGCATGGTAGGTCCCTCCTCATTTCTCTTGGTGTTCCTCAAATAGTTTCAACTCCTCCTTTAGTTTTGTCCTTGTTTTCCTATTATGTTGCAGATGGCTTCCTAGATATTCTAGAGCTACTCCTACATATGTTGTTGCTAGGCTATCATGCACCCTGTTTCAACTATAATGTGGCTATTTTGGCACCAAATAATCCTAGAAATTATTTTTAGGTGGAAAAAAAATTCAAAATAGCTTAGCCATTCAAAATATCATAAGACCTTTATTTTATAGTGATTTTTACTAGTTGTTTTATTGCTAAAATCATGCAAAAATATGATAGAAAGTGCAGAAAATAATCAAAATAGTGGCATAATATCTCTTAACATTTAATCATGCTAACATCAATAAAATAATGCATTTTAATCAAATATTTGGCATATAACTATATTATTTATTGAAATATGACAGTTTTTCATGTCAAAAATGATGCAAAAATGAGGCATTATTTGGCCTCATCCTCCTTTACATATGGGCATAAGGGTGAACCTTAGTATTATAGGATAAGGCCTCATCCTGACCACTTGAATGTCATCTACAATTACTAGTTCTCAGTTGTGGTATGCCTTGGTATGGAAGAAGAAGAAATGTGGGATGCATCTAAGTGAATCTAACAAACTTAATGGGAAGAAATCCTAAAAAGAACAAGGATTTTGATATAAGGGATGGACTCTTATGTCTTAAAAATTGGGTACTTATACCCAAATTTGGAAATTAGAGAAGATTGGTTATGTGGGAAGTGCATAGTTCTCCTTATTTTACTCATATTAGAGGGGCTAAGATGAGTGAGAGCATGAAAAATACCTTCTTCTAGGAAGTTATGAAGAAGAATGTCATTGATTTTGTTGCTCAATGTTTGGAATGGCACCTTATGTGGTGTAAGTGTGACCCTTGATTCTGTGGGTAGGCAAAACAATAAAAGAATATTTTCTTTTATTGGGTCATGTTACAATACAAACCTAGCCTTTGGCTAGGGAAAGAAGTTGAACATCTCAACCATGGTGAAATAATGCTGAGATAGAGCCAACATGAACCTTAAACATACCCCATCACATCTGAAGATAGAGGTAAATAGAACCTTTACCATGATTGAGATGCCATAAAACATCACCATCTATAGAATAGAGCAATATGCCACCCGACCATCGGGTGGTGGTCAAGTTTAATAGCATGTTGTGCACTATTTAAATAATGGTTTATACCATAACAAAATGCATGTGGTATTATTAATATTCCTCCCACTATTGGAACCATTGGTGAATCAAGTGGAAGAGCTAAGCAAACCCTCCATATTTTATGGGTCTTAAGCGGTGTACCTTAGACTCTTTTGAGGACCTCACTTGACATCTATGTCTCTTGAGGTATGAACCTAACATAATTCAAGCACTAGTCAATAAGTTGACTAAAGATGTATACCAGGGGACATCAAGGATGATGCACTGGTGGTGGAAAATAGGTTTTCCAAAGATAATTTTAGGATATATGGGTATCCTAAAGTGATATTTATGAAATTATATTTTTGTCTTTGATGACACCTATTTTCTATGAGGTTAACTCATGATAAGGGTCATCAAGTCATAGGTTGGAACTCCTTTGTGAGAGATTTTGATAAACCTAATTGCATTTAGACTTGTTGTGTCTAAACTATTATGGAAATATGATTTCATATCATCTCTATGAAAACAAAACAATGTTGAACAATGGGCCACTTGGGAAAAAGTGGAAGACATGAGGAAATATTTTCCTTACTTATTTGAAAACAATTTGTAATTCTAATATTATTGCAATACTCTACCATAGTTTGACTATGCATTGATAGATGTTTCAATGCTTTGACTCTATGATGAGATTTATGTATTTATGGATGTTTCAATACTTAATATTTATGCAATATGGATGTTTTATTGCATTGAGAATATGGTACTACTGATATTTTATTGAATTACAAGTCTAGGTACTTTCGTGGGTGGAAGAAGATGATTGACCACTAGGAATGAGATATTGGAAAAAGGAAAATGATCATGAATACAACTAAGGGTAACATGGAATATTACCCTCATGTAGTTGCATTGCAATTTACATATGCTTATGTTTGCACCATTGGACCATGATGTCTAGTACTAATCTCCTTAGATTTGGTCGGTGGTAGTTGAGTCTATATTAAAATAGGTCGCCCACTTAAGGTTAAAACAATGGTGTGAAGCATTCAGTATACATTTAATACTTGTTATTGTTGATTTATAAATATATATATTGCTTGTTTGTTTATTTGCAATTCTTATAAAAATATATAATTACTTTATGCTTTCCACAGAGGACAGTGTTTAGTCCAAGGGGGGTAGTATGTCATGACCTACCTTGGCAGGATCCTTTTACATGATGAATTAGGACTTAATTCTTAGTTTTATAATGTTTTGTGAATTAAATTGATGCTTTTGTAAAAGATATATTTTATAAAATAGATTTTGGAAAAAATAAAATCAAATCAATTAATCATGGTTTAATTAATCTAATTGCATGTTACCTCATTAATTTGGTAGGTTTTGGAATGCAATTAGGTGATATTTGTCTTCACAAAATGTGTCTAATTTTGATTGGACCAAAAGAGCACTAAGATAATTTAATAATATAATTATTATTTTATTAAATTAGAGGATTATTCATCCTCCTCCATGGTTGCTTCATGGCGGTTAATTTTTAAAGGAGATTCCTCTTTTTCTCCTTTAATAGTTTTAAATTTATCATGTTCTTGAGAAGGGAGCAAGGAACAAAAGGATGAATCACCTTATCTCTAATTTTTGATTTTAAATTATTAATATTATCTCTTCCTCATGTGGGGAGGTGGGGAGGAAATTAATTTTTTAGTAAAGAGAATCTTACTTTATTGGGAAATAATGCCCTTAAAATAGCTAGAAGGGCTTAGTTCAAGCTAGACAAGCACATGGATAAGACTAGGATACTGAAGGAAGAGCTTAAGGAGACCAACCTTTCATGAGAATCAGGTTGGGGAATATCAAGCTTTTGTCTTGCTTTGTTTATGATTCAATGGAGGATTACAAATTTCCTTAGTTCTTTAAGTATTTTCCTTCCAAAATTTTCAAGGCATTGTGATTGTCTTCCTTTTTAGAAGCAAAGTGTTTGTGCTAGTTTTAAAGCTCTAATTATTTACCAATCCTATGTGTTTATACTTTTTTAGAGGCTCTAATTATCTAAAAATACAATGGTGCTAAGATTTTAATTATTTACCTTCCCCTTATTGAATAATAAAGCCTTTAGTAATGATGTATTTTGCCTATGAATGATAGTCCCTTGTTTTGATTCAAAACATCTCCTTTGAAAGGATGTTTGATTTAAAATTGTGCTCCTTATATCACTAAAACTCATGCTTAATGTATTAATTGTAATAGTGGTTTTTTTATTACCTATTATAGAACCTTGATAAATTCTTAAAGCCATCTTGTTCAATATATGTTAACAGGTGCAGTCACCTCTCTTGTGTTGCATAATCAGTGATCTTATGGTCCTATAACAATTATTATATTTATACACTTTCACATGTAATCTACATTGGATGGGGTTTGAAAGGATTAAGATGGTTTCTTGAGACATTTAAGAGATTTGTGACCTCTACGCTCTACCACCTAAGAGATCAAGGCACACTGCTTTGCACTTGATATCACTCAGTCAAAAGTTTGAACACCCTCCTAAGAAATATTCCACATGGTATATGTTCAGGCTCAACTAGTTTTTATAGGAATAAGGATCCCATAAACACTTGACCATAAAATGGTGGTCAAGGACCATGCCACTTGGTGGCTTATTGGCACCATTCAAATCTCCCACAAAGCCTGTTGACCTATTGACCACTGCTTAGATCCTACCACATGTTTTCTTGGGTTTGGTTGTTGGTTTTGAGGTGCATAGTTGGAAACCATTTTTTTGTATATGGAATGCAATATCCCACATTGTATATATGGGTAAGAAGTAGGGGTTTATAAGTGATTTGTCCCCCTTAAGGAAGTGACCACCACTTAGTGGTCATGGTTGCCACCGAGTGGGGCCACTACACAATATTTTAGGGCACTTTGGACACTTGTGTAGCTTTGGATGGTTTCTTAGACCTACCAGTTGACTCGCATTATCTTGCCACATGGAGTGCTATGAGTGGTTGGTTTAGTTCCCTACTAGTATTATGCTTATTTGGTATAATTGATATTTTTGGTAGTTCAATGCTTTTATTTTAGTCTCATATTTATCATGGGAGAAATAACTAAGTTCATTAAAGTGGTAGATCCACCCCTAGGTATATGACCACAAGTTAGTGGTCAGGATAACCGAGGAGGCTATGCTCGGGATAGTCATGGAGGCTAGAGGCTAGTTATTTCTAGTGGAGGATGAGCATTAGTGGTGGATGCCTCATTGACTATTTGACTTGGATGCCTTGTTGACTATTTGAATTTCTTGGAAATTGAATTGACTGGCTTAAATTATGTTGACAAAAAATAATAAACACCATTTTTGAATTTTTATAACATTTTATTTTTGAGGATTTGGATCTGCTTAAATCCTTTATTTTTGCAATTTAAAACCTTATTTTTTGGATACTAAATGAGATAAACTATTTTACAATGAAAGAAACAATAGAGCAAACTCAAAATGAAAATTTTATCAAATTAGGTGTTTTAAAAAGGTAAACCTTGTAGGGAAATTATAGAACAATTTTGTGGAGAAATTGTAGGTTAACTATAGGACAATTTTGTGGAGAAATTGAATATTATTGTGAAACAATTTTGTGAAAAAAATTTAATATAATTTTTTGGAGAAATTGAATATTATTATGAAACAAATTTGTGGAAAAATTATAGGAAAACTTTAGGGCAATTTTATGGAGAAATTGTATGTTAACTAGGATAATTTTGTGGAAAAATTGAATGCTAGTTGAAGGAATATTTTGTGGAAAAATTGAATGCTAGTTTAAATAATGTTTTGAGGAAAAATTAGATTCTATATTTACAAATAATTTTGTGGAAAATTTGGATGGCTTATAGATCAAAATTTTAGGGAAAGATCAAATGTTTGATTCATTTGTTTAAATGTTATTTCTATGTGAATGGAAATTAAGGGAATTTGCTTTATAAAAGTACCTTCTAGTTATGTTTAGGAAATAATGGGTGGGAAACTCATTCTTGGGAGAATTTATGGGGTTCCCTCTTGTTTTTGTTTAAACTAGACTAGAAGTGATTGCTTGAAATAAGGAATCTTGGAAATTTAATTACAAATGCATCTTCTAAGTTATGAACAAGAAAAAATGGGTGGGGAACCTATTATTTGGGGGAATTTATGGGGTTCTCTCTTTATTGGAATATAAGAATTTGTAATTGTAATTGATCTAACAAAGGAATATATTTTTATGGAAAAAGGGTATGTGATAAAAGAATGAATGTGGAATTCTTTCTTGGAAAATTATGGGGTTTCCTTCCTTTTTTGAAATGAATGTATAATGCATGGTTACATTATGGTGAATGTTTGTTGCATGGTTGCATTCAAATGAAAAAATACATACATTGCTTTATGATAGACTATTTAGCAAAAATGAATTAAATGAAAAACTACATGATATCATGAGCTATCTTGATCCCTTTTTACCATCAATTGAGTGACGGAGAGAAAATATGGACTAGTGAAGACATACATTTTAGACATTAATTTTCTTTGATATATGTTATATTAAGGATTTCATGATGAATGGCTCATTTTTAAAGGAAGTTTCTAGCATGATTATTATTTTGCAATCTATAATGCATGTATTGTTGTACTATCTCTAAGTTATGTAAATGATGGAACTCTGATTATGATCAAAATATGAATAAAATAGTTTTGCACTCTGATTTATGATGTTGTATAAATCATCATGTTTTATGGATTAATAATGGAAATAGGGATTGCATCTTATTTAAGTGACTTCTTGATGAAGAGATAGATTTTAAATTATTTAAGTATATGGACTTAAATAAACACCCTATATGTATTTGAGAGAGATGTTCAAAGGAATGGATGATAGACTATACTTATGAGTATTTAAAAAAAACAAAATTTCTCTCTCAAGATGGTTGGAAAATGATGTGTGTTATATTGGTAGCCCTATATGAACCCTCAAGTTCTAAAGTCAAAACCAAGTTTACCCAAGGAAACTCAACTTGATAATGATAAGAATAGATGAATTGATGAGAAATTAAGATAAAATGGTAAAGTTGGAGAGGATGAAACTAGGATAAAATGGATAGGGGATAAAAGAAAATTTATTTTTACTATTTATTATCATGATTTGAATCTCTAGACATGTGATCATAGCTTATATTATGATGTCTTATAGAACAAGACCTATGCACTGGTTTGACCAATTGAGACCACCAATAGTAAGAGGAGGAGATCAACCTTAGGAATGATTCTTGAATAAAGTTAAATTATTGTAATTTTTTCTCAATAAAAATTCCCAAAGAAAAAATGCAACACTTTCAAGTAGTGATAGCACTACTATGCTAGCACTTTTACCAAGTGATAGTGCTTTCACTATTTGATGGTGCTTTTATCAATATGCATTGTTTTCATCCCATGAAAACACTTTATATATATGTCAATGCTTTCACCAAGCAATGGATATTTTATCTCTTGTTTTTTCTTATTTTAACTTTGAGGTAATTTTAGGCTTGGTTAGGATGAAATCTTAGGTCAATATTAATTTTGTATAGAAAAATTGATTGTTGTTTTGATTTAGTTGTAAGAGGGGCTATAGATACTAAATTATTAAGAGTGGCATACACATGCCTTAGATAACATCTTGGAGCTACTATACAATGAGGATAATGCTCTTGTTATGGTGGAAGGGTTGTACCATGAAGCCTTGATTCCCAAGGTAGAGTTAAATCGAGCCCTACAAACCATTCTTATTGAGCATTGGTATTCAGAGATGAATTACTTTTAGCTATCATGTAGGGTTATTACCATAAATATATAATATTTTTGGTGTATTATCAAGGTCTCAATCATAGGGGGTCATATTTGCATGCATTAGGGTCAATAGTAGGAGTCTCCAAATATTGATTAGTGATCACTAGTTTTGTATTGTCATATTTGACTTTGACATCAATATCACATATGTCAAAGAGATCAACTAGAAAAATAATTAGCACTACTAGCTGCATTGGTGTCTACAATCCTCATTGGAAACACTAGTAGGATAATTATGCACTAGTTTTGGGTAAATGTGGTGGTTGATATGCTAGAGTAGTGGACAATTTTCACCTAGGGTCCATTTATCCTATGTTGATTATACCACTCATTGCATCAAGTGGTATACAAAGATGGTATGGGACTTTACTATTAAATGATATTCCATTTATGGACCTCAAAGCATATTTATATTTATAAATAAAAAGGGCTATCATGCCAATGATGTAGAGGAACCATTGGATTATAAATGGGTATGTCATTTTGAGGATGGATAAAAAAAGACTCATATAGGTATTTTTTATAGACTTAGGTAGATGATAAATGACCTATAGAGGGGTTAAGTAATATGACACCCTATAGGGAATATCTTGATTGGGTAGAGTATGAATATCAACTTGCTAGAGTTAGTTAAAGGTGGTGGTTGGTGGGACCACAAGGAAAGTAAGAGCTCTTCTAAGATTAGTAGGTGGTTAGGTAGTTTGACATGTAGCAAGAAATCCTATAAAATTTGGTTTGATATTAGTTTAATACGTGGGAGTAAGGGTTCAATACATTACCATATCCTAATACTTATCCCATGAAAAATATTTTTGAACCTATAATTCCAAATTATGGTAATGATGATCATAACATCAACAATCGCTACTCAGGGTGGTACTAGACCATTTATCTCATGAGGGTGATTTTGGAAGCATTAAGGATAGGGGAGAGAATATAATCAAGTATGTATGGCATCAATGATCCTAGCATAAACAATTACTAATTAGGGTGGTACTAGACCATTTACCTCAGGAGGATGACTATGGTAGTACTGAGGATGGGAGAGATAATACAGTCAAGAAGGTAGACTAGGATGGCTTAGTAGGTTGTCTTACCACATATGAGATACTAGTAGGAGTACTAGTAGAGGAGGAAGATAATAGTAATAATAGTGAGAGCAACAAAGATTCTAATTATCACAACAGGTAAGGTAGGACTAAGCAAGTTACCTAAATTATTAGAAGACATAGACACAGATGCATTAGTTAGACAAATGGAAAATAAATAGGTTTCATTGATGGATACTATGATAGAGTGGAACATAGAGGCAATGGATATGATAGAGGAGTGAGAATTATTTGTACACAAAACCTTCATTATATAGTAAATGATTCTTAATTTGATTACAAAGAGGGATGCATTCATGATGAACGATGTAATGACAATTATCATAAATGATAGTCAGCTAGTTCAAAACTTATTAAATCAATTTGTTTCCACTCAATAGAGACTATCTATAAATATAGATCGATTACATGTGGACCTAACAATAGATATTGAGATATTTACCTACTTCTATGCAATGTACCATATAGTAGTTCCAACTAACCATTGACCACCATCATCAATTTAGGTAAAAATTATATGGTCCCACTCATAGTATGTGAATCACTAGTTATAACATTCCTTGAGGATATCACTACCATCATGAGGATGAATACCAAGAGCCCCTAACATTGGTTCATAAATCTAGATCTATGTTTCTCCTTGGAGGGATAATTTTATTATTGTTGTTGTTGTATCATATTATACCATATGCTCATTGGTTTATATAAATATTTTTAAAGTTATATACATATGTGTGTGTTAGTTTTTATTAGGTTTTTTAATGATGGTGTAAATTTTGTAATGATGAATGCATAGTTACTTTATGATATTTATTTTTATTATATTATATGATTAAATCATGAATGATGATGTGATTATGCTTGAATTGATGAATTAAATGTGTAACATGATTTAGAATAGATATTTTAATTTTAATTTAATTTTATGATAAACATATGATATAGATAAAAATATATCCATAGGAAATTTAGATAATTCCAAATGGAATTGCTATAATACAAGATATGACACAAAAAATAATATGTGGCCATGGAGAATTTAGATAATGATATAAGTAATTGCTATGATACAAGATAAATATAATGTTTTTTGTAGACACATAAAATGCATCATGTCGAGGGCGACTACTCATATGGACATGCTACAAGACCATATGGAGGATCTTGGAAAGAATCCAAGATAGAGCAGTGGTTCTAACCAATCAATTTAGGCATTTTGGCCTAATTAGTCTGACCCGTAGCCCAGACCCACGGTATCCAGTCTAAACCATGGTTGACATCTATGATCTGCAGTCTGGACCGCAACTATGACCTGCAGTCTTAACTGAAGTTCAATTAGGCCTTCCGTCCAAGCCAAATTGGTTGGAACGGCCAAAATATCTATAAGAAGGCAGTTGAAGGATGGATATTCTAGAGGCTTCCATCCCAACTATTCTAACCACCCTTCTTGGTCTTGGCTTCTCCATGAAGCCACCCCTATCCTTAGGGGCATGCTATAAATACCCCCTCCAAATGGGGAGAATAAGAGAAGAAAGCATTGGAGATTTTAGCAGTGAAGCCCTAGCGAATTGTACACTCAAATTGAGTATACTAAGAGATAGAGCTATTGCACTTAATCCTCGACCCTTTTACCAACATTCATGATGAATTGCATTATGGATGCCCTAGGTGCTTAGGAGAGTCAAGAAGCACAAATTTGAGCAAACGAAAGACACTCACATCGAATTGACCGCCAAATTAGTCTGAGGACAACGAAGGCGACCCTTGAACATCAATTTTGACAAGGAGATCAAACCCACTACCCCTAATTTTGAGGGTAAATATATCAGAGGTCAAACCGTGGCTGTCAACCGTGGTTCATAGTGCAAACCGCTCACCAGAGCTATGGTTTGCAACAGGTGACATATCACCTTACTATTTTCATTTTTGTATGGTTTAATAGGTTAGATTAATAATTTCTTATATTTAATTGCAGTTTAGAGGAATTCTGACCGTGGAAATTAGCTTAGAATAGATAGTTTATGCTTTGCATTAATTAGAAAATTTGTGGATCTTTTATGCACCTTTATGCTTCTATTTTGTTATCTAATCCATGCATTATTTGTCTAATGATCTCCTTTATGCTATATTACAAATATTCAATTAGCATAGTTTAAAATTTTTTCTTTATGTTTTCTTGATCATTAGTTTAATTGCATTATCATGTATGTTTCCTTAAAGGGCCTCATCATGAGAGGCTATCTATCTTTTTGATCATGTGTTGCAGTCCGCTCATCTGGAGTGAGAATCTCTCCAAATTTTATGATAAACATATGATATAGAAAAAAATATATCCATAGGAAATTTAGATAATTCCAAATGGAATTGCTATAATACAAGATATGACACAAAAATTAATATGTGCCCATGGAGAATTTAGATCATGATATAAGTAATTGCTATGATATAAGATAAATATAATGTTTTCATGTACCCAAAGAAATGTTAAAAGAGACTTTTTTTAATTTTATTAAGTATATTTTCATTGAAACAAATGTTTTTGACGACTTTATAGATGTAAAAAATGGTAATAGACTTACCTTGGACAAATATCATAGAGGAATTCTACTAGTGGATTTACCTTTTGAAAAAATTCATAAAGAAATTCTACCTTACCATTAGGCAAATATCATAAAGGAAATTTGTTGTTTGAAATGGTGATATATTTTACTCTTG
The DNA here is from genome assembly GCA_028583015.1 of Wollemia nobilis. Lineage (NCBI taxonomy): Eukaryota > Viridiplantae > Streptophyta > Pinopsida > Araucariales > Araucariaceae > Wollemia > Wollemia nobilis. The sequence continues at coordinate 9,188,843 of JAQPPZ010003067.1, forward strand.
AATAGATGTTGTAGATGATATTTAGATGTGCCAAAAGGTGATGGATTTACCTCTAAACAAATGTAATAGAGGAATTTACATTGTTATTTATTGTATTGAGTTTTTATATTTATTAAATAATGAATTACCCTTAATTTGATTTTTAGGGAAGAAATTCATTATTAACATGATTCATATTACCCTCCATTTTAATATGTGATCAGGTTAGTTTTGGTGATCCTACATATAGGATTTGAGACACTCTATTAAGGTCGTAGAATATTTTACATGGTTCTACTAGAAAAATGACTTTGGTTGAGAACAATTTGGAGAAAAATATGAGGTCACCATCAACACTTGTAGACCTAGTAGTTTTAATGATGTGGCAAGTTTAGGATAAATTATGGAAATCTTAAGTGTTCCATCAACACCTACAAATTTTATAATATTCATCATGTGGTGGGTTGGATATAAAATTTAAATCAACTTGGATATCATATTAGGAATTTTTTATGGCCTTATCATCCTCAAGGATTGGCATTTAACAAGAGAAACCTCACATTAGTTTTTGGTTTAAGTTTAAAATTGCAAGGATGAAAATATCATGAAAGGGATGATGGTATGGACCTATTGGTATCAAATAAGTAGAAAATAGTACACTAAATTATATAACCTAGCTAGAATCATAAAATTCCAAAGTTATAATATAAATATGTGTAGGGAGGCTATATTTGATGAGATTAGATGTATGATCAACTTGATGCATTGATCTCAACCCTTTGTTCATGAGTGGGGAGATGAGTACAAAAAATCATTCCTAAATTTATGTACAAAAGGTTTATACAAATGTATTTAGGTGAGATAAATAGATTTGAGGTGTCTTTGAGATAAGATACCCATTTATGAATCCTTATACTTTGTACATAGAAAATGGATATATGTCCTATTTCTCATATACAAATCCTACAAGAGTCAAAAGTTGGAAAAATAATAGTGATATTGGATAAGAGATAAAGGATAGTATATGATGTAAGAATGATTATGATCCAAATAATGCCTTTAAAGTAAATTTAATTATGGGTAAAGGTATACAAATTTTCAAATATCATGAATTTTGCTTGCATATTTTGCAAAATAGGATAAGTGAGGATTTTCTCACATCTATCACCTAGTAAAGAGGAAATTAATCTATCCTAACTAGGATCAATATATTCATATCATCATGGATCCTTGACTTTATGTTACAAGAAATCCAAGTAGAGATAAGCAAATGCATGTATATAGATAGTTCTAAAATAAATAATTAGACCCTAGCAATTAGAAGCAAATAATTAGATTTTAAAGTTTTTATACATACTATATTTGGTTCCTTAAATTATTGTTTTTCAAGTGTAGGAAGGTGATATGCACCTAAATCATACTTTGAAGTTACGATGTATGGGCCTAGCCAGTTGGGATCAAACTTATCTTTGAAATTGGTTTTGGCATTGGTATTTTTATGGTTCTCTTTAAGAACTAGGTCATAAAATTCAAATGATCTAGATCATACCTTATTTTCATAGGATTTATTAAGCCTTTATTGATAGAACTTTAGGTTTTCTAAGACATGGATATACTTTTCATCAAAAATTTCCAACTACCTAAGATAAGCAAGATGATATTCTAGTCCTACAAAGGTATCCTATAACATAACACATAGGGAAGGGACCTCAAAATTGAAGGGTAAATACTAATTTAGTGTCATATACCAAATCATAGATAATCATGTCAGTAGGCATGATAAAATTGGTGTGATGCCGAAAGAGTTGGGTATAATTGGAGATGACAATGTCTAAAAATTTTATTGATAAGTTTCTTGAGGATTTTGACAAGGGTTTTGTCAATGGCTTTGTTTTGGCCATTTATGTTGTATGTTATATTTAACAAAAAAAATCTAGAAATATTTATTATTAAAAGGTGTTACATTATATGAGATGAATTCTAATATAAAGGGTGATATAATGACTAAGTATTTTGTTAAAGATAAAAATTTGAGACTTTCATTTCTGTGGTTAAGGCTAAAGGTATAACATTAACCCATTTAGTGAAGAATCTAGTAGTCATGATGATAAATTTAGGTCAATTAGAAGATATGGTTATTATGTTCCCAATGATGTCCACTATCCAAATAGATAAATACCAAGATGGATTTTAGGATTGAAGGGATTATGAAAGGGTGCAAATAATATTGGCATGCTCTCGACACTTATCACACATCTTGAAATAGTCTCAAGATACCTTTTACATGGAGGGAAAATAATAACCCATCCTAAGGAGTTTATTGGTGATGGTAACACCACTAAAGTAGCCATCACATGATCCATCATGGATCTCTTGGATTACTATCTAGGCTTAAACATGGTCTAAATACCTAAGTAAGATGCCATGAAGAGTGCAATCATATAAACTATCACTAATGATGACATATCTATAAGCTAGTTTCTTGATATCCTTGTGCTCATTATAGTTTAAATCATCAAGAAAAATGTTAAAATTAAGGTAATAAAATATGTCATTTAAAAAAATCAAATCTCAACAACACATTTTTTATTTATTAGGAGGGGATGAGGTCATTTTTAGAAAAATGATATTTAAGGAGATTTGGCTATACTCTAGGGTTTAAGGTTTTCTAACTTATTGAATTATGATGGTGGTTTTATCATCACCCATATATAATGGGATGAAGGATGTAGCCAAAGACATAACATTGGCATGGAAATGATTAGACCAAGGGATAGCATCAATGGTGACTTAATCAAGAGCATCCATAAACTTAACAATAATTTCTTTATGTGGATTTAATTTATTATATTTATTTGGATAGAAACCATTTATTTGGTTTATAACTAGATGGAAACCACCAATGATAGAAAATTTTTATCCTTATGGGCTAGAGTAGCACATAATGGCTTCATATTCCATGGTGTTTTTGGTTCAATAGAACTTAAGCTTAAAGGATATAAGGATGAGTTGTTGAAAAGTGACCAAAATGACTCCTAACCCACATATTTAAATAATATTTATACATAAAAGTACAAGGTCCAAGAATTATCTTGATTTGCTTCTAGACCTAGGTTAAATATTGAATCATAAGGAAAGTTTACCACTAAGGGTTGACTAGCTTATAAGGGTGTATATGCTAATTGGTTAACAATAACTTGATCTTTCATAGACTTCTAATTGTTAAACTCAAGATCAAATATACTAAGTGTAATAACACACTTAGTGGTTTTTCTTAAGAGGTGAGGTTTAGACATGGCATATCACAAGGGGTCTACCCTTGCAATAACAAATTTTCTATGACTAAGCGTATACTATATAATATTCTAGTATGCAAACACAATAACCAGGAAATAATTCTATAAGGGAATAATATAACTTCATAATTAACTAGTTTGACTAAGATATCCATTTCTCTATACTAGTCGTCGTATTGTGCCAACATATCTCATAAATCATAGTCTATGGCTACTATGTATAACAACAAGGTTCTAAGAGGATTAGGTAGGACAAGGATAGGAAGGGATAGGATATAGGACTTTAGGGTATTGAATACAACTTTAAAATCATCATTCCATTCAAAAACCATGTTATTTAAAAAAATATTAGTAAAGGGGTAATACTTATAAGCAAGTTATAAGATGAAACTCCTAATGGCTTGGATTATTCCTTGGAGACTATAAAGTTGGGTTAATTTTCAAGGGGATAACTTAATAACAATAGCAAATACTTTATCAAGGTCAAATTCAATGTCCCTTTGGAATATAATGAATCCTAAGAGTTTTATTGATGTTACTCCAAATATGAATTTTAAGGCTTTAGGCATAACTTGTACTCTCTAGTCTCTATAAAATACATATTAGATATTAAACATGGTCTTCTAGATTTAGAGTACTACCATGAAGATCATGTATAGTCTTATATGATATCATGTATCATGTGATGAAAGATGTAGGTCATGGCTTCTTACTAGGTAGCTTGTGTATTCTTAAAGTTGTAGGTACCTAAAATTGGATCACCTATCTCGCATTTATTTTTGAAGTAAAGCAAAAAATTATCTTAATTAATCATAATAAATTGATCAACCTCAAAAATTGTAGACGAAACCTAGTAGGGGTGAATTTATCAACTTAAATCAAATCCACCCTAAGGCAAATATACTTTTAGATTGGAGTATTCATAAAAAAATAAAAATTCCACCTTAACTACCCAATTTGACCTCTAATAGTTAGTAGAGCAAAAAAATTAAGTAGTGAATCCACCCAATGACATATTCATCTAGGCAACTTATTTGCTCCCAAAAATAAAAATCTAACTAGCACCTATAGAAGCCTACCAAGGTGAAATCCCACCCTAGTTGATGACCTACAAGCATATAAGTTCATTAAGAAGGGAAGGAAAGGGATGGATCCCCTTCCACTTACCAAGGTTACCCTAAAATTACCTCAAATATCAAAATAAATCAATCAATCAACAAATCAACCAACCAATGAATCAGATAATCTAGCATGCCAATGACCTTGCCTCTCTCATTTGGAAAACTTTAGGAGGGCTAAATGCTATAAATTTTTCCCTTAGGTAATAATTCAAGTATGACTCTCTTTTTCAATGAAGTTATATCAAATTCACTAGAAAATCAAACAAGCAATGAAGTGCTACTAAAATCCTTCTATGGAGCCACCAATGATTCCACCATGAAGGAGAAGAGGGCATTTTGTGTTTGGAAGCTCGATGATATATTTTCTAACAATAATTTTGTTTTAAATTTCCAATAATTATTAATATTTTTTTGTTTCCATTTGCATCCATATCATGGATTAGTATATGTTGTGTTTTCAAAATCTAACCATCCTTTTTGTGAATGTTTTTTGTGTCTCCACTTGTAGGTGCCTTAGGAAAACCATTACATAATATAGATAGCCATAAAAATACTACTAATCTAGAATGGAATATCCCTTTTGATTCCCTAATGGGATTCATTGTTCCTTTGATGGATTGAATAAATTTGTTGAGAAAACCTTTTTTAGGTGGCATATTCATTTAGAGCTTCTATGTGATCCTTTTGATATAGTGGTCATTCTTTGTCCTCCAATACCCAGAGCAAATTCATCAAGCAAACTTCTTTTAAGTGGTTTATTTGCAATAAATATATGTATATCCACTTATATAGAAACTTTCACCCCTTGTACACAAACACCTAGAATAAATCCATCAACTAAACCTATTTTAGGTAGTGTATTTACCATAATTTTGAGAAATAGTAGATTCCATGTCCCCCCTAGAATCCAATATAAAAAATATATCCATTTGCATCCCTTTTATAGATAGAAGGTATCTATGTCTTAGCAAATCCTATCATTTATCTAGTTTAGCCATCATAGTGAATCCATAAAGTAAAAAAAATCCAACTAGTGTGTTCACTACTATTCTTTTTGCATCCAAATCCAAAGCAAGGTCACCTTGATTTTTGTATAAATCGAGGGTCTAACTATACAAACCAAGAAAAAATGATCTAGATATTTTAAAAGCCCCTATAATCTCTATTTTTTGTTTATTATATAGGTTTTTAACAAATCTACAAATTGAAGGAATTCTAGTCGATGTATTTGAACAGGTAGTGTATTCAATTCTAGACAATGTATTCTTACCAGTTATCAAAACAAGTAAGTACCCCTAACTCCTCCAATTTTCTAATTCATATCGTATGCATTTTTATTTATTTGTTTTATTGTTCTTTATTTTTTAGCACATATAGAAGATAAAAATCAAAAGAATCACTAGTCTGGTTAGTATTTTACCTCACTTTCTTTGGCATTTTGAATAAATATCACATTTATGAAGAACACAAGCTTATACTAAGAGGGGGGTTGAACAGTATAAGACAACTTTTTACTTTTATTTCCCAAATAATATTATCCAATATAGTCACTGGCAATATCAATATCAATAACCAAAGCAATGCACAAATCATCACACACAATAGAGACACCAGTTTAATGTGGTTCATCCAGTGTGGGCGACTCCACGGAGAAAATATTTTACTAAAATTTCCTCAACAAATCTCTTGGGAATACCTTCCCTATTACAATGTTTATGTACCTCTATCCAAAGGAGATACCAATCCCCTAATCAAGTTTGTGGATCTCTATCCACAAGAGAAACCAATACCCTTATTTGATTTGTGGATCTCTATCCATAGGAGAATCCTTCTCCTCTACTCCGGCTAATGATCCTCTAGAAGACTACTACCTCCACTGTACTGGATTGCGGATCTCTCTCCACTAAAAACTTTGTCCTCAATAAAAATATCTCTATCCTTACTACCCTGGCTAATGGATATCTATCCACTGGAGACTACTATCCTCTGCTCTGTCACCTCCAAAGCTTGCTCTCAACTCTATCTCAAATCTGCACTAAACATAGTCCTTCGGTTACAACAAATATGATCTATCTCTATCCTAAAATTTTCACTAAACATAGTCCTTCGTTCTAACACAAATTTGCTCAATTTCCATCCTTAAATTTGTACTAAACACAGTCCTTCGGTCTAGCACAAATCTACTCAATCTTTGTCTCTATTCTGGTACAAACCTATCCTCAAATATACACTAAAATCTGTCCTCAAATTTGTCCTCAAGCCTCAACACAAAGCTAGGCTCAATCACAAATCAAATCTGCTAGATCTATCCCAAATATTAACTAAATATTTGAACAAATCAATCAATCAACTCTACTATTAAGTCTTCTCTAAGACTTGCCTTAAATGTGCTCAACAAGTCCTCACCAAGACTTACCTCAAATATGCTCAACAAGTCCTCACTAGAACTTGTCCAATCTGCTCAACAAGTCCTCGCCAAGACTTATCTCAAATCTTCTCAAAAATTTCTCACTAGAACTTGTCCAATCTACTCAACAAATATTCACCAAGACTTACCTCAAATATGCATTGTAACCTTCCACAAAATCTTACTCAACTCAATCCTTAAGTCCACTCTAGGACTAACTCAAATCTTTCTAGTAGCTTTCACAAAAGCTTTATACAACTCAACTAAATATATCACATAAAACCTCTTCTATCACACAAACAAGCTTCACACATAATCTTGTTTAATCTTACATAAACATATGGATAATGGTTAGAGACTCAATATGCTTCACACTCACAAAAATACTCAATCACTTTCATTTTCTCTTACTTTACCACAGAAACATATGGAGAATTATTAGAGACTCAATATTTTTCACACTCAATCACTCTCAATATTTCTCAAATTAGTAAGTAACAATTTGTTTCATAGAACTTGAACTATCACTCTAACACTTCCAATCAACTAATCCCAATCAACTCCACTCAACCAATCACTCAATGAAAGCTTAGTCAACAATGCTTATCAAACAAAGTTTCTAGTATCAAATTTCATTCCAGAAAACCAAACTCAACAATGCTTATCAAATAATATTTTTCACTCCAACTTAGTATTCACAACATCCAACAATATTCCACTCACAAGTAAGATATACCCATACCTTTTATTTTATGAATTTTTGACCTCAAAACCTGTCTCAATCACAATCACTCTCTTTGCAAATCTCAAGGGTTAGATAACAAAAATATGTCCTTAATATTTCCTTTCAAAAATATTTCATCAATTCAAAATATCAAAAATCAACTATGCCTTATCTCTCCTTTCAAAATAATATTTATAATATAATTTTATTTCAACAAAAATATCTAACACCCTTGGCACACCTTATTTCTCCTTAACTTTAACCACTCAAAAATCAAACACAAAAATAAAACTTTGCATACCCTTTTATCTCCCTTGTATAACTCTTTAACCCTTTTTAAATATGCAATTTCCAATTTAAAAAAATCTAAGAAATTAAAAATTAATTTTCACCTTTGCAATTTTTGGATGCAACAATCAAACCTTAGCAATGTGAGTGCATACCTTAGTCCAACCACTAAAAATGCCTCAATGGATTTTGAACATGCAAACCCTTCCTCACAAGCACCTTTGCATAGTGTGTGCCCACCAAGTGGGCTACGTGCCTCCACACAAAGGGAAAGGCACACACCTTCCCTTTGTTCCTTCTTCGATGGTGCAGACCAAAACTTTCTCCACTTGCAAAAAATGAAGATCACAAAAATTGAACCACTAACCTTGCACCTGTGAATGTCTTAGCGTAGCCCTCAGCTTCCAACCATGCTACCTAGTGCCTTGCAATGTGAAGTGGACTCCCCAATTACTTGCCCCTTGTTTTGCTTGTTTAAACCTTTCAAAACACATGTGATACTTTCTCTTCACTTTGCGCATGAATTTCTATGGCATTCGATGGATCGCATGGATGATTATTTGAAATAAAACTTACCCCTTCTTATATGCAATATGCCATGTGCTCAAAGACATTGACAACATTTTTAAATTCAATTTTAATTCTAATTAAAAATTTGTGCCCTTATAACCCTAAACTTCAGGGTTATTTAAATTAAATCATAAACTAATTTATAATTAAATTATTATAATTACCTTATAATTTATTTAATAACTCTTAGAGTTAATCAAGTTAAATTATAAATTAATTTATAATGAAATTATTATAATTAATTTAATCTTTAGGTCTTAACCTTAGAACTTTAATATTATAATAAAATATTATAATATTAGTTTTCTTGGGCCTTCCTATTGCTCTTTAGACCTCATCTTACCACCTTGAATATTATAAAAAGATATATTATAATATTATTTTCCTTATGTCTAGAGCAATCTTTCTCTTACACTGCTCACTGAAACTGACTCTTGATATCCTTCCTTTTGTCTTGCTCACTAAAACTGACTCTTGACATCAATGACAACAAAACCTGCTCATATTTCCAACAATATCCCCCTTTTTCATTGATGGTAACCCATTTTCCTTTTATCATTTCCTTTACCTCTTTTTGTTCTGCTCCCCCTGACTAAATGCTCTCCCCCTAACTCAAAGCTCCCCCCTTTGTAATAAATGGAAAATGGCCACCTTTAGGGCTTGGGGCTAAGAATGATAATATTAGCTTAGCCCTTCCCCCACCTACTTTTGAGGTGGTTAATTCTGGGGTGGGAGTATTTCTACTTCCAGCATGCATTGACATTTATATTTGTCCATCTTCTTTTTCCATGCCTTTGGAGTCATACCTGTTTGAACCTTTTAAGAATCCTCTTTCTTTCCTATCCTTGGAAGATCTGGAAATTCTATTCTACACCACATTCCTATATGCCCAACATTATTGTATTTATAGCACTTAATGTTGTGATTCTTTAAAGGTGCAAATTTCTTGTAGTTCCTCCTGGTGAAGCCATATCCATTCCTATCATGAACCCTACAATTTATTGCCTTATGACCAAAATTATTACAAGACTAGCAACACCCTTGAAAAAAATACCTATTTTTGAAGTTCCCATATTCTTGTATTTCATGTGTCTTGCACTGCGTAGCCTTATGCCCAAACCTGTGACATGAGAAGCATCGTCCATTGAAGAAATATTTCCTTGACCTCATTGGTCTCTTGGTTTCTTCTTCCCTATATTGTTTCCTATTCCATATGTTTCTCATTTGTGCATTATTCCTTTACCTATTAAACTTTATATTATCCAAATTATCCTCAAAAGTCTTACTTTCTCTTACACTCTCTTCTTTTGAAGCTTCTTCTTCTTTGTTGCTTGACTCTCCTTTTCCTACTTCATTTTTTCCTTGTTCTTATTCAAAACCAAGTCCTATTTTGGTTACTGATGATCTTTGTGCATTGATAACCCTATCCAAGGACTTTGAATTTTTCTCAAACTTGTGTAGCTTATCCTTAGAGTCTTTCACTTCCACTCTTAGTGAAACTATCTCATATTCTAATCTTTCACACTCTAGATATTTTGTCTTTAATTTTTTAGCCATATCTTCTTCAATTTTCCTTGCTTCTTCAACCTTAATTTTGAAGTTAGTGAGCTCTTGTAGAAATTTTGTTTTTGCTTTCTCATCTTCTTGAGCTTGAACCCTTAGTACTGAGTTCTTCCTTTTTAATTCTTAAAGATCAATAATAATTCTTTCACATTCTAACTCTTTTACCTTTGACTATTCAACCATATCCTTTTCATATCTCCTTGCCTTTTCAATCTTATCTTTCAATTCAGAGAGATCTTGTAGAAGCTCTGTCTTACATTTCTTATCCTCTTGAATTTGAGCCTTTAATTATAAGTTCTCCCTTTTTAAATAAACAAGTTCCTTAAGTGTAGCTTCCTTTTTTTTTTTAAATCTTCCTCTTTTCTTTGGTCTTCAAATTGTTCTATTGTTGAAAGTAGAATTTCTTTGTCATACCTGTTTTGATTATCCCTATTTTCTAAACCATCCTTTAGGTCTTCAATTCTGAAAGTGTCTTCTTCATCTTCATCGCTACTAAACCCATTGCAATAACCTATATCATGACAAAGTTGACCACAAATGAAATGTTCTTCACCATATTTTGGACAATAAGCTACATGGTGACCTATCTTCCTACATCTGGTACAAAAATTTATTCATTTAGTCTTTTATCCACTGCTTGATTCATCTCTTGAGTCTATTTTCACTTCTCCTCCTAGAGAAACAATTTTGTTGAGAGTAAAATCAAATTCATTTTCCTCTGTTATGCTATCATACCCATTTGTGGATAATAAAATTTCATATGATTAAGTTTACCACATTCAAAAAATCTCACAAATTTTTCCTCTTCCCTTTTCCTAGTAACAATCTTGCTAAGAAAGAGATCAGATACTTATTCCACCATAGTATCTTTTGTATCCATGTGTGTTTCTTTTTTATTAGGTCTCATGGTTCTTATTTTACCTTTCCTGCCCATGTGTGTTCTTGTAGGATCTTCCTTCAAGTTGTTAGACCTTTTTCGAAGGAACCCACTCTAATACCAATTGAAGAACACAAGCTTATACTGAGAGGGGGGTGAAAAGTATAAGATTACTTTTTAATTTTCTTTCCCAAATAATATTATCCAATATAATAATTGAAAATATCAATAGCAATAACCAAAGCAATGCACAAATCATCACACACAATAGAGACACCGATTTAATGTGGTTCACCCAATGTGGGCTACTCCATGAAGAAAATATTTCACTAAAATTTCCTCAAAAAATATCTTGGGAAACCATTCCCTATTACCATTTTTATGGACCTATATCCAAAGGAGACACCAATCCCCTAATCAAGTTCATGGATCTCTATCCATATGAGACACCAATCCCCTTAGCTAGTTTATGGATCTCTATCCATAGGAGAACTCCGTATCCTCTGCTCTGGTTGGTGATCCTCTAGAAGAATAATACCTCCACTACACTAGCTTGTGGATCTCTCTCTATTGAATACTCTATCCTCACTCAAAAGATATCTATCCTCATTTCCCTGGCTAATGGCTCTATATCCACTAGAGACTACTATCCTCTACTCTGTCACCTCCAAATATTACTCTCATATCTATCTCAAATTTACACTAAACATAGTCCTTAGGTCTAGAATAAATATGCTCTATCTCTGTCCTCAAATATGCACTAAAAATAGCCCTTTTGTCTAGCACAAATTTTCTCAATATCTATCCTCAAATCTGCACTAAACATAGTCCTTCAGTCTAGCACAAATCTGCTCAATATTTGTCTCTAGTTTGGTACAAACCTATCCTAAAATCTTCACCAAAATTTGTCCTAAAATTTTTCCTCAAGCCTTAAAATAAAGCTTGACTCAATCACAAATCAACTCTACTAGATTTATCCGAAACCTTAAATCAAGGTTTAAAAAATTCAATCAATAAACTTTGCTCTCAAGTCTTCTCTAAGACTTACCTCAAATCTGCTCAACAAGTCCTCACCATGACTTACCTTAAATATGCTCAACAAGTCCTCACTAGAACTTGTCCAATTTGCTCAACAAGTATTCACCAAGACTTATCTCAAATCTTCTCAAAAAGTCCTCAATAGAACTTGTTCAATCTGCTCAATAAGTCTTCACCAAGACTTACCTCAAATCTACATTGTAAGCTTCCACAAAAGCTTACTCAACTCAGTCCTTAATTCCACTCTAGGACTAACTCAAATCTATCCACTAGCTTTCACAAAAGCTTTATACAACTCAAATCAATCTATCACAAAAAACCTCTTCAATCACACAAACAAGCTTCACACAAAATATTGTTTAATCTTATAGAAACATATGGAGAATTGTTAGAGACTCAATATGCTTCACACTCACAACAATGCTCAATCACTTTCAACCTCTCTTGCTTTACCATAGAAACATATGGAGAATGGTTAGAGACTCAATATATTTCATACTCAATCACTTTGAATATTTCTCAAATTAGTAAGGAACAATTTGTTTCATAGAACTTGAACTATCACTCCAACACTTCCAATAAGCTAAGCCCAATCAACTCCACCCAACCAATAACTCAATGAAAGCTTAGTCAACAATGCTTATCAAACAAATTTTCTAGTATCAACTTTCATTCTAGAAAACCAAACTCAACAATGCTTATCAAACAATCATTTTCACTCCAACTTAGCATTCATAACATCTAACAATATTCCACTCACAAGGAAGATATGCCCATACCTTTTGTTTGATGAATTTTTAAAGCTCAAAACCTATATCAATCATAATCACTCTCTTTGCCAATCTCAAGGGTTATATAACAAAAATCTGTCCTTAATATTTTCTTTTAAAAATATTTCATCAAGTCAAAATATCAAAAATGAACTATGCCTTATCTCTCCTTTCAAAACAATCTTTATAATATAACTTTATTTCAACAAAAATATCTAACACCCTTGGCACACCTTATTTTTCCTTAACTTTAACCACTCAAAAATTAAACACAAAAATAAAACTTTGCATACCATTTTATCTCCCTTTTATAACTCTTTAACCCTTTTTAAATATGCAATTTCCAATTAACAAAACTTTAAGAAATTAAAAATTAATTTTCACCTTTGCAATTTTCGGATGCAATAATCAAACCTTAGCAATGTGAGTGCATACCTTAGTCCAACCACCAAAAAGGCCTCGGTGGGTTTTGAACATGCAAACCCTTCCTCCCAAGAACCTTTGCACAGTGCATTCCCACCAAGTGAGCTACATGCCTCCACGCAAAGGTAAAGGCATGCACATTCCATTTGTTCATTTTTCGATGGTGCAGACAAAAACTTTTGCCGCTTGCCAAAAATGAAGACCATGAGAATCAAACCCCTACCCTTGTGCCTGTGAATGTCTTGGCACAGCCCTCAACTGCCAATGATGCTACCTAGTGCCTTTCAATGTGAAGTGGACTCCTCAATTACTTCTCCCTTGTTCTGCTTCTTTAAACCTTTCAAAACACATGTGATACTTTCTCTTCACTTTGTGCATGAATTTATATGGCATTCGATGGATCGCATGGATGATTATTTGAAATAAAACTTGCCCTTTCTTATATGCAATATGCCATGTGCTCAAAAACATCGATGACCTTTTTAAATTTGATTTTAATTCAAATAAAAACTTTGTGCTCTTATAACCCTAACATTTAGGGTTATTTTAATTAAATCATAAACTAATTTATAATTAAATTATTATAATTAACTTATAATTAATTTAATATCTCTTAGAGTTAATCAAATTAAATTATAAATTAATTTATAATGAATTTATTAAAATTAATTTAATCTTTAGGTATTAACGTTAGACCTTTAATATTATAATAAAATATTCTAATATTATTTTTCTTTGGCCTTCCTATTGCTCTTTAGACCTCATCTGACCACCTTGAATATTATAATAAGATATATTATAATATTATTTTCCTTAGGTCTAGACATCCTTCCTTTTGTCCTGCTAACTAAAACTGACTCTTAACATCAATGACAACAAAACCTGCTCATATTTCCAACAATCTAGTCTTAAATTAGGATATTTTTTTAGATTTCCTCCTTCTTGCACCCTTGTATTCATAAAAAAAGAAAAAGAAAATAAATATTTCCTTTCATAAAATAAATAGCAGATCATCAAAAGTAAAATCGCATATAGGATAAATACTTTATCTTTTGCATCATTGTTTTCATATTACATTGCATTTAACTCTTACCCTACATATTATATCCTAGGATAGATTTCCTAAACCCAGGTGTCTGTCAAAAATTTGAACTCATCAAATAAATTATGGAATATCTAAATATCTTGGTGAACCCAAAAATTTCCCACCAAAGATAATATTGTATGCAAAACACATTTATCTCCCAAATTATGGGTTAGCAACAATGCTCTCCTACCTGAGTGTGGATGACTCTAAAAAGGGAAAAAAATGCACCCCCTCGGCCTAGGGACCCAGAGTGGGTGTGCAAAATTTTTTGCATCCCACATTTGGTGAATTTGATTTGAAACATATCACTTGGGTCTTTTATCCAAAAAAAAACTTCTTGTTCAATACCTTATCCTTAATCAAGAGAAAAAATTTTACACTTTAATCAAGATCACTTAATTTTGTTTGCTTAGATAAATCATATTAAATTAATATAACAAGAACATAACAAATTTTTAGTCCTAATAGGTGAAGGTTAATTATCCATTGATTAAACTGATGTACAAATCTTGGGAAGAAATATTTCTTGGCTAGTATCTTACGGTGGCCTAGTAGGAGTCATAAGGAGGGTTGTTTTTCAAGGTGACATAAGGATTTCAAATATCTTCTTCTTCTTTGCTATAAGTACTTCAATTTTTTTTAATAAATTGAACTCTTCTCTTTTCATTGTATGAACCTCCCTATATCACTTGAAATGTTGCATGACAAATGATACAAAATCTGAGTGACTCATCTAAACTTCTAGAGAAGCAAACTTTGATCGAAAACACCACATTTGAGAAAGAAGAAGAAGAAGATCCTCCTTTTGGGACTCTTTCTCTTGTTCATAATGAACAAGGAGAGTTAGTATTCAAATCCATGGATCATATTACTTTTGTCTTGTGGGGAAATAAAGAAACCATAGAAGCCACCTTTAAATAAAAATAAATGCTTCACTCTACCATGGAAGAACCTTTCCTAAAACTTTCATATTAACCTAGATCAAACCTCATGAGTGCTCAATAATGATACTTGATTTTCAACATAACCTTAATAAGGATATCACTAAGTATCCTATCCTCTCTACACAATTTGGAATCTATACCTCCCAACATAGAGCCACTTAAAATAAACCCTCTAGTTTCTCCACACCTAAGCTATCCATAATTCCAATATGTAGATGTTTTATCTAGAATACCTCATTCTTCAAATGTGGTTGCTTATAACCCATTATATAGCATGTCCACACCAACTAACCCATATTTTACTAACATACCTTTTCAATGTAATCCCAAAATTATTAACCCAATGAACCCTTATGGATCATACCATCCAAACACTCAATATTACCCTCTAGTTAAGCCTTGGTCTCAGTGTATAGTACATTCAGTATATTATCTTGGATTTTAGGATATCAATGCTAGGTTAGAATAGTTATCAAGAGAAAAATTATATTTTAAACAAAAATTAGTCTCTATTAAAGGGGTATACCTAAGAAATATTCTTACAAGGACTATTGCATTAAATCTATAGATCCTAGTCTAATGAATAGGCCTTATCCAAAAAACCTTTATGTTACCATAGTTTTAGTTATATAAAGGGTATGGTCATCCTATAGAGTACCTTTGAATATTTAAGGCAACAATCCATGACATCATGTATAGCTAAATGCTATTGTTAAAGATTTTTTCCATGAGTCTTGGTGGCAAGGCCTTAGAATGGTTCTATCAACTACCCCATCACTCGATTAATTTTTTTTCTAAATTAGCCAAAAAATTTATCCAATATTTCACCACCTAGATCATGGAAAAGTTTATAGTTGATGATTTGCATCAACTTACACAAGGTAAGAATGAATCTATTGGTGAATTATTACCTTGGTGGTAAAAGCTAGTGAAAAACTACCTTTTGCTCTATCACCTAAAAAATTATTATGTATATTTATACATAATTTACAATAGAATTTATTATATCTATTAGATATGACTCATGCTATGTCCTTCAATGACATGATTTATCTCTCAAAATAAATGGAAGCTACCCTTAAATAAAGAGGGCAACTAAAAATCAAGAAAGAAGATGAGAAATCATCTTCTCCCAACACAAAAGGGCATTAGAAGAACAAATATATTATGGGTGATGGTGTAACTAATTCTCAATCCAACACTAATGCTAAAATAGGTAATGCCAGTACTATTGTAGTATTGAGCAAGTTAATCTTAGCTAAATCTCTAGAAAAGCCTCCTAGAAAGTTTACTAAATTAAACTAGACTTTATCATCTGTATTGACATAATTGTTAGATGCAAATATGATAGAATTACCCCCTATAATACAACATGCCCATGAAAGAGTGAAGCTCCCTTGGTTTAGAGGTGACCAATAATGCAATTTTCATCACACTAACTCTTAAGAATGTAGCATAAGAATTATTGACCAAGCTCGTCTAGTGGTCAATGGTATTGAAAAAGCAACATATTCCAATCAGGATTTGAGGATATTTTAGGACCTCCAACCTAAAATGAACAAAATGATGTCAATCAAGTGTAGTACCAAAGTGTCCCCCCAACAAACTAAAATATGGTAGGGATGATTCATATTTACACTATGACTAGGAAACAAGGGAAAAGGGTCAAACTTATGAACCTCCTCTTGAACCATCCCTAGTTTTGTTGTCAAGGCATGCGAATGCTCCTAAGGAATCACCTTTGGTTCTAAAATTGCAAGAAAAAAGAACACTTTTAGTTTTTAGTAGAAATTAGAGGATACACTATCTAAGATATTCATACTTGGGTTGTTACAATCCTCCCCAACTCATAGAGATAATTTGTTCAATATTTTAAGAGAATATATAGTGCTTGAAAATGCCACTCTCGATGATTTGGATAATATGGTGGGGTAATTTAGTGTGAACCATGCAAATATATCCTTCTTTAGGGATGGCATTCCACTAGCCTTTATTCTTAGAGAGATACCTTTGTATATCACTTGCAATAATAGTGAGCAATCCATCAAAAGGTTTCTTATTGATAATGGATCATCAATTAATGTTTGTAGCCTTAACTTTATTCATTAAATATGGCTCAACAAGCAATATTTAGAAAAATTGTATATTATCACAAAATCTTATGATGAGGAAGAATGGGAAGCCATAGGGACTATAGTTTTATTAGTAAAAGCAGGACCTCACATCTTGAATACATTATTTTATGTGTTATCATGTGAGCTAAACTACAACCTCCTTTTAGGGTAAGCTTGGATCCATGCAATGCAAGTTGTTCCCTCAACCTACCATTAGTGTGTCAAGTTTAAATATCAAGGTAAATTATATAGCATAGTGGTTGACCATGATCCTTTTGCCTATTGTTGGAACATCCAATCAAAAAATCCAAAAACTTGACTTTGTCCTTCATTGAATGCTTCTTGTCCTTTCATTGATGATACCTTAAGGTTCAATCTACCTAAGGAAATGAGCATCCACCAAGAAGAATCAATCAATCATTAGGTTATATAAAAATGAAAAGAGAGGATAGAAGATATACACAACATAAACCTTAATGATACATGTTTTGAGTTGTTAGCCTTAGACTTAATAAGACTATACTCACTACCACATATTTTTGGATTTCATTTTAGGTAAGGGATAATTGTATAGATAGGAACTTGCATTTTTATAATCGTAGAAATGATGGATGAATAAAGAATACATGGGACCAATTCTTATCCAATAGAGTGAAGGTATGCTTCATCTTTTCTTTACAATATTTACCCTATCCCCAAGAAAATACTTTGTAACTTTGGCTACACAGGAAAAGATTTAGGACTTTAAGAACAAGGGATGAAAGAGCCTCTAGAATATAAAACTTGGCATGAGCATTGTGGACTAGGGTATTTCCATGAACATAATAAGATCATGTCTCCTCCTTCTTTTGAAAGTGATGATGATAATGTATGGTTGTCCTCATTTGAACCATCAATAAAATATGCTTTAGCAATAGGTCTAGATTAGAACAAAGAGGAGGAGGTCAAACCTCTCCCTTTCACCTATTCAGGTCTATTTTTATAATATGAATGAATCTATACCATCAATAGCAAACCTATTAAGGAGATCATATAAGACCCCTATTCGATAACAAGCATAGATAATATTTAGTATATGATGATGAAGATACCTCATATCATTTGATAGCTAATCTTGTATCAACATTAAATATAAATGATTGTGAGGTGAAATTTTACCTCACTATCTTCATAAGGATAAAAATAGTAATGTATATCCTTCTAGTGATAGCCCTATTAAAGGAATTATTCCTTTAGATCCACATCCCTCACAATCATTTAGTATGGAACACCAAACTGTAGAGGCCAATGAGCTACAAATTCTAGGGGCCATACCTACCCCTGCACATTATGAAGATGAATCCAAAATCCTCTTTGAAGAAACCATAGACATAAACATAGGATTGATTAACAATCCATGAATGATAAAGTTAATAAAAAATACTAACTTTGGAAGAGAGAAAATATTATACAAAACTTTTAACTGGTACTACAATATCTTTGCATGGTCATATGTAGACATGCATGGACTAGATCCATATTTGGTATTTCATCACTTGGTAGTCAAGTCTAATGCTAAGATGATAAAACAAAAATTACAAAAGATGCACCTAAAAGTCACTTTTTTAGTTAAAGAGGAACTCCAAAAGCTTTTAGAAGTCAAGTTCATCAAATCTATCGATTATTTTTATTGGATACCAAATATTGTACCAATTGCAAAGAAAGAAGGTATTATGCAAGTATGCACTTACTTTTGTGATATTAACAAAGCTTGTCCTAAGGATGATTTTCCTTTTTAAAAATAGACATGATAGTACATTTTTCTATTGGCTACAAAATACTCTCCTTAATGGATGGATTTTTTGGTCACAATCAAATTATAACAATAGAAGATCAAGCTAAAACAACATTTACCACTCCTTGGGGAAATTTTTACTATGAAGTTATGCCCTTCGGATTAAAAAATGTTGGTGCAACCTATTAACATGCCATAACATATATTTTTTATTATATGATGCATGATATCATTGAATATTATGTTGATTATATTTTTAGATCATCAATTAAAAGAGAAGATAATGTCAAGGAATTTAAAAATATATTTGAATGAAACCCTCCAAATATATAAAGTTTATTTGAAACCCTCCAAATGTATATTTTGGGTAACATATAGCAAGATTTTAGGATTTATGGTGTCTAGGTAGGGTGTTGAAGTAGATCCTAATAAAATATTGGCAATAGTTGGCATGTTATATCCTAAAAATCTAAAAGAACTTAGAAGCTTACATGGTAAGCTCTAAACAATAACAAGATATATATCCCAATTGGTTGATAAATGCCAAACATTTTCATGACTATTGTGAAAAATTATTGAGTTCAATTGGGATGAGGAATGTCAAAAATATTTCAATGCTTTGAATTAATACCTATAGTCTCCCCCAGTTCTTGTTCCATATAATACCCTTAGGCCATTGTTGTTGTATATTTATAGTAATAGTACATGCTTTAGGTGTCATGTTGGTACAATATAATGAGCAACTAAGAGAATGATCCATTTAATATTTTATTAGAACCATCATTAGTTATGAAACTAGGTATATCCATTTGGTAAAGGTGTGTTTAGCCATGGTATTTTCTTTCTAAAAGTTGAGATATTACATGCTGATTCACGAGACCTATATTATAGCTAAGATGGATCCATTTCAATACCTTATGTCAAAACCTTACCTATCAGGTAGGGTAGCAAAATGGGTAATGGCCCATAATAAAGTTAATATTGATTTTTTTAGTCAAAAAATGGTTAAGGGACAATTGATAGCCAATTAGCTAGTAGTATCCCCTTTTCCAGCCAATCACCCCTTAGATATCAAACCCCAATATGATGATGTGAACTCTTGACACATCGCAACTAAATTCTTGGACTCTTTTCTTCGATGGCACAAGGTGCATTAAAAAATTTATAGCAAGAATCATCTTGGTATCACCATAGTAAGTTATAATTCTATTATCTTTTATGCTTCAATTCTCATGTACTAATAACATGACCGAATATGAATCTCTTATCCTTGGGCTACAAATAGTGTTGGCCCTAAAAATCACTAGCCTCTCTATTTTTAGAGATTTCCAACTTATAGTCAATCAAATAAATGGGATTTATCAAAGGATGATAAACTAAAACCATATAAATACATTGTGGATAACCCCATGAAGAAAATATGATTATACTAAGAGGGGGATGAAAAGTATAAGATATTTTTTTTTGCTTTTCAATCGATATGATAACATCAACAATATTAAAGTAGTAAACATCACACAAAGCATCACACACATGAGAGACATGATTTAACATGGTTCACCCAATGTGGGCTACTCCACGGAAAAATATTCCTTATAAAATTTTCTCAAATAAAATATCTTGGGAATCATTTCCCTATTACAATATTTATGGACATCTGTCCAAAGGAGACACCAATATCCTGATCAAGTTTTTGGATCTCTATCCATAGGAGAACTCCTCCTTTGCTTTGGCTTGTTATCCTCTATAATATTATTGCCTCCACTACACTGGCATGTGGATATATCTCCATCGAAGACCTCTGTCCTCACTCAGAAGACCTCTATCCTCACTACCCTGGCTAATGGATATCTATCCACTAAAGACTATTGTCCTCTGCTCTGTCACCTCCAAAACTTACTCTCAGCTTTGTCTCAAATCTACACTAAACTTTGTCCTTTGGTATAGCACAAATCTACTCGATATCTATCTCTAGTTTGGAACAAAAATATCATCAAATATGCACAAAAATCTATCCTCAAACCTGTATTGTAAGCTTCAACAAAAGCTCACACCAAACTATCCACAAGTCTTCTCTAAGACTTACCTTAAATCTGCTCAACAAGTCCTCACTAGAACTTTTTGTTTGATGAAGAAGTGCCCTTAAAAACCTGTTTCAAACACAATTTTCTTCTTTACCAATTTTAATGGTTAGATAACAATATATCATGCCAAACCTCTCTCAGAAATATTTCTCAATTACAAAAATAATCAAACTCAAATACACCTTATTACTCCTTTGAAATTAGAAATCATCAAAGCATACATAAAAATAATTACTCAATTACTCCTTATAATCTCCAATATTTAATTAACAACCTCCAAAAATCAAACCCTCAAAAATAATGTTGCCTATCCTTTTATCTCCCTCAAACACTCAATATCCAAATTAATTTAGGCAAAAATAAACTTTATAAACCATCAAAAATATTTTATTTTTCCAACCTTAGCACATCCGAAATAATCAAGTGACCAAAGCAATTAACATCAGCGCATACCTTAAACACTAGCCAAAAGGCCTTGATGGGTTTCAAATGTGAGGCTTCCTCCTGTCGAGCACCTTATCGAGGTGATAGCCCACCATGTGGGATACAAGCCTCCATGCAAAGGGGAAGGCACAAGCCTTCCCTTTCTTTCCTTTGAAATGGTGCGGTGGAAAAATAGAATGCACTCTTCCCTTGCAAAACGACACTTGGTGGGTTTCAAACCTTGTTCTCCCACCTACCACACACCTTAGCACAACTTATTGTCACCAACTGCGCTACACAACACTATGCGAAATAAGAGGAGCCTTTATCCTAATAGTCTTTTTTGCTATCACCAAAACCTCAAAACACGTGAAACTCAATCTTCTTCTCTTGCGCATGAATCTAGAAGGCCTTAATTAAATCAAATGCATTGGGAAACTTTGACTTAGGATTTGCCCTCCTTTTATACACGAAGACCTCATACCATAAAACTTCGATGCTAAATCGAATTTCAAATTCAATTTTAATTTAAACCTTATAACCCACTTTAGGGTTATTTAAATTAATATAAATTGATTTATAATTAAATTAAAATTAAGTTATAATTAACTTAAATAACTTTGGAAGTTACTTAAATTAATTAATAAATTAATTTATAATAAAATTATATTAAATAATTTATAATTAATTTAAATTTCCCTTTTTAATATTATAATAAAATATTATAATATTATTTTCCTGGGCCTCTTCTTTGCACTTTGGACCACATCTGACCACCTAGAGCTATATTTGACCATCTAGAAGCAGACTCTCATTTTTGTGCTGATTGTGGAACTGCTTCTTCTTGAACTGCTCACTAAAAATGACTTTTGACATCAATGACCACTCACTCTTGACATCAATGACAACTCATCTACTCAAAATATACAACACCCCATGGTTTCTTTTGAAAATATAACCATTGATACATTTCCATACTATAGTAATCACCAAGTAAATGCAATGGCTACCACTACATCCCTCATGCCTCTAGAGTTGGAATAGGAACAAGAGATAATTATCATCTTTCAAATTGGGTAACCAACAATGTTGCAATCCAATCAAGAGCCATTGGCTATTTTTTCCATTGAAGAAGTGTCGATGCTTGACTCTTGGTATAAGGAAATATATGATTTTATTAAGAGTGGTGTTTTGCTGAAAGGGATAAACCATAATGAGCAAAAGAATATTAGGTAATGTGCTTGTCTATTCATCATAATTGGAGACATCATTTATTGAAGGACTTTTGATGGTATTATTTTAAGATACCTTAATGCAAATGAAGCTAAAAAAATTATTCACGATACCCATGATGGGGCATGTGGTGGGTACTTCAATGAGAGTGCCATCATTAAGAAGATCATTCATATGGGATTTTACTAGATGACTATGGAATGATATTACATGTACATAAATATGTTAAATTTCAAAATCATAATAACCTAATTCATGTGTTATCTCAAGAAATTTAGTTGATCACATCACCTTGGCCCTTTTCTACTTGGGATCTAGATATTATGGTATTCTTGTAGACACCCAAAATTCACACATTGTTGTCTCTATGTATCCATAGGCGATTCCAGATATCCTTAGGCTATTATAGGCTATTGTAGGATATTTTAGGCTATTGTAGTCATGCATAGTCATGCATAGTCATGCGTAGTCACGCATAATCATGCATAGATTTCCGTAGTTCACCATAGCAGTGTGTAGACTTCCATATACCACTTCATCAGCTTTTAGATCCAAAATCCTAATAAGCCTTCAAAATCACATCCTGTGCATTGGGATATCCTCCAATAGCCTATTTACATTCAATTGAGGCCCCCACGGGGTATTAGTTGACAAAAGCAATTACCAAGTCAATTTTTAAAATCGAATTTAATGTGGAATTCACTTAAGTCTCCCTTTTAGGGTAAATTTGATTAATTAAGATTTAATCCCTAATTAAAACTAATTGCACCCTCCCACATGTGTGTAAGTAGGATTAGTTAGGATATTTCTCTAATCAAATCCTAATTAGGGTTAGGATCCTCTAATCTTGATTAGACCTAATCCTTCCTCACACATGTATGAGGATAGGATATTTTCCATTAGGAATGAGAGGTTGCCACCTTTCCTTCTTTAACCTAACTCTAGTTAGACTTCAACCTAGGGTTAGTTTACTTAACCCCCCCTACATCTTACATTTTCCTATAAATAGTGGGTCTTAAACCCCTAATTACCTCTCTCTCCATTAATGATATAAGCACAAAAACTATGCCAAATTCAACACTGAAGTTTGAACAGACAAATTTTATAGCAAATAGAAGCATAGCAACATCCAAGGAGCCTCCCTACCAGAGCATTTCAGAAGAATACAACTCATAGTAGGATTCGTCTCTCGTCCTGCAAATCCAGTTTTGATTTGCCCCCCTGGTGGTGATTTTAGTCTACAAAGAATAAATCACCTCAGATTTGGTAGGTAAGATTCCATTTACTATTATTAAGTATTTAATATCATTTATTGCAACTTTCAATATGTTTTTGTGTCTATTTAGTCTTCATAACCAAGGGGCCTGACCAAGGCAAGCCCCCCAACCAACTAATCCCCTTTTGTAGGTTCTTCACAAGTTCAAATAAGGAGAACACCATCAACTACAACCCGGTGGTGGATCACAAATGCACCTACATTGAGGGACGATAAAAGGTGGTATCAAGATTGTTGTGAAGTTTATTTGAGAAGATATTATGAAAGGGAAACTTTTCCCTATTGTAAACTATGTTATCTTTGAATATAAATGAAATATAGCTTTCTTGTTCAGCATAATTTATGTTTATGTTGTTATATCAAATACCACTTTTCACCCAATTCATTCTGGCATGCCCAATGGGACCCCCATAATGGATAATGCTAGACTAATTTCTCTTTCATGAATCTAATGTTATCCTCTATTTTCTATGTTTGTAGGTACTAAATATGTCTACCACAAAGGCCTACAAGGCCCTGGGAACTACCCCAGGCCATCAGATCCCAAATCTAAAGCCTCTAAAATAGATTCACCCCCTGCCCCATGAACCAATTTCCAATTCACCCCTTGGGTGCCAATTTGCATTCCAAATCCTCAAAACCTATAAATCTTAGTTTTCTAGAACTCGTTGTGACCTACAGAAGCTTTCTAAACCTTCAAATCCCATATTTGCACCTCCAAATCTAAATTCACCCCTCAGGTGGCGATTTGAGCATAGAAGCTTAAAAAACCCCCAAATCCATAGGGGTGATCTATTCAGGGGCCAAGAAAACCCCCCACAACATTAGAGTGCAGGTATTTCCCATTTTATACCTTTGTTTTGTAAAGTTTGAAAGAATAAAGTGTTCACTAGTTAAATGACAACTCCCAGGTGTAAATTTGCTTTCATTTCAATATTCTATGATCATTAAATTTTTTTGAAGTTACAAAACCTGCAACTTTCCAATGACTTCATTTAATTTATTTTTCAAATAAATTTGCATTTTTCCTTTTTGTTTCGCATGTAGTATAAGCCTACATTCTTTCCCCCTTTGTTTATAGCATCTCTTGCTAAAAGAATTCCACATCCTAAAGCTTGAAATTAGGGTTTCCTAATCCCCTCCTCCATGTTATTTAATTTTTGAAATAATTTTGCATCCTAAAGTTGAAAATTATGGTTTCCTAATCCCCTTACTCCACACACTTAGATTGCATGTTTCCATGATTTGTAAAATAGATTAATTTACTTCATAAAGGCATTTAGGGCTAGACTATTTCTTTGGAAAGAATACATTTATCTAATCATTTGATTTTGAAAAGGTATTAGGTTAGTCTCTCTTTTGAAAAGGCAACTAGTTATTTTCTTACCTCGCATACACCATTAGAAAAACACAAACCCACACACACTCACTGTGAGATAGAATTAGTCTGAATTTATTTATTCATGATAATTCATTACAATATATAGCTTGGGAATGTAACTAACAAATATCCTAAGTGGGTAAAATACAGATACATGAGAATATGTAATAGACAAATATCCCAAGTGGGTAAAATATAGATACATGAGAATCACACCAAACCACCTAAATATTACCTATTACAACTGGAGATATTCACAGGGAATATTTCCTCATGAAAATAGAAAAACACACTAATAATATAAAATAGTCAAGCTCCAACATACTCCCCATTGAATTTGAGGGGACTAACAAGGAAGTTCCTCAACTTCAAAAATTGAGCTTTGACAACTCCCTTGGTGAACAAATCTGCAATGTTGTCTTCAATGTTGCAATGATCCAAATCAATAATCTTATTCTTGACCATGTTTCGAATGAAGTGATACTTCATATAAAAATGCTTTGACCTGATGTGATGAAC
Source organism: Wollemia nobilis (assembly GCA_028583015.1). NCBI lineage: Eukaryota > Viridiplantae > Streptophyta > Pinopsida > Araucariales > Araucariaceae > Wollemia > Wollemia nobilis. Next base: position 9,214,734 of record JAQPPZ010003067.1, read on the forward strand.
TGGATTATATGCTAGCTGAATATCACTCATGTTATCACAATACAATGTAGTAGGACCATATTGTTATTATCCAATTTCTTCAATGACTTTCCTCGACCACAATGCTTGAGCACTAGCACTTATGATTGCAATGTATTATGCTTCGATGGAAGAGAGAGAAACTGTAGTTTATTTATTTGATCTCCAAGTGATTAAACCAGACCCAAGGCTAAAACAATTACCCGATGTAGACTTCCTGTCATCTATATTACTCTCCCAATCTGAATCACTAAAACCAAACAATTTTACATCTTCATTTTTACAATAATGGATGCCAAAATCCATTGTACCTTTTACATATCTCAGTATTATTTTTGTAGCTTTCATGTGTAATTTATAAGGGTCACTCATATACCTTGATACAAGTGATACAACACATGCAATGTCTGGTCTAGTGTTGGTGAGAAACATCAAACTCCCAACCATACTTCTATATGTGGTCACATAAAAATTTTCAGTTCCATCATCCTTACTCAACAACTCACCATGAGCTATTGGTGTTGCAATAGGTTTACAATTTTCCATCCCAAATTTTTTTAACATACCATTGGCATATTTTTTTTGACAAATGAAAATTTCACTATCACTTTGATACACCTCCATACCAAGAAAATAGTGCATCAAGCCTAGATCTTTCATCTCAAATTCATGCATCATGGCATTATTGAAGTCATCATTCAAATTAGGATTACTACCTAAGTAAATCAATTCATCCACATATAAACAAACAAGGATAATGTCATTACCTTGTTTCTTATAGTATAAGGTTAGCTCACTCTTACTTCTTACAAAACCATATTGACGGAAGTACCCATCAATTCTTGAATACCACGCTCTTGGAGCTTGCTTAAGACCATACAAGGCCTTCTTCAACCTTTACACAATATTATCCTTACCTTGAACTACAAATGCTTTTGTTTGTTGCACATAAACCTCCTCATCCAAGAATCCATTCAAAAATCACTTTTTACATCCAAGTGATGTACATTCCAGCTTTTATGAGCAACAATAGAAAGAACCATCCTCACTATTTCTTGTCTTGCAATTGGAGCAAAAGTCTCCTCATAATCAATGCCATACCTTTGTGTGAAACCCTTGGCCACAATTCTTTATTTGTGTCTCTCCACACTTCCATCAGAATTATGTTTTATTTTGTAGACCCATTTAGAGCCCACAACTTTCTTACCTTTTGGAAGCTCAACTAGCTCCCAAGTATCATTCTTCTTGATGGAGTTCATTTCTTCTTTCATTGCCTTCATCCATACATCATTAGTACATGCTTGTTCATAAAAATATGTTTCTAAATAAAAAAGAGACATTAAGGCATAATTCACAACATCACATTTGGCCTTACCATCATTTTCATCACCATACATATGCAAGTTTTCAAGTCTTTTTACCACTTTATCTACCTCTTGTGCTTGACTTCTTGTAACTCTTATTTGAAAATTTGTATCTAATATTTGAGAGGATGGATGGTTTTGTTGGATCTTTTTACTTTTCAACACATTACTTTGAGAGTCTTCACTCAATAGTGTGAAATATTCATTTGTTTGAATATTACTCATTCGATAAATGTCACTTACGCTTCTTCCCTTACTTGGTGGACTTGAACTTGCACTTGAAACTGAAGAACTATATGAGGGGCTGCTTGGTGTATTAGTAGCACTTGGAACTAAAACATTAGTGGGCTGCTCATCATCATAAATAATACCACTAGTCAAAACAGATTTTGACTTCTCAATATGGCCTTTTTTGTGACCATAAACTTTCCCTTCATAAAAAATCACATCTCGAGACACGACAACCTTGTGTGTCTTTGGATTAAAGAGCCTATATGCTTTGGTATTTTCACAATACCCAAGGAATATGCATGCTTCACTTTTGAGATCTAACTTCTTCATTTTTTCATCAAGAACATGTGCATAAGCCAAGAAACCAAAAACTCTTAAATGACTTACAGTTGGTTTCCTTCCATACCATGCCTCATATGGAGTGATGCCATAAAAGCTAGAAGTAGTACTCCTATTCAAAATATAAATGGAAGTCCTTACCGCATCATCCCAATACATATTAGTTAACTGCTTTGTTTGTAGCATGCTTCTTGCCATATTTACCACTATTCTATTTTTATGCTTAACCACACCATTTTGTTGTGGTGTGTAAGTAGTTGTGAGTTGCCTTATAACACCACAATCTTTACAAAATTGAATAAATTCATTTGAACAAAATTCTCCTCCCCTATTAGTCCTTAAATATTTTACATAGTGCCCACTTTGATTTTCAGCATGATTTCTAAAATATTCAAAACAATCAAATGCCTCATCCTTTGTATTCAAAATATAAACCCAACACATTCTTGAAAAATCATCTATGAAGGTGAGGAAGTATGAATTCTTACCAATAATTTGAGTCTGCATTGGCCTACAAATATCAGAATGCACCAATTGAAGGGGGTAATTGGCTCTCCATGCTTTGCCTTTTGAAAAATTCATCCTTGAGTGCTTGCCCAAAGCACATCCTTCACACACACCTTTTTGAACATAAATTTTAGGCAGCCCATATACCATCTCTTGAGAAACCATTTTCCTCAAACTAGGAAAATTTACATGGCCAAATCTTAAGTGCCATAGCCAACTTTTTCTATCAATGGTTGCACATGCAAAATCATTATTTTCTTCTCCAAATTTTAGAGGAAACAATCTATTCTTGGTCATGGTAATAGTAGTGACGTGCCTATGCCCATGATTCTTATCAAAAATCTTACACTTGTTGTTTTCAAACACAAGCTTAAAATTATTTTCCTTATTTTGCCCAATACTCAACAAATTATGTTTTAAATTTGGAGTGTAGTAAATATCAGTCACTTTCTTCTTACCTTTATTAGTTTGTACATCCATGGTTCCTTTACCTTCAACTTGCAATGCTTTATCATCTCCAATCTTGATCTTGGAATTGTAGGAATTGTCAATTATAGATAACAACTCCTCCTTGTCGGTCATGTGATTGGAACATCTGGTATCAAGAATCAATGTCTCATTCATATTTTGATTAGATTTTCCATATGAAAAAAAAAACTAATGAGTCATCCTCATCACCATAGTGTGCATTATTGCTTCTTTCTCCATGTGATGCTTTCAATCTACAATCTATTTCAAAGTACCCATACTTGTTACAATAGTAACATTGCTTTTTACTTCTTCCTTGATAGCTACTTCTTCCTCTTTCATGAGAGCCACCTCTTCCTCTTTCTTGGAAGCCACCTCTTCCTCTTTCTTGGAAGCCACCTCTTCCTCCTCTTGGAGAAAAACTACCTCTACCTCTTGAAGAAGATCTACCTCTTCCTCTCCATTGGCCTCTTCCTTGGCCTCTTCCTCTTGAACTAGATTCACCTTCTTTGAATGAAAATGATTTTTCTTCCATTCCCCCAACATTTGGAGTTGAAGAAAATCTCTCCTCATGGGACATTAAGGAACCCATTATCTGATCATATGTGAGAGTATTCAAGTCCTTACTCTCCTCAATTACAATGGATACTTGGTTCCATTTGGGTAAAATTGTCCTCAACACTTTCTTTACAATGACTTCATTATTCACTTCTTCACCAACAGTCTTCATTTTGTCAACACATGCTTTGGCTCTCATGCAATAGTCTCCAACATTTTCATTTTCCTTCATCCTGAGATTTTCAAACTCCATTTTTAGAGTTTGCAATCTCACTTTCTTTACTTGAGTTTTGACTTCATAGCTCTCTTTTAGAGCTTGCCATGCATCTTTAGCTAATGCACAACTTGCAATCCTTGGGAAAATGCTTTCATCCAAGGTTGTTTGCAAGTAGAATATTGCAAGACTATTCTTCTTTTGTGACTCTCTTGTTGCTTTTCTATCGGTAACTGGAACAGTACTCCAATCGGTTGGCTCTGTGTAGCCATCCTCCACAATCTCCCAAGCACCTTTGCTAATGAGCAAATGCTTCATATTGATTTACCAGTAGTCATAGTTGTCTCCTCTAAATTTTGGAATGGGGACACTAATTTTGCCATTTGCCATTTTTACAAATCAATGGTGTAGCTCCTTCCTTACTCGTTGGTGGACTTTCAATCCCAATGATTGTTCTCCAAATGTAGAATACAGTGCTGAATTCCAATGATTACAGAAACACGTGCTGATGTGCACATCAATTTTTTTTTTAAAACAAAATAATTACTTCCACTATATTCTACAAATTCCAAAAAATAATATCCATATCTACTAAATCAATACTTTGATGCTTAAACTAATGTGAAAAAGAACATCAGTTTTTTTTCTTTCTTTTTATTTATTTATTTATTTATTTTTTTTACGAAGATAAAGACTGAATTGATTTTCTCAAATTAATTTTTCCAATGTGTCCCAATAGGAAAAAGAAAAAAAAAGAAAAAAAATTCAAACGAAAAATGAAGCCGTCAAATTTGCAGGATTAAATCCAAACGCCAAAATCCTCGTACGGCCTCATCGAGACCCACAAGTCTCTCCAGTATTTCTCCTCCTTCCTCGTAATTTGAAGACCCCATTGAAATTCAAAGCGGAAAACGATCGCACAAGATCGATATCGACAGTCGTGCTGCGCACAAAAACCTTCCCTCTCCGGTAATATTCACTCATTTAATTCATTCTATTCCTAGATAAACATCGTCGCACTCAATTTTTATAGTCTCGATATCGATTACCATCCTAAAACAACATAAAAAAATTCTTAAAAAAATTAGCAAAGGTTTCTCTCAAACTTGAATTTGATACCACATGTGAGCCAGAATTAGTCTAAATTGATTTATTCACGATAAGTCATTACAATATATAGCTTGGGAATGTAACTGACGAATCTCCCAAGTGGGTAAAAGACAGATACATGAGAATATGTAACAGAAAAATCTCCCAAGTGGGTAAAATACAGATACATGAGAATCACACCAAACCACCTAAATATTACCTATTACAACTGGATATATTCACAGGGAATATTGCCTCATGAAAGTAGAAAAACACATTAATAATAGAAATCAGTTAAGCTCCAACACTCACATGGTATTTAAACAAGTGGTGATATTGGACTTCATCCCCAATCCATTGCTCAAGACTGATGTGGATCGAGTTGCACTCTCAATCAGATCAGCCCCCTAGACACCTAACAACCCCGCAAGAATGGTTTTTTGTATTTCATCATCGGAAAATCCCCCATTTTTATGACTGGGCCTTGGATTTCATCACTAGTGGTTACCTACAGAGTGGGATAGGATTAGTGCCTTCATCCACAAGGCTAGTATAATTAGTGGAAGTGGTAACTATTTTTATTGACTAAGCCTACCTGAGAGTGAAGCGAAAGCATGGGTATGTCGGTAGCAGGTCTTAGATAGTACCACCTCTCTCTGAGAGAGGAATTTGTGAACTCACTTCAGTATAGTGGGTTCCCCCTTCTAGGATATCATTTTACCACACCTTCCATACAGGTCACCATTTGCACACTGCAATATCATTCTATTATGTACATATTTGGGTGTTGCAGGAGGTTTTATATTGATAACATTCCTATTTTTCTAGAGTTTTCACTCCATTAACCGTGATTCTACATAGGGAGTATCAACATCATAACACAAAAATGAAAAAAACACTTTTATTTTTCAGCATTTAGAATTGATTTTGGTCTACCATTGTTTGCATGATCATGGACCGGTATCATCACATTACACTACATATTGTTTTACCATACACAACATGTCACTTGATCTACACTTACATTAGACATAGTTGAGTTTGTATCACACAGGGTTTATTTCTAAAACCCTTTTTACACATTCTACTATGCTTGTGGTCACCCATAGTAGAACACGTGCTTTATAGAGGAATGGCATGCCACTTCCTCTAGTCAGTCCACTCTCACTCCTTTGATCATGAAGGGGAAGACCATAGACACATCTGATTTGTGCATAGAATCTGATGTACAAATCACACACATGATGCTTCATTATGAGACTTCAACCTTGAGTGAAGCCCTCACTACTTCACTTGTATAGGATTACCCACTCATTTCATCCCCATCCTCACCTAATATATTGAACACGTTCTGTGACCATGTGATCTACATAGTGCTAGGAAAACCTCATCCATTATTTACCATAGATGAGGAGTCATACCTACTTCTCCCACCTTTCACACCCCTTATTTAAAATCTATCTCAATACCTTTTTGAGATTGATTCTTCCCTCCTAAACCGTACCTATCCAGAGGTCACATAATTCGCCCCTATCGTAGGAATGGTGTCTGACCCATCATCATCTACTATAGATAACCAGAAGCCATCCTTTCAAACTACACAACAGCTCCTTCCCCAATAGGAACCACAAGAATTTCCTCAAAACTCACACCCATACTCTTCATAGGAGTCCCAACCATCATCTTCCCAAGAGCCATTTTTCATCGTATCTAAAGGCATATTCCATAAGCCCCTCCAAATGCAAGATGCACAAACCCAAGTGAGAGTGTACACATAAACCTTCTCCTCGAACCAATTTCCTACTTTGGTAGCTTACCCCAAATTTTTGGTAGCTTTTTTTCCAATCTCCCAGGTATCCAGAGTGCATGAAACCCAACCTTTAGCACCACCTTTGTATGTAATGACTTTTAGGACACCGTCACCTCCTCCTATCCAATATCACACTACCAATATCTTTCCCACCTATGGATTGAGACCGATAACTTATCCACCCACCCCTCTAACCTATTCCATGTAGTTTATCTTCCCAAATTCCTACCCTCTAGGACAGAGACAAATCCTATCCTTTGATACCTTGTCTCGACCACCCCTAGTACCGGTAGCATCAAAACCTACACCATTACTAGTTGCACCATCTTCTTTACACCTCCTCCATATTGGTCATTACCACCCATGGCCCAACCATTACAGCAGGCTCCAACCCAACAAGTACCTACACCACAACCACATGCCTCCCAGTCACAGTACTATTACCTAAAATAGACATCTACCCCACAACCTAGTGTGCCTGTAGATACGACATCACATGTCGCCCAGTACCTGCCTTATTAGGATTAGGCACAATAGTATTCTTCAAAATACTGGGAAGAGAAACAATACTAATATCTACCACATCCAAAGAATCAACCTACCATAGCCCATTCTCCCACCCCTACGACACCCGAACTTCAACTCTTACAAGATGAAGTCAAAATGTTGAACTTGCACATCTCTAGCTATGGGCCACAAAAGACATGTTACGATGAAATATGCAATTATCCAGATCACCAATTATTTCCCATTCCTCATTACCCCTATCACTTTGAAATACTAAAATTTGACAAGTACATAGGTAAGGAAGACCCTAGAGAGCATGTGAGCAATTACCACTCATTCTACTATCATATTCATAGTAGTAACTCCCTCATGTTGCATACCTTCTCCTTTTTACTCGATGGGCCAAAATTGGACTAGTACAACATGCTCCCATGCCATAGCTTGTATACTTTTGAGTAGCTTGCTAATTACTTCCTAGACCACAACATCAAGAAAATGACCACATTTTTTTATGTGTATGCCTTATGATAGGCTGATGATGAACCCATCACTGAGTTCATTTCTATATGGAGAGAAATAATCCATGATCTTGCCCATAGCCTCCCAACTACTGAGCTTGTGATACTATTTTCCAAGAGTTGCCAAAAACACATATCCACATCCCTCCAACTTCATCAAAGTTGCACTTTTGAAGATGTCATTTCATAAGCAAACTTTATTGAATATATTAAGGTTAAATTCAAGAAAATTAATTTGAGAACCAAATCCAACTATAACCCCAAATTTTGCTTCAATAGGACCACACCAAATCAACCTTACCCTCGGCCACCTCAAGCCAACCAAGTCACAATCGCTACCCTAGTGCCAGCACCGACTCCTCCACCCTATACATCGCAGCCACAAGCATTCTAGACTAAAGATCCCTTTCCACCTAGACTACAACAATACCGAGGCATGCACCCATAGGTTCCACTGTGTAAACTCACACCATTATTCAAACCATTACCAGCCTTATTTCATAGATTGTATTAGGGCAACCATCTCATCCTACCCGAGATCTTTCCATTGGATCCAAATGCACCCAAGCCTCATGGGTATAACAAGAAGCTCTTTTACCCTTTCCATAGACAACGTGGCCATGATATCAATTTGTTTTGCTCCTTCTGTGGGCAAGTTCAAGACCTAATCGATAGGGGCATAATCCAGGTAGCAAAACCCCTAGCCCCACAAAATTAAAATTAGGGATTTTTCAAAACCCTTTACCTGATCACAAAGGATCCAATCCTCCTAGACCTCCAAAAAATCCCCCAGTGCCACCTCACCAAGTGAACAGTGTCCAATGTGATACTCCATCATGTGGTGTAGTAGGTATGATCAACCTTACTATAAGGAATAAAAGTACCCATCACACCAGACAACACCTATTTTTTCCTTGCCAGTCCAGTTCACATCACCATAAATACCTCAAATGCCTACTACCATACCACCATCACCTCAAAATGTGATTACCATTCGTGGTAGCCTAACCCATCAATTATGTAATTCCTTGCACAACTATCCATACTTGATATCCTATAGCAGTCTCAACCCCATCGTGAGGCATTGAATGACATCCTTCACTCCATTGACCTAGAGACATATGACACAAAAGCCTTTGTCAAATTTGTAGGAAATATTCCATGATGCCTCCAGCTCTCAATTAGCTTCCATGACCACAAGATAATAGAACTCGTTGGAGAAGGAGCAGATCCACCTCTCCACATACAAGCCATGATCAATTGTATCACCTATAAGTAGGTACTCATTAACATGAGCTCACCCATTAGTATTATATCCACAAAAGCTCTACATCACCTGCATATCCTACCAACCCATTTTGCCACACCTTCCTTGGACCTACGTGCATTTGATGGCTCCATGAGACCTACCATAGGATCCATAGTTTTACCTATTTGCATAGGCATCTATACCATATCTATCATCTTTCACATCATCCAAGGGGAAATGCAATACAATATTCTCATTGGTCACCCATGGATTAGAGACATGCAGTGTGTCCCTTCCACACTACATTGCCTCAAGTACATCCATAATGGACTCGTTCACTATGTCCCAATCAATGGATATCCATTCAAGTTTTGCAAAATTGCAGACCTTCCCCCTACACCATCATTTGCATCCTCCAAACTGTTCTCCATGTCCTCTCATTAGTTGATAGGATCATCGATATCCTCCCCAATTTCCACCTCAATAGCCTAGTGTTCATAAAGAACACAAGTCTCGATGTCTATACCATTAGCACCATATTTTATGGGATCCAAAACCTCTACCATACCTTTCTCATCGTCATCCTTATGGCCTCCACAATCATCCCAACCTCTACTATTCCAATTTCCACCTGTGGTGCCACAACCACCATTACCACCCATTACACAACCTGTCATGTTACCTCCCCCATCCTTGCCTACGAAAGCCCCTATCCTTCCTACACCATAAAAATCCCCTTCCTTTTGACCATGACCTAGGACATTCACTTCTCCACGTATCCCAATGCCTGCATCGATACCTTTCCCACACAGGCCAAACATCATATTCAAGCTACAACAACCAAATATCATGAACAAGAACAACCAATACCCAGTTCAGATAAAAAATTACCACATCCTTCAACCACTACCATTAGGGAATATCATATTATACCTTCCTCATCTGATTCTGATACCCCATCCCAGTTTCTAGATCATGCCACACCATGTATTTCTATTTTCATGATAAATGTTGGCCCAAGAGACTATAATGTATGATGAGGCCTGAAAATACCTCATTTTTTCACTATGTTTGACATATAAAAACTGCCATATTATTAAATTAAATGCCAAATAGTTTATTAGAATATATATTTGTTAATTGTTTGCATGATTTTATGTTAGGAGCATTATATCTCTGTTTTTGATTATTTTCAGCATTTTGTGATTGTTTTTTCTTGATTAAGTAGCAAATAATTTTTTTTTATTTTAAATAGCCAAATGTGGTATGTTGATATCCATTAACTTCACAATAGTTTATGAATGTTTTCCTACCCTTCAAATTGTTTGAATTCCACATTGAAGCTGAATTATTAGTATTGTTCTAAATCTGGAAATCTGCAAAAAACAACCATATAAAAATCAACAAGCTGACACTTTATAGGAGCACCTTGAATTTGTCAAGCAAAGCATGAGGAAATGGATGGAATAAGTTTAGAAAGAATAAATAAGACATTTTACCTATTTAGAAGCATTCCCACATGGTCTAAATAGGTAACAACAGGGTATAATAGAGCAGGAATAATTGTGCAACATTGTTGCACTATTTTAGCATGGTTACTTGGTGAATAAAGTGTATAAATTTGGTAGCAACTTGATGTACTTATTCATGTTGATATTTGAATTATTTTTCCATGTTATAATTTTTTTAACTTGTAAGAAATGCCAACATTTTACAACTGTGCAACAAATATGGAAAATGTAGTAGTTTACCATGTAAATTCTAGTCGGCTACCAATGAATAACAAGGCATGGAATTCACACATGGAGAAGGATAAAAGCTATTGGAATTAGTTCCTGAGAGATAACCCACCTAAGAAAAGTATTTGAGATCACTTGAAGACCACATAGTTAGTCAATCCAAAGATATTTGGATTGAGCAAACATCTTCGGATTGATAGAATGTAGTTTCTTCGGATTGAGCTAGTTATCTTTGAATTGAAAACAAAAAGTATTTTTTGAATTTTTGATTATTTTTTAGATGATGGAAAAATGAAAATAATGTTGAGAAGGTTAAGAGAAAATATCCCCGAGCTGTCAATGTTGTCTTTCCCATCCAAAAGCCACCATTCATGGGAAAAGATCAATTGATCCTCTTCTAGGATAAAACCAAGAAATATTGCAACATAATAGGATTTGATCTACAGGATAGGAATAGTATATTTTATATTTTAAATAGATATTATACATCTATAAAAGGATATATCCCTTCTTGGTTGAGATAGGTAGGAATTAGAATAGAGGAGAGTAGTAGCAGCAGCAAATAGGACTGTACAACAATTATCTATAACAGTTTTTAGCATGTTTTGACAGTAATAAAAGTGCAGTATTTTTGTCAATTTATGAATTGAGTGTTAATTATTTAAGGAGTGTTTTTACACCTCCTTCTAGATCAGGAAGTATGGGCACACTTTTAGATCTAGAAAGAGGATTTTTATGGCAGGTTTTAATCTGTAATTTTGCTGCAATAGAATTAATAGATTGTTTGCCAGATTTCATTTTCTTATTTTAATTTTGTATTCTGTTATTTATGTTTTCTTCATTATGTTTTGGTATAGCTAATGTGTGTGGGTCAGCTGAAAAATTAGATTAAATATTTGTTTCCATGTTCTCTTTTCTTTTCATGTTATTTGCTTTTATGTTTCAACTACTTTCAATTTCAGTAGATTTCATTTTGCTATCAATTCCCATAGCAAAAGATTTATGACCTTTTATGGCAAGATATTGAGACGTGTTTTTAGCATAGGTTTTATTTTAGCATCATTTCAATTTAGCAATTTCACTTCTATTATTTCAATTTTGTAAAAATAGATTAGATTTTAATTCAGCCATTTCCAATTCTTGCAATTATAGTTAATTGTTAAATTCTGCAATTTAGATTTAGTTTTCAATTCTTGTAATTCATTTTAGTTTCCATTCTGTAGACTAGGTTTAGTGTGACACTAAAAGGCTAAACCAAAATTTGCTTCACCAATAAATGCTTGAAATCTGAATGATTGAATTGCACTTTTCCCTAACTTTCTATCATAGACAGCCTTGGACACCACCCCAAATTGATAAATCATTGAAATTAAATGATGAGACTTAATGACACTCATAAATGTACATGACACCCACGTACGTGATCCCCCTATCCAATCTACCCATGATTTTGGTCGCCCTGCAGCCTCGGTCCTTACCATCGGAACCATCATACAACTAGGAGGTCCCAAAAATCATACCAATTTTGTTTATGCAGGAGTCGACTCTTCAATCCCCCCACCAACTTCTCCTCCACCACAATCCAACTTTTGTGGTATGCTAGACCACATGGCCAACCCTCACTTCACCTTGTGCTACCTATAGCATTTTCATTGGCATGGATTCAGGTTGGGCCACTATGAACAAGGATTGCGCACACCTATTGATCCTCGGGTTCAGTCACCGATCGACAAATCCGGTATAGGTTATAATCCGAGAGCAGTTCATACCTTAGAAGATGAACTCCAAGACCTGTCCCTCTATCCTACTCCCCTTCTAGTGCACACCCTAGAAGAATACGTCGACATGGACATCATGGAGGACACTTCATCGCCTCATTCTACCATTGTAGTCCCCTGTGACTTCTTTCAAGAATCCTCCATGTCCGACACCTCCTCATTCTATTATGTTGATAGACTAACAAACCAATTTGCCACCTTATCCTTAGATGCACCACCAATAGACATGGATACAGTTCCTCCTGAGTCATCACCGACATGCTTAGCTACATTCCCACCTATACATAGGCAACTACAGAGAGCAGTTGCTCATTCTCGTTCACCCCAGTTGTTCTACGACCCCCCTTGAGTCTCTTAGGGTGCGCATGAACCACCGAGCCCTACTCACCAGATTCTTCCCCACCTACTTCACCTACAACATCGGTCAATATGGTTGAGGTAGACTTGTTCTCTCCCCTTCATTACAGTCACCAACAGACTCGGGATGATACCCCAAATCCAAATTTTATAGATCTCATGCATATATCACCCATACCAGTGCCTCGAGATTTCCTTCTTTCACCTCATGTCTTGCGGGTGGAAAATGCTCCTTCCTCATCCATGTCACCCCAAGTCCCTTAGGTATCTCACACGGGCATCTACGTAGATGACGAATATGAGTTCAATGAGGCCATCGATGACCTTAACCTCATCCCCATCCCCGAACAGTTACATGATGGATCTCGCATGCTCATTGAAGACACTATCGATGTCGACATTGGTGATGATCCCAAAAATCCCCACATCCTTAAACTAGCCGCTAGCCTCTCACCCGAAGAGCGCATTGCCTTCACAAACTTCCTTCGCAAGTACATTCAAGTTTTTGCATGGTCATACAAGGACATGCTAGGACTTGACCCTGCCATAGTGGTTCATAACCTCATACTCGATCCTAATGCCAAATCGGTAAGACAAAAGCTGTGATGCATGCATCCAACTATCACATTAATAGTGAAGTCCAAGCTCCAAAATCTCCTAGATGTCGATTTCATTGTACCCATCGACTATCCCGAATGGGTATCCAACATGGTCCCTGTACCTAAGCCATCCAGTGAAGTTCATGTCTACATAGATTTTTCATGATTTAAACAAAGCTTACCCCAAAGACAATTTCCCCCTACCTAACATTGACTCCCTTGTCGACTCCATCATAGGCCATGAGATGATCTCCCTCATGGATGGATTCTCTGGATACAATCAAATCAGGATCAACCTAACCGATCAACACAAAACCTCCTTTACAACACCCTGGGGGACCTTTTGCTATAAAGTCATGCCTTTTGGCCTCAAAAATGTTAGGGCAACCTACCAACATGCAATGACCTATATCTTCCATGACTTGATGCACAAAAATATTGAAGACTATGTAGATGATCTCATCGCCAAATCCAAGAAATGTGCAGACCATCTCGAAGATCTCCATCAGATTTTTGACCAATTATTAGAACACAACGTACGCTTGAACCCAAAGAAGTGCGTGTTTGGTGTTACCTCGAGAAAAATACTAGGATTCATTATCTCCCAATGAGGCATTGAGGTTGATCCTAGTAAGGTGAAAGCCATCACCGAGATGCCCCCTCCTACCACATTGAAGCAATTGCGTAGCCTCCAGGGCAAGATCACTTCCATTCATAGATTCATAGTGCAATTATCTGACAAGTGTCAGCCATTCAACCACCTCCTACAAAAGGGAGTAAGCTTCAAATGGGACGACAACTATCAAGGAGCATTTGATGCTATCAAAACCTACCTCACATCACCACCGGTTATGTCACCACCGCATCCAGAATTGCCATTGATCCTATACATTTTAGCTATAGAGCTCATGCTAGGTACACTCCTAGCTCAAAAGAATGTGCTCGACAAAGAGCAGGTGATCTATTATATTAGCCGCATGCTAGTCAGTTATGAAACAAGATATGGATACATGGAAAAATTATGCCTAGCGGTCATATTCACCACTCAAAAATTATGCCACTACATGTTAAATCACACAACTTTTGTCATCACCCGAGATAATCCCCTATGGTACATGATGAACAAGAGCTATCACAATTCTCGCACATCTAAATGGATCATGCTCTTAACTGAATTTGACCTAGAATTCATTTCCCAAAAATCCATCAAAGGGTAGGTCATCGCCGACCAACTAGCCGAAGCCCCTTTGACTGATAATCAACCCCTCCTCATTCAACTTCCAGATGATTCCATCTTCCACATAACCGAAGCTGAAGAATATGTTGAACCCAAAGTCATAGCTGACCTCACCTTGTTCTTCGATGGTTCTAGATGTCTCCATGTTGGGGGTGCAGGCATTGTCTTCTTCACACCTGAAGGAGAACCGCTCCCTTTCTCATTCAAACTCGACTTCCCCTGTACCAACAACAATGTAGAATATGAAGCCCTAATCCTAGGACTAAAACAAGCACATTCCATGCATATCAAATGCCTCCACATCATAGGTGATTCACTCCTAATAGTCAATCAAGTGTAGGAACTATGGCTATGCAATTGCCCAGTCCTCCAACAATATAAGAAAATTGCACAACTCTTATCTCAATTTGAGTGGTATGACCTCGAAGCCGCTCCATGATCATCAAACCATTTTGTAGATACTATGGCCTCCTTAGGGTCCCTCATTCCACAAAACCCAACATCTGACACAACATCCGTATCCATCCATACGCTCACTCGATCTGCCATATCACCCACACCTCCTACAGATGATGGTGGTGTGTATGTGGTAAACACTGAACCCCATGACCCATGGTTTTCACAAATTAAATATTACATCAAATTAGGTTTCCTACCATGTGATTTACCCCATGCTCAATGTCAAACCTTCAAATAGAGAGCAATCCACTACACCTTGTTGGGGGACATCCTTTATCATCATAGCTATGATGACATGCTCCTGCATTGCCTAGAACCACAAGAATCATAATGGGTTGTACAGGAAACCCATGATGGTACTTGTGGTGGCCATTTTAGTGGCATGGCAATCACCAAACACATCCTCCGTATGGGTTATTACTAGCCCAAAATGGAGCATGACTATTGCGAGTATGTGAAGCATTGCATCAAATGCCAACAACATGTAAACCTAACACATCTCCCATCCCAAGCACTTCAACCTATCCAGTCCATGTGGCCTTTCTCCCAATGGGGCCTAGATCTAATTGGATAGATTACACCAACTTCCTCAAGCAACCACAAATTTATCATCACTACCATAGAGTATTTTACAAAATGGGTCGAAGCCATCCCACTGGTCCAAACCATAGGAGCAAAAATTGTAGCATTTATCATAGACCACATCATATGTCATTTTGGAATCCCCTCCCAAATCATTTTTGATAATGGGAAATCCTTTAAGAACAAAACTATCCAAGCCCTATGTGACAAATTCTACATACATCATAGTTTTTCTACCCCATACTACCCTCAAGGTAATGGCCAGGTAGAAGCCATAAACAAAACCATTTGTTCCATCCTTCATAAAATCGTAGCAGAATCTCATCATGATTGGCATAACCAAATACCCCTAGCCTTGTGGGCGTATCATACGAGCATCCATACTCCTACTAGGGCAACACCTTTTTCACTTGTATATGGGGCTGAAGCTATCATGCCCCTTGAGCTTGAGATACCTTCCTTAAGGATCTCTATGAAGGATTTCATTGATGATGACACTGCTCACCAAGCTCATTTAGATCAATTAACACTTCTCGATGAATATTGTATTCATGCAATCGAGCACACACGAGTCTATCAAGATCACCTTCATCATGCCTACAATAGTAAGGTACATCAATATGAGTTTAAAATTGGTGACCTAGTTCTCAAGGAAAACTAGCAAATCATGAGTCAACCTCACCAGCAATGCGACAAGTTTACCCCAAACTAGTTGGGTCCATTCATTATTACACACAAATATGGTTCAAGAGCATATCGGCTAGCCAATATTGAAGGCCTTAATGACCCTGAACCCATCAACATCTTGCATCTCCATGCATTCAATGCTTAATACACAAAGGCATCCATCATCACGAGTGCCACACACTACTATTTACAAGTCACTAAGCACATCACCACGTAGATATGCTATTTTGCTTTATTATTTTACTATACATGTACTTTCATCTTTATGTCATTTTTATGCTATGGGTATTTGTTTTTCCTTTTGCAATATCTACATCGTCAGCAGGAGAATACTACAACATCCTCACACATCACCATGCAGAACCCTCCACCACCACAATCTATACCCATTACACCGGCTGACCTAGCCCAACCATTACCTATCATTCACCCTAGGTAGACGTCACATTCACCACACTCGGATCATCACTCACCACCCCACCATAGGTCACCTCACCATCGAGGTTCTTCCTATTCACCCCACTCTAGAGACAGCCAGATCTCCATGTCTTCCTTTGATGAGAAGGAGGAAACCTCCAATACCCATCCACGTGGGTCTCCTCCTCATTTATCCGAAGAGGCAAGGAACCCATACCACCCAACCAATTCTCCACATCACCCCAATGATGCCTATCATCCACCAAATAGAGGATACACTCCTCAACAAACCCTCCCTTCAGGCCTACCACCTCCACTCTCAAATGGGGAATCCATATATGCCCAAGCCTTACAGGCCCATGCTACCCGTGAAATGCAATCCGCTTCCTCCTGCATCCCACCTTCACAAATCCACCATCATCTAGGACCATCTCCCATGCCACCCATCTTGCAGGCCCCATATTCACCATTCTGAGGCTTACCACTTCATCGAGCTTTATAGCCTCCTAGATCATTTCACCCTGATGTCTCCTCATCATGACCCCATCCATCCATCCCTACCCATCATGATGCCCCTTTCACATTAGAGGCTCATTCACCACCTTCACCAGTTTTGTTATCACCTCATCAAGAACTCCAACATATCCTCACCCGTGTGGAAGCCCTAGAGCTCCATATGAGTCACTATTAGTGCCAGATTCCTGCTCGTCGATCGATAACACCACATACATCACCGCCACCTCATAGATCCATTCCTCGCCCTAGGGTTTGACCTACATCGGACTCCCAACCCATACCTCCCACATCAGACTTCACTCCACCTCGTACCCCTTCACCCCAATGAGAGTACTATACCTACCATATGACATTTCCACCTACCCCATTATCCGAGATGTTTTACCACCTGATGCACCAAGGCCTTCTAGCTCTCCCAGAGACCCAGCCTATAGATCCATCATGCCCTAAACCATGCAACTACCATGAGAGTGAATACTACATCTACCACCACCAACCAGGCCATGATATCGAAGAGTGCAGATCATTCAAAACCCTAGTACACAACATGCTACATGATACTCACCCAACATCACCTGAGCCAACCCCTCGAGCCACCCGACTAATCAGTCCTCCACACCATAGCATTCCACAAACTTGACTATCCCGAGAATCCATGATACCACCTTCCCATTACATCCACAATAGGGCAAATTATCCATGCCCCACTATTACTCCATTCTCTCATGCGCATCCTGACCCATGCCATTTTTCCCATCAATAGGTTCTCTTCTATCATCTCCCTTACTTCTTCCTCTACTTCTTCTCACCTCTTCATGTGGTTGTATGGTCATGCTTCGAGTGGCTACATACCTACATTGATCTAACCCCTTTCTTCTATTATCTTTCAACTTTGGTAATCCCCTTTGCTCTTGTTGGTTACCAAAGTATATTTCTTCTATCTTCTTCCAACTGTATATTCTATCATCATATTCCTCTACCTTTTTTCCATTACCACATGCAGTGCCACAGATTACAATTTCTACACACCCCACATGTTGGGGCAACCTTTATCATGCCATATCACTTTGACCATCATTAAACAATACTATTCAGTTGTACATAAATCTTCCAAAATTCTCCTTCTAAAAACATCATGAATGTCCTCTTGTAGATATTGCATTCCTCCACTCGCATCATTTACATTTACATCCATTGCACATATCCATATGCTTTTCATTTAAAATTTCAGTTCATGTTTGTACATTCTCCCCCAAAATGTGCCTTTAGTAGGAGTAACAAATGCACTTGTTAGCATCACCACCTGGATGTCCATTCCCCATTTTTAGGATTAGGATATACATAGGTGTCATGTTCGACTTTGACTACTCTTTAGTTCAGTCAATCCAGTGTCACCCCTAGCTAACAAGTCTTGTACATTCTTCTTATGGTTCTTTAGGCTGGTTCAACTTCTCTCATGGACCACTCACAATAGGTTACACATTAAACAATTTTGAGTGTAGGGAAGAAAACATCTGGAGTAGATATCGCCATCTAGCGAATGGTTTCCCCTGCTCGTCCTATCACTTGCATGGTCAACATATGACCTAGGGATAAACAAAGGGATCAAGCATAAGCAAAAATAAGAATATTGGGTAGAAAACAAAAGTCAATGCCCATACAAAAGAGCACCAAGAGAACAAAAAAGAAAATAAAAAGAGAATAGAAAAAAAAATACAAGAAAAGAGAAGAAAAAGAGTACCACAAAAATAGGAAACACTAGATGAGGGGCAGAAAACAAAAGGAAAAGCCTCCTGATATCACCCATGTTATGCTTCATCACCTTTGGTCCTTAGGTTTAACATAACACCATGGGATGATTTCCATCACTAGAAATAGGCTCCAAGAGCCTGCCTACCAATGGAATAATCTTACAAGTGGCAACATATCTATAACATTAGCATCTTGCTTTTGTATAGATCATTATTTTCTTACGGATGAGCTAGCTAGTCTGGTTATGTCTACAATGGGTTAATCCTACCTCCCTCAAAATGGATAAATGAACCTCACACATTCACACACACAGGTCCATGATAGATTTTGAACTAGCCCGATTAGTTATAAGTTGCCACATATACTTGTATAGCTGTGGGTCTGAGATTTGATTGTCACAACTATGTTGGTCAAAGCCATTACATATGCCTTACATTATCCAACATCCCTAAAATCATGGAATGGATCGCATCCATACAGGTAAATGCCATGATACAAGTTGCTTCCTTGGCGCATTTTAGTACTTCCATACATGCATCCATGCATCTATGTTGTATACATTTATTGCACATTATAGTTATGCATTCATCCTACATGCATTCCAATATCAAATCACATTATTGCATCCACACTACAAAATTGCATCTGATATTACATCATACTGCATTCAAAATACAATCATGCATACTACTCTACAGTTCATTCATACTACAGAATGATAATAGATCTAAACCATATCACACATGTATATCTATTTATCATACATACCTACAAACTATGTTATGCTATCTATGCAAACATAAAGAGAACACATTTCAAACCATAACAATGACACATGTATATATAACAATCAAAATCAAAATGTGTATATATATCATCCATCCAAAATGCCCGAAGGCTACAAACTAGGACCATGCCCATCATCTCTCATCCAAAATTCCCATAGGCTACAATCAATAGAAATCCTAACTACCACCAAGAGCCTCCCCATGTCCCTCATGGCTCACCCGCATCTCTACAGCCCTGCTCGACTCTACCCTAACCTCTGGAACCTGATCCATGATAGGCTGGTCTCGCACCTCCATCCTAGCACCCATCTACCCCATCAAAGCAGCACTACATTGGCTATGGTGAGAGGATACCCACACTCATGATCTCATCCCATCCTAGGATACCACCCGACCATAATCAAGAAGTGCGATCCCATGCACTATCAGACAAGACTCACACAATGATCTCCTCATAGACTCTACAACCAATGAATCGTCAATCGCTCAATAGCCTGGGAAGCCTCCTCCTATGCCTACTACTAGCTAATCATCCCAGCCCTCAACTGCTCCACCTCGGCCCTCAGCTACTCCACCTCTAACCTGTGCCTCTCCTCCTCCTAGTGAAGCTCAACCTCCAACTACCAAACTCTATCCCATAGCCCTCGAGCCTCCTCCTCCACATCCTATCTCTCCTGGACCTCAACAAGAATCTCCCTCATACCCACAAAAACACCAATATCAATGGTGTCATCCATCTCACCCATCACAACACCACCACCCATCTCACCCATCACAACCACCCATCTCACCCATCATATCCACCCATCCTCCCCCCTGGCCATCCCTCCCTCCATAGGATCTACCCCAAAAATCTTTGGAACCTCCTCGACTCTCATCGCCTATGAACTAGAAGCACCACCTACTCATCTCCTAGACCACCATAGAGGCACCTCCCTCTCACTACTAGATCTCTCCTCTAACCTAGCTCGAGTACCTACCCCTCTCCTCTCCATCGATGGTACCCCTAAATCAGTCATGCCTTTACCAGGCTCCCACTACTGCATCACCCACCAGGCATCAAACTCTGGTGTCATACCAGCATTATCCACATCAAGGATAACCATAGGTGGGTCACTCTCACCAACCCAAGGCAAAACCATAGGCCGAGCTCCCCTATCACCTCACCACCTAAAATAGATAACAGGTGCATCTAGAACATCCTATCATAACCCAAACTATCACTTCACTCGACTAAACTAGAAGAACTCAGCTTGTCGAGTATAATGACCAACCAACCACCACCCCTAATGGATAGCTCTCAGCTGCTCACCATCCTGCTCCCATGTCACTCCACCCAACCATGGCCTCCATCTAATATCATTAGACGTCAACTCCCCAAACTTGACCCTCCAACATAGAGGATCACCCTCAAAAGGTCTCTTCACACCCTTCTCCTCATCCATCCTCCACCTCAAAGCATAGGGCAAATGCTTCTTGCCCTCAACATGCATCGTACAAGGCAAAAATGTAGGCCTCTCAATAGATATATGCTCCCATGCCCACACCTATAGCAGAGGAGTCCAACTCAATCCTGTCCTCCCAACATGAACTACATCATGTAGCTCCCTATACACCTACGCCAACAATGTGGGTGCCCATGCAAAGACAACATTCCGCTCCACCATGTCACTAACAACATCCAACATGTTCCAGGTAAACAGAACCCCGAAAGTATCAGGTAGTGCGTAAGTAGATATCATCATCATCACTATGCACTAATGATTAGATATCTTATCATTAAGCCATAAATCCTCATAATCAATCTTCCCCACATCTATCTCCTCCCACTTATCACCAAAGAAGCGCTCCAACATAGTTGTCTTAGAATTATCTAGTGCTGCCCTAACTGGAACACCCTCAATCGGTAACTTGTATATCCGATATACGTCCTCCAAGGTGATCGTCATCTCGCCTATGGGGAAGTAAAAAGTATTGTGGTCTGCATCCCACCGCTCACATAGTGTAGATATGTAAGCTCTATTTGCATGGATACTTTTACATTCCCAAACCCCTCTCATCCATACTGCATCCAACCATGCCTCATCCACCTCATTCTTCATCAGATCATCAAAGTCCTTCTTCATCTTATGCACGCAATGGCGAGGCTCAAGCATCTTCACCTATTTAAATCACAAACAACAAAACATGAATTAGCCATCTATACAGTGATGCAATCCATTCAAAATTCAAAAATCATACAAATTTTACATACAAGTTAATCACATTAATTTGACATGCATTACGAGGCATCATCACGTACAATGCAAGTCATATGACAAAATGCAAAAATAGTCACATATTTGGATACCCATTTTGCCACTTCATGGTGAAATTCCAAATAGATGCTAAAAATAGTACACATTTGACTTCCAACAGACAAAAATAAAATTCCCACACACCTACTATGGCATGAAATTCAAAACCAAGTCAACTTATCAGACATACAAAAACAAACTACATTTTTGAATACCCATTTTCCCATTTAGCGGTAAAAATATCGACAATATTCAGAAATAGTACGCCAATCAACACGGAGTTCAACCTCAATGTTACCATACACATACCAAAATAAAACAAACACAAATACATGCAATATCAAAATAACAGTCACATTTTTGAACACCCATTTTGCCACTTCATGGTGAAAGTTCAAACAGATGTTGAAAATAGTACAAATTGGGCTCCCAACAACTAAATTCAAGTTTAACATTACCTACACCTTGGCACGCAAATCAAACACAAGCCAAATGCAAACATTTACAAAAACAAATGACATTTTTGGATACCCATTTCACCCTTCTATGGTGAAATTATCATCGGTTTTTAAAAATACTATCTCTAAGGTGGCAAATCTAACAGTCAAAATTTACTACCTTACACCCAAAAACAACACATTCAGAAAGCATGCCAAACGAAGGCAGAAAAAATAACAGTCACATAACTGGATACCCAATTCCTACTTTTACGGACAAAATGCAATAACATTCCAAAAATAGTACCCCATTGCTCCAAAAATGGACGGTCAAACTTTACACCTACTCTACCCATTACCCGGTCAAATTGGTGCCAAAACAAGTCAAACCTAGAAACAAATCACATTTTTGGGTACCCATTTGGCTTGTTTATCACTATGTATTCCAATTTCAATTAAAATTCACAATTTTTTTAAAAAATGGGATGAAAACCTCCCCCCCTCATTCACATTTCTCTAGAAAAATAAAAGAAATTAAAAACAAAGAGAAAGAACGCTTACCGATGGATCCCCACACCCACTGCCAGCTGCACTGCATCCCCTCATCATATTCTCCCTCGAAATCATCAACCGTGCTCTCCTCGCATCGTCAAATGCTCCTCCAAGTCACTTTCCAATCTCTCCCACCATCAAAATGAACCAATTCCAATCAAATTTGGGTTTAAATAGGCTTCAAACCCGCATTCGCCCCTTGAGTGGTGAATTCAGATCCAATTCACCCCTAGGTGGTGATTTAGGTCAAAATCACCCCTCGAGTGGTGAATTCAGGTAAAACCCTAGGAAATCAGGCAAATTTCTTCTAAAACCCTAGGAACCCTCTCAAACTTTCCTCTATTTTAATTTTCAATCAATTTCATCATGCATTGGTATCTTATCAATCATTGCATCATCAAATCACCACATTTCATTCACCTCATTGTTGATTCCTCGTTTGAGGGGGTATTCATATCCAAAGTAAGCTTTGCATGCAACCACACAACTAAAAATCCAAAAGTGCGAGTAGCACATTTGTCTACAAATTTTTTGTTGAAGATTATCTTACGAAATAATCTCAATCTCAACTAGACATGTGTTATATCATGAGAGCTATGTGTTTCGATGGAGAAGTCAATCTAAGCATTCAAGTACATCGAGTACATAATGAATGATACATTTGATGTAATCCTAGCGCAACATTTGGAAAAGGATTTCTTGACCACACTGATCTGGTCACATTTGAATAATCCAAATGTCCCTTTAGCTCAAATGGTTTGACACTTGTCACCATGTTCTCATCAATCAATCAATAACAAATATTTAGATAGGCTTTTGTCCTATTCATACTTTTGGACCACGCTGATCTGGTCGCAAAAGCAAAGCAGTCAAAAGTTGCCATTCTCAAGCAACTAGTATGGCATTGAAAATGTCATACGGACTCAGCAAAATCATAGCATTGCATTCGCAATCATTCATTTCCATTCACCAACATTATTTTTATTTCTTTCCTCTTCTTCTTCTTTCCTTCCTCTCTTCTCTCCCTGGACATCCAGTTAATGTGTATGGTCATGCTTCGAGTGGCTACATACCTTTGATTGGATTCCATTCCCCTTCTATCCCTTTTCCTCCTACACAAACCCTTCATGTTTTTGTATTAAACTATGTTCCACATAGTATAGTACAAAAAGGGGTAAAATGTAGACACCCAAAAGTCACACGTTGCTATCTCTACGTATCCATAGGTGATTCCAGATATCCCTAGGCTATTGTAGGCTATTGTAGTCATGCATAGTCATGCGTAGTCATAGTCGTAGTTTGCCATAGTAGTGTGTAGACTTCCATATACCACTTCATCAGCTTTCAGGTCCAAAACCCTAATAAGCCTTCAAAATCACATCCCGTGCATTGGGATATCCTCCAACAGCCTATTTACATTCAATTGAGGCCCCCATGGGGTATTAGTTGACAAAAGCAATTACCAAGTCAATTCTTAAAATCTAATTTAATGTTGACTTCACTTAAGTCTCCCTTTTAGGGCAAATTTGATTAATTAAGCTTTAATCCCTAATTAACACTAATTGCACCCTCCCACATGTGTGTAAGTAGGATTAGTTAGGATATTTCCCTAATCAAACCCTAATTAGGCTTAGGACCCCCTAATCCTGATTAGACCTAATCCTTCCTCACACATGTGTGAGGATAGGATATTTTCCATTAGGAATGAGAGGTTGCCACCTTTCCTTCTTTAACCTAACTCTAGTTAGACTTCAGCCTAGGGTTAGTTTACTTAACTCCCCCTGCACCTTACCTTTTCCTATAAATAGTGGGTCTTAAACCCCTAATTACCTCTCTCTCCATTAATGACATAAGCACAAAAACTCTGTCGAATTCAACACTGAAGTCTGAACAGTCAGATTTTATAGCAAATAGAAGCATAGCAACAACCAAGGAGCCTCCCTACCGGAGCATTTCAAAAGAATACAACTCACAATAGGATTCACCCCTCACCCCATGAATCCGGTTCTGATTCACCCCTCGGGTGGCGATTTCAGTCTACAAAGCCCAAATCACCTCAGATTTGGTAGGTAAGCTTCCATTTACTGTTATTAAGTGTTTAATATCATTTATTGCAACTTTCAATATGTTTTTGTGTCGATTTAGTCTTCATAACCAAGGGGCCTGACCAAGGCAAGCCCCCTAACGCACTAACCCCCTTTTGTAGGTTCTTCACAGGTTAAAAGAAGAAGAACACCATCAACTACAACCCGACGGTGGATCACAAACCCACCTACATTGAGGGATGATAGAAGGCGGTATCAAGATTGTTGTGAAGTTTATTGGAGAAGACATTATGAAAGGGAAACTTGTCCCTATTGTAACCTATGTTATCTTTGAATATAAATGAAATACAACTTTCTTGTTCAACATACTTTGTGTTTATGTTGTTAGATCAAATACCACTTTCCACCCATTTCAATTCCTAAAATGCTTATATCTAACAATGATACGCCTTTTAAAAATAACAATGTGGCCAAACTTTGTGATAGTTTAAAACTCAACACAAGTTTTCAACACCATATTACCCATAAGGTAATGGTTAAGCCAATTTTTTTAACAAAACACTAATCAAAATCCTAAATAATATATTAAGTAGAACTGATAGGGGTTGGTATTTGTAGTTATATCCTACCTTATGGGTATATTGCACTAGTATTCAAAATCTGATTTGCGCTATGCCCTATGCCTTATTTTATGTGATTGAGGCCATTTCCCCCTTCAAATTAGAAGTTCCATCTCTTATGATCCTTCTAAAATATGCAATACTTGGTGATGTGTATTGCCATACAAGACTTATCCAACTGGAGTTGCTTGATGAAAGGAAAACTCATGCCTTAGAGTACTTACATGTGTATCACCAAAGACTCAAGAAAGCCTATGGAAAGTGAGTTAGAACTCATTCCTTTAAAGTAAGAGATCTTGTCTACAAGGAAAACAAAAAAAACACTAATTCTAAAAGGGACCTTAAGGGTAAATTCAAACCCAACTAGTTAGGCCCCTTCATATTAACAACTAAATATGGATCGGGAACTTATTTTCTAGCTTCTATAGATAGAAACAAACATAAAAATGTAAATATAAAGCATTTAAAAAGATATTATGCTTGAATTTGTGTGTTTTCCTGTTCTTGTGTCTAATTGCATGGTTTATTGTATGCATGATTAAAAAAAAGGATATATTTTACTTGCCTTCATATGCCTAAATTGCATGTTTGATTGTCTTCCTATTCATCCCATAAAGTCATGAGGGGGCATCCTAAAATAAATCAATTATTATCCTAGATAGAAAATAATTTCACTTGCATTGCACTTGTAGTAGGTCACAAAGCTAGTGGAAACCCTTGATAACTTCTCCAAAATCCTATCATTTCCTTTGGATATTTTGAACTCTAGAAAATAAACAAAGTTTGTGATAAACATAAGATAGTTTCCATACACCTGACTATAGCTAGACACCTTGGTTTCTTTCTCTAAGAATCTAAAATTTCTAAAAGAAATGATGTGCATCACCTTGTTTGCTTCTACATTTATTTATTGCATCCACTGAATGATATGTTTGATTACCTATGTTCCTCTAATCCTGCTAGACTTGTTAGCACTCCATGATGATGTTGATACTACAATGCCAACCTACGAGTGGTATATAAAAGGGAATGTATTAGCTAACAAGTCATGCCCTAAGAAAAAATATTCCCATC
Source organism: Wollemia nobilis (assembly GCA_028583015.1). Classification (NCBI taxonomy): domain Eukaryota; kingdom Viridiplantae; phylum Streptophyta; class Pinopsida; order Araucariales; family Araucariaceae; genus Wollemia; species Wollemia nobilis. The sequence continues at coordinate 9,241,542 of JAQPPZ010003067.1, forward strand.
CCTTCTACAAGATCTTTTTATCATCACATATTTTGATTCATATTTTTACCCAAAAAAATTAGATCATAGGCTTATTCAATGACTGATAAGTGGTTAAAAATATTCCAAAAACATGGGATAATTCTATGAAATGTTTTTTCTTTATGAAAGGATTTATTAGAAATCTCAATCAAATCCAAAATTTGTTCTGAAAACATCATTTTTGTCAAATCATGGTTTATCCTTATATCCAAATAGAAATTTTGGTAGAATCATTCACCACTTGGTAAGCGTTAGCAATTCCTATACGCCCAAAAAGTGAGGAACAATTTTATCAAACCTTCTTCTTTGATATAAGGGTCTATCATATATCAAAATCGATAACACACATAGAAATTCTAACATATCAAAAAGTATGATCAAGTTATGATTTATCCTTATATCCAAATAGAAAGTTTAATAGAATCATTCACCACTTGGTAAGCGTTAGCAATTTCTATATATCGAAGGATCAAGGAATGACTCTATCAAACCTTATTATTTTATATAAGGGTCTATCATACATCATAAATAATGACAAGCATAATTGTATAAACATCCTAGTAATTTGTGATTTGTTCTTATATCCAGCCATAAGGTTGGATATAATTATTCATTGCTTGACAAGCATTAGAATTTCTATATGTCCAACTAGTGAGAAATAACTCTATCAGACATTATTTCTTAATATAAGGGTCAATCACAAACTCAATTTCATCAATTATAATATTTTATGATTATACCTAACATGGATGAATGATATAAAATTACTCGATACCAAAAAAAATGTTTTAGAATATCAAATGATACTATATAATCTAAATAAAAAATCCTATCTTGGTATAAATTTCTATTGTAATTATCATGTAACCACCTACTCTTTATAAATCGAGGTACTATGATGAAGCGTAATTATTGATAGCCCTATATCAGCAATTTTCTTGACATGAATCTAATCATTTTTTAGCCTTTTAAATCATCAATCAATTTTGTACATATGATGTATGCTTGGTTTAAATTTTCTTAAGTATATGATTTTATGTGTGCATAAACTGCATATCCTAATTTATTATTTCCTTTCACTTTGCTAGGATGTAGTGATTACCATATTAATACCATATTGGGAATCATGTGCTAGCAATTTTGAGTTATGTTGCATAGCATAGTATTTCCTCAAAAAGGAAAAAACTCGGTGATTGATTGATTTAAATTTTTTTCATAAATTTCTCATCTAGACAATTTTTGTGGCTTCAAAAATTTTCTATTGGGAATAACTCTTAATTTATCCTCCTTCATCGAGAAACATTGATATATTACTCACATATCATCCATAATTACTATCATCATTGTATTCTTACATTTATGCATTGACTGTGTGCACATATAGAAAAAAATAGGGGTTTTGTTATGAGGTAATGTTGACCACTAGTTAGAATAGTATTTGCCTCCATTGCATTCACACTAGGTCTCTGATACTAGCAAATTCTTGCTCTTAGAATTATTCAAATGATATATGTTTCTTAATTCTAGAATACTCTTGCATGGTTTAAAAATATACATGATCCCTCTAGATATGGTTTCCCCATGTAGTCTTTGTTTATGAAGATAACATGTTATTGTTGAAATCTATGATATCCTTCTAAACAAATTCTACCATGGTGGGAAACAATAATCTTCATTTGCATTTAACTTGCATATCAACATGGTTGACTATCACACATCAATTTGCTTCATTGGCTTTATCCCCTACAACAACTTTAACAAATATTAACACATATAGGGTGATATTTTTTAGGTTGTTGTGGGTGAAAAAATTCATGGACTATATCATTGAATCTTCTCCATGCACTCTTTTTGTGATGATTATATACTTTTATAATATGGTGCAAATTTTTTATGGTCATAAGAAGTGTTGTCATGGCTAAACATTCGACACACAACCATCGAGATGTAATAAATAACCTAGGATATACATACCATTATAGACTTCAAGTCCTAAAATGATAGTGGCATATCACCATAATCATATTAAATTCCATGTTTGATTACTTGAATAGTTGCTTGTTTTATACTTCATTTAGTACACACACCAAATATTAAAATAACAAGAAATTAGTTCAAGTCAAAACATCCCCCTAATTGCCAAATGATGACATTCCCTAAGTCATAGGAATATAAAGTTGTAATATCTTATATGATCTTAATTCATTCTAAATAATTAATAATTTTGAGCCCTCTTATTAGTGTTTTTTAGATGATGAATGGTGCAACATTTCATTTCCTTACAAGCCCTAATAAGGGTTTCAAATGATCAACCTTCTTACACATAAATCTTATCATATTTAACAACATTGTTCTAAAGATGATTTGTGTAGACACCTAAAAGTCTCATATTGTCATTTCTCCCATCATCACAACTGATCAATTTGCAAAACTCATAAATTTTTTATATATTAGACTCAAAACACTATTTATTTATCAAAACCACTACTTATGCAATATTCATAATTCCTCTTTGGTCACTTAAGCCCTTTCCTATGCTTAACCCTTAGTCCCCATGTGACCATCATCCTAGCCTAACCTTGGTTAATCTCTAACCTTGGTCAAAATCCACCTCATAGTCAAACCCAACCTATGGTCAATCTAACCATGGTCAATCTAACTCATAACCACCTCACCTAGTCTACTCTTTGACCATTCTAGCCTCCAACTCACCCACTTGATCTCAACTAAACCTATGGCAAACCTGATTAGGGTTAAATTTAACCTTGCTCCACACATATCCCCATGTGCATTTAACACCATAAATGATATTTGGGGAATTTTATATTTCAAAGCATGAGAGTCATGGTGAGTCATTGTGCACCTCACCCAAAAGTCAACATCTAACCTAGGGTCAACCTAACCCTAGTAAGACTTAACCCTTGATCCATTTCAAATTTCCATGTGCATTTAACACCATAAATGATATTTGGATACTTTTGTATTTCAAAGCATGGGAGGCATGGTGAGTCATCTTCCACCTCACCCAAGTCAACACTAAACTCATATTAATCCTACTATGGTTAGGACTTAACCCTTGCTCCACTTCACATTCTCCTAGGTATTAAACATCATAAATGCAATTTGAATACTTTGAGCATTAATCCATTTATGAGATATGCCATCCTATGCCACCTCAAGGGACACCTTTAAATACACCTCATAGGGTACACCTCACAAGTGACACCTCATGGAACACTTCAACCCCCATAACCTTGAAAAATTCTATAAATAGATTGTCATTTCCTCCATTTTTATCAACACTCATTTACATACCCAAACTTCATTAAAATTAGCCTATACTATAAAGTGCACTACACCATCACTCACCATCACTCACCATCCATCTCCATGGATATTCACATGGATTTGTCAACATCCCCTTTTACCTTGTAGGCTATTATCAAAGTTGTAGGTTCATAAGTTCCAACTGCTTCAACAAGACATCTACATCATTAAATTTAGTTTCTAGAAAACATAGTGAGATTCACATAGAAGGATGTGAATAAAAGCACTCGTACCTTAGGGTGTGATCTACAAAAAAGACAATTTTTCTACACCAAAACACTTCCAAAGTTCACAAAACTAGATAAGCATACCTGTTATGTTGAATTACAGTTATTCCATGCATTTTCATCATGTTTTAGCTTAGATTAAGAGTCTTTTGTCTAGTTTTACAAGGGGTTTGATTGAGATAGGCCCCTAAATATTTCTAACAATTTTTGTAGGGTTATGCAGGTTTAGAGGACCCACACAACTAACAATGGTCCATAAGCAAGAAGCTAGTCACATCGAGGAATACAAGGAGAACATTTGTAGCTATTTGACTAGTTCATGTTGGTCATCAAATCCGCATAGGAAAGGACTTTCGGTGGGTTTGTGCACCCTGGACCTATGACCAACATTGAAAGGTCGAGAGGAAGAGATGCCCTTTGTACCAATCTCTAGAGAAAGGCCGGATCCTATACTAATCTACTTTTGGGGTTGAGATAAGAGTGTAGGAAAGAGATAAAAGGAGTTTGGGTTAGAGAAAGAAATAAAAAGGGGGTAAACGTTAGAGATTGATGATTCAAGGTGGGGAAGAACAGGAAGCATGATCACTCACTAATAACTCGAATAGTAGCAAAGAACACCAAGAATAGATGAATGAAACACAGTGCCGACCTTCCTATGTATCCTCTGGATGGGTTCGTAGGGTTCTCCTCTCTCTCTCGTTGAAATTCAGGGTTCAAAGTAACAGCGATTGAGGCGAGGGAATAACAGAAACCTCGATCCACCAGGCAGCATAAAAGAAAGCAACAGGGACGTTTTTCCTCTCCTATGTATCCTTTAGGGCGAATTTTAGGGTACAGTCCTCAATCGCACACCGGATTCAGGATTCAGAGTCTCAGTATATGAATGCAGACAAACAAAAGAATTAAGCACAGAAGGCAGCATAAAAGAGAGAAATGGAGCATAAAATATCTTTAGTATTAGATGCAGGACATCAAGTTACACTAGATTTCTAGCAGAAAGTTCCCCCCCATTTTATATTGCAAATTCTGGGTTTTTATAGAGGACCTGACCCTTTGAATCATTATTACAAAACGATGGAGTACACCCTCGGGATCTGAGAAATCAGCTCCTTACGGCTACTGCAATTGAGTTTTCAAATCAGTTACCAAACTGGCAACTGTGATCGGGTCAACCATGGAAACATTTATTTAATGCACCGCCCAAGTGTCCCTGGCTTCTGGATGCTGTGCTTGAGTGATCACTATGCCCGCCGGGTTTTACTTCAAGGACTATTACGTCCCTTTCGTTTGCCAAGAATGGTCAGCGGACTTATCGGGCAAGAAAGGGGTACTTATAAGGGGGCTTTTTATTACCTTGGGAAGCTGACCACCTTGGAACGTAGGCCCAGAAAGTGCTTCACTACATATCCGCTTCGTCGAAGCCTTAGGTCGAAGTAGATTCTCCTCAATTTGTTCTTCACAAAATAAGGCTTCGCAAAAACTACTTTGGGGATGTTGACTGTCGAGCAGGCTTGTTGGCATTTTTGCCACATTGTGTTGATTGTTGATTATTCATGCATTAGATGTTGCAATTCTCACTTCTATACAGGTTTTGATGCAAAAAAGGCTAAGTCCGAAGACTATCGTGAAATCGCGACAAAAAGCAGCATGGAGGACACATTTTCAAAACCGTCACGATATCGCAACATGTCACGTTATCGCGGGTCTGTCGAGGAGAGAGAAGACAAAAGCCAAAGGTGTCGTGAAATCGTGACTTGTCACAGTTTCACGGCGCAAAAGGGCAGAAAAGAGCAAAGTCAGAAACTATCACGATTTTGCAACGTGTTCCAAAATCCGGCACGATCAAGAGGGAAAACGTCACGATTTCGCGACGTGTTCCAAAATCACGGTCAACACGATCAACGGTAGCAGGGGGATAAAACCGTCGTGATTTCGCGACGCATCAAAAAATCCTGGTCAACATGGTCAACGAGGGAAGCACAACAAAATTGTCACGAAATCGTGACATAACTCAGCGACAGGCAATGAGACTCAACTTGGTAGCGATATCGCGACAGAACTTTGAACACAGCGCAAAAGGCGGAAAACGTAGCGAAATCGCTACATGTTGCATGGTCGCGGCAAGGTGGAGACAAAGAAGCTTTAGGCATGAATTGGTCATGATTTCGCGACATTTCTAAAGGAAGCGATAAGAAAGAATTTGACGTCGCGATTTCGCGACATTTCTGGAGATGAGGGCAAGAAAGGAGGTTGGCGTCGTGATTTCGCGACACTTGTGAAATGCAGCCAAGCAACGTAAAAACGTCATGATTTCATGACATTTTGGAGCGGAAGAACCAAATGCAGGAACTTGTAGCGATTTCGCGACGCGTCGTGTTTTCATGGAGAGGAAGCAAGGAGGTAGCCAGGTTGTACGAAACGTCACGATTTCGCGACATGTCGAATTTTCGTGGTTCAAAAGCAGCAAAGTCCAAGGAGACAGAATCTGTCACGATTTTGCGACATGATGGAGATTGAAGAATCACTTGAGGCAAAGAATGTCATGTTTTCACGGGCTAGAGAAGGACCGTATAGAATGCATGAAAATTGTAGTGAAATCGTGACATGTTGGATTTTCGCGACATAAAAGCAAAGACTGAGCAGTGGGAAGATAGTGTAGCGATTTCGTGACTTGCTTGGTTTTCATGACCCGGAGATAACGATGAAGGTGCCAACGAAAAGATGTAGCGAAATCGTGCAATGTCATGTTTTCATGATTTGATGCAGTGAAGAGAACAGAGAGATGAAGAATGTAGCGAAATCGCGCATTGTCACATTTTCATGGCAACAAGGCAGAGAAGGAACATAATGGTACGAAACGTCATGATTTCGTGACGCATCACGTTTTCATGGTTCAAGGTTGCGAAGGAGATAAAGAAGCCGAACCTGTAGCGATTTTGTGACATGGTTGGTTTTCGTGGTTCCAAGGCGACAGAAGTGTACTAAGTAGAAAGACGTCACGATTTCGTGACATGTCGCATTTTTGCGACCTGTTACAGTTTTGCGCCAGAAAGCGGTTCAAACGGTCCGATAAGGTTTTGTGAGTTTCGATGATTAAAAGCACTCCAAAATTGAATGTTTTGCTACTTTTCGATGCGAGCAAGGTAGAAGAACGTGTCCAAGCCATCAGAATTAAAGATGCTCTATTATTCGAAGCTGTTGTTCGTGGTTTTTCTAATGGTTTCAAGCATATTTTCAAGAACGACAATTTAATGAAGACGACCGACTCCTTGTTTCGAGGCTGGTTTAAGGGGAGCATTTCCTTGTTTCCATTGCATATTGTTGTAGATCTCGAGGAGGTCCGTTGCAAGTTTTTAATGTTGTAAAGAAGCAAGACTTCTATATAAAGCAATGTAGATCTCAGAAACAGGTATCGGGAGTTTGAGAGAAACTTTTGCTGAAAGCTTGAAGTTCATTGCATGAATGAAAGATAATTGGCCTCTGATTTTGCAAGCAGCTGTCTATGTGATTTTTCTTTTTGTTATTTACATTCCTAATATAACACTCATATTTCTTATTTGCTGCTTCATTTAAATTCTGCATGTTGAGTTTGAATATTGCTTGTGAGGGAGTGAGTTCTGGAATGTGATCTTGGAGGGATTTTTTGCGCAAGGTTGTAAGTGAATTAAGTTGATATCTTATGTTATATGTTGTTGCTGTACTTAAAGTGATCTGTTGTTATTCTTTCCTGATCTAACAAATTTGGCCTACGGCTATATTTCCCATCTCTTTCCATGTATTTCCTGTTTCTTTTCACATATTTGTAATTCCTTTCCAGCAACTCTAATCTGAAATCAAACTTAGAAATAGTAAGGGAACCAGCCCACTCTGGAGATTGGTCTGGGAGACATTTCTTTCTCCTAGCCTTTCAATGTTGGCCGGGTCTAGGGTGCTTAGTTTTAGAAAATCCTTTCCTGTGGCAGATTCGTGACCAACAGTTTTTGGCACGCCCGGTGGGACAGACTTCTTTTGTCTCAGAGAGATCCCATAGTATTGAAGGTTTAATGTTCGCCTTCATGCCGTATAGTTAGAACATTTGGTGACTCTGCAGTACTCAGAAATCTCTGAACGTGGATGCAATGAAAGTTGTACTTCATGATCATAAGATCACAGTCTAAAAAAGTTGGAGATCTTGTCGAGTTTTTTGAACTTGACAACACAAGAAGTGGTGAGCATTCTAGGTTGGTTTCCCCATCATCATCTGCCATATCCACACAAATCCCTAGAATTGTTACTAGTTTTCCATCTTCTCAGTTACATACACCAGTTCCAATGGCCCAGTATCCTCCACCTAGGCAGTTTTTAGCTTGGAACAGCTCAGGGGCCTTGAATTTGTAGGCTCAGAATCCAGTTCCCCAGGCTGCCTTGAAGGCATTGCCAACTTATGATGGTACGGGAAAGACTGCATACGAACATATTCATGATGTAGCTTCTCTGGCAGCCATTCATGACATAACAGACGAAGATGTAATGGTGAAGTTACTAGTGTTATCCTTGAGAGGAAAATTGTTGTACTGGTATCGATCTTTGCAACCAGGCACTATTGCGTCCTGGGATCAGCTAGGAGAACTGTTAGTTAAGAATTTTCATGAACAGGCTGACCCATTTTCATTGTTGCATCAGTTTAATGCGATCCAGAGGCATCCGCAGGAGGCAATAGCAGATTTTAATGTTCGTTTCACCAGAAGCTGGCAGCGAGTGCCTGAAGGACTTCGTCCTACCCCTGAGCAAGCTACGTTTTACTACCTCCGAGCATTCAATACAGATATTGGCTTGGCAATCAGGCAGTCCAATGTGATGACTTTCCGAAACTGTTCGAGCAAGCACAAAAGGCGGAGGCAGACTTGATTGCGATTGGTAGGCTTCCCCCAAAGGTAGCAATGCCCATTCTTCCTGATATTCCATAGCATTTATATCCTAGTTCTTTTTTGCAATCTATGTCTTCTATGTACCCTGTCCCATCATGGAATTCCAGTGCACCTCAAATTGCACCTATCCCAGCTCCTCAGCTGTCTACTTTAGCAAATCTCCAATTTCTTGCACCCAACATTCTGCCATTCCCTGCTTCCACTTCATTTCCTAGCATTACCGGCACCACCAGCACCTTTGCCCTTACCAGCACCTCCTGCACCTCTAAACCCTGATCCTTATACAACACTTTTGCAAGAGGTAAAATCTGCCAATTCTGCAATAAGAGCAATGGGTAATAAGATCACGCTTATCGAAAGGAAGCAAGCTGAGTGAGATTTCCAACCAAGGAGATTTCAACCTCCATCGATTACTAGAGATCAAGCTGCTTCAACAAGCAAAGCACCTGAGAAAAGCCTGACTGCTTTGGTAAATGAAGATGCAGTCCTTGCTGAAAGAACATATTGGTGTTCAACTTGCAATGATCCCCATGGAGAAGACACTTGCATGGTCCATTTGAATTATGTGTAGACATTGGCTGCTAGTTCTTCAGGAGGACAAGTCAATATGATATCTGAACCAGGTTACAGCTTGATGCTTCCATCTGAAGAGCAGGTTTCAGTTCTCACAAGGACTGGAAAGAAGTCTGTTACAGTAGATCCTACTGAGTTAGAGCCATTAAAAGTGCCAGCTGATTTGAAGAAACCAGTGAAAGCTCCTGTGCCAGTTTCAAAGCTAGATGCGCCTGTTTTACCGAAAGATCCTGTTCCACACAGAGTTCAAGAAAAGGCTGCAACTGCACAGGCAAGATCAGAAGCAGAAGAGCAAGCTAGAGAAAAGTTGAAGTATCCTTCATTGACGAAGAGGCTAAGAGTGGAAGCCACTCAGCAATATCGAAGCAGATATGAACATCCTATTGAAAAGAAGGAATCTACTGCGGTTGCATACAACATTGTCGAAGAACTAAAGAAGACCCCAGCTAAGGTTAGTCTTTACGATGCATTGCAATTGCCTGGGCAGGTAGATTTATTGCAAGAATATTTAAAATCTATGAAGGATAGTGAGAAAGGTCCTACTCAGACAATTTATGCTCAAGCCTTAACCACTTCTGTCACTGGTAAAAATAGACCACCCCCGTTTTATCTATCACTGCAAATAGAGGGTTGGATCGTGCATAACTGCATGATCGACTCTAGAGCCGCTACAACTGTCATGCCAAAGGCAGTTTGCAAAGTTATGGGTATGGAATACACACGAAGTAGCCCTGGAGTTTTGTAGTTAGATGGCACTCCTATGAAAATGGTGGGTGTAATCAAGGATGTCCCGATTGTTTTGCACACTATGCCTCAGATTACAGTCATTCAAGAGATAGTTGTAGTAGATCTAGAACCGTATTTTAGTATGTGCTTATCTAGAGAGTTTACTGCAAAGTTGGGAGGTTACCTTGCACTGGATTATTCCCACTTGGAAATCCCTTTCAAAGGTAAAAGACTCCGGATTCATAATGAAAAACCTTCCTCTTTTCATATTGAAAAGTTGGATGAAGCAGAAAAAACTATGCAGTCTGTCAACATGCTAACTCAAGAGTCAGAGGGTTCTGATTTGATGAATGAGGTTTTAGATGAGCTCCAGTTGGATGATCAGTTTTCCATGCTTGATTTCAATGCTATGCTGGAAACCGAAATCGGTTGTTATTCTATCACAAAGCCCGAGGGTGGCACAAGGCAGGTATTTCCTAACCAAGATGATCAGAGCTCTGTCACGAATCAACTATGGAAGTTATATTTTGATGGGGCTAGATGCAAAAACGGTGCAGGAGCAGGTATTGTTTTGATTTCTCCTTCTGGTTTACAAAGAACATATTCATACCGTCTTACTTGGAATTGTACTAACAATGCTTGCCGAGTACGAAGCATTATGCCTAGGCTTGAAAAAGGCAAGGAAGTTGGGAATCGAACAGTTACAGATTTTTGGTGATTCTGAGCTTATTGTAAACCAAGTAACAAACAGGTGTATTTCTAAGCAGCATTATCTCAAAGCATACCGCAACCAAGTTTGGGACCTGTTTGAGTTTTTCATAGCTCTGAATATTCAAGCCATTTCTCGAGAGCTGAATAAGCATGCAGATCTTCTAGCATCTCTTGGAGCCAATTTTTCTCCTATTGAGCAGGTAGTGAAGAAACCAAAGACAGTAAGGATGGTGTACAGGCCAAGTGTCCCAGACAAGGATACTTTCTGGCAAGTCTTCGAGAATGATGAGCAAATTGTTAACTTTTTGATTCAAGAAGCTGCCACTATCAAAGGAAGAACTTTGGAGCATGAAGAGACTGATGGTCTGATTCAGTTACGGAATAATCACATTCCAAAGGGTCTTATAACTCTAGAAAGTTTGTTTGATCAGCATGATCGGTCCAAGAAACATCGAATTGAGATTGACAAGAAAGAGTATATGGAGATGCAATTAGAACCCAATAAGGTCATTAAGATTGGGACTGATTCTACTCCTGATGAACCGCAAGAAATCGAGCAACCGTGTCAAGAATTTTCTGATATTGTGGCTTGGAGTTATGAAGATCTGAAAGGATATGATAAACAGATTGTTCAACATACTATTGAGTTGGAAGAAGGAGTCAGACCCTTCAGGAAGAAGCAACGACCAGTAAATCCAAATATTGAGACTCTCATGAGGGCCGAACTTGTGAAAATGCTGCAAGCCAAGATTATATACCCGGTTAAGCATTCGACTTGGGTTGCTAATCTGGTTCCAGTTCGAAAGAAAAATGGAGACATACGACTGTGTGTAGATTTTCAGAATCTGAACCGTGCATCTCTGAAAGATCATTATCCTTTGCCTCGCATTGATCAGATACTGCATGTTGTTGTTGGGGCTCAGCGTTTTTCATTGTTGGATGGATTCTCTGGATATAACCAGATTTGGGTTAGGGATGAGGACCAATACAAGACAACATTTACAACTAAGTGGGGCACTTTTGCTTATCAGCGAATGCCTTTCGGATTATCAAATGTTGGGGCCACATTCCAGAGAGCCATGGACATTGCATTTGAGGAGTTTTTGAACAAGATTATTGTTATTTATCTTGATGATATGACTATCTTTTCACATAGACGGGAAGATCACTGTTCTCATCTGAGGCAAATATTTGGAAAATGTAGAGAGTTTGGGATTTCCATTAATCCAAAGAAGTCGGTTTTTGCAGTGAAGGAAGGTAAAATCTTGGGGCATGTTATTTTAGAAGATGGTTTGGCAATAGATCCAGCTCGAGTTGAAGCATTGAAGAAACTATCACTCCCTACCAATAAAAAGGAGCTGCAGTCTTTCTTTGGACAGATTAATTTTATCAGGAAGTTCATTTCTAATTTTGCCCAGGTTGTTAAACCCATGACTGAGTTGTTGAAGAAGGATGCAGACTTTAAATGGACAACTCAGAGGAAAGAGGCATTCCAAGAAATTAAGGATAGAATAGTGCAGGCTCCTGTATTAATTAATCCTGATTATTCAAAAGATTTCATTCTGTATGCAGTTGGGGAAGATGAAAGCTATGCCACAGTACTCACAAAGAAAGGAGACGATGGGAATGAAAGACCCATTACTTTCCTTAGTCATATTATCTTACCTCATGAGGCAAAGTATAATTTCATTGAAAAATAGGTGTATGCTGTCATGAAGTCTCTTAAAAAATTCAAGCACTTCATATCTCAGAGTAGGACAGTTGTCTATGTTATACATCCTGATGTAAGAAATTTCATCATTCAGGGTGAGATGGGTGATAAACGCGCTGGTTGGGTCACCAAGATCCAAGAATTTGATGTTGAGATTCATCCGACCAAGCTAGTGCGTGGTAAAGCTTTATGCCAGCACTTAGCAAAGACTGCAGTTGATTATCGAGTGGATGATTCTGCTAGAGATAACAGTCTGGTGAACCTCTTAGTACAAGAACAAGATTGGGCAGATGATCTCATTGACTATTTCACAACTGGTAGATGCCCTTCATAGTTAAATGCCTCACAACGGAGAAGGTTTCGTCTGCAAGCTCTCAGGTATGTGTTGTAGCCCGAAGGATTGTTTTTTAAGAATATTGATGGCATTATTTTAAGGTGTGTCAAGGAATCAGAAAAGGCTAGACTCCTGGAGGAGTTTCATTCTGGCATATCAGGAGGACACTATGCAGGTAGACCGATGGCTTTAAAAATAATTTGGGCTGGTTACTACTGGCCAACTTTGTTCACAGATGCTTTTAGGATTGCCCAAGCATGTGACAAATGTCAGAAGTATCCAGGAAGGGTTAGAAATGCATCATTGCCTTTGCATCCAATTCAGGTTGAAGCACCTTTTCAGCAGTGGGGGTTGGACTTTATTGGGATTATTGATCCGAATTCTTCAACCGGTCACAAGTATATTTTAACTACTATAGATTATTTTACGAGATGGTCTGAAGCTATCCCAACCAAGGTTGAGAATCAAGGAGTGGTGATTTCTTTCATTGAAGGACTAATTACATGCTTTGGCATTCCTGATGCTATTATTACAGATAATGGGACTCCATTTATTGGAGCTGAGTTAGCTGAATTTGCAAACAAGTATGGTGTTTTTCTGAAAACATCCTCTAACTATTATCCTCAGGGAAATGGCTTGGCAGAATCCACAAACAAGAATTTGCTACGGATTTTAAAGAGATCTTTGGGGAATAACAAGAGATCATGGCACCTTCTGTTGAATCAAGCTTTATGGGCAGATAGGATTTCAATCAAGAAGTCCATCAAGACTTCACCATATGCCCTGGTATATGGCAAAGAGGCAAGGTTGCCTGTTCATTTAGAGTTGCCAGTATTGCAGCAGTTGCAGGAATTTCAGGATGATGAAGCCGATGTAGATTCCATGGATATACGGTTGGCTCAGTTGTTACAATTGGAAGAGCAACGTTCTTTGGCCTATGAGGAGTTTGCTAAGCACACACAAGTTATTTCAAAGTGGTTCCATAAACATTATGTAGATCGTCCACTTAAGGTGGGTGATTTGGTCTTGAAATGGAATGAAAAGAAAGCTAAGCCAGGGATGCACAAGAAATTTGATGCTCTATGGGAGGGTCCATTCCGCATTGTCAGTGCTGGTGCGGCAAATTCATTTTATTTAGAGGATTTGGATGGCAGCCCACTTCCTATTTCAGTGAACGACTTTCATCTGAAAGCCTATACTACCTGAAGATGAGTCCAGTCTTACCTTGTACATAGTAAAAAAAAAAAATGAAAAAAAGAGAAAAAACAAAAGTATTGTTTTTCTTTATCACCGTCGGCTCTTTTTGCATGCGAGCCCATAGGTACATGTTTTTCTTTCTTTTTCTTCTTCTATCCCAACAGTTAGTGGCTTCCTATTAATTTCTTCCTTCCCCTTCCTCTCTCTTTCTTCCCTCTCCTTCTTTATTCCCTTCTTCTCCTACTCCTTTTCTTCTGCAGTAATCAAGCCACTGTTGTTGTTTCTTTTTCCCTTCCTGTTATTCCCGCTTCTTCTTATCCTTTTCTTCTAAGTTCTCTATCATTTTAGCATTTATCATAGTTTCTCCACGGTTCACACCTCTTTTATTATCTTATCACTTCCATTCCATTATTCTATTCACTTCCATTTCCCTTTCATAGCAGCTGGTAGCACAGAAGCATTCTGTTACTGTATCTACCGCATCCTTTCCCCACTCCACCATTCCATCATATCACCATTCCATTCGCATTCCACAGCCTGCGCATCCGCAGGATCTCATTCCATTCATTTCTATTTTGCTACTCCTGGTGCTTTCATGGAGATTCTTTTACAGCACCTATTCCGCTAAGTTTTCATTCATTCAGCAAGAGTTGTTGCAGCAGTCCATCGAGATGAACCCCATCAGCCAGCTTTCTGTTCTCAGTTTTTCTTGACTCTGTTGCCCAATGGATTTAGGTCTGGGATTCTTGCATACAACAGAACTGTATACCCCATGAGCCACCAAGAATGTTGGCATTTTTGCCACATTGTGTTGATTGTTGATTATTCATGCATTAGATGTTGCAATTCTCACTTCTATATAGGTTTTGATGCAAAAAAGGCTAAGTCCGAAGACTGTCACGAAATCGTGACAAAAAGCAGCATGGAGGACACATTTTCAAAACCGTCGCGATATCGTGACATGTCGCGTTATCGCGGGTCTACCGAGGAGAGAGAAGACAAAATCCAAAGGTGTCGTGAAATCGCGACTTGTCATAGTTTCACGACGCAAAAGGGCAGAAAAGAGCAAAGTCAAAAAATGAGCAGAAGGGAAACTGTCACGATTTCATGACGTGTTCCAAAATCATGGTCAATGCAGTCAACGACAGCAGGGGGTAAAACCATCATGATTTCACGACGCGTCGAAAAATCACGGTCAACATGGTCAACAAGGGAAGCGTAGCAAAATTGTCGCGAAATCGTGACATAACTCAGCGACAGGCAATGAGACTCAACTTGGTAGTGATATCACGACAGAACTTTGAACACAGCGCAAAAGGCAAAAAACGTAGCGAAATCGCTACATGTTGCATGGTCGCGGCAAGGTGGAGACAAAGAAGCTTTAGGCATGAATTGGTCGCGATTTCACGACATTTCTAAAGGAAGCGATAAGAAAGAATTTGACGTCGCGATTTCATGACATTTCTGGAGATGAGGGCAAGAAAGGAGGTTGGCATCGCGATTTCGCGACACTTGTGAAATGCAGCCAAGCAACGTAAAAATGTCACGATTTTGCGACATTTTGGAGCAGAAGAACCAAATGCAGGAACTTGTAGCGATTTCGCGACGCGTTGTGTTTTCGCGAAGAGGAAGCAAGGAGGTAGCCAGGTTGTACGAAACCATTTTGCGACTGCAGAATTTTCTGGGTTCAAAAGCAGTAAAGTCCAAGGAGAGACAGTCACGATTTTGCGACATGATGGAGATTGAAGAATCACTTGAGGCAAAGAATGTCATGTTTTCACGGGCTAGAGAAGGACCGTACAGAATGCATGAAAATTGTAGCGAAATCGTGACATGTTGGATTTTTGTGACATAAAAGCAAATACTGAGTAGTGGGAAGATAGTGTAGCGATTTCGTGACTTGCTTGGTTTTCGCGACCCGGAGATAACGATGAAGGTGCCGACGGAAAGATGTAGCGAAATCGTGCAATGTCATGTTTTCGCGATTTGATGCAACGAAGAGAACAGAGAGATGAAGAATGTAGCAAAATCGTGCATTGTCACATTTTCGTGGCAACAGGGCAGAGAAGGAACATAATGGTACGAAACGTCGCGATTTCGTGACGCATCGCATTTTCGTGGTTCAAGGTTGCGAAGGAGATAAAGTAGCCGAACCTATAGCGATTTCATGACATGGTAGGTTTTCGCGGTTCCAAGGTGACAGAAGTGTACGGAGCAGAAAGACGTCGCGATTTCGTGACATGTCACGTTTTCGCGACCTGTTACAGTTTTGCACCAGAATGCGGTTCAAACGGTCCGATAAGGTTTTGTGAGTTTCGATGATTAAAAGCACTCCATAATTAAATTTTTTGCTACTTTCCGATGCGAGCAAGGTAGAAGAACGTGTCCAAGCCATCAGAATTAAAGATGCTCTATTATTCGAAGCTGCTATTCATGGTTTTTCTAACGGTTTCAAGCATATTTTCAAGAACGACAATTTAATGAAGACGACCGACTCCTTGTTTCGAGGCTGGTTTAAGGGGAGCATTTCCTTGTTTCCATTGCATATTGTTGTAGATCTCGAGAAGGTCCATTGCAAGTTTTAAATGTTGTAAAGAAGCAAGACTTCTATATAAAGCAATGTAGATCTCAAAAACAGGTATCGGGAGTTTGAGAGAAACTTTTGTTGAAAGCTTGAAGTTCATTGCATGAATGAAAGATAATTGGCCTCTGATTTTGCAAGCAGATGTCTGTGTGATTTTTCTTTCTGTTATTTACATTCCTAATATAACACTCATATTTCTTATTTGCTGCTTCATTTAAATTTTGCATGTTGAGTTTGAATATTGCTTGTGAGGGAGTGAGTTCTGGAATGTGATCTTGGAGGGATTTTCTACGCAAGGTTGTAAGTGAATTAAGTTGATATCTTATGTTATATGTTGTTGCTGTACTTAAAGTGATCTGCTGTTATTCTTTCCCGATCTAACAAATTTGGCCTACGGCTATATTTCCCATCTCTTTCCATGTATTTCCTGTTTCTTTTTGCATATTTGTAATTCCTTTCCAGCAACTCTAATCTGAAATCAAACTTAGAAATAGTAAGGGAACCAACCCACTCTGGAGATTGGTCTGGGAGACATCTCTTTCTCCCAGCCTTTCAATGTTGGCCGGGTCTAGGGTGCTTAGTTTTAGAAAATCCTTTCCTGTGGCAGATTCGTGACCAATAGGGCTTCATCTTTGAAATGGGGCTCTTTGTTCTTTGTTGGTAAAACTGCTTCAGCTGGAAAATGTTTCGGCCCGATTCTCTCTCAAAACTATGGTTCGGGGAATATCCTCCCGAAGCACTTCATGTCCTCTGAAACATTGCCAATTTTCTTCGAGCACCACTGCTTCGGGTGAAAACTGGCTGAAGTAGGTGTCGAAAATACTTCAGGCCCGAAGTAGTTTCCTTACCTTAGCTGATTTGAATTATGCTTTCCTCCTTCGGTGAAGTTGCTTGAATGTTGCTTTGCAAAACTTTCGCCCGAAGCGGCTGTTGAAAATGCTTCGGGTGCGAAGCGTTATCTTTGTATTTTCTTCGACGAAATTACTTCGCAAGGTTTTCGCTCGAAGTGGCGATGAAAAGTGCTTCGGACCCGAAGCTCTTTCTTATACTCTCCTCCTTTTCTCTCGACAAAGCTGTTTTCCTTGGCCTATTTGGTAGCGAAGCTCTTTCTTCTTCATTTTACAAAGGGGCGATAGGGAGAGTCAAAATTGCTGTAACTTTAAATAAAAGAAAAACTTGCAACAAAGAACTATTATACAAAAACTCTACTATTCTTCTACCCCTTGTATAATGTGACAAAAGTGTCAACATTCTTGGCGGCTCACGGGGTGACGAGCTTGCCTCGGCAAAAGAACCCTTTAGTCCTAATCCATTGGGCTATGGAGTCACTGATCTCCCCCAGATCCTGCTTCTGCAGTCTGTCCCTCCTCTTGCTCCTCTTCTTCTTCTTCCTCTTCTGCTTCTTCTTCCTCCTCCGGCGTGGCTTCTGGCTATGGTGATGGTTCGAGGCGATCGTGGATGTGTTTCATCGTTCGACGGACATGAGTCCAGGCACTCTTTTGAAATGGCTCTTGATCCTGTAGTGCCTCAACCAAAACGCGAAACCGATCAATTTGCTCGATGTTGGCATGCTTGGCCCTGATGAATAAATCATTTAGGCATGCTACCATCTTGCAGTATCTCAGGATGAAGTCGGTTATCTGCCCCTCTGAGATCGGCTCCGCCCATCCATCTATCTCTGAGACATCGCCCTCAAACTGGAACCAGACTGGCTTGAGGTCATCTTTAGTCAAAAGGTTCCCGTCATCGTCTGTGAAACTCGAGAAACCCAAGGAGGAGAGGTCCTAAAAATAATTCATCGAGGCACGTTGCTCGTTTTCAAAAAATTCTTGGAGCCTCCTTGCCTTCTGAGCTTTTTGCACCTTAGAGAAAAATGCGTGAACCGTGGCCTGGGCTGTGGACCAATCTCTAGCCGTTCGAGTCATTGCAATGACCTGCAAGTCCTGATATTTTGCATTCTGGACATCGAAGGCTAACTTGAGCCGACGCCTGGCTTTCTGCATGACTTCATCAATGATTGGCCCTCCTTCGAAAATAGTGAGCTGGGCTTTGGTGATGAAGGTCAGTATCGTGAGGGCACTGGAACATCGAGACCTAAAATTCTTGAGCAAGTGGGTGCGAATCTCTTTGATTCTGCTCCTATCGAACACCGTCAGGTCTTCCTTCTCATGCAGCTGGGCCTGCATTTGTGCAACTCTGTCTTCCAGCTCTTTGGCCTTTAGATCGCTCTCGATCTATTTTTGTGCTTGGCTCTCGGCTGTAGACTGGAGCTATTGAACCTACTATTTTAGGGCACACGTTTCCTTTTTCATGGCCTTGCACTTCCCCTCGGCCTCCACCAACTTGGAGCGGACCCTCACCAGATCTTCTTCTAGCTTGACATTGGTGGCCTCGGCCTCGATCCTGCGCTGGTTGGCGATGACTACATGAGCCCTAAAGGTCTCAATTCGGACATGCATGGATGCCGATTCATTGTCTACATTTAGATGCACCAGGTCCTTAGGCGTTTCCTGGTAATCATAGTCCGTTGGAGTCATTTCATCCAGGGGCTTCTGCACCTTAGGGACCTTCTTGATCTTGTGCATCTTCCTGGCTTTTAAATCAAACACGACGCATTTTTCAACTTGAGCCGTCGCTCGCCCTCTTTTCTTTCTCGCCTCCTTCAAGATCTTGTCGGTATTCTACCGAGCTTGGAGCAGCTTCTCGGTAAGAGGGCATTCCTTGATCAGAGACATCTCTGATTCAAACAAGGCTGGGTCACCAGCCAAAGGAGTGAACAAATACAGGGAATGGATGGGGGATGCCTCGCTAGATGGTCCGACGGTGTGTGTAGCAGGCATTTCGGTGATGGCGGCCACATCATGCGAGACGAGGGATTGGATGGTGAGGCTTGGTGTTGAAGTGATACCTCCGCTTCTGCTAAAAATCAAGGGAGTGGCAGTGCGAGTGGGCGAAGTGACTTCAATGGATTTATCCCAGCCGAGATCATGGGATGGACTTGGACTAGTCATGGGTGACGTGTGATGGGGCGATGGGCTATGTAGGGGAGACTGGTGAGAACCTTCGGCCATGGCTATAGGGGGTGTGGGTGAGTCTTGAGTAGGGGGTGGAGAGCACGTACCTGAGTGCCCTCCTAGCATTATGGAGGTGGTGACTTCTGATGTAGCCATCTCCTATCCTTCCTTTGCTTTGGCATCTCTAGCCTCCATGGTTTTTGCCTCGGCATCCCCTTTAGATTGGAGGAACTCCTCCACATTGATGACATTGATATCCGGGATGGTTGCGGTGCTTGGTGGTGTGGCATTCTCAATAATTGCTTCGGACGGACCCAATGTAGGTCGCCTAGTGGAAGGGCTTGGAAACCCTGTGCAAAGGCGCTTTGGATGGCTTGAAGGCACTTGCACTAATTCTGGCCTCTTTCTCTTTGTCCTCACCAGTGGTTGTTCAGACTCTTCAAAACTCGTGTCTTGGCCTCCTATAGGTACTGGAGGTGGCCTCTATGGTGTGGCTTTGGCCCTCCTCCATTTCTTTGGCTCTGAAGTAGTTTCCTTTCTCTTTGGGCTTTTGCCCAAACCTGGGATAGCTGGAGGAATGAGGTCGATGAAGGATAGAGGCTTCCATGTCCCGACATTGGCCTCATAGACCGCTATGAAGTCTTTGTCAGATGACAAAAGACCGTAAGAATTTGTCTTTCGATGATGGACCCTCATTATCCACCACTCTCTTAATTGGGCCACGTCCCAATCTTTCGTTGCTTCCTTCAAATCATCTTTTGCCTTCTTCCAGAAGGTAGAGTTGGGGCTCGAGAGAGGGTGCCAAACTGGGTCATATGCGACCTCCATCGGGTAGAACTCATGCCAGGGAGGTAGCATTTCCATTTTCTCCAAATGCCACTCCAGATCCTTCCCGTTGGGATTGTTCCTTTGCTCCATAATTTCTGGATAGGGGCAAGTGTGGAAATTCTTAAATCGTAGATGGTCCCTCATTACCCCCAAGGGGTCATAGAGCCATTGCTGAGGAAGCTGGACTAGGCCAAAATTGGTGAGCTTCTCCTCCAAGAAAACATTTTGTCTGAGGGCAAACACCTCGATAACTCCCATCTTGAAAGGGAAATCGCAGGTGTGAGCCCATTTTCGTCCATGGCCATAAATGGCGTTTGTTGCATCACTTTACCGAGCAACCTTCAATGCAAACTGGTATTCGGAGGGATAGAATGGTAGTAGAAAAGGCCTCCCTGTGAAGCCGAATATGTGGATTACAAGCCCTTGTGTCAGCTAAAAAATGTCTCTCCTCCTCTCTTGTACCACTTTGTCCCTTAAGAGGAGGGGGACTCGAGGGGAAGACCCCATTAGCATATGCATCGTGGGTCCCAAAAATTGTTGGTTAAAAGAATAATAGGACTTCGTCTTCAATAGGAGAGGGGTCCACTGGTATATAGGTAGAGGATTTCCATCCTCGTCGCTCGTCGTAATAGCAATATAAGGGAAACTTCTATGTACATGAAAGAAAAATAACCAAACAAGAAGGGAACAGGGCGAAAAGTACTTATTTTCCCCAGGATTCTTCATGCTGGCAAGCCATGTATGTAGGGTCCTGGCCACCCATTCTGCCCAATCAAAAAATACTGGGTTGGTGCTTGGCCTCGAAGCATCAGGGGCATAAAATTCCCCTCTGGAGATACACTTGACCAAAGACACCTGCCATGGGTGCACCGAAGCGTCAGTAGATAGGCCTGCCACCCATGCAATGATGGAGAAGATGTCGATATTTTTGAAGGCCTCCAAGGGTAGGGGCATCTAGGGCAATTTGCCTGAAGGAAGCCCGCTCTTGAGGCTCTATTGCAAAAAATTGATTATGTAGTTGGAGGATGTGAACCTCTCCATCTGTTCGCTAAGCATAACGTTGCAAACTGTGTACCCCTTAGGAGGGCCTTGTTGTGGTGCAAAGGTTGCCTGGACATCTTCCTTCAAAATGGAGAAAAGCTTGTGCTCGGAGGCGTCTACCACTTGTCTGGAGGAGGGCTGATAGTTCTGTGCGATGGCATCAATCAGCTTAGGGCAATGATGTGTGGGGGGAATCAGATACCAGTATATCTGGGAGTAGTAGGTGGCAGCTCTTTTGCTATCTGTCAAGAGCCTACTCTTCATGAACTCGATGGTGCTTCTGAGTTCGGCCACGCTCCTCGATAGCTTGGTGTCTCTGATCCTATCCCACCTGTCGACTGGTGGTTCTTCAGGCTGCTCATCCCTAGAATCCTCCCTTTCTTCCATGATTTATTTCTCGGGGTGGCGGCTAGCATCAACTCTCTTTGGCCCTTTGTCATGGCATTTTGCTTTTGGTTGCTCAAGGGCCATCACTTTTGTTTCCTTCCCATTTTATTTAGAGTTCTTCTTCCCCATTGTGCTAGGGGTAATGGAGAAAACAATGTGGAGGGTTTCGAGATCGGAGGCTTCGAAGCGCAAGATAGGGGAGCTTGAAGGCTAGTAGCAAAGTTTGCATGAATTATTGGGCAACTAGCTTCGTTACTGCTGGAGCCTACGTTATATAGCCGTAGAAGGCAACCACCAGTATTTATGGCACTTGCCATAATTAACTTTGCCTCGCTTCGTCCAATTTGCCGCATGGTGGAGTAGTACACAGGGTTGCGTGTTATGATGATTGCGGCTCGCTTTGGAAGTGTGACCCTCTACCACTTTGTACCCGAGCATGAACTTTTCTCCTAACCGAATCCCTAAAGGACGTACCTGCCACCTTTTCATTTAACTCACCCGCTTTGGACGCTTTTGAAGGTGGCTATTGGCATGTTCCCCTAGGCACATTTTAAATGCCCCCACCTTTTCCGTCGTTGGGTTGGTGAAGCCGAAGTCAGAGTTGAAGTGTTTCAGGGTGAACCCTTGGTGTGAGCTATTTCTTTTATGCTTCGGGCCCGAAGGGACCTCCTTCGCAGGAGAAGGTTTTCGAAGTGCTTTCCGTTTGAGAAGTGGTTCACTGATTCTCCTTCAAAAATTGCTTCGCACGGACTCCCCTTGGCGAAGTACTTCTCGGGCCTTGGTCCAATTTTTTTTTTTTTTGGAGCCGAACTATTTACACTATTCACAAGCTTGCGGCATAATGGGCATGCCGCCACCACGGACTCAACTTCGGGTGATTATCCGATGAACCTGCAGTGACCCGACCAGATCAGGTTGAACTTTAGCTGACCTTCGGAGTTCGGATCATTTCTACTCAAAGTTGTCCATGCTGCGAATAGGAAGCAACGTAGCCAATTTTCATTTTTGTCAATGCTCAGATTGTTGGCGAAGAAGTTCGCCACTCGAAAGCCTTCTTGGGGCATTGGTCTTAGGGATAGCTAGAACCAGTACTAGACCTAATGCCAGAATTCTACATATTCTTCCAAATGAAGGCCGAGCACAGGTTCTTCCATCCTACTGATATGGTAGCAAGGTTTCTCCGACGAAGAGTAGTCCTCCAGGAACTCTTCGGGTTCATCCTCTGATGAGCTTTGGCTGAACTCTTGCATGCCATCTCTTGGGACACAAAAAGGGTGCAAAAATGTGCCCTCTTTGTTCTCGGGTTCTACCACTCGAGTCTGCTTCTCTCCTCGGTTCACCTCTTGATGGAGATTGCGAGCAGCCATGTTGTTCATTAGGTGGGCCATGCTTGCATATCCCCATTGTTGGGCTAGTATGAGGTCTGCCTCTTGAGCTCCAAATGACTGCGTCTCAGGCCTCGGCTTAGTGTGAGGAATACCCCATGAAGAGTACTGCGTTGGCCGAACAGGAGCCGTAATTATTGGGGGAAGCGACGGAGCTTCTCTCCACTGCCACTTTCTCGATAGGAGCAGAAGTTGTTCCGCTCGTATTGCCTCCTTGAATATTTGAGGGAACCTTTATTCCCTTGATTGTAGTAGAATGAGGCTTATGTCTGGGTGGAAGGCCCGAACATAGAAGAGGTAGGCTTTGGTGGGCGTCGGTTGGATCTCCAGCGGGATTCCCTTCCAACTTCTGTAGAATCAGACATTGAAGTCCGTGATACCTTTCGAAGGTGCTCTCTTGATGGTGGAGAGGTATGCGAAGAGATGGAAGGGATCCTGAGAGCCATCGAACATTTCGATCAATGCCCCCGCTAAGTCATCCCATGAGCAGATGCTTTTGGGCCTGAGCAATTTGTACCACCACAACGCCCTTCCTTCTAGTGATAAAACAAGAAGTCTGATCATGACATCTTCATGGATAATGTCATGGAGGGTCGCTAAATCGACAATATCTTCAAGGTGCTCTCTGGCCATTCCCTCGGTGCCGTTGTATTTTGACAATGATTTCAAAGCACTTTTGGGAATCTCGTGGTAGCTTTGGATATTAAGGGGGCCTAGATCGTTCCAGCTAGGAAAGCTTCTTCCAGCCATTATGACAGTGGCCTATGGAAATCACGGTTGTCGCCGTCGAGGCAGAGTCGTTAGGTGAACATTTTTTTTTTTCGTTGATGAGGTCAAGGCTGCTCAACGAACCTTGATTCCTCCGAGATATCTTCTTTTAGATTTGATAGGCGCCTTCGACCAGGAAATATGGATCTTCAGCTCAACTAAGTCGCTAGGTGATTTTATCAGATGAAGATAGGCCAGAGATTCATCGAACTTGGACCTTCTTAAGACACGGGGAGTCCTGGTTACAAAAACCAGGTTCAGGCAATGGTATTTACGACTTTAGAGATTCTTCGGGTAAAACAGAGTCGCCAGATGCTAGGAGTCTTTCAGTAATGAGGGCATCGATTCTCACTACTACTCAGAAGATGAGACTGACCGGATCTCATCGGGAACTTTGTTAGAACTACTGGCTCCGATGAAGACGGGTTAGAAATTTTCTCAAATATGGGACTTTGGGTCCCATTGGGCGTGCCAGAAACTGTTGGTCATCAAATCCACATAGGAAAGGACTTTCGATGGGTTTGCGCGCCCTGGACCTGTGACCAACATTGAAAGGCCGAGAGGAAGAGATGCCCCTCGTGCCAATCTCCGAAGAAAGGCCGGCTCCTATACTAATCTACTTTTGGGGTTGAGATAAGAGTGCAGGAAAGAGATAAAAGGAGTTCGGGTTAGAGAAAGAAATAAAAAGGGGGTAAGGGTTAGAGATTGATGATTCAAGGTGGGGAAGAACAGGAAGCACGATCACTCACTAATAACTCGAATAGCAGCAAAGAACACCAAGAATAGATGAATGAAACATAGTGTCGACCTTCCTATGTATCCTCTAGATGGGTTCACAGGGTTCTCCTCTCTCTCTCGCTAAAATTTAGGGTTCAGAGTAACAACGATTGAGGCGAGGGAATAACAAAAACCTCGATCCACCAAGCAGCATAAAAGAAAGCAACAAGGACGTTTTTCCTCTCCTATGTATCCTTCAGGGTGAATTTTAGGGTACAGTCCTCAATCGCACACCGGATTCAGGATTCAGAGTCTCAATATACGAATGTAGACAGATAAAAGAATTAAGCATAGAAGGCAACATAAAAGAGAGAAATGGAGCATAAAAGATCTTTAGTATTAGACGCAGGACATCAAGTTACAGTAGCTTTCTAGCAGAAAGTTCCCCCCATTTTACATTGCAAAGCCTAGGTTTTTATAGAGGACCCGACCCTCTAAATCATTATTACAAAATGATGGAGTACACCCTCGGGCTCTGAGAAATCAGATCCTCGCGGATGATGCAATTGAGTTTTCAAATCAGTTACCAAAACTAGAAACTATGATCGGGTCAACCGTGGAAACATTTATTTAATGCGCCACCCGAGTGTCCCTGGCTTTTGGATGTTGTGCTTGAGTGATCGCTATGCCCGTCGGGTTTTACTTCAAGGACTGTTATGTCCCTTTCGTTTGCCAAGAATGGTCAGCGGACTTATCGGGCAAGAAAGGGGTACTTATAAGGGGGCTTTTGATCACCTTGGGAAGCTGACCGCCTTGGAATGTGGGCCCAAAAAGTGCTTCGCTACATATCCACTTCGTCGAAGCCTTGGGCCAAAGTAGATTCTCCTCAATTTGTTCTTCGCAAAATAAGGCTTCGCAGAAACTACTTCGGGGATGTTGACTACCGAGCGGGCTTCATCTTTGAAATGGGGCTCTTTGTTCTTTGCTAGCGAAACTGCTTCGGCTGGAAAATGTTTTGGCCCGATTCTCTCTCAAAACTGTGGTTTGGGGAATATCCTCCCGAAGCACTTCATGTCCTCCGAAACATTGCCAATTTGCTTCGGGCACCACTGCTTCGGGTGAAAACTGGCCGAAGTAGGTGTCAGAAATACTTCGGGCCCGAAGTAGTTTCCTTACCTTAGCTGATTTGAATTATGCTTTCCTCCTTCGGCGAAGTTGCTTGAATGTTGCTTCGTAAAACTTCCACCCGAAGCGGCTGCTGAAAATGCTTTGGGTGCGAAGTGTTATCTTTGTATTTTCTTCGACGAAATTACTTCGCAAGGTTTTCGCCCGAAGTGGCGATGAAAAGTGCTTCGGACTCGAAGCTCTTTCTTATACTCTCCTCCTTTTCTCTTGGCAAAGCTATTTTCCTTGGCCTATTTGGTAGCGAAGCTCTTTCTTCTTCATTTTACAAAGGGGCGATAGGGAGAGTCAAAATTGCTGTAACTTTAAATAAAAGAAAAACTTGCAACAAAGAACTATTATACAAAAACTCTACTATTCTTCTACCCCTTGTATAATGTGACAAAAGTGTCAACAGTTCCATTGAAAGAGGACTTCCCTTATGGAAGACACCATTTTGTAGCCCCAAAAGAGAATATTTATAAAAGAAAATTCTTGACATCTTCCTAGTAGTTCAATTTTACATATTTGAATATATTAAAATTATGCTAAAAGGGGAAAATCCTATGATATCAATATTACTGATGAGAAGATCCCTAATCTTCTTAACAAAACCCAAAAAGTGGGAGCATCAACAAGATAAGCAATACAGATAATGAAATATCCTTATTGGGGAAAAATAAAATAACTACATCATGACATCAATTGTCCATTAGCATTGTACCATATCAAGCTATTAACTATCTATTAGTATTATACTACATTAGGGTATCATTTGACCGTAAGAATTGTACTATATCAAGACATCAAACATCCATTAGTATTGTACTATATTAGGGTATCAACTATCCATTAGCATTGTACTATATCAAGACATCAACTATCTACTAGAATTATACCATATCAAGACATTAACTATCTGAAAGGATATTGTACTATATTAAGACATTGATTATCTACCTAACAAAAAGAGGAATTAACTACCTACAAACACAATAATTTATCTAAGTGTTTATCTATTAATCAAGCTAAAAGAGTCATTACTTAGAAGTAAAGTATTTTATAGGACATAAACTATCCTATGGCATGGATTACCTAAAAATACCATCAGTCATAGTTGTCTAAGAACTTATCATTTATTAGGCTAAGAGGCCACTGCTTAGGGTTTACTTAAAACATAATAAAAACCATTTTGTGAAGAGTTATTCAATCATCCTTCCCAATTAGTATATATATATACACACACCTATATATAAGATATTTTATAGGACATAAATTATCCTATGGCATGGACTACTTAAAAATGCTATCATTCGTAGTCGTCTAAGTGCTTATCATTTATTAGACTCAGAGGCCACTGCTTAGGGTCTGTTGTTGACATAAATAATCAATTTGTAAAAAGCTATTAGGTTAGACTTACAAATTGGTATATTTATTTATATATAATATGTAATATTTTAGGACTGGATGCCTAGTTTTGTCCTTTCTTTTCACAAAAAAAATAAAGTTGTGAAAATACCTTTCTCGCTTACTAAATCATGAAAAACCATGTCAAAAATATTCATAAACATCATTTAATATGTGTAGCATCTTGAAATGCAAAAATCAAGACATCTTAAATTTATGTGAAATTTATTTTGGACCTTGACTATGGTGTTAACTAGATTATTTCAACTTCTTTGAAATTCAATTTTACACATCCATTATCCTTCAAATTAATATTTAATCTCTTTATCAAGTAGGCATTCACCATGTCACACATATTATTCATATTTTTATTTGAAATTCATTTTTTTGAAATTAGGTCAAATATCCATCAAACCCTTTTAATATGCCAAAATTTTCAAAAAAAAATTAATTTGGTAAAAATTTCAAAACAAATTAGAAACCAAAATTCTACTCATCAACCCATGCAATGACATTCATCTAACAACATCAAAGTATCATGTCATTAATTATCTCATCCAAAATTTAGATAAAATTTCACATTTCACATCACAACAAATCAATACCACATAAACACCATTATGAAGCAATAAAATAATATATATGTGTGTGTGTGTGTGTGTGCATCCCATAGACCTAGTATCCAAAATCAACCAAAATTAGTACACTTTTGTTATGTCACCTAGTTGAAGCATCTCAAAATTGATGCTTTCACACCACTCAAACAAAATCAAAATTGCCAAGAAAATCGTATAAGCCTGTGTTAGACCCACCCTCAGTTGGACAAGGCAAAAAATAAATTGACTACTATGACGATCGAGTAACAAATATTTTCCTAGAATATGAACAAGATAAAGCACTCAAAGGTGATGGTTACCTCTACCTTGGAGGAAAAATTATATAGTACATAGCTCTGTAGTGGGTATTCTTGACTACCTCTATTATATACTAAGATTATAGACTATTTATTGGTCAAATAACCCTCTAACAACTATGTCACTACTCCCAGTTCCTACTTTAGTTACCCTAGCTAGAGTGTCATCTTGCTCAGTCCACATCTAATATCTCTTAGCATGAGCCTGATCCCTCTCAAAAATGACCTGGTCTCTCTCCAAAATGACCTGGTCCCTATTTTCCAATGGCTATTTTAGTTTCCTCTATAGTAACTCAATCTCTCTCCTCATGACATCTCTCTCGTACTCAAATGTCTTCTTGATGGTCTTACCGGTTCTTGCCTCACTATCATTAGAAATGTCTAGTGGGGGCATGATCAAATCTCTTTATGGTGATGATCCATTACTTGGTCTCCATTGTGAATGCTCCTATGCAATTGGACATGACAATGAGCCATCTTGCTTAGTCTAGGAACCATCCATGGTTGCTTGATCATTGATGTGATTTGAGCAAGATAAAACTTGTGGTACCACTAGAGGTACCCTAGGGCAACCCCTATATCATCCAAGCTAGGCTCCTCAACTAGAAAATTATCAATATCCTCCTTGAAAAAGCCCTTAGTATTAGGAATGTCATCAAAGCCTCCTTGTCTCTCTCGAGTCACCCATTGGAACTACTGGTCCTCTAGCTCAGGATTCCTCTAAATTAAGTGAAAGTATCATTTGGATGTCCTCAAGTAGGGCCCCACTTGGGCTAATTCCTTCTCACACTCTTTCAACCAATTATTTGGATGTCGTAGTTGTGATATTTCATGAAGCCCTACATTTTATCTAGAGCATTTTTCTCCTCTATGTACGAAAAAAATAAAATTTATTGTCACTCTTTTCCATATTTTTACCCTAACTTGGGTAAAAACTTGTCCTCTACCTAGCTTATTCGATTTCCTTCATGACTGTTTTTGGTCCCTCAAAAACCCAAGGGGGCACCCTAGTTAGGGGTATCAAACCATTTTAAAAATCCCATGTCATCCATAGCAAGAAATTTGATTAGTAAAAACTCAAAAAAAAATTGCTTCCACTAAAAACATTCATTTTTTATATGTTTTGCATAGTATTGATTAATCGAAGCCTAGTCACCATGTTTTCTAAAAAATGTAGGCATCCAAAAATATTTTTGAATATTTATCAAAATTTAAAATACATAAAAAATGGGGTAAATGTATATACCTAAAATTGAATCTCCTATCTTGCATCAATTATTGAAGTAAACCAACAAATTAACTCAATTAATTGTAAAAAATCGATCTACCTTAGAAATTGAAAACAAAAACTAGCAGGGGTAAATCTATCAACTCAAAGTGAATCTTCCCTGAGGAAAATTTGCTTTTAGCCTGGTTTATTTACAAAAATTTAAAATCCCCCCTTAAATACTGAATTTGACTTATAACGATTAGTAGAGTAAATATGGTGAATAGCAAATTTACCTAATGATGTATTTGTCTAGGTGGCATATTTGAACACAAAAATTGAAAATCTAATTAGTGCCTATATAAATTTGCTAGGATGAAAATATTACCTCAATTGATAGCCTACAAGCATAGAAGGTTTCCAAGAAGGGAAGGAAAGGGATGGATCCCCTTCCACTTCCCAAGGTGCCCCTAAACTTACCTTAATTAGAAAAATCAATCAATCAATCAACAAACTAGCCAACCAATAAATCAGATCAACTGGCATACCAAATACCATGTATATTTCATTTGGGAAAGTCTAGGAGGACCAAAATCTATAAATTGGCTCCTTGTATAGCATTCAAGAATAACTCTATTTTTTAATGAAGTTCTACCAAATTCACTAGCAAATCAAACAAGCAATGAAGTGTTACCAAAATCCTTCCATGGAGCCACTAACAATTTCGCCATGAAGCAAGTAGAAGGGGGGATTTTGTGTTTGGAAGATCGGTATATTTTCTAACAAATATTTTATTTTATGTTTTCAATCATTATTAATATTTTCTTTGTTTCTATTTGCATCCATAACATGAATTAATATATATTGTGTTTTCAAAATCTATCTATTTTATGAAAGTTTTCCTTATCTCCTCTTGTAGGTCCCTTAGGAAGCCCTTATAGAATATAGTTAGCCACCAAAACTCATATTGATCTAACAAGGAACATCCTTTTCAATACCTCACTGAGATTCACTATTCCTTCGATGGAGTGCATGAATCTGTTGAGCAAACCTATTTTAGGTAATATATTCACTTAGAGCTTCTATATGATCATTTTGACAAAAGTGACCATTCTCTATAGTATAGTACTAAGAGAGAATCCATCATGTAAACTTATCTTAGGTGGTACATTTACACTTAATATCTATTTAGTCGCTTAGATAAAAACTTGCATCCCCTATCCTCTAGAACCCAAAGTGAATCTATCGACTAAATCTATTTTAGGCAGTGTATTTGCCATAATTATGAGAAATCTTAGATTCCATGTCGCTCCTAGCATTTAGTTTAACAAATTTATCCTTTTTCATCCCTTTGATAGATCTAAGATCTCTATTTTTTATCACATCCTATCCTCCATCCAGTTTAGCCATCATAGTGAATCCACCAAGTAAAATAGTTCTAGCTAGCATATTCACTACTATTATTTTGCATCCATATCCAAGGTAAGATCACCTCAATTTTTATATAAACAAAGGGCTTGACTATGCAAACCAGGAAGAAATGATCTTTTGGCTATTTTATGGGCCCCTAAATCATAATATCCTTTTTTTAAATTTATTCTATAGTTTTTAATGTATTTTCCAGTTGAAGAAATTCCAATCGATGTATTCACATAGGTGGCATATTCAATTCCATATGGTGTATTCATGCCAGCCATGGAAATAGGTAAGTATCATTGATTCCTCTAGTTTTCTAATTCATATCATAGGCCTATTTTATTGTTTATTTTCTTGTTCTTTCCTTTGTAGCATATATAAAAAAAAATCAAAAGAATCATTAGTCTAATTATATTTTTACTTCACTTTCTTAGGAATTCAAAATAAATATTGCATGTAGTCATGAATTAGGATAATTTGCATGATTTCCTCCTTATTTCACCCTTGTATTCATATAGAAAAGAAAAAGAAAAGAAATATTTCCTTTCATAAAATAGATAGTAGATCATCAAAAGTAAAATTGTATAGAGGATAAATACTTTATCTTTTACATCACTATGTTAATATTGCATGGCATTGCACTCTCACCCTACATATTAGATCCTAGGATAGACTTCCAACACCTAGGTGTTTATAAACAAAATTGAACACATCAAATAGATTAGGGAATATCTAAATCCCTTGGACAACCTCAGAAAGGGAACAAAATACACCATCTAGGGCCAACACCCCAAAGCGGGATGTGCAACCTTTTTGGTAGCCCACACAACCCAAAGTGCTTGACTTGATAGCAAAAGGTTCCCCAGGGAGTAGTGAAAGTTGTTTGGATTGTTTCTTGGGGGATATATTTATCTAATTATATCTTGAAAATTTGTTCATTAAATAAAATATTCCAATCCTATGATGAAATTTATAATCATCTCAATGTTGGAAAGAGAAAATTTATCTTCTAGTATTTTTGTTGATGTATCAAAAACCATTACATATTTTAACACTTCCTATTTTATTAGAAATAGGGATAATGTTAGAGACCCAATTATATTAGCCTATGATTTTTATGAAGCTGATATCAAGAAGTTTTTGAAGTTCCTCTTTGACTAAAACAATGACATTTAGATGTAGTTATTGTAATTTTTATTTTACAAGTTTTGTATTAGGGGTGATAACTAAGTGATGGACAATTAGAGAAGGGTGTAAACTAGGCATGTTAGCATAGGAACAAGAAAATAGATCCTTTAATTATTTTATTTTATCGGTATATTCCTCATAGTTCTAGTAGGGTTAGGAATTTTCCTAAATTGAGGGTCTTAGGATCATCTAATATTCTAATATTGACATTTATAGACTCCTTAATAAAAACATGAGATTTATTTTCTAACCGAGGGGGAATTGTAAGTACTCCTAGTTCTTAATCCAGTGGGATATATGGTTTATTGATCATTATATAGCTATTGTGACATGGATACATTGGCAATTTGGAGGGAAGATCCTCCAAATTAAAAGTGGTTTTGATCAAGGTAATTTTAAGAACTACCTTGAGAGAATCATATGCAATGTCCTCTTTCTAAAGAAGTATTCATAAAAAATTAACTCTATGTAATCTAGGGCTAAGTAATTTACTCCAATGTATAGGGTAAATCAAGATAAGCTAGGGTCTAAGAGATGTAATTATCCATAGTCATTGGCATTATCCTAGTCAAAACTATTTAAGAAAATGATACTGTCTAGGTAGGATCTATTACAATGATCATGATAATCAAGTTACTCTTCATCATTTGATGAAGAAGTGAATTAAGGCTCACTATAGCCTTGGATAAAACCTATCCCATATCATCCAACTATTTTTTAAGCTATAGTGGTTTTTTAATACCCTATTAAATAGACCTAGTGCTTTACCTTGGTATCCCATACTATCTAAAATTTACTTAGGGATGAGATACAAATTTGAAAAAAATTATGAAGCATATTATTATTTAGTTGGGAAAGAGTTAATACCATGGATTTTATCATCATTGGTAATTCAATTATAAATAAAGGAGAAAATTTTGATTCAAATAATTTTACCTTTACTACTAGAACTAGAAGGTAAGCCTAAGATTCCAAGATATGAAGAAATCTTGGCTAGTCTAAAAAAATGGTTTTATCTAGATTAAGGTTATCATTACTAATGTCTAGTCTATCATAACTTTTTATTAATTATTAATTTGATAATTTAAATTAATTCAACTCAATGCGTTGATGATGGGTGGTTCAAAAGAAGAAGCCTCAAGTGATAGATTTAAACAAGGGAAAAGACTAGTCTTTTAATTATTGACCTCAATTCATATACAATACTTTTTTTTTAAGTGAAAAACACCTTGTGGGGCCGCCTTGGTCTGAGAGACCATGAACAGGGGGTTATACACCATCAAAGTCACCTGGGAGTCGCACCTGACCTTGCCCGCACCAACATTATCAATTGGATTTTGGATACCCAATTCAGATTTTTGGTAGGGTGGATATTTGAACCTGGGACCTCCCTTGGAGGATTTTCCTCTCCTCTACAACTCACCTACAACACCTGGGTAATTCATATACAATACTTGAATGCTATAAGTTTTATCCTTATATTTATATTTAAAGCACTGATATAAAGTTGAATGGATAGACTACATCTCATGGATCCATGGCCTTCCAAGAAGAATGTTGTAAGATAGATCATGTGGCATGACATATAAGAGAATATTAAAGGTATGGGATTTGATTTTTAAGGGAGAAACTATCATACCACTAGCCTCATTATCTCCATTATTAAAATTTATAATCATGATATTAGATTTCTCCAAATATTGCTTGTCCAAATCAAAATGACTAACAAGCCATCTGTATTTAAATCAAAATTGTTATAAACTAAAATTCATTTCATAAATTTATCATCAACATGGTTTGTAATATATAGCAATGAATATCTAGTTAAATATGAGTAAGGGATATCATCCTTGTAAAATAATATATTATTTTGATTAAGCCTGATTGATCCCACTATAGAAGCAAATTCATTAGGATTGAGGTTTTGAGAAAAGGTATATTAACTCAAATTCTTGTTTAAGATATCTCAAAAAACTAGAAATGAATTAAGAAGTTCAAAGATAGAGCGCTTGCTTTTGCACTTGCACAACATGCCCTAGTCTGCATGGGCTAAGGACTCACTTAAAAAAAAAGGAGTGAATTTTCTTGTCTGCTTTGGCTTATGCATAAAATCCAACCATAAAAATATGGCAAATAAACTCTTCTATTATTTAAGGCTTTAAATAAGCTTTATGTATAAACTTGTCTATATTTTGAAAAATAATTAATCTCTTGAATGGCCTTTTTTGAGCATTTTTATCCATGGGAAATTAATCTTTTTAATACGGTCATTGAAGAAGCAAGCATATCACGTATATTTTGTTTTAGCATGAACAATATTTTTATATTTTGTCTCTCATGCATTACCATTAAGCATTAATATTATCATTTATAATAATAAAAAAATATATATATATTAAAAAAAAAACAAAAGATAAAATAAAAATAATAAAAATAAATTATAATGCCTACATTTAATTTTATCTTATAGGATATATGACATAGATTTTATGACACATTCTTTGATTTAATATGATGTAGATGTTATAACACATATATTATGTAGATGATCTAATGCATATATGATGTAGATGCTCTAACACATATGCATGATTGAGGTGTAACCACCAAATTAATTGTAACACTATGTGAAGAGCCACTTAAATTGTATAAATATAGGCTCACTAGTCATCTAGAGGGGTTAGAAAATATTTACTAGATAGCCCTTAGTCTTAGTTTGTTTCATTCTATTTTGCTAGATAATTTTCTTGAACCAATCTTATTAATGCTTTGAGCATTGTTCTTGTAATCGATTGAAGAGGGTTAATATAAAGAAAATGTACTCCATGATTATTCTTATAATGCAAGACTTTTGATTTTTTTTGTGTTTTAATTTGCACATTCTAATGGTGGTTGTCCTCAGTATATTTCACAATAAATTTCTCCTTTGAAGACTACACAATCTTGGATCTTAGGCTATGTGAATATTGGTCAAGCCATGGTTGGTTTTAAATTAGAATTATCAATTTACCATATTAGAATTGGATTTAAAGATAGTATATGTTTGTTTTCTTTTCTTTCCTTTTATTTTATACTTTGACCTTTTATTTTTTTAAATATTAATTAGATTAGGAATAGACTAATTTTTGTTTAAAGCATCAAAATGTTTTATTTATTTTTTCATTTTTTTTTAATGTACAATTTAAAATCTTGAATATTTGCAAATGAACCATTGTTGTGCAATTAGAAAGTTTCATATATTTACAAATTAATCATTGACATGTAAGTAAAACTTTTATATATTTGCAAATGAATCATTGACATGCAATTTAAAATTTCAAATATTTGCAAAACAATCATTGCCATGTAATTTTAAATTTTAGATATTTGTAAGTAAAACATTGTTATGCAATTTTAAAACTCATATATTTGCAAATGAATAATTGATGTGCAATATAGGTCACATCCCAATTTCCAAGAAAATAACCCACATCCACTTTTTTAATAGAGAGTTGATTCAATAAGAATCAGTTTCCAAGGTCCTCATCAATCGAAATTACTCTTTTCAAAGTTGGAGCACCCCCATTGGACAAAACAAGACTTATTCTAAAGATGGACCAAACCAAGGCACCTCAGCTTCCAAAGGTCTGATACTCCATAGTCATGCAATTAAAAATTGGAGGGTCCTCATAGGATGATGCAAATCTGATGAGGATTTTGATACTGACATTAACATCCTGAAGGAACTCATCATCTCCACAACCACAAACATGATGAATGCAATGGTGAATTCCATCATCGATCTCAAGGAAACCCTTCACATGTTATTCTTCGATGAGCATCTAAATAGGATGAGTCCAAGGAGACCGAGGCCTACTTAGTGTATGAGGACATGATCAATGTCAATGAGGAGCCCAAGGATCAACTAAAGATTGAGGACAAGGATGATGATGAGGAAGTTACAGAGGATTAACTTCCTTTTTAGGAATTGTCTTGTTTTTTCGGCTACCCTATGTGGAACCTGATAGTCCTTGAAGTGTTTTTATTTTATAGGGTTGTGATCCTTATGTTTGTATTTACATCTTGCTTGTTGTTCAGGACTGCATCCCCTTTTATTTTTTTTGCAAACATTGGGCTTGGGGTTGTGTCCCCTATTGGTGTTTTTGTTATCCTTCAGTAGATCCTATTGTTTTCTATATATAGGTTTTGGTATCCTTAAAACTAGGATGCTAATGAAATCTATATAATTTACCAAAAAAAAATAATTGATTTGTAATTAAAATTTTATACATTTGCAATTGAAAAATTTATGGGCAGTTAAAAATTTCATATATTTTCAAAAGAATCATGATTGCACAATTTAAAATCTCATATATTTGCAAGTGAATCATTGTTTTTATAGACAATAAAATATGAGTTCAATATATATGGATTGACCAACTACAGTTGGTATGGTTTAAAATTTATCTTTCTCTTGCCTAGTTACAATTTTTATTAGCTCACATATGTTGTAATATCTATTCTATGGGATTGTTTGTTGATATTTAAGCATTTGATTTTAAAATATTGTTCCTAGAAATTTATTTCTCTAATTCATACCAAAAAATAACCATTTAAGGAACAACTATCAATGAACTTTGAGTTTATCCATGCTTGCCAAGACCTAGAATACCCAAACCAAAGGATTTTCCTTTCAAGAGGAAACATATTTTGTTCCAAGTATGTCAACTTACCCTTGATAATGTGTTATTTGCACACTCAATACAATTGGTGCTAGAAGGAGGGCCTGTAGATCTTAATAATTAAGTTATTTTGATATAGTTTTTATATTACACATATTGACTATAAAAACTAGAACCTAAAATCATCATCACTAGTGTCATTTGTTGATCCTTTTACCATTTCCCAAGGTCCATTAATGGTAGCTCTTGCTCCATGGTTTGTAGTATGTAGTCCTTTGAATGTACTAGGACCTACACATGATATGCCAAAGAATATTGAAAGATATTTCCCTTGGTATAAGCATGATGGAATGAGGTTAGTTAAAGAGCATATCTAGGCATACAAATATGTCTTAATTTTTTTACAAATTATGCATGAGGATGTTGCCTATAGAATATTTCACACACATTGGATGAGTTTGCATATGACTAGTATATTAGCTTACCTTTAGGCTCTATTACTTCCTAGGACCAATTAGAGGTAACATTTATCAACCATTTAAGATTATTTTTTGATCCAAATTTGATATACCATGAGTTTACCTCTGCTGATAGAGAAACTAATGAATCCTTGAGACTATTCTAAACCAAGTTTCATAAATTATACACTATATTGGTGGTCTCTTCCACAATTATAGAGGAAGTAGCCATCCAAATGTACCTTAGATATTTGGATCCATTAACCTCTATGTTTGTGAGGATAGCTCATCAAATCACATCCTTTCCCTTGATATATTAAATCTATAAAAGGATGAACATCGAGCGAAATGGATGGAATAGGCAGATACCAAAGATGCCAATTATGGGAATCGATCTTCTGGAGAGATGATCAATGGATCTAGACCAGGTGAAGAAGACACGTATGATAGTGGAGCATTATTTTTTAGGGAAGCCCTTCAAGGACCCTCGAGATAAGGAACCTCCCAAAAAAAGGCCTATCAAGGGCCCCATTCCCAATAAGGGCCTAGTTCCTAGAAGCCTTAGTGGTCCTTCATACACCCAAGCTATCTGCAATGGCTTAAACATTTCAAAAACTCTAGCTAATCATCTATCACCTTTCAGAGAATATATTGTCATCCCATAGAGGGTTTTTTCCAACTATGTTTCAATGGAATCATATTACTTGATCAACAAGTTCATTAGAGGATGGTATAATATGGAGACAAAAAGGTTTTGGGCCTTCTCTAAATGGAAAAACTCAAAAAACATGGATATTGTGGCCCTTTCCATAGGGTTCTTCACCATAAGGCTATGCAACCATGATGATTCTAGTTGAATCCTAACCGAGTGACCTTGGTTCCTCGGTAGAAGGAGCTTGTTCCTCAGATGATGGGTTGTAGATTTCAACCCTAACACCCAAAGCATAAAATTTAAACCCATCAAGGTTTGAATCCCAGATCTACCTTTCCATTTATGGTATGAGGACATTATCGGAGTCATTGCCAAGACCATTGGATACCTGGTGGTGATCAATTTTATAACCAAAGTGCACTAAATGATGGTCCATGCTTGCATTTATGTGAACACCAATCTTTATTCAGAGCTACCCACCTTTGTAAACCTAATATCGGGCTCCTTCAAATGGTGTCAACCTCTAGAATATGAAAACAAGCCAGCATTTTGCATCCATTGTCACATGCAAGGCCATATCAGAAACCAGTGCCCCCTTCTCAAGGCTAAACCCTCAAAGGAACCTAAGAATTCTAAAAATTTCATATCGAGGTCTTCCCCCATTAGATCCCAAAATTGGTTTCCTTCTCAACCATCAAGGAACCATCATCTCAAGAATATTCAAACCCTTCCCAAAAAGAGCATCTCCTCTTTGCATGCTAACCAGGCCATGAACTATCAAAAAAGGGATGATTCCTCTGATGAAAAAGGGAAAAAAATTGTTGATTCTCCTTCGATTGCTCGAGCAAGGCCATGTATATCTTTTTCTTGAAACTAATTCTATTTTTTCTGAGGGTAAAATGGGCTTTCCTGTGGCTGATCCCCCACCCCTAATCCTTTTTGATCCTCCTCAAGCTGATCCGATTATGAATGAGTCCATTAAATCTCCTTCAATATATGGTCCCTCCCACCCCCCTCATGAACCCTCTGGATCAATATATATCCCTTCTGAAGATGAAGATGAAGGAAGCCCTATTCCATCCCAGTCTATTTTAGAGAACTTCAGCCCCAAGCAAACCTAAAGCAAAAAAACCCTCATTGATTTTGGAAGTGGTAATAAAAGAGGAAGGATATCCGCTGTTGAGCAAAGAATAAAAGAGATTGAAGACATAGAAAATGGCTTCCAATCCACTCTGTTCTTCGACTCTCTCAACCTAATAAGAGATGAACCCAAAAATCCAAACCTCCCCCATGGCAATCAAAGAGAGGCAAAATCCCTCAAAAATTTATAAATGAAGATCCTCACTTGGAATGTGAGAGGGCTCAACGGGGCCCCCAAACAATGCCTGGATGTAAATTTGAGAAAGGAATACAGCCCTACAATTTTCATTATGCAAGAAACAAAAGTAGATGATAAATCTTTCCCTAAAGTTTCTAAATAAATATGGAATAAAGGTGAATTTGTCTACAGTCCTACCCAAGGAACTTCTGGAGGGTTGATGTGCATGTGGGATCCAACAAAATTTGAAGGTAGAATGATTTCTTCCTCAAGGAGGATCATCAACATGCTATTCCACTACAAAAATAGCAACAACACCTAGATCCTCACCAATGTTTATGCTCCTAAAAACCCCCTGGAAAGAGTTTTACTATGGAACTCTATAATTCAAATGAGAAACTCTTTCAATACTATCCCTTGGATCCTCGCAGGAGACTTCAATAGCCCTCTCTACCATCAAACAAAAAATGAGGTAACATTACACTTACCAAAAGCATGGAGGAATTTGGGGAGTTCATAGATGCAAATGAACTCATGGATGTCCAACTTAAAGGAGAAAAATTTACCTGGAGCAATAGAAGGGTTGGAAATAGTCTCATTCAGGTTAAATTGGACAGGTTTCTTCTCTCAAGAGAGGCTATCCCCTTTTTGGAGATGCTTCCCTCCAATATCTACCCAAAATTGGTTCTGACCACAGCCCCCTCCTGCTTGAAGCTATCAAAACTCCTACTTTCAAGATCCCTTTTCACTTTGAGGCTATGTGGTTCCATCACCCAGATTTTAGAAACCAAATCTCTCAATGGTGGCAGCAGTCCTTCAAGGGATCCCCATCTGTCCAAATCTCTCAAAAACTCAGATTCATTAAAGAAAATCTCAAGACCTAGAATAGAGAAATCTTTGGAAACATCTTTGAAAGCAAGCAGGTAGTCAAAGAGAAACTAGAGATCATAGAGCAGCAAATCCAAGCAGGTAACTAGGATAGTAGCATCAAAACCGAAGAGTGTAAGCTCCTAGCTGAGTTTCATAATATCTTGGCTAGGGAAGAAACATTCTGGAGGTAGAAATTGAGGGCCCTTTGGCTCAGGGATGGTGACTCGAATACTAAATTCTTCCATGCATCAACCTTGAGAAATAGGAGTTCCAACAAAATATCAGAGCTCACCTGCAGTGATGGATGCCTCACAAAGGAGATCTCTAAAATTAGGAATGAATCTATTAGTTTCTTCCAGTCCCTTCTGGGTACCCCCTCTCCTTCTTCCCCTCAGGCCAAAGAATCCCTCTTGGCCAATATTCCCCATTCCATCTCCTCGTCCACCAATTTGATGCTCATTAGTCCTCTCACCCAAGAAGAGATCAAAGGAGCCTTGTTCTCTATGTAGCATGACAAGGCTCTTAGGCTAGATGGCTTATCACCATGCTTCTTCCAAGAATTCTAGGATCTGATTGGCCTTGAAGTGTGTGCAGTAGTTAGAGATCTCCAATCCTCCAGGACCATCCCTCGAGGGATCAATTCCACTTTCATTGCCTTGGTTCCCAAAGTCTCCTCCTACAAATATTTATCTAATTTTTGGCCCATCAGCCTCTGCAATGTCCTCTACAAGATCTTAACCAAATATTTGGCCAATAGGCTAAAGGAGATCCTCCCCCTCATCATTGATCCCTACCAGGGTAGCTCTGTTAAAGGGAGAACCATAACTGATGGGGTCATTACCATTCACGAGGCCTTGCACTCTGTTACCCTGGCCAAGAAACCAACTTTTCTCCTTAAGCTAGACATGAATAAGGCCTTTGATAGAGTCAGTTGGGACTTTCTTCTTGATATCCTCCTCAAATTTGGCTTTCACCTGGTTTGGGTTGACCTCATAAAAGGTTGCATCTCCTCTCCTTGGTTCTCTATTTTAGTCAATGGGTCCCCTACTGGTTTCTTCCCTAGTTCTAGAGGTCTGAGGCAAGGAGATCCCCTTTCCCCAATCCTATTCATTATCTTGGCTGAGGCTTTAGGCAGATCCATTACAAGTGCTAGCAAAAGAGGTCTGATTTCTGGAATCAAAACTGCTACTGGTCTCAACCCTGTTACCCACCAACAGTTTGTTGATGACACTATCCTTTCCACCTATGCCTCAGTTTCCCAAGCCAAGGCCATCAAGCACATCCTTCACCTTTATGAGAGTATTGCAGGGCAAAAAATCAACCTCCTCAAAAGCAAAATATTTTTCATTAACACACCCCATATCTGATAAATCAAAATAGCTCGGATCCTTGGGTGCTCCTCGGAGGCTCTCCCCACCACTTATCTTGGTCTCCCCCTATTTTCAGGCAACCCCTCGGAATCCATGTGGAAAAATGTCATTGAGAGAATTCAGAAAAAGCTGGCCTCCTGGAAAGGACATTTTTCTCATGCAGCCAAAGCTACCCTCACCTCGGCTTGTCTCCAGAGCATCTTTGTTTACTTCTTATCTGTCTTCAGGGTCCCAGCTTCAATGAGCTCTAAAATCGAGCAAATCCAAAAAATATTACTCTGGTCTGGAAGTGAAGACAAGAAGAGAATTCCCCTTGTGGCTTGGAATTCTGTTTGTAGCAATAGAAATCAAGGAGGTATTGGGCTTAGGAAAATCACCAAAATGAATCTAGCTCTTCTAGCCAAGCATGCGTGGAATATTTTTACCAACAACAACATTGAATGGGTCAAAATAGTCAAGAAGAAGTATCTATAGAATCACCATTTCTTGAATGAAGAGGGCCCCTGGGCTGGATCTGCCTTCTAGAAATCTATCATTCAGACCAGAAATCTTATCCAAAAAGGCATTAGATGGATCCTTGGCAATGAAAACATCATTGACTTTTGGCATGATAGGTGGCTCCAAGATGAACCTCTGATTGAAAATAGAGCCCTGGTAGTTCTCAAGCCCTCCACTGATACCCTCCTAGGGAGCAAGGTTGTCGACTTCATCAACCGTCACAATGGAGACCCTAGATGGAAGACCATCAATGTTGCCAACTTCCCCAATCAAGTCGTTGCCTTATCCAGTCTGCTCAATTCAGTCACCATTCCTTCTGGAGAAACTGAAGACAAGCCCATTTGGGGAGGAACTGATGAAGGCTCTTTCTCTATCAAATCAGCCTATATCCTCCAAGAAAATTCCTAAGCTTCCACTATTCCGTTCAACCTGGTTTGGAAGAAGAAACTCATACCCAAAATAAGCTTCTTCTCTTGGATTGCTATTCAAAATAAAATCCTCACTATTGAAAATTTGGCCAAAAGAGGTTTCATGATTCCCAATTGTTGCTACCTTTGTTTGTCTGATTGGGAATATTTGAACCACATTTTCATCAACTATATTCTCTTCCACTGTCCTTGGCCACTTGCTCAATTAATTTCATATCCAATGGGTTTGGCCCAAAATAGTTATCAATTTCTTCTCTCAGTGGCCCAATATCTTTAGAAATCCCAGGCTTTGGTCCCTTTGGTCCTTATGCCTCCATAACTTCATATGGTAATTTTTTCTTGAGCGTAACAATAGGACCTTCTCTATATTATCCAAGGATCCCCTTTCTATGGCTTCTAAATATATTGCCTATGCTATTGAAAATATTTGGCTTATCCCTTGCTCCTTGGCCCCAACCCTGGATCTTGAATGTTCCCTCTTC
This sequence comes from Wollemia nobilis, assembly GCA_028583015.1. NCBI lineage: Eukaryota > Viridiplantae > Streptophyta > Pinopsida > Araucariales > Araucariaceae > Wollemia > Wollemia nobilis. The sequence continues at coordinate 9,284,029 of JAQPPZ010003067.1, forward strand.
AACTCTCTCTCCATCCCCAAAGAGGATCCTAGAGCTCAAATCTACCCCAATCCTAGAGCTAACATCAAATGGAAGCCCCCTAGAGGGTTGGATCAAGCTCAATTTTGATGGGGCTTCCAAAGGAAATCTTGGCACTGTTGGTGCATGAGGGGTCATTAGAGACCACAAAGGCAACTTGATCCTTGCATTTTATGAACACCTTGGGTCTCAAACCAATCAATTTTCATGGAAGCTAAGGCTTTTTGGAGAGGCCTTGTCCTCCTCAAAGAGGATCCTAGGAGAGAAATCATAGAGGGTGACTCTTTGAACATCATCAGCTATATGAAGAATGGTAATATTCCATCATGGAGAGTCTTTAGCACTATCCAAGAATCCAAAAAGCTTCTTTAGGATCACCCACATATGACCATACACCACAACTATAGGGAAGCCAATCAAGTTGTTGACCTTATGGCCAACATGGTAGTCTCCTCCACTAGCCTCAAAGTGTGGCGAGGTAACTTCCCCCAGAACATCACCAATGCTACAAACCTCGAAAAGCCTAATGATCAAGGTGTCAAGTCCCAATGATAGAAGGTTTGAAGCTAAGCTCCCCAAAGGTCCTTTCTATAATAGTGCTAGAGTTTTCAAAACCTCCTCCCTGAATGCATGTCTCTTTCCTCACGGGTTGACTATGGTAATGCAAAATCATACTGTCATCAATTCTGAGTTAGTATATGGCAAGGTGTGGGAAGCTCCTATTTTTCACCACATGCTTAATTTATGGTGGTGTATTGACTACAAAACCAATGGCATGTACTCTAGAAAAGCTTCCTTGTTCCACGTGAATAGAGCCATGTACTGCCACACACTTAGCTATGTGGATAGACATAGAGAGTCGAGAAGACATCTCTATCTCTGTTTCACTAATCAAGCCAAGGATTTTTTCCATAATAGACCTTCCCAAGTTATCGATTGCTCATCCCAAATTCCTCTGATATTCCATGCAATGCTTTTTCTATCCTCATACCAAACTATTTGCTCATGCTCCAATCATGCCAATCTTAGGTATTTTGGTGACTATCATTTCAAGCATTGGGGTGATGTCTTGTACCTTCCCAAGTGCTCCCGATCTCCAATATTTACCTTGTTCCAATGCACCATTACTCAACCTACCTCCATCACTTTCGATCCTTTTATCCTACTCTAATCCTTTTTAACCATCAAAGCTCCTGCTTCTTTAGATTCGTTCCCTTTCTAATGTCAAGCCTGGTTTGACTATGGTGAATTCCACCCTCAGTCTCCACCCTCTCCTGGTCTTGGTCTCTACTCTTTACCCTAGCCCCTATTCCCTAGCTAAGGACATGGCTTACATCGAGCCATCTCAGCTTAACCTGAACCCCACTACCCAAATTTTCATGGATGCTAAAGGTTTCACCCCCTTCCTGCAAAATTTTTCTAGGGCTAAGGACCATATTACTAAGGATTTTATTGATTCATGGAACTAGGGCGAGGTCAAATTTCAAGGTGTTCACTTTAAAGTGACCATCGAGATGTTGGTAGAGATCACTAGTCTTTCGCTCATGGGCCACTTCATTCACCATGACAAGCACAATTGGGAGGAAGAAACTAACCAGTTCCCTGACAAAGGTAAAATTTTGGGTTGGGATAAGTCTACTCTCCATTGCTCTTCCCTCCTAGCTCCCTAGAACATCGCTATCATTCCTATCATGTAGTATGTCACCTATGATGATCCTAAAAAACCCTTGAGGAGATTTCACCTCACCTTTGTCAATCACCTTCGGGATGGTAAAGTTGTTTGTGTCCCTGATTACCTCCTTTACTCCCTTACTCTATCCATTGAGAAATATTAGAAGTCCAATGGCAAGCCCCTTCACCAAGGCCTCCTGCCCATCATCCTCAAGCATGCCATAGCCACCCGCCTCCCTATCCACAATGTTAAACCCATGTCCTTCAATCCTCCTGATGACCCCCCTTCCCATTCCCCTAGTTGTGGCCCCATTCCTAATGACTCCCTTGTTGGCCCTGGTTCAGGTGGGGGTCGCACGAAGCCTTCTCCCCTTAGAAGTGCTAGGCGAAGTGACCAGAGGAAGAGTGCGGTTGTAGCGAACACTCCTCTAATGCCCATATCCTCTACTAGGCTCAAAAATCCAAATATGGAGCATTCATCCTCCTCAACTCATGTCATCTCTGAGTCTGAGAGTGATAAAGAAGACCCCTATTCCCAGATGTTGTTGGAGCTCATGATCATGACTATGAATGCAACCATCAAGTCCCTGGAGGAAGCATCCAAGATTTTGTCTTGCTACACTCAGAATGCTACAGGAACCACATCAAGGAAGGTGGATGACATCAAGAAATTACTAGCATGGGTCCCTCCATCTGGGCCCTCTAGCACCCCAAGAAGCCCTTGTTTTTGTCTATTTTATCTGGTTTAGCCTGATCCTTTTTGTTTGATTAAGTTTAGATGATGCGTACGAAGACGATGCAGGTGTCTTTTGGTCATGTGTCTATGTTTGGTTGGGGCTTGCTCATACTAATTTTTGGTCTAGTCACAGTTTCCCTTCTGGTTCTAAGAGGGTTTTTGGTTATGGTTATCTTTCTGGTTCTCAGAGGTCCCTAGCACCTCCTTGTAATTTTTTGTTTCTACGTGTGGCTTATCGGCCTCTAATGTAATAAGGTTTTGGGTTCCTTTCAAAACTCGTAATGTAAATATACTTTAAATTATAAAAAATAATGAATCTATAATAGTTGAACAATAATTAATGCCTTGTGATTTTGGTTTAATTCAATTACCTTCACTTGGACAACTTGGAGCTTATAATCATATACTATTGATAAATTAGGCTCTTACACAACACCTTCCCATGTTGAACCCATTACCAAGATTTATGTATCCTAATTAGAAACAACCCTTTAATCTAGCACTACTAAATCAAATGACACCTAATGTGAGCAATTAACAAACTATTCCAACATCTTCTGGTAATTTGAAAACCACAAAGAATGTTCTTAATTATAAATACTCAATAAATAATCAAATAGTATTATCTATATTTCTAAACACATTTGTACCTATTACAAATAATTTAACAAAACATTGGGACCAATTAAACCTAATAACCCAAATTCCAAGTTAGATAACTTACAAAGGATGGTTCAAAAATTGATCCATGATATGCTTAAACTATAGAGGCAAGTTCCTAAAAACCCACTTGCAAATAACATTTAGAATAGGAACTTCAAATATCAAAGGACTAACTACCAATGGGATACTTGCCTAAAGAGTAGTTCCAAATATTTCTAGCATCCAAAATCAATCAAATAAAAACCTAGGAAATTTAGTGAATTTGGAAGATCTTGCTTTTTCCAATTGGTGTAGGGTTCACTCTATGACTCAACATCGTGAAATTGATTTCCCAAAGTTTAAAACTACTTTGGATATTGTCTAGAAAGAGATGGAAAATTTAGAGTTAGTACCCACCAATGAGGATTATATGAATCAAGAGAATCAAAATACAATGACAACCTTAGTTTTAAAAATATATGACCTCGTAGGAGTGGATGAAGAGGAACCTAAATAATTCCTAGAAGAAGAGGTGAAAGCCCACCAATTTTTTTTAAGATATAACAATTATATCTTTAAAGTAAAGGGAAAGAACCACTGAATTCCTACACACCTCCCAAAAATATTTCTATTCCCACCTAATGAGTAGTCCAAAAAAATCCATATCCCACCTAAGGACCCCACAATGGCTATGCAACCAAAAGTCAAAACACCAATACCACAAACAAATAATGTTCTAGAGCAAAATAATTCTGAATATAATACTATTGAAAACCTTAAAAAGAAAACCAAGGCAAACATTTCTTTGTTTAAGGTAGCTCAAGTGACTAACCAGAAGGATTTGTTGCTTAAAACACTCTTAGACCAAAATAAAAAAGATTTGAAAAGGGCTATTTATGCTCAGGTGGATCTATACAAAGAAAAAATAGAATCTTCATTTTTTCTACTAACCATTGAAATTGTTGATAACAATTTACATAATTGCCTTGTGGATTCATGTGCTTTTGAAAATGTGATGTCATATGCAATCAACCAAAAATTAGGACCAACTCCTACTATCTCAAAAAATAAGGTTGTTCAATTTGGTAAAATAGAGGTAAATTTGGTTGGGGTGCTAAATTAGGTCCATATACAATTGGTTTCAAACCCAAGATACAACAATGTATTGAATTCCAAGTTGTGGATATCCTAGATGCATATGTGATCCTACTCAACCATGATTTATCAAGAATACTAAATGGTTATATGGCAATAGATTTCTTTTATATGTGGCTTCCTTGGCATGGCATAGCCAATTAGATTTAGATAGAGAGAGAGCCAAGGTTGAATAAGCTCATCATTGAATACAAAAATGTTAATGAGGTTTTATGTACTGAGCCAAAATTGAGAGTCTACAATGTAGCAGTAGAAACCCAACCTAAAAGTAATAATTCAATAATAATTACCCAACACTATAAATAAAAAAATTGAAAAATGGTTGTGGACCCTCAATTTTAATGGATCAAAATCCAAATATGATAGTGACATTGGGATGGAATTAGATAATATTAGGGGCTAGTGGGCTAAGAGATGTAATATAAAGGTCTTTAGTATTTCAAAATTGGTGTTACTATGGTATGGGCCCATAAAAACCTGTATGCTTATCATCATAGGCATTTTACAAATTACTATAACTATGTTTGGGATCCTGGAAAACTTAATCATGGAAAATTCAACCCCTTTGGCTAGGACCCTTTCAAATATTAGAGATTTTAGTCTTGCCTTATAAATAAGCCTTGAACATAGCTTTTTGTTTAAAATTTTGGTGTGTTGGTCTTATTTCATTTCATTTCTATTTTTTTTTGTTTTTATCTTTAACCATGATCTATCTTTTGCTTTCCTCTCTTTGGCTCATATTAGCCAAGTGTAACCAAATTTTTGGTTACTCTAATGAGGGAGTGTTTTCTACATAGTTTGGAGATAAAAGGTCCTACTTTGAACTCAATGAAGTTGTGATTGGCTTAATCATACATTTTGTGTATGTCCATTTTATTGGGATTAAAAAAATCATTTTGAATATAATGCAAAAGGATGATACAACTTCACAATGAAAATACTTTTAAAAATATTCCAAATAATGAGGAATGAAACCATTCTAGTTTGGTTCTTGAGTGAAATCTATTTATCTGTTCACCTTCCTATTTTCCATAGTGATCCCCAATCCAAAATCATACCCCAATAGTTATAAATTGAGCAAAATAAATTTGAGATTAAAAAAAAACAAAATGAGGCTCAAGTGCTTGGGTGCTTCAAATAATCTTATCGAGGTTATGAACACCTAGCTGGTAGTATAACAAGGTCTAGAGTGAGATCACAAATAACTTTGTTGAGGCTATAAAAATCCTATCTAACAATGAAGAAATATCCAATAATTGGTGACATGCCTACCTATGAGGCAAAGCTCATTCTTAGTAGACCAATGTTCATGTAAGGATGAACTAGCTTGATTTCTAAATTATGGTAAAAACGTTTAACTAATTTTGGAATAAGAATGAACTCATATGCACATACTTTTTTTGAAACAAAAAGGAGTATTTATTTCAGGTTAATTGCTTAACCATAGCCTTGGATAGATGCCAATTTTTTTGTTTTGTTGATGTTGAAGTTTCATTGTTTTAGAGAGGGTTCTTTCTATTCCAAAAATGTTCAAGAGCATTTTCCAATAAAGTTGCCATTTGTTGTTGCACTTACACAACACACCCAAGTCTACATGGACTAAGGACCCACTTTAAAAAAATAAAAAACATTGGTGAATTTTCTCATTTACTTGGGCTTGTGCATAAAAGACAACCATAAATAATAATAATAATAATAATGAAAAAATATATATTATATTAGATAAGGCTCGAAAGCAAGCATATCATGTCTATTTTGTTTTAGCATGAAAAATCTATGGATATTTTGTCTCTCGTGCATTACCATTAAGCATTAAGCTTATCATTAATAATAAAAATAAATAAATAAATAAATATATAATAATAAATTCTAATGCCTACATTTACTTTTGTCTTATAGGTATATGACGTAGATTCTATGACACATATATGACATGGATTATTTGATGCATATATGACATAAATGATTTGACACATGCATGATTGAGGTATACCCACCAAATTAGTTGTAATACTATGTGAAGAGCCACTTAAATTATATAAATTTAAGCTCACTAGTCATCTAGAGGGGTTAAAAAACATCCATTACCTAGCCCTTAGTATTATTTTATTTAATTCTTTTTTGCTAGATGAATTTTATGAATCAAGCTTATTAGTACTTTGAGCATTGTTCTTGTAATCCATTGAAGAGTGCAAATCTAAAGCAAATATACTTTATGATTATCTTTATAATGCAAGGCTTTTGAATTTATTTGTGATTCAATTTGCACATTCTAATGGTGATTGCACTTAGTCGATTTCATACTCAATCTCTCCTTTGAAGATAACATCATCTTAAATCTCAAGTTGTATGAATACTAGTCAGGCCATGGTTGGTTTTAAATCAAAATTGCTACTTTACTGCATCAAAACTAGATTTCTGGGTAGTATATGTTTGTTTTTTCTTTTATTTTATTTTCCTCTTAAACATTTGATTTTTTCAACCTTGATTAGATTAGGAATAGATTAATTTCTATTTAAAGCATAATTTTTTTAATGTATAATTTAAAATTTCAAATATTTGCAAATGAATAATTGTCACACAATTATAATTTTTCATATATTTACAAATGAATCATTTATGTACAAATAATTTTTTTATATATTTGCAAATGAATCATTGTCGTGCAATTTAAAATTTTATATATTTGCAAATATGAAAGTAAACATTTTATATATTTACAAATGAGTCATTGAAGTGCAAGTAAAACTTTCATATATTTGCAAATGAATCATTGTTGTGCAATTTTAAATTCCATATATTTACAAGTAAAACATTGTTGTCCAATTTAAAAACTCATATGTTTGCAAATGAATTATTGATGTATAATTAAAATTTTATACATTTGCAATTGAAGCATTGATGGGAAATTAACAATCTCATATTTTTGCAAGAGAATTGTTGTTGTGCAATTTAAAATTTCATATATTTGCAAGTGAATCATTATTGTTATATACAATAAAATATGAGTGCAATATATATGGACTAGGAAAATATAGTTGGTATGGTTTAAAATTTATATTTCTCTTTCCTAATTATAATTCTACTTAGGTCAAATATGTTGTAATATCCATGCAGTGATTTTAAAATATTGTGCTTAGGAATTTATTTCTTTGAGCCATACTAGCAAAGTCCCTTAAAGGAACAACTATCAATGACCTATGAGTTTATCCATGCTTTCCAAGACCTGACATACCTTAACCTTGGGGTAAAATTATTTACCTTTAAAGAGGAAATAGATTTTATTTCAAGTATGTTGGCTTATCCTTGATAATGTGTCATTTTCAATCTCAACAACACTTTGAAGGGGTGTTCTCAAGTTTTTATATCAAATAAAAAGAACATTTAGCTTTAAATTTTGTATTGAATATCCACTACATATAAGAAATACTATCTTGAAATGCAATCTCGATAGACCATCTGATCCTTCCAATCATCAATTACTATTGATCCGATCCTAAAGCCATGTGCACCATTGGTTAGTTTGGACTAACAACAAAAGTTAAGTTCTAAGGAGTGAACATTATCACTTTTCCAACTATATGGTAGGTGTTAGTCCTTGGAAGCTAAGTGAAACAAGGGGGTCCCTAAATATTCATGAACCATTGAATTTATATTTGATAACTTGTGCTATTTCACAAATTTGGAAAAAATGATATCAAAGAAAATATCCATCATAGGATAAATCATGAATCATGTGGAAACCATGTGGTCAAATCGTAAGGAAGTAAGAAGGATGTCCCACCAAAGAGCTTGATCAAATAATATAAACTATCAATATTTGGCATAAATAAGATCTGACAGACCATAGATATTTGAAGAAAATATGGAGATCTTTGAGCCACAAAGTCATACCAACCATTTTATTCTAATGATTGATGATCTTTGTCATACCTGATAGCCCTTTCAGTGATAACATAATTAAGTATTGTCATTTGCTAGAGCACATGAACCTTCTTGGTGATAGCTAATAATGTGTTTTCTATTGGTTTAAGTGTAGAAAATATAGTGGAAGTAGATCCTTCTTTCCCCATACAATCAATCCTGTAGACCTAATTATATTTCAAATTTTATTGGGATCATAGTGGGTATCTAGGTGGCTACCATATCCCTATTGTGTTCAAATGACAAAAACAATCAAATATCACCAGGGAAGAATCCAACAACCATAAAAGATAGAGAGGACACTGAAGTGACTAGCATGCAAAAAATATATACACCATCTAATTATAGCATTTTATGACTTGCATGATTGTTAATTCAAGTAGCTCTTAAAAATTTAGTTGAAAGCACAATAAACTAGACACATTTAAATATACATAAGTCTACTAGGATGCAATAATCATGCAGTATCTCCATCAAGAAGAAATCAATGAGCAACAAGAAAGTTGAATATCCAATGTCTTGGAGAAGTATTTAAGGAATATCCAATCATAGATCAATGTCCCATGCTATTTCAAGTCTCCAACAAATATTAAATGGAAAAAAATCTATGGATCATCCATTGTCAATGGCCCACATTATTTTAAGATTCTTCCACTAAATATGGTCACAAAAGTTATATGGACCATCCTATTTGAGATCAACAGCCTACATCATTTCAAGAAGCTTTGAGGAAGGTTGTAAAGTCAAAAATATATAGACCATTCAATCTCATATCAATAGACCATGCTATTTTGGAGGGATACTTATGAAGGAAAGTTATACCATAAGCTTAGCTAAAGATACATGGGAGAAACACTGGTCATCTATAAGAAAAGTGAATAACTATCCTAGTAGGAGTATGTCCAAGGAAGATTAGTTGTTAATCTAAGGTATACATAAGATTCAATAAGCTACAAATATTCAAAAGAGATATTAGAACATGAGAACCAAGAAAATTTCCACAAGCCATTTAAACTACTTGATTTCAACATCCAATGATCCTTGATATCCCAAGAATTTATTCAACCCAAAAACCCATGGCCCCTAAATAATTCCACAAACTTAAGAGAGATATATAATGCTCTATTAATCACCTAATCATGGGAGGGTATTCTATATTTACAAGTACCAACTATGAAAAATATGGTGATAATAGCTAATTAGATTTCATTCCCAATCCCTTACCTTCCATCACAAGAAAACTCTAAAGGCCTTTATTATAGGTAATATATATCTGCAACTTCTCAATAAAGTAAGTGAAACTCATAAATATAGTGGCTATCAAAGGCCCTAGGTCCACCTACTATACCTCTCAATGTGGTGTCAATGGTGGAAGCAATAGTACCAAGAGCCTTAAGCCCAATGACATTTATTGTAGAGAGTACCTATGCTCAAATTTTAGGTATTTCCAATAAAAGTAGTTGGTAATAGTAGTAAAGGCTCCACATCTAGAGGCCCAAAGTATTTTAGCATTGATGGTCCCAAATCTAGATACCTCAAATCCATCAATAATTAAATGAAGATTGAAAAGTTTTAAGTTTTGGATACTCATTCTATTGATATGAATGCATATATATACACAGTATACAACATAAATACCAAAATTAGTGGGATGTGATAGAATACAATGAAAAAGAATAAGGAAAGAATTTGGAAAAAATAAGAAACTATACAGTTGGAGATATGCACTCCTGTTACTATACAGTTGGAGATACAGCTGGAGATATGCACTTGTATTACTCCCCCTCAAGTTAGAGCATGAAGATCCATAATGCCAAACTTGGACAAAAATTGATGAAATTGCTCCCTGTTCAAGGGCTTGGTGAAGATATATACTAGCTGGTGTTGTGAAGGAACAAAAGAAGTAGTGATAAGACCAGATTGTATGTGCTCTCATACCAAGTGGCAGTCAATATCAATGTGTTTGGTACATTCATGAAATATAGGGTTTTCTACAATGTTTAGGGCAGATTGATTGTCACAATAGATACGCATGGGATGAGGGTGAGAAATGCCAAGGTCACTCAATAAGGTCTTCAACCAAATTAGTTCACAAGTGGCAGAGGCCATGGACTGAGACTCAGCTTCTACAGAAGAACGGGAAACAATGGATTGTTTCTTAGATTTCCATGAAAGAGGACTAGTGCCCAGCATAGTGAAGTAACCTATGATAGATCGCCTAGTAGTGGGGCAAGTGGCCCAATCAGAATCTAAAAAATTAAATATTTGGAATGAGATGTTGGATGGAAGAAAGATAATTTTTCCTAGTGCAGATTTGAGATACCGAAGAACTTGAATGGCAGCATCATAATGGGGTTGATGAGGTTCTTGTAGAAATTGACTAAGATAATTGACTAAAAAAGAAATATCTAGCTTTGTAATGGTAAGATAGATAATACAACCAATGAGACGACGATAGGTACATGGATCAGGTAATAAAGTTCCCGAATTGAAAGATAACTTGAGGTTTTGCTCCATGTGAAAGGTGCTTGGTTTGGCACCTAGCAAGCCGATTTCAGTAAGAATGTCTAAGATGTACTTTCATTGGTTGAGAAATATTCCCTTCTTACTTTGAGAAACTTCAATCCCAAGGAAGTATTTTAGAGCTCCCAAATATTTAATGTGAAAATGTTGTTGCAAAAAGGTGATGAGGATTTGGATGACATGAGAATTATCACTAGTGATAATGATGTCGTCAACATAAATGAGAGCAACTGTAAAACCAGACAAGGAGCTCTTGGTGAATAAAGAGTAATCAGCGACTGATTGGTGAAATATAGCTTACTTCAGGTCCAAAGTAAGAGTTGCAAACCTATTTCGAGAGGCTTGCTTCAAGAAATAAAGAGACTTGTGAAGTCGAAAGACATGTTGCTCCCCCTTTTTATCAAAACTGGGTGGTAGGTACATGAAAACTTCCTATACTAGTGCACCATGGAGAAATGCATTTTTGACATCAAGCTGGTGTAATTTCCATCCCCAAATAGAGGTAACTGCAAGAAGACAACAGATAGTGATGAGCTTGGCGACAAGTGCAAATGTATCTATATAGTCAAGGCCTTCTTGTTGGGTGTAGCCTTTGGCAACAAGACGAGCTTTGTAAACACTTGATGGTGTCGTCGGCCTTTATCTTGATCTTATAGACCCAAAAATAGCCAATGGATTACTTCCCATGAGGCAAATGTTGTAGGGACTAGGTATGATTGGATTCCAATGCTTGGATTTTGGCTTCCATGGTAGCACGCCAATAGGGATGTTTGACTACTTCAAAAAAGGACGTAGGCTCATATTCGTAAGAGATGGTTGTTAGAAAAGCAAAATGAGAAGAAGAAAATTTATAATAAGAGACATAATTGGAGATAGGGTAGATAGTATCTATTGAAGAAGACTACATGGAGCTGAGTGAAGATACTGATGGGCCAAAAAGAGAAGAGCAAACATAATCATTCAAATGGGAGGGATGAAAATGAACACAAGAAGAATTATGAAGGGTTGGGGGTGGAGGTGGTGGAGATGAGGATAATGGCATGGGTGTAGGACGTGAAGGTTGAGATGGTGATGGCAGTGGAGAGGAAGAAGAGGGTGTGGATGTAGGTGATGGAGAAATAGTTATGGGTGGAGGGGGAATATCAGGGACGGGTAAGAATATAACAGAGTTATGGGATGGAGATTGGTGGTCTTGAAATAGAAAGATATTCTCCTAAAAGGAGACATCTCGTGAGGTGAAAATGGTCTTAGAGTCGAGGTCATAAATTTGATATCCTTTTTGACCATATGGGTAGCCAACGAAGACACAACGGGAGGCTCGAGGGTCAAATTTGCGATGATGGGGTTTATGGTTGTGTGCATAGCATAAACATCCAAATACTCGTAAGTGGTTATAGGTGGGTTTAACATTGAAAATCATTTCATAAGGGGTTTTTCATGAAAGGTTGGGTGTAGGAATACGATTAATGAGGTATGTTGCAGTTAAAATGCACTCTACCCAAACGAAAATGGGCATGTGTACTTGGAAACGTAAAGCATGAGCCACCTCAAGGATGTGCCTATGCTTGCGTTCAACAACACCATTTTGTTGGGGAGTGCCAACACAGGTTATTTGGTGTATTATTCCATGTTGGGAGAAATATTGGTGCATTTTATGTGACAAAAACTCAGTTCCATTGTCAGTTCTAAATTTTTGGATAGGACAACGAAATTGAGTATTAACCATAGCACAAAAGGAAGTAAGAAAATGATATGCATCAGATTTAAATTTCATAAGATACACCCATGTGCAACGAGAATAATCATCTACAAGAGTAAAAAAATAATGTGCACCTGTGTGTGAGGTTGTTGGATATCCACCCCAAATATCACAGTGAACTAAAGCAAAAGGAGTAGTACTGTGATTATTGCTCAAAGTAAATGGAAGACGAGTTTGTTTAGCTAAATGACACACATCACAAATAAAGTTCTTACAATCTGAAGAAGTGGAAATACTAGGAATAAAAGATGATAAACTGGCTAAACGATCACATGACGGATGTCCAAGTCTCTTGTGCCAAAGCTCAGGAGAGTGAGCACGGTTGGCTGAAAAATAACTTGGATTATTGGAGGAAGGAAGCAAAATATGATAGAGGCCATCACGCATCTCACCCACTCCAATCAACTTCCTCGATACCAAGTCCTGAAAAACACAAAAGGTAGGGAAGAAAATGCCAGCACAATTCAAAGATTTGGTTAGTTTACTAACTGAAAGCAGACTAAAATTGAATGAGGGAACACATAAGACATTTTGCAAATGAAGGTGAGGAGAAAGGGAGACTGATCCTTTATGTGAAATAGGCATGGTTTGCCCTGTGGGCAAATAGACAGGTTTAGCATGAGGTATATTTTCTGCAGAGTTAAACATAGACAGATGTGATGACATATGATCTGTTGCCCCACTATCAATTAGCCAAGAAGAATGAGGGTTATGAACAACATTGCATGTTATACCTGACAATTTTGTTGAAGTTGAAATACCTTCAAAATTCAAAATACTAAGAAGTTGTTGGTATTGTTCTGTTGAGAGAGGAGGAAACTGTGTTGTAGATGGAAGTGTATTGGAAGAACCTAGTCTAGGTACCACATTAACCTAGGGATTGACATTGGTCTGATGTTGTTGGAAAGGTCGATTTGAAGGAGGTCCACCTTTGCCTTGACGTCTGCCACGAGGTTGAAATCCCAAAGGATAGTCATTGAGGGGCCAACATGTTTGAATTGTATGCCCAAACACATTACAGTGATAGCAGAAGGGTCTATCCCTACCACGACCTTGACCATAACCAACATTTTGTCCATGATGAGCTGCTATCGTATTCTATCCTTGTTGGATAGTTCATTCAGAGGCAAGAGTTATGTTGTCATTCTGATGAGTGACACTTGAATGTAGTTCACATTTTTGCTCATCTTGTAACAACAAGCAATATATACGATTGATGTCCAGGAATGGGTCCACGGTGAGAATATGGGACCGTATGTGAGAGAAACTATCATTGAGTCCCATAAAAAATTGATATACTCTCTCACTTTGATGGGCACCAGAGACAGCCTTATGTGCACCACAAGTGCAAGCCATGTGTGTACCACAAGTGCAATCAGGTATCACAGTATAGGATGCTAGTTCATCCCATAAAGCTTTCAAGCTGGTGTAATATTCAACAAGGGTTTGATTACCTTGTTGAATGGTGGCAATGGAACGTTTGAGATGATAAATGCATGGTGCATTGCTTCTTGAAAACCTGTCTTCAAGTTCTTTCCAAACCCCTTGTGCGGTTTCAGCATAAATGACACTATCCGCAAGAGTTTTTGGTAAGAACATTCAAAATCCATGAGAGTACCATGAAATTACAGCGCTCCCATGTTTGAACATCAACAGGAGGAGAAGTGGGTTTTTGCAAATATCCATAGAAAAAACCCATCTTATTTTTAGCATAGAAATCCATTCTCATGGCTCTCTTCCAAGTGGGATAGTTATCTCCTATAAGTGGAGTTAAGACCAGAATCGTACCAGGATTATCTAAATGATGAATATAATATGGTGAGGAATAATCCACCATGACTAGGGTGGATGTGGTTTGAGCAGACGACATGATGTGAATAGGGAAAAATAAACACCACAGAAGAACGCTCTGATACCATGAAAAGTTTTTGAGTTTTGGATACTCATTCTATTGATATGAATGCATATATACACACAATATACAACATAAATCCTAAAATTAGTGGGATGTGACAGAATACAATGAGAAAGAATAAGGAAACAATTTGGAAAAAGTTAGAAACTATACAGTTGGATATATGCACTCCTATTACTATACAACTGGAGATATGCACTCGTATTAAATATGGATCCTTGACATAGATGGACAAAGGAATTTTGAAATTTTGGCACAGTTTTGGAGGGAAAAGTTTCCTAATTTTATCTATAAATAATCATTTCTTCTTCATTGCAAAGGATTGAAAAGTTGCTTGCTAGTGCTTAATATCTAGCCCCCTGCATAATTTTCCTTTCATTTTCTCTTATGTATTATTCTAGACTTGTGCCTTGTGTCATCTTGTTAATAACATTTGAGCCTTTTTACTTGGTATATCTATAATTAAATTTTATGGTATATATAAGGGGTTGTGACTGATTTTGCCCTATCCTAGTCCTTGTATGTATTTATGCATATGTGCATAAAACCATTGCTATTTTCATTCTATCCCATTTCTTATATGTATGATTGTACATGAATTTTTATGCTAAATAAAAAAAAAGTGTTCAATTTCTAGTTGTTAATGAATGATGTCTATGCTTACTTATCCCATGCATGCATAAGATAATCAATAATCTAGGTGCATTGCTTCTGTTAGAATATGATTCTTATTTCTGTTATCTCTCGTATCTTTTCCTCATTTAGTAGTCTAGGAAGTGTTGTTGCCATTGCACAACCCACCTCAATTGGGGACCCACTTGAAAGTTTGGTTTTGATCTAAATTTTTCTTACATCAAGGTTTCAAACTTGCTTGCATTTAGTATCTTAAAGGCTTGGATATCATTTTGTATTGATTTACTTTAAATATTTTATATGCTTGAGTTTTGATTGCATTGATCTCATTTAAGTGACCTCGATAAAAAATTATTTTAAAAATTCTTCGAATGTTGTCTTTAATCATTTTTTGATGATTAATAAATGATTTTTAATCTCCTTTAGCATTAAAATTATCTTAAATTTGGTCTAAAAATAAAAAAAAATATTAAAAATATATAATAATGAAAAAATAAAAATACGCATGTTTGAAATAATATCGTTAGAAGCTTTGACGTGAAAATTGATCTCCATATTAATTCCTATTCACTAATAATCATAAGGCTTAAGCCCATTTCATTCATGCAATAAAATGTAATTCATTAAATCATGTCATGTCTAAGACCATTAATTTTACCTTGGTTCAAAGCAATTAATTTTTAATACGGTCAATTAATATTGATGTTTCCTAAGGTTCGAGCTAAGGTTTATTTCACACAACAAAACCCTAAATTTCTTTGCATGAATTACTTTTGATTGGAATGCATTATCATTTATTAAAGTTGATGGATGGCCTAGATCCATTCGACTGAAAGCCAATGGATGACCTAGAGCTATTCGGCCAAAGCAAGATGAATGACCTATAAATTTTTTGGCCAAAGTGAGATGAACGGTCGAGAATGCTTTGGTAAAAATACATTGAGTGGCACATATTATTTCACATAATTTTATGCATTAATCCTAATTTAAGGAACTTTAATTAATTAAGATAATATCACAAAAATTAATGTTGGAGGATAAAAATTTTTGCTGGAGAGACATTTAATGTTAATGATTTTGTCGATTCATGATGTGCAACCCATATTTGTTCGGGAAGCATTCTTAGTCACTGATTTCATTTTGACCAAATCATCTTAAACCGTTGATTTAATTTCAGCCAAATCATTTTAGCCATTGATTTGATTTTGGCAAAAACATTTTAAGACATTGATCTCATTTTATCCATCTCAATCTAAGCCATGCATTTTGGAAAGAAACCCTAAGTGGGTTGCATTAAATAATTGGAATATTTTTAAACCTTAGCAAGCATAAAAGGGGAATTTCTTCCAATGCTTTAATTTTATCAAACCCTTAGATGTTAAATGAATGTAAAATAAAAGCCAAAAAGGGATAAATGTCATGCCACAAAAACCCAACCCTCACTTGGGAGCCTTAATGAATGATGGAAGCCTTAGCATTAATTTTAATGCTTTAGCATTAAAATAAAAGTGAAAGGAATAAAATTAAAAAGAATTAAACCTTATAATATTAATTAATAAAATTTGAACAAGATGATGAGAAGATTTATATAAAAAATCCTAAAGGTAAATTAATTGGATAAAACCCATTAAAACTAAATAATAAGATGAGAGTGAAGGCATATATTTTAATAAAATTTAATGTCATTGGGATTTATTGAATAATAATAATAATAGAATAAAGAAAACCCAACAGTTAAATGCCAAAACATTATAAACATTTAAATGTAATAATAAAATTTTACAAATATTAAATATGCTTTATAAAAAAAATACTTTCCCACCAAATGCAATTTGAACTAATCTCACTCGTCTTGTTGATTTAAAGATAATAGAGTAACAAAACAAAAGTTGAAAGTGAAGGCTAACAAAGAAGAAAATATAGTAGCCAAACAAAGAAATGGGCAATATATTGTACCTGGATTAATTAATGATCATTGGTGTATGACAGCTCAAACCACCCAGAGAGAGACGATTCAACTGTCTAATATTCAAAGATAAGCTACCAAAGCAATTAGAGATTCATGGCTGAAATTGAAGATCTAAATTAGGAAAATCCTCAATTGGGCACCTCATCCTCTTAGCTGAAGACAACTTGGATAGCCAACTCATTTACTACTAAAAATATTAAGAAATTAAAATTTGTAAGGCTATAAATAGCCATTAAGACCCATTTCAAAGGGTTGGAATCCACTGTAGAGATAGAAATTTAGATTTTATTTTTCTTTTGTAGTTGGTGGATATCTAAACCCTTGTCATTGTACTTGGATAATTACTCTTACAATCACATGATGCTAGCAAGTCTGATATGTAATGATTGAATATCTTATCAATGCAATATACTAGAATTCTTGGTGTGATTTGTGCATGTTGATGGTGGTCTCATTTAAGTAAATTCTAGTGTATTATTTATTTTTCCTTTAAATATGGCACCACTTTGATCTCATATTGTGTAAAGGCCAGTCTATTCAAAGCTAGTTTAATTTAGAATTTTTGCTTCAATAGATTTATTTTAAATCCTCAAGAATGAAATGACTTGTTTTCTTTCTTTCTCTAAAATTTTTCTTTTGAATTTTCTTTGAAATCAACTTAGAATAGGAGTAGATTAATTGAATTTCAATCTCTGAAACTTATTTTCTATGTTATATTTCAAAATTTTTAGAGTAGACATTGCTACGTGTTATAATTTTCATGATAATAATGCAATGCATGTGATGTATTGATAATTTTAAGGTAGTAAGCCTAGAATCTTACGTTTTATTGATTTCTTTGAAGCAATCTTTGATAATTACCAAAGCAATTGAGTTAGACCTATTTTAAACAATGAATTGGTACTCGCCCTTGTAATAATTATATGTAACATCTGAGTTATCCATCTACCTTCCCTTTTATTTTTTTGATTTAAGATTTGATAATAACATACCCTATAACCCAAACCTTGGGGTATCAATGTTCCTTTCAAGAGAGAAAATTTGTTTTTCTAACCATTGGTGTATATTTGCAATTGGGCTAATGTATCACTCAATAGAAAATGGCACTAGAAGGGGGGCCTAAATTTGATTAACTAGATTTTAGGGCTTAAAATTTGCATAAATTGACCTTATGTTCTGAAATTCTATGATATTTTTTGCAAAAGCTCTAATGTGTTTTGAATTATGAAATATTTCATTCATTTATACTTCATTAACATTTGTAGATAATAGCCAATTTCTTGATATCTAAAATTTTTACTTTCCTTGTTATATATTTTGCATTCTATATTTTCTTGACTATTAAATCTTGAACCTAGGGTTATTATCACCAGGTCTAAGTCTTCTAAAGGTGATATTAAATTTCACAATATTTCACCTCCTAGAAGACCTAGAAATAGTAAAGGATAATCGAGCACTTTTCCTCCCATTATTACTTCATCCCAACCCATTACACCATATATTTATCTATTTTTCACTCCATTAAGTACACCAATGGCAACATTTACCCCTTTTTTAGGTGGTAGTAGTCCATTGAATATACCTAGACTAGTCCATGACATGCCTAAAAATACAAAAATGTATCTACCTAGATACATACATTATGGATGCAATATATATGAGGAGCATATTCAAGCATATAAGGATGCTTTAATTTGATTGCAGGATGAACCTGAAGATATGGTCTATAGGATGTTTCATTTTACTTTGTATGAACTAGCATATGATTGGTACATTGGTTTACCTACAAATTCCATTACCTCCTAGGTTGAGCTGGAAATAATATTCATCAGTTAGTTTAGATCCATAAACCCTTCCATTATATACCATCAATTTGCCTAAGCCAAAAGAGAGCCCAACGAGCATCTAATTCTATTCAATACTAGATTCATAAATTTTATAATAGGCTAACTCCACCCTATACAAATATACTACTGAGATTTAGATCCTCTCACATCCATATTTGTATGGAGATCACCCCATATAACCACTCTACCCATGGCATATAGTGGGGCTTTGATATTAGAACAATAATTAATGCCTCAAGATTTTGGAATTGGTCAATTACCTTTTCTAGGACAACCAAGTGCATTTAACTAGGTCCTAATGATTAATCAAGCCCTTTCACAATAACTCCCAATGCTAAATACTCTACTATATACAAATTTTAATCAAACCATGCTAGTTTTCTTGAATCCCACTTAATATGCAAACAATACCATAAATCAAACTACTACAACCTAGACTAATAATGCTAACTTCCAGATATATAACCTACAAATATTAGTTCAAAAGCTTAATAGTGATATGATTTAGTTACAAAAATTTGTTCCTCATAATCTACTTGCAAATAATATTTAGAATAGGAATTTCAATGTCCAAGCAACTAATAACCAATAGGATACTCATCCAAACAATGGAGTCCCAAATCCTACTAACAATGAATCGGATGACAACCTAGGAGCTTCTATAAATTTGGTTGACCTTGCTAAAATTGACTATCCAAAAATTAAAATTGCTTTAGATATTGACTAGAAAGAGATAAAAACTTTGGATTCAGTACCCTCTAATGAGGATTGTAGGAATCAATTTGATCAAAACATAGGGACAACCTTAGTTTTAAAATATATGAACCTTCAAAAGTGGATGAAGATGAATCTAAAAATGACATAGAAGAAGAGGTGGAATCTCACCAACTATTTCAGAAGGATAATGATTATATTCTTTAGAATAAATATGAGGAATCACTAATTTATTCTACATATCCTAGAGAAAATTTCATCCCATCTGAGGTGCAAGACACTGAAATCCCTATCCCACCTAAAGATCCTACAATTATTATAGTTAAAAATAGAGAAGAATGTAGAACCAAATAATCGTGTATGATTTTTATCAAAGACCTTAATGAAGCCAAGGAAAATAGTCCTTTGATTGAGATAGTTCAGTTGACTGATCATAATAATTTGTTGCTTGAGAAAGAAGAAACTATAAATTTTACTCATGCTTTGGTGGTTGTAAACATAGAAAAGGTAGAATCCCCACCTTTCCTTCTAACTACTAGAATTTTTGGTAAAATTTTACATAATTACCTCATGGATTCAAGGGTTGTTGGTAATGAAATACCATATGTTATTAACAAGGAATTAGAGTTGACTCCTATTCACCCAAATAATAAGATTGTTACATTGGATAAGATAGAAGTAGATGTGATTGAGGTACTAAATCAAGTTCATAAATAGTTGACTATTGAACCTGAGATATAAAATTATAGTGATCCTCATATGGTAGATATCTTATATTCTTGTAAGATATTGCACAACTATGATTGATCTAAAACAATGAATAGTTATATGGCAATCAAGTTTTTAAAAAAAGGTCAAGATTGAAAGAACTTATTACTGATCAAAAGAATGACAATAATAATTTGTGCACTAAACTCAAAATGGGAATGTACATCATGGTAGTGGAAACTATAACTAAAGAGAAATACTCAATAGTAGATATTCCATATAGTAAATAGAAAGTAATTCAAGACTAATTATGGACCTTTAATTTTTTTGAATCAAAGTCTAAGTATGGTAGTGGTGATGGAATTAAATCAAGTTGGTGGGGTGAGAGAGGTAAAATGAAAGCCTTTGAAGTATCAAATTTGATATTACTATGGGATAAAGCACTTGAAATCCAACATGTTTGTCATTACAGGCACATCCCAAATTATAGCAACCATGTCTAGGACCCTAGGAAATTCATTCACAATAAAACGACCATGTATTATAGTTTTCTTTTTTATTTTTTGTTTTTAGATTTCTTTTTTTTTCTTCATTTAAGTAAAATTTTAATTTTTTTCATAGTTATTTTTTGTTTCATATTTTTTAGCATTTCAAATTTGTTATTATGCTTAGTGTTTTAATTTTTGGTTTTGCTTTATTTTATTTTGTTCACTTTTACCTATTTTTTTATTAGGTGGATTTTTTTTTTTTTTTTGATTGGTTGAAAGGGTGTTGAAAGGTCCCTGAACCTTGTACAAGAATTTTTTACATGTTTTCCAAACCGACCGAAGAGGCCCAAGAGCTAAAGATCAAAGAAAAGCAAAACACCATAAGAAGAAAGGTGTGATATCGTGACATGTTGCATTTTCACGGTCCAAAGCATAGGGAAAAAACAAGGAGGAAAAGGTGTCACGATATCGTGACATGTTGCACCGTTGCGGCCAAAGGAGGAAAAGATGTCGCGATATTGTGACAAGATGTAGCATCACGGCCGAAGGAGAGAAAGTTTCACCATATCGGGCCATGTTGCAACATCGCTGCCAGAAGAGAAGATGTGTCACGAAATCGTGACAAGTTGCATCGTCGCGGCCAGAGGAGGAAAGGTGTCGCGATATCATGACATGTTGCATCGTCGAGGCCAAAGAAGAAAATATGTCATGATATCATGACATGTTGCATCGTCGAGGCCAAAGAAGAAAATATGTCACGATATCATGACATGTTGCATTGTCACGGCCACAGGAGAAGAGGTGTCACGATATCATGACATGTTGCACCGTCGCGGCCACAAGAGAAAAGGTGTCGCGATATCATGACATGTTGCATTGTCACGACCAAAGGAGGAAAAGTGTCATGATATCACGACATGTTGCAATGTCACGGCCAGAAGAGAAAAAGTGTCGCGATATCACGACATGTTGTATCATCGTGGCCTAAGGAGAAAAAATGTCACGATATCGCGACATGTTGCATCGTCACGACTAGAGGAAAAAAAGTGTTGCGATATCATGACATGTTGCAGCATCGTGGCCAAGGGAGAAAAAGTGTCATGAAATCACAACATGTTGCATCGTCTCGAAAAAAAGATAAAAAATGTTGCGATATCGTGACATGTTGCATTGCTGCGGCCAAAGAAGGAAAAGGTGTCATGATATCGTGACATGTTGCATCATCGTGGCCAAAGAGAAAAAGTGTCATGATATTGTGACATGTTGCATCATCGTGGCCAAAGAGAAAAGGTGTCGTGATATCGTGACATGTTGCAACGTCGTGGCCAAAGGAGAAAAAGTGTCGCGATATCGTGACATGTTGCATTGTCACAGCCAAAGGAGGAAAAAGTGTCGCGATATCGTGACATGTTGCATCATCATGGCCAAAGAGAAAAAGTGTCATGATATCGCGACATGTTGCATCATCACGGCCGAAAGAGAAAAAGTGTCACGAAATTGTGACATGTTGCATCATCGCGGCCAAAGAGAAAAGGTGTCGCGATATCGTGACATGTTGCAACGTCGTGGCCAAAAGATAAAAAGTGTCGCGATATCGCGACATGATGTAACACCGTGACCAAAGGAGAAAAAAGTGTCACGATATCACGACATGTTGCAACGTCATGGCCAAAGAAGGAAAAGGTGTCGCGATATCATGACATGTTGCATCATCGTGGCCAAAGAGAAAAAGTGTCGCGATATCGCGACATGTTGCATCATCGCGGCCAAAGAGAAAAGGTGTCACGATATCGCGACATGTTGCAACGTCGTGGCCAAAAGAGAAAAAGTGTCACGATATCATGACATGATGTAATGCCATGACCAAAGGAGAAAAAAGTGTCATGATATCGCGACATGTTGCAACGTCGTGGCCAAAGGAGAAAGAAATGTCGTGATATCGCAACATGTTGCATTTTCGCGGCCAAAGGTGAAAAGTTTTGCGATGACGCGACATGTTGCATTTTTTTTGCCGAAGGAGAAGAATGAAAAAGTGTCACGATATCGTGACAAGTTTCATCAGCATACCAAACCAATCCCCTGGCAACATCTCACATTGTGCAAACATTGAAACTTGTAGGATCATTCCTTATGCCAATTGGGAAGGAGTCTCTCCACACTTGAATGTCAGATTCACCAACACCCTTGTTAGCAAGCCAATCCGTAGCTTTGTTTCCTTCCCGGTATTGATGCTTAATGACTAATTTTTGGTAATTGCCAATTAGGGCATTACATTCTTGGAAAATCGAAGCAAGGGCCCAGGGAGGCTTAGCGGTGCCATTGAGCCAGTTGATACAGTGCAACGAGTCTCCTTCGATGATAAGTTTATTGATGGTCAACCCTTCCATGAGGATCAAACTTTGGAACAGAGCCTGCACCTCTGCCATATTATTAGATTGAATTCCCAGGTTTTGGACAAAGGCCAAAATTGTTTCTCCTCTATGGTTTTTGAGAATTCCTCCTCCGCCAGCCACTCCTAGGTTGCCTTTAGCCGCACCATCGAAATTGAGCTTGTGCCACCTAGTAGGTGGTAAGACCCACTTGATGACAGACCTATCAATAGAATTACGGGGCATGACAGAGATGTTAGACAGATTGAAAAGTTTGGTTAGGTCCGATTCTAAGCCAGGAGGGGGGGTTTGGAGACGAAACAAGAGAGGCATTCTCCATAGCAAGGGCCATATTTTTTACAATGATAATATTCTTATCAGTGGCTTGATTTTTGAAAATTTTGGTGTTTCTCTCGAGCCATATCTGCCATAGGTAAAGGTGGAGGCAAGCTTGCCACATGAATTTTAGTTGGTTGCTCTTGAAAGGTCGGGGCCATTGCTTAATAAGGAGGGGAATGGAATGTGGGAGGACTATGGAGATGTCAAAGGTGTTATGAACCTGGTTGATAACTGCTAGAGAAAAGGGACATTCCAAAAAAACATGTGAAGTTGACTCACAGGCATTTTTGCACAGGATACACCAATTGGGAATGAGTAGCCCTCTGATTATCAAGTTGTCAATGGTGAGGATTCTATTTTGGATGGCCAACCAGCAAAAGAATTTGACCTTGTGAATGATCTTGGGAACCCATACCTAATTTGATAAGTCCCAACCATCTATGGGAGTTTCTTGACTATAGTAAGCTGATTTGACAGTGAAATTTCTAGATTCTTCAAGGTTCCAAACCATGGAATCATCTTTGTGTGAGCTCGGGATGATGCAAGTCATCAAAAAGTTTTGTAACTGCTTGAGAGCCTCGGTGATATTCCTGGGCCTGTTAAGAGCCAGGTGTTTCCATTTAGGTCCTGTAGGACCTTGGTTAATGAAGTGACACACCTTATCTCCAAATGTGTCTTTGGTAGTCGCCTTGAGCACTGTAAGATGCGGATCTTGGCTGAGAGGTTTATCACGGATCCACGGGTCATCCCAAAAATGGATGGTCGTTCTAGTTCCTAGACACCATATACATTAGTTCCCATATTATTAGGTAGATTTCATTATTGTGAGTTTTTCCCATATACATTTTTCTCCTCTAATTGTGGCATGTTCATGCAATTGTAATTGGCTATTGGTTCCTCTAAAATAAAATGCATTCAATTAATTAATGATGAACTACTTATTTTGAAATTAGGTGAAGCTAAGGATTAGTGAATCCAATTGTTTGGTATTATTCCTTGACTATAGAGCTAAAACAAATAAAGTTGTAAATAGTGTAATAAGATGCCAAAGCTTAACATTTACTAACAAACTTTAAATAATTCTTAGGTCATAAGTATGAAGTTATCTTAGTTTAATGATTCAGTAAAAATGCATACATTATAATTGTAGCCTTATAGATCCCTAACCCGAAAGCACACTTAACATTTTGCAATTGATCAAAATAATTATTAATTAAGAAGAAAAATATTAATAATGCAATAAACTAAAGTTCCTGGGTAATTTAGATAACCTCTATCGAGGCTATAGATTCCTGAATGACAATAGAGCAATTTCTATAAGGGAGCAAGGTCATCTCCATCAAAGCTATAAATGCTTAACTAGTAGTGGAGCAATACAAAGACAAATTACTTTTATGAGTGATACCTTTAACAACCTAGATTTGAAACCAAGTGATGAAATTCTGATGGATGTAAGGAATGGAAATGAATGCACTAACACACAATTTAAACCGAGGCAAAATGGAACATTAATTTCAAGCAAAGCTTTTTTAACCTCATTTTTTAGAATATTACCAAATGATTTACATTTAATTGGTTAAAGTTTCACTTATTTCAAGCTGGGTTCTTTACCCAAAATGCTCAAGAGCATTTTCCAGTAGAGTTACCATTTGTTGTTGCCATTGCATAACCCACCCCAATTGGGGACCCACTTGAAAGTTTGATTTTGATTTAAATTTTGCTTACATTTCAAACTTACTTGCATTCCGTATCTTAAAGACTTGAATCTCATTTTGCATTGATTTTATTTGAATATTTTATATGCTTGATTTTTTATTGCATTGATATCATTTAAGTGGCCTCCATAAGAAAATATTTTTTAAATGATTAGGATGTTGCCTTCAATAAATTTTTTTTTTACTAAATCAATGAGTTTTAATCTCCTTTGGTGCTATAATTCACTTAAATTTTATTTGAAAATAAAAAATAATTAAAAATATATAATAATGAAAAAATAAAATTACGCATGTTTAAAATAATACCATTATAAGCTTTGCCGTGAAAAATTGATCTACATATTAGTTTCTATTCACTAATAATCATAGGGCTTAAACCCATTTCATCCATGCAATAAAATGTAATTCATTAAATTATGTTGTGTCCAAGACCATTAATTTTACCTTGGTTCAAAGCAATTAAATTTTAATGCATTCAATAATTTTTATGTTCTCTAAGGTTCGAGTTAAAGTTTATTTCACACAACCAAACCCTAAATTGCTTTTGCACGAAATACTTTTGATTGGAATGCATTATCATTTATTAAAGCTAATGGATGGCCCAAAGCCATTGGACTGAAAATTGATGGATTCTAGGTGACACATTGATTACTTAAAATCATTAAGGCACCTTGATTAATGGAAATAATATCATGAAAACATTAAGGTTGGTTTTATTTTTTGGAAAGGAAGAAATCTTAAGCAATGTTGTAATAAAATTTCATGGACTAATGAGAACATGAGTTCTTTCATATTAATAATTCGAATAATGAGAACCTTAGCCTTTTCATATTAATAATTTAAAAAAACCATAATTGTTTAGCTAAAAAAAACTTGAATAATTAGGACATTAGCCCTTTCATATTAATAATTCAAAAATAACCATAATTGTTTGGTTGAAATAAAATGAACAACCAACATTAGTCCGCTCGAAGCAGGATGAACGGTCCAGAAAGATTTTTTTGAAAGGACTCATATATATCACAATAAATGAGAAGAAAATTCTAGGAGAATAGTTTAATTAAATTTAATGCCTTGGACATTGGAATTAAATATCAAATCTCAACATTAAATTTAGTACATGAGATAAAGGCAAAAACCTAATATTTTAGACACCAAATAAAATCAAAATGGAAGAAGGGTGAAATTTTATGCATTAAACCTAATTTAGGGAGCTTTAATTAATTAAGATAATATCACAAAAACTATTTCTAGAGGATAAAAACTTTCACCCAAGAGATATTTAATGCTAAAAACTATTGATTTAATTTTGGCCAAATCATTTTAACCATTGATTTGACTTCTACCAAAATATTTTATCCATTGATTGGAGTTCGGCTAAAACATTTTAACCATTGAGTTTAGCCAAAATATTTTAGTCATTTATTTTAGTTCGATCAAAACATTTTAGCCATTGATTTGATTTTAGTTGAAACATTTTAATACATTGATCTCATTTTGCTCAACTCAATCTAAGCCATACACTTTAGAAAGAACCCTAAGTGGGTTGCATTAAATAATTGGAATATCTTTAAACTATAGTAAGCATATCATATAAACCAAAATGGGGAATTTATTCTAATGATTTGATTCGATCAAACCCTTAGATGTTAAAAGAATGTAAAATAAAAGTAAAAAAGGGATAAATGTAGTGCCACAAAAATATAACCCTCACTTGGGGACCTTAATGAATGATGGAAGCCCTAACATTAATTTTAATACTTTGGTATTAAAATAAAATGAAACTTTAAAGTTAAACCTAATATTTTGGACCTAAAGTTTAAAATAATTAAACCTTATAATTATAATTTAATAAAATTCGAACCAATAGGAGTGATGATGAGAAGATTTCTATGTAAAATCCCAAAGGTAAATTAATTGGATAAAACTCATTAAAACTAGATAATAAGATCATAGTGAAGGCATATATCTTAATAAAATTTAATGTCATATGGATTTATTGAATAATAATAATAATAGAATAAAGCAAACCCAACAATTAAATGCTAGAACATTATAAACATTAAAATGTAATGATAAAATTTTATGAATATTAAGTATCCTTTATAAAAAAATAATTTCTTGTCAAATGCAATTTGAACTAATCTCACTCGTCTTGTTGATTTATAGGCAATAGAGTAACAAAACAAAAGTTGAAAGCGAAGGTTAACAGAGAAGGAAAAGTAATAGCCAAACAAAGAAATGGATAATACATTGTACCTAGACTAAATAATGACCACTAGTGCATGACAGCTCAAACCACCTAGAGAGCGATGATTCAACTACCTACTCTTCAAAGAGAAGCTACCAAAGCAGTTAGAGATCCATGGTTGAAATTGAAGATCTAAATCAAGAAAATCCTCAATTGGACACCTCATCCTCTCAGTTGAAGACAACTCATATAGCCAACTCATTTACAATTGTAAAAAATTAAGAAATTAAAATTTTTAAGGCTATAAATGCTCATTGAGACCCCATTTCAAAGGGTTATAATCTACTGTAGCGATAGACATTTAGATTTTCTTTCTTATTTTGTAGTTGGTGGATATATGAACCCTTGTCATTGTACTTGGAGAATTACTCTTACAATCATATGATGCTAGCAAGTCTGATATGTAATGATTGAATATCTTATCAATGCAATATATTGGAATTCTTGGTGTGATCTACACATGTTGATGGTGGTCTCATTTAAGTCAATTCTAGTGTATTATTTCTTTTCCCTTTGAAGATGACACCATTGTTATCTTAGATTGTTGAAGTTTGGTCTAGTCTGAGCTGGTTTAATTTAGAATTATTACTTCAATAGATTCAGTTTAAATCTTCAAAAATGCAATGGCTTGTTTTATTTCTTTAACCCCTTTCTTTTGAATTTTCTTTAAAATCAGATTAAAATAGGAGTAGATTAATTGAATTTCAAATTCTAAAACTCATTTTCTATGATATATTTCAAAAATTTTAGAGTAAACAGTTCTATGTATTATAATTTTCATGATAATGATGCAATGTACATGATATATTGATAATTTTAAGGTAGCAAGCCTAGAATCTTGTTTTTTCTTGATTTCTTTGAAGCAATCTTTGATAATTAATAGAGCAATTGAATTAGACCTATGTTAAACAATGAATCAATACTCACCCTTGTAATAGTTATATGTAACCTCTAAGTTATCCATATACCTTCCTTTTTATTCTTTTGATTTAATATTTGATAATAACATACCCTATCACCCAAACCTTGGGGGATCAATGTTCCCTTTCAAGAAAGAACAATTGTTGTTCTAGTCATTGGTGTATGTTGGCAATTGGTTTGATGTATCACTCAACAAGAAGGTGAGCATTAAATATAACATCACATAAGGAGCCAACCATGTAAAATCCTAGATGTCATCCTAAGGGTTATGTCCCACACTTTCAATAGTTTCATTTATGTTGATCTATAGGAGGAATGGGTTTTAGTGCATCCGGATGCTATGATATTTGGTCATGACATTTTTAAACAACAATACTTTTTGACATACCCAATAGGACCCAATAATATTTGTTCTAACTAGTATTTTAAGATTTCAATGAAGATCTCAGTTTCTTTTTCTTATTAAAACATAAAAGTATTCACCTAATGACTTCACTAAAAATGAAGGACTTATTTGTCAAGCTAGAAAAAATGAAAATTTTACTTAGAAAAATATCTCACAAGGTCATAACCCTCAAGAGACAACAAAATACCCATACGTTTTAATATCAAAAGAATATGAGACCTCCTTTCTAGAAAAATAATCTAGGCTATATGCCTCCTCATAGTGGATAATAGAGGCCTCAATTCAAAGGCAAGGATGTAAACTAGACCCAAAGTCATATTTAGTAGATTGTGCCTATTCTAATCCCAATACAATAGACTCCTCATATTTTTTCTATAGATATATACCCCATTCAAAATAATTACATGGATTGTACTATGTGGTATTACCTATAACTAAACATCTACCCTTACAATACCTATACTGAAGGAAACTTTTAGAAGTTCACAGTAGTGCCAAATAAAAGGGTACATGCCTAGGAATATATATCTCATTTAAGGTTAGAAACACAAGCAAAAAACCAACCTTCCCCTTCCCAATTCCTTCATGATTCAAGATTTACTCCTAAGTAGAATCTGGTCACATGGGATGAGGATGAGGTATATGTTGTATTTTATGGGGTAGGTACTTGGACATCAAACAAGTCATAAGTACAATAAAAATATATGACATATGCTAAGTAGAAATCAATATAATAGTAATAAATGGAAAACCAAGTGACCCTCAATATCTAAAGTAGGACAAAAAATCTTAGAAAGGTTATTTTTGTTGTAGGCCCATAAATTAGAACATGATAAAGCTCCTAATAATAGTTAAATGGAACATCCTCAAAGTCCCAAAGTAGTGTGTGCTCATTTCAAAACATCCTAAGATTCCAAAAATGACTATGAATAGAGCCAAACATTAGTGACTATCAAACATCACTCAAAAGATCCATTCCACTAGAATTTTTAATGTGGTGGATCATCTAAAAAATTCTACTATGGCCATGTCTCTGTGGAACATCTTGCTCATTCTTGAATAGGAGCACCTAAAGAAATCCATAGAGGAATAAAATGATTAGGGTAAGAAAAAAACTAATAGTATTCTTAAATATATCCATCCCAAAAGTGAGCCAAGCTAAACTCATATCCTTTTACTTGATCCTAATTAATGGTGACAAGCTCATCCATAATTAAATAATATATTCTAAGTCAAGTACTTTAGTTATGAAAAAAGGCATGGTAGATGTGTTAGGACTAGGTTATCAACCTATCAATAAAAGGGTGAGACAACAAGATGAAAGCTCAATTCAAATATTGGGAGTAGCTAAAATACTTTCACTTGCATTATATGCCTATCCAAGCCTCACAATATCTTAAGATATAGTGATGATTGAACTCCTAGATCCATTTAGAATTTTATTATCTCGGGACTTCACCTCTAACTTAAGGGGCTATGTTTATTTGGATTGGACACTCATGGTCCTAAGAACCTGACATGCACCATGCCAAACACTTACCTACAATGATACCAAGCACTAGCCAATATTTCATGGTTGAAGAGGAGCAATCTAGATCTAAGTTATCTATTGATGAAATGTATTCATATATAAATACTAGATAAATCAATGGGTAGTAAAAAATTGAAATTCAAACCCCAATAGGATTTTTGATCTAAAAAGCATGGGTTGAGTTTCTCCCTACCCTCTCTTCCAATTTATATATACATATATGTGTTTGTGCATGTGTGTACACACATGTGTGTGTATTTTTATCTTTTTATTTTCTTGTCATGTTGCAACCCTAAGGTGTTGGTAGATTTCCTAAATCACAAAGGACTCAAGGATGAAGGGTAAGCGTGCATGAATTTTTTTTAATCAATTTTGAATGTTCTGCTAGTCATTTGATATTTTCAATCAATGACAAGTGTTTTTTTAAGAAGTTAGGAGTTCAAAGAACTCTTTTGAAACAAAATGGAATATTCATTATACTCATTTTATGATGAGTTCTAGATTCTATAGAAATATTACTTGTAGAGGAAATAACACTATGTAAACCATTGATATTGCCTCTTGAAGTGGTAAGCATTGATCATTGATGCCTCACAAATATTCATGGTCTACACCAAGTAACAAATACACTGTTGATCTTAAGACAAGTGGTAATTTGGGTGGCTCATTAAAGTTTGAGGAAAGTATTGGAGTATTCAATTTGCAAAGTTTCTTAGATGATCTAATCATAAATCAATGGCCTATGTCATTTCAAGGAGGCCTAGACAAAAATTGATGAAGCAAAGTTCCATAAGACATCCAATTTAAAATTAATGTGCCACACCATCTCAAAAATATGGCTACCTAAGTTTATGTAGCATGTATTCAATGCAAAATATAGTGATATTATTTTCCTCTACCTAGCATATAGGAGCAGTTTTGGATAACATGAATTAAATACTTGGGAAGGGGATGAAAGTTTTTCTATATCACCTTTGCTAGAGAGAAAATAAAATCAAGTCAAGAAAATCTAAGACAATTATGGATGATAGAGAAGGTATGAATTCAATACAAGTTAGTGCACCCCTCTCCAAAGGGAAAAACCTATAAAAGGATCACCTCATCTTATTTTTTCTCACAAATTCTTGAGAAAAATTAAAAATAGAGTTATTATCTAGAGATAAACTATCATCCTAGTAATCCTACATTTCCCCTATCCCTTTCCCTTAACTATTCAAATATTTCACATTTTACTTCATTGACTTTGTGCCCAATAGATAAGGTCATTTTTTATTAGGTTCTTTATCTTTTGCATGTAGAAGACCCCCTATAAGTCATAAAATTATAGTGAAAATTCACTACACATAGAAAATACTATCTTGGAATGTGATCTCGGTAGACTATTTGATCCTTGAAATCATTGATTGCTACTAATTTAAAAGGATTTCAAAAGTTCCCTAAAGCCATGTGCACCATTGGTCAAATTTGGACTAACAATAGAAGCTAAGTTTTTAGGAGCACATACCATTGATTTCCTAAATCTATAGTAGGCATTGGTACCTAGAAATAAAATTAAAAAAGGGGGATCAATGAATATTTGTGATCCATTCATTTTTGATTTTATAGCCCATGGTATTTTATAAAGTTATTGAAGATATTTTAAGAGGAAATATTCATTGAAAGCTGAAGCATGAGGCACATGGTAACTACATGGTCAAACTGTGGGAAAGCAAGAAGGATGTCCCACCAAAGAGCCTGACCAAACAATAACAATCCTGGGTAATAATAATATCCAATGGACCATAGATATTTGAAGCAAATATGGAGATCTTTGAACAACAAATTCGCATTGATCATCCAATTCTAATGATCAAAAACCCCTACTATCCTTGATAGTCCTTTAGGTGATAGCTAAATGAGGTCTTATTATTGGTAAAATTACATAAGTTTTTTTATGACAAGTAATAATAGATCCACCATTGGTTGAAGCACAATAATGATAGTGGTCATAGATCTATTTTACCCTATATGATAGAGATCATAGACCAAATTATTTTCCACATATATTTGGACTCACGATGGTTATCCAAGTGGCTGTCATATCCCCATTCTATTCAAACAACACCAACAATGAGATATCAATGTGGAAGAATCCAATAAACATGGAAAATAGGGACTCTAAAGTGCCCAACATGCAAAAACTCTACAAACCATTTGATCATGGAATTTGACAACTTATATGACCACTACTTTAGGTAGATCTTCACTATTTGGTTGATAGCACAAAAAATGAAGCTTCTCCATATCTATCTAAGTCTGTTAACATATAGTAATCATGTGGTATATCCATTAATAAGTAATCAATGCTCAGAGAGTGAGTTGAAGATCTAATGACTCATGAAAGTTCTAAAGAAATATTGGAGAACTTAGGGTCACAAATATTTATAGATAGACTGATCATAGATCAATAACCCACACTATTTAGAAGAACTCAAATGAATATTAAAAGGAAAGAAATACATGGACTATAAATTCTCAAATTAATGGTCCATATTATTTCAAGATGCTCCAATTTAATATTGGTCATAAAATTTCTATGGACCATCTGATACAAGATCAATGACTCACATGGTTTAAATATGCTTCAAGGGAGGTTGGAAAGTCAAAAATTGATGGACTATATAATCTTAGTTTAATAGCCCATGTTATTTTAGAGGGGTACTTATGAAGGAA
The DNA here is from genome assembly GCA_028583015.1 of Wollemia nobilis. Classification (NCBI taxonomy): domain Eukaryota; kingdom Viridiplantae; phylum Streptophyta; class Pinopsida; order Araucariales; family Araucariaceae; genus Wollemia; species Wollemia nobilis. The sequence goes on from JAQPPZ010003067.1 coordinate 9,316,975, forward strand.
ATTTTTTCCATAATTTTATCTAGAGACACATAGTGGGTTCACTAGCCATCCACAAGAAAAGTGAATAGTTGTTTGAGTAGGAGTATGTTAGGTATCTAAGATAGGTACTTAATAATTTGATAATGTTTTTTATAATGGTATGAGCCATAAATTAATTATTAAGGAATACCACATGTCAAAGAATCATATATGTAACTATAGGGGAATATTATCTTATGTAACCGCAAGGAATATTGTCATCTTATTATGCACTTTGTAACTCATGTAAGATGAACCACCACATGGGTGATCTTGTAACTCATGGAAGGTGAACCATCAAAATCTTGTATAAATAGAGATGTACCCCCATTGTAAAGGGTATGTATGAAGTATTCTTATAAAATTCTTGGCTTGTGGATTTGGAGATCTTGCGGAGTGGCTTCCTTTCAATAAGGAGCATTGTACAATGTTGCCCTATATTAAGGGTATAATCAATTTCTATTTTTTTTTGTGGAATTTATTGTGCACTTTATATGTATATACATGTTGAATATTTATGCATATTGTTGAATAATTTATGGTAATGATAAGAGAGGTTCATAACATTTGGTATCAAAGTAGTGATTCTAGAAAAATGGGGTTGTTTTTACAGATCTAGGACATATTTGTTTTTAGAAAATATCATATTTTGTGGAGGCCATATTTTTTATTCTAGTAGTTATTTTTAGAATTTTTTTGCTCCATTATGTAGATATTTTTGTGTACTACAAAAATAACTTCTCATTTGTTAAACTTTTATAAGTATTGAATTTTTTTGACAAGGTATAAGAAGGGGTTTTGAAAGGCTCCATAAAGCTTTTACAAAGTAGGAAAGATGACTAGAGAAACCCCAAGTCACTTATAATAAGATAGAGCCCTGAGAATATGGCTACCAAAGCAACTAAAAAGTAGAGTTGAACCACTATCCAACAAACCAAGATCTAAGAAAAATGAACAATGTCAGATCTCGAGGATCCAACATGACCAAACATAAGCCAAGGGTTAAATAAACTAGGAGTGCTAAGAAAATATTAAAATTCAATCCCCATAATTTTCTCACACCATGGGGAGAAAACTGCCATTGAAAATAGGATGACGGTGGGCGGGAAGGCTTCTGCGGGAGAGCACGGGAGCGCCAGCAGGTCGAACCATGGGCACAGCAGGGTGGAGGGAGAGCAACCAGAGTCCGGGGGCACTGAGGAAGATGGTGTCAGCCATGGCAAGGATCCGCCAGACAAAGGGGGAGGTGGACATCGAAAGTCGTATGCTCAGGCAGCGGCTTCAGAAACCCTAAGCGGCTATAGAAGCCCTAAGTCGTTTGCTCAGGCAGCGGTTTTAGAAACCCTAAGCGGTATCTTCATCGAGGAGCTATTTTCGATCGGGGACGAGTTGGACATCCCGGCAAAAATTCTCTCAAGCTTCATGGAATTCAAAAAATTTACCCTCATTGGAAAGTTCATTGGTGGTCGTCCAGATATGGAGACCATTCGCAAATGGGCGTCAGGAAAATGGAGAACCTCTGGTCACATGGAGTTGGTGGCCTTAACCCAGGGTTTTTTCGTGATTAGACTGAACAACGAGGAGGACTTCTGCAAAATCCTGTTTGGAGGTCCTTGGTTCCTGGGCCGTAGGAGTCTCTTTCTAAGGAAGTGGGGTATGGACTTCAACCCTGATACCCAGAACATCAACATTGCTCCAATATGGGTCAGGCTCCCGAGTCTCCCTCTTTTCTGTTGGCATGAAAATGTAATTAGAGGTATTGCCCGCTCCATTGGGGAGTTGGTCACCATTGACCCTCCCACCAGAGCTCGGACAAGATTTGTCCAAGCCCATTTCTATGTTTTGGCGGACTTGGCGACGGACCTCCCCTCCTCCATCACTCTCCGGTCCGGAGGTTCCATTCTCCACAAGCAAGTCATTGCATATGAGAACAGACCAGCTTTCTGCCCCCAGTGCAGTTCTCAAGGGCACCTCCAGCACAATTGTCCTCTTCAAAAGTCAGGGAAAAAGAAACAGGAATCCTGTAACCCCTTGGAACACGGTGATGGTCAGACGAAGCCCCCTGCTGCGAAAGACCATAAGTCTCCAGGGCCACCCAGGGACCTTCTCGAATCCTCCCACCCAGTAGAGGGAATCTCCCTCCAACCGGACTCTCAACTGTGTGTTGCTAGCACCCTTCTAGGACCTCAGGAGGAGAAGGAACAGTCCCCCCCAACCCATACTTCAGTACCAGAACCCTTTCGAGTCCCAAAATGTGCTGGAAGATTACCTACTAGGAAAGAGGGGTGACCCCCCCCAAATCACCACTCAGTCAGAGCCTCCCAGGCTCCAGGACCTGGGCCCTTTCGATTTTAGCCAGTCCCAAACCTTGCTAGAAGATTACCTCCTGGGAAGGAGGGGCGTCAATCAGATCGGACATATTAGCCCTCGAATCACTAGGAGCCGAAAGCAAAATGTGGATTATGGAAGTGTGAGGAAGCAGGGCCGACCTCCCAACAAAGACAGAAGAGACAAAGAGACGGCGGCAGACATCGCGAATGGCTCCCAATGTCTGCTATTTTCAGATGACTCTGACACTCAGACGGGTGATACGCATGTACCTAAACCTCCCTTCCAACATGGTAAGGGAGGCAAGAAGATCTTCAGACTATCCAGACGATTCTGAAGCAGACCCAGGAGAGTCAGAACTCGAAGGATCTGGAGGATCCGGAGTAGCTGTGATATGACTGAACTCTGAGGATCAGGAGGATCCGGATTATCTGTTTCCTTGTCTGGTGTTTAGCTGGTTTGTTTTTACTCTCTAAGTTTCATTTTCTTCGGCTGTTACTTTTCGTTATCCTGTTTAAATTTTGGTTTGTTACCTGGTTAATCAGGCATAAATGCCTTTCTGTAGCCTCCGAGAAATTAGTTTAGGGTTTACGATTTCTGTAATAGGCTTATACATTCAGCCAGGAGGCATGATACATCATTTAGCAAGGCTGTTTTTGTACATAAGGTTTTGGGATCCTCTATAAAAACCCACTGTTAAAATAATTACCAAAAAAAAAAAAAAAAATCTCGCACCATTATAAAATATTCAAATTAAGATTACAATACAGTTTCCCAACCAAGAAATGAAACATAGATCTGCACACAGGAAATTCAAACAAATTCCCAAATACAAATTCCTACCCATAAGGAAAAAAATATTTTCATGGGGACCCCTAAACAATCCAAGGAACTTTGAAAAGATAAAATCTCACCCAAATCTATGAAAAATAAGTCCAATCTCAACAATATTGATATCTAGTTCTTTGAGCAGCCTAAAAAAAATTAATTCAATATTACAATGCACATTCCCACCCAAGCTAGGAAATGTAGAGTTGTATCTAGAAAATTCAAAGAAACAAATTTCCATACATAAAGGCAATGGGAGAAGAACCTAAACGAACTAAGGAATTTTGAAAAAATTCTTGCCCAAATATCTATAATATGGATACACTCTCTAAGACCCAACTCTCCCAAAACACAACCAATCTAAGCCTGAGAAAACATCCAACAAAGTAAGGTCTACTTTACAATAACTGGAAAAGCTCTAGATCTACAAAAGGACCCCTAAAGTTGATCACAACAAAGCACATGCCAGTAGAACATAAAATATTTGAGCTTTAAAAAAAGGAGCCTCCAAACCTAATATCCAACTAAAAATTCCTAACCAACCCAAAAACCATGTTTCTAGAACCAATCTAGATTTTGCTTTCTAGTAGTAGACACACAAGATTGAACCTGAAAAATATTTAGCCAATAATATTTTGAAGAAGAGGCTCACTCCCATTGCAAAAGGAGGGGGTAAAAACACCCCAATACCTATGTATTCTAAATCCATTAGCACAACAAATACAAAAATAGAGCCAAAGCACCACACTAGCCTTTTTTCTAGCATCATTGTCTTTCATTATATATCCTTTAGCCATTCGTCCAAAATCTTCCACCTAGCATACCAATATTTCGTTGTAGTTCTTTCAACCAATCCAACCTTCCACCAAACATCCCATACTTTTGTTGTAGTTCCTTCATTCATTCCAAACTTCCACCCAGTATCTCAATCTTTCATTGTAGTTTCTTCAATTCATCCAGCCTTCCACCCAGTATTCCAATATTTCATTGTGGTTCCTTCAAATATTTTAGCCTTCCACCCAAAATCCCAACCTTCCATTGTGGTTCCTTCAACTGATTTAGCCTTCCACCTAGCATCCTAGCCTTTTGTTGCAATTCCTTTAATTATTACAACCTTATACCTATCATCCAAACCTTTCACTATAGTTCCTTTAGCTGATCCAATCTTCCACCCAACATCCTAGCCTTCCATTGTAGTTTCTTTAATTGTTCCAACCTTCCACCCATCATTCTATACTTTCATTGTAGTTCTTTTAGCCAATACAACCTTCCACCCAACCTCCCAACCTTCCATTGTGGTTCCTTCAGCCATTTTAGCCTTCCATATAGCATCACAACCTTTCGCTATAGTTCCTTTAGTCGATCTAGCCTTCCACCTAGCATCCCATCCTTCTGATGTGGTTCCTTCAATCATTCCAACCTTCCACCAAGCATCCTATCCTTTTATTGTGGTTCATTTAGTCGATAATTATTGAGAAAGTTATGGTTGTTTGAAATTGGGTTATTTGTGTTGTTTTTTGGCTACACGAATTTTTTTTAACAGAAAGAAAAAAAACATATTAAATTTTTAAGCAATTATTTTTAGAAGGTTTTTGCACCAGTGTATAGATTATTTTGAGTACTACAAAAAAGACTTCTCACTTGTCAAATTTTGATAAATTTGAGAGATTTAAAACTATTATTATTATTATTATTATTAAAGCAAAAAAACCCTTGCAGGGCAGCCTTGTTATGAGAGACTATGATTAGGGAGTGCTACACCATCAAAGTCACCCGAGAGTCGCGTCTGGACCTGCTTGCACTAACATTATCAATTGGATTTTGGGTACCCAATTCAAATTTTTGGTAGGATGGAGATTCAAACCTAGGACCTCCCTTGGAGGATTGTCCTCTCCTCTCCAACTCACCTACAACACCTGGTTACAACTATTTGAAGTTGGGTTGTTTAGGCTATTTTTTGGCTGCATGATTTTTTTTCAAAAAGAAAAAATTGTATTAAATTTTTAAGTAGTTATTTTCATAAGCCTTTTGCACCAACATATAGATTATTTTGATTACTATAAAAAAACTACTCACTTGTGTAATTATGATATATATTAAGAGAGTTATAGTTGTTTGAAGTTTGGTTGTTGAGGTTATTTTTAGCTATATGAATTATTTTTCAAAAAGAAATAATTCGTATTAAATGTTTTAGTAGTCATTTTTAGAATATTTTTGCACCAACATATAGTTTATTTTTAGTACTACAAAAATGATTGCTCACTTGTTAAATTTTTATAAGTATTGAAATATTTACAATTGTTGCAATTTGGGCTTTTGAGTTGTTTTTGGGCTGCATGGTGTAGCACCCTAAAATTGGTGCAGTAAAACCTTAGTAATTACATTTACTCTAGTAAATAATTCAAATTCAAATTTTAACCTCCAAAACCGCTCCCAAACCGCCGTGTAATCCGTTTCCTCCTTTCCCGCGCCATTTTTAGAGGTTGTTTTGACCGTTTGACGATATCGTCGCCGATCAGACGATATCGCCTCAGATCGGACGATTTCGTCTGGGCTAGGACGTCCGGACGATCTTGTCCCAAAACTGATTTTGCACAATTAGTCTCTCGTTCCAACGACGTCTCTAATCCGGGTAGAAGCGTGTCTGTGCCGTTAGAGACCCTCCCCGTTGGAGATCTCCCAAATAGGGATGATCTCCAACCTCCTAACCTCCCTCCTAAGCCTATTTAATCCTAAGCCCTCCCCTTAGCATCCCCCTGGCTGATAATTCCCTCGTAACTTGACTTCACACGCATTAAGACATCCTAAATTGCTATTTGCATTAGTTCTATCCAAATTTTGTTGCAGGTACCTTAGTATTTTTCAGCCGGAGCAAGCTTACATCGTCGCAGACGATCCTGTTCAGATCGGAGGCGATCCTGTCCAATTCGAGACGATTTCGTACCAATGCGAGATGATTTCGACTGCAGTCAACATTGGGGCAATCAGTGCCCAGAGTTTGCATTTCTTCATCTTTTCTCTGCTATTTTATTCTGCAATTAGCTAGTTTATTTACTATTTCATGCTATCTTGCATCTTGGAGTTCACCCATCTAGATCAAATGCATAATTAAGTTATAATTGTCATTAAATCAGTATGATGCATTCATGTTTCTGTTTATAATTTTTAGTTTGATATTGTTATTGTCATTTTACATTGTTTCCCTATGTTAGCATTGTTGCATTCTCTGTATTTTGCATCTATTTCTCTCGTTTGTGTGTCTCTCGACGAATTCGTCGATGAATTCGTCAGATCTCGTACGATCTTGTCCGATCGCGTACGATCCTGTCAAATTCGAGGCGATCCTGACTGCTTCAAGAATCAGAATCTTCATCAGACATCCGGATCAGGTATTGATCTTTAATCCATATTATTCTCTCTGTTTTCTATCTAATTTTGTTCTTCTGTATTCATTTAATCTGCATCTTCATATAGAATAGCTTAGACGCATTTTGGCCAAACCTAGGACTTGGATGTTTAAGGATAAAACTGAACACATAAAACACATTCCCAACCTAGGCGTGGAAACTGCCATTAAACGTTTCCTGGTGAACCCACCATCCGTCGAAAAATCACCATAATACACCTCCCTCGAGAGGCGGGACCTTCGCAAGGCCTCTCAGTCCGAGGTACCGTGCCATCCTTTTCCCATCCTCCTTCCGGGCACGGATCCTATAGCCTGAAGGTAGGGATGCAAAAAATTTGGAGCGATACATTTTGGTGAACCCGACGTGAATACATTTTAAACCTTTTGAAAACAAAACAAAAAAAATAAAAAATAAAACAACCAAAACATAGATGCATTTCAAATCATTTAAAACTAATAAGTTGCATATCATGTTTAGATGGTAGCTCCTAAGAAAATATTAGCAGTTACTATAAATGTTGAAAACCAATTAGCAGCCATAGAAATCAATTATGTGCTTAGTGTGCCTGAAACAGATAGAAATCAACTTTTGTGGGACGAACTTGATAGAAGACTTAGTGTCATTTCATCTAGGTCAACAAAACTTAAACAAATCAAGAGGCTAGTCCTAGATAGAATCCTGGATCCTCATCAACTCGTCTTTTATCATGAACTTCAGAGAGCCTGCCATAGATGGTTAGCTTATAGGAGAGCTCTTGTGTCTTCAGAATTGTTCACCTTCGAGGAATACCTCGAGAACGCAGCCATTATACACCAGTTCCTAGGTCGTGTAGAAGACCAAGAGGTTGTTCTTACGGATAGGGAAATATGGAATAGAGTTCCTCGAGCTGTGTTATATCGAGAGTATTGCCACGAGCTTTACTTCTATCAACCAAAATCTGAGACAGATAATATCACTATAGCTCTTTTCATTAAATTTTTGAAGGAAAACTTTCAATTTGAAGAAGAACACTTCATGACTCCTGAAGAACTCGAGCCCATTAATGATATTTATAAATTGTTTATAGAAAACTAGATCATTACTTTCAATATTATTTCTTGCATTTATTGTGTTGTTTATCTTTACAATATTATTACAAAAACAAGAAAAAAACTAAAAAACATAACAAAAACCAAAACATTTCATTTTAAATATTGTAGTAGGTATATAATTAATATATACCTCTTAAACTTGTTGCATATATATATATATATATATATATATATATTTTATATATATATAAAATTTGCTGAAATCTAAATTAAGCACAATGCCTAAACTTAGGAATGGTAAACAAACTGAAGGAGAAGAAGAAGATTGGTTAGAAGATAAAACTAGAAACCCAAATGACCTTCCTGAAGATCCAATTCCGGAAGGAGAAACTCTAGATCAACCAGAAGATGACCTAGGTGAAGACAATGAACAAGAAGAAAATGTTAAAGAGGATGGATCCTCATCCCCTAGAGTAGCTCCAGATGGAACTATTGCTTTTGACAACGTAGATCATTTCTGGAAATTTTTCAATAATAACATTGGTGTCCTTAATATGGCAGTTCGTATTGATAAAGGGCAAATTAGTGACACTCAAGCAGCCATGGAACATATGTTTGATGTGCGCACTAATCCCTTGTCTTTCATTGATCAAGAAAGTGACAAGGCTGGACCATCCAATAGAGATATGGTCACTATGATTCAAAACATGCCAAAACAACAAGTTACCCAACCTCCTAAGGAACCTGTTATTGAGCCTAAAATCATTCCCACACAAAAGAAAACTTCCTTCACTGCTTTACTTCGCCAAACTATTGATCAATATGCTTCAAGTAAACAAAAACCTAAAATGAAGCCAAACACCAATTTTCAACAATCTGGAATACAACATAATACAACTTCAAAATTCCTTCATAACACCTTTCCTACCAACAATTTACACAATAGCAACATAGCATCTAATCTTCATGTCCCTCCATCATATGCTCACAAATCCCATATCAATGCCCTACCGAACCAATATGGTGGGCAAACTAGTAATCTGGAAGCCATGGTGAAACAGCTAGCTTCGCGTATGGACCAGATAGATCCTTATCGTCCCTCGTACAATTATCGAGAGATATGTAGTCAACCTTTGGATCCCATAGTTGTAGCACAACCTTACCCTAAGCATTTTCCCATGCCTATCCTACCTATATATAAAGGAACCGAAGATCCCATAGAGCATCTTCGCATGTTTAGGATAGCATGTCATGATATATCACATGATGACTTGCTATTACTAAAAATGTTCCCAAAAAGTTTAGGTGGAATGGCATTAGAGTGGTACTATCAATTGCCCACTCATTCTTTGAGAAACTTTGAAGAAACAACTGAATCTTTTGTCCATCAATTTAGTGCCTACATCGAGAGGCATGTAACCATTAAAGATTTATACAACTTAAAACAAGACAAGGATGAATGTTTTGCCGATTTCTTAGCTAGATGGAGGCAGTTGATAGGAAAACTGCACTTTGTGCTACCTTATAGGGAAATGTTGGACATTTTTATCAATAATTTACAAGAACAAATATCTTATGAGCTATCAACTGCTACTTTAACTACCTTCGATCAAGCTATAGATTTAGCTCGAAGAGTAGAAGATGCCCTCATTAGGAGAGGCCAACTTAGGAAGAAGGATGATGAGAAAACATCCAAAAATCAATATAAAAACAAACAAGTTGTAGGTGACGGAGTCACTGATAGCAGAAATGTTGCTAATATCAATGCAACGAAAACAACAAAAAAATTTATATTGAAACCTCCTGATAAGCCTCCTCGAGAATTTACTAGATTGAATCAACCATTATCAACTATTTTACCTCAATTACTCGAAAGAGGTTTGATCCAATTACCAGCTATCCGGGAACCTGATCCAACTATACCCGGATACAGAGTTGACTTACACTGTGATTTTCATAGAGGACCTGGACACTCTACCAACGCTTGTAAAAGGTTGAAACATAAAATACAAGATCTGATTGATAATAATGAAATGGAGGTGCAAGCCTTCCAACCTAAACAAAATGCTCCTAATAATCCTCAAAAGAACATTCCCCAAAATCAAAATCAAAATGCTAATCAATCATTAGACATATTTCAACACCCTTTACCAAGACATGGTAAAGAGGTGGCCAATCAAATCGAACATCATAATGTTCCTCCTCCTACCCGATATGTAGGAACTATTAGCGGACATTTACTTAATCATGATCCTCAAATATTTGACACAACCTTATCCATGGTCACGACCAGGCCCCTACATAATATTCAAACTCCAGATTCTAGTGATATAGAATCAGATACTGAAAGTGAAATAGACATCACTTCAAACCAATCGAATAGTTCTAAAAATGAATCAGATCCTATTCAACCTATCACAGATGCTATGGTTCCAGAAGAACCATTTCCTAGAAGAGTTACTACTCGACCTTCTTCTAATCAATTCCTCCCTGATGAACAAGCCATAAATGCTCGACCGAGACCAGTTCAACGTCTTCAATATAACATTGTAGGTACCATTGGAGTCGTTACCCGACAACAGGCTCAAAATTCTCAACAAGAACCAAACCAGAATGATGGATCAGCTCCATTCATTTTGAAAAATCCCAATAAAGGGAATCATGCTTCCAATGTTCAAACTAAACCCCCTTACAATATTAATGAGCAATTATCCAATACTACAGCCATAATTTCCCTTTTGGATTTGTTAAGATCTTCTCCTACCCATAGGGATGAGTTGATGCTTACATTAAGCCAAATGATGGTACCTCAAAACATTCAACTCGAAGCCATGGCCAATACTATCATCACTCGAGAAGTTGATTGTATTGACTTTCGAGATAAAGATATCCCACAACACAGCTTTACATAAGGATAATCCCTTATATATTACTGCTCTAATTGGAGATGTAGCTGTTAAAAGAGTCCTGATTGATAATGGTTCATCTCTAAACATTTGCACTTTTGACTTCTACCAACGATTTGGCTTTAGAAGTGATGAAATGAAGAAAACTGACATGATTATCAAAGCTTTCAATGACGAAACACAAGAAACGTGTGGAGTTATTACCATCCCATTGCAAGTTGGTCCTCGAACTCTAGATACGACCGTGTTTATTGTACATTGCCCCGCATCGTACAATATACTCTTGGGTCGTCCTTGGATCAATGCAATGCGGGTTGTCCCATCAACTTTACACCAATGTGTTAAATTCGAATTTAAAAATCAGTTGGTCACTATCCATGGTGACCCTAGACCCTTTGATATGTGTGCTTTGGCGGAACCTGTTGGAGTGCAATTTTGCCCCGCTCTGTCATCCACACATCCTAATTCTTATTTTTCATCTAAAACTATGAAACACACACCCATAACTTCACCTATTTCCCCTCCATTAATTTCATCCTCATATATAGATCAACAATCTTCTAAACAAACCACTCTAGAACCTCAAAAATATCTTCAATCTACAACCAATCCTTCATGTTCTATCCCTATAATTTCAAAACCTATAGACCCATCTCTTAACACTTCCACATTTTCAACATCTATCATACCTTCCACATCTAAAGATATAGGGAATGATCCTTCTACATCTTATGCTCTTTCTGATGAACTTTTACCAGATCTATCCACAATCCTAATATAAAAAAAACAAATGCTTTCATGCAAGATTCAATTCTTTTAAATAACTTGCCGCCATCTCCTCGTACTTTGGGCCTCCCACAACCTATGGGAAGTATTTACCAAGTCGGGAGTTGTGCCTTCATTTATAAAGGATATGACTGGGGAAGAATCCCTCGGAATATCAAAACTCATCATGAGGGATATGCTCGATGTTATTTTACCAATGAATATATTAAAGCTAAACCCATAATGCTTAAAATGGGATATAAAGGGAAAGGCTTGGGACCTTTCCAAAATGGCATGAAAGAACCTTTCGAGGTAGAACCGTGGCCTGCCCACTATGGTGTGGGCCTATTTCCTAGTAAGGGTCAACCCTTTCCTTTTGAAGATGATGATCAACTCATATGTTATCAAGATTATTTGGATAGGTGTGATGATTTGCCTCTAAAAAATCAGCCATTTACATGTAACATGCTATCCATAGCTTACCCTGAAATGATTGTCGACTCCGATGAGGAGTTGGAAGGAGATATCTTCCACGACGTCTCTGTTGAAGAGATGTTACACAATGGATTTTATTTTGATGGTTCTATACCAACTATAGCCCAACTTGAGGCCACTAATCCTCAAGATGAATTATCCAAATTAACCTTACAAGAATTACAAGAATTGGGCGTTTCACCCGCCCCACCTAATTTTGAAAGAGATCTACACATGGAGGTAGAAAACGTCATTAAAATTAATATTGGAACTGAGGATAGTCCTCACATAATCAATATTGGATCAGAATTAAGTCAAGAAAAACAAGAACAATATATTGCATTCCTTAAAGAATATGAAGATGTCTTCGCTTGGACATATGAAGATATGCCAGGTCTAGACCCTTCGTAGTCATGCATCACCTAGTGGTCCATCCGGATGCTAAACCTGTTAAACAAAAACTTAGAAAAATGCATCCCAAAGTGGCTCTCCTAGTCAAAGGGGAGTTAGAAAACTCCTGAATGTTGTTTTTATACAAGCTATTGATTATGCTGAATGGATCTCAAATGTAGTTCCTAGTCACCAAGAAAGAAGCCACCAAAGTTAGGGTTTGCACAGATTTTAGAGATATTAACGTTGCATGCCCTAAAGATGATTTTCCTCTTCCAAACATGGATCAAATCATTGAATTTACTATCGGGAGTGGGATGATGTCCTTAATGGATGGATTCTTCGGTTATAATCAGATCAGGATAGCTCCTGAAGATCAGGCTAAAACAACCTTTATTACCCCCTGGGGTACCTTTTGTTGGAAAGTGATGCCATTTGGCTTAAAGAACGCAGGTGCAACATATCAACGAGCTATGACTTATATTTTTCATGATATGATGCATGATATCCTACATGATTATGTAGATGATATTATAGCTCGCTCTATTAATGAAGATAATCATTTAGATGATTTGAGAAAAGTTTTTAATCGATTACGAGAATATCTTATTCGATTAAATCCAGCCAAATGCATATTCGGAGTTAAGTCCGGTAAACTATTAGGGGTTTTAGTTTCTTTACGTGGTATCGAAATCGACCCTCTCAAGATTGCGGCTATCACTGATATGCCCGCACCTACTAATATATCTGAGTTACGAAGTTTACAAGGTAAGCTTCAAGCCATCCGTCGCTTCATCGATAAGTCGGAGGACAAAACCGGTCCCTTTCTTAAACTTCTTAAGAAGGATGTCCCTTTTAATTGGGACGACGAATGTAGAGAAGCTTTTGAACTTCTCAAACAATACCTCCTTAATCCACCGGTGCTTTCACCGCCTAGACCTCATCGCCCATTTCTCCTATATATTTTAGCTTCGATTCTCGCCTTAGGAGCTATGTTAGCTCAGCTTGATGATGAAAAGAGAGAACGTGCTAATTATTATATTAGCCGAACCTTCATCAGTTATGAAACCCGCTACACAACATTAGAAAAATTATGTCTAGCAGTCATGTTTGCTACGCAAAAATTATGCCATTATATGCTTAGTCAAAAAACTTATGTCATTGCTAAATATGATCCCTTAAGGTATCTCATGAGTCGACCTTATTTATCGAGTCGCACAGCCAAGTGGGTTCTTGCTCTAAGCGAGTTTGATCTCACATTCATAGGACAGAAGTCTGTTAAGGGTCAAATCATAGCAGATCAATTAGTCGCTGCACCCTTAGAGTCTACCCATCCCCTCATCATTGAGTTTCCTGATGAATGCCTTCAATTAGAGGCCGACCATATTGAACAATGGTCCTTATACTTTGATGGAGCCCGATGCATGAGTGGGGCTAGTGCGGGTATTATTTTAATATCCTCGCAAAAACATCTTATTCCTCTGTCCTTCAAATTAACATTTGCTTGCACTAACAATACAGCTGAATATGAAGCTCTAATCCTTGGATTACGAGCTGCCTTGGCGCTAAAAATTAAACATCTGTTAGTTTTTGGTGATTCTCAACTTGTCATAAACCAAATTAATGAAGTTTATCAGACCAGAGATGATAAACTACGCCCATATAAAGCCTATGTTTTACAATTAATGTCTCTATTTGATCAAGTTACCTTGGAAGCTATTCCTCGAACTTGCAACCGTGCAGCTGATGCTATGGCCGCAGCTGCATCTCTCCTGCCCTTGGAGTTAGATGACGAATATGCCACTATCATTATTCGTCGACTCCAGGAACCCGCTTCAAATAAGTCATGCTTAGAACCTTTGGATGTGTTTCTAATCAATGAAACTACTCCTGAACCTTGGTATACGGATATATTTGATTTTCTCCAAAATGGGACTTTCCCTGCCAATTCTAATAGAAACCAACGTCGGTTATTACGTAGACGAGCAAGTCGATTTGTAATAATTGGCAATACTTTATATAGGAGATCTTTTGAAGGTATCCTATTAAGATGTTTGAATTTAGAAGAATCCAAATCAGCCTTGAGTGAAGCCCACGATGGATCTTGTGGAGGACACTTCAATGGTAGTGTCATTGCTAAAAAGCTCCTTAGGATAGGATACTTTTGGCCTACTATGGAGAATGACGCACATGATTATGTGCGCCATTGCGACAAGTGCCAGAAACATGCTGACCTTGTCCATGCGCCTGCACAAGAACTGTAGGCTATTTCATCTCCTTGGCCCTTTTCAAAATGGGGTTTAGATATTATTGGCAAAATCAATCCCGTGTCATCTGATGGACACAAATTCATCATAACCGCCACTGAGTATTTCACGAAGTGGGTTGAAGCTATGCCTTTAGCTTCCTGCACCGGCACACAAGTCTCTAAATTTATTTTTAATCAAATCATTTGTAGGTTCGGAATTCCTGCAAATCTCATCTCTGACAATGGAACTTGTTTCAAAAATAAAGATGTTAAAAAATTATGCCAAAAATATAAGATTCAACATCGCTGGTCCACTCCCTATTATCCTCAGGGTAATGGTCAAGCATAAGCATCTAACAAAACCTTAATCAAAATTCTCAAAATATTGGTCAATAAAACTGGCCGTGATTGGCACATTCAGTTATATCCAGCCTTGTGGGCCTATCGAACTAGTGTTCGAACCCCCACGGGAACTTCACCTTTTGTTTTGGTTTATGGTGCTGAAGCCATTTTTCCCTTTGAATTAGAAGTTCCTTCTTTGGCTCTGCTACTTCAAGATACCGAAGTAGGAGATGAATATCGAGCTGGCAGACTTAGTCAACTGGAACTCCTAGATGAAAAATGCATCAATGCTTTGGAGCATCTCCGTGCCTACCAAAACAAGCTTAAAAGATCATATGCTAAAAGTTCGTCATCGATCCTTTGAGATCGGCGACCTTGTTTTAAAAGAAAATAAAAAAATACTAATGCAACTAAGGACCTTAAAGGTAAATTTGAGCCCAACTGGCTTGGACCATACATTATCACTGCTAAATTTGAATCAGGAGCATACAAATTATCTACCTTAGATGGTAAAGAACTTAAAGAACCCATGAACATTTTGCATCTTAAACGTTACTATGTATAAATTTGGTCATTTCATCCTTGTATATATTTGTTTAAAATATTTCAAAATCACTATTTTGTATTTCTTTCAATTTATAAATTCAAAAACACCAAAAACATTCATAATCATCAAAATCTTCAAAACTATTTGTTGCATTTATTTATGGCACTTGTTAATTCTTTCAAAAACAAAAAAATAATAATAAAAATAAAAAAACAGCAATATTCTTGACTCTTTCGAAACCAAAACAACATAAAGAAGAAAGAGAGAGTCAACATTCTCAAAACTTCTCAAAAAGTATTTATATATATTTCTTCTTACAAATGTTGCAGTTATATGTTTCAAATTATTTTGGATAAATTAGCATTTATTTGGAATCCCTCACTTTCACACTCACAAATATAAATATCTTGATTTTATCTGGCATGATTACTAATCTCTCTTATATCAAAGTTCACAAAATTCAATTAAATAAAGTTTGAGCACAGAGAATTGATCTTGTTATTTACTTAAACCAAGCACATCTTTTCACAATAAAATGATTATATTTGTAATTTCCATGCTTTGCTACATAGTAGAAGTGGTTTCTTGAGCGAAAAGTTTCCCCGCTATCCTATCATGCACATGGTCTAGAATCTTTGAGAATTGGCAAAAGGACAAGCTCACCCCTACCCAGAATAAAAATCCCTTGCTCTACAGCTAATCCGAGCAAGTATCCCTAGCACAAAAAGAAAAAGCAAAGTTCAAGAAAAAGAGAAAAAGAAAAAAAAAGAAAAATATTATTTTATATCATTACAACATTATCAAGCAAAAAATACAAAAGAAAGCAAAAGAAAGAAATGAAAGCAAAAGCAAAAGCAATAAAATCCCTTTCCCTACCCTTTGAAAAGAAAAGAAGGGTTGATGAGCTTGAATCCTTGGAATTCTCAATTATTCGAAAACTGTGAGGTAAGCCCCATAACAGGTGGTTTGTGCCCAACCTGCTTGGCCTTGGGTAACTCCTAGCGTGGCGATATGTCCGTCACATTAGCGACCTTCTTTTGTACAGACCTATGTCTGCTTATGGATTAGCTAGCTCTTGATAATCCGACTTACATAGTAGTCTAGTATGGTTATATGCATCTACATCATGGTTAATGAACACTTATTTGGTTCATTCAAATCACTTGTATCATATTATCTTGCTCAAACCGGTAAATGAACAATGCAATTGCACACACATTTTGTATTTGAGAGATTTTGTGTATCATTATGATAAATCAAGATTGGAAATGAACTCACATATGCACATGGGATTCCTTATAAATCTAACTTTTGTCTTTAAGATACTTTGAAATATTTTTTTGCAAATTGTTTGGAATAAATTCATTTTCTTCTTTAAAATACAGTTGTTTAGTCTAAAGACAACTACATGCATAATAGAAAAAATCAAAATTTCTTTCAAAACCATACAATCAAAACACACATATATATATATTGTCGACTTTCACGATGATGGTATAGTTCCAAAACCAAAATTGGAATTTTATGCCTAGCGCAAGTCCTTATCTTCATATTTTCTGTTTATCAAAAATCAATCATGCAATAAAACTATCTCTTTTTGGATTTTCGCGATGATGGTATAAGTCTATACCTACATATTCTATGCCTAGCGCAAACCATTGTAACAATTTTTATTACCCATTCATTTAAAAATCAATCCATGAAAACCATATGACTTAAATCATTCTGTTATACAATTATGTTTTCAAAACAAAAAGCATGCACATTATCACTATTTCATGTCATTATGTCAACCTTCAATTTTGCAATGATGGTATAATTCCTAGGGAATTATCCAAAAAATTTATCACACTTAGGAATTTATGCCTAGCAAAAATCATTTTAACATTATTTCATGCATACTATTTTTATGAAAATCTGAAAACAAACCATCATCATCATCATTTGCACCATTGCACCAAAGTCTTAAGACAGTCTCTTAAGCACTCTTTTACTTTTAACAATATTTCTATACTGGGATTAGCTTGACGACCGAGTGAGCGGCGACTCCATGAAATGGTCTATAATAGCGACAATGTCCTTTGAAATTATTGTTAGAAGTCTCTTTTTATCTTTTATCACATCACATCACAAACAACCAATTTGTTACATCAGATTATTTCATTTAAAATCTTACAGCATGACATTCAAACCATAATATTTCAAAATGACATAATTACATGAATCATCAAATCAATCAATCAAAACATTAAAGCATCATAAAAATACATAAGACAAGTCATATGATCAAAAATATCTCATCTATATATATCACAAATATATATACATCATATCAAAACCGGATCGGTATGCCACAATCTATACCTCGGCATACTCAATCCTCTATCAAAAATAATAAAAACTATGTCTCAATCTATACAGTGTCGTGCAGTAGTCTAGCCTCGAGAACCCCTCGAGCTCTCAGCCTCATCTCCTCCCCCGCCCTGAGGTGGACGAGGTGGCCCCATCGTAGTATGTGTGGTACTACGAGTCCTAGTCATGGATCGAGATGAAGTCCTTGATGACCCCATCCTGATCGGATCCGCGATGGTAGCCGACAGTGGTAATCTCTCCTCCTCTGGCACCATCTGGTAGTATAATGTCTGATAAAAAGTGATCTGGGCAATAGCCCATGCTAGCTCCCGAGTGCTCGCTCCTCCACCCCATGCTCTGAGGCGTGCAATCTCATCTCTGAGCTGTGTCACCTCAGCTCGATGTCGTGCAGCCTCCTCCTATAGGGTCTGCACCTGTGCTTGGAGACGGACTGTCTCCGCTCGGAGAGTCGCTGTCTCGCTACTCTCCCAGTGTCAACACCCTTGCCCTTATCGGGCGATGGTGGCCTCTCTCTCTATGGAGAAGGGGGTCTCTCCTCCCTCCTCTCCCACTGTCGTGGCCTCTGCTGAGCCTGTGGTCTCCTTAGCTCTCTCCCTTCGTGACCCTGGGCCGCCTCCATAGCCGCCTGGCGTCGCCTCCCCATCCGACGCACAACTGCGTGAATCGGACCCTGAGCCCTCGTCATCCGAGGAGGGCGGATGCCTACGTACCAGGCATCATAGCCATCTGCTACCCTTGCGTCGTCCCCATCCACTAGCTGAATGGGGGCATCATCCGCGTCCTGACTCCAGAAGCGCTGCATATCTAGAGCCCCGCTGACCGTAGTGTTATCCCGGATAGTCCGAGAAAACTCGTAATCCCTGAGAGATGGGATCCCCTTGTAGACCGAACTATCACAAAACTCGGTCGTAGCGATGGAGCTCCACCTCTCCCCTCTCCATCCTCAGCAGGACTCGCCTGATGCGAGCCAGCTCCTGTCCATCCTCGGCCCACCCTGGATGATCTCTCCAAGGCCTCCAGGTGATCTGGTCTGGGACAAGGTCATCCAACAGTCTCCGGGACATCGGCAGATCAATCCGTCGTTGTGCCCCTCTCCGGAGCCACCAATAGAAAACTCGGGGCCTCTCCCCATCAATCCCTATCAAAGGAAGCCCTACCGGCCTCCGCACTGCAATGTGCTCCCAACACCAAACCTGTAGAAGCGATGTCATAACCAGACATCGGCCGCCCTTGTACACGACCCCATGCAGGATCCTGTACAGCTGGCATAGAACAAAACTGCCCCAAGAAAATCTGTAACCATGGTCTCGCATGTCGTAGATCACATCTGCTAGCACCCATGGTACCCTGCACCCGCTCTGGTGGCACAGCAGAAGTCCACCCACCACTCCGGCCAAAACCCTGTGAGTCTGGATGCCCCTGCATCCGACGTAGCCCTCGATGTTCACTCCGCCCTTCTCCAGGGCGAAGCTCGGATCGCCACACAATCGCATCATAGCATGGCCCTGATTGGCCGTAAGAGTGATCAACCGTCCTTGTATGGGGATCCTCAAAATCCTCCATACATCCTCCAATGTGGGAGTCATCTCCCTGTCAGTAACCAAAAATAGGAAGAACCCGGATACCACCTCTCCGCCAGGGCTGTCAGTAGCCCCATGTCTGTAGAAACTTGTGGCATCTCTGCCACATGTTGTAAGTCGGCTCCGAGCCAGCTGATCCCGCTCTGCCTGTGATAGAGCGGCCAAGTCATCTCTCAACCCGTCGTATTTCCATTCTCTGCTCTTTAGTAAACCTCTCTGCAACATAAACAACAACACAACAAAAATCATTAATAAAAACTCAAGTGATTAATAATGCAAGTTAAAATAAGTTCAATTTTACAAATGATGATATCGTCCACTATTGGACGATATCGTCCCAAATTTGAGCAAAATCGTCTCCGATTTTGCAAGCCGAAATCGTCCCTAATTTGATGAAATCGTCCCCTTTCGTCGATTTCGCCCTTAGACGAAATCGGCGAACTTGAGACGATTTCGTCCCGACGACGTCGACGGCCCAAAAATGGCCGTGATGCTCAAAATTTATTTAAAATTCACCTAAAAAGCATGTAAATTCAACTTAAAGCATTCTAAACTAAGTTTAGACTCTTACCCGTAGCCCGCGTCGGACCTCTGTCGATCTGTGCGCTGTCTCCACCATTTTTTTTGCAGAGCTCTAAAAACCAGAAACATGAACAGTAAAAATGAATTAGGGTTTTACCCTATTTTTCTTAATTTTATTCAAAACACAATTAAAAACATTTTAAAATTTTGCTTTTTCATGTTTTTACCTCAAACGTTCGATTTGGGTAAAAACACGGAGGGGGCACCATAGTCAACTGTCGTACGATTCGACCAAGAATCGTCGCCTAAAAATGGGAATAATTTTTGCTTTCTCGTAGATCGAGAAGAACTCATCTTTAACGCATTTTCTTCGAAAAATTCGCTAAAGAGGGGGCAAAATGTAGCACCCTAAAATTGGCACAGTAAAACCTTAGTAATTACATTTACTCTAGTAAATAATTCAAATTCAAATTTTAACCTCCAAAACCGCTCCCAAACCGCCGCTTAATCCGTTTCCTCCTTTCCCGCGCCATTTTTAGAGGTTGTTTTGACCGTTTGACGATATCGTCGCCGATCAGACGATATCGCCTCAGATCGGACGATTTCGTCTAGGCTAGGACGTCCAGACGATCTTGTCCCAAAACTGATTTTGCACAATTAGTCTCTGTTCCAACGACGTCTCTAATCCAGGAGCGTGTCTGCACCGTTAGAGACCCTCCCCATTGGAGATCTCCCAAATAGGGATGATCTCCAACCTCCTAACCTCCCTCCTAAGCCTATTTAATCCTAAGCCCTCCCCTTAGCATCCCCCTGGCTGATAATTCCTGTAACTTGACTTCACACGCATTAAGACATCCTAAATTGCTATTTGCATTAGTTCTATCCAAATTTTGTTGCAGGTACCTTAGTATTTTTCAGTCGGAGCAAGCTTACATCGTCGCAGACGATCCTGTTCAGATCGGAGGCGATCCTGTCGAATCAGAGATGATTTCGTACCAATGCGAGATGATTTCGACTGTAGTCAACATTGGGGGCAATCAGTGCCCGTAGTTTGCATTTCTTCATCTTTTCTCTATTGTTTTATTCTGCAATTAGCTAGTTTATTTACTATTTCATGCTATCTTGCATCTTGGAGTTCACCCATCTAGATCAAATGCATAATTAAGTTATAATTGTCATTAAATCAGTATAATGCATTCATGTTTCTGTTTATAATTTTTAGTTTGATATTGTTATTGTCATTTTACATTGTTTCCCTATGTTAGCATTGTTGTATTTCCCTCGTATTTTGCACCTATTTCTCTGTTTGTAGGTCTCTGACGAATTCGTCAGACGAATTCGTCAGATCTCGAGTCGATCTCGATGATCTGTCGGTAGACGATCCTGTCAAATCGAAGGCGATCCTGATTGCTTCAAGAATCAGAATCTTCATCAGACATCCGGATCAGGTATTGATCTTTAATCCATATTATTCTCTCTATTTTTTGTCTAATTTTGTTCTTCTGTATTCATTTAATCTGCATCTTCATATAGAATAGCTTAGACGCATTTTGGCCAAACCTAGGACTTGGATGTTTAAGGATAAAACTGAACACATAAAACACATTCCCAACCTAGGCGTGGAAACTGCCATTAAATGTTTCCTGGTGAACCCACCATCCATCAAAAAATCACCATAATACACCTCCCTCGAGAGGCGGGACCTTCGCAAGGCCTCTCAGTCCGAGGTACCGTGCCATCCTTTTCCCATCCTCCTTCCGGGCATGGATCCTATAGCCTGAAGGTAGGGATGCAAAAAATTTGGAGCGATACACATGGACAAGGGAAAATAAATATAACTCTCAATCTAGATAAGCAAATCTACATATTTTATTGTTTTAAGAAGGAAATAAATGAGATCTAAAAAATTGTAGTTTTTAAGAAAAAAATAATGAAGTTGTCAATATTCAATGGAGAGGATGATAGTGATGCCCAAGAATTGTTGAAGAAGATAAACAAAAAAATTTAGATGTTCCTGAGTCACTATGGAAAATATGCCTTTTTTCTTCTTTGCAAAAGGAAGCTTCTTGGTTTTCAAAAAAAATTTATGCTCATAAAAATATATACACATGAAAAGACTTTGAAGTTGCATTCTTAAGAAAATGGAAATCAAAAGAAAAGGATAATAATGTGTAGGCTATGGAAACTACACCTTATGAGTCAGGGCCAAACAATGATAAAAAATATTTGTTTGAATGCAAAAATTCTATTTTGCAAGTTCATGGTTGCATTCAAAAAGAAAAATTATTGTTTCCATTAACCCTAGCAGCAAATATAATTTTATCAATATGTCTTTGACTAAGAGGTTGCAAGTTCAAGCAAATAAAATTAAAGACATACAACTTGAGGGTCAAAATGTTCAAATTTTTGAATATCTAAAAATCACCATGGATAAATATGTTTTACATTCAAATTTTCATGCTATTGAGATGAATGATGTAGATATTATCCTTGGTTATCCTTGGTTGCATTCTTTAGGTAATATTAACATTAATGTACAAAAGCAAATTCATGAAGTTATTGTACAAAATAAGAAGATAACATTATAAGACATTTCTCAGTGTAAGGACAAACATGTAGCTTTTGCAAGGTAAAAAAGTGAAGAGTACACAAAAAAATCTGAAATAGAATCTCAAAAGGAGGTAGTAGCAAAAATAAAGGAAACGATAGTAAGGGAAGAATCAATGGAAGGGAGTAAGAGAGAAGAGTGAAAACAGGTTGAGCATTAGGCTAAGGTTGGAGTATATCATCATCCACACCACCATGAGAGACAACAATCATGGAGATAGGGCTTGAGGTAGCATAAGAACAATGAGGGACATACAAAGAACCAAAGGAGCCAAAAATTTGGATATGCTACAAGTCATAAGTGCAAGCAGGTATGGATGAAAAAAGATAAAATTTATGCTTCCAACACATGGTATTGGCATCAACAAAGACCACCACCAATCATAGTTTCACTGGGATGGATTGATGGTCGAGATTGGTACTAGTACTCAGTATGGCTCAGAAGATCATATTATTTAGCCTCTTCTAATGTTTAAAGGATGAAATATTTTTTAAAGGGGGTGGAATGTTAGGCACCCAAGATATGTACTTAATAATTTAATATTATATTGTATAATGGTATGAGCCATAAATTAATTATTGATTAAAGAAGACCACATATCAAAGAATCATATATGTAATCATAAGGAATATTGTTATATTATTTTGCACTTTGTAACTCATGGAATGTGAACCAGCACATGGGTGATCTTGTAACTCATGGAAGGTGAACCACCACACTCTTGTATAAATAGGGATATACCCCCATTATTAAAGGTATGTATGAAGTATTCTTGTAGAAGTCTTGGCTCATGGAGTTGGAGATCTTATAGAGTGATTTCATTTTAATAAAGAGCATTATATAATATTGCCCTACCTCAAGGGTATTGTAGAGGGGGAAAACTGCCCTACCGCGTAAAATTCTCAAAAGGTTGGATACGTAAAGATAAAAAGCCTTATGGGTTGAACTGTGGGGATTATGTTGTACTCTACACTAGGTGCTAGGGGGAAAGGTTCACCAGGAATGGTTTAAGGACTCGCTTTAAGTCCTCTGGATATTTAGGAATATCCGATGTATTCAGTTTTAAGAAAACACCTAAGTTTGGCCTTTCTAGATCTAAACTAGGAGAGATAAAGGACAATGCAGAAAACATAATATAACAACTGAAAACAGAATGCAAGCATACAAGAGCTAACCTAATATTATTCTTTATTTTGAATGCTCACTAACCTAGGGTTTATTCCAAAAAACCTTTAAAGCAGACAACACATAAAATAAATGCACAAATGTTATCCCTAGATGCAAACTAAATATATTTTCACTTTAAAATGCCTAAGAATCAATAATTAGATAAAATTTTCAACCAATAAAATGATTAGAGAACTTATCTAGACCAATGGTTGATTTAGCTCTTTCTGCCTCTTGTCCAATGATATTCAAAAATACCTGTTTCTGCAAGATAACTCATAAAACACTTTAAAATGAGATTAGAATTAGGGGGCTTACTTAGGCCACTATGTAATAGTCCTTGGAGGCATAATAGTCAAGCCCCCTAGGTCCTTTTAGATGACCTTTTAACACAAAATCAAAAATTGACCTTTGGATAATTAATCATAAAATAGAAATGCAGTAATAGAAAATAGAAAATAGAAAATAAAATGCAACAATATGATCTAGATGCCAAATAGAATGCAATAGTGAAAACAGAATCTTGAAATTGCCCTTGGTGTACTCTCGGGAAAAATTATGCCTCGCTTGGAGTGGGCGTGATAACACAGTAGAATTTCACTTCTACGGACTGGTTTGCCCTAATTTGGGCAAGCGAAGTCATACTTCGCTAATGCCAAGCGCAATATCATTACAAATTAATAAAAAATAAAAAATGAGTGCAGAAGACAAAATAAATGTCAAAAATAAAGTAAGCAAACCCTAATGGACATCACAAAAGTAGAAATAGAAATTGAAGTATCCAAGCGGGCACTCTATCTCTCCAAACCACACCATGGATCCACCAAGTCACAACAAATCAATCCAATCCATGCAATAGAATATTAAATCCAAAATTCGCACTTTAAGGTTAGCTTGCAGTAGAAGAAAGCAAAGGAAGAAGAGCGAGCTATCATAAAAATTTCAAGCTTAATCAATAATCAAAATTTCACATTAATATCGTACATCAAAAACTTGTATTATCGCATCTCTCATTTAGCAAGAATATCCTTCCTTTTATAGACAAAATCGGAGGGAAAAGGGTAGGCAAAATAAACCCAAAGCCGACGCCAAAACATGCTGGAGGGTTTAAACCTGGGTCTAAGCGGCCAAAAAGAATAAAAATAAAATTAAATCAAAAAAATAACTTAAAACAATGAAGTCAACGGGGTGCAATATCGCTTGCACGAAGTTGAGCCTCCTGATAATGGGACATGATTTCACTAAAATACGAAAGAAAAAAAAAGGAGGGGCAAAGAGGTCTTCCCTTGATCTTGGTAAGGGTTGAGGACCTCTTAAGGGTTACAAGGAATATTGCCCACTGAAAGTGGGTCAATTTTCCGTGTCTACATTTTGCCCCCTCTTTGATGCATTTATGGCCTATTAAATGCATCAAAGAAAGGATGTAGGCACACACACTAGGAAACAACAACAAGTAGAAATGGGGTGGTTGGGTTAGAAGAAAGGAGTGGTGCAAAAATGGTGTCATTTTGGACACTTTTAATTTTACATGCAAATCGAGGCATTAGGGATATTAATGCCTCTATAGGCCAGGGTGCCCCCTTGAGTTTTTATGAAAAAGCAAAATTTCGTAAAAACTCGAAAGAACTAACATAGAAGAAAAGAGAGTGACAATCGAGTGAAGCAAAAGGGGTAAAAAAAATAAAACAGGGTTAAAATGGTAAAAAGGGAAACCTAATTTATTTTTACCATGAAGAAGAGAGAAAATAGATCTCTTGAAGATAAGATGATGGTGCTTCTAGTTAATTGAGTAACGACCACGAGGGGCAAGGCTAGGATACGGGAATGGGTAAGGATCACCTCTAACTCAAGCATATTTTTTTTCTTGTTTTTCATAATTTAATTAGGATTTTGAATATTTTTTTTGGAAAATTCACTATAGAAATCGACGAATTTTGTGCCATGACTCGGGTGTGATTTTACGGCCTAGTCATGATTTTGCACTAGATAGGGCACAACAAAATCATGCCCAGAAGGAACCAGGTGTGATTTCACGAAGACACACATGAGAAACAGTGGGCGTAATTTTGTGGGAGCACAGTCGTGCATCCCAAAAATGGGATGTGACTTTGTAAAAACTAGGAAAAAATGAAGAAAAAAAAAAGAAAGAAATAAAAATAAGAAAAGAAAGAAAACAAGTAAACCCAAAGTGCAATTTTCAAATTGGAATATCTGTATGCTTAATGATGTTGAATTAATTTTAATTTTACTTTTTTTAATTTTATTATGAAACTGATTAAATTTTGTTTTGTGAATGCAGCTAGGTATTCTTGAGAGTCAAGAGTGGTGGGCAGGGGCTTTGGCAGAGCTGGATTCTCTGGGATAGGCAGAGAGGGCTAGACTAGAGGTAGTGGGGCTGGACCATGTGGTGAGGATGCCACGAATAGAGATAGATAGGGTGATGTTGACCGCCTTGGTAGAGAGGTGGTATTCGAAGACTTCCACTTTTTGGTTATCGACAGGGGAGATGACCGTCACACTGGAGGATGTGTGGTAGATCTTGAGGATCCCCATTAGGGGGAGAGAGGTCTATGAAGCATGAGGGTAGGTGGCCACTCTTCAACAATTTTCTATAGGTTTCACCCACTAGGTGCAAGAGGGCACCATAGTAGTTGATGACCTAGTCGATCGCTATGGAGTGGACCCTATGAATACGATGCTCTTAGGGGTTGTGGTTCATCTCTTGACATGCCATACTAGTAGATGATACTTGTCATGGTAACTGGTGGGTGTAGTAGTAGACATGCAAGATCAAGAAATTTGATTCGCATGGGACCCTTATGTGTTGGCTCTTTTATATAGGAAATTGTACAACATCATGTATAAGTGGCGTATAGGACTGGTGTGTATGACTTTGCTCTAGGTGTGGTGCTGGGACCACATCACGATGTGGATACTGTTAGCACTACCAGGACCATTTTTTGACTTGGAGCAGCCAATAGTATACAGATGGTCAAGATCCCTAGAGAGGATCATGAGGGCCTATGTAGGGAACGTACCACTAGCTAGGCAGGTGATCAACGAGCTTCGAGATATGTAGCTCATTTTGTGACCATGGAGGCTTCATCCTGGTTGGGTAGATGATAGGATAAAGTTGGCTAGGGTAAGGAGGACTAGATTGCTGAGGTCAAAGAGGGGAGAGTCAAAGGTATTCAAGTTTTATCGAGTCATGTAGTAGTTTGGGATATTACAGGGAATATCAGACCTAGGGGACTACTGGTATCGGAGGGTGACCCGAGACCCAATAGGGATTGGAGGTGAGTCAAACCTCACTAGATGGGATAAGGAGGACATAGACAATCCTCCTTATGTCAAACCAAAGGTATAGGATGTGGGCGTGGCCATTGGGTACAGGTGGTGGTATAGAGGGGTTGTACCCCAGAGGATCTCCCCACCCATACCGGTATAGAGATGCTAGGTGATGGACTTGGGCATGCAGCAGGTATTCAAAGAGATAGTTCATAGGGCCATAGAGAGGGTACATTAGGATCCTATTATGCCAAGATGGAGGCTGACATGGATCTAGATCTGGGAGGTAGAGGAGACCATCTCAGTAGTAGGGACCATAGAGGTAGGAGCGATAAATACCCCTACACAGATAGAGAGGCCATAGATCAAAGTCCCTAGGGAGACATCCACATCAATGATGGGAGGCCAAGGCTAGGGAGTAGAGGAGTTGCAGGTACATCTAGATTATATACAAATATAGATGGCCTAGTTATAGGCTAAGAGGGAAAACACACTAGCGAAGGTTACCCAGCTTCAATGAGAGGTGGCCTGGCTGGATGGAGAGTGCCAATGGTCCAAGTCTAAGGGGATGATTGTTGTTAGGAGAAAAAAATTAGGGGATGCAGTGTAACTCCTTTAGGTATATCTACAACATATAGGTGATAGGCTGGAGGTAACTATTTGAAGGTACACATTTTTTGAGGTGGCTTACTATCCATTTGTACCTCCAAAATAGAGGATGGAACCTCCTATGTCCCTTTAGATAGTGAGAAGATCATGATCCTGATCATGGGTACCGACAACATCTCAGTAGTATATGATTCAACCAAGGTTACCTCCATCTTAGGGAGGGCTAGAGGGAGCTGGCTCTTAGAGCTAGGAGAGGATAGGCTAGGGATCGAGATGACACACCAATTTTTTATTGTGGTGTGCATCCCTAGGTTGAGTGTACCAAGTCTAGATTATGGTACACCAACCTCACACGATGTACTATTTTTCCTATGAGTAATACATAGTTGTAGATATTATTGTGTTCTATGTGAAATGCATGTTTTTTATATGTTTTACTTGTTTATTTTAAGTGTTTTTATGTATGCAAACTATCCTAATGCAAACTATATGAAGATGAATGAATGCAAAAAAGGTGAGAACAAGAAGGAGGAAGAAGGAACGAAATCAAACAAGAGAAAACAAGAGAAATAAAGAAGATAATAAAGAAGAGAGAAGAAAGAAGAAAGAGAAGAAGAAAGAAGAAAGAGAAGAAGAAGAGAAAATAGGGGGTCCAAAGGTCAACCATCATAAAATGAGAATGATCGATCCATATTATAAGACTAGTATAGGTTACAATGAACTAATATAGCCAGACACTATAGATCATATTAATGAGATAGCTAGACCCATTATGGGTATAGCACTTGCATTAATATGAAAAAGTGTGTGTGGAGTGTTGACCCGCTATGGGTGGTTGCTCCCTTATTGACTATTGTGAGGCGATTACCTGCTAGGATGTATGCCAAGGTCAAGGAGCTTATCCTGTAATGGGGTGTTGAGCCTATTGAGTCAAAAGAGAGTATGACTCGATAGAAGATCATAAATAGTGCAATACCCACTAGGATGTATAAATATCCCATGTGGGGTGTAATATATATAGAAATAGTATGCAAGTGCTATCCTAGATAGGGATCTTAAGAAGACTTTACACAACAAGAGTTTTTAGCATAATGAAGGAATCAAGAAAAGGAGAAGAAGTGATCATAAGCAAAAAATAAGAAGAAAGAAAGAATCCCTAGGGGGATCTTGCTAGGCATCAGAGTCCTAGTGAAAAGTGTAATGCATGTGAGCTATGACCTAACTAGGTATCATCACATGCCATTGTCACAAGATCCCCAAAATCTATATGAGCAAGCAGTCATGAACAATCAATCATGCATTTATGATAGGTAAACATGCAAGGTGTTAAGTTAGATGTCAAGAAATCATGCAAGGATGACAAGCAATAATGCAATATGAGCAAGCAGGTGAATGCAATGGAAAATGAAGATGCAACTACATGAATATTTTTTGTTTTTTACTCTTTTTATTATTATTATTATTATTATATATATATTGTACTTATGGAGAGTTAAAATCAATGCAAAATCTAAATGCACCATTCAGCTTATCAAAATAAATAGGTGTTCCATGAGGTGTTGGATCAAAGACATCCTCAAAATCATGGAGAAGCTCTTTTAAAGCTCTTAGTCCAACATCTATAGCACGATAATCACAAAATTTTCTAATAGCACCATTATTTTTAGTATAAAAGACATCATACAAAGATTCATCATTTTCTTGCACAAAAGCAATGTCATTTTCAAAACAAATAGAACCAACCATATTACAAGATACTATC
Source organism: Wollemia nobilis (assembly GCA_028583015.1). NCBI lineage: Eukaryota > Viridiplantae > Streptophyta > Pinopsida > Araucariales > Araucariaceae > Wollemia > Wollemia nobilis. The sequence goes on from JAQPPZ010003067.1 coordinate 9,346,168, forward strand.
TTTGGAGGAAAAGGAAAATTAACACTTTTATTATCATCTATTGACAACATTTGATATTCCATATATTTTGCATAAGTCATAAGATGGTCATCATCCTCAAAAGGTAGAGGTTGATTCTTATTAGGTATAAAACCTATACCACATCTCCCAGGCCAAATCTCAACATCCAAGGGTTATTGAATACCCTTTTGTTGTGGTCCCAATCCTTTACCTGCATATCCCATATCGGACAGGATCTACTTAGGAAGGGGATAATCATTAGTGAGATACAATTGAGCAAAAGAGCTCTCATTGAGAGGTGGGTTGCTACCATGGATCTTCTCTTCGGAAGCCATACCTTTGAAGATGAAAGCACACATGCCAATGTGTATAATATCACCATTCTTATGAGGTAATCCCATAGTTTGGGGTGAAGGTGGTAGCTTGGCTAGATCCAGAAGAGGCTCTTGAAGAAACTGATTATCATGATCCAAGGAGAAATAATGGGTTTTATGTTCCTTACTCACTTATAAACTTTGAAGATGCTTAAAAATTTGAGATGAAGAACATGGAGAAATTGTTGAAGAAATAGAAGGACAAGAATAAGAATCGATTTGAGCTAACTCTATATTTGAATAGAATTCAAATGGTTGAGGGTCACCCAGAATGGTGATAAATTGATTCTTGAATTCAAACTTGAGACACTGATGAAAAGTAGAAGGGACAACCTTCATAGCATGGATCCAAGGTCACCCAAGAAGAAGATTAAAATATGCAGGACAATGTACCACATAAAACAAAGTATCTAATATCCTTGAACCTAATTTTAAGGGAAGAGATATGACACCACAGGCCTCTTGGGACTCATTGTTGAAAGCTTTAATAATGATATCAGTTTTTGTTAAATATTCCTCTTTTAATCCAAATTTTTGAAAGAATTTATATGTACACAAATTGAGGGATGACCCATTATCAATCAAAACTCGCTTGATAAGGGTATCCCAAATAAGTGTGGTGATGTAAAGTAATGAATCTCCATGTAAGTTTGAGGAAGGTTTATCATCATCTGAGAATAAGACATTATGTATCCCAAAAGAACCTACGATGTCAACTATGGCATCATAAGGGATATCTAGGAAAAAAGATTGTTGTAAAAATTTCATTAAAGCATTTCTGTAATTGGGAGAAGTCTGCAAAATTTCTAAAACTGATATCTTTGCTGAAGTACTAGCTAATTATTTCTGAAGATCAAATGAAACCTATGACTGTGGTCTCAACACTATAGGTGGAATCCTTGTAGCTGAATATTTTCTCTAATTTTCCTTTGAAACTAAAATGGGTTGAGATACCAAACTCTATCCTTGTTGATGTTGATTCTGATTTTTTTTCATTGTAGTTACCCCAACCATACCAACCACATTGCTATAGTGTGGGGAATCATCTTGATGAGCCACCTAATTAGTTGTATGTTGATAATGCTTAGGTAGGGGATCCTTAAATATCCCCATGTATTGATTCATTTTTGGAACTTGATGAGTAGGAGTTTGATTATTTTTTGATTGGATATTTCCTAAATCAATGCATCTTGCATCAATCAAGTCTTGAACCACATGCTTCAATTTCTTACAAGTGTTCATCTAATGTCCTTCTACTTTGTGATAAGTGCAATATTGATTTACCTTATACCAATGAGTTGTAGTATCTGGCTATCTTACTAGAGGTAATTCTATTGCCTTAGCATCCAATAATTGTTTCAAAATTGCTTCCATAGGGATATTAAGTCTTGTGAAATTCCTTTGAGGAGGCTTTTGAAGTACAATATTTTGTAGGTTGTTATTGACATTATTAACAGGCCTACTATCACTATTACCTCCTATATGCTTACTCTTAGGTTGAGAATTAATTGGATTATCTTATTTAACCTTAATCTAACCTCTTCTAATGAGGGCTTGTTCCACTTTTCTTGCTAACTCAATTGTTTTATCTAAAGATGTGACAGTAGTAGTTTCTAATGCATAAGATAACTGTTCTTGTAAATTACCAATAAATATATCAAGCATATCTTTCTGAGATATAGTTTGTCTTAATCATGCCAACTAGACTTCTCCAACGGGTTAAAAATTCTAAAAATATTTCTTCTTTACTTTGTTTCAAATCATATAAATCTCTCATAGTCACTTCAAATAAACATCTTTGCGGTCTTCTCAAAACTTTTCAAAGAATAGTTGGGCAACCGATAATGATGAGGCATAACATTGCCTCATACAAAGACTACTTTTGATAAATTTTTAAACTATTTGGAACCACTTATGATATTATTTTGTACTAATTTTAGTGATACTATGCATTATATGATGATGTTTGCATATTGGAATGATAAAGTGCATATGACCTATTTTGACTGTTTATCTATGTTTTATAATCTTTTTCAGCTATATTATTTAGTATATTTTGCATTAAGTTAATGTTGTATTGTGGCTGATCCACAACACACCCCAAAATTGGGGACCCACCTTTTTTTCTTGCTTCCAAAGAAGATCTCAGTGACCCAGATGCTAAAAATCAAGAAAAAGGCAAAATTGTGCAAAAATGAAAAAGTGTCACGATATCGCGACATGTTGCTCCGTCGCGGCCGAAAATGAAAAAGTGTCGCGATATCGCGACATGTTGCTCCGTCGCGGTCCAGAGAGGAGAGAGAAAGAAAGAATGGAAAATTGTCGCGAAATCGCGACATGTCACAAAATCGCGGTCAAACCAGTCAAACAGGGCAAGGCACTAAAAGCGTCGCGATTTCACGATAGGAAGCAGCAAAGGGGCACGAAGCAGAAAAACGTCGCGATATCGCGACAGGTCACATTTTCGCGGCTCCAAGCAGCGAAGTGGTACGGAAGGAAAATATGTCACGATTTCGCGACATGTCACGTTTTCGCGGCCAAATACAACAAGAGCAGCCCGAAATAGAAAAGCGTCACGATTTCACGATGAAAAGCTGGCAAAGTGGTATGGAACAAAAATTGTCACGATTTCGCGACTGAAAGCCGCAAGACAGCTCCAAATGAAAAGGCGTCGTGATTTCGCGATAGGAAGCAGCCAAGGCGTACGGAGATGAAAAGCGTCACGATTTCGTGACAGGTTGCAGTCGAGGCGTACGGAGATGAAAAGCGCGTGATTTCACGACAGATTGTAGCCAAGGCATACGGAGATGAAAAGCATCACGATTTCATGACAGGTTGCGATCGAAGGCGTACGAAGATGAAAAGCGTCATGATTTCGTGACAGGAAGCAGCCGAGGCATACGAAGAGGAAAAGCATCGTGATTTCACGACAGGTTGCAGCCGAAGGCGTACGGAGATGAAAAGCGTCGCGATTTCGTGATAGGAAGCAACCGAGGCGTACGGAGAGGAAAAGCATCACGATTTCGCGATAGGTTGCAGCCACAGGGCCCGATAGCATAAAAATGTCACGATTTCATGACATGTCTCATTTTCACGGTGCATGAAGGCGGACAAGGCTGTTGGCAAGAAAATGTCACGATATCGCGACATGTCGCGTTTTCACGGTGAAAGTAGAGGAGCAAAGCTGCATGCATAAAAACGTCGCGATATCGCGACATGCTATTTTTTGTCACGATTTTCACGGGGCCATTACAGAACATGCAGAAAAGTGCGAAACACGTGGCATACATGTGTAAGGGCTACAGAGGCGTTACATTTTAACAGAGAAGATCAAGCGTCTCAATGTCGAGCATAAAGTCGAAAGCAATGGAAAGGCGGGGAAGGTGAAACGAGGCAATCTGGAAGATGAAACGAACCGTCGTGGAAGGAGAAGCAATTTACCATAACTTTAAAAGCGGAAGCACAGATTGGTATGAGGGTCAGAAAACCACTACGGGCAGAGTTGCAGAGCCAAAGGCAATAAGCCATTCTGGGCCTGCTTTTGTGGTGTTTTTCTTCCACTTTGTCTGGATATTCCTTTACATTGGACTGGGTAGGAAATTGTTGTAAGCAGAGTTGCAGTGCTGAAGGCCAGAGGGCCATTCTAGGCCTGTTTTGAGGTTGTTTTCTTCCATAGACTGGTTTTGGGAAACCAGAGATTCTGCTATTGTAACATGATTTATTTTTAATGCAGGAGTGTTCAAAAATTTGCATCTTGTGGGCAAGAAAGAAGGAGATCTTCTGTGCATGCTATAGATTTAATGTTTATTCTTTCATTTTTCAGATTTCGGATTTATAGATAATGTTAAATGCCACTTTTGTGGGTTGCATTAGGCGAATGTTCAAAATTTGAATTTTATTTCAAAACCCTTTGAATCAGCACTTAGCTTATCAGGATTGTGCGTGTTTGCAGGTCCAATAGGTTAGGTTGCATGCATGGAAACCTCACATCTTCGGTTTTGCCAGAACGGGATAGCATCAAACTGAATGCAATTTTAATTTCTTTTTCTTTTGCATTTTATTTTCTTTTTGCTGCACTTTATTTTTCAGAAGTTCCAATTTTATTTTTCAAGCATTAAAATAAAATATAAAAATTAAAAAACTTCAAAATCCATAAATAATTCCTTCATTTTATGGCATTTCATTAAATTTCATTTTGAAGTTACAAAGATGGTTATTTAAGGACCAAATCAAATTTGCTTTATTCGGGTTCAATGAACAATCATTAAAGTTTCACAAGTAAAATAAACCACGAGTGCCCCTTGTTTTCGATTACTTGCAACCACTAAGGTGTTCCAAGCATTTTAATTGAATATCTTTACTTGAGATTATTAATACACAGATGCAAAATGCTAACATAACAGGAACCTTGGAGAAGTTACATGTTTAATTTCTTTGCAAGCAGAGGATTTAGAACCCAAATCCTATCGGAGAGTGTGTTTTCACAACTGGGTGAAAATACCACTCAACAGATTGGCGCTAGAAGGAGGGCCTGGATGGGTTTATTTTAGTAAGATTTAAAATTTTTGTATATTTCATGCCCTATTGATTATTATCTTTAGCCTTCTTTTAACAATACAACTCTGTAGTGTTAAAAGGAGGACATGAATTGCTATGCACTGTTCCAATGCTTTGATTGTTCATACAGGTAATGTGATTTGATTTGATTATAAAATAAAAATAAATAAATAAATAAATAAAAAGAATTTTTGGGTATTAAAGTTATATTCTTTAAGATTCACTAATGGCTATGTTTACACCTTGGATGACAGGTAGCCCATTGAATATACCAGGAGTTCAACATTATTTGCCCGTTGGTTTTGAGAGATGTCTTCCTCAATTTTTGTCTAATGGGACAAATACTGTAGAAGAACACATTCAAGCATTCAAATTTGTTGTGAATCACTTAACAATTTGGTATGATGATATTGTTTGTAAAATGTTCCCTTACACCTTGGACAAAGTGGCATATGATTGGTTTACAAGTCTACCTTTAGGGTCTATTACTTCTTGGGCTCAGCTAGAGGCAACATTTCTCAATCAATTCAACAAAAAGCAAGTTGACCCAATCCTCATGTACAATCAGTTGGTCTATATTAGAAAAGAACCAAGTGAAAATGTGAAGTCATTTTCTGAAAGGTTCTTTGGATTATATACTCAACTAGTGACATTTTATGTTCTTCAAGAAGAAGTGGCTCTCCAAATATACATCAATGCTCTTGACCCACTCATGTCCACATATTTGCGAGGGATGCCTCAAATCACATCTTTATCACAAGCCTATACTCAAGCAATGGCAATTGAGCAACAATTGAGTTGTCAAAATTATGGTGTGGGTTTTGGATCATATAATCTTCAATCATTTAATGCCTCCCTTACCCACCCAATGATTTATCCACCTCAACCAAGTTCAAGTATGAATCAATTTCAGAATCAACAATCATTCCCAAGCTTCAATCAATTTCAAAATCCTCAACCTACTATGCAAGATCAACCATCTTTCTTAAGTATGAATCAACTTCAAAATGCTCACCTTGATTCAAAAGATGTTTCTAAAATCAATTTCAATGATTTTCATACGAATATGATTTTAGGCAAGGGAGGAGTACTAGATCCAACTAGTATGGAAACATGTGACAGATTGGAAACCCTTGACTCACCAAAAGATGAATTCTATGAGGATGAATCTGATTCGGATGACACATTGGATGACATTGTTGAAAGTAATGGCCCAAAAAATTCACACCTTCCAAATTATGTTAAACGTGAATCATGGGTTACACATGTGGATTATGATAACCTTATCAATTTGAATACAAGCAATAACCCAATTTTGGAAGTAATTGAACCATCTAAGGAAGGAGAAGATAAATTTGATGAGAAACATGTTGATGAATTAAAATATGATGAAGAAATAGTTGAGCATCACAATTTGATTTTGAAATATGATCATTATGATTCTTTGGAAGAGTATGCTCACTCCAAACCTTCTGATGAAATTTGTGTGCCTATTGATATGCAGGATAATACAATTGCCCTTTCATATGAGGATATTAAAAGTCCTGTACAATCCGAGAATGCTTTGGAAGAAGGGTTGGAATCTCATCAAAGGTTGGAGAAGGATAATGATTCTACTACCATGGATGAAGAAGGAGAATCAATTGTTTTTGTTCCCCTTGAGGGGCAAGAAATCAAAAATCTTGATCCACCTATTGTTTCTACAATGTCTATGCCATCTCAAAATGATGAAATTACAAAACCTAAGTGGTGTGGGTTTGATGCTATTGATGATCCTAATGAAAATATGGATTTTGAGGCAACTCAAGCCATTGATCATGGAAAGGTGTCACGTGACACATATCTTGAAAAATCAGGCTCTTGTTTTGAAAAATATGGACGCATGTTTGATTGGGTGCCTAACTTTGGTGTTTTTGAACAGGTATTGGATGATGAAGAAGACAATGAGAAAAAAGAAAAAGCTACTAACACTCATCAAGTTGTGGTAAATTCTAATCATGATGGGTTGAGTAGGGATGACAAGGTGAAATATCTACCTTTGGTAGTAGCTACAAAAATTTCAAGTGATAAGTTACATGATGTCCCTTTGGATGCTAACATCATTAATGAGGAAATGCCAAATTTTGTTGATGCTTGTCAAGTTTTGAATGATTTTGATTGCTTTAAAATCCTGGAAAATAATTTAAATTCAAGACTTTTAGAAATAGGCTCTTGTTTGCAACATCTCACATTTGAAAAGGGAAGCCTACTTCTAAATCATGAATGGAATGATGAAACTTGCACTTCAAAGAATAGACAAGATAAAATTGAATACCAACCATTGTCTAATCAATTAGATTTGAATCTCACCTATAATGTTGGTAATAGAACTAAATCAAATTGGTATGGTGAGCATGGCAAGTTGAAATTTGTTGCATTGCTTGGTTTGATCTTATTATTGTTGGATTCCTACAAAATTTGGCATGTCTATTGTGTCATATGTTTTTTGATATGTTCTAATCATGTTTGGGATCCAGGAAAGTAATGGTCCAAGCTTGGCATCATCTTGTACAATAATGTATATAATTTTTGGGTTTTTTGGTTTGTGTTTTCAAATTTCCATTTTTGGGATTGCAGTTTGGTTTTGGATTGAATAAGTTTTAATTTAAAGTTGTGTGTTTATTTGACATGTTTTGTTTGTCTATAAAAAAAAAAAATGATGAAAAAGTTGTCTTGAGATGCTAACTTATGTTCTAGATCAGGGAAATATGGAACATTGGAATTGTGTTGTAGAAGCTCCACAAGTAACACAAACATTTTAAGTAGTATCGTTTGAATCTTGTGATGCATGAAATTGTCAGTTTTGCACATTATGGTAAAATAGATGATTTATTCCAAAAGAAGCAGCGCATTCACATCTCAATTCACATTCCACATTGCATATACATGTCATCTCAGTTACATTTTCATTTCATGTGCAATCATTGAGAAGGTGTCGAATCCTCTTAGGGTTATTCTATAACATAAAACATAAATGTGAAAAAATCCTAAGGTTGGAAACTGAGTCTTGAGATATCTAGAACCAAGCACATTTTATACACATTAAAAAGGATCTTGAGCAAAATGATCAAAACCTTGCTTGGAAGAAAAGGTTGGGCGAAAGAAGTATTTCATGTCTATCCTATTATGCAACATGATCCTTAAAACAGTGGTTTTGACCACTTCCATAAAGCTTAAAGCCTAAAATCGGAGTAGTAAGGATAGGGCTAAATCCTCATCGAACTTAGGTTGAGGATCCAACTCCCCAAAGCTTTGATTTGACCTACATGGAGTAGTAAGGATAGGGCATAAATTCTCATCTCGCTTAGGTTGAGAATCTGATTCCCCAAAGCTCCTATGTCTCATTTCATGATAAATCTTGGATTGGAAGGATCGTACTACTTGTCCTTCGCAAAGGATGGGTAGTCATCCCCAAGGTCTAAGCAATAAAATTAATATTTTCCATTTTTATCCAAAGCTTGGATTGGAAGGATCGTACTACATGTCCCTAGCAAGGATGGGTAGTCATCCCCAAGGTCCAAGAAGTAAAAAATTAATTTTTCCCATCTCATATTTATATTGGATTGGAAGGATCGTACTACTTGTCCTCTCGCAAAGGATGGGTAGTCATCCCCAAGGTCCAAAGAAATGAAGATAAGTCTTGGATTATGGGGTTAAGTATGCCCATGCATGGCAACATGTCTTGTCTAAAAAACAAGACCACAGATTGTCCAAAGGGTTAGACTAGCATGACCATTTCTTCCATAATTGGTTAAATTATTTTGCTCAAAGTGAGGTAATGAATTCTAAATCAGAATAGTAAGGATAGGGTTAAACTCCCATCTCGGTTAGGTTGGGAGTCTGATTCCCCAAAGTTCTGATTTCACGTTCACTTGCACATGGGTTCAAGATAGTAGGGACTCATAACCAACTTTGGGATCTAATGAATTAATTCAGTATACATATATTTATTTGGCCTTAAGAGGGTTTGGCAGTTTTGATATGTTTGATCATGATATTAGAAGGTTTGAGCCTTTTCAATGCAGGTTGTTATATCTCTAGCATCTTCAGCATACATCAAATCCTGCACAAATCATTCATAGCCTTGCATACAAATCATGGGTGAAACTGACAATGGAATGTTGATCAAGTTCAAGCGATAGGGAATGAAAACACCTTGCACACATCGAGCTGATACTCAACAATTTTGATAATTCATGTATTTTTGATCTATGGGCATTCGTTTATATTTCTTATGTGCTAATGCTAGTTTTCGAGTTTGTATACTTCTAGGTTGGGTTCTCACCAAATGCTCAGGAGCATTTGACAGCAGAGTCACCATTTGTTGTGGCTGATCCACAACACACCCCAAAATTGGGGACCCACATTTTTTGCTTGCTTCCAAAGAAGATCTCAGTGACCCAGATGCTAAAAATCAAGAAAAAGGCAAAATTGTGCAAAAATGAAAAAGTGTCGCGATATCGCGACATGTTGCTCCGTCGCGGCCGAAAATGAAAAAGTGTCGCGATATCGCGACATGTTGCTCCGTCGCGGCCGAAAATGAAAAAGTGTCGCGATATCGCGACATGTTGCTCCGTCGCGGTCCAGAGAGGAGAGAGAAAGACAGAATGGAAAATTGTCGCGAAATCGCGACATGTCACAAAATCGCGGTCAAACCAGTCAAACAGGGCAAGGCACTAAAAGTGTCGCGATTTCACGACAGGAAGCAGAAAAGGGGCACGAAGCAGAAAAACGTCGCGATTTCGCGACAGGTCACGTTTTCACGGCTCCAAGCAGTGAAGTGGTACGAAAGGAAAATATGTCACGATTTCGCGACATGTCACGTTTTCGCGGCCAAATACAGCAAGAGCAGCCCGAAATAGAAAAGCGTCACAATTTCACGATGGAAAGCTAGCAAAGTGGTACGAAACAAAAATTGTCATGATTTCACGACTGAAAGCCGCAAGACAGCTCCAAATGAAAAGGTGTTGCAATTTCACGACAGGAAGCAGCCAAGGCGTATGGAGATGAAAAGCATCGTGATTTTGCGACAGGTTGCAGCCGAGGCGTACGGAGATGAAAAGCATCACGATTTCGTAACAGATAGTAGCCAAGGCGTACGAAGATGAAAAGCATCATGATTTTGCGACAGGTTGTAGCCGAAGGCATACAGAGATGAAAAGTATCACGATTTCACAATAGGTTGCAGCCGAAGGCGTACGGAGATGAAAAGCATCACGATTTCGTGACAGGAAGCAGCCGAGGCATACGGAGAGGAAAAGTGTCACGATTTCGCGATAGGTTGCAGCCGAAGGCGTACGAAAATGAAAAGCATCATGATTTCACGACAGGAAGCAGCCAAGGCGTACGGAGAGGAAAAGCATCATGATTTCATGACAGGTTGCAGCCACAGGGCCCGATAGCATAAAAATGTCACGATTTCGTGACATGTCTCATTTTCGCGATGCATGAAGGCGGACAAGGCTGTTGGCAGGAAAATGTCGCGATATCGTGACATGTCGCGTTTTCACGATGAAAGTAGAGGAGCAAAGCTGCATGCATAAAAACGTCGTGATATCGCGACATGCTATTTTTTGTCATGATTTACACGGGGCCGTTACTGAACATGAAAAAAGTGTGGAACACGTGGCATACATGTGTAAGGGCTACGTAGGCGTTACATTTCAATAGAGAAGATCAAATGTCTCATGCTCGAGCATAAAGTCGAAAGCAATGGAAAGGCGGGGAAGGTGAAACGAGGCAATCTGGGAGGTGAAACGAACCGTCGTGGAAGGAGAAGCAATTTACCAAAACTTTAAAAGCGAAAGCACAGATTGGTACGAGGGTCGGAAAACCACTACGGGCAGAGTTGTAGAGCCAAAGGCAATAAGCCATTCTAGGCCTACTTTTGTGGTGTTTTTCTTCCACTTTGTCTGGATATTCCTTTACATTGGACTGGGTAGGAAATTCAGTAAGTAGAGTTGCAGTGCTGAAGGCCAGAGGGCCATTATGGGCCTGTTTTGAGGTTGTTTTCTTCCATAGACTGGGTTTGGGAAACCAGAGATTCTGCTATTGTAACATGATTTATTTTTAATGCAGGAGTGTTCAGAAATTTGCATCTTGTGGGCAAGAAAGAAGGAGATCTTTTGTGCATGCTATAGATTTAATGTTTATTCTTTCATTTTTCAGATTTTAGATTTATAGATAATGTTAAATGCCACTTTTGTGGGTTGCATTAGGCGAATGTTCAAAATTTGAATTTTATTTCAAAACCCTTTGAATCAGCACTTAGCTTATCGGGATTGTGCGTGTTTGCAGGTCCAATAGGTTAGGTTGCATGCATGGAAACCTCACATCTTCGGTTTTGCCGAACGGGATAGCATCAAACTGAATGCAATTTTAATTTCTTTTTCTTTTGCATTTTATTTTCTTTTTGCTGCACTTTATTTTTTAGAAGTTCCAATTTTATTTTTCAAGCATTAAAATAAAATATAAAAATTAAAAAACTTCAAAATCCATAAATAATTCCTTCATTTTATGGCATTTCATTAAATTTCATTTTGAAGTTACAGCATGGTTATTTAAGGACCAAATCACATTTGCTTTATTCGGGTTCAATGAACAATCATTAAAGTTTCACGGTAAAATAAACCATAGTGCCCCTTGTTTTCGATTACTTGCAACCACTAAGGTGTTCCAAGCATTTTAATTGAATATCTTTATTTGAGATTATTAATACACGGATGCAAAATTCTAACATAACAGGAACCTTGGAGAAGTTACATGTTTAATTTCTTTGCAAGCAGAGGATTTAGAACCCAAATCCTATCGGAGAGTGTGTTTTCACAACTGGGTGAAAATACCACTCAACATGTTGTAATATTAAGGTGTTGCTATCTATTTTGTTTTGTGCTTCTTTCATAAGCTTTCCCAATAATTTAACCATTTTAAATAACCAAAAGGTGCCAAAACTTTCTCAATAGTTTGACTATGCAAAAAATAGGGACTTTTCCATACAAATTCTAGCCAGCTGTACATATATAGCATGGCTTGGAATTTGTCCACTCCAGCTCATGCAAAAGATGGAATTAGTCTTCTGGAAACTTATGGAGACTATTTCCACCATCACAACTATTCTCATGTGCTTCTAGAGCATGAATTAATATAAACTTTGTTCTGATGCCTGATATTCTAGAGCAGCTCCGGAATAAGCACAAAAGACATAAATTTGGTCAAATGCGTCTTTAATTGTAGTAAAGGGACCTTCCTATCCTTTACAACACCTATACCTCACCAGATAAATCTAGCATCTAGAATGGATAAGGTTTAATGGATCAGATACCTGTATTTTTGGGAAACACAATCCTGCAACAATTGTAATAGTCATGTATTGAAGCACCAAACCTTATCACTATTGTACTTTGCTATATAAATAAAGTTCTCCCATTTGGTTGAGCATATAGTATAAGAGGATATAGGTGCTAGGATATAGAGTAGTCTAAGTGTTATAATTGTGTAATAAAGTAGATCAGTAGTCTGCAAAACTTTCCTTGCACTGTTGATATGTTGATAATGAAATAAAGGTGCAATATTTGTCATTCATGTTTGCTTCTGAGTTTAGTGTGAAGATTTGATAGTGCAGAGCAAGTACTCTTCCCCTTTTTTGGTTCAGGAAGTAAGGGCCACTTCCAAGCCCAGAAGAGGGATTATTCCTGCCAAAGTTTTGCTAATTTCTTGCTGCAACAATTCAACAGGAATCTGATAGCTTTTTGCATGGTTAATATTGAATTAAACTTCATCTAGCATGTAGCAAATGAATGCATTATAGTTAAGTCATATAGAATAGATTTTATAGCATAACATTTTCTATTTCAGCTTCAACATTTCCAATTTGTATTTCCAGTTTGCATCAGAGAATTTCTTGTTAATTTAGTTTGCTACAAATTTGCAATATTTTATTACCAACCTTTGAATTTCATCGTTGTCTTAGGTTTCATTTTCTGCAGGTGTGAAGTTTCAATTCTAAATTTTTTTATTGTTGTTATAGTTAATTCTGTGATTTTAATTTTATTATTTTAAATTCTATCATTTTCAATTCTGCAATAATTCAGATTTGCTTTTCCTGCAACTATGTGAATTTCAATTATGCAAGGATAAGTAGGCACTTAGTTTTAGTTACTAGGAGATTAAAAGGGACACCTAACACCTCCAAAACACTAACTGTTCCATGAATAAGGCCATGATCTAGATGAACTAAAAATTAGTCTATTAACCCCTGCTTTCGTATATAGCCTTGGACACCGCCCTAGATTGACACATAATGATTAAATGATAAAGAGTTGACGACACTCATCATTTTTGGCACTATTTTCAGGGATACTTAGGTGTTGTTAGGAGAGGTCTAGCAGTCTAAAAACTATCATATTTTAGGAAATAGTTTTTGGAAACCTGAGGTTTAGTTTATTTAGTAAATAGGCATGAATGCATAGGTCAAGAGACAAAAGATGAAGGTTTATCAAAACTGGATCTTTTCCACTAAGGCATTCTTCATGATTAGGTGAAGATCTACCTGTGTATGAACTTCCTGAAAGACTTAAAAGAGAATCATATTCTTCATCAATTGAAATTGTAGGATATTTGCAAGAAGAGCTCTTAGAGGCACTTGCTTCTAGACATACCATAGGGCTGATCCATCTGAACCAGTTGAAAAAATTAAAACTAAAGAAGAACCTATGGCAGAACAAGCAGAACGTGATAGGTACATTGTTGGTCATGATGCTAAAAATCCTCCTGTTAGAAATTTTGAATACCCTATTCGTCTGAATCCTACTCAAAATGCTCCTATGAAAACAATTTCACCCTCAGTATTGCCAATATTTAGCGGAGTTTTTTCTAAAGATCCTAATCAAAATTTTGTTTGAATTCAAGGTCTTGTGTCAGAATTATGACTATGTCCATGATAACTAGAAACTAAAGTTATTTTCCTCTACACTTAAATATGCAGCCTTACGGTGGTTTATGAGCCTTGAACTAGATTCAATCCGTACTTGGGATCAAATGGAAACTGCATTTTTTGATTCTACTACCATGGATGAAGAAGGAGAATCAATTGTTTTTGTTCCCCTTGAGGGGCAAGAAATCAAAAATCTTGATCCACCTATTGTTTCTACAATGTCTATGCCATCTCAAAATGATGAAATTACAAAACCTATGTGGTGTGGGTTGGATGCTATTGATAATCCTAATGAAAATATGGATTTTGAGGCAACTCAAGCCATTGATCGTGGAAAGGTGTCATGTGACACATATCTTGAAAAAATAGGCTCTTGTTTTGAAAAGGACAGATGCATGTTTGATTGGGTGCCTAACTTTGGTGTTTTTGAACAGGTGTTGGATGATGAAGAAGACAATGAAGGAAAATAAAAAGCTACTAACACTCATCAAGTTGTGGTAAATTTTAACCATGATGGGTTGAGTATGGATGACAAGGTGAAATCTTTACCTTTGGTAGTAGCTACCAAAATTTCAAGTGATAGGTTACATGATGTCCCTTTGGATGCTAACAATATTAATGAGGAAATGCCAAATTTTGTTGATGCTTGTCAAGTTTTGAATGATTTTGATTGCTTTAAAATCCTGGAAAATGATTTGAATTCAAGACTTTTAGAAATAGGCTCTTGTTTGCAACATCTCACATTTGAAAAGGAAAGCCTACTTCTAAATCATGAATGGAATGATGAAACTTGCACTTCAAAGAATAGACAAGATAAAATTGAATACCAACCATTGTCTAATCAATTAGATTTGAATCTCACCTATAATGTTGGTAATAGAACTAAATCAAATTGGTATGGTGAGCATGGCAAGTTGAAATTTGTTGCATTGCTTGGTTTGATCTTATTATTGTTGGATTCCTACAAAATTTGGCATGTCTATTGTGTCATATGTTTTTTGATATGTTCTAATCATGTTTGGGATCCAGGAAAGTAATGGTCCAAGCTTGGCATCATATTGTACAATAATGTATATAATTTTTGGGTTTTTTGGTTTGTGTTTTCAAATTTCCATTTTTGGGATTGCAGTTTAGTTTTGGATTGAATAAGTTTTAATTTAAAGTTGTGTGTTTATTTGACATGTTTTGTTTGTCTATAAAAAAAAAAATGATGAAAAATTTGTCTTGAGATGCTAACTTATGTTCTAGATCGGGGAAATATGGAACATTGGAATTGTGTTGTAGAAGCTCCACAAGTAACACAAACATTTTAAGTAATATCGTTTGAATCTTGTGATGTATGAAATTGTCAGTTTTGCACATTATGGTAAAATATATGATTTATTCCAAAAGAAGCAGCACATTCACATCTCAATTCACATTCCACATTGCATATACATGTCATCTCAGTTACATTTTCATTTCATGTGCAATCATTGATAAGGTGTCGAATCCTCTTAGGGTTATTCTATAACATAAAACATAAATGTGAAAAAATCCTAAGGTTGGAAACTGAGTCTTGAGATATCTAGAACCAAGCACATTTTATACACATTAAAAAGGATCTTGAGCAAAATGATCAAAACCTTTCTTGGAAGAAAATGTTGGGCGAAAGAAGTATTTCATGTCTATCCTATTATGCAACATGATCCTTAAAACAGTGGTTTTGACCACTTCCATAAAGCTTAAAGCCTAAAATCGGAGTAGTAAGGATAGGGCTAAATCCTCATCGAACTTAGGTTGAGGATCCAACTCCCCAAAGCTTTGATTTGACCTACATGGAGTAGTAAGGATAGGGCATAAATTCTCATCTCGCTTAGGTTGAGAATCTGATTCTCCAAAGCTCTTATGTCTCATTTCATGATAAATCTTGGATTGGAAGGATCGTACTACTTGTCCTCCGCAAAGGATGGGTAGTCATCCCCAAGGTCTAAGCAATTAAATTAATATTTTCCATTTTTATCCAAATCTTGGATTGGAAGGATCGTACTACATGTCCCTAGCGAGGATGGGCAGTCATCCCCAAGGTCCAAGAAGTAAAAAATTAATTTTTCCCATCTCATATTTATATTGGATTGGAAGGATCGTACTACTTGTCCTCTGCAAAGTATGGGTAGTCATCCCCAAGGTCCAAATAAATGAAGATAAGTCTTGTATTATGGGGTTAAGTATGCCCATGCATGGCAACATGTCTTGTCTAAAAAACAAGAACACTGATTGTCCAAAGGGTTAGACTAGCATGACCATTTCTTCCATAATTGGTTAAATTATTTTTCTCAAAGTGAGGTAATGAATTCTAAATAAGAATAGTAAGGATAGGGTTAAACTCCCATCTCGGTTAGGTTGGGAGTCTGATTCCCCAAAGTTCTGATTTCACGTTCACTTGCATATGGGTTCAAGATAGTAGGGACTCATAACCAACTTTGAGATCTAATGAATTAATTCAGTATACATATATTTATTTTGCCTTAAGAGAGTTTGGCAGTTTTGATATGTTTGATCATGATATTAGAAGTTTTAAGCCTTTTCAATGCAGGTTGTTATATCTCTAGCATCTTCAGCATACATCAAATCCTGCACAAATCATTCATAGCCTTGCATACAAATCATGGGTGAAACTGACAATGGAATGTTGATCAAGTTCAACATATAGGGAATGAAAACACCTTGCACACACCGAGCTGATACTCAACAATTTTGATAATTCATGTATTTTTGATCTTTGGGCATTCGTTTATATTTCTTATGTGCTAATGCTGGTTTTCGAGTTTGTATACTTCTAGGTTGGGTTCTCATCAAATGCTCAGGAGCATTTGACAGCAGAGTCACCATTTGTTGTGGCTGATCCACAACACAACCCAAAATTGGGGACCCACATTTTTTGCTTGCTTTCAAAGAAGATCTCAGTGAGCCAGATGCTAAAAATCAAGAAAAAAGCAAAATTGTGCAAAAATGAAAAAGTGTTGCGATATCGCGACATGTTGCTCCGTCGCGGTCAAAAATGAAAAAGTGTCACGATATCACGACATGTTGCTCCGTCGCGGTCAAAAATTAAAAAGTGTCGCGATATCGTGACATGTTGCTCCATCGCGGTCCAAAGAGGAGAGAGAAAGACAGAATGGAAAATTGTCGCGAAATCACGACATGTCACAAAATTACGGTCAAACCAGTCAAACAGGGCAAGGCACTAAAAATGTCACGATTTCACGATAGGAAGCAGAAAAGGGGAACGAAGCAAAAAAACATCACGATATCGTGATAGGTCACGTTTTCGCGGCTCCAAGTAGTGAAGCGGTACGGAAGGAAAATATGTCACGATTTCGTGACATGTCACGTTTTCGCGGCCAAATATAGCAAGAGCAGCCTGAAATAGAAAAGCGTCACAATTTCTCGACGGAAAGCTGGCAAAGTGGTACGAAACAAAAATTGTCATGATTTCATGACTGAAAGCTGCAAGACAGCTCCAAATGAAAAGGTGTCGCGATTTCGTGATAGGAAGCAGGCAAGGCGTACGGAGATGAAAAGCGTCATGATTTCGCGACAGGTTGCAGCCGAGGCATACAGAGATGAAAAGCATCACGATTTCGTAACAGATTGCAGCCGAGCCATACGAAGATGAAAAGTGTCACGATTTTGCGACAGGTTGTAGCCGAAGGCGTACGGAGATGAAAAGCATCACGATTTCATGACAGGTTGCAGCCGAAGGCATACGGAGATGAAAAGCATCACGATTTCATGATAGGAAGCAGTCGAGGCGTACGGAGATGAAAAGAGTCATGATTTCGTGATAGGTTGCAGTCGAAGGCATACAAAAATGAAAAGCGTCGTGATTTAAAAATAGGAAGCAGCCGAGGCATACGAAGAGGAAAAGCATCATGATTTCATGACAAGTTGCAACCACAAGGCCCGATAGCATAAAAATTTCACGATTTCGTGACATGTCTCATTTTCGCGATGCATGAAGGCAGACAAGGCTGTTGGCAGGAAAATGTTGCAATATCGTGACATGTCGTGTTTTCACGATGAAAGTAGAGGAGCAAAGCTGCATGCATAAAAACATCGTGATATCACGACATGCTATTTTTTGTCATGATTTTCACAGGGCCGTTACAGAACATGCAAAAAAGTGTGGAACACGTGGCATACAGGTGTCAGGGTTATAGAAGCGTTACATTTTAATAGAGAATATCGAATGTTTTTGCATCGAACATAAGGTCAAAAGCAACGAAAAGGCAAGAAATTCGAAACGATGCATTCTGGGAGGTGAAACGAACCATCGTAGAAGGAGAAGCAATTTACCAAAAATTTAAAAGCGAAAGCACAGATTGGTACGAGGTTCAGAAAACCACTGCGGGCAGAGTTGCAGAGCCAAAGGCAATAAGCCATTCTAGGCCTGCTTTTGTGGTATTTTTCTTCCACTTTGTTTAGATATTCCTTTACATTGGACTGGGTAGGAAATTACAGTAAGTAGAGTTGTAGTGCTGAAGGCCAGAGGGCCATTCTGGGCCTGTTTTGAGGTTGTTTTCTTCTGTAGACTAGGTTTGGGAAACCAGAGATTCTGCTATTGTAACATGATTTATTTTTAATGCAGGAGTGTTCAAAAATTTGCATCTTGTGGGCAAGAAAGAAGGAGATCTTTTGTGCATGCTATAGATTTAATGTTTATTCTTTCATTTTTCAGATTTTAGATTTATAGATAATGTTAAATGCCACTTTTGTGGGTTGCATTAGGCGAATGTTCGAAATTTGAATTTTATTTCAAAACCCTTTGAATCAGCACTTAGCTTATCAGGATTGTGCGTGTTTGCAGGTCCAATAGGTTAGGTTGCATGCATGGAAACCTCACATCTTCGGTTTTGCCAGAACGGGATAGCATCAAACTGAATGCAATAATTTTAATTTTTTTCTTTTGCATTTTATTTTCTTTTTGCTGCACTTTATTTTTTAGAAGTTCCAATTTTATTTTTCAAGAATTAAAATAAAATATAAAAATTAAAAAACTTCAAAATCCATAAATAATTCCTTCATTTTATGGCATTTCATTAAATTTCATTTTGAAGTTACAACATGGTTATTTAAGGACCAAATCACATTTGCTTTATTTGGGTTCAATGAACAATCATTAAGGTTTCACAGTAAAATAAACCATAGTGCCCCTTGTTTTCAGTTACTTGCAACCACTAAGGTGTTCCAAGCATTTTAATTGAATATATTTATTTGAGATTATTAATACACAGATGCAAAATGCTAACATAACAGGAACCTTGGAGAAGTTACATGTTTAATTTCTTTGCAAGCAGAGGATTTAGAACCCAAATCCTATCGGAGAGTGTGTTTTCACAACTGGGTGAAAATACCACTCAACATGTTGTAATATTAAGGTGCTGCTATCTATTTGGTTTTGTGCTTCTTTCATAAGCTTTCCCCACCGTTTAACCATTTTAAATAACCAAAAGGTGCCAAAACTTTGTCAATAGTTTGATTGTGCAAAAAATAGGAACTTTTCCATACAAATTCTAGCCAGTTGTACATATACAGCATGGCTTGGAATTTGTCCACTCCAGCTCATGCAAAAGATGGAATCAGTCTTCTGGGAACTTATGGAGACTATTTCCACCATCACAACTATTCTCATGTGCTTCTGGAGCATGAATTAATATAAACTCTGTTCTGCTGCTTGATATTCTAGAGCAGCTCCGGAATAAGCACAGAAGACATAAATTTGGTCAAATGCGTCTTTAATTGTAGTAAAAGGGAGGTAAACGATGGTTGCAACTATTCTAGGGACCTCCCTATCCTTTCCAACACCTGTCCCTCACCAGATAAAGCCAGCAGCTAGAATGGATAAGGTTTAATGGATCAGATCCCTGCATTTTTGGGAAACATAGTCCTGCAACAGTTGTAATAGTCCTGTATTGAAGCACCAAACCTTATCACTATTGTACTTTGCTATATAAATAAAGTGCTCCCATTTGGTTGAGCATATAGGATAAGAGGATATAGGTGCTAGGAGATAGAGCAGTCCAAGTGTTGTAATTGTGTACTACAGTAGATCAGTAGTCTGTAGAACTTCCCCTGCACTGTTGATATGTTGATAATGAAATAAAGGTGCAATATTTGTCATTCATGTTTGCTTCTGAGTTTAGTGTGAGTATTTGATAGTGTAGAGCAAGTACTCTTCCCCTATTTTGGTTTAGGAAGCAAGGGCCACTTCCAGGCCCAGAAGAGGGATTATTCCTGCCAGAGTTCTGCTAATTTCTTGTTGCAGTAGGTCAACAGGAATCTGATAGCTTTTTGCATGGTTAATATTGAATTAAACTTCATCTAGCATGTGGCACATGAATGCATTATAGTTAAGTCATCTAGAATAGATTTTATAGCATAACATTTTCTGTTTTAGCTTCAACATTTCTAGTCTGTATTTCCAGTTTGCATCAGAGAATTTCTTGTTAATTCAGTTTGCTACAGATTTGCAATATTTGCTTACCAACCTTTGAATTTCATCATTGTCTTAGGTTTCATTTTCTGCAGGTGTGAAGTTTCAATTCTGAAAAGTTTCATTGTTGTTATAGTTAATTATGTGATTTCAATTTTGTTATTTTAAATTCAATTAAATTTTGTCATTTTCAATTCTGCAATAGTTCAGATTTGCTTTTCCTGCAACTATGTGAATTTCAATTATGCAAGGATAAGTAGGCACTCAGTTTTAGTTTCTAGGAGATTAAAAGGGACACCTGACACCCCCAAAACACTAACTATTCCATGAATAAGGCCATGATCTAGATGAACTAAAAATCAGTCTGTTAACCCCTGCTTTCGTATATAGCCTTGGACACCGCCCTGGATTGACACATAATGATTAAATGATGAAGAGTTGACGACACTCATCATTTTTGGCACTATTTTTAGGGAAACTTAGGTGTTGTTAGGAGAGGTCTAGCAGTCCAAAAACTGTCATATTTCAGGAAATAGTTTTTGGAAACCTGAGGTTTAGTTTATTTAGTAAATAGGCATGAATGCATAGGCCAAGAGATGAAAGAGGAAGGTTTATCAGAACTGGCTCTTTTCCACCAAGGCGTTCTTCACGATTAGGTGAAGATCTGCCTGTGTATGAACTTCCTGAAAGACTTAAAAGAGAATCATCTTCTTCATCAACTAAAATTGTAGGATCTTTGCAAGAAGAGCTCTTAGAGGCACTTGCTTCTAGACATACCCATAGGGCTGATCCATCTGAACCAGTTGAACAAATTAAAACTGAGGAAGCACCTATGGCAGAACAAGGAGAACATGATAGGGATATTGTTGGTCATGATGCTGACAATCCTCCTGTTAGAACTTTTGAATACCCTATTCGTCTGAATCCTACTCAGAATGCTCCTATGAAAACAATTTCACCCTCAGTATTGCCAATATTTAGGGGAGTTGTTTCTGAAGATCCTGATCAATTTCTGTTTGAATTCAAGGTCTTGTGTCAGACTTATGACTATGTCAATGATAACCAGAAACTGAAGTTATTTCCCTCTACACTCAAAGATGCAGCCTTACGGTGGTTTATGAGCCTTGAACCAGATTCAATCCGCACTTGGGATCAAATGGAAACTGCATTTTTGGATAAGTATCAGGAGTATTGTAGAGTGAGAAATAGGAAGGATGAGTTATTTCGGATAAGACAAGAAGAGGATGAAAACTTAGAGGATTATCTTGATAGATTTACCTTTATCCAAAAGAGATGTGGTCCTGTGGAAACTGACTTATTAAAAACTATATTTCTGAGAGGTTTGCAGGATGATTCTAGAGAAGTATTAGACTTAATGGGAAAAGGAGATATAAACCAGCTTGATATTAATGATATTGTAGAGTTGTGCAGAAATTATTCCTGCACTAGGCAAAGAAGAAGGAAAAGGAATCCTAGTAATATTGATATAAAATATTTGATGGAGGAAATGGCTAATATGAAAACTGATATACTTGTTCAACTAAACACTGCTTTAGGAGAAAGGAATACAAGAGCCAATTCTTCACCACCCCTGTCTATCTATTGTCCTAGGTGCAGAAATAAGCATGCTCTGCAAGATTATCCTTTGGACAAGACTTCAATTTCAGCAATTTGTGGCATTTGCTCAAAGGAGCATAAAACTGATAAATGTCACCTTTTGCCCCATCTTCGGAGTGTTTTAGAAAACCAAGTTGAAGAACTTCATGCTATTGGGCAAAGGCCAGGAGGCAACTTCATACAAAACCAAAATGCCCCTCGCTTTTCTTCAAATTGGGGACAGAATCCTTGGAATATGCCATGGGCGTATATCGAACCTCCTCCCCAAACTTGGAATCAATCTTGGGCAGCCCCTCAAGATTGGTCACATTCTAGTTGGAATCAGCCATGGCATTCAGTTAATCCATCTTGGGTACCAAATCAGTAGGGCAAATATGGGGGCCACAATACCCATCCTATCAAGGGCAGAAGAGGTATCAATCACCAAATCAACACTTGTTGCCAACCCCTAATCAAAATTTTTAGGGAAGAGTTCAACCACAACAAACACAACCAGTTAAGCAACCTCCACTTCCAGCTCAGCCTATGGCTAACCCCAATAACAACAGACAAGCAACCCCTATTTATGGAGCTGAGTCTGAAGAGACTACTGTAGTCCATGTCCTTGACTGTAGTAACATCCAGTTACATTTAGGGAAGGTTTTACCTGACCCTGCACCACCCACTATTGAAGAAATTGATGGAAAGCAAGAATTTTCAAGTCCAGAAAAACCACAAACAGAGCAAAAAGAAGAAAAAATAGAAAGTTTACAAGGAAAAATTGAACCTACCTCGGTAGACCTACCGTATCCTGAAAGGTTTGACCACCCTATCACTGCTCCTAAATCAGAATTAATCATAGAATTGAGGAAAATGTCTATCTCACTCCCTTTGTTGTAGGCAATAAAGGATGTACCTCTGATTAGGAAAACCATTCAGGAGTTGTGTATTAGGAAACCTAGCAGGAAGAAGAAAGCCTTTCCTAAGACTGTACAAGTAGAAGGTAAGTTGGCTGACCTACTTTCTGGAAAACTAGTACCCCCTAAATATGGTGATCCAGGGAGTCCAAGTAGTTACAATTACTATTGGGTTAGTTCAAATTCCAAATGTACTTATCGATTTAGGAGCTGCAATCAACGTGATGACTAAGGAAACCATGCAAAAATTGTAGCTCAATAACCTTAGTCCTACTACCACAGTTTTGGAAATGGCAGATAGGTCAGTGGCTAAACCGGAAGGAATTCTAGAGGATGTTGCCATTGAAGTGTCTTCTTGGGAATACCCTATAGATTTCTTAGTGTTGCAGCCTAGAAACTCAGCTAATGGCTATCCTATTATTCTAGGACGACCTTGGCTTGCCACTGTAGCTGCATTTATAGACTGCAGGTCAGGTGAGATGACCATTTCAAATGGTGTAGACCTAAAAAATATTTCCTTGTATCCACCAGCCCAACCTTCAGCCAAATTTTTTGGACAGATATGGTATCCTGAGTCTGATGAAGAACAGGAAACTATTGTCACCTTGGCCACCATTGTAGTAAAAGAACATATTGAAGAACTTAATTCACCAGAAAGAGAAATCTTTGAACATGAAACAATTTTGGTGAAAACATTGCAAGAAGAAGGCCTTAGGGATGATCAAATTCTTGTCCATCATTTGTTATGGAAATATGAAGAACAAACTGCTGAACATCTATCATCTATTCCACTACAAGAAAGCTCCTTCACATTGCCACATGGATGGCATCATCATCTTCTGACTTCTTTCACCTGTCCTATGCAAATGATCCCATCAAGTATCACATTTACACTAGAATCAAGAGTATTTCATACTCTGCAGCCACATCATTGTCCCTTAAATGCTTTAATCAGTAAATATGAGGCTGTCAACTCTGTTTATCCAGGGATTAAGCAGATTGAGATACAGCCAAGAAAATTTTTGAACATTAATAGTTGGTTGACTAATGAGCAAGAAGCCAAATTATTTGTTGTTTTACAGAGACATGTTCAAGATTTTGCTTGGAGTTATAAGGACATGACTGGCATTCACCCTGATGTGTGTACACATAGGATATACACTGAAGATGTCAAACCAGTAAGACAACCACAAAGGTGTTTGAATCCCACTCTAAAGGATATTGTTAAGGAAGAAATCAAAAAACTATTGGATGTAGGATTCATTTATCCAATTTTAGACAGTAGGTGGGTTTCACCATTGGTCATTATTCCAAAGAAAAATGGGAAGATGAGAGTATGTGTGGACTACAGGGAATTGAATAAGGTCACACATAAAGATCACTTTCC
The DNA here is from genome assembly GCA_028583015.1 of Wollemia nobilis. Classification (NCBI taxonomy): domain Eukaryota; kingdom Viridiplantae; phylum Streptophyta; class Pinopsida; order Araucariales; family Araucariaceae; genus Wollemia; species Wollemia nobilis. Next base: position 9,370,445 of record JAQPPZ010003067.1, read on the forward strand.
ATTACCATTTATAGACCAAGTGTTGGACACCCTTGTTGGTAAGAAATTTTTCTATTTCCTTGATGGTTTTAGTGGTTATAATCAGATCCAAGTTGCACCAGAAGACCAGGAAAAGACAACTTTCACATGTCCTTGGGGAACATTTGCTTACAGAGTGTTACCCTTCGGTTTGTGCAATGCACCAACAACATTTCAGAGAGTTGTTTTGGCTATCTTTTCTGATCTAACAAATGAAAGTGTAGAGATTTATATGGATGACTTCACAGTGTTTGGAGATACATTTGAATATACTTTAGAACAACTTGAAAAAGTTTTAATACGCTATGAAACATATCATTTGTCTCTGAATCTTGATAAATATTTCTTGATGATGGAAGAAGGAATTGTTCTTGGACATCATATTTCTGCTTATGGAATTAAAGTTGATCCTAAAAAGGTAGAGGTCATCAAGAACCTTCCTCCTCCAAAAACTCAAACTGATGTCCATAGTTTCTTAGGACATATTGGCTTTTATCCATAGATTTATTGCTAATTTTAGTACCATTGCTAATCCAATGTTCGCATTGTTAACAAAGGATTCTAAATTTGTTTGGTCTGCTTGGGTGTCAATAGTCCTTTGAAGTTTTAAAGGAAAAGTTAACAACTCCGCCTGTATTGAGAGGTCCTAATTGGGAGTTACCCTTCCATATTCAAACTGATGCTTCCAATACTGCTATTGGAGCTGCATTAGGGCAGATTGAAGATGGACAACACTATGCCATATACTACATTAGTAAAAATTTGACTGGAGCTAAAAAGAATTATACCACAACCGAGAAGGAATTTTTAGTTGTGGTGTATGCTATTAATAAATTTTGACACTATATCACAGGATATCCCATATTCATCCACACAGACCATGCTGCTATAAAGTATTTGATGAATAAACCCTTGGTTAGTGCACGAATTATTCGTTGGTTAATACTATTGCAGGAATTTGATATTACTATAGTCAATAAACCAGGGAAGTCTAATGTAGTGGCAGATTTCTTGTCAAGATTGTCAAATGCAGATACGGAGGAATTGGTTGAGGATGCATTTCTTGATGAGAAATTGTTTGTTGTTTTTGTACAATCTCCATGGTTTGCAGATATAGCTAATTATTTAGCTACAGGGAAGATTCCTCTTCACTTTACTCCTAAACAAAAGAAACAGTTGATCAAGCAAAGTTCTTCTTTTGAATGGATAGGAGGTTTATTGTTTAAATGCAGTCCTGACCATGTTTTGCGTAGGTGTGTTCGCAAGGACGAGGTATATGACATCCTACGAGCATGTCATGATGAACCTTCAGGAGGACACTATTCAATCAAGAGTACAATTCGGAAGATCTTGGGTACTAGTTATTATTGGCCATCTTTGCATAAAGATGTGAAAAATTATGTTAGACATTGTGATGCATGCCAAAGGATGGGAAAACCTACCTTCACTAGTGAAATGCCATTACAACCTCAAGTAGGAACATAACCATTTGAAAGGTGGGGGCTAGATTTTGTAGGACCCATTGATCCACCTTCCCAAGGGAAAGTGCATATCTTGGTATGTACTGATTATGTAACCAAGTGGGTAGAAGCCCGTGCTTTTAAGCATGCCCGAGAAGAGAAAGTTGTTGATTTCCTGTATTCACAAATATTTCTATGATTTGGAGCCCCACACTCTATCACCACTGATCAGGGACCTCAGTTTACCTCAAAATTTGTTGAAGCCTTTACAAAGTTGTATGAAATCAAACACCGAAAATCCTCACCTTACCATCCACAAGCCAATGGCCAAGTTGAAGTGACAAATAGGGAATTAGAGAGGATCTTAACCAAAACTGTAGCAGCCCATAGGAGGAATTGGGTGGAGAAGTTACCTGAAGCAATTTGGGCTTACAACACTACTTGGAAATCCACTACTGGATTCACACCATATGAATTGGTTTATGGTAAAAAGCCTCTTTTGCCTATTGAATTTGAGTTATTGACTCTTCGAACTACTTTGGATGTAGGTATTGATTTGTCACAGGCACAAACAGACTGAATTCTGTAGCTCAATGCATTGGATGAGCTACGGAGGGATGCATTGCACCAGACTGAGATGATCCAGTCACAACGCAAGTTGTGGCATGATAGTCATATCCAACAATGGAAATTTCAACAAGGTGATTGGGCTTTGTTGTTTGACTCACGATATGAAGACTATCCTAGCAAGTTGCAGACTCGGTGGCTCGGACCTTATCAGGTTGAGGAGGTATTTGCAAATGGAGTTGTACGTCTTTCACCAATAGATGATTCAAGAAGGAAAATGGTGGTTAACGGTCATCGTCTTCGGATATATCACAAACCGTTAACCAAGGAGGAGTTTCTCAAGCAAGTAGGAAACTTGGATGTATCAGTATTGGAAGAAACCACTTCTTCCAAGATGGACTCAATCAAGTGACATGAACCAAAATATATAAATAAATAAATAAATAATATATATATATATATATATATATATAATAAATAAATCAGAATGTGAAAACCTCTTTGAGGCACATCTGAGTTGAGTTTACCTGAAAACAGGGTTTTTCGGCATGTTTGCCTCCCAGACCCACCACCATTCCATCCATTCTCACCATTGTTTCACTATTTACCATTCCATTCATTCTCACCTCTGTTTCACTATTTTTCAGATTGCACCTATTACACTCTATGAGGAGTCAGTTTAAAATCAGCAGAAAACAACATCTATACAAAATATAGATAGAATGGTTTCTTCAGGTATGTGCCTTTTTCTATTCTAATATTGTAAATATTTATTATGTAGTGTATGATATCCCTAGTTAGTATAAAGCATACATAAGGTCTGGTTCCAAAAAGTTATCAAGGTAGTCTAAGGCAGAAAAGGCTCTTCAAATGCTCTTGAAAGGTACTACTCTAGAACGAACCTGCTGCACATAACAAGTTTTCGAATGAAGAAGCTTTAGAATTAGTTTTGGAATGAAAAGGGTATATGCTCTGGAATGGACTATGCAATAAAACTGATTGGAATGAATTAACAAAAAGGTTAATTCATTAATCTCCGAAATCACGTGGCTAAAAAGTCAAATAAATTAAAATTTTTGAAGGTTTTGCGCCAATTGGGTTGGAAATAGTATTTGGAACGCAGGTTTCAAATTCGAGTTCCAAAGCAAATATTTGAGGGGGCATGGAGTTTCAAAAATTATCGCATGTGACTAGTATGGCACACAACTCAAAGCCTATTGAAAAGGAGGACTCTCGTAAAAATTTAATTATCCCATATCACTCCCGACAACTACAATTATACGATGACACGCAGTAACATCCGATTGATGGTAACTTCTGCATGCAATGAATTGCCACCACGTGCCAAGTTCACGTTACCTAGCACATTTGGAAGTTATTCTGGCACTGCACTCATTTACTCTTCACCCTCGAGCATTACTCTTTACAGACTCAAGTATTCCAAAGCTGAGAAAAACCTGTAGTAAAATTTTTAGACCTAAGATACGTAGAACCCCAATCATTGATAATGGGAGGACAAAAGAATAAAATTGAGCCAGATAACATAGAATATTTGTAGAAATATGGGGAATGCATGCAAATTTTTACTGAAGGGGGATTTCTGCCCTTCTTGCACAAGTTCGATGGGTATTCAGAAGGGTTGGCTGCTGAGTTCGCATGTACCTTCCGCAACAACCAAATTCATATCAGTGGCATGACCATCCAGGTAAGCCCTGAAATTCTCAACCAGGTTATTGAATTACCATTGCATGGGGTTCAAATTGGAAAATCAGGGAAAAATACTTTAGTTGAACTTGTAAATCAGTTCAGGGGAAATGAGGATAGGCCCACTGAGTTTGTATTAAGTAATAATATCTGCAAGGGGGTCAAAAGAACAAGTTTACAACCTCCTTGGGATGAAGTTGCAGTATGGGTCATTAGGTTTTTGACCTACGATGGGCAATTCCCTATCCTCTCAGGACATCATATGCGAATTTTAACCCATCTTCGTCATGGCCGCTCAAACCCTGAACTGAAGGTAAATATGCCTTTGTACCTATACCAGGAGCTGGTAAATATGGCCAAAAAGTACCAAGCAGGAAAAGGGTCTCCCAAACACCATGGCCTAATCAAGATGATATGCAGACATCACTTCAGGGGAAACCCTAGAAGCTTTGATAGGTTTTTTCATGCATGGAATGAGTTGATTGAGGAAGAGGCAGTTGAAAGCCCTAGATCTGAAGAAGAGGTAGAGGTTGAAGGACCTGAATCTAAAGCAGAAATAGAAATTGAAAGTTCTGAACATGAAATTGAAACTGAATCCTCTAAAAAAGAAATTCCCTCCTCACCACAGGGACCTCCATCCTCCAGGACAAGGAAGCAAAGAGAGAAACAGTCTAAGATTGATCCTGTAGGTAAGAGGAGGAAGGTTACATTTTCTGAAAATGTAACTATTTTTCCCACTCAATCCACTGAGCAATTTGGAAGTTCAAGCAGGGAAGGGCAGATGGAGAAGGGAACACATGAAGCAGACCCTACCCTAGGATTGACAAGCCCTATTTCACAATCTAAAAAGAAACAAAAGCAATCAGCTTTAGGATTGAGAAGGTCTTCAAGACTTCAGAAATCCACCAACATAGGTGATGTGGAAAAGGAAGAAGGAACTGCACATGTTGATACCCTGCAGGTGAAAGAAACTATGGAGAAAGTTGAAGATATAAGTACCAAGGGCACGGATAGTGCAACAGATATGGCTATGCCTACAATGTCCCTCAATTACCCACCAGATTCAGAAGATAGAACCATAACAGAAGAAGCAGAGGGACACACCACTATTGCAGAAATGTCTGCACCACTTGTGGATTATTCAGATTCTGAGGAAGAATCTGAGGCAGCTGAAGAAGGAAAGAATGATTTGAGCACTAAAGAAGAAGAGGAAATGGACATCAGGACTCAGTTGCATGCAGCCAGGAGTGTAATTAAAACACAGACAGGATGGATTGAACAAAGTGAAGCTTCTTTGAAGGAAAAAGATGATATTATTGCTAAGTTATGGCAAGAGATAGAGGTTGTAAAGGCTAGACTCACACTTCTGGAGCAACATCCTCCTCAGTATGACTCTGGAGATGAATTAGCCAATATTCTATTGAACTTGGCTGGTGATGCAGCCTTATCTGAGAGGAACTCACCAATTAGGGCAGCAATTGAAGAGGAAGAAGTTGCACAAGCACCACAATAGGTTGAAGACAAAACAAAGGATGAGCATCCAGGGACACAATAGATAACCAAATCAATAACACCTATAGAGGGAGAAATAATAGTACAAGAAGAGGTAATTCCACAGTCTCCTCAAAATCTTGTTAATTTGAATGCACCTAAGATTGAACTAGTAGAAATTGAAACACAGACAGAGCCCCCTGTAATTGAAAAGGTGGATGTAGGCATCCAAGTTAATGTCATTCCACAAATGCAACCAATAGTTAGGTCACCAAAAATAGTTACATTAGCAAAATATAATGAAGATGTGGCATATTGGATGGCAAGATGTCATCAATTAGAAGGAAAGGTCTCATCATTACAGACCTTAACAAAAGAGCTAGAACAAAAAAATTTAAAAATTGAAAAATTGAAGGAACAAGTGCAGGATGTATGCCGGATTGCAGAGTGTATGGTTTAGTGTCGGAGGCCAGCCAGATTCTACAGCTTAATGTTGAAAGAAAAATACCTCCGTTGGCAAACAATGAGGATCACCTCTAGCCTCTCTCACAAATTGGAAACACCTAGTGAGTTTCTAGAAGCTTTTTGGCAAAGTTCTGCAGAACACCAGAATTTGCTATGTGAATTGTTCCTGCATAATTTCTTTTTGCCAACCGAAGTTATCTTCCTTCCCCATGTCTTCACTGGTGATCTTCAGCTTAGGGCTTTTTAGTCTACACTCCAGAATCAAATATATTGGGAGTAGGAAAAGAAAACCAGCAAGGCCATGGAATTACAGGCAGTTTTGCTCATTAGGCCTGTTCACCTGAACCATAGGACCTCCACCAGTGAGCACTATACTCTAATGAGGGATGACAGAGTAAGAAAAATGTATCTGGGGAACTTGCAGAAATGCATAGATGGTTTTCAAACCTTTTGTGCAACATCTTTTGCTGATGCTTTATCAGCTTGCAAAAATAGGTGGGAAGAGTTACCTATATCACTGCAGAAGAGAGAACCCATCTCACCAAATAACCTGATGTGGTCTAGAAGAAGGGCAGAATGTATAATCCAGACCATATTTGAGGTAAAGGAGCAGTGGATAGGTCTCAGGTATAGGAATCCAACAATTATCATCCCTGTTCCATATTTCTTTGATAATGACCCTCAATCAGACGATCAATTCCAGGAGTGGCTCAGGGAAATCAAAGAGCACAAAGGATATTACAAAGTTGGAAGCAGACTATGGAAATATGTTGAACGCTATCTTGACATAGATCTTTGTGCTGCTATAGCAGAATAGAATGCATGAGGACATGCATTACAATAGGTTGGGGGGAAATGATGAGGCAGAACATTACCTCATACAAAGACTACTTTTGATAACTTTTTAAACTATTTGGAACCACTTATGATATGATTTTGTACTAATTTTAGTGATACTATGCATTATATGATGATGTTTGCATATTGGAATGATAAAGTGCATATGACCTATTTTGACTATTTATCTATGTTTTATAATCTGTTTCAGTTGTATTATTTAGTATATTTTGCATTAAGTTAATGTTGTAATATTAAGGTGCTGCTATCTATTTGGTTTTGTGCTTCTTTCATAAGATTTCCCCACCGTTTAACCATTTTAAATAACCAAAAGGTGCCAAAAATTTGTCAACAGTTTGACTGTGCAGAAAACAGGAACTTTTCCATACAAATTCCAGCCAGTTGTACATATACAACATGGCTTGGAATTTGTCCACTCCAGCTCATGCAAAAGATGGAATCAGTATTCTAGGCACTTATGGAGACTATTTCCACCGTCACAACTATTCTCATGCGCTTCTGGAGCATGAATTAATATAAACTCTGTTCTGCTGCCTGATATTCTGGAGCAGCTCCGAAATAAGCGTAGAAGACATAAATTTGGTCAAATGCATCTTTAATTGTAGTAAAAGGGAGGTAAACGGTGGTTGCAACTATTCTAGGGACCTCCCTATCCTTTCCAACACTTGTCCCTCACCAGATAAAGCCAGCAGCTAGAATGGATAAGGTTTAATGGATCAGATCCCTGCATTTTTGGGAAACACAGTCCTACAATAGTTGTAACAATCCTATATTGAAGCACCAAACCTTATCACTATTGTACTTTGCTATATAAATAAAGTGCTCCCATTTGGTTGAGCATATAGGATAAGAGGATATAGGTGCTAGGAGATAGAGCAGTCCAAGTGTTGTAATTGTGTACTACAACAGATTAGTAGTCTGTAGAACTTCCCCTACACTGCTGATATGCTGATAATGAAATAAAGGTGCAATATTTATCATTCATGTTTGCTTCTGAGTTCAGTGTGAGGATTTGATAGTGTAGAGCAAGTACTCTTCCCCTCTTTTGGTTCAGGAAGCAAGGGCCACTTCCAGGCCTAGAAGAGGGATTATTCCTGCTAGAGTTTTGCTAATTTCTTGTTGCAAGCAGGTCAGTAGGAATATGATAGCTTTTTGCATGGTTAATATTGAATTAAACTTCATCTAGCATGTGGCACATGAATGCATTATAGTTAAGTCATCTAGAATAGATTTTATAGCATAACATTTTCTGTTTCAGCTTCAACATTTCCAGTCTGTATTTCTAGTTTGCATCAGAGAATTTCTTGTTAATTCAGTTTGCTACAGATTTGCAATATTTGCTTACCAACCTTTGAATTTCATCATTGTCTTAGGTTTCATTTTTTGCAGGTGTGAAGTTTCAATTCTGAAAAGTTTCATTGTTGTTATAGTTAATTCTGTGATTTCAATTTTGTTATTTTAAATTTTGTCAATTAAATTCTGTCATTTTCAATTCTGCAATAGTTCAGATTTGCTTTTCCTGCAACTGTGTGAATTTCAATTATGCAAGGATAAGTAGGCACTCAGTTTTAGTTTCTAGGAGATTAAAAGGGACACCTGACACCCCCAAAACACTAACTGTTCCATGAATAAGGCCATGATCTAGATGAACTAAAAATCAGTCTGTTAACCCCTTCTTTCGTATATAGCCTTGGACACCACCCTGGATTGACACATAATGATTAAATGATGAAGAGTTGATGACACTCATCATATAATACCATTATAATACCACTCCAACAAGACTCTTTGGAAATGTTTTTAATAAGAGCATATCATCATAAACAAGATCATGACAAGCTATTTTGAATTCTTGTAGATCCTCTATTGGATATTTAGTCCCTTTATAGATTGACAATACTAGCATAGGAAAATGCTTAGGATAAGGTCTAGAAGCAAAAATAGGATCCAATGGATGACTACACATTTATTTATAACTGTATGTAAATCATGAAGGCTGAATCATATCCATCCTTAAACCTAACTAATTCACAACACTTGCCAAATTTTGCACTTCTAAATTACTCTGTATTTTTCCCAGAATTCCCAAAGGAGGAATGTATGCATGTTGAAATCCTAATGTTTGATTCAAGTTTTGAATACTTTGGTTGTATGTGGCACTTTGTGGATAACTAACATTTGGTTGAATAGAAGCAATAGTGTTTATATTAGAGGATAAAGGAGGAAATTGAGAATAATTTTTCAAACCATTATTAGTTAGAGAGACTTGCAGATTCCCTCCAACATTGGTGGTATTAGTAGTGGCACAAGTCACTTGCTTCTTAAAATTGTTTTGATGCAAGGATTGAGATGTAGTAATGTCATTATGAAGCAAAGGAGACCTATTGGGAGGGGAAGGAGTAGCATCATATTTTTCAATATGGGCTTGTCATTCTACATATTCCAATAGTTATTCTTTATGAAATTTCATGAATTCCCAAATGTGATCAAATGATGAAAAGATATAAATTCCATTAGGTCCAGCAAAAGGATTAGGATTAGTTTCAGCTTCCATGTCTACCTCTTCTTGCTCTTCTAGATCTATATTAGGGTCTTTCCTATCAATCTGATAATTAGACTATAGTTGTTTCCTCTGAATTCTAAGGAAAGGAGCCATTAGAAGCAGTGAAAAACAAATAGGGAAAAACACTACCAAACAAATTTTAATTTCTTATAGATTTTTCAAACAAAATTTATGATCTTGCTTAATGTTTGAAAGAAAACAAGGTGTTCACATCGGGTTCACCAAAGATTTAGAGGGGTAAAACTACCCTATAACGTACAATTTCCAAAATGCTATATCCGTAAATATAAAAAGCATTATGGGGTGAAACACAGGGGTTGTGTTATACTCTACACTAGGTTCTAGGGGGAAAGGATTCACCAGGAATAGTTTAAGGACTCACTCCAATTCCTTAGGATATTTAGGAATGTCCAATGTATTCAGCTTTAATAAAACACCTAAGTTTGGTCTTTCTAGATATAAACTAGGAGAGATAAAGGACAATGCAAAAAATAGAATATAACAGCTAAAAAAAAATACAAGCATACAAGAGCTAACCTAATATAATTCTTTATTTTTAATGTTCACTAACCTAGGGTTTATTCCAGAAAACCTTTAAACAAGACAAAACACAAAATAAATACACAAAATTTATCCCTAGATTCAAACTAAATGGCTTTCACTTTAAAATTCCTAAGAATCAATAATTAGATCAGATTTTCAACCAATAAAATTATTAGAGTACTTATCTAGACTGGTGGTTGATCTAGCTCTTTATACCTCTTTTACAATGATATTCAGAAATACTTGTTTCTACAAGATAACTCATAAAACACTTGAAAATGGTATTAGCATTAGGAAGGCTACTTAGGCCATTGTGTAACAGTCCTTGGAGGCACAATAGTCAAGCCCCCTAGGTCCTTTTAGATGAAATTTTAACACAAAATAAAAAATTGACCTTTTTAGAATTAATAATAAAATAAAAATGTAGTAATAGAAAATAGAAAATAGAATGTAACAATTTGATCTATATGCCAAATAGAATGTAATAATGAAGACAAAATATTGAAATTTCCCCTGGTGTACTCTCGATAAAAATCATGCATCACCTAGAGTGAGCATGATAACACAACAACAAAGTCATGCCTTGCCTAGATAGGGTGTGATTTCTCTTCTATGAACTAGTTTGCCCTAATCTGGGCAAGTGGAGTCATGCTTCGCTAATTCTAGGTACAATATCATTGTAGATTAATGAAAAATAAAATGTGAGTATAGAAGACAAAATAAATGTTAGAAAAAAAGTAAGCAGAAGCTAATGGACATCGAAGTAGGCAGAGAAATTGAAGTATCCAAGTGGGCACTCTATCTCTCCGAACCACACCACGGATCCACCAAGTCACACAGTAAATAAATCCAATACATGCAATAGAAGATTGAATCTAAAATTCACACTTGGGGTTAGCTTACAGTAGAAGAAAGCAAAGGAATAAGAGTGAGCTATCATAAAAAATTTGAGCTTAATCAATAATTAGAATTTCGCATTAAGATTGCACATCAAAAACTTGTATTATCGCATCTCTCATTTAGCAAGAAATTCCTTCCTTTTATAGATAAAATTGAAGGGAAAAGGCCAAGAAAAATAAACCCAAATACGACACTAAAATACACTAGAGGGTTTAAACCTATGTCTAAGCAGGCCAAAAGAATAAAAATAAAATTAAATTAAAAAATAAGTTCAAACAATGAAGTCACGCCCCATCCTAATGGGGTGTGATATCGCTTGCGTGAAGTCGCGCATCATGAGAACAAGGTACAATTTTTCTAAAAGATAAAGGAAAACAAAAAGTAGGGGCAAAGAGGTCTTCCCTTGCTCTTGGTAGGGGTTGAGTACCTCTTAGGGGTTACAAGGAATATTGCTTACTGAAAGTGGATCAATTTTCTATGTCTACAGGTATAATCAATATCCATTTTGTTGTGTGGAATTTATTGTGCACTTTATTTGTGGATGCATGTTGAATATTTATGCATATAGTTGAATTATTTATGGTAATGATAATATAGGTTCATAACATTACTTCTAGGGAATATTAGCCATAAATTTGAGGTATGAAGTAGATCTAACAAAATGTAGAGATTCAAAGGAAATATTAGAATAAGAGGACTAAGAAACATTCTATGAGTCATCCAAACCACTTAATTTCAACATCCAATAACCCATGATATCTGAAGTTGTTTATCCTAGAAACCCATAGCCCTAGAAGAATTATGTGAACCTTAGCAAGATCTAGAAAAACTTTTCTAGTCATACAAGCATGTGAGTGTAGTTTGTCCTGTCTAGTACCAACTATGGAGAAGATGGTGATAGCAACTAATGAGAGTTAATTCCCAATCTCTCATATTCCATCATAATAAAACTCGAAGAACCTTTATTATAGGTAACATATATTCATAGCATCTATAAATATAGCATATAAAAGGCCCAAAATCCACCTACCTATGCCTCTTGATGTGATACATTGAAGATACAAGTGATGGAAGTGGTAGTTCCAAGAGCCTTGATACCAGTGATATTGATTATAGAGAGTTCCTACACTCAAATTTTAGGAATTTCCAATAAAAGAAACTTAGAAATAACAACATATACTCTGTATTTAGAGGCCTAGAGCATCTTAGCTTGAATTGTCCCAAATCACAATACCTTGAAGCCATCAACAATCTAATGAATATGGATCCATGACATTGATGAAAGAAGGCATTTTAAAATTTTGGCACAATTTTGAAGGAAAAAGTTTCCTAATTTTATCTATAAGTAATATTTTCTTCTTCATTATAAAGGATTCAAAATTTGCCTAGTAGTTCCTAATATTTATCCCCTTGTTTAATTTTCCTTTCATTTTCTCTTATGTATCAGTCTACACTCAAGCCCTAATTTGTCTTGTTAATAGCATTTGATCCCTTTTGAGTTAGCATATTTGTAATGAAATTTTAAGATATAGGAGGAGCTATTACTTATTTCTCCCTATCTTGGTCCTTGTATGTATTTATGTTTATTTGCATGAAGCTATGGCTAAGTTTATTCTATCACATTTCTTGTATGTATCGTTGTGCATGAATGCTTATGTTGGATTAAAAAGTATTCACTTTCTAGATTTTAATGAGTGATGAGTGTGCTTATTTATCTCATTGGTGTATAAGAGAATTTCTAGTCTTGGTGAATTATCTCCATTAGCATATCATTCTTATTTTGTATTATCCCTTTCTTCTCTTTTTCTTTGATGAATGTAAGTAGTTTAGAATTAGTATAGGAAGCTGAACATTGAGGATCACATCACATAAGGAGTCGACCTTGTAAAATATTGAAGGTCATCTTTAGGGTCACATCCCATACTTTTAGGACTTTTATCTATGTTTTTCTATGTGAGGCATGAGTTCTAGGTACATTTGGGTGTTACAATGGATGGTATGATAGTCTAATATGAATAGTTTTGGTTTGGTATTGAATGATTAAAGTAGATCCTATAGGTGGAGAAGATATTTTTAATCAAAGGAAAAAAACTGCTCTTGGTGGTTGACTAGTTGATGATTTATTTGATGATTAATTATTGTATTGTTTCCTTATTAAAATAGACATAATAAATATACTTACAAGATGATATTGATTAAGGGTACTAAATATTCCTTGATTAGGATGTGTTACACTTCTATGTTGATATTGTTTACTATAGTTTGATTTTTATTATTGTGATGTGACAACAAATTTTGAAAAATTTTCAAGACCTTGATTTGAATAAGGTTGGGATATAGAGATATTGATAACAATTTGGATGTTACCAAATAATTTCCTAGACCATATTCTTGAGGACCATGCATCTACCAGTGGAATTGCCATTGATAGGATGAAAGGCATATTGCTTATTTGGCTAAAATCAAAATTATTTTTTCCTTCTATGATATATAGGCTTTATGGGTGTGAGATCTATAATATTGACTTTAATGAATTTATCTAGGATAGTAGAAAAATATTCATCTAGTTGGGTATACCTCCTTTTGGGATTTTATTGCTTATATTTCTCTAGAATGAGTTTTTGAAGTTTTTTAGTAGCATTAACATATGGGAGTCTATAACTCCATCACCAACAACATGTTTATCTTATATTGTACATTTAGATTCAAAGAGGAATACTTATATTCCTCTTATGTGGCCTTGTTTTTTAGTTTAACTCATTTAATGAGACCATTATCTACTCTCTTAGACATAACAATGACATCTTCAAACAAATATGCATTAGCCATTTCCAAATAGAAGGATAATTTCTCATGTAGTTTGGCTATCAAAATATCAAGCATATCCTTAGGAGAGATAACATGTTGTTATCTCCCAACTAGGGTTCACCTTATTTATAAAATATTTGTGAAAATGTCATATTTTAATTGTTTTACTTGGTATAGATTACTTATAGTGACCTTATCCTCAATATAGATTGAGAACTACTTGAAAAACATTTATACTAGGTCTCTAAAGCCTTTTAGGGAATGCCTTTGTATTTTATAGTACCATTCTAAGGTAGGACCACTAAGGCTCTTAGGTAATTTTATTAAAAGCTCTATTTTATTGTATGTGATGTTACTACAAGTAGTTCTAAACCACCTAAGGAGGTTGATGGGATCCTCTTTCTCTTTGTACATTAAAAACTTGTTGGTTTCAAATTTTAGCGGAAAGTTGAAGCTTACTACGAAGTTATATAAAATTTAGTTATATAGGTCATTGTATGAATACTTTTGACATAAGGATAACCCTTGGATAATGACCATTTGTTGCTTTAATTGCTCTGATTGGATAATTATAGCCTTAAGTTCTAGAGAGATTAGACTAGAAAATGATGATAATATTAAGGGTATATGTTGAGGTGTGGACTAAAATAATTTGTTATACATAGAAGGAATTTGTTCATAATGGATTGGGCAGTTAGAAATACAATGTTAGAATTGTCATTATATAATTAGTTTCAAAAATGATTGAATTCAAAAAAAATAACTTGATTGGTATATTGAGGATGAGATATGGGTGGATTAAAGTTTTTCCTTGACCCTAATCCAAAAATTGTATTATTAGAGTTAGGATTTATCATTTAGATATTTTGAAAGAGACTTGGATTGATATTATAAATGGTCCCTCATTTTTTATTTAGGGTAGTTGGAACTATTCTACAATAGTTCTTATATTTCTTCTCTTATTTTTGTGTTCTCATCAACTTATATCATAATCACTTCCTTTGAATGAGCTTTAATAGTGAGAGAATGACTTTTATATTTGTCATTAAGCCTCATAATGGAGAAGGAGGTTTAACTATAAAAATGAAAACTCAAAGCATCTAAAAAATAATGGAAATTATCTTATTTGTTTCAAAAATATTGTTGAACACAATGTTGAGGAGTGTAATGTCCTTCTTTCCACTATCATCAATATCTTCTTATTTTCAACTCCTACTCTTCCAAATTCTTGAACTAATTGATGTACTCATCTATAGTCTCAAAGTTCTCCATGTTAAAGGTAGCAATATCTACCTATAATATAATAATTTATATATATTTAATGTAATCACTCATTTTCTAAAATTGATCTTATAGTTGCTTGGGATCTAAAGCAGGGTTATGCATAGCAGCTATTTATCGCCAAATTGGCTAAAATTAGGATTTTTACAATTTGGAATTGGATAATATTTGGGACCCTTGACCAAGTCCCATTAGCCAAAAATTTTGGGTGCAAACATTTTTTGGGTCTATTCACCCTTATTTTATAATATTTTGACCATTTTAATTTTAAATTTCCAATATTTCCCCTAATAATAGTGAACCTTATACATGCGTTTGGATAATATTCGCCTGTATTTCAAAACTAATTCACCAAATTTTTATAAATACATTTTTGGACTGACCCCTTATGCATAACCCTGATCCAAAGTGTTATTGATATGAATGTTATAGGTCTTATCAACATGAAAATAAATCACATAGTCTTGTCCTTCTTTGAAGTGTTCGTTTGATAATTTATTCAAAAATAGACAATGCAAAGGAAGGAATGAATTTATAAAACCAAATTCTTGGCCACTTGAGGAGGGCTAAGTCCTTTGCCACTTAAGGAGGGCTAAGTACTTTGTGAATACACAGATGAAATACTATTTAATGATTGATGATGAAATGTATATCAACCTATATCTATAAATATGAATAACTCATAAATCAATAAACAATTAGAAATATAGTTGACTAGCTATATTGGATTTGTAACATAACTCCCTTCCTTAGAAAGCTTTATCCTCGAAGCTAGAAATGATTGAAAATACTTTATGGTTCCCATGTAGCATCTTCTACTAATAGGTCCTTCCATTTGATTAGAAAATATTTAATATGGCAAGATCAAAGATGATGTGATCTGGTTTGCAATATTGCTTTAGGTTGAAGAGTTAAACGTCCTTCTTCATCTAGTACTGGAAGCTTTTTTTGGAAGTGCACTTTTTGGGCAATAACATTTTTGAGACAAGATACATGAAAAATGGATGTATATGGGAAGAATGTGGAAGCTTCAATTGATATGCTAATTCACCTATGTGATGAACTATCTTGTAGGGCCTGTAGAATCGAGGATCCAACTTCTTACTGGTCTTGATCTTCAAGGACAATTGCTTATAAGGTTGCAGCCACAAGAAAACCATATCTCCTATATTGAATTGTCATTCTAAATGATGTAAGTCCTATTGCTACTTCATACAATTTTGAGCTTGGGTCAAGTTGTCTTTAATAATGTTGAGAATTGACTGACGATGCTAGGACCAATCATTGATTTAAGCTACTTTAGAAGGTTCTAGAACATAATCTAAGATTGTTGATGGTTTTAAAACATACAATGCTTCAAATGGATACATCTTGGGGGAAGAATGGAAATAAGTGTTATACCACCATTTTGCTAATGAAAGCTATTGACTCCATTGATACTGCTTATCTTAAGCAAAGCAATGTAGATAGGTACCTAGATATTTATCAACAATTTTAGTTTAACCATCAGTTTGGGGATGGTATGTAGAGGACATATTTAATTTGGTACCACTGAGACAAAATAATTCTCTCTAAAAATGGCTAGTAAATATGGGATCACGATCACTTACAATAGTTTTGGGTATGCCATGTAACTTGAAAATGGAGTCAATAAATACCTTGGCCACCTTGCTTGCTTAGGGTGTTGTAGAGCAATGAAGTGATCATGCTTGGTGAGATGATCCACAACTATAAAAATCACTATTTTACCATCTGACTTGGGCACACCTTCAATGAAATCCATTGATATGTGTTCCCTTTGGAGGTCTAAAATTGGTAAGGGTTGCAAAAGTCCTAGAGATTTGATTGTTTCACCTTTATTGCATTGGCATACTTCACATTTGACCATAAATTTATTGACATATGATTTTAATCCTTTCCAATAAAAATATTGTTTCACCCTCTGATATATTTTCAAGAATCCTAAGTGCCCTGTTGATGGAGATGAATGTGATTCTTCAAGGATCATGGATTTAATAGTGGAACCCTACGAAATGTAAATGCGATATTTATTGCATAGAACTCCATCCATATATGAAAAATAAGGATTTTGATGATCCTTTATTCATATATTGAATAATTTGAGTAGCTTCAGTATCAACCAACCATTCTTCATGAATTTGAGAAACCCATTAAGAATAAGGACTTGAAATGGCATTAATGGAGACTTCATATTCATATTTATGGGATAATGCATCAGCTACCACATTTTCTTTGTGCTTATTATGATCAATGATGCAATCATAACCCAATAGTTTGGTCATCCACTCATTTTGTTCAGGATAAGATAAACGTTGTTAGAGAAAGTGCTTAAGACTACTATAGTTAGTTTTTATGATGATGCATCTACTGAGTAAATAATGCATCCATTTCTCGATGGCATGTAAAATAGCTAATATTTATTTCTCATATGTGGATCGACCAATATTTTTAACTGATATTTGATTGCTTTCAAAAGCCAAGGGGTGACCATATTGCATTAAAACTACACCAATTACTATACTCGAAGCATCACACTCGATGACGAAGGGTTTACTAAAATATGGAGTAGCCAATACTGGAGTGGAGCACATAGCTTCTTTGAGTGCTTGGAATTCCTGAGAAGCTACTTTGTTCTATTTAAAAGCATCCTTTTTGGTAATTTTTGTGAGAGGAGCTACGATTTTGCCATAATTGTGTATGAATTTCCAGTAATAACCTGTAATACCTAGGAATCCCCTAAATTTTTTGAAGGATTTAGGTAGAGGCCAATCTTGAATATCTTTTATTTTGTGAGGATCTACTTTGAATGCTTCATGAGACACAATATGACCTAAGTATTCAACTTCTTGGATCCCAAAGGCAAATTTGGATCTTTTGACAAAAAAGTTTTTCCTTATGTAGTAAATGAAGAACCTTGTCAACGTGGGTTAGATGATATTTCCAGGATTTTTTGTAAATTAGGATACCATAAAAGAAAACTAGAATGAAATTATGAATATATGGCTTAAAAACATGGTTCATAAGGCTTTGAAATATTTATAGAGCATTAGTAATACCGAAATGCATGATGGGGAATTTATAATGGCCTTCATGAGTTTGAAAAGCAGTTTTAGGTATGTCCTCTTCCCTAACTTTGATTTGGTGAAATCCGAAATGAAGATCTAATTTAGTGAAATAACTAGCACCATGTAATTTGTCTAATAAGTCATCAATGATAGTAATAGGGAACTTATCCTTAATGGTAATTTTTTTGAGAGGTCAAAAATTGGACACATGCACCAAGAGTCATCCTTACGATGTACCATTACCATGGGTGATGAGTAAGGACTAATGCTAGGATGAATTATACCATGTTCTAATATTTCTTGTACTATATTCTCTATTTATATCTTTTGAGGTTGAGGATAGCAATAAGGATGAACATTAGGAGGAATACTACTAGGAACAAGATGTATAGCATGGTCATGTGATTGTTTAGGAGGTAGAACTTTTGGTTCATTGAATACTTCTTCATAATTATCCATAATAGGTTGAATATCCTTTGAGATAATTTCCAAAGTGTCCAAGGATTGAGCTTCCATGGAATTTATTTGAGCTATAAATCCATGAGCACCCTTCTTTAATAACTTCTCCATGCAATGGGAACTCACCATATTGGATGGTGGATATTGAATTCCTTGAAGAAAAATAGTCTTGTAATTCTTATTCCATTTGATATATAATATTCAAAAATTAAAAGTAACATCATCTAGATATGATAACCATTCAATGACTAAAATAACATCTGCACTTCCCAGGTTCATAATGAAGAGAGTTCCTTGCCAAGTGTAATTTTCCATTTGGATTGAAACTAGATATGTTCTACCTATACATTGAGTGTTTCCTCCATTTGCAATTAAAACTTGGAACTTATCTTTATTGGTCGTATTATTGTACAAGTTCAATGCTTTAGCAGTTTTGATATCAATAAAGGTGTTGAGTGGTATTTTCATCCAGTTGTGAAAGTACAACTCTCCTTTAGGATTTGGGTTCCAAATACCCTCTTGCAAAGAATTCAAACAAACAACTTCTCCAAGGTCTCCGCTGTATTAGCATATGCAACCGTGTATTGGTAATCTCAAATGAAGATAATGAATTTAATGCTTGGAACACCTTAGTGATTGCAAGTAACTGTAAACAAGGGGCAATGTTGGTTTATTTCATCATGAAACTTTAGTGATTGTTCATTTTGTTTTTTTTGGATTTTGTAATTTTTAAATGTTTATTTTAAATAAGTTAAACTTTCTGGAAAAGATAAAATGCAGAAAATGAAAATGAAATGCAAAAAAAATTGAAAATAAAATGCACTCAGTATGATGCTATCCTGTTCCGACAAAACCGAAGATGTGAGGTCTCCATGCATGCAACCTAACCTATTGAACCTGCAAACATGCACAATTCAGATAAGCTAAGTGTTGGTTTCTAGGGTTTTAACTACGGTTTCCAGATTTAGACATTTGCATGAAGCAACCAAGACAACCTGCATTAAACTCCATCTATAAGCCTAAAACAGGAAAGGGGAAAGATAAACATTCAATCTTGCATGCAGAGAAAATCTCCTTCTTTCTTGCCCACAAGAAGAAAATTTTTGAACACTTCTACATTAAAAATATGTCATTTTACAATGGTAGAACTTCTGGTTTTTCCAAACTAGTCTGTGGAAGAGAAACAACTCAAACAGTCCCAGAATGGCCTTCTCGCCTTCAGCTCTGCAACTCTGCTTGCATCCGTTTCCAACCCCCTCTAGCCTCTTTGAATGGCGTATTTAAACTTCTAAACAAATTGCTTCTCCTTCCATGATGGTTCATTTCATTTTCTAGTGGCTGCTCGTTTCACCTTCCTTGACTGCGTGTGCTTTGGTTTCCATTTTGTGGCCCTTCGCTGCGTTTTCTCCTCATTGGATTGCGTTCATTTCCCTCCGTGTGTAACGGTCATCTTGAATGATCATGTAACGCTTTGTATTATTCATTATATTTTGTCTTATGTCCACGTCACTATGCAGGTTCGTTACCTTGGCAAAACTGGAACATGTCGCGATATCGCGACACTTCTTGTTTCTCAGCTTGGCTACCCCTTTTGAATCGTGAAAATGCAACATGTCATGATATCGTGACACTTTCAGCCCTTTTTGTCTTTTACTGCTTTTGAATCATGAAAACGTAACATGTCGCGATATCGTGACACTTTCGGCCCCTTCCGTATTTTGTTGCTTTTGAATTGCGAAAACGCAACATGTCGTGATATTGCGACACTTTTGCTTCCTTGCTCTCTTTTGTTGCTTGTAGCCACAAAAATGTAACATGTCATGATATCGCGACACTTTTTCCCTTTTGGCTTCTCTTTATGCTTTGAATCACAAAAACACAACATGTCGCAATATCGCGACACTTTTTCCTGTACGATCGTGAAAATGCAACATGTCGCGATATCGCGACACTTTTTCTTTCTCGCTCTTTATCTTTGCTTTGAATCACGAAAATGCAACATGTCGCGATATCGCGACACTTTTTCTCTTTTGCATCTCTCTTTGCTTTGAATCATGAAAATGCCACATGTCACGATATTGTGACACTTTTTCCTGTACGGTCACGAAAATGCAACATGTCACGATATCGCGACACTTTTTCTTGTTTGGCAGCGATGACGCAACATGTGATATCATGACACTTTTTTTTGTTTGGCAGCGATGACACAACATGTCGCGATATCGTGACACTTTTCTTTTCTTGTTATTTCTTGTCTTGTACGGTCACAAAAATGCAACATGTCGCGATATCGCGACACTTTTCTTTTCTTGTTCTTTCTTGTCTTGTACGGTCGCAAAAATGCAACATGTCACGATATCGCGACACTTTTCTATTTTGGCCACGATGGTGCAACATGTCGCGATATCGCGACACTTTTTCCCTTGTGGTATTTTGCATTTTCTTTGATCTTTAGCATATGGGCCACTTCGGTCTTCTTGGAAACATGCAAAAAAGGTGGGTCCCTAATTTTGGGGTACGTTGTGGAGCAGCCACAACAAAAGGTATGAGTACTACCTGAATCAATCAACACATTAATATGCTTATGCCTAATAAATACTTGTACCTTAATTGATTGATGATTTTTTAACCCCATAAGTGCATATACTAAGAGAGACATAGTGTCATAATATGGTGTTGCTTCATTAGTATATGTTGAGAGTTGTTTTGTATTCATGGATGAATATTGTTGAGTTATATCTTCTTCTTCTTCTTCTCTTCTTCCTTATTTTAAAATTCTACTTGAAAGGTTTGATGTACTACACATGCTTGATCTCTGGGATGATAAGATCAACATTTAAAGAAAAAAAATCTTGGTTATTGTTCATTATTGTGAAAAGGTCAATGTAATTAGAATCACATTTATAGGGCACCCCATCTTGAAGTTTAGTTTCAATTGCTTGAGCTATTATGGTAGCCTCACCTAGATTACATGGATCATGAATATAAACTTCTTTTCTGATTTTATCCTTGAGACCATGATAGAAATCAGACACCACTATTTCTAGGTTTAATTCATGTGTGTAAGTAAGAAGACTTATGAATTTTGATACATAATATTCTACTAAACCGGTTTGCTTGAGATCCATGAGGTGGATCACATATAATGAATATGAACCCTTATCAAATCTTTTAAGGAAAATTTACTTAAATTTAGGCCACATAAGAGATCATTTATGTTGATAGAACTGCCATAACAACCATTGATAAGCTTGGATGCCTAGTTTACAAGATGCATATGCAACTCAACCTATTTCAAGAATACAATATTAATAGAAAATACCATCCATATTGGCTATCCAACCATTGGGATCGTATCCTTAAAAAGTGGACATGTTGGTATGAGTAACTTGGGCATCATGAGGTCATTCTAAGTATCAAGAGGCATCACTTGCTAAAGGATCAAAATCAAAGGAAGTTTGTGGAGGTATTGATGTTTGACAAGTATATAAAGGTGGAGAGTTGGTATTTAAAGGTGGAGGATTGGCATTTATAGGTGGAGGGTTTAAAATGGCTTGTGATACTTTTTTATTTTGTTGTATAAGTAAATCCACTAAATCTCGTATCTCTCGTACTACTGAATACATAGTCGCTAGATATTGTTGTTATTGTCCCAAACACTGACACACACCAACATATACTATGAGGGGAATTTTAGAAACAAGGTATTATTGGTTAATGATAAATTATTATTGGTTAGGAAAAGTACCATTGTGGTTTGGGGTAGGTGGAATTTTGGAATTGTCTTAATTTGGGGAAGCCATGGATGAGTGGTGAGGATTAAAATTGTTAATTCACAATGGAGAATTATGTTGCATACCTTTATTCCATGGCTATCTTCTGGGTGTATTCAAGGACCCTTCATTTGGATTATAAATTCATTGTAATATCCTATTGTATCCTCTATTCCACTTGTTTGGAGTGGTTTGATCACTCATACACTTTGAATTGAAAACAATTCCTCTTTGTTGTCAATTATTGTAATTAAAAATGTGTTTGTAACTCCCTCCAATGGCTAGTTGATATTTTAAATGGCTATATTCATAAAATATCCAATGGCTAGTGCAAGGGTTTCTTTTATTCCTTTTCAAATTTCATTTATCGGCTTAACAACGGTCACTTATGTGGCTTATAAATTTGTTGAACTTGCGAAGGACGGTAACCCATAGAATTTTCAATGGTCTAAAACCCATAAAATAAGACAACCTCGATTCTAAGTGACAATGAATAAGACAACCTATTTCTCATGTGTGTGTGAGTGTGCTATCTCCATTGTGATAACTAAGGGTCATAGTCAAGAAAATCTAACATTGGAGGCATGTTGGGGAATCCTTCACACTTTACTCAATAATGTCAACTTGTCCTTCCACAATTGGTACAAGCATGAGAGCTTATTCTATTGATTTTGGGTGCACAATCCTTGGTAAATGTGTGAGAGCTTATTAAATTTTTTGTAAAATCTATTCATCGAACTTATACATTGATACCTTAAGTACTAATTAAAATATTCTTTGCACGTTTATTTAAATGTATATCGTGAGGCCTTCTCTTTTATTTTGCATGAACTTGTTCCTTCAAATTTTTATAATGAGAGTTGTTAAATTTGTAGTTGGATACAAACACTATAAACCTAATCCCACTTGTCTTATATTGTTATTAATGAATATATATCTAAATATGAATGCCTAAAACCTAAATTTTTGAATGTCGATCACCATAATGAAGGATGCACACCTGCAACCTTGTCTCGTTAGGGTCAAACCACTATGGAATATGTGGAAAATTTACCACATGGTAGTTATGGGTAGATGGAAATTTTAGGATTTATGAAATGAATGTGGTTAAATAGATGGACTCGATAATGGGAAAATATTTCCACTCTTCAGTTGCGAATGACTTCTTGATAGGGAGATCATCTGTAGATGATCAAAAAATATTTTTGTGATACGAATTAGTTTGTACGTCCATGAATAGTATGATTTAACCTACCAAAAATCATGCTTGCTGTTGTATGAGGAATACTCAGTGAGCTTATGACCGAGCAATACCAGAAAAAAATTCATGTTTTCCAAGGTTGACAGAACAAATCATCAATGAGAAAAATATGTGTGTTTTCTAGGGTTGAAATATTCTAAAAAAAAATGATACAATATTTTAGGATCCCTGCTCTGATACCACTTGAAGTGTTCCTTTGATAATTTATTCAAAAATAGATAATGCAAAGTAAGGAATGAATTTATTAAACTGAATTCTTGGCAACTTGAGGAGGGCTAAGTCCTTTGCGAATATGCAGATGAAATACTATATAATTATTGATTATGAAATGTAAATCAACCTATATCTATAGATATGAATAAATCACAAATCAATGAATAATTGGAAATATATCTGACTAACTATATTGGAGTTGTAACATTCTTATCCTTGGGTAATTATTTTCTCTCATTGATATTACTGTGTTTAGGGACCTTGTTCACATATTTGAGCAATCCCTTAACTTAGAGTAAAACATAAATCTTGATTTAATAAGTGACATAATTTTACCCATTGATCAAGGGCACAATTTAATACATGAGATACCTACCAAAATATGGTTTAACCCATGTAATTATGACAAGAGAACACTAGCAATGCAAAGACCTCAAAAACCATACAAGTTGAAAATAAAAAGGCTCAATATGATTTTGTATTAAAACAAGAGGATTTAATGATTTGGCTTGATCTGATTGTTTGACCCTTTTATACACAAAATTTGGTATCCACCTCATCTATTTTTCCATGTTCATCACTACCACATCATCACTTGAAATTTCATTCTAGGTGATATCATAAAGTGTGATATCATTGTGTGTCGCATCACCAAGTGTGGCATCATTAGACCATTCAATAAAAAATTGGGCATGGGATTTGAACATTGGACCTCCTAAAGACAAAGCTCTTACATTATCTCCTATATCCAAGGCACAAAGGGTCCACATATATATGCAAATAAAAAGTGCATATCCCTTAAGTACTTACCCATATCTATGATTGGATCTCCATACATGACTAGGGAGTAAGGATTTTAAAAACATAACCCTAAGGAGAAAGTACCTCATGGTATGACATGACACACATTTCCAAAAACCCTCTAACCTTTCCAATGTCATGTGGTCCCTATAATAAAAATAAAGTATGCACCTTATTTTTTGGATTGTGCCAAAAAAAATTCTACCCCTATTAGAATATTCTAGAGAATAATATAAATTTTAAAATTGAAAATTTCCAAATAAGGAGACAAAGTACATAGTTTTTTTATGCAATGACATATGTACCTAGAGGTAAAATGGTGAAAAGTTCTAAACTAGGATACCTCTTGAAATTGTAAGAGTCCAAAAAAGCTAATGACTCATCCATATCTACAATGATTTAGCTTACAATTTTTTTTCTCCATGCTATTAATCAAGCCATAATATCTCTCCAATGCTACAAAAAAGTTGTCAAACCATTTTAGCAATTTTGTCAAACATCTTAGAGAATTTTTCCATGCACAAAATTTTATCTATGATTTCTATAGAATATAGGATTTGTTAAAAGTTATGCAACCTCTTATTTCCTATTTCAAAAATCATGCAAACTATCCTCTCATATAAATAGAAAAAACCAAAGAACAAAAGGAAATGGATTTTTTCTAAAATTTGTAAATGACAAATGAGTTTTTCAAATAATATTAAAAAGTTTAGTCCAACAACTAGGGAATCCATTTAGTTAGAAAAAAATAAAGAAGTGCATTAAATTTCTCCTAAAAAAAAAACCATTGTAACCTAGTGATATTCTTGTAAGCTATGTCTAACTAGGATATTTTGGAAAGAAAACTAAAAGAAACTATCAATGGTATACAAATCCTCCACAAATTACTTTAAGAAAAAAACATTGCTCTCTAGAATGATTATAAAAGAAAAATAATAAAATACAAGCAATGGAGTAATGGACATACATGCCCACTCTAATACCTTAGTAGGTTTTATAATACTTTCTATAAATGAATTAAATCATCCCTTTACTCAAAAATTCAAAAATAATTTACAAAAGAATGCATGCAATGTGAAGGGTGTCTATGGGCACCAAAACAATCTCACTAAAAGGATAAGAGTTAAGTTCCAATTGATAATAAAATTGTTGGTAGGAAGGTTTATATATAGACAATTGCAAGAGACATATAGGTCAAATAAATGACCTTTAGGTTAAATAATAATATATTATAATAAATTCATTTATAAAGGTGTACAAGGGATCAAAGGGCTATACAATATATATAATATATAAGTTGATCATGATATCAATTTAATATTAATACCACATATTCCAATAAGGATACGATGAACCCCATGTTTTAATGACGATACTCTTTGAAACCTCAACAAACTCCAAGACCAACTATGGATGAGTATAGAAGAAATTCATAGACTAAAATACAAATTGACCTTAACCAAGGCTAAAGGTACTAAATGGAGGAGTAATGTAAAGAAACCCTATAGACTATGGGAATAATTAATAATAGCTAAGGAAAAATCATCCAAATAAAAAAATAGAGGCAAATTCTTATGAGCAGGGACATATTTCTTTATCCAATCATAAAAAAAGAATAATAAACCTAGGAGAGAGTATTATCACAAAAATATATGTGAGCAATTGAATAAAATCATGGGTATAAAAAAGGAGTTTGATAAAACATCTTCCAAATTTGTTTTTATAAATAAGCTATAAAACATCTTCCAAGTTGAAAAACAAGTCTAAAAAGTTATGGGAACACTCTCCACCACTACAAAATTTGCTAAAGAAATGGTTGCATGTAGACCTACAAGAATATATTATTTGTACTTGAAGGAAGAGTGGCTTAGAGTGTAATTGGATAGGATGTTTTAGGTCATCTGTTGAAGTATGAAGATCAACTAGACCTTAGGTTTTTTTCTTTCCTCTTAAAAAACTATTATTTGAGTTTTATTTACACAATTTCTTGCTTAGTGTGCAAGGATGGATGTTGAACCCTTTGTTGTAGATGTGGTTATTAGAGCCTTTTGTTTTGGAAAATGAAATTTTGAGACATGGGTGACTCATAGAATACTTGAAGAAGAAACTAACTAATCATTTCATCGTCCATACTAAAAGCTATGAACCCAAGATAATCCTTTTAGAATTATTGAAAAATATTGATCATTAAAATATGGTCCTTAGGTAATAAATAATTATATCAAGAACATTTAACTAATAAAAAAATTGGTATAAGTAGTGAAAGAGGATATACAAGGATATAGACAGATGTGGGAGGATTTGATAGTGGAACTACAAAGGCTTGAACCCTACTCATTCTCTATTTTTAAGTAGACTCCATCAAGAGCAAAAACTTATATTGAGATAGTTGGCAAAATGGGACATAAGTAAATAGGTCTCAAATTCAATCCTTTGATGACATGGGTGACCTTTATGATTTATATGGATTGGATACCTTTGGATTAAGATAGGAAAAATAGTGATGATGTATAACCAAGAAGCAAGAGGGTATGATCAAGAAGAGGAAGATATATAGTTGATTCTCTATAATCTTATGAAGGAATATCACCTTATAATGAATTAGTTAGTAGATGATTATATGTTGTGACCAATATTCTATAGGAAATTAGGGGAGAGAGTGTTGCATAGGGACATATAACCACTTTAGTTTAGGGGAGATGACAAGTCTCCCAATTAACCAAATTAACTACCTTGTTTTCTAAAATACCTATACTTTGATACGAATAATGATGTTCAAACTATTATTTCTAAAAAAAATAATATTATTTTGTAATTTTGTGAAATACTATGTAATTCAATAGTTTTTATAGAAAATAGACGTTTTATATGGGTTTCTATAGTTTTGATGCATTTTTTATACTAACCTATAGAGTGAGCCTTCATTTTCCTCTAATTCTATAGGGGAAAGGCCCTATGAGAAGTGAACATGATGACTATGGATTTTTTTCTTCTTATTTTACGGTTAATTTTATTGAACTATGGGACCATTTGTTGGCATAACTATAGAAATGTAGCCTATGCCAATTCCAACAAAACTAGATATTGACCAATAGTCATGTGACCAATTACACACTATTTTTTATTGGGATGATAGACTATTATGGGAAGAATTATCTGACTAGTACCTATAAGACCTAAATATGATTTGAGAAAATGTGTGGTGCAACAAAAATACACAAAAAAAATCCAATGTTATTAATGTTGGTCCAAAATTTGCCTATGGTTGGTTATTGCACCCAAGACATGGCCAACATTAAATGAATGGTCAGACTGTAAGGTTTAAATCAAAGGTTGGTTCCTTTAGGAAGTTATAACTAGCTTGAAAGTAACCACGGGGGAAGAAAAGAGTGTTGGAAAGGAATGTAAATGTAGCTAAAGTTAGAACTTAATATGGTACATATTAAGCAACAACAAGAAATGAACAAAACCATGAAAGGGAGCAACTACCATGACCTCTTAACAAACCAACTAGTTATTTATCATACACAGAACATGATTAAATCGATATTTAGCTTCACAGATTAGCAGTTTCATGACTAAGAAATAAATGTGAACAAGAATCCATAAATAAGAATTAATATCACATACATTTACTCAGCTAAATTAGAAACATCCATCCATTCATACATACTTGTTCTACAAGATATTTGAACTAGAGGTTAAACAAAGATCTTTATAGTATTTTCTCCTTTCAAAAGTTAAGTCCATACAACTTGTAAATGCCTAAGAGTTGACCCTTTAACAAGAGGTTGATACTCTTATTTATAATATCTTGATGGTTCAATATTTCAAAATACAAAAATAGTTTATATAAAAATTGTTGAAACAATAAGCTAGGTGGCCATTCTGGTACAAGTACTCTACAATTTCATTGGTCTAGATATGAATAGAGAATTGAATCTCTAACTACAATATGATTTCTCCACTTGCATTGGTGGGCACTAGAGGTGATCTAGAACTCTGATGCATTTGTCTTTCCCCTGGTGTGTGTATCTCCATTGATATGGCAATGGACATATCAAATTGAAAACATCATCATCCTTGCTCGTAGCTAGTCACGTGCAGGCAAAATATTTATGAATTATCATAGATCTATGAAAATTTAATTTATTTGAACCTCCCTAAGCCTCATTCCTAGTAGAAACCTAGCATGTCATATAATCATGACATTTTTTTTCTCTAGGTCCTTTTCTTGTTTGTTACCGATAAAAACATGAAATATCATAGAATTGTGATGCCTTTCATATCTTGGTCCTTTTCTTGCTCTTAACCAGAATAAATCTGACATGATGTGGAATCATGACATCTTTAAGCTCTAGGCCCTTTTCTTTCTTGTCACTAGTGGAAACCTGACATCATAAAATCGTGACATATTTTAGCTTTGGGATATTTTCTTGCTCATCGTTGGTGGAAACCTAATATATCATAGAATCACAATGCATTTAAGCTATTGGCACTTTTGTTGATGTTCATAAGTGGAAACCTAACATGTCATGAAATCCTGATGCTTTTTGGCTATGGATATTTTCTTGCTAGTTGTCAATAGAAACTTGACATGTCACGACATCATGACACTTTTTAGAAACTTTAAAATTTTATGGAGTTCATCTAACCTTATTTCTCCTAATCTAGTATTTTTAACCTACATTGTTAGTACCTCCTGGGGTATTTTGATAGCAAAATTTCAAAACCTAGAGTATTTATCCATTGGGTGAGTAGAGTCCCTTAAAAATAAAAGGATAAATGAGGGGTGATGTATAGATACAAAAATTTTAGATGAAGAAAGGGATGGATGAGATGGTAAAAAAGGATATCCTTGTGATCTTATCATTCAGTCCTTTGATTATCTGGATACTTTTATCCTCCTACATATTCACCTTCCTCTAATTTTGTATCTCCTTCAACTTCCTCTTTCATTTCCCCTTCAAATCTATCTTTTGTTCTTCCTTTGATCTTATGTAACCTATCTTGCCACTTCTTGTCTTCATTCTTCAATGTTTTTTCAACATTGTTTCATTCACTTAGTGTTTCTTCCAGTTATTTGATCGTTTCCTCATCTCATTTATAATTTATTTTAATTAGTCCCCATGGACATAGATGGTCTCTAGATGAGCCCTTGCATACAAAAATTCATCCTGCATTAGGAGTTGAGTGATGTCCTCTACCACCATTTTGACTTGGTAATCTTCCATAGTCGATTCTTCCACTAACTTATCCACTAGAGGTGTGATCTTCATTTTAGTCCTTCACATGGTGCTTGGATCCAGTGCCATTATTTTTGTGTAGTGGGTAGACCTCTTGGTAGATTGAGTGTATTTCTCATTCCACCAGTCATATGCTTTCTTGTTGGTTTTCTTAAATTTCTTGATTTTTACCATATTAGGATGATCATTGGTCTCATCAGTGGGGAGTGACTATAATAGCAAGAAATGAACAACTAGGGAGAATGGAAATTTTACAATTGTGGAATCTACACATATGGGTGATGCAATAGATGTTGCTATGGAGGGGATGGTGGTGACCTGAATTGGTACCATGGATGGGAGTGATGGAGCAATAATAATTTCTATTGGAGGTGGTGAAATATGAACTATTTCATTTGAAACAGTTGGAGTGGCTGGTATGATGATGATGAAGATGTATGTTGTGAGGGTGAAGGTGAAAAATACTAGGGAGGAGATTGTACAATTTTTTGATCAAAAAATGAGGTGAGTTCCTTCGAAGGATTAATGGAAGAAAGAAAAAAGAGAAATAAATGGTCATATCTGAAGTCTCTTTTTGGGGTTGTAGTATCTCCTCGATGTTTGGTAATTTTTAAACTATCTCTTCTTACTTAGGGGTACTTTTGTCTAGATGATGATGGGATTGTCTTCTGTCTTCTTGTTTGGAAAAAACTATTTCCTCTACAACTTCTTCTTGCTCTTTATCCTTTTGTGCCTCCTCTACAGATGCCTATTATGCTATTCTCTTGGTTCTTTTGATCAAAGGGATTTCATCGGAGTCTATCTCTAATTATAATTGTTGGGCCTATACATGTGTCACCTTGGCTAGAGGGGTTGTGCCTCCACTTGGTGTTACAAATATTGGGATTTCTGATCTTGAAATCCTACTCCTGGTAGCTACTGCTCCCAAAGCTATACCTTTAGATCTTGTTTGCACCTAGATGGTTTCGTGATCCCCTGGCCATGTCTCCTGAGGCCTCTCCTTCATAACCCATTATTTTCATTATGGTAGGTGCTTTTACATACTTTCCTACTTTTTATTGTGTGTAGAATTTCACTTTCCTCTTTTTGGAAGAAGAGGGAGGTGTTATAGCTAGGGAAATTTGCAGTGGAACTTGGAAAATTACTTTCCTCTTTTTTTTTCTTATTTTCTTGGTAGTCCTATCTGATATGGTTCCCTCTTTTTGAGTATTGTGAAAGCTTAGGGTAATATTATTTCCAATGGTTTCTACCCAAGTCTTGAAGTACCTATCATATCTATGGGAAAATTCATCATCATTATTGATACCGTATCTTGAGATGGTCATATTAGTTTCACATCTCATGATCCACCAAGCATGTATCTTGGCTTCCATCCAACCCTTACTTTTATACATTATTCGAATAGTATTTTCTTCTAGGAAATGGTCTTGATAATTCTTGGGGTCATAATCCACAATTTATTCATAAAAATAATGATAGGGGGAAATGGTTGCATTTTATCTATATGCCATTCTAGTTCTTCATCTTCGGGGTTGTTCCTTTGTTGCTCTATGTGCTCCCTAGTTGTCTTATTGAACTTTTTTCTTAGACTGTTATTAAGGATTTCCAGTCTTTCTATAAATTTATCAATGGGGTTATACCTCCATCATTGCGGTAACTCCACCAGCTCTAAATCCCTTATAACTTGAATGACTTGTTCATGGTATTGGTTATTTTATAGGGTTATCCCCTCAAACTTTAATTAGAGGAGGCAAGTTTCTTTTCGACCTATGCTTGTGCCAAATTTGTCATTTATGTACATGGTCTACCTATAGTACTCTAACATGAACAACTAGTTTGTAACATAATGAGGGAGCAAGAATGTCTTCCCAGTGAACCCATATAATTAGATGACTACTTGCCTTAACATGAACCAGTACCATTCTTCTATATGTGTGTTCTATAGAAAATTTCTTATCATTGAGGGTAATCTATCCATTTATTTGTCTATAAGCTTCAAAGCGGGTCCCAAGAACTCCTTGTTGAAATTGTAGTAGGTTTCAGTAGTTGTAAGTATAGAGATCCACTCATGCACTACTAACTTTTTGCCTTTCTCATCTTCATCCATAATTGATATGAAAAGCATTTCCTTTGCCATCAATTAAAAGAAAATCCAAGCTAGGTGGGAGAAATATCAGAAGGAAATTTGAGTCTCTTTTTTATTTTGATTAGTTGTTCATGAATTCTATGGTATACGAAGGATGACCAGTTGAATAAAATGAGCATGGTGCCCTGTTCCATGATGGAGGTATCATAAAAATTAGGGTTAGAGATGCACTGAGCGGTGGCAATTTTCCAACCATAGACCTATTCATTTGACATCCTTGCTATGACTGCTAGCATCAAACATAATTTCAAGTTTTTGAAATCAGTGAGGGGGATAGGGGTTTTGGGTAAATTCCTTCCTAATGGTGCTTTCTTCAGTTGTAATTCTAGAAAATCCCTCATGGATTTATTTGGGGTGTAATACCTGGCCTGATAATTTGGGTGGAAGTTCTTAGGTTTAAAAGTGGGGGTATATCCCATAGCAAATGCAGCCACAAAATATTCCAATCTAAGAGTAAATAGGCATCTACTTGTTTTTATTTGGATGATATTCTACTTTGGGTCATAATATTTGGTGATTGTGTGTACCATTTCAGGACAAGGATGCACTAGATAGTAAATATAAAAGGAGAGCAAGGAATGGAAAGTGAAAGTCGAGGGACTAGATGGAGTAATACATATTCTAGCTCTTGCTTCAACGTCTATCCTCAACCTCATCACTTCTTTGGATGTGACCACTATATCCAAAATCCTAGTATATTTATCATGAAAAGGAATGCTCTTGTCATCTTTGTCATACATCATGATTTTTATGGTCAAAGATGAAGCTACTATTGTAGTAATTTTACCTGTATGAGATGGCGATTGATAGGAATTTGTTTTGAGATCACTTCAATGAAAGGAAAACCTTTGTGAGAGAGAGCAATTCTGCAAGAAAATTCTAGAAGAAATGGGATCTATTAGGGTTTCTCAACCATAAATAGTGTTTTCACAAAAACTAGGGAAAAATGCAGTAATTATGGTAGTTTGTCGCTCACATCATCGAATCAACATGGATGTCATATCTGTTCTAACTCATGCACCAACTTTTATCAATGAATAATGATTGGTGCTGCATTTATGGCATCACACTTCCTTTGTTCCTTGAAATTTAAAACTTGCTTTCTCGCTCATTGTGCAACCATGGTCTTCATTCACATTCAAACCATTAAGCTTACTTAAAATATTTATTATCACAAAACCACATATATTTGTAATTATTGGAGATTCTTGTTGACTACCACCATGGAAATTAGACATGTTGCAGAACCATGACAATTTTGAAAAAAAAAAACTTAAAAGAAACATATAATACATAAACTACAACATGTAGGGGAACCTTTCAATGAAAATATAGTTTCAGATGGAAATCATTGATAGGGATGGGTTGGATTATTCCCTGTTCATATTGAAGCTAAAAAAAATTATGCTATTTTTCTATGATTATCTCAAATGGACCTTCCCAAAGGGAGTCAAAATTTTGGTGATTTCCCAATTTTACTCTATTTTTACTCCATATTAAGACTAGGTATTAAGCCTTGAATTTATTGAAGGTATTATTCTTGTAAAACCATTATTTAATCTCCTCTAGGTGCTTCTGGCACTGTATATAAGCTTACTCTCTTTTTTCTTCCAACTGCAATAGTTGCATCAGTTTGTTTCCTACTGGGTCACTATATTCTATTTAATTTTGCTCAGGAAATCGTAAAGCCAGTATCTCCATATGTATGGGGAGGATGGCTTATTTTCCATAAACCAAGGCATACGTGGATGTGTTGATAGATTTATTTATGGTGATCCTATCATCCCATAGTGCTTGATTAATCACGGACTATCAACTCCTTTTATTGTCTTTCAAGGTTCTTTTTAGGATCCTTAGTAAGTTTTTTTTTGTTGACTCTACCAAATTGTTTCCTTATGGGTCATAGTTAGATGAAGTCTTTACGTAAATCCCATACTTGCTAGAAAAATCAATAATATTTTCCCTAACAAAGGATGAGTCATTGTCACTTACCAATGCATCAGGTATACTGAACCTTGTAATTAGACTTTCAATGAATTCAATCACCACCTCTTGATCAACTTTATTTGTAGGTATTGCTCCTATCCATTTGGTGAAGTAGTCTATTGTTGTCAAAATATAATTATGTCCAACTGATGAATTTGGCAATCCTATAAATTCTAAACCCCATTGCTGAAAGGGTTGTTCTACTTGAATAGACTTGATAGGTAAGGTAGCATTTTTATTTCTCCCTACATACCTCTAACATTCATCACATTTTATTGTGATTTTGAAAGCATCGGAGAAGATGTTAGGCTAGTAATAGTATTTCCTGAGTATTTTCAATGTGGTAGTCCTCCATGAATAGTGTCCCCTTGATAAACCTCCATGAAATTCTTCCAGGATCTTTTGCTTTTCTTCATATCTGATGCATCTCAAAAGGATGTAATCCAAGTTTCTTTTGTACAGACCTTTAGGTAGTAAGACATATTTTAGGGCCTTAACCCATACCTTCTTCTTTGTGAAGCATTCAAGTTTTCTAGGCATTTTCCTGTTAGGAAGTATTCAGTGAATTTATCAACCTAGTCTAAATTTTCATCTAACTATCTGATCTCTGGGATTGGTTCTAGAGATTTGGAAGAAACATAGTCTATTCAAGCCCTTCTTACCACTTCTTGGAACAATTCTCTACCCCTTACTAACTTAGTGGGATGGATTTCTACATCATATTACTAGATTTTTGACACCTATTTAGCTCTCCTTTCACCAAGTTTTCCCTGTATTATGAAATTTCTAACATCGGGATACAGTACGTACACCATGGTCTTACTTTGGGATAAAAAATACCTAAAATTTTTTAAGGACTTCATGATAGCGTACACTTGTTTCTCAATGAAGTTATATATTTCTTCATGTTCTTGCATAGTTTATCTTAGGAAATCAATGGGTCTTTCTTCCTTGTCTTCTTCCTTTATGGGTGAGAACCACAACATAACTTTCTTGTTCACCAACTACATACAAGATGAAATATCTTGAGTAATATGGGTTTATGAGCATAGGTGATTGGTATATAGCTTATTTAATCCTTTTGTATACCTCTTTCCTTGGATCTATCCATCTAAATTCAACATTATTTTTAAGTAGTTCAGTCATGGGTTTTATTATCTACGTGAAATACACGATGAATTTTTGCACGAAGTTGACTTATCCAAAGAAAGATTGTAAATCTTTCTTGTTCAATGGTAAAGGGAGGTTTAAGAGAGTTATTACTCTTTCTGGATAAATTACCAACCCCTTATTAAAAATAATATGTCCCAATAGGGTTCCTTATTCAAAAGGAAATATTAACTTCTTTGGGTTCAAGGAAATGTCAAATTATCTATATTTTTCAAAAAACATCCAAATATGCCCAATGTGATCTTATTTTTTGTGGGAGAATACTATCATCTCATCTAGATAAATTACTATTATTTTATTGACTAGTTCCTTGAATGCTAAGTCCATTTCTCTTTGGAATATGGCCCCAACGTTAGACAAACCAAAGGGTATTAGTTGGTAATATGATTATTCTTAATTTGGAAGCTAGCCCCTGCTATCAAACAAACTTTTAAGAGTTAGTAGGCCTTTGGGTATATGATTATTCTTAATTTGGATCAACCTGTCATCTTCTTCATCTTCTAGGACTCGATCATTCAAATGATTCATCTCATATATCAAGAAGTCTAATATTTGTTCATAATTTTTGAAAACTTGCCAGAAGATGTCTTTATCTAGGATCGAAGGTCTATAAATTAGCCTTACTATTTTTGACTTATGTATAATATTGGCTATGGAGCAATAGTTGACTTCCACATATTCTAGTAGATAAACATGGGTGTTACATTCTCTAGGAATGGACTTATTGCTTAATGTTTTAAAAGCCTCAAATAGATTCCATACATTATTTTGATAAGCCTTCAAGTAATGTTGCTTGCTAATGCATTTCTCTATGTCTTGGTTGATGATCACCTCCGAGTCTCCATATATTTGCAATTGTTTGACCCCTAATTTTATAGCTTTTTTCAAGACTAAACATAGTGTTTCATATTCTGTTGCATTGTTAGTGTAGCTCCATGTTAATCTATATGAGAAGACCTTCTCATCACTTGTTGGTGATACCTACCTTGGCTCCATTATTACATCTATAACCATCAAATAAGAGTTTCTAAATCTGATTAGTAGGAGGGTATTTTAATGTAGGAGTCTTAGGTATATTGGGTTTATTAATTAAGTTCCTATACTTATTTTTATCATGGCATTATAGTCCTCCAAGGAGTATTGGTCTTCAGTTTTGAGGTCTTCCATAACTTCATCCATCAAATATATTTCCCCTATCTCTTAAACAATCAATTAAAATTTATTTGTATTCTTGTTACCTTCCTCTATCTTCTCAATGTGAAAATATGAAGGTTTCTCATTGAAAATCTTAATCGTCCTTCCATTAAATGAAATTTGCATATGTGAGTAGTCAAGTGAGAGATATCCTCCCAATTTGGCTATGAATTCCCTTGAAAGACACATTCCAAAATAAGGTTCTAGGTCAACCACTACTACTTCTTGTATGATTGTAATCTGGGGCATTTTATTCAATACTATGGGTATGTCTTTGATTATTTCTACAATTTTGATTGGGATGTCATCTAATTGTAGCACTCCCACATTTTTCCTAGTATAATCCATTCCTATGATGTCACACATGACTTTAGGGATAATTGTGGTTGTTACATATGAGTCTATCATACAATTGTGTACCACCCATCCTTCCATATGTAAGGACAAATAGAAGGTATGAGGCCTATTTTTTCTTGAGATCGATATTGTATTACCTTGGCTAGATTCAACTAAGGGTGAGATTTTGTTTTATTTTTATTATCTTGAGATATTCTTGTAGCAAATCAATTTGTCTCGGGAGCAGCAATGCATCATTCATGATTACCTTTGAAGGAATATTTTTCAATTCTTAACATCAACTTGTTTATCCTTTTCCCTCATAGGTGGATCATACATGTTCTTGTACCCTTGATTTACCTCTATTCTTTACCTTTTGGTCAAGGAAGGGTATCTCAATTTATCTCTTGTATGTTCTTGAGTCTCAGTTTCTTTTAGTGATGCATCACTTTTGTTTGTTTCCACCCTCTACTTTTGAATAGGATTTAGGGGTACAACCTCATGGATGGTCCCCTTTTTGGCTTGACCTTTTTCTATCGAGGGCACTTTCGAGGGATTAAGCTCCTTAGGATCAATTTGAAGGGGTTTTTTACCTGACCTAGTTAATACTACAACCTATTCTACTGATGGCATCATAAAATTATGGCTAGTTTCCTTGATCATATTAACTTATATTTTATGAGCTCTTTTTGCTTTATCAATAGCATATGATATTGGTGAACCATGCACAAACTTTCCCCATGAGGATCGTTACATGTAGAGCACCAATAACCAAATTCAATTGGAGATGCAAAAGATTCATCTTCTTTATTAGCATATACTATTCTTGGCCTTTCTGTATACTTACTGGTTGAAGCTTGGTATTTGTTTACCTATGGTAACATTCTTGGTTGAAAGTTCCTTTTAGGTTCCCTCAAGTCCATTGAGGTCATATCATTGGTCAAGTTTTTCATATCCATTTGTATATCTTGGAGAATTGTCATCTCAGAATCAGGTGCTGGTAAGGTGGGTATTAAAGGTAAAGCTAGGAATTCTTGGGGAGCTTGTATAGTTGAGGGAATTGGTAATCTAGACAATTTTGGTGGATCTATCATAGGATCCAAAGCAGGATATGATGTTTTTGCATTAGGATCCTGAGAAAATTATGCAAATATAGGTACTATCATTTTTGGGAGCAACCTTCCAATAGCAATAAGGTCATTTTCTGCTTTGAGAACTTCATGATGGTTTGATCTGGGATAGTCTTGTACCAATATAAAATTTTCCTCTCAAGGATATAACTAGTAATTTCACCATGATATTATCCTTTGTGATATTATGAATTACTGTTAGTGATGCAACATATTGACAGTGCTCATAACCATTTTTTCTAGTGCCATCATATGTAGGTAATACCTTCAAAGCTACCTGGGAAATAGGATTCTATACTGCCAAATTTAGGGGACCTGCATTGTTCCACGTAGGATAGGGTTGGACATTCTGGTTTTGATTGGTGGCCATTATAACTACTATGTTGACTAAAGTTACAAGCACAAGATAGGCTATGTTAGAAGATCCATTGGTAGTTGTACTAGGAGGGATTGCAATGGGAGGGTTCACCACATTGGTTGACCCGGTAGTAATGGTAGAGAAGGAGTTTGATCTAGAAGATAAAATAGGGTTTACTCTGAGGCTACCAAGGTGCAATTCCAAAAAAATGATGGGTTCTTCTGAATTTTTAGCTTTTGATCTAGTTCTCATGTATTTCAATACTTAACAAAAAATTGGATATAAATATTTTTTATATTTGATATTTAAAATAGAGTCACCAAGTGATTTGATTTTAAACAAAACAAATACAAACACCAAATATTTAATCTACGTATGTAGTGGTATTTGGTTCCATCGGGTGTGCCAAAAACTATTGGTCCAAAATCTACCTATGGTTGGTATTGCACCCAAGACATGGCTAATATTGAATGAATGGTCAAACTGTAAGGTTTAACTTATTCAATATCTGGAGAAGTTTGGTTCCTTTAGGAGGTTATAACTAGCTTTAAAGTAATTGAGGGGAATAAAAGAGTGCTAGAAAGGAATGTAAATGTAGCCGAAGATATAATTTAATATGGTACAAATTAAGCAATAGTAAGAAATGAACAAAACCATGAAAGGGAGCAACTACCACAACCTCTTAATAGACTAACCAGTTATTTATCATACATAGAACACAATTAAATCAATATTTATCTTCATATATTAGCAGTTCCAAGACTAAGAAATAAACATGAATAAGAATCAAGAAATAAGAATTAATATTACGTTTACTCAATTAAATTAGAAACATCTATTCATTCATACATACTTTTTTTGCAAGATATTTGAACCAGAGGTTAAACATAGATCTTTATAGTATTTGCTCCTTCCAAAAGTTAAGTCCATACAACTTGTAAATTCCTAAGATCCGATCCTTTAACAAGAGGTCAATACTCTTATTTATAATCTCTCAATGGTTCAATATTTCAAAATACAAAAATAGTTTATTTAAAAACTATTACAAAGCCAGATGACCATTCTGGTACAAGCACTCTACAGTATCATTGGTCTGGAGACAAACAAAGAATTGAATCTCTAACTGTAATATGATTGATCCATGTGTACCAATGGGTAGTGGAGGTGGTCTAGAACTCTGATTCATCCATATTTCCCCTAGTGTGTCTATATCCATTGATCTAGAAACAACCATATCAAACTATAAATATCACCATCCTTGATTGTAGCTACTAATTATCAGGTAGTGTATTTACTAATTGTCATGAATTTGTGACACTTTCCTATGTTTGAGCCTCCCCAGTCTTTGTTGCAAGTAGAAACCTTACATGTCATGGAATTGTGACATCTTTCATCTTTGGTCCCTTTTCTTACTTGTTACTAGTGGAGACTTGATATGTCACGAAATCACGTTGCCTTTTAGATCTTGGTCCTTTTCTTGCTCTTTGCCAACAAAAACTTGACATGTCACAAAATCATGGCATCTTTCAACTCTAGATCCTTTTCTTACTCATCGTTGGTGGAAACGTGACATGTCATAGAATCGTGACATATTTTGGCTTTGGGTCCTTTTCTTGCTTATCACTGGTGGAAACCTGAATTGTCATGGAATCACGATGTCTTTCAGATTTTGGCCCTTTTCTTGCTCTTCACCAGCAAAAACCTGACATGTCACAAAATCACAACACTTTTTAGCTATGGGCCCTTTTCTTGCTAGTCACTAGGAAAAACCTGACATGTTTCAACATCACGACACTTTTTGGAAACTTCAATTTTTTTGGAGATTCATCATCGCCTTATTCTTCTAATGTAGTCTTTTAACCTATAGTTAATAACTTGATAATATGATGTAAGAAAACAAATAGCTATAAATATTGATCATATTATTCCTACCATGTTGGAATCTAGCTAGCAAATCTATTTCATTCTCTCAACATATGCATTATCTTATAGTCCAAAATAGAAAATCACAACTATAGGGAAATAGAATTTTAGTTGTAATTTCTCTATTTGTAGTTTGGAATTGGCCATTATAGTTTCAACTATATATCTTGAATGTTGTTAGATAGTTCAAGGATGTGTTAACATATATTAGAAAAAGTTAGTAAAAGTAAGAATTAGAGTCATAGTTAGAATCAGAGTGAGATAGATCAATAGTTGGAACAACAAAGAAATTAATGATATTTGTTTTATGATAACTCTAATGAGGAATGTTGTTTATTTATGTTTTTATAGAAAACTATATTTTATTGCTTTTTATGGAAAACACCCCTTTAGAGATGCCACATTCAGGAAACACCCAAGGAGGCAGGGGTATATAATCCACCAAAATTACCCAAGGCTCACACATGGCCTGCCCTATTTGGCACACTCAAGAGAATGCCTAAAACAACAAAAAGTAAAGAACACAAACAAACACAAAAATACCAATAAACACAAACACACAAAAACAACAATAATAATTAAAAAACACAAAAACAACAAAAGATAAAACACACACACAAAAACAACAAAACAATACAAAAAATACAAGCACAAAACACAAAAAACAAAAAAACAACAAAAACACACAAAAAACAAAAGAAAAAATTAAAATTAAAATTTAAAATTACCATAAAAAATAATAATAAAAACAACAAAAAAAATACAAAACAAAACAACAAAGACAATAGACAAATACAAAAACACATGTACCTAAAAATCAAAGAGAATGCCTAGCCAAAAGTAAATCATCAACAAGCCATGCATGTACCAGCTAGAAAGGATGACAAAAAACTAAATACTCAAGGCTCATGTATATTGCAGTAGTCATAAGGCTTTCTCCATCCCGATTTCACCATGACTAGTTCTAGCAACATCCTCCTTATATTTATTGATCAAAGAAATAATTCTATGCTTGATGCCCTCAGGATCATCCATGTTAGCAAACTAGTTGATCCAGGTGATCTCTCTTAGACCTCTATCCAATCCCCAATTATAAATAGCATAATCCACCTTGTTTGCAAATCTCTACACATGAAAGTACTCCAATGAGTGACAAAGTTCTTTTATAGTATAAATAATAATCACAACCTCTAGTTATAGAGTGAGGAAGATTGTTTCTTGTCTTTTAATTGGTTGATGATCACTTGGGAATCCCCTTTAACATAAATATTCTGCAAATTTTGATTAAGAGCCCACAATAGACCTTCAAGGTGTCCTTGTGCCTCATCATGATTATTAGTGGTATCTTCAAGGCTAAATAAAAAACAATCTCTCATATTCCCTTTGTCATCATGAAAGATGCAACCCTTATCAACTTTACCCGGGTTCCCCCGATACGCATCATCAAAGTTGAACTTAACAAACCCTTTTATGGGGAGGTTGCCAAAAGCTTTCAGTGTGACTCTTAGAGGTTTTATTTTTCTTGATTGGGAACCAAATTATTTTGTCATATAAATGTTGGCCCAACCATTGAATCTTTATATCTCTAAGATTACTATCTAGGGGTTTATCCCAATCCTTCCACTGCTTGACCAAAATGAATTCCACCACCACCCTCTAAATAGAAAATCAAGTTTAGAATTTTGAGATTCTTTCCTCCATAAAAATAGTTTTTTTTCTCCATAATTAAATAGCCCAAATAATATAAGTAGGTGTCAATTCCCAGATGGCTCTAATATAGTTAGGATCAGAGTTTCAGCCAACCCACTCCAAAATCAGATCCCTTATAGTTTGAAAATTATGGAGGGGCTCTCCAAGAGTTTACAAAGTCTTTCCAGAGGGATTGGGCAAAGGGGAAAGAGATGAAGAGATGGCTATATTGTATTCCTTAATAGTTCATAATATATATATATATATATATATATATTTTTAATTGGTTATATGAATGGTGTACATTGAATGTTGTTTATTCTTTATTATCTTGCATTTCTAAAATCTATAGTTTGAGTAAAAATTTCTATCATTTGGAAATTATATTTTTTAGCTAGTTATTATACTCTTTTATTCTTTAAAATATCTAGGTGAACATATTTTGTGACAATCAACCTTCATTATTACTATACTTGACTTGTAAGAACATTTAGAATCGTAGGTTCTCTATAAGTTATCATAATGCATAGACAATGCCTAGTGTCTCATAAGTATAAGTATCAAGACATGAATAGGCTAATTTAAGAGCTTATATAATCCTTCAGTTATTATATCTATATTAGGATATAGAACTAATTTATTATCCACATTCATGCAATGATCCATGTTGATGGGTTAATTAGGTCCATTGTTCTCATTTGTTAGTTTCTTATTTTATTGACCTAATTACTTGACTATCCATTGAAACTCAAAATTCTATATCATTATTAGATATTAGAATCTCAATATCATTGTTATT
Source organism: Wollemia nobilis (assembly GCA_028583015.1). NCBI lineage: Eukaryota > Viridiplantae > Streptophyta > Pinopsida > Araucariales > Araucariaceae > Wollemia > Wollemia nobilis. Next base: position 9,412,673 of record JAQPPZ010003067.1, read on the forward strand.
TAACCCTAAGAAGGCATAAATACCATTGACTTGATTCTTCAAGATAGATATTGTGTCATTGATATTATTAATATTTTACTTCATTAATCTATTTATACATAAATAGTCAATTTACTTCTAAAGGGAATCCTTAGGGTAAATGCTTCCACTATGGTAGTAGAAGAGAAACTTATGGTGGATTGAATTTGAACACTATAAGGACTAAAATTATTCATACCTTTCAAAATATATTTTTGTTTACTTGGAATATATGGAGGATGCTTTTTACAAATCATAAATTATTCATCGATATAATGTCCCTTACAAAAGGCCTTAGATCTATTCTCAGTTTTAAAAGTAAAGGGATATACCATGCACTACTAATTGACATTATTGTCATAGTTGGGAAATAATATTTCCTAAAAAATGTTATCATAGATATATCTTATTTTGATCATTTTAACAATTCAAAATGGAATAGGCATCCTTTAAGTGTCCCAACATACTTGATAAACATACAAAAGTTATCGACACTTAAGATAGACAAGCAAAGAAATAAATATACAAAAATTACCTTATCAATTACTTTGTATTGCTCCTTTAATTTTTATTTTCTTCCATTATAGGAAACAAAAAATATTACGTTAATACCACTTGTAATGAAATAAGTTATAAAAATAGCAATCTATAAGCAATTTTCAAACTTTTCAACAATACATAATGAAAGATGCCAATAATAACAACTCTAAGATGAATTTCCTAAAAACATATCCAAATTAAAGGAAAATTTATCATAGACCACTTAAAAGGGTGAAGTATTAAATATGCATAGAAGGTGATACAAAAATATTATTATAACTATTAAGTTGATTTTCTATTTTACTATTAAAGTAATATTGCACATATATTTTAGCATGAGTTGAGAGTGAATGAAGTCAAAAGTGAGTGCGAGCAGTAGCCATTAATAAGGGAATTTGGAAGCGAGTGTGAGCACAAGCTTAAAATGAGTGTAGCCAAAAGTGAGTGTGAGGATGAGACAAGAGTGAGTGCATCCAAAAGTGAGCGCAAGCTAGGAGTGAGTGCATCCAAAAGTGAGTGTGAGCACTAACCATGAGTGAGGGCAATTGAAAGTGAGTTCTACCATGAGCTATGAGTGAGTGTAGCTGAATGTGAGTTCCAATGTGATACAGGAGTAACTACAACCAAAATTGAGTGCAATCACAAGATAAGAATGAGTGCAGCCAAAAGTCAGTATGAGCATGAGTTAAGAGTGAGGAGGAAGTGTGAGCAGGAAAGCAAAAAGTACAAAGAAAAGTGTGATCAATGAACAAGTTCCACTTCTTATTCTAGATCTTAGGATAATTTAAAGGATTCATTTGAATAAAATATAGGTAACATGGAAATAAAATAAATTGTGAAAGTCCTTATTGAAGGTATGAATGACCATGTTGGAAGTATGGATGCCCTAGCTAGCAATAAGAGGAATAGTGAATCTATGGAAATTCTACACCAGAAGTGATTATCAAGAATGGTATGATTGAGCTTGATATAATGGTTCTTAAAACCAAATGGTTAATATGTAAGTTTCATGGATATTGGCTAGGTTATTTTGAGATTAAAATTTGGATCAAATGGAAGTGGGGATTGAATTCAAATTACTCCATGAATTTTCTTTCAAAAGGATTTTTCCTCATTATTTTATCTAGTTCATAAATAAGGGATAAAATAATGGATAGAGGCCCATGGTTTAGGGGAAAAGATACATTATATTTAAGACCTTGGAGTGAGAATTTTTTTGTGGACACAAAAACTATTAAAAGGCTTCTAGTATGGATTAGGCTTTTTGGACTTCCTTATCAACTCATCAATAAGGAGGTTTTGAAGAATATTGGTAATACTCAAGGTGAATTCATTTAGGATGGACCAATTATAGAAGGCATGTTGTATACACTCGAATATGTGTTGTCATTATATTTCTAAACCTTTACTGCAATCGATTAGGATTAAATATGAATCAAGAGAATGGGATCAACAAGTGGATTATGAAAATATTGCATTCCAATGTTGTAAATGTCATGAAACTAGGCACATGGTAAGAGACTAGAAAGTGAAAATAGAGGAAGAGATAAATTTTTGCGCATGAGGGTAGATTAAATTTGAAACAAGGAGATCAGACCACAGGAGAAGCTAGGTTAAATCCAATATTTCCACTCCAAAGAAAGTGGCTATAAAAATCCCTCTACATAATCACATGGCATAGATACCTAAAATATGTCATATTAAGGAGACTACCTCTATGGACACCTTTTAAGGCCATAAGACCCACCTTGGGCAATCTCAAGCCTTAAATATGTTTCTCACCACTCAAACAGGGGAAATTTACCTTTGTAGCCTGGATCATCCTACCAAGAGATGGCCTCCAAAGACCGTATTACCTTGAGATGGTCAATATTCATGGCTTACCTACCCTGGGATGGACACACCTAAAAAATATAAAACTTGAGCACCAATCAATGGTTTGAGCAATTACAATTGCCAACTATTACAATGATGCAATAGTTACCAAGAAGCAATTACATTTCTTGACTTTAAACTATTTCTTGGCTTCTCAAGGAAGCCTTACACTCCCATTGGGAAATATTTTTAAGAATGCCTTACCCCCATTAACAAGAGTCAATTTTTCAAGAATTGAATTACTACAAAATTGGAGATCAAAGAGACTTAAATTTTTTAAGCAACGACATGCTACCAATATTCAACCATGGAGCTTCAAACCATGACAATGAACCATTTCAAATGTTGAATATTGAATTTGAACTCCTTGCACCATCCAAAGCTCTTGATCTATGTCAAATCCTACCATTAAGTCATTCTTCATGAGCGCACCCTTGAGCATTAATCATACAGATCAAACTCGACATCACCTCGCATCGACCATAAGGAATTCATCTGTAGTTCAAAGGTCATATCACCCTGATATGGCCCGTAGGTGCAACCATCTCACCTTCATATGTTCAGTAGACCAGACCATATTGCACATAGATGATCTCCTGGTAGAGATATGTTGTCCATGTTTTCTTGTACTCAATATATTTAACATCATTTCAATTAATAGCTAGCATGCTTAGATTTCATTTTATTTATCTGTTTATTGTATTTCAACTTTCTTTATGATTTCTTTGTCATGGACATAGGCCTTATCTTGAAAGGCTCTTCAGATGCTATTAACACCTTTTAGGTTTATTTATGTGCATATTTTAGGTATCTACAAGGAGACAACAACATAAAAGACTCAATATCATCACCCCTTGTGGAGGTCACAAGAAACCCTCTCCAAGATGGTTTGTGGGATTGAAGAAGATCCTACGTATTACATCCAAAGGATTATTACTATAAATCATTGTATCAAGAAGGGTAGCACATCCCTAAGAGGGATTTTATTGTAATATCATGAGAAAGAATGGATATCATTGTTAATAAAAGACACCATCATTCATTATATATATCTTGTTCTTGATATTTGTGGTTTCATTATTATTGCTATATTTCAATATTAGTGTGCTTGGATGTATGGTCTTTTTCATATCTTCAATGGTGATCATGGTGGGAAACATTAAAATTTTCCTCATAGCACTTAATTATATCATCATCATTTGTAGTTTTATTTATGAGATTTAGCTTATTAAGAGGTCCTCATAAGATAGGTTATATATCGGATAAATATCAACAAAAAAGTCTTTACAAACACTAGCTATTTTATGCACACCTTTTAGTCTACAAAATCTTATAGGAAAAACCCCCACATCTCACATATCTCATCTCACACATTCACATCTAAATGTATAAATTTTGTGATAAGGTTAACATTTTAATTTGTGATTTTTATACATTATGTGGTGTCTTCCATTATTTTTTCAAACACATTTAGATTCACTCATAATATTCTAAGCAATTAAAACAAACATCCATAATTTGCATTAGAATGTACATGTAAAATTTTAATGCATCTCATACACACTAGATTTTTTATAAAAAAAACATGAATTCCTATTAATAATAAAATAAAAAATTCTAAAAACATGAATCTAACATTATATATCGCATACATACATACATACATATATCTAGGTATACATCTATGCATTCATACTACAATGTCTAGGTATACATCCATAATCCATAATTGCATCCATAATTGCATCCATACCATAAAAATAAAAACATAATATAAACACATGATGAGTCATAAATAAAATATATATCATATATATGGTAAAATGTCTCATACATCATGGTAAAAAATTACCCGTAGGCTACAATCGTGTAGATCCTCATACCTTACACCCAAAAAGAAACCAATACATGGTCATAAAATTCAAGCAAGGCCTACACCTCCAGAGTCATCTCTGTCCTCTCTCATGTCTCTATAATTATACCTAGATCCACTAGCTACTTATATCTCCAACCTCATTAATGACTTACGACTGAGCTGGACTCATGAAACTGACTCACTACATATTATCTGTTGGGATCCTCCTACCAAGGACTGCTCTGATAAGTGACAACCAAGTAGATTGATCCAACCCTTTAAATATAGAATGTAATCCATGTTAGATCAATGTTAAGCATGTTAATCACTCAATAGAGTCTATAGTATGACTAGCTCTTCCTGTAACCCCACCATATTTACTATAGCAACTATAGCCTAAGTAGTTTCTATAACCTACCTCTATACTATAGTTGTAGCTACCAACTAAACCTGTAGAGAATCCAATCTACTATCCTAGAATTTCTCTTTGTTATATAGGTAACCATTTGTATATGCAGAGTCTCTTGCTATGTGATCAGCTTGTCAATCTCTATCTGGGTGCTATCAACCTGGGCCTTGAGAAGATCCCTCTCCTTGGAGAATCCCCTCCACTATTGCTACCCACTACTAAGCTAAATTTGTATTACTACAAGGGTAGTATCTCACTTTGCAAACACCATATAGAATTTTCACTTATGCTCTCAATTGATCCATCTCATCCTAAGTATCCTCCTCATCCTTGCCCTCCTCCTGTGGCTCCTCTACCCCTTCTATGGGATGGTCCCAATCTCTCTATGTTCGATGATGAACTTATTTCCCTACCTCACCCACCTCATCTCCTAAGGCATCAATTATCACACCCTCCACTACTACAACCTTAATAGACCTACCCATTAGCACACCTCCCTACCACAACTGAGTCACCCACTAGGTATCATACTTTCCTATGGTACCTAGATCAACTATCATCAGATCCTCATCATATGCTAATGGAACCACTCGAGGCCACTCCAACTATGTCTCCACCCCTCTATGATGATTAATCATAGGCTCCTCAAGAAAACCTTGATAGATGCCAAAATATCATGTGACACGAGTATTGAAATTACTCTCACTTTTTGCCATATCACCCAACCATCCACTTTCCATGACTCACGCACCCCAGCTATGCCATTACCTCTACCCAGGAAGGACAATCCATATAAGACCTCTAGATAAATTAACCTGGCCTCAACCCCTCAAGAGACTCTACATAATGGGATAACCTACCTGTATGAGGTTGGATTTGACCTATATCCAAGGCTCACCTCCACCAAGCCATATATATGATATCAGTATCCTTCATATCTTCTCATGATACTAGTAGTCCCTCTAGTTTTTCTACTTGGATGTGCTCCCATCCCCAAACTTGGAGAATGATACTGCATATCAATCCACATCAATATCAATGTTTTATATCATATAAATCATCATATAGAGGAGCAAGTAGAGTTCTACCCCATGCCATGATTAATTGATCCTGAGCATCATACTCTATCAGATCATGTACCACATAAAGGAGATTCTATGTGAACTTTGCTCCTAAAGAGTAAGGTAGTAGGATGTTTGAAATAATGCGCATCAATACTACATACCTTCTACTAAACACCTGTGCATCATACCATGCTCTAATTAGCACCCCATCGCTATCCATGCACTACCTAACAACTTCAACCCCTAAACCAAATACTCTTTGTAGTACTATGCTCTATTGTAGAAGAGGAATTGAGATGATTAGGTATACCTCAATCAAAACATGAAATATTTGGTACACATCCTCTAATGTAACCATAATATCGCCAATAGAGATATGGAATGTGTTATTTTGTCTATCCTAGAAATTAGCCAAGACCATTATATAGGCTTGATCTAACCTCACTACCTCTAGGTGAGTCACCTACTTAAGGCCAATTACCTCAAACCACATCCACTCGTCATCAGTGAGCTCATATCATAAATCGTCAAAAAGGGTTGGCACTCTATGGTCGGTCTTCAATAGCTGAAGCCCAAAAAACACAAAAATCAACAAAAGAAACAAAAACAAGAAAAGAAGTTGCAAAAATTTCACCAAAAAATCAACAAATTTGCATAATAATGTAACCATCTAGAACCAATATGATCTGCAAGCGAGACCATCTCACCTTGGGATGGTCATTGCAACAATTCAAATTTTGACTATTTTTTTAAAACTAGTTGTCCCACCCTAGGATGGTCCCCAAGCTCCCAAAAGGGAAATGTATCTACCCAAGACAACCCTAGAATAGGAGCCCAAAAAAAATTGTGAACATGCACAAAAATCAAAAATCAAAAATAAAACACACACCTAAGTAACCTACATTACATTTCCTAATCTAAGGTGGGTTCATTACCTTAATTTTTCAAATGAGGTTCATTTTTCACATTACTTAATGAGGTTCATTTTAAATCAAAAAATAATAGAGAGGTGAACATGAGTGCATACCTTTCTTGCTCCAGCTCCTCCACTAGTCGAAGCCTTATGCTGATCCATGGTAAAAATAGGTAGGTAGTTTGGTAGTGTCCCGGGTCAGAAATAATCTCCTCCTCCTCTCTTCTCCTTTTCTCCAATTTCCAGTAGTGCAAATGATGTCAAAAATTTGGAAAAAATATTTTTATATTTTTAAATTTTCTACGATCGCCCCTTGAAAAAATGACCACGTTCGATGCGATCATCCTACCCTGAGATGACCCCATAATTTGTAGAATGGAACCATACTACCCTAGTATGGCCCCAAAATTACAAGGATTACAAGCATCCCATGAACATCTCTAACATCAACTAGGGTATTCAATAGCACCTAATGGTCCATCTTAATAAAAAAATATCCAAAGACACCTAATTCCTTTGGTCAAATCAATTTTAAAAGGCTCCAAATATGCCTAATATCTCTAGTAAATTTTAAAAGGCTCCAAATATGATTTATACCTTTGGTCAAATCAATAAAAAATCTCCAAAAGTACCCCAATTCCTTTGGTCATAGTAGTTCAAAAGGGTGTTGAAACAAATTGAAATGCTATCATCTCAATTCCCTAAGAAAGCCATGCGACTGGAATGCTCCAAGGGATAGTGATGTACATTTTATTTTTCCATTTAATATTAAAGAGACAATCGACTAGAGTGATTTACTTCACTTAAAATCAAATTGCTATTATCTCAATTTCCTAAGAAAGCCATGCGGTTGGACTGCTCTAAGGGATAGAGATGTGTAATTATCAATAATGGTCAAATCACGGTTGTAACAGGTTTTTCCTCTTTCATATTTGTAAAAGTCCTAATAAAACCCAAAACAAGTCATATTGGTCAAGCAACTCATTTCTTTCATCACTTTCCATCTCCTCATCGACTCGTCACTTAAGGGGGTAGTAATACATCAAAAAATTCATAATCAAATCAATAATTAAACACTTAATCAATGTAAATTGTATTCATTCAATAAACACCACCAAAAACTATCATACACTTATCTATTTTCTAGGGTAAAAGAAAAAATATCAACAAAAGCTTGGTAAATCTAAAATCTAGGAGAAAGCATCTACCCGAAATGTAGGAGTGCCAAGACCAGGTATGCCAAAAGTTTTCACTTGTAGACAATCTACCCACAGAAAAATAGAAGCCATCATTTTTAGAAAATCTACCCATGGTCAAAAGGTCTACCTAAAATTTAAGTCCACCAAATTTTTGGAGTTAATTATTCAAATATGCATGCTCTTTCCATTATTGGGGCATCTAACATTGATTAGATCAGTGAACACAATCAACCCTCAATTTGACTTTAGGTGATCTATTTTTACTCCATGTTATGTTTTCACACAATGCATCCCAAAAAGGGGCATCTTTAGACATATAAAACATGTCATATTGAGGAGACTACCTATATGGACATCTTTTAAGGCCATAAGACCCACATTGGGAAGTCTTAGGGCTTAATAATGGTTCTCACCACTCAAATAGGAGCAAATTTTCTCTTTGCAACCTGGACCATCCTACCAAGGTATGACCTTAAAAGATCATCCTACATTGATATGGTCAGTAGTCATGGCTTCCCTACCCTAGGATTATTATGCATGAAAAATCAAATTCTCAAGAACCGAGCAACAATTTGAGTAGTTACAATTGGTAGATATGGGCAACGATGCAATGATTATCAAGAAGCAGTTATGTTTCTTGATTTTTAATTATTTCTTGGCTTCTCAAGAAATCCTTAGACTACTATTAGAAAATCTATTTAAGAACACCTTATCTCCATTAACAAGAGCCCAGTTTTCGAGCATTGAATTGCTATCAAATTGGAGATCAAAGAGACTTATAAATTTTAAGCAATGAAGTGCTACCAAAATTCGATCATAGAGCTTCAAAGCATGACAATGAACCATTTCAAAGGTTGAATATTAAATTTTCCCTCCTTGCATCATCCAAATATCTTGATCTATGTCAAATCCTACCATTAAGTTGTTCTTGATGAGTGCACCCTTGAACATTAATCATACAGATCAAACCCGATGTCACCTCACACCAACAATAAGGAATTCATCCACAATTCAATGGTCATATTTTCCCGAGACAACCCGCAGGTGTAGTCATATTGCCTTGAGATGGTCAACAGACTAGACTGCCCTACACAAATATGATCTCCCAATAGAGATCCATTTTCCATGTTTTCTTGTGTTGAGTAGATTTAGCAACAATTCAATTACTAGCTAGCATAGTTAGATTTCATTTTTTACATTTGTTTACCATATTTTAGCTTTCTTTATGATTTATTTATCATGGACATGAGTTTATATTGGAAGGCTATTAATATGCTATTAATACCTTTTAAGCTTCTTTGTGTGCAGATTTCAGGTATCTACAAGGAGATAACAACATAAAATATTTAATTTCATCACCCCTTATGGAGGTCACAAGAAACCCTCTCCAAGATGGTTTGTGGGATTGAAGAAGATCTTGCATATTACATCCAAAGGATTATTACTATAAATAACTGTATCAAGAAGGGTAGCACATTCCTAAGAGATATTTTATTGTAATCTCACGAGAAAGAATGTATATCATTGTAAATAAGAGTACACCATCATTCATTATATATATCTTGTTCTTGATCTTTGTGATTCCATTATTGCTATCTTTCAATATTATTCTGCTTGGATGTATGGTATTGTTCATATGTTCACATGGAAAAGGCAATTATATTTCATTTCAGTCAGACATTAGAAGAAAAAAATGATATGGGGGATGAGGAAGTACAATGCACAAGTTCAAATATAGAAGGATCTAAAGGTGTGAAGGAAGAGGGGAAGGCAAATTTTAAAACAAAAGAATATGGGGAGACACATTTTAAAATAAATGAGGTGAAGGAGGCCAATCTTAATCTAGGTAAATCACCTTTATTATCCTCAAGTAGCAGAAAATCTTCTCCTTACAATGAAAATGAAAGATGTAGAGAGTATATTCCTTGCACTTTAGGATTTCAATAAAGAAAATATTATGGAGGAAATCCAAGAAAATTTTGGATGTTCAGGCCAACATAAGAAAGTGATGACTTTAGAGGATCATATATTCAATTTAGATTTTTTAGGGAAACATAAAGAATAAAATGCTAACGAATCTATTCCTTGCACTTTCGACTCTTTAGGGAAACATAAATCATTAGAAGAGAAGCCTCGTTTTGGACAGTATGAAAAAATAGAAGAGATTTATGAAGATGAGAGTGTTGGTGGGAATAAAAGAAGGGGAGGAAGGCCATTAAAGTAGGAAAAAAGATAAAAATATACTCAAAATGCTATTTATTTAGAAATCCAAATAAAAATATCATAGGTGTTAACAAGAAGTGGGGATAATCCCACTAATAAAAATAAAAAGTGTTGATGATGAAAATTATATCATGGAATATTAGGGGTATGAATAAAACCCCTAAAAAAGAGTTATTAAGGAATTAATAGGATGTTATAGCCTTGATTTTATTTTAATACAATAAATAAAATTAAGTAGTGAGGAATGTAAGGATGCTTTAAGAGGATTTGGAAGACAAGTGATTGTTTAGCAGTTTCTTCTAGAGGAGCTTTCAGAAGCATTACAATAACTATTAGAAGTAAAAAGTAATTGGGTGGCTGGATTATTTTGCAAGAAAGACAAAAATATCAAAGTTGGGGTTATAAACGTATATGCTCCAACTATAGTTTCTCATCGTGAAAGATGTTGAAAGGACCTTAGCACATTTTTATCAAATACAATGATGATTCATTGTGATCTACAGATTCTTGGAGGAGATTTTAATACTATTATATCTTCTTTGGAAAAGAAGGGTGGCATTCTAGGATGGTCTACATCAATGCAATATTTTTCTTCATTTGTTAACTCAAATGACCTTTGGGATCTTAGTCCCTCAATCATTCAGTATACATGGGATAATAGACGTATTTGAAAAAATCATATAGAAAAAATACTGGATAGATTCTTGTTATGCAATAAATGGTTGTAAATAAATTATACAATCTCTTCAGATATTTTATTGTGAGCAGGATCATATCACAAACCCTTTATTTTGACTTGTGGGTTACCTAATAATGGTAATCCAAATCCATTTTTCTTCCAGTCTATGTGGTTTCAAGGCCATGATTTTTTCTAAATGGTTATGTTATGGTGGGATGAATCAAAATTTGAAGGATATTGTATGTATAGGTTTGTTCAAAATTTGAAATATATAAAGGAGAAAATGAAGATATGGAATGCAAAATATTTTGGTAATAGTTTTAAAGAAAATAAATAAATTGAATCCAAACTCAAAAATTTACAAGAGATAGTAGAAATTAATGGAATCGATTAGGATTCTTATGTTAAAGAAAAATAATTATTTTTGTAACAACCCCAATTGTTACTACCCATACACTTATTTTTTTTTGTTCATATATTTATCTTCCAAAGAGTAAAGGACATAATCATGATCTAAGATAAAGTTATTCCAAATGAATTGTAAGTTAACAAGACATCAATCATCAAGAGGTATTAAGACTTGGTCAGAGTCACTCTTGAGTAGAAGTGACCAACTTCTACAAAACCTTCATGTCACATCGACGGTATGAATACATGCTTAAAGATTAAGTAACCACACCCATGGTTAATCATCGAATCTTTATTACTTAGTTAATGCCCTCATCTCCATGATGGGGTAACTAATATGGTTATCACTCCATGTGATAAATATACACAATATTTGGAATAATTATCTTAAGCACAATTATCTTCCCCTCTCATTTATAAGAATTATTTTATCTTATTAATTATAAAACATATTTCTAATCAGGTATCACTTTGGTTAAATACTTTAATTATTTAATTATATTACCATGAGGTATTTTTACATCCATATGGGATCACCTACTCCCCATGTACATTCGAGTTACTACTTAGAATATAAGGCTTTGTTTGAGTTACAACTCAAGCATGAATTTCAATCTATGGGTTGCAACCCCTTTGAGCTCCAACTTAGTATTATACTAAATTGGTTATCATTTTACACTTCATTACTATAGTATTTTTAGGTTTTAAGTATTTATAAGGGTTTATACAGTAATTATCACCAGATAATTCTATTCACATTATCATATTAATAAAGTACCATACACAACTATTAAAGCAAAGCATATAATCCATTGCATCATACTTTTTGAGACTACATTGTTAGTCTTACAATGGCACTGAGAGGGGGGGTGAATCAGTGTAGCTCTTTACTTTTTAAATTTATAGTTCTTAATAATAGCAGCAATCAAAACTTAATGCAAGATACAACAAGAATAGCACAAGAGCATCACACAACACAAGATTTAACGAGGTTCACCAATGTGGCTACTCCTCAAAAATGACTGCTTGGACTACCATCCAAATCCAGCCTTTGCAAAGCAACAACTTTACAATCAGTTTACTAGCACCCACTGGAAGGAGCACCAACCCCTTATTTATCTGCACCAACAGAAAGGAGCACCAACCCCTAATTTACCAACACCCACTAGAAGGAGCACCAACCCCTTATGCCAAGCACCAACTTGGACTTCAATTCTAAAACTAGAAGAATGATAGTAAGATACCTTTGCTTTTACAAGACCCTGACTGGTCTGCTTCACTTTTTTGTCTTGTGCACACTCTGCTCTCTCTGTGCTATCACTTCGCACAATATGTTGCTTAACTGTCGAACGATCGTCTTCTCCCCTTTGTGCACTCTGCTTCCTTTGCAATCTTCGCACTTAGAATGATTCGATGACTTGCACACTGCACACTACGACCAAACTTCGCACTCTGTGCACTATCTCCGAACGTCGCACTTCTCAACATACTCAACTCTTCAAATAGCCTTCCTTTTATAACAATATTTTCAAGATCAAAAACCTAATCTTAGTCGACTGTAACCCTAATCTTAGTCGACTGCAAACCCTAATCTTCATTGGCTACAAACCCTAATCTTCGTCGGCTAACATCGGTCTTCGTCGGCTTCAACTACCTCTATAACTCTTCTATTGTTGTTGCCATGAAAACACAACATGTCACGATATCGTGACACTTTCGCCTCCGTACGCTTTCTCTTAGCTTTGGCCCACGAGAATACAACATGTAGCGATATCGCTACACTTTTTCCTTCGTACTCTCCTTCTTTACTTTTGTCATGAAATCGTGACACTTCTGCCTTCTTACTTTCTCTCTCCTCCTTTAGTCATGAAAATGTGACATGTCGCGATATCACGACACTTTTTCTCCTTAGCGCTTTCACTTGCCTTCGGGTTGCAAAAATGCGACATGTCGCGATATCGTGACACTTTTTCTCCTTAGCGCTTTCTTTTTGCCTTCGTCCGACATGTCACGATATCGCAACACTTTTTCTCTTGAACTCTCTCTCCGAACATGTCACGAAATCATGACACTTTTTCTCCTTAGCTCTCTCTCTTGCAACATGTCACGAAATCGTGACACTTTTTCTCTCTAACTCTTTCTCTTCCTTATGTCACGAAATTGTGACACCTTTTCTCTCTCCTTGCAATATGTCACGAAATCGTGACACTTTTTCGTCCGTACAACCTTCTTTGCAATATGTCACGAAATCGTGACACTTTTTCGTCCGTACAACCTTCTTTGCAATAAGTCGCAAAATTGTGACATGTCACGAAATCGTGACACTTTTCAAACTTGTTCTCTTTCTTCGAACTTGTCGCGAAATCGTGACACTTCTTCCTACTTTCTATTTTTCTTCCAACATGTCGTGAAATCGTGACAATTTTTCCACTTGCCTTTTTCTCTACGAACATGTCGTGAAATCGCGACAGTTTTTCCACTTGCCTTTTTCTCTGCCAACATGTCACGAAATCGTGACAATTTTTCCACTTGCCTTTTTCTCTGCCAACATGTCACGAAATCATGATAGTTTTTCCACTTGCATTTTTCTCTGCCAACATGTCACGAAATCGCGACAGTTTTTCCACTTGCCTTTTTCTCTTCCAACATGTCACGAAATCGTGACAGTTTTTCCTGCTTCTTCTCTCTCTTCCAACATGTCACGAAATCATGACAGTTTTTCCAACTTCTTCTCTCTCTTCCAACATGTCGCGAAATCGTGACAGTTTTTCCAGCTTTTTCTCTCTCTTCCAACATGTCGCGAAATCGCGACAGTTTTTCTTGCCTACTGTATATGTCGCGATATCGCGACACTTTTCTTACTTGTCTTTTTCTTTGATCTTTTTGCAAATGGGCTACTTTGGTCTTCTTGGAAACTCACTGTCCATACTCTGAATAACCTTTGGACTCCTGTCTTCTGCATCTGACTAGCCTTTGAACTTCCTGTCCACTGAAACACCAGATCTATCTGACTGTGTTGACAACAATGACAATACTGTTGCTGCACCTTGCTCAACAATCTCCCCCTTTGGAATTGTTGGCAACACATGTGCAATTTCCTGTAATTCTTCTCCCCCTTTGACAATAATACCAAAGGGCTACTGTAGACTCCCCCTGAGTCCATGCACAACATTCTCAAGCAAAATTGATTATACTTAGCAAAAATCATGAATATGAGCAACAAGATAATCAAATGCTTAGATGCTCCCCCTGAGAATGTGATCCCTGTAGCTAGTCAATTCTTGGGAAGTGTGACCACTCCCAATTTGTTTCGAAGGTACTCAAACACTTCCTTGGGCAATGGTTTTGTGAAGATATCTGCTACTTGTTCCGTAGTTGGAACAAAATCCAATTTAACCTCACCTTCTGCAACTTTCTCCTTCAAAAAGTGATACCTGATGGCAATGTGCTTTGTGCGTGAATGCATAACTGGATTCTTGGAGATGTTAATGGCACTGGTGTTATCACACTTAACTGATATTGGTTCACTGAAGTAGATACCAAGATCTTTTAGGGTTTGTTTCATCCACAAAACCTGCGTACAACATGTTGTCGCTGCAATATATTCTACCTCTATTGTTGATAAAGAAACTGACTCTTGCTTCTTACTGTGCCATGCAACCAATCTGTCTCCAAGATAGAATGCACCTCCACTGGTACTCTTTCTATCATCTACACATCCAGCCCAATCTGCATCTGAATATGATATAAGGGTGAAGTCTTTACCTTTTGGATACCACAACCCATACTCCATAGTACCCTTGAGATACCGAAGAATCCTCTTTACTACTGTCACATGAGTCTCCTTGGGATTGGCCTGAAAGCATGCTACCATGCATACTGCCTGCAAAATATCTGGTCTGGTAGCTGTCGAGTACGATGAGGCTTCCAATCATAGATATGTACATGGTTTGATCAACAGGTGGAGATTTGTCATCTTTGCTCAACTTGCGCACTGTCGTCATGGGAGTGCTAACTGGCTTACAATCCTCCATTGTGAATTTCTTTAACATCTCTTTTACATATTTAACTTGAGAAATAAATATGCCCTTCTTACTTTGATTAACTTGCAAACCGAGGAAATATGACAGTTCACCAATCATTGACATTTCAAATTCTTTTTGCATCTTATTTGCTAAATCTTGACATGACTCATCTTTGCTGCTGCCAAATATGATATCATCTACATATACAACAAGAACAATAAGATGCCCATTTTCTGTTTTGACATATAGGTTACTATCCACCATACCTTTCTTAAACCTTTGTTGAGTGAGATAGTTGTCTAGTCTTGCATACCATGCTCGGGGTGCCTGTTTTAAGCCATATAAAGCTTTCTTCAACTTGCAGACAAAGTTTGGATTATCACCAAGTTGGAACCCATCTGGTTGCTCAATATAAACCTCTTCTTCAAGTTTCCCATTCAAAAATGCTGATTTCACATCCATTTGATAAACTTTGAAATTCTTGTAGACTCGCTAAAGCCGGAAACATTCGATTGCCTCTAGTCTAGCTACTGGTGCAAACGTTTCCTCAAAGTCAATGCCTTCAACTTGTGCATACCCCTTGCATACCAATCTTGCTTTATTTTTGACTACCTGTCCGTCTTCATTCAATTTGTTACGAAAGATCCATTTAGTCCCGATTATATTTTTGTTCGCAGGTCTAGGTACTAACTCCCAGGTTTTGTTTTTCTCAATCTGGTCTAATTCTTCATTTATAGCCTTCATCCAACCTTCATCTTTGCTTGCTTCAGCAACATTCTTGGGCTCAATGCTGGATAATAGAGAGTAGTTACTTGCTACTTTTCTTCTTGTTTGAACACCAACTTTGGGGTCTCCAATTATTTGATCTCTAGGATGATTTTTATGCCAGCTACCTGTTTTGAATTTCTTATTCTCTTTCGCTTCTGAATCACAACTTACATCATCTGAGTCAATTTTTTGTATCTTTTCAATTTCATTTTCCTCATCTCCTTCAATAACCTCTTCATAGATTGGGTAGTTAGTTTCATAGCTAATTACTCATTCTTTACCTTCATCAAACTTAACATCAGCACTGTCCACAATTTTCTTTAGCCTCTTGTTGTAGCATTTGTAAGCTTTGCTTCTAGGTGAATAACCAACAAAAATACCTTCATCTGCTCTATCTTCAAACTTGCCAAGATTGTCTTCAGTTCTTTTGATATAGCACTTGCTGCCAAAAACTTTGAGGTATTTTGTTGTTGCCCTTTTACCGAACCATAATTCATAGGGAGTTTTGTTTTCATGTGTTCTCAGCATGTACCTATTTTGGATGTACACCGTAGTATGGACTGCTTCTTTCCAAAATCTATCTGCTACTCTGCTTTCAGCCAACATAGTCCGTGCCATTTCCTGCACAGTCCTGTTCTTTCTTTCTACCACTCCATTTTGCTGAGGTGTCCTGGCTGCTGAGAACTGTCTCCTAATACCGTATTTTTCATAGTATTCTGCAAACTCCTCTGAAATGAATTCTCCTCCTCTGTCTGATCTTAAACATTTGATCCTCTTTCCTATTTCATTCTCAACCTGGTTTTTGAAAATCTTGAACATATCAAAAGCTTCTGATTTATGCTTTAAGAAGAATATCCATGTCATTCTGGAATAGTCATCAATGCACAACATAAAATATTTGTCACCATTTATGCTTTGTGTTCTCATGGGTCCACATAAATCAATGTGTATTAGTTCCAACGGTTTGCTTGTGTAGTATTCTTTAGTTTTGAATGTGACTCTAGTTTGCTTCCCCTTTTGGCATGAAGCACAAATGTTGTTTGCGGGTTTGTTGATGGTGGGAATATCTCTTACAGCCCCTTTTGAGGTGATTTTTACTAGATTATCAAAACTGATATGACCAAGTCTCTTGTGCCACAACCAATTTTCTTCTTCCTGTCCAATAAAGCATGCTCCTTTTGAAGTCTCCGAGAGCGTGTACAGGTTACCAGATGTTCTTGACCCTGTTGCTATCAATTTTCCACTGTTGGTTTTTTTGACTTCACAACCCTGCTTCATAAAGACTACTTCATGACCTTTATCACAAATCTGACTTACACTCAATAAATTATGTTTCAATCCATCCACAAATAAGACTTCTTCTGATTTAATCCTTCCATCACTAATTTTGACTGAGCCTTTGCCGACTATCTTGGCTCCATCATTATTTCCAAATTTTACTGATCCTCCTTCATATTTCTGTAACTTATCAAATTTTTGTTTGTCACCTGTCATATGACTGGAGCATCCACTATCTAGTATCCATGGTACATATTTATTCTGTGCTTTGAAAGCAGTTTGAACGATTAAGGATTCATTTTCTTCCTTCAGTCATTCTTTTCCTTTCCACACTGTTTTGATAGTAGTTTTGGGCTCTTGTTTTGTTTTTCCCTTATCAGCAGCTTGTGCATGTTTTACAAGAAGTTTTCTATTTTGTCTCATCCTATTTGGTTGAACTTTTCTTCCCTGAAACTGATTTGATGAAAATGTGCTTCTACAGTTTCTTGCAATGTGCCCAAAATTGTGACAATTATAACATTCTACTATGTAATTCATCAGAGGAGAAAAAGCATTTCTACTGGTGAAATTCCTTGGTCTAACATTGTATTTGCAGTCTGAGATTTTATGTCCATAGCCATTGCATTTAAAACAGAAACCAGAGAAGGGATAATTGAACCTGGGAGATGGTCTTTGCCATGTTGTCGTAGGAGCCATAGGTCTTCTTCTTCTTTGATGTGTGACATTGGTGAATCCATCATTGTCAGTTCTCCTTTCGAGCCTGGCATTATTGCTTTCTTTTGCATGAGGCAATTTCCCTTGATCAACCTGTTTCTTATCTTCATTCTTTGTGGATTCTACATTTTTGGCCTTTGATCCACTTGATGATTCTCCTTCGATAAAACCCAGACCAAACCTGATGCCTGTAGGTCTTTGGTCATTTATGATCTTATCCAGCTTCATAGAACTTTCTTCACGTTTGTGATAACAACTAATTTTCTTGTTCATCTCTTCTAGCTGCATTCTCAAACCAATAGTCTCTTCTTCTAGCTTGCTGCAATAGTCTATTCTCATGGTTATTTGTACTTCGAGATCTTCGAAGATTTTCTTAGATTCTTCTATCTAAACTTTTAAGTTGGTTATGATTTCATTTGCATCCTCAAGCTTTCTTGATAGTTTCTTATTCTTTTTCTTTTCTATCTCCCACTCTTCAAGTGCAGATATCAACTCACCTTCTAAGTCTACTTCAGCCTCGAGATTTTCACCACAAACTTTAGAGGTCACTCCTTCTTCCTTTTCTGATTTAACTTCTTCAAATGCCATGAAGAGAGCTTCATTTGTTTCTTCTTCAGACTCTTCACCGGAGCTATTTTCTGATGAACTGGCATTCCTGGAGATGAAACTTTTCTTCTTGAAATTGCCTTTTCTGAAATTCATTTTCTTCTTCCAGTCACTTCTTTCAGGGTGCGATCCTTCATCATTACTGTTCTTCTCTTTAAGTGGACATTTAGTCGCATAATGCCCAATGCCTCCACAGTTGAAACATTTAAATGGTAGCTTCCCTCTGTATTTTCCTTTTCCCCTTTTTAGTTTTCTAACAAAGTTTGCTTCCATTTCATCTGATGTTTCTTCTTCCTCGGACTCTTGTTTTGTGTTTTTATTTTTAAGGGCTTTAAAAGCCGCTTCTCTATCTCGTGGGTTTAGATCTTCCTATCCTCATCTCATATGCAGTTAAAGAACCATACATCTCATCTATACTAAAATAATTTAGATTTTTAGCTTCTTCTATTGCTGAGACTTTGGAATCAAACCTTTGAGGAAGAGATCTTAGTACCTTTTTCACGATGACAGAGTCTCCAATATCCTCGTCGAGTCCTCTGATCGCATTAATGATTCCATTAACTCTCAGCATATATGCCTCAATGTTTTCATCATCATTCATTTTCAATGCTTCGAACTGAGCTCGATGTGTCTGTAACTTGGCCTCCTTGATCTTATCATCACCCTCATGAATACTCCTCAGTTTGTCCCATATCTCTTTTGCCGTATTATAGCTCATGATTTTTACTAGTTCACTTTCTGCTAATCCGCACAAGAGAGCATTTTTTGCTCTTGAGTTGTTTTCAAACAGTTTCTTTTCATCAGCCTCTTTTGGAGAAGTGATGGGTGTTGTGTATCCACTAACTACTGAATCCCAGATGTCATAACCCAAAGCACAGAGATATGTCTGCATCCTGATTCTCTAGAACACGTAATTAGATCCGTCAAACATTGGTGCTTTGTTTGATGAGAAGCCTTCACCACCTGCCATTGTGTTACTTCCAAGATCACCCTAGCCGGTTAAGCTTGTATAGGAACCTTGCTCTGATACCAATTGTTAGACTTACAATGGCACTGAGAGGGGGGTGAATCAGTGTAGCTCTTTACTTTTTAAATTTACAGTTCTTAATAATAGCAGCAATCAAAACTTAATGCAAGATACAACAAGAATAGCACAAGAGCATCACACAACACAAGATTTAACGAGGTTCACCAATGTGGCTACTCCTCAAAAATGACTGCTTGGACTACCATCCAAATCTAGCCTTTGCAAAGCAACAACTTTACAATCAATTTACCAGCACCCACTAGAAGGAGCACCAACCCCTTATTTATCTACACCAATAGAAAGGAGCACCAACCCTTGATTTACCAACACCCACTGGAAGGAGCACCAACCCCTTATGCCAAGCACCAACTTGGACTTCAATTCTGAAACTAGAAGAATGATAGTAAGATACCTTTGCTTTTACAAGACCCTGACTGGTCTGCTTCACTTTTTCATCCTGTGCGCACTCTGCTCTCTCTATGCTATCACTTCGCATAATCTGTTGCTTAACTATCGAACGATCATCTTCTCCCCTTTGCGCACTCTGCTTCCTTTGCGATCTTCGCACTTAGAATGATTCGATGACTTGCACACTACACACTATGACCGAACTTCGCACTCTACGCACTATCTTCGAACGTCGCACTTCTCAACATACTCAACTCTTCAAACAACCTTCCTTTTATAACAATATTTTCAAGATCAAAAACCTAATCTTAGTCGGCTGTAACCCTAATCTTAGTCGGCTGCAAACCCTAATCTTTGTCGGTTGCAAACCCTAATCTTCATTGGCTAACATCGGTCTTCGTCGGCTTCAACTGCCTCTGTAACTCTTCTGTTGTTGTTGCCGTGAAAACACAACATGTCACGATATCATGACACTTTCGCCTCCGTACGCTTTCTCTTAGCTTTGGCCCATGAGAATACAACATGTAGCGATATTGCTACACTTTTTCCTCTATACTCTCCTTCTTTACTTTTGTCACGAAATCATGACACTTCTGCCTTCTTACTTTCTCTCTCCTCCTTTAGTCATGAAAATGCGACATGTCGCGATATCGTGACACTTTTTCTCCTTAGCGCTTTCTCTTGCCTTCGGGTCATGAAAACCCGACATGTCACGATATCGTGACACTTTTTCTCCTTAGCACTTTCTTTTTGCCTTTGGGTCACGAAAACCCAACATGTCACGATATCGTGACACTTTTTCTCCTTGCGCTTCCTCTTTGCCTTCGGGTCACAAAAACTCGACATGTCGCGATATCGTGACACTTTTTATCCTTAGCTCTTTCTCTTGCAATATGTCACGAAATCGTGACACCTTTTTCTCTCTCCTCTTTCTCTTCGCTTTGGCCATGAACATGTCGCGAAATCGTGACACCTTTTTCTCCTACAACCTTCCTTGCAATATGTCACGAAATCGTGACACTTTTTCGTCTGTACAACCTTCTTTGCAATATGTCATGAAATCGTGACACTTTTTCATCCGTACAACCTTCTTTGCAATAAGTCGCGAAACTGCGACATGTCACGAAATCGCGACACTTTTCAAACTTGTTCTCTTTCTTCGAACTTGTCGCGAAATCGTGACACTTCTTCCTGCTTTCTCTTTTTCTTCCAACATGTCACGAAATCGCGACAGTTTTTCCACTTGCCTTTTTCTCTACCAACATGTCGCGAAATCGTGACAGTTTTTCCACTTGCCTTTTTCTCTGCCAACATGTCGCGAAATCGTGACAATTTTTCCACTTGCCTTTTTCTCTGCCAACATGTCATGAAATCGTGACAGTTTTTCCACTTGCCTTTTTCTCTGCCAACATGTCGCAAAATCGTGACAGTTTTTCCACTTGCCTTTTTCTTCCAACATGTCGCGAAATCGTGACATTTTTTCTTGCTTCTTCTCTCTCTTCCAACATGTCACGAAATCGTGACAGTTTTTCCAGCTTTTTCTCTCTCTTCCAACATGTCGCGAAATCATGACAGTTTTTCTAGCTTTTTCTCTCTTCCAACATGTCACGAAATCGCGACAGTTTTTCTTGCCTGTTGTATATGTCACGATATCGTGACACTTTTCTTACTTGTCTTTTTCTTTGATCTTTTTGCAAATGGGCTACTTCGGTCTTCTTGGAAACTCACTGTCCATACTCTGAATAACCTTTGGACTCTTGTCTTCTGCATCTGACTAGCCTTTGAACTTCCTATCCACTGAAACACCAGATCTATCTGACTGTGTTGACAACAATGACAATACTGTTGCTGCACCTTGCTCAACATACATATCAATATATAGTAAAATAGATTTTCATTGGAAATTACGTAACGTTTAATAACCATTGGCACCAATTTAATACAACATTCATAATCTATCTAATTAACATCACATTAGAAAATAATTGCAACATCCATCATCATAGGCAAACCATAAAATAAAGTGATACAGTATTTATCCTGGGAACCCTCATGAGGAATAAACCGAGCCTGTAATATATGTTTCTCCTCTCATTTCATAAACTTAAAATATTATAATTACAATAATGGAAAGGCATCCCACATATCCTTTTTCAATTATACAATTTAAAGGAATCAAATTGTTCCTTTTTCAAATCAGGATGCAATTAAGAAAATTCTACATTTCCTTTCTCTAATTCATCTATAAAATACATAATAATCTCACAAGTTATTATATCTACATGTTTATGAATGGTCCTCGGATACATATTAAGGAGGTGTCTCATTATTTATCAAGAGGGAACCCCATAATTCCCTCAAAGAATTAGTCCCACACTCATTCTTTTCTTAACTACACCCATTTTCCTACAATAGTGTATTTTCTAATTTGCTATCAAATGTAAACCTATTTTACTTAGTATTTTCATAATATTGTTAACCAAGTTTATAATAGCATTGGCTACACATTTGTTCTACATTGCTACAAATTTTGTAATCTAGAATTACTATAAACTTTTATAGAAAAATTTGATCCTATAACATTATATATTATTCCATTATTCCATCCTCAAATTATCCAAAGAAGTTAACATTAAGGATGTATCAATTTACACCATCTATATCAGTATCTTAGATAATTTTCATTATCCCTACTAAACAAAAGATTAATTTCTAGACTATATGGTGTTTTAAAAGTATATCTTCCAAAAGATAATTATTATCTTGTCTTAACCAAGTATTAGGTTTGGGAGGGTTTCAATGGTCAATATATATTGGACCTTCAATAATTGTAACCAATGGTAATGGAAGGAGTCAACAACAATAGTCAAGAGTGTCTTCTTTTGACACTTGACTACCTAATTTTCTATCAGTGGATGTGGATATTGTCATCATTTTTATTTTACAAAAAGTATTTTCTTAATAAATTTAATGAAGATGATACATGATAGCGATGATTCAAGACACATCTCCTAATGTGTCACCCAACCGAGCATGTTTCAACCAAGTATCAATCATATACAATGTCCATGCATCCCTCGGTCTGGAACTGGTCGTCCTCCATCTAGCGATCAAATAGTCTTTGGAAGCAATGCTTCTTTAAGGGTTATATGCATCCCATCATGTCCCATATGGGATATTGTTGGTGAAAGACTGTACATAGTCTTCCATAAAAATGGGGTTGAATGTTCCCATAATATTATGGTTGCACAAGATTATTGCAAAATGAATCACATGCCTCCATAAATGGTGATGAGCACTCCTAAAAATTCATCTATACAAAATGGAAATATTGGTTTTAAATTTCTAAAATCGCTTCAAGGTACAATGTATCTCACAACTATTGTTAAATATCTGAAATCTAATAGTTTACACCTTCAAACACAATGAGGAGGTAGATGGTGAACATATCCATAGTAGGTAAAGATAATTTTGGGTATGAAATTGCAACACACAAATGTTTGCACAGGTGCTGACCATATTTGCAAGTCCAAGGTAAAGGTAATGTATGTGCTTGAATTCACATTTGTACAAGGATTTATTTGAATATCAGGTGATCAATTGAAAATTACTACTAACATTTAGATTTGAAGTTCAATATTCTAAGCTGAGCACTCGTCCTTAAGAACCTAATACAAGAAGTAAGATTTATTATTCAATGATGTCAACAATGTATCAAATGCTCAGGTGTCACGATATTTTACATGAAAGGATTGAATTTTGGGGTTCAATAAATTTATTTATAACACCCTCTATGTTTCATAATAAAAAATAATTTCCATAACATTCACATTTGGTCAAGTATGTTTTCCCTTGCACCTATTCGATTAGAGTCATAGGGCATCCTACCAAAACAAATTGTTGAAAGGGGAGTTTTAAATAGATCCAAAGTCGATCTAAGGCTTTCTAATCCAAAATTTCTCAACCCGATTGAGTCCAATCCTAGGTATTCTAATTCTAAGAAAATATCAATGCCAAAAATGGTCATGCAAAAATTGATTTACCGGTTCAATTTCAACACTTAAAATACATGTCCCAGATGGATTGCGTTAAGGTGGACATTACACTATAAGGGTATCTTCACACACATACTAAAATAAACACCGAGGGGTGGTTGTGGGGACTACATAGGTGTTGGTTTGAGGTTTCCTTAGGTCCATTATATCCTATAGTCTTCGGTAGCACGACTTTAAATATAAAAAAATGTTTTAATAGGTTTCCTTAGGAGACCATTAATGTCCATTGACACAAATTGGAATCTAAATTCACTAACTATAACATATTTCATCAAATGCAATATAAAAAATTCGAGATAAAACCTATTAATGTCACGGATTAGAACGTATTTCATCAAATGCAATGGAAAACATTCAATATAAGGGAAACACCAACTTGTTCTTCTTGTTGCGCTAATCTCATAGGATTTAAGTCCAAATATGTTCTTCTTGTTGCTTCCTATCTGATCCGTTCTCTCCTTAAGATCCCCAAATGGCCTCTTTTTATCTCTCCTCCCATTGTCTCCAGAGCTCCCATGTTTTCTCCCAAAGCTAGTTATCACTTTTATTCTCCTTAGTCTCCTTTTTAATAGAGATTCCTTTCTCTTCCCTAGTACCATAGTGGCTTTATTATTTTAATATTAAAATATACCTTTATTCAAATAAGACACTTTAGCCCATGTGGGGGGAAATTCAGAGGGACCAAGTAGAGATAAGGTAGGTGAAATTTGTTTTGTTTTGTGTCCCTTCTTTCTAGAGACAAATACAAAACTAGTACTATTAGAGCATAGGATGGGTACAAAACTAGGACTATTAGTGATAAGGGAAGGAATCTCCCCTAAATTTCCACCAATGTATAGAAGCCATGCATAATTTCTCAAATAATAGGATAATCCTTATATTATTTAATAATTCTAGAGTCCCTTTTTAGTCCAATCACAATTGGAATTTTGTGATCATCTAATTGTATTACATTAGGTTATTTAGACCTAATTAATTAGATTGTATTAAATTTTGCAAAAGATAAATCCTCCAATTAATCTTTCACAAAAGTCCTAATTAGCTTCTAATTGCCTAAATTAGTTTATCTTATTCGAAAGATAATTAAAATCTTCACAAAATCCCTTATAATTTTCTAGAAATATTTTAGGACCAATGACTCCTTTAGTTAGGTATTAATTGATCCCCCAGATCAATTAATATCCTTTGAAAAGGTCCAATGGGAACGGGTTGTCACCATTTTCTAATTATCATAATGCATTGAAAAAAGAGTCATATTGGTTCCAAAAATCTAGAGAGAAATGGCTTAAGGAGATAGAAATACTCATGTAACAACAAAATCTATTATTTTTTATTATCTTATCAAAAATATCATAACTCCAAATGGAAGATATATTGAGGACGAAGAAGATATATTCTAGGCAAGATAAAGAGGCACAAGATAAAGTTATGTAATATATTTCATCAATTATCACTCAAAAAAATGTAAGATTTATGAAGAAGACATCTATGGAGGAGCTCGATGGAGCAGATTTCTCTTTCCATCCTAACAAGACACTTGGATTCGATGGATTTTCTGCAATTTTCTTTCAAAAAAATAGGATTTATTGAAGAGTGATATGTTAGTTGTGGTTACAGAGGTTCAAAAAAGGAAGGCTATAATAAGTGATATCAATTCTACTTTTATTACCTTGGTTCCCAAGAAATATGACAAAATATTTTAATAATTTTCATCCAATATGCCATTGTAATATGATTTATAAGATTATTTCAAAAATTATGCCAAACAGGTTGAAGGGAATTCTAGGGTGTATTATCTTAGAGGAACAAGGTGTATTTGTTCATGGTAAATAAATTCTTGATGGTATAATTATTGCACAAGAGGCCATACATTATCTTCATTCCATGAAAAAACTAGGTATGCTTTTGAAATTAGATATGAACAAAGAATATGATAGGGTTTCCTAGAATTTTCTACATGCTATTCTAAAAAATTCAGGCTTTAATTATAGTTTGTGTGAGTGGATTAAATATTGTTATAGCACTGCAAAATTTTATATAATCAATGGTTCTCCTATTGGGTACTTCAAGTCATCTTATGGACTGTATCAAGGTGATTCACTGTCTCCTTATCTAATCATTATTCTGGTAGAAGCATTAGGGAGAGAATTTTAAAAGGTAAAAATGGAAGGACAAATAAAGGGTATTCAAGTGGCAAAAAAATGGTCCTTTTGAATCTCATCGCCAATTTATTGATAATTTTATTTTGGGACATCCCTCAGTAAGGCGATGGAGTTTAAATCAATATTATCATGCCATGAGAAGGCTACTGGACAATTGGTAAATATTACAAAATCTTAAGTTTTTCATTAATACTGCCCTAGATTTAAAACAAATTATTGTGAATATTTTAGGTTTTAAAATTAGAAATTTTCCATCAACCTACTTGGGTATTCCTTTGTCTAATAAAGGAAATAAAATGGAGTTTTGGATATATTTTTTGTATAGAATGAAATATTTCTTAGTAGGTTGGAAAGGTAAGTTCTTAACCATGGCAAGAAGGCTACAACTCATAAATACTACATTGCAATCCATTTATATTTATATGATGTCACTTTCAATATTGATAATGGGTATTGCATCAAAAATTGATAAAATTCAAAGAGACTTTCTATGGAAAGGTTGTGAGGAAAATTTTAGGTTTCCTCTTTGTAAGTAGGATAGGGTTTATAAAGGAAAGAATATTGGAGGAGCAGGCTTGTGGAATTGTAGACTTATGAATTTGGCAGTAGGAGCAAAGCTTGGGTGGAGATAATCAAAGATCAAGGAAAGAATTGAGAAAATATATTACTTCAAAAATATATAGGTTCTCTTGATGCAATGAAAATATTTAGAAAAATAACTCTACCCAAAGGATCATCAACATAGAAATTCATATCAGAGAGTTTTCAATTGATGAAGAAACATATTAGATGGTTATTCAACGAGGGGAGTTATGCAAATTTTTGATCTAATGCTTGGTTGAAGCCTTATTCTCTAATATTTGACTCAAAATGGAAACCATTGGCTTAAGTGTGCCTACTATGTAAAGGTCCAAAGGTCAAATATTATATTATTTTGAGCAAAAAATCTAGATCATGGATTTATTTTAGGAAACTGGTTGAAGGAGAGGAACTCAAAAAAATTGTAGATGAACTTCAAAAGATGCTTAGAGAGTTTTATGTCAATTTTTACACAAAAGGATGATTTGGTTTGGAATTTATCAAAGGATGTTGGATAATCGACCAAGTTGGAATATGAGGATTTATAACAATCAAATTTTCCTTCTTCCAAATATTTTCTTTGGAAGAACATTTGGTCATTAGAGGCTCTCCCTAAGGCCTCAATATTTTTTGGTTAGCAGTTCAAAGTAAAATTCTTACAAGAGAGAGTCTACAAAGAAGAGGATATTATGGAACCTTTAAATGTACCTTGTGTGCAAAGGATTTAGAAACATCAAACCATTTACTTCTTCATTATCCATTTGCTCACACCATTTGGGGTTATTTTTAAAAAATATGAAATTATATTGGGTAGCTCCATCAACATTGAAAGAGTTGATAAAATGTTGGATAAATTATTTCAAATCTAAAGTATTATGTATTATTTGGAGGATTAGCCCGACCATTATTTTTTGGAATTTATGACGTGAAAGAAATAACAATTTTTTAAAAATAATTCTTAAAATCATGCCCAAGTTTTGAACCATAATATTGCCTCTCTTGTAGAATATCTACAAATATGGCGCTCATCATGGGAAGTCTCAATTATAGAAAAGGAGGTGCTAATATCTTGTCTATAGGATTTGAACATACATAGAAGAGTCATTTGTAACAACAAAATTAAAACAAAGGATCTACTTCAATCTATGGTAAAATGGAAATATTGAGAAATTGGGTTTATCAAAATTAATTTTGATGTTGCTTCTACAAAAAAATCCAAGAAAAGCTGGTGGAGGTGGTGTTTTTAGAAATAGTGAAGGCAAAAATCTCCTCACTTTTTTAAAATCATATGGAACTTCAACTAACAACTATGTAGAGGCTAGGATACATATTATAGGAATTAAAATTATAGTAGAAAAAGGATGAAAATATATTTCAATTCATGGGGACTCACAAATTATCATCAATGCTATATTAAAAAAATGGATGTGGAGATTGGATAAAAAATAATATTATTGTTGATGTTCATCATTTATTACTAGAGGCAATCTCCTAGAAGTGTGAGCATATTTATAGAGAAGGAAATCGGGTAGTAGATAAATTAGTGAATTATGGTGTTGATCTTCATCTTGATGAAATTTAAATTTTAGAAGGCAATTGGCCAAGTAAAATTTTATGTCTTAATCAAGGTGATTGTAGAAACATAGCATTTTGAAGAAGTTGAAGAATATATTTAAGAGAGAAAAGAAATGAAAAAACTATGTTAAAGAAGTATGTTGTAAAAAATATAATATTTTTGTATTTTGATGAGAGTGGCCCAATAGAAGGCATATATAACTTATTAAAAAAACATTACACATATATTTTCTATCAAGTTATAAATTATACAATTCTATAAAAATAAATAAATAACCAAAATAATAAATAAGAAAAATTATTCAAGTAATTCATCATAAATATAATATAGGTAATATTATTACCTCTAACATATAACTTGTGAATAGTATGTCAGCTATCAAATCAACATTTAATCTTGTTACTAAAATAATATCTCTTATTATATTTTCATTGTAAATGAAATATGGTTTATTATTGCTATTATTCATTTTCGATAAAATATCATTTATTGGTTTCTTATAGTTTTATTAAATTTTCATCTACATTTTCTTTAAGCATGTAAGAATAATCAATGTCATGTCTTAAAATAACGTTGGATTATATTTTTTATTTGAATTTTTTTTAAGAGTAAGTTCACTCATAAAAATGTCATATTTTCTACAGGTGACACAAGTGTGAAGAATTTTGTATCAATCCAATAAAATTTTCTTAAAAAATCTACCAAGAGGAATGCGTAAGCTGAGGTTTAGCGGATGCAACGAGAGTGAGGGTTTGAATTTTTGGGGCAGGAATCTTAGCCCAGACGGTAGAGGTAGAGTAGGTACGGAAGGGGTGGGTGGGAACCTCAAGCATGGATCAAGCGAGGATCCATAGGAAGGCGGTTAGGCTGCGGTAGATTTGGAGGCGAGCATCACGTGGGGGCCCGACCCTCCTCAAAAAGACCTTGACAAAAAATATACGAAGGACAATGCGGGGCCCAAGAAGTGGTTGTCTTTTGCTAAGAATATTAGAGGAAAAAGAAATGAGGTTCTCTCTCTTCCACCCCTAGTTCCAGTAAATAATAAAATTTCGGTCCCGACAAGTTCCATGAGCCCTTTTCTTTCAATGGAAGAATTCTCCCTAGTAGGCAAGTTTTTGGGAGGTAGGCCAAACATGGAGACTATCAAGGCTTGGGCGACGGGTAAATGGTGATCGGTAGGAAGCTTGGAGTTGGTAGCTCTAACTCGAGGGTTATTCATTATCCGTTTTAACAATATGGAGGATGCTAACCGTATTTTAATAGGAGGTCCTTGTTTCTAGGCAAAAGGAGCCTTTTTCTTAGATGATGGGGTGAATATTTCGACCCTGAAAAGAAAAATATTAACATTAACCCTATATAGGTTCGTCTCTCGAGTCTACCTGCCCAGTTATTCAATGAATATTTGTTGCAGGGCATATCCAGAACTATAGGGGACCTGATCTCCATTGACCATGTAACCTTGGCCAGGATAAGGATGACTCATGCACAAATCTGCGTAAATGCTAATTTGGATAATGAATTTCCAAGGTTTGTGGAGCTAGAGTATGGAGAATACTATCAAAAATAGCCAATAGAATACGAGAATAGATCGAAATTCTATGCAGAATGCAAAAATAAAGGACATCTATGCAATTAGTACCCTAACCTGGCAATGAATAGAGAAAAGTAGAAGCAAGGAATGGTAGACAGAGGAAATTTGAGGAGTTTCCCTAGAAGAGGCAATTTCAATCAGATAAACTATGTCTACCAAAAAAAGAAAAGAGAAGGTGCAGGGTCCCAACAAGACAAAGGAAAACAATAGGTTGTTGGTAGCCAAAATACTCAGGTAAGTTCCAATCCTCTAGTTTCAAATAAATTTTCAATTCTATCCAATATGGGAATAGGAGGATTATCGAAAGATATGGAAGCCCGGAACCTTCAAGCTAACCTTTTTGACTCTCTAGAATCCCCATCTAAGTTAGGATCCTCAAACCCTAATCCTAAAATTACTGTAAACCCCATGGGCATCACAAAGCCAAACCATAATTCTCGCTCTATAGAATCCCCATCCAAGTCAGGATCCTTAAATGCCAATGCTAAAAATACTTCAAGCCTAGTGGGAATCCCAAAGCCAAACCCTAATGCTGAAGAACTTAGGAAGAAAGTTGAGGCATTGGAAATTAAAAAATCTCATCTCCCTAACATCATCACTAGGATCCAGGTGAATCCTACTGAGGGGCCGTCTTGCAACCCAGGGGAATACAGGAAAAAATGAGAATATTTGGATGTAGGGGTATAGATATGTGAAACTCTTCAGACTGAGGAAAATGGCAGTCTAGTTCTACAAAAAATTGCCTCCCCCTAGTTTAGTCCTAAACAAACCAGGAGCACTGTGAAGTCTCCTATATATTTTAGCAGTGAAAAAATAAGAGAGAGAATATCAAATGCTGAGCATCAAAAAATTAAAACTGATAATGACATTGCCAATGGAAAATAGAGAACCTTGTTTCAACAGGTTATTCTGGTTTATGAAGACAACAAATTAGGAAAACCCCCTCAAGGGAGGGGGAGAGGAAGAAATCCCAAAAAATATAAATGAATTTCCTCTCATGGAATGTGAGAGGCCTTAATGGCCTTGCCCAAACATAGGGAAGTCAGTGCAATAAGAAATCAAGTGATTCCAACTATTATCATGTTGCAAGAAACAAAAACTAATGAGATTCAGTAAAAAAAGTAGTAAAAAAAATCTTGAATCAAGGGGAGATGGTTTGCAAATCAGCCAGAGGAGCGTCTGGAGGCCTTATGACTTTGTGGGATCCCCAGATAGTAGAAGACACCATTATTAAGAAAGATGACAGGGTTCTTAGTGTTTTATTTAAGGAAATAAACAACAACAGGTCATGGATCGCTTCAAATATTTATACCCTAAATTTAATTCAAGGGAGAGCTCTATTGTGGGAGTACTTAGGCAATCTGAGTGAAATATTCCATAATATCCCCAGGATTCTGGTTGGGGATTTTAACACTCTTCTTTACCCTTCAAAAAAATGGGTGGAAATGGACCACCTATTAGGAGCATGGATGAGTTCAATGACTTTGTGAACTCCAACATGTTGATGGATGTAAAACTTAGAGGAGCGAATTATACCTGGAGCAATCGACGGATAGGGTGTCATCTCATTCAAGAAAGGCTTGACATATTTTTTCTATCAAAGGAGGCTACAACTCTGTTCGGTGATTATACCCTACAAGCCCTTCCTAAAATTACCTCTGATTATAATCCCATTTTTTTGGAGATCCCTAACCCTATGTCCTTCAAGAAGACTTTCAAATTTTAATCTATGTGGATCAAACATTCCATTTTCAAAGATAACTTAATTTAGTGGTGGCAGTAGCCTATCAGGGGTAGTGCAAGTTTTAAACTTGCTGGCAAATTAAAGTTTGTTAAGGAAAAAATTCAAACTTGGAACAAAGAGGTCTTTGGGAACCTCTTTGAAAATAAAAAATAGGTTGTTGAAAGTTTGAAGATAATTGATCAGAGGATTCAACATGGTGATGTTGATGAAACTACTAGGCAGGAGGAACAGACAAAACTAGCAAAGTTTCATAACATTTTGGCCTGTGAGGAAATCTATTGGAGGCAAAAATCAAGGGCTCTTTGGTTGAAATATGGATATTCAAATTCCATGTTTTTTCATACCACGCTTAGAAATAGAAGCAATAAAAAGATAATTTTTTTAAAAAAAGTAGATGGTTCTATTACTCAGGACTTAACAGAAATCAGAAAGGGGGCAGTAACTTATTTCAATTCTATCCTTGGTCAGGAATTGCAGTGTAATGAGGAGGCCAAAGATATTCTCTTGCAATCCATTCCTAGCATAATAAATGAGGATATAAACCTTAAGCTTCTAGCTCCCTTTTCTTATGAGGAAATTAAGGAAGCCTTGTTTAGCATGGAGCTAGACAAAGCCCCAGGACTCAATGGTTTTCCCCATCATTTCTATCAAGCTTTTTGGGACATCGTAAGTGAGGATATTATTTCTGCTGTCAGATAATTCCAAGCAAGAAATCATATCCCAAAAGATCTCAACTCTAATTTTATTTCTCTA
This sequence comes from Wollemia nobilis, assembly GCA_028583015.1. NCBI lineage: Eukaryota > Viridiplantae > Streptophyta > Pinopsida > Araucariales > Araucariaceae > Wollemia > Wollemia nobilis. Next base: position 9,445,142 of record JAQPPZ010003067.1, read on the forward strand.
ATTCCTAAGAAGCAAACCCCTGAATCTATGGCTGACTTTAGGCCAATCAGTCTGTGTAATATTTCTTACAAGATCCTAACTAAAGCCATTGCAAATAGAATGAGAGATGTTCTACCCCACATCATAGATCCATGTTAGGAAAGCTTTGTCCAGGGCAGGTCAATCTTGGATGGAGTTATCACAGTTCATGAAGCTCTGCACTCTGCTCATAAGACTAACAGGTCTATTTTTGTCCTCAAGCTTGATATGAATAAAGCATTTGATAAGCTAAATTGGGAACTTCTAATTTTTGTCCTCCTTAAGTTTTATTTTCACCACCAATGGGTTAATTTGATCAAATAATCCATTTTTAAAGTATGGTTCTTGATTATGGTTAATGGAACAAATGCTAGTTACTTTCAAAGTCATAGAGGAATTCGGTAGGGGGACCCTATCAGCCCCATGTTATTCATGATTATGACAAAAGCTTTAGGTAGAACCATCAAAAATGCTTGCATTTCAAGGCTAATTTTAGGAATTAAGCCAACATCTCTCACTAGGGTTTTTTCTCACCAAAAATTCATCGATGATACCCTTCTATTGACTAAGGCGTCGGTGGTTGAGGCCAAAAGAATTAAATACATCCTGCAACTCTACGAGGATGCTACTGGTCAGAAAGTTAATTTTAGTAAAAGCAAGTTATATTTCTTGAACACCCCCATTCAGAGGCAAGGAAGGATTGTGGAAATTTTAGGGTGTGGTATAGCAAACCTCCCCACTTCATATCTTGGTCTCCCTCTTTTCATTGGTTCTCCGAGAGAGTCAATGTGGGATAGGTTTATTGAAAGAATTTAAAAAAAATTGTTGGATGGAAAGGTCATCTTCTATCTCAAGTAGGAAAGCTGACCCTCACTAAGGCCTCTCTTCAGAGCATTCTAGTCTATTTCCTCTCTGTTTTCAAAGCCCCTGTGAAGGTTTTCCAAAAATTTGAGAAACTCCAAAAATAATTTTTATGGACAAGATCAGAGGAGAAAAAAATGATACACCTTGGAAAATGGGGGCTTAGGTCTGAGGAGAATTGCTCATATGAATTTAACTTTACTAGCTAAGCAAGCGTGGCACCTCATTTCTAGTGAAGAAAATGAATGGACAGCTATCATCAAACGAAAGTATCTTCAAAATATGGAATTTCTAAGTGACTCAGTTCCAATTAGAGGTTCTACTTTTTGGAAAGCAATTATCAATTGTAAGGAAATCATCAAAAAAGGTTTAATATGGGTTTTAGGCAATGGTGAGAGGATAAATTGCTAGAATGATAGGTGGGCTAAGGACGAACCACTGATGCAATATCCTAACTTAGCCCGAATCAGAGATATCATGAAATAACTCATTGGTAGAAAATTCTTTGATTATATGGTTAAGGACAAAGGCAGAATGAAGTGGAAACAAATAAGGATTCAGGGATTTCAAATGGAATCAAATGATCTTTGTAAAATTCTCAGGAAACAATTTATCCCCATGAGACCCAAGGAATATCAAGTGACCTGGGTCCTACGAAAAATGGGTAATTCATTTTTAAATTAGCTTACAAGCTTCTACTTGGTGAGGAGGATTTTGTCCTCCAAAAGGACTTAGTTTGGATAAAAAATTTAATTCCAAAAATTGTAGTCTTTTCATGGTTGGTTATCCAAGTAAGAATTCTAACCATTGATAATATGATGCATAAAGGTATTTATATCACTAATCATTTTTATCTGTGTAGGGCTAATTGGGAGACCATTTATCACATTTTCCTTGAGTGCCCTTTTTCCTTGACTGTCCTAAGTGGGGATTTTCAGGCCTTCAATATTTCTTGGGTTAAACCAACCACCGTACTTGATTTTTTCATCCAGTGGCCTTACCCCTTTTCAAGCCAAAGACTTAGATACATGTGGAAAATTTATCTCAATCACTATCTTTGGCAGGTGTGGTTAGAAAGGAACCATAGAGTCTTTAATGAGTCTATCCATGATCATAAAACTATCATTACCAGGATCCTATCCTTTGCCAACAAGAATGTGAACCTTATCCCTTTTGATAGTCATAAACCTCATCTGTAGGAGACCATGATTGCTCAATATTTAAGCTTAACCTTGTTATATGAGTCTATGCCTAGGGTAGTCAACCCTAGAGCCAATGTTAAGTGGTCCCCACCTCCTATGGGTTGGTTTAAGCTTAATTTTGATGGAGCAACTAAGGACAATCCTGACAGAGTAGGCACTGGCAATATTGTGCGAGATCATAATGGAAATATGATTCTTGCGTTTTCCAAATATTTGGTAAGAAGGACGAATAACAAAGTTGAAGCTAGAGCTATGTAGAGAGGCCTTCAAATGACTCAAGACTTAGAAGGAAATTTGATCATAGAAGGAGACTCTATTCATGTTATAAATATCCTCAATAATTGGAAAACACCTCCTTTGAGGATTAAAACAATTGTTGAAGAGGCTAGGATCCTTTTCCAGGGAAGACAAGATAGAAAAGCCCAACATGTCTTTCGGGAAGCTAACAAAATTGCTGATAAGCTGGCAAATTTGGGTGTCGATGGTGACGGACTTTTCAAATGGGAACATGGTGTCCCGAGTGAAGTAGAGGAGCTTATTCAACAAGAATACCAAGAATTATAGTCAAATTTACCAATAGGGAAGGCACTGTAAGTTCGAATGCTAGGAGTATTCCTGCCTCTTTTTTGAAATGGACTCACAATAAAAATTATCCGAGTTAACAGTCTTCGTGGATGTTGCTTGGAAATACCACAAAGACTAATGGGGACACTCACATGTTAGATAACATGGATCCTAGTCGTATTAGTAATTTGAGGTTGGTTGATAATCACAGGTCAAGAAAGAAACAACAATATAATACTTCAAACCAGAGCCACGTGGACCACCAGATAGCCACCGTCATAAATCTAGCCAGCAGGTTCACTTCTCCAAGGCTGATTGGCCAAGATGGGATGTGGTCCCAAAGCATGTCATATACGAAAGAAAGTAATTACCAAAGAATTATTAAGAGTAACTGTCAATACAGAGCTTGTGGGAGTTTTTTTCAATACTCTACTATGTGTGTCTGCAACTTTTTGTTTCTCCACTGTTTCAAGGAAGGGATCCATGTCTGTTTCTTTTTTTTGTAATTATGATGAAGGTGTGTTTTCTTGGGGTATACCCAAAATGTTGTATGGGAATTTTATTTTTTATAATAGGCTATGTGCCTTATCGGATGTAATGGCTTTTGTGGTATGTATATTTTACATATATAGGATCCTTAGTAAGGACATGTTCATCAACAACCCTGGGCTAATTTTTGTAAAATATTTTGGATCAACCTGTAAAACCCGGTATTAATGCTATAGTATCTTATCTACAAAAAAAAAATTCACTCATATAAACACATGAAATGTGAAATTCAAATTAAAAACAAACAAATTGTTTGTCTTACAATTGTAGTTGAATAGAAGGTCCAAGGTTCAAACTAGGAGTAGGGTTATACAACATTATCTATGTGGGTGATCTTATGAAGGTTAAAAACTACTTTACTTTATAAATTAATAAATAATTTCATAATTTGAATGGGCCTAACAATAAATAAATAGGGTTATACACCATGCCTTAGTATAGACATGAAAAAAAAAGCACATAATCTTATATGATCTACTAAAACAAATAAAAAATACAATTAAGAGGGGAGTGGTCTAGGCGGGAGGTCCCTGTTTCAGATTTTGTGCTCCTTCCTCTGCCCTATTTTCTCCCTTCTCTACCCTGGTTCTAGATTTTCTCTTAGTGCTTCTTAAGATTTTGAGACCTTCTCTTCTTGGGATAATGTTGGTGGATTAGGTGACTTCTCATCTGGGTGGGAGGTCCTCAATTCATATATTATTACTTCTCCCTTTACCCCAGTTTTGAGGGTTTATGCTTGCTCCTGGGGCTTGGTACATTTTTAGGACCATCATTGGGTTGCTTGGTGAGTTTCTAGGACTGTCTCTTCTTGGGATAATGCTGATGGAGTAGGCGACCTCCCATCTAGATGGGAGGTACTCGATTAAAATTTCCTACTCCATCCTTTGTTTTAGTTTTGAGGGTTTCTATTGGCTCCTAGGACCTTCCCTGGGTCTTTGATGTGAGTATAGTTGCTTGGCTGGATTGATCCAAATTTTTTTCCTTGCCTGTATTTAATGGTGGATGGATTTTGGTTAGCTTAGCTTGTGATTTGGATTTGCAAAGCCTTTTTTGATGGATATTTTTTGGTTTTGTAAGACGACCCCATGCTTTATCATTGTCTGCAAGGAGGGATTCCTCTGTTCCTCTCTAGATCTAGGCTTCTAAAAGGGGGATCTCGCTTTCCTATTTACCTCTTCTATTGTAGCCTAGGGTTTTCTCTTTGTGCATTTCTTGATCTTTAGGATTAACCACATTTTTATCATCCGTAGTTGAGTGGCTAATGGGGTTATTTTTGGGATGGGCTTTTTAGAGTAGGTTTGAGATCTCTTAGAAGATATCATTTTTTGTTTGTTTAGGGTTCTCCTATGGAATTTTTCTATCACTTCTTTTTAGTCTTCAAGAGACCTTGTGCTTCTCATACATATGCGGTTGAAGGTGTCTATGGGTTTATTCCTAGATGGTCATCTGGTGGGACTGGGTGGAGATTTGATATGGGTGGGCTATCTAATGGGATTATTCTATAGTTTCTTCTAGTATTTGGATGGGGGACCAGGTGCATGTGTGTTTTCTGCAGAAGATGGTCTCCTGATGACATTCCCTATGTTAGAGGTTCACTTATAGTCATAAGGCACCATGATGGATAGAATGTTCTTGGGGTTTCCCACATTTTGGTTGTGCTCTTCATCTCCTTTTTAGTAAGAAATTATAGTCTATGAAGATCTCCTAGTGTTGTTGAACCATATTTTAGGTTCTCGAAAGACTTCTCTTTGTAGGCCTTTCTTGTTTGTGTTGTTCCTCCCTTGGGGATCTTAGTTTCACTTTTGAGTGGGATTCGAGTTTCATATTTGAATTTTTTGTTCTATTTTGGATGGGGTCTAATGTTCTCCTGTTCTCACTTAAAGGTGTAAGATCTTTTTTGGCCTTCCTTGTTTGTGTTGTTCCTCCATTGGGGATCTTAGTTTCACTTTTGAGTGGGAGACGAGTTTCACATTTGAATTTGTTGTTCTATTTTGAATTGGGTCTAATGTTTCCCTGTTCTCACTTAAAGGTGCAAGATCCTTTTTTTGCATGTGATTTTTCCTTGGTTCTGACAAGAAAACCTTTTTCAAAATTTTGATCTCTTTGTAGATGGTCCTCTGGTTTTGTTGCTCCCTACTTTTCTCTAGAATATTGTCTTCCAAAGTTTTTTGCTTTTATTATGTGATCCATTCGTAAAAGGTTTCGGGATCCTTTCAAAACCCATTTAAAGCAATAAAAAAATACAATTAAAAAAATAATGTTGGGTTTTATTTTTTATTTAAATTTGTTCTAAGAGTAAATTTCTCCCATAGAAAAACATGAAATATTCAAATTCAAAACAAAAAAAAAATATTTTGCCTTATATATTTGCCCAATTGCAACCTATAGTCAAGAATTTAAAACTCTAAATAAAAGGTCCAAAGTTCAAACTTGAAAAAGTAAGGTTGCACAATATTATCCACACAAATAATCTTATAAAAATTAAAAGCTACTTTACTTTTATAAATTAATAAATAATTACATAATTTAAATGAGCTTAAAAATTAAATCTAAAACTTCAAATAAAAATTTGAAAATAGAGACTAGAAAGGAATCGAGTTATAACCATGCATTAGTATAGGGGACAAACATAAGCACGTCATCTCATATAATCTACCAAAACAAGAAAAACACAATTAATAAAATCTCAATAATACGATTAAAAATTTATTACTTGTATATTTTTTCATCAATTAATTAAAAAACCAAGAAATTGTCAAAGTGTATTTGGTGTAATGTAGTTGCCTGGTTGTTATCATCTATATAATTGTAAGGTGCTGATATTTGTAAACAATGTTGAAGAAAAAAACCAATAAATTATAAGTGAATAAATTAAATTATATTAAAGATGTAATAAATAAATATTTTATTCATGTATTATAGGTGAGTTAGGTGAGTGGGAGATGGTTAGGTGAGTTAGGTGAGTAGAAGATGATAATCTTCCAAGGGAGGTCTTTAGTTCGAATTACCAAATGCACATCGAGTACCCAAAATCCTTCTGATAACGAATGGTAGTTGCCTGGTTGTTATCATCCATATAATTGTAAGGTGCTGATATTTGTAAACAATGTTGAAGAAAAAAAACCAATAAATTATAAGTGAATAAATTAAATTATATTAAAGATATAATAAATAAATATTTTATTCATGTATTATAGGTGAGTTGGAGATGGTTAGGTGAGTTAGGTGAGTGGAAGATGATAATCTTCCAAGGGAGGTCTTTAGTTCGAATTACCAAATGCACATCGAGTACCCAAAATCCTTCTGATAACGATGTACCCAAAATCCTATTGATAATGTTAGTGTGGTCGCAACTTAAAACCCCTGGTCTAGGTTTCTCAAACCAAGACAGCCCTGACACTCACAAAATTTTTTTGGATCAATTCAAAAATATATATATTTTATATATTAAAAATAAATATTTATAAATATATTATTTGTGACATAATTAAGTGAACTAAGGTTCAAATTGTATATAATGGGGTATATATATATAATGATTAACTATTGATATATTACACATTATATATATTTAAATAGAAAACAATAAAATGATTCTAGATATATTTATGTTAAAATTTAAAAAAATAGTGTTACTTATTATGAAAAAAAAATTAATAAAATTATATTTTTTATTATTTTTAAAATATGTTTCTTAGATTATTAATTATAATAAAAAATTCCTTAATTTTTTTTTTTTCAATTTTACAAAATAATTTTAATCAAACAACTAATTTTTTTACACCTGCTCAAACAAGTAATTTTAAGTAGTTTCAAATACCATTTAAATTTAAAGCAAAGACAAATTTACACCTGACCATTTTAACACAAACCAGTTTTTCTTCCTTTCATTTCTAGTGTACATATATAGGTAATTTTTTTTTCAAATTTACTAAAAAATAGTGTGATTGTCAAAAGAAAAATCTTTTAAATTAAATGGATTCAACTTAAATTATAACCAAAAAAAAAAGTTGTTGACATATTATTATAATATTTTAGTTGATAATATAATATAATCTAATCTTTAGAATTTAAAAAAAAAAATTACAGTGGTAAGGGAGGGGGTTTTAGTTTAAAAAGTTCAAAATTCAAAGGGAGGGGTTTTAGCTTAAAAAGTTCAAAGTTCAAATCACGAAAATCCTAAAAAAAAACCTATATAAACTTGTTAAAAAATAAAAATAAATTATTATTCCAAAAATATGGAAAAGGTTTTACATGTCCACTGCATGGCAGCCACTAAAAGGCATTGTATACATCAGACTTTGAAAAGAATAAGAGTAGTTGACATTAATAATTTTATTATTCAAACATACAACGCTTTTCTGGAGAATGCAAAGGAAACTTGGTCATCAACCATCGACGATCAGAACAGTGGGGTCACAGCAACAATCATCCAGCATACAACAGCAACACAATGCTGCCAGGCTGCTCAAAGAACAACATCAGTGCACTTTAATTAATGTCTGAATTGTACAGACTAATTAATATGCAATACAGAGAAAAAATCTCCTTATAAGGCACTTAAGGAAGCAACACAAACGAAAAGTGACCATTGTTCAATTTGAAACATCTTAAACTAAAATCAACCCAAGGAGAAAGCAGTGTTCTGTTTTCTAAATTTAAACTTTAAATTGCCTTTAGATAAAAATAATTAGTTTTAGTTTACCAGGTTTTGAAAGAAATTTTGTGGAAAAATGGTAAGGTTAGAGATTATGATCTCAGATTTAATGTGTTGACATAAAAATTTGAAAGACAGAAAACAGAAAAGAAGGGTTTGAGATGAATGCATCAACAAGTAATTTTTTATAAATTTTAGAGGTAAAAATAAAATCAATAAATAAAGTTACCACACTTTTAAAGTATCGAATAAGATCAACTTACTCACAAACACTCAACTATTCAAAATATAAAACCACCATTCAACTATTCAAAATATAAAACCACTATTGTAAGATTTTTTTGGATAAATCAATTAAAAATTCAATTTCTACCAAAATAAAAAATAAAAATAAAAAAAAATTACCATCCAGCCAAGCATCCTTTAGATCCCGAAGAGTCCTTCTGTGGCGGTCCTTGATTGTACTGCGGAGGCGGAGCAACGGGAGGGGGCTGCTGGTAATATCCCTGTGCTGAATACCTCACAAAAACATTTCACATCAATATTCAACTCATAAATCGAGATCTTCAAACGAAAATTAACATTTTGACTGGTCTAAATATGGTGTGGGTGATGAAATTCTATAAATTTAGATTTGATATGTGATAATTAAACTATTCACAGTGAGATCTAATCAATTCTATATAATTAAATTAAAAAAATATACCTGGTTGAGGAGGAGGAGCAGGATAGCCATAAGGATAGGCTTGCTGTTGTGGCTGATATCCCGGAGGAGGATAGCCTTGTTTCTGTTCATAATCCATTTTTACTATAACAACGCGGTCAAAAACAAAAGCCCGATATATCAGTATTTATACAGGTTTTCAATAAATAGCAATGGATAGGAAAAAAGAAAGAGAAATAGAGAGATGCACAGAGAAATATGGAGATCACTACATAACAGCAAAGAGATATATGCGCTGGAAGATGGACTGAAAGCCACGAGGAAGCTCAAACGGACGCGTCTGACAGCGAATGCATGTAACTACTTCTCCGGTTTACAAGAAATTTCGTCTATAAAAGGGAACTGGTTCGTTATCTTTCATTTAATAAGGTGGAGTTTTCTCCATACGCTAAGAGATGGCTGCCTGCATTTTTAATCCGAAACGTTTTTCGGTTTGGATGTCTTTGAATTGCAGTTAAAGCCATATAATTCTATTGATGAAACCGTTTTTGCCACCTTGTCCGATTGATGATTCTCCATGTCTATTGATTGTTTAAAGCGCGTAACATGTAACTCCCATGTATATTCTTAGCTAAACATATTTATTCAATGTGTCCATTGAATATTCAATGCATGCGACCTATATTATTGGATACGTCTAGAATAGATTATTCAGCACTCTTATTGATTATATTATGCTTGTGACGTGTGATTCACACCTATTGACACATATATTATTGAATTTTTTTTATTATATTTCATAAATTTTTCAAAGAAAAAATATATAAAACAACTTATAATTATTTAATTAATTAACAAACGTTAATAATAACTTGTGTAAATATTATTAAAAGTGTATTCTCATCCCAACCATGACCTGCAATAAAAGGTGAGATTTTAGCTTATCAATAAATGTCAAACAGGCAACCATTAAACTCTTAAGGTAGAATATATATATATAAATATATATATATAAAAGTAAAGTGAAATTCCAACATAGGAGGATGCCTCATAGGTTGCCACGAGAGATTCTTATTGATTATTTAATACCTATGATATTATTAAAATTTTAACACACACCACCATATCATGCTGGAACGAGTTTATAATGTACATAAGAGCCAAAGCTTGAACCACAAGGAATTGCGCACACACTTACCGCAGTTTGAACCTTGTACCTCCCAAAGAGAGGTCATATTATTAGAATTTTTATCATTTTTTTATACATAGGGGAGTTGGTTACATCCACACACTATTTTTAATAATTACCAAGTGCAACGTCGAAACCATAGGGGTTGCCCCAACAAACTTATACCAAATCATTATTTTATAATCTAACATGGACCTAATGTGAAGAGGACCATCAATCGCTCAAGATTCGTATCTTCTTTGGTTGTCGGATGCGCACCAAGATTCTTATTGATTATTTAATGCCTATGATATTATTAGAATTTTAGCACACAAAACACACCACCATATCATGGTGGAACGAGTTCATAATGTACATGAGAACCAAAGCTTGAACCAAAAGGAATTGGGTACACACATACGACAGATTGAACCTTGGACCTCCAAAGAGAGGTCATATTATTAGAATTTTTATATTTTTTTATACATAGGGGAGTTGGTTACATCCACACTATTTTTAGTAACTACCAAATGCAAGGTTCAAACCATAGGGGCTACCCCAATAAGCTTATACCAAATTGTTATTTTATAATCTAACATGGACCCGATGTGAAGAGGACCATCAGTTGCTCGAGATTCGTACTGTCGTTGTTGGATTCGTACCATCATTATTACTGTCATTATTGGATTCGTACCCGAGATTCTTATTGATTATTTAATGCCTATGATATTATTAGAATTTTAACACACACAAAGCACACCACCATATCATGTTGGAACGAGTTCATAATGTACATGAGAACCAAAGCTTGAACCACAAGGAATTGTGCACACACTTACCACAGTTTGAACCTTGGACCTCCCAAAGAGAGGTCATATTATTAGAACTTTTATCATTTTTTTTATACATAAGGGATTTGGTTACATACACACTATTTTTAGTAACTACCAAGGGCAAGGTTCAAACCATAGGGGTTGCCTCCAACAAGCTTATACCAAATCATTATTTTATAATCTAACATGGATCCGATGTGAATAGGACCATTAGTCGCTCGAGATTCGTATCATCATTGTCAGATTTATATCGTTGTTGTTGGATGCGTGTCGTCATTGTTTGGTTAACATGCACTCAAAGAATTTGGATGAGACTACTACCTTTATAAATAGGCATCCTAAGGTTTGAACCTAGGTCTCTTCTAGGTAAGTGCCTGGCGAGACAGACAATTACCAATCCACCTAGCCCTTGGGGGCTAAAAAACTTTTAGGTTGGAAAGAAACCTCCAGAACCAATCTTAAGTGGCTGATAATGTCATCCCATCCGCTTAGCCCTTGGGGGCTAAAAATATTTTAGGTTAGAAAACTTCGAGAGCCACTCTTAAGTGGTTGACAATGTCGTCCCATCTAGGTATAGCACTATTTAGAGGGAAGCCACAGTACATTTCTTTGTGTCCCCTTTGCATCGTAGAGGTTCGAACCATGGCCCTCCCATTTGATGGGATTAGGCTTGCCTTCTCCACTTGTGCTACAAAGGTAAACCAAAACTTTTAAGTTAGAAAGAAACCTCGAGAGCTGCTCTTAAGTGGCCAAAAATGCCATCCATTCAGATATACCACTATCTAGAGGGAAGCCACACTAGATTATTTTGTATCCCTTCGCATCGCAAAGGTTTGAAATGTGGACCTCCCATTCAATAAGCTAGGTTTGCCTTCTCCACTTATGCTAGAAAGGTGGACGCTAGAAAGGTGGACCCTTCCCATGAATTCATCCTGGGTCTTAGTTAAGAAAGCCCATTATCTTTTGCTATTGTGGTGTCTCTATTAACATACATCCCTTGATTATAATATAATTGATATGCGTAAATAATATCTTAATATATCTACTTGTGTAGCATAGTTGGTGAAAGTCTTGGGTGTTGGTAGAGGGTGAAATTCTTGGGTTTTGGTAGAGGCCAATCAGGTTAATGTGGTGTCTCTATTGACATACATCCCTTGATTATAATATAATTGATATGAGTAAACAATATCTTAATATTTTATTAATTAATTAATCTACTTGTATAGTGTAGTTGGTGAAAGTCTTGGGTGTTGGTAGAGGCCAAACCAGGTTTCATTCTCTCTATGTCCACCTTGTAGATACAAGGTGTAGCTGAAAATATCCTTTATACTAGTAGAGGCTGACAAGGCTTCATCTTCCCTGTGCCCACCATGTTGATACCCAATGGCTTAGTTTATACCCCTATTGACAAGTGTAGCTTTATGCCTTACGAGTGGTCATGGTTAGGAGGGGATTGGTTGTATGTTATTCCCCTATTGAAAAGTGTAGCTATCGATCTTACAAGTGGTCATGGTTGGGATGGGACTGCTTAGCCCTATGTGTCGATTGTAGGGATTTATCACACTAACCACAATTTTTTTTCAAGGTTCAAACCATGGTGTGGGTGAGTGTGTGAGGGGGTGGGTGTGTGGTGGTTGTGTTAGATTCTCTATTGATAAGCATAGTTATCGGCTTTACGAGGGGTCATAGTTGGGAGGAGACTACTCAGCCATGTGTGTTGGTCGTAGAGGTTTCTCACAATAGCCAAATCAATATATATGTCCCAAGGGAACAACCCAATAGTTCAAGCTTTAGCTCTTCTTCTTCGATAGGTCCAAGGTTCAAACCATGGCGTGGACGAGTGTGTAAGTGAGTGGGTGTGTGGTGGTTGTGTGTTAAATTCCTTATTAATAAGCATAGCTCTCAACTTTACAAGGGTCATGGTTGAGAGGGGACTCTTACGCCATATGTATTGGTTGTAAGGGTTTCTCATACTAACCAAATTATATATATATATATATATATATATATATATATATATTTATTTATTTATTATTGAGTAAATATTTCTTATATATATACATATCCCTAAAAATAATATTTAATTAATTATTGGTGATATATATTTTTTATTAATTATTATATAAAAAATTATTTATTATTTATTTTTTTAACATATTTACTAAATATATAAGATATAGTTTTTTTATTAATTATTTATATTTTAAAAATTATATAATTAATCCATTAAAAAAAATCCATAAAAATATATAACTTTTCACCTTTTAAATAATTATCCATTTCCTTTAATACCAATAAAATTAAATATAGGCTAGCTTGATGAGAACGATAACCTTGGTAAGCTTGTCATCTAAAGTACCTGTTATAAGATTATTTTATATATATATATATATATATATATATATATATATATATATATATTTATTTATTTATTTATTTATTTTGTTTTTGTTGATAAGAGAGTTGTTTACAATCATAGTTATCACGAAAAGGGTTCAAACCATAAGGGTTGCATCCACGTTTTAGAATTCATGTGAAATGGACCACCAGGTGCTTAGGATTTGTATTATTATTGTCAGTTTGGCGCACTCAAAGGACCCGAATCAGACTATTATATTTGCAACAAGCTTTCCCCAAAGGTTTGAACCTAAGTTTCTTCTTAGTAAGTGCCCACCCAGACTAGCACTTACCAATCCACCTAGCACATGCCAATACAGATATATTTATTAATAGATTAGAAAGTTGGGCACATTTAAGGGTTATTTTTCCCTTAAATTAAATTTATATTTTAGAGAACCCAATACCTTTTTCATTGTGGGACCTTTGTGAGGATGACTATTCAATACATAGTTAATATGTGTAACATTGTATAATATCTTGAGGTCCAAGGATTAAACTACAGTGTATTTGGGGCTTTGGGTTAATCCCCACTAATAAGTGTAACTCTTTATTTACGTAGGGTCCACACGATTTGGTCGTAGAGATTTATCCTAGATTAAGAATACTATTAAAGGAATATGTGAGTTGTTTTATACTAATAATTTTAATAAGTAACGTTTGCAATTTAAATTAGTTGAACTGTCCAAGGGAGACAATGCAACGACAGACTTTTGCTCTTCTTTAAGAGGACCAAGGTTCAAATTATAGCGTAGGTGAGTGTGAGGTGGTGGTTGTGTGTTAAATTTCTTATTAATAATAAGTATATATCTCAGCTTTACGAGGGGTCATGGTTGGGAGGAGATTGCCCAACCCTACACGTTGATCTTTGGGACCATGGTTAAAAGTAGACTACCCAAGCTTGTGGGTTGGTCATAAGGGTTTATCACACTAACTAAATAAAAATAATAATAAAAAATTAGTTGAATTATGAAAATTTTACATTTTTAAATAAAATTTTTAAGGCTTGAATCCTAAAAGTATTATATAACCTATAGTCTTATAATTAATATTAAGTATTTTTCACAAGTGTTTCTCAAGCCCCTGCAGGTAACTCACCCAAAAGTAGAATATATATATATATATATATATATATATATATAGTTTAGGTTTTGAATGGTTTGATTTTTTTTTGGAAGTCTTAAATTTTAATATTGACGAAAAATCATGGTTAAAAAGATATACATCTATTACACTATCTAAATTAAAAAATATATATTTATTTTATATACTTTATATATATAAATTAAATATTAAATATGTGTGATATAAGTAATTGGTGTCCTCCATATCATTGAAATGGTATTATATTGATCATTCAATGCATCCACTGAATAAATCACATGTATATTATTAAAATGTGTATTATTGGATGGTATCATTGCTTCCATTGAATAATTCATATTTATATTATTGGATAGGTATACGTGCTGTTATTTATTTAAGGTGTAAACTATTGGATGTATTGTTGTATAACTTTTTTTTATGTTAAAAGAATTGGTAGCTTGTTACATTTTTATTTAGTCTGGTTTGAATTTTTATGCATGTATATTAATTATTTGTATACTAATTTATTATTTTAAGTATAATCACTATTTTATTAATTAATAAGATTTTAGTATTGATATGGTTATAGTTTATATGAAACAAATATTGTTTATTTAATACATAGTTATCCACTTATACTTGGATTTTTTAAGCGTGTTATAAGAATTAACTTTTAGAATGATAACAAATTATCTTGTAATTATCTTATACTAAAGGAATCCGGTTCTAATATTTATGCATGCATGAATATTAATTATTAATATACCAATTTATGGGTGGATGTGTATAAGAAGTATTACTAAATATATATATGCCAATTTATTATTCTATGTATACGATATATATGAATCACACGTATGGTATTTTATTAATGATTTAAAATATTAATTAATTATTAAAAATAAAGTAGTTTTTAGTATTCATATGGTTATAGTTTATATGAAACAAATATTTCTTATTTAATACATAGTTATTCAATTATACTTGGTTGTCTAAACATGGTATACGAATTCATTTTTTTTTTTAAAGCGAAAAACCCCTTGCAGGGCCGCCTTGGTCTGAGAGACCACGAACAGGGGGTTCTATAACGTCAAAGTCACCCGGGAGTTGCACCCAGCCCTGCCCGCACCAACATTATCAATTGGATTTTGGGTACCCAATTCAGCTTTTTGGTAGGGTGAAGATTTGAACCTAGGACCTCCCTTGGAGGATTGCCCTCTCCTCTCCAACTCACCTACAACACTGGGTATACAAATTCATTTTTAGAATCATAAACAATTATCTTATAATTAAAATAATTATAAATGATAAACAATAATTTTTTATTTGTTTTTGGAAAACATCCCAGTTGTGATGTCACTTTTGGGTAAGTCTCAAGGGGGCAGGGGTATTTATTCTACCAAAATACTTAGGGCTCATACTTGGTATGTCCCTCTATGATACACTCAAAGAGCATGCCTAAAACAACAAAAACATGAATAAGCAAACACAAAAACATAAACAAACACAAAAAAACACAACAATAACAACAACAAAAAAACACAAAACATACATAAAAAAACACAAAACAAACATAAAAAACCACAAAAACAACAAAAAAATACACAAACACACACAAACCAAAAAATAAAAATATAAAACAAATAAAACATCCAAAACAACACAAAAACAAAATATAAGAAAACAACACACACCAAAAAACTAAAAGGAAGGAAAAAAAAGGTAACTTTGGTCTTTCTAGACCAATAAGCTAGTTAAACAAGATTCAACAAAGAAAACATAATAATTATCAGTCTAATATTGGAAACTAAAATACCCTAACCAAACCAAAGAGAAGCAAAAACAAAGTAAAAAGGAACTAGGTACCTCTAGTACTAGAGCCATCCAAAGAAAGGATAGAAAGAAGAGCTTCCCTTATTTGTAAATCCCACCATCTGGGAGGGTGGTTGTAGTAAGTAACATCACCTTTTTTCAATGCCCAATTAGCTAAAGAATTAACACTCATGGTATGTTCTTTGACCACATGCTTGTACTCAACTTTCAAAAAGCCCATATGAATTAATTGAATCTTCTCAACAATTATTTTTACTCTCCAATCAACCTTATGATTCTTAGGAGTCTTCAACAGATTAATCATGACTTGGGAGTCAAATTCAACCAACACCTTTTTCCATATGACCTTAGAAGCCTCTCAAAGGCCTCTAAGGATACCATACCCCTTAGCAAGGTTATTGGAAAGGATACCCAAATTCTTAACAAAAGTGAAAACCAAGGAACCATCTAAAAGTCTACCAATTTCTCTCACACTAGCTTTTCTAGGGTTCCCCTTGGAGGTTCCATCAGTATTGAATTGTCTAAAATCCTTATGAGGAGGTTATCAATTCCTTGTTCTATCAATCTTTCAATTACTCACATTCCCTTTAAATTTATTGCCCTTAGAAGAGTTAATCTTAAATCTTTTTATCACTTGATCCCATGTTTGGTGGGAGTTCTAGGGGTGATTAAGGAGATGTTGGACTAGTTCAACTAAGTTGGCAATGGTCTTTTGCTAGATATAGTGAATGCCCTTTCTTTCATAATTGAAAATCTAATTGTTTCTTCCTTCCAAATATTCCAAGGTAGAATGGTAGAACCCATCCAAACTAATTGCCTAATAAAATGATCAACACCCTCCTAATTAGGCCAATCCCTCCAAATTTGTTCAAAAGTAAAAAAATTGGACTAAGCCATGTAATATGGCCATTCTTATTCATTTCTTAAAGGCTAAGGTAAATGTTGGTCATCAGATCCACCTAGGTAAGGATTTTGAGTAAATGTATGCGCCCTAGACCTGGACCAACATTGAAAGGCCGAAGGGAAGAGATGCCCCTCGTGCCAATCTCCGGAGAAAGGCCGGCTCCTATGCTAAACTACTTGGGTTTTTGAAGACAAGAGTGCAGGAAAGAGATAAAAGGAGTTAGGGTTAGAGAAATAAATAAAAAAAAGGGTTAAGGGAGAGAGATTGATGATTTGAGGTGGGAGAGAACAGGAAGCACGATCGCTAACAGACAACTTGAATAGAAGCAAGGAACACCAAGAGTAAAATGAAAGAAACGTAGTATCAACCTTCCTATGTATCCTCCCGAACGAGTTTCAGGACACTGTCCCCGATCGCACACCGGACGCAGAGTTCAACATCTCAGTCTACAAACGAGGAGAGATAGAAGAATCAAGCAAGGCAGGCAGCATAAAAGAAAGTCAATAAGATGTTTTTCAACTCCTATGTATCCTTTCGAACGAGTTTCAGGACACTATCCCCGATCGCACACCGGACGCAGAGTTCAACATCCAACATACAAACGAGGAGAGATAGAAGAATCAAGCATAGAAGGCAGCATAAAAGAGAAGAATTGAGCTCAAAGTCTCTTAGTATTAATCGCAGGACATCAAGTTACAGCAACTTTCTAGCAGATAGTTCCCCCCATTTTTCCATTACAATACTTGGGTTTTTATAGAGGACCCGACCCTCTGAGTCATTATCACAAAATCGGCGAAGTGCATCCTCGAGCTTCGAGAAGTCGGCTCCTCACGGTTGCTGCGACTGATCTCTCAAATCGGCTACTAAAAATAGCAACTGCAACCGGGTCCATCGGGGAAATAGGCATTCAATGGGCCGCCTGAACTGTCCTTAGTTTTTGGGTGCAATACTCGAGTAGCCACCGTGCTTGACGGGTTCTCCTTCTTGGACTGGTACTTCAGGTCCAATTGCCCAAAATGATCGACGAACTTGTCGGGCAAGGAAAAATGCATTTATGAAGCAACTGACCACCTCGAGAAAGTACCCGGCTTGAAGTGCGTGCCTTGGAAGCGCTTCGCTGGATCTCTTCTTGCAATTCTGCTTCGCGGTGGGTTTGGGCCAAAGCAGATCCTTCCTCTGGGTTTGGTACTTCGGATAGTTGAGCTTCGCGGCACAACTTCGGGAGGTTTGAGTGCCGAAGTAGATCTCTTTTGGTGGGGCCCTTCATGCTCTACTACTTCGCTGGTTGAATTACTTTGCCTATGCCTCAAGGAAATGCTTCGCCGTGATCTTTCTTTGAAACTATGGTTCGGGAGGCTTGCGACCGAAGCAAAAATGGTTCGCAGGCGGAGGGGCCCGAGGTGGGTATTTCGGTGACTTTCTGGCGAAGCATTTTCAATGTTTGGTTCGAGATCTACTTCGCAAGTTTTTGGGCCGAAGTAGCCTTTGGAAATGCTTCGGGTCCGAAGTAGTTCTTCTGCCTTAGCGACTTTGGAATTTGATTTTTGGGCCTTCCTTCTTTGGGCGGAGTTGTCATTTGAATATCTCTTCGCTAGGTTCCCACCCGAAGTAGTTTTGGAAATGCTTCGGGTGCGAAGATTTTCTTGGCGCTTTCCTCGTGTTTTTCTTCGGTAAAACTGCTTCACAAAATTTGGGGCCGAAGAGATCACTGGAAATCTTTCGGGGCCCGAAGTCCTTTTCTTGCCTTAGCCAATTCGCCTTGCGACTTGGATTTTCTCTTTTCGATAGGAGAGTCACTTCGCAAAACTTTCGCCCGAAACGCTTTTGGGAATGCTTCGGGTGCGAAGCTTTTTCTGGCGCCTTCCTCGTGTTTTTCTTCGGCAATACTGCTTCACTGATTTTCCACCCAAAGTAACCTTTTGAAATGCCTCGGGCCCGAAGTTCTTTTCATTTTATTCTTCCTCCCCTCAGCAAAGCTATCCTAGCTGCGAAGCTCTTTCTATCTTCTTTGGTGTACAAGGGGAATGGCTAGGAAAACCAAAATTGCTATAACTTACATACATTTTAAAAGGTAATAATTAATATCATACAAAATTTTTGCTATTCTTCTACCCCTTGTATAATGTGACAAAAAGTGTCAACATTCTTGGCGGCTCACGGGGTGACGAGCTCGCCTCGGCAAAAGAACCCTTTAGCCCTGATCCATTGGGCTGTTGAGTCACTGATCCCCCTCAGACCCTTCTCCTTTTTCTATCTCCTGGGGTGCTTCTGCGGTTTGCCCTTCCTCTGCCTCTGCTCTTCCTTCTGATTCCTCTTCCTCTTCTTCCTGCGTGGCTTCCTCTAGCGCGGCCTCTTGCTGCGGTGATGGTTCAAGGTGATCCCGGATACGTTTCATCGTTCGTCGGACATGAGCCCAGGCACCCTTCTGAAAAGGCTCCTGATCTTGCAATGCCTTTACTAGAATGCGAAACCGATCAATTTTCCCGATGTCAGCATGTTTGGCCCTGATGAATAGATCGTTTAGGCATGCTACCATCTTGCAGTGTCTCAAGATGAAGTCGGTTATCTGCCCCTCTGAGATCGGCTCCGCCCACCCATCTATTTCGGAGACATCGCTCTCGAACTGAAGCCAGACTGGTTTGAGCTCATCTTTAGTCAGAAGATTTTCGTCATCGTCTGTGAAACTCGGGAAACCCAAGGAAGAAAGGTCCTGAAAATAATTCATTGAGGCGCGCTGCTCATTGTCAAAAATGTCTTGGAGGCTTCTAGCTTTCTGAGCCTTTCGCACCTTGGAGAAGAAGGCACGAACCGTGGCCTGGGCCGTGGACCAGTCCCTAGCTGTCCGGGTCATTGCAGTGACCTGCAGGTCCTGATATCTAGCATTCTGGATGTCAAAGGCCAACTTGAGCCGGCTCCTAGCTTTTTGCGTGACTTCATCAATAACCGGCCCTCCCTCGGCAATAGCACGCTGGGCTTCGGTGACGTAGGTCAATATGGAAAGGGCGTTGGAACACCGAGACCTAAAATTCTTAAGCAGATGCACGCGAATCTCCTTAATCCTGCTCCTGTCGAACATCGATAGGCCTTCCTTCTCGTACAAGTGAGCTTGCATTTGCGTGACTTTGCCTTCAAGCTCTTTGGCCTTTAAATCATTTTTGGCCCGTCTTTGCGCTTGATTCTCCTCTGTACACTGGAGCTGTAGAATTTGCTGCTTTAGAGCACGCGCTTCCTTTTCCATTGTTTTGCACTGCTCCTCGGCTTCTGCCAACTTGGAGCGAACCCTTGCCAGATCTTCCTCTAGTTTGACATTAGCGGTTTCTGCCTCCAACCTGCACTGGTTAGCAATGGTAGCATGCGCTCTAAAGGTCTCGATTCGGACATGCATGGATGCCGATTCGTTATCCACATTCAGATGCACCAGGTCCTTAGGTGTTTCCTGGTAATCATAGTCTGCTGGAGTCATTTCATCCAGAGGCTTCTGTACCTTAGGGACCTTCTTGATTTTGTGCATCTTCCTGGCTTCTAGATCAAACACGATGCATTTTTCAACCTGAGCCATCGTGCGCCCTCTTCTTTTCCTCGCCTCCTTCAGTATTTTGTCGGTATTTTTTTGGGCTCGGAGCAGCTTCTCGGCAAGGGGGCGTTCCTTGATCAAGGACATCTCTGACTCGAATAAGGCTGGATCTCCAACCGAAGGAGTGAACAAATATAGGGAATGGATGGGGGCCGGGGGAGGGGGGGGATTTCAATGATGGGGGCCACATCGTGAGAAGTGGGACTCGACGTCGAAGTAGCATCCTCGCCTCTACTAATGACCAAGGGAATGGCAGCATGAGTAGGTGAAGTAGGATCGATGGACTTGTCCCTGCCGGGATTGTGGGATGGACTTGGACTAGCCACGGGTGACGCGTGAGGGGATGAGTGGCCCTGCAGGGGAGACTGATGGGAACCTTCGGCCGTGGCCGCAGTGGACATGGGTGAGTCCTGAGTAAAGGGTGGAGAATGCGTACCTGAGTGCCCTCCTGGAAAAGCGGCTGTAGTGACTTCAAGTGCAGCCATCTCCTGTTCTTTCTTTGCCTCGGCATTTTCAACCTCCATGGTTTCTGCCTCAGCGTCCCCTTCGGATTGGAGGAGTTCCTCCACATTGATGACATTGATATCCGGGATGGTTTCGACGCTTGGTGGCGCTACGCCTTCAACGTTTGTTTCGGACGGACCTGGTGTAGGTCGTCCAGTGGAGGCACTCTAAAAACCTGTACGGGGTCGCTTCGGATAGTTCGGGGGCACTGGGCCTTGTTCTAGCCTCTTTCTTTTTGTTCTCACCAGTGGTTGTTTCGACTCTTCGAAACTCGTGTCTTGGCCTCCCACAGGTACCTGAGGTGATTTACGTGGTGTGGCTTTGGCCTTCTTCTCCTTCTTCGGCCTTGAAGTCTTATTTTCTCTTTTTGGGCTTTCGCCCGAACCTGGGATAGCTGGAGGAATGAGGTCGACGAAGGACAGGGGCTTCCATGTCCCGGCATTGGCCTCATAGACCACCATGAAGTCCTTGTCAGATGACAAAAAACCATAAGAATTCATCTTCCGATGATGGACCCTCATTATCCACCACTCTCTTAGCTGGGCCACGTCCCAATCTTTCACTGCCTCCCTCAAATCATCTTTTGCCTTCTTCCAGAAGGTGGAGTTGGGGCTCGGGAGAGGGTGCCGAACTGGGTCATATGCGACCTCCATCGGGTAGAACTCATGCCAGGGAGGTAGCGTTTCCATTTTCTCCAAGTGCCACTCCAGATCCTTCCCATTAGGATTGTTCCTTTGCTCCACAATTTCTGGATAGGGGCAAGCATGGAAGTTCTTGAATCGAAGATGGTCCCTCATTACCCCCAAGGGGTCATAGAGCCATTCTTGAGGAAGTTGGACTAGACCAAAATTGGCGAGTTTCTCCTCCAAGAAAACATTTTGGTTGAGGGCAAATACCTCGATAACTCCCATTTTGAAAGGGAAATCATAGGTGTGAGCCCATTTTCGTCCATGGCCATAAATGGCGTTTGTTGCATCGTTTTGCCGAGCGACCTCCAATGCGAACTGGTATTCGGAGGGATAGACTGGCAGTAGGAAAGGCTTCCCTACGAAGCCGAATATGCGAATTACGAGCCCCTGTGTCAGCTAAAAAATTTCTCCCCTCTTCTCTTGTACCACCTTGTCCCTTAGGAGGAGGGGAACCCGAGGGGAAGACCCTGTTAGCATGTGCATTGCGGGTCCCAAAAATTGTTGGTTAAAAGAATAATAGGACTCCGTCTTCAATAGGAGAAGGGTCCACTGGTATACAGCAGAGGGTTTCCATCCTCGCCGCTTGTCGTAATAGCAACATAAGGGAAAATTTTATGTACATGAAAGAAAAATAACCAAACAAGAAGAGAACAGGGCGAGAAGTACTTATTTGTCCCAGCATTCTTCATGCTGGTGAGCCGCGTATGTAGGGTCCTGGCCACCCATTCTGCCTAGTCAAAAAATACTGGGTTGGTGCTCGGCCTCGAAGCATCAGGGGCATAAAATTCCCCTCTGGAGATACACTCAGCCAAAGACACCTGCCACGGGTGCACCGAAGCGTCGGTAGATAGGCCCGCCACCCATGCAATGATGGAGAAGATGTCGGCATTTTTGAAGGCCTCCAAGGGTAGGGGCATTTGGGGCAATTTTCCCGAAGGGAGCCCGCTTTTGAGGCTCTGCCACAAGAAATTGATCATGTAGTTGGAGGACGTGAACCTCTCCATTTGTTCGCTAAGAATAACGTTGCAAACTGTGTACCCCTTAGGAGGGCCCTGCTGTGGCGCAAAGGCTGCCTGGACATCTTCCTTCAGAATGGAGAACAACTTGTGGCCGGAGGCGTCTACCACTTGCCTGGAGGTGGGCTGATAGTTCCGTGCGATGGCATCAATCAGCTCAGGGCAGTGATGTGTGGGGGGCGTCAGATACCAGTATATCTGGGAGTAGTAAGCGACAACTCTTTTGTTGTCTGTCGAGAGCCTGCTTTTCATGAACTCGATGGTGCTCCTGAGTTCAGCTATGCTCCTCGATAGCTTGGTGTCTCTGATCCTATCCCACGCATCAATTGGTGGTTCTTCAGGTTGCTCATCCCCAGAATCCTCTTTTTCTCCCATGACTTGTTTCTCAGGGCAGCGGCTAAAATCAACTTTCTTCGGCCCTTTGTCATGGCCTTTTGCCTTTGGTTGTTCGGGGGCCACCACTTCTAGTTCCTTTCCCTTTTCCTTGGAGTTCTTCTTTCCCATGGTTGATGCTTAGGGTGGCGAAGTCTGCATGAATCATTGAGCAAGTAGCTTCTCCACTGCTGGAGTCTGCGTTATATAGCCTTAGAAGGCAACCACCAGTATTTATGGCACTTGCCATAATTAACTTTGCGTCACTTCGTCTAATTTGCCGCATGGTGGAGTGGTACATAGGGCTGTGTGTTATGATGATTGCGGCTTGCTTTGGAAGCGTGACCCTCTGCCACTTTGTACCCGAGCATGAACTTTTCCCCTAACCGAATCACTAGAGGACGTACCCGCCACATTTTCATTTAACTCACCCACTTTGGACGCTTTTGAAGGTGACTGTCGACACGTTCCCCTAGGCATGTTTTAAATGCCCCTGCCTTTTCCGTCGTTGGGTTGGTGAAGTCGAGGTCAGGGTTGAAATGCTTCGCAGCGAACCTTTGGTGCGAGCCGGTTTTCTACGCTTTGGGCCCGAAGTAGTTCTCTTCGTAGAAGGTGGTTCGCCGGTCCTCCTTCGAAAACTATTTCACTTGGACTCTTCTTGGTGAAGCACCCTTCGTACCTTGGTCTGAGTCTTGCTCGGCCAACAAAATTTGCTACGAGCTATTTTCTATCAGCTACTTCGTACGCCCAGTCCCCGAGCTTCTCTTATTTCTTATTATTATTATTATTATTATTTTTTTGAGCTGCCGAAGTAAAACTTGACCTGAGTCTTTGAGCAACACCTTATTTACCAGTCGAACTATTTACAGTATTTACACAAATTTTTTGCGGCATAATCGGCATGTCGTCACCATAAATTCAACTTCGGGTGATTATCCGACAAACCTGCAATGTCCAGACCAGATCCGATTGAACTTTAGTTGATTTTTGAGGTTCGGATCACTTCTTCCCAAAGTTGTCCATGCTGCAAACAGGGAGCAACGCAGCAAGTTATCACTCCTGCCAGTACCCATACTGGTGATGAATGATGTGGCGAAGAAGTTCTCCGCATGGGGGTCTTTTATGGGTACCGGTTGTGGTGATGGTTGGAACCAATACCAGAATTCAAATGAATCCATTAACTGTGGGCTGGGTATAGGTTCTTCCATCCTCCCGATGTGGTAACAGGGCTCCTCCGGCAAGGAGTAATCTTCCAGGATCTCTTCAGGTTCAGCCTCCTGATGAGGCATGCTTAATGGGCTCTGGTTGAATACCTGTGTGCCATCCTCTGGGACACAAAAAGGGTGCAAAAATGTGCCCTCTTTGTTCTCAGGTTCTGCCACTTGAGTCTGTTCTTCTCCTCGGCCCACCTCCTGATGAGGCATGCTTGATAGTTGGAAGGGGTCCTGGGAGCCATCAAATGCTTCGAGTAGTGCTCCTGCTAAGTCATACCACGAGCAGATGCTTTTACGCCCGAGCAATCTGTACCACTGCAGCGCCCTTCCTTCCAGAGACAGGACCAGAAGTTTGATCATGACATCTTCATGGAATATGTCATAGATGGGCCCTAAATCAACAAGATATTCAAGGTGTTCTAGGGCCATTCCCTTAGTGCCATCGTATTTTGGCACGTTTTTCAAGATGCCTTTGGGAATTTCATGGTAACTTTGAAGATTCAGAGGGTTATAAACATCCCAGCTGGGATAACATACCCTCTCCATTATAGCAGTGGCCTGCAGAGATCACGGTCCTCGCCACTAGGTCGGAGTCTTCAGGTGAACATTCTTTCTCCGCTTGTGAGGTCAAGGCTGCTCACCGAACCTTGATTCCTCCGGGATGTCTTCTTTCAGCTTTAAAAGGCGCCTACGATCAAGAAATCTGGATCTTCAGCTCAGTCAGAGTCGCCAGGTGATTTTGATAGATGGAGGCAAGCCAGAGATTCACCAACTCGGACTTCCTTAAAACATGGGGACTTTTGCCATGAAGGCATAGGTTTAGGTACTGGTCTTTACGACTTAGAGATTTTTGGGTAAACAGAGTCGCCAGATGCTAAGAGTCTTTTGGTAATGAGAGCATCGATCCTCACTACCACTAATCAGGTGAGACTGACCGGGTCACACCAGGAACTGGTTAGAACTATTGGCCCCGGTGAAGACGGGTTTGCATTTAAAATATGGGACCTTGACTGGTTATGGATCTTCTAAGACAGATACAGTTGGTCCCACCGGGCGTGCCAAAAACTGTTGGTCATCAGATCCGCCTAGGTAAGGATTTTGAGTAAATGTATGCACCCTAGACCTGGACCAACATTGAAAGGCCGAAGGGAAGAGATGCCCCTCATGCCAATCTCCGGAGAAATGCCGGCTCCTATGCTAAACTACTTGGGTGTTTGAAGACAAGAGTGCAGGAAAGAGATAAAAGGAGTTAGGGTTAGAGAAATAAATAAAAAGGGATAAGGGTTAGAGAAATAAATAAAAAGGGTTAAGGGAGAGAGATTGATGATTTGAGGTGGGAGAGAACAGGAAGCACGATCGCTAACAAACAACTTGAATAGCAGCAAGGAACACCAAGAGTAAAACGAAAGAAACGTAGTATCAACCTTCCTATGTATCCTCCCGAACGAGTTTTAGGACACTGTCCCCGATCGCACACCGGACGCAGAGTTCAGCATCTCAGTCTACAAACGAGGAGAGATAGAAGAATCAAGCAAGGCAGGCAACATAAAAGAAAGTCAATAAGATGTTTTCCAACTCCTATGTATCCTTTCGAACGAGTTTCAGGACACTATCCCCGATCGCACACCGGACGCAGAGTTCAGCATCCAACATACAAACGAGGAGAGATAGAAGAATCAAGCATAGAAGGCAGCATAAAAGAGAAGAATTGAGCTCAAAGTCTCTTAGTATTAATCGCAGGACATCAAGTTACAACAGCTTTCTAGCAGATAGTTCCCCCCCTTTTTCCATTACAATACCTGGGTTTTTATAGAGGACCCGACCCTCTGAGTCATTATCACAAAATCGATGAAGTGCATCCTCGAGCTTCGAGAAGTCGGCTCCTCACGGTTGCTGCGACTGATCTCTCAAATCGGCTACTAAAAATAGCAACCGCAACCGGGTCCATCGGGGAAATAGGCATTCAATGGGCCGCCTGAATTGTCCTTAGTTTCTGGGTGCAATACTCGAGTAGCCACCGTGCTTGACGGGTTCTCCTTCTTGGACTGGTACTTCAGGTCCAATTGCCCAAAATGATCGACGAACTTGTCGGGCAAGGAAAAATGCATTTATGAAGCAACTGACCACCTCGAGAAAGTACCCGGCTTGAAGTGCGTGCCTTGGAAGCGCTTCGCTGGATCTCTTCTTGCAATTCTGCTTCGCGGTGGGTTTGGGCCGAAGCAGATCCTTCCTCTGGGTTTGGTACTTCGGATGGTTGAGCTTCGCGACACAACTTCGGGAGGTTTGAGTGCCGAAGTAGATCTCTTTTGGTGGGGCCCTTCATGCTCTACTACTTCGTTGGTTGAATTACTTCGCCTATGCCTCAAGGAAATGCTTCGCCATGATATTTCTTTGAAACTATGGTTCGGGAGGCTTGCGGCCGAAGCAAAAATGGTTCGCAGGCGGAGGGGCCCGAGGTGGGTATTTCGATGACTTTCTGGCGAAGCATTTTCAATGTTTGGTTCGAGATCTGCTTCGCAAGTTTTTGGGCTGAAGTAGCCTTTGGAAATGCTTCGGGTCCGAAGTAGTTCTTCTGCCTTAGCGACTTTGGAATTTTATTTTTGGGCCTTCCTTCTTCGGGCGGAGTTGTCATTTGAATATCTCTTCGCTAGGTTCCCACCCGAAGTAGTTTTGGAAATGCTTCGGGTGCGAAGATTTTCTTGGCGCCTTCCTCGTGTTTTTCTTCGACGAAACTGCTTCGCAAAATTTGGGGCCGAAGAGATCACTGGAAATATTTCGGGGCCCGAAGTCCTTTTCTTGCCTTAGCCAATTCGCCTTGCGACTTGGATTTTCTCTTTTCGGTAGGAGAGTCACTTCGCAAAACTTTCGCCCGAAACGCTTTTGGGAATGCTTCGGGTGCGAAGCTTTTTCTGGTGCCTTCCTCGTGTTTTTCTTCGGCAATACTGCTTCGCTGATTTTCCACCCGAAGTAACCTTTTGAAATGCCTCGGGCCCGAAGTTCTTTTCATTTTATTCTTCCTCCCCTCAGTGAAGCTATCCTAGCTGTGAAGCTCTTTCTATCTTCTTTGGTGTACAAGGGGAATGGCTAGGAAAACCAAAATTGCTATAACTTACATACATTTTAAAAGGTAATAATTAATATCATACAAAATTTTTGCTATTCTTCTACCCCTTGTATAATGTGACAAAAAGTGTCAACAAGAAACTCAATAAAAATATGGTTGACAGTTTCCATATTCTCTCCACACATTTCACATCTAAAAGGGCCATGAAAAGCATGTTTCATAGGTTGCTCACTAGTAAGCATCCTATGATACAATACAAGCCAAGTAAAGAACCTCAAATTAGGCTAGATATTTTGAGCCCACAACAGAGTAAATAAAGTCACCCTTAGTAGTGTTGTTCCATCCAAAACAATCTTTATCATAGGACGAAGAGAGAGATCTCATATGAAGGATGCTTTGGATATCTTTTCTTTTCATTATTGGAATTTGAATATTCCAATCCTCAATAAGAATCCAATATCTACCAACCTCTGAATTACCAGTATCATACCGATAATAATTAGCTACCTTTATCTAGTTAGCGATGAAAATCCTCAATCCAAAGCCTCTAATAAGGAAACTGAGTTATCAAAGGTTAGTGACTATCCCAAGAATCTATCCAAAAAATTATCTATTGACCATTATGAATGATCTAAAATAATTTTTGCTTAATAAAATCTTCACCAGTATTAAGAATTGCTAAAATGGAAGAACCTTTGGTAGGTAATTGATAGAAAACAAGGTCTTCAAGACTTTTGTTCTCAACATATTTAGCATGAATATTTTTGGCCCAAAGAGCATTGGGGTTATGCAAAATCCTCCAATATAGTTTAGAAGCTAAAGACGTATTGTTATTAATAGCATACTCGAATCCTAACCCCCCTTCATTCTTGGAAAGGCATAAAGTATCCCATTTCACCAAGACCCATTTTATTTTCTCTTTAGTACCACTCTAGAGGAATCAATGATTAATTTGATCCAATTCTTGAAGAACTACCTTTGGGATATTCAAAATAGCAGAAACATAAATAGATATAGCTTGAAGGAAAAACTTAACCAAGGTAATTCAGCCCCCAAATGAAAGCCACATATTGGTCCAGTTTCTAATTTTATTTTTAACTTTATCCAACAACCAATTCCAATATTTTTTTTGTCTTTGAATATTGATAGGAATGCCTAAATAAAATATCCAAAGGGAGGTCTTATTATATCTTAATTTATCCAATACCATGGATTCCTATTTGGAAGAGCAGTGAAAGAAAATGACTTTAGATTTATCTTCATTGATCAATTGCCCGATAGCATTAGAAAAATAGTTGATGATTTGCTTAATTTTAGAAGCTTCCTTAACTATAGATTTACCTAACAGAGTAGAGTCATCAACAAATTAAATATGAGAAATAGGCCCAACTCCATGAGCAATGGTAACTCCCTCAAGGGTTATATTTTCTCTATTTTTGGTTATAGTCCTACCCAAGCATTCAACAAGAATTATGAATAAATAAGGGGATATATGGTCACCTTGCCTAATACCTAAGGAAGTTGGGAACAACTGAGAAGGTTTTCCATTTATAATAATAGAGTAGGACACCGAAGAAATACCTACCAAAATCTAGTCCATCCAATCCTAAGAGAATCCAAATTTCCTCAAATCTTTCATAAGAAAGTGTCAATCCACTCTATCATAAGCTTTTGATAAATCTAAACGAATGAACATAGATGGAGATTTTTGCATTTCCATGGAATGGATGGCTTCATGAGAAATAACTATCTCATCCACTATTAGACATCCTTCCACATAACCCCCTTGTTCAAGGGAAATAATCTTATGCAAAAGAGGTTTTAGCCTTTCTAACATGATCTTTATAATAATTTTGATAACTTTACATAAATATATAGGTATAAAAGCTGAGATATGATCTTCCTCTTGATATTTTGGGACAAGATTTGTATACATTTTATTGGTAACCTTCAAAATTTCATCGGCTTTCTTGGCTTTTTCCACCACCTCTAAGAAATCAGCATGAAGAATATCCCAAAACTCTTGGTAGAACTCAAGGGGAAAAAGATTATGACCTAGGGGTTTTCCTTTTTTAATTTTAAAAACCACTTGTTGAAACTCATTGATAGTGACTGAAGTAGTCAAAATAGAATTCTCCTCAAAATTTATAATAGTAGGGATCACTTGAAGAACATTCTTTTAAGAAGCCAAATCAAGAGTTGTAGCAACGTAAATATTAGAAAAGTAATTGACAACAATATATTTCATGCCATACCAATTGTAGACAACATATCCAAAATTATATTTCAAAGAAAAAATAAAGTTGTGAGATATTTGATATAGAAGATATTTGTGGAAGAAATCTGTGTTTCGATCTCTTTCTTTGAGCTACTGGATCCTAGTTTTTTTGCTTCCATAAGGGTTTTTTTTTTTTTTCATTCCTCTAATTGAGTTGTGAGTGTAATTTCATCTATACTTCTACTGTCTGTGAGGCCATCTAAACATATTTTCTTATTCAAATTTTTAAGTTGAACAATCACTTCATGTTTTTTTTGTCAAACATCTCCAAACTCCTTCTAGTTCCAAATCTTGATTTTGGATTTAATGTATTGCAACCTTTTGGAAAAATAAAACATCTTAGTCCCATACCTTGGTTTACCTTCCTTCCACCATTGTTGCACTCGGGGTTTGAAGGAACCATCTCTAAGCTACATTAATTAAAATTGAAAAGGTAAGAAACTCACCTTGGTTTTCCAAATTTCTACCGTGATTGACTAGTGATCCGAACCCGCATTTTTAGGAGTCTTCACCTTAGTATTGTGACCATGGATTAAGAAATTGTTAAAGAAAAATAACCTATCCAATATCTCCATGATACAAGTTAAGCCTTACCTTATGGTATACCAAGTGATAAGGCCATTATCTGGTTGGATGTCCACAAGATGAAGGTTTATAATATATCCACTCATGAGTTCAATGCTCCTATCCAAATTTCTATTTCCAACTATTTTCTCATAGAGAGAGAGGATGGTATTGAAATATTCTCTTATAAAGATCGAAGATTTAGGAAAATGAGAGATAATATAAGTTATGTGCTCCCACTACCTTCTCTTTTCCTCGAAAGTAGTCAAAGCATAAATAGTTATGTAAAGCACAATTTGGTTAAAATTTATCCTTTGAATAGCTATAGCAAAAATATCCCAGTTGCAAACCATATGGTGAATAAATACCTCTTTTCAGTCCCAAAGGAAAGCAATGCCACTAGAAGTCCCCTAGGAATTGAGGGAAGAAACTTTTCTAGTTGGCCAGATTTTACTAGCAATTGAATCCATTTCATTGACATCTTTGTTTCCTGAAGGAAAATAAGATGTGAATGGTTTGTCTAAATCATTATTCTAATTTTATTTTATTTTGAAAGAATTCCTTTGAGTCCTTTAATATTCCAAGTGATGATCTTCATTAATACCAGGGCTAAAGAAATTGGTAAGGGAATTAATCTTACCTTCTTCTACAAGCTTTTCAACTTGTTTTACCATATGATGTTGATTGGTCTTGTGACATACCTTTTAGTTGGAATACATCTTTAGTTTTTTTTTCCCTATTTTTTGACTTACCCCAATTGAATATGGGGTGGCTTCTAACCTCAAAGAATATGTGTACAAATCCAAAGTGTCATTGAAGGTTCAACAAAGTCTATCTTGGGATCTATATTATTTGAAGTCTCAACATTTAAAATATTATTTTTCTTGTGTATATTTCCTCATTTTTTTTCCTGTTGAAAACCTTTGATTTGTTGGTTTGTCTCTAAGTCCTTCCCTACATATTTAAATTGTGTTTCTAATATTTTTATCTCCATTATTTTCTCTTCCTCAACTAGGACATCATTTGTGGAAAAAAATTCAAACATATTAGCTGATAACTTTGATTAGTCCTTCATAACTAGTTTTTTCTAAGTGTTCTTCTTATTAGGTATTTTGAAACTTTCTAATTTTGTATCCTCTTTATTTTTATCTAGAATTTTATTTCACATACACTAGCTAAATGATCATATTCATGCAAATTCTGCAACAAAAAGGAATGTTCTCATAGTCCACCACTTGCTCCCAAGTATCCTCCGCAAATTGTAATGAGATCTTTTCAAGTAGGGGTTTGTCAAAATCCATTAAAACACAAATCCAAGCATAAATAATGTGTTCAAGTTTTTGAGTACAATAAACAATCCTCATAAAAGTTTCCAAAGAGTTTTCAATTAAAGAAAAAATAGTCGAATTCTAGAATTCAATTAGAAGGCCAAATAGTCTAACCCACATAGGACCTGTAGAAGGCATATCTTCTTCGACTTTAAATTTAGTATGCCAAGGCTTCATGAAAATCCCCACCCTTCCAAATAACTAGGGCCCCCATTCAAATATTTTCTCTCCATATTCGTTATTAGTAAATAAAACAAGAAAATAATCATTTGGATAAAAAGAGATTTGTAACTCACCTTTTGTTTCCCAATTTTTTGCGACCCAAAATTTGAAAGTAGATAGGCTCGGGAAAAATCTAAGAAATTATAAACTAGTCCTCTTTTTCTAAATCTTCTATGCTAGTCTTAATGTCACCCATTTCTAGCTTAAAAATCAGAGTTTCATCTATTGTCCTAAGACATATCAACTTAGTTTTCCTAGGATCAATCTTAGGCATTCTCAAAGGTTTACGGGAATCCCTAAAATTAATGTTAGCATTTAGCTAAGGCTATCCACCATAGAGGGTATTACTAAAATTTATTTTTGGTATTGAGTCTTTGAAATCCTTACCCTTGAAAGGGGTTTCCATAGTGGATTTGTTTTGGCAATGCTCCTTAGCACTGGATTCGCTTGAGATCTAAACCATTGTTTGATTAGCTAGTTGAAACTTATTTCGAGATATCTTTAATCCATGTCTTCAACACCGAGGAAAGGTATGATTTTCACTTTTTTTTTGTGCATCAAATTGGAAGCCATTTTCAATCAATTTTGCAACATG
This sequence comes from Wollemia nobilis, assembly GCA_028583015.1. Classification (NCBI taxonomy): domain Eukaryota; kingdom Viridiplantae; phylum Streptophyta; class Pinopsida; order Araucariales; family Araucariaceae; genus Wollemia; species Wollemia nobilis. Next base: position 9,477,298 of record JAQPPZ010003067.1, read on the forward strand.
AAGATTTATTGAAAGATAGATTTCTAACCCATCTTGGGTCCCCTACAACATATCCCGCTAAAATCTTGAGCAAAAACCACATAAATACTAGCCGCTAAGGGATGAAGACTCCCAAAAAAAAACCTCTAGAGCTGCTTGCACCGCTCAACACAGATGAAACCCTCACATAGTCGTTCATTTCTAAAAACCCTCCAAGATGAATCATAAATATAGTAGATTTGATATTTTTTTTAATTATTTAAATTAAAATTTTAATTCAAAATTTAAGTAAAATTTTAATTAGTTTTATTTATATCAATTAAAATATAAATATTCTAGAGACTATCTATATAAATAATTAATAAATATAGATATTTACATCTTATATAAAAAATAAAAATAATTTAAATTTTTTATCTAATATTATTTATTTTTATATTTATTTGACATTATTATTATGTTAATTAATAAATTATTATCAATATTTTTTTAATAGGTTTAATTATGATCTATATTGAGATATTAAATATTTATGATTTTCATCTATCTATTGTATTATGTTCACTTGCAATTCCTTTTTTCTAATCATTTATATTTTTTTATAAAACATGAAAACTTTCACACTTTAAAAGAAACAAAAGGTAAAAAACTATGATATATATTTTTTCTAATTTGATAAGATAAATGGTTAAAATGATAATTATTTGGAAAATAATAAAAAAAATTTGACTAAAACGGAAATAATTAATTATAAAAACCTTGATTTTTTTCCCATCTACACTTTATTGTATTTTTTTTGAAAAATGAAAAATATATTATATTTATAAAAATTGTATTACAAAATAAAATGAGCTTGATAGGAAATATAGGAGAAAAAAATACTCCACAAATATCTCTGGTTCAAAAATTACCCAACACTCTATCTTCATGTTGTTTCACTCCGTGGCCTAACTATGATAGATTCATTAGAATCACTAGTTGCTCTTCCTATTTTGCTATCTGTTTGTACCACCTCTCGCATCCCTTGGGTTATTTGGTACCAACTTATATGATCTTCCATATGAGAGTCCACATATTGTGCTTCCTCTAGTTCTTTTTCCCATTTTGGTAAATAATATGCCACTCTATTTCCCTCTCGCTTGATATGTGTAATAAAAACATCCTAAAAAACCTTCCAAATATTTTGAACTGCTTCCACCTTCCTTCTCTCACCAATTCCCAACACCTGAAAGGGTCTTATAGGATCCAAGATTCTAGCCCATATCTAAGAGTCTGTATCTATCCAAAACTTATGTAAATGTAGATTTGCAGCTATCATTGATGTTGACAAGATCGTTTGTCCTTCTCCTTCATTATTTGTTGTCTCCCCATACCTTCTACTCTTCAGTACACTTGTCCTCCTTTCCAATTTCGTATGATAATACCAAAACCATCTTTTCCAGGGTTTTTATTAGTAGCCCCATTTGTGTTTACATTCACCCACTCTCTGGGAGGAGGTCTCCACTCTATGTTATTTGAGGAGATCTCACCTGTGCATCCAACCCTTAACTATTTTTCTTTTACAATTATTCCAAAGTTCTATAAAATAGTCACTTCCTCCATTTCTATGTTTGTTTCCTTGTGTAATATAATAGATAGTGTTTCCATGACCTTGCTCATAATCCTCTCCCATACTTGCTCCCTTGTTCTGTGCTCTGATCTAAATATACGTGCATTTCATTCTAGCCATAACTACCACCATATGAAGCTAGGTCCTAGCTTCCATGCCATTTTCATTGTTTATCTTGAAGTTGCACTATTTCCATTTCTCATAAAAACTTTCCTAGCTCTCAAAAAATTCCCAATGTTGTCTCATCTACCTCCACCAACTTATCCATATGTCTTTAGCAAAATAACACCCAAAAAGAGGTGATTCAAGGTCTCCTATGATTTTCCACACATAACACATTTGGAAGGTTCATAGAAACCTCTTTTTCTTAGATTATCAAATGTCAAGCACTTTTATGGTTAATCAACCATGATAAAATGTTAATTCTTTGTCCATCTTTCCTTTTTCCAGACAAATATTCATGGAAGTGGTGTTGGGGTAATCTCATATCCACAAACTACCTTGTATCCCTCCTTTACCTTATATATTCCCAACTTGCTTTCTCCCCATCCAAGCATATCCCTCATAGAACCATCATGAATTGGGTGTCTTTGGAGATGTCTCCATAATTTTTCGGTTAGTTCCTCTATCCCCCTCACTGGCCATTCTCAAGGATGTTTCCATTGTAGTAAGTCTGGCACATGTTGATTCCATGATTTCATATAGTTAGAGGCTTTCCATCACCCTACCTTTTGGATCTCTACTTTCCAACTCTCCATCTCTGTGAATATCTAAATAATTGGTTGAGATTGATTCCATGAATCCTCCCAAAATAGGGATTCCTTTCCATCCCTTAAATTCCAATATAGGTATGGCTTTATTAACTCTTGTCCTAGTTCCATTGTTCTCCATACTATAGATCCCTCTCCTTCCACTTTGTGTCTTGGGACATATTTCTCAACCACTCCTACGTAATATTTAGATTGTAACAGTCTAATACATAAGCCCCCAATAGCTATAATCCATATCTAATATAACTTCCCTTATAGTGTCTTACTACTTTGGGATGTTAATCTTATCCTCAATCCTCATTTTTTGGTTGACATATCTTCTCCCACCCAACTAGTGCTAATTTTTGTTCTTCCCTTGCACTTGACAACAAAAAATTTCTTGTGTGTTTATTAGTATCTTTTAGAATTTTATTTAGATAGTGAAGTATTTAAAATTTATAAACTAGGAGAGCTTGTAGAACATATTTAATCATTGTAAGCCTTCCTCCTAAGCTTAGCTATTTATGTGTCCAGTTGCTCAACCTAGCTTGAAGTTTTTCAATCAGCCCTTCCACTCCTTGCTTTTTGTTTTCTTTGCAGATAAAGGTACTCCTAAATACTGTATAGGTAAATGAGTTTCCATGAAGTTCAAAAGTTGTATATTTTTATCTCTCACCCTCTTCGTTGTATTGAAAAAAACTATTTGAGATATTTTTCCATTAAAAGTTTGCCCTGTAACTTGAGTATACCCATCTAAAATTTCTTTTTCTTACTACTAGGATATTGGCTTGACTAATAAGAGTTGTATCATCCATAAACTGGAGGTGATTTATCTCAATCTAAGAACTGATTTTCATACCCCTTAACCTCCCCTCTTATCTCCATTTTTTTAACAGTCTCCGTAAACCCTTTGCATAAAGGATACAAAGGTAAGGGGAAAGGTATTACCATATCCCTTCCTGCTGTGAACATGGGAGAGGTATTACCATTTACAAAAATTGAGAATGATGTGGTTTATGTACAATATTTTACCCAATCTCTCCACTCCTTTGCAAAAAATACCAGTCTACTCTATCATAGGTTTTAGAAAGATCTAATTTAAAAAACATACATGGGTCATTTTTCTTGGATATTGTGTGTATAAATTTTTTTGCCACTACTATTCCATAGAGAATTTTTTTGCCTTCAACAAAACCACCTTGCTCACATGAAATAATATTTGGTAAAAAGGTTTTAACCTCTCTGCCATAAGCTTTGTTAATATCTTGTATACTACATTATAGAGTGAAATTGACCTATAATTATCAATTATCTCACTAGGTGGGCCCTTGGGAATTAAAGTGATAAAAGTATGATTCAAGGCTTTTAACATTTGCTTACTCTGTATGATTTCCTCCAATGCCTCCACCACTTATTAGCCCACAATTTCCCAAATTTTTTGATAAAATTCAATGGGGAATCCATATGGTCCTGGGGTATTTCCTGTATGCATTTTTGTATGATCTACGATGTTTCTTCTAGAGAAATTTCCTCCATTAATAATTTATTATGTTCTGGTTTGACTAATTGTAGAATTACCTCTAGTATCTTCTCCTGCCATATTGCATTTAAATTTTCATTGCTACTAAAAAGAGTATGGAAGTACTGATTTGCTATAGTTTTCATTTCACTTCCACTGGATTTTACTTGACCCATCATATTTATAAGACCTGTAATTCTATTTTATTATCTTCTATATGTTGTTGTCTTATGAAATAAATCTATGTTTTGATCTCCATCCTTTAACCATGTAACTTTGGCTCTTTACCTCCAATAGATCTCTTCTTGTTCCTCCAAAGCTTACTCTCTCCTAATAATTTCTACCTCACATTGCAACATGTTGTGGCTGATCCACAACACACCCCAAAATTGGGGACCCACCTTTTTTGCATGCTTTCAAAGAAAATCTCAGTGACCCAGATGCTAAAAATCAAGAAAAAGGCAAAATTGCACAAGGATGAAAAAGTGTCGCGATATCGCGACATGTTGCTCCGTCGCGGCCGAAAATGAAAAAGTGTCGCGATATCGCGACATGTTGCTCCGTCGCGGCCGAAAATGAAAAAGTGTCGCGATATCGCGACATGTTGCTCCGTCGCGGTCCAGAGAGGAGAGAGAAAGACAGAATGGAAAATTGTCGCGAAATCGTGACATGTCACAAAATCATGGTCAAACTAGTCAAACAGGGCAAGGCACCAAAAGCGTAGCGATTTCGCGACAGAAAGCAGCAAAGGGGCACGAAGCAGAAAAACGTCGCGATATCACGACAAAGAAAGCAGCAAAAGGGCACGACGCGAAAAAACGTCGCGATATCACGACAAAAGCAAAGAGGCACGAAGAAAAGGATACCAAGAAGTGGTACAAAGGAAAATATGTCACGATTTCAGCGACAGGAAACAAATAAAACGTAGCGATTTCACGAAAGCCAAAGGTACCAAGTGAAAAACATCGCGATTTGCTGACCCAAGGCATAGCCCAAGTGAAAAAGTCACGATTTCACGACAGAAAGCCGCAGGATAGCTCCGAGATGAAAAGCGTCACGATTTCACGACAGGAAGCAACCGAGGCGTACGGAGATGAAAAACGTCATGATTTCGCGACAGGTTGCATTGGCAAGGCTGCTGGCAAGAAAATGTCGCGATATCGCGACATGTCGCATTTTTGTGATGAAAGCAAAGGAGCAAAGCTGCATGCATAAAAATGTCACGATTTACATGGGGCCATTACAGAACGTGCATAGGAAGCACGAAACACGTGGCATACAGGTGTCGTGGTTACGGTGCGTTACATGTAAATAGAAAATATCGAACGTTTCGGCATCGAGCATGAATTCAAAAGCAACGAAAAGGCGAGAATACGAAACGATGCATTCTGGGAGGTGAAACGAAGCGACGCAGGGCGAAACAGAGAGCCGTATCAATTAGTATAAAATCAGAAGGGCAGATTGATACAAGGGTTGGAAATTGTTGCTAGTAGAGTTGCAGAGCCAAAGGCGACCAGCCATTCTGGGCCTGCTATTGGAGCAATTTCCTTCACTTGTTCTGGATTTGTTAAACCTGGAACATTCTATCATTGTAATTGATATATTATTTTAATACAGAAATACAGAGAGTTGGCATCTCATTGATAAGAAAGAAGGAGTCATTTTTGCATGCAAGATTTAATGTCTTACCTTTCCCTTTCAGATTTCTAGGCTTCTAGGTGAAGTTTAATGCAAGTGTTCTTGGTTGCTTCATGCGAATGTCTAAATCTGAAATTACAGTAAAAACCCCAGAAACCCGCACCTAGCTTATCTGGATTGTGCGAATTTGCAGGTTCAATAGGTTAGGTTGCATGCAGAAAACCTCATTATCTTCGGTTTTGTCAAATCAAGATGGTAGCACTCTGGACGTAGTTTAGTTTCATTTTCATTTGCATTTCTTTTATTTTCAATCCTTTATTTTATTTTTGCATTTTAATTACCGTCATTTAAATAAATAACTGAAAATCCATCAAAGTTCGAGATCGAAATATATTCATCTCTTAGATTTATTCACTTTGAGTCCATTGCAATTTCAAATTAAAATAAACCATAGTGCCCCTTGTTAACATTCACTTGCAACACTAAGGTATTCCCAAGCATTTAAATTGAACAACATCATTGGTATACAAAGAGCTAGCATAACAGGAACCTTGGAGAAATTATCTGTTGTAATTTCTTTGCAAGCAGAGGATTTTGGGACTCAGATCCTACTGGAGAGTGTGCTTTCACAACTGGGTGAAAACACCACTCAACAGATTGGCGCTAGAAGGAGGGCCTGATTGGTTTACTTTATTTTGATTTTCATACATAAGTAATATCTTTTTGATTTGATTTTGAAATTATCTCTTAAATCTCACAAACGGCTAAACTGCAGCATTTGTTTTTTCTGTTGCAGGTTTTCTTGGAGATAACCGAGAGTTTCATCAGGCAGGCTGGACCCACCGCGTCGTATTGCGACTAGGTCCCAAACAACCGGGGAAACCATATTCCATGACCTTACACTCACTGGTACTCCCAAGAATAAAACCAAGCAAGTTGTAAGCTTACCAATCACAAAAGACCTTTTTGCTCCAGGAACATCGAGTGGACCTACACCAATAATATCAGTTGCCACTAGTGTACCTATTGTCAGTAATATTTCCACTGCTCTTGTAGGGTTGTCCTCATCGATTTTGAGTCAAATGGCTCAACCTCCAGCAGCTCCTTGGTATGGAGCTAATAATATTCCTTTGAACATTGCAGGGGATATCCATGAAATCCCTAAGAACATAGAAATATTTTTGCCCAAATACAAACCAGATGGCCCAAGAACAGCAGAAGAACATATCCAAGCCTATAGGGATGTTTTAATAAGGCTGCAAGTCCAACATGAGGATGTGGCTTGCAGACTTTTCCCCATGAGCTTAGATCCAATAGCATATGAATGGTATATATGCTTGCCTACTGGTTCAATCACTTCATGGGCGCAAATGGAGAACGCCTTTGTTAATCAATTTAGGTCACCTTTGGATCCCGCAACCATTTACAATCAATTCATTACATGCAAAAGGGGCCAGGGTGAACCTATCAGAACATTTAATCAGAAATTCCAAAAGTGCTATAATAGAGCAGTTCGACATTTTGCCATAGATCCCGCAGTGGCCTTGCAAATATATTTTGGGGCATTGGATCCCATGACAGCCATGTTTGCAAGACGAAATCCTCAAGTTACCACGCTCGCTTTAGCCTACAATGAAGCCATGACCATCGAGCAGCAAATGACACCACAGGGCTATGGATTTCCCTGGATGCCTATGATGGGACAATATGCTCCATATGGTCAAGCTCCCTTGGCAAATCAGATCATGGCACCGCAAATGCCAAGCATGAATGCCTTCCCATATCAACAACCGTATCCACCAACACTTGCGTATGCACCCATTCCAATCCAACCAATCACATCCATTCCACCTGTTCCCGCATTTTTGCAGAATAGTCAATCGACTATGCAAGGAACCAACCAAGTTAATTCTCAGGCTATAGTTCCTTTCCCAAATCCAACTCCGATTCAAAGTGTCAATCCATACGGGAATCAAATTCCTCAAAACCCGACCCAAATGTTGAATCAAGACCCCACCAATTATGCAAATCCAACGGGGGTTAACAACAATGTGATTCCACCGAAGGAGATTTATTCGGAGGTCGAAGAGCTCAAGAAGATAGTTCATAAACTGAGCAATGACATGGTTCAAAAATAGAAGTATGAATCCCATGCCCCTCACTCAAATCAAAATTTTAACAATAGAGGGAGACATTGGAACACAAAGCCAAACAATGGGGGAGTACCCGCCCCATTGCTAATCAACTAGATACTTCGTAGGACCTAGTCAATCCAATTCCCTTTTGAATCTTTCCGATTTGGCATGGGAAAAGGGGTGTAGGTTGCACAACACAAAAGAGCACAATGAGAGGAATTGTCCTGAAATTGCTAGATACACTCATTGTCTCCAGGCCCAAGTTGATGATTTGGAACTGGTATCAAATGAGGGTCCATCGCAACATCAAGATGATAACATTATGGTGGTGGAAACTTTATATCGTCAAGAAGGTGAGAGTGAGGAAGAAGAAGACGAAATTTTGGAACAGGAGGTGCAAGCTTTTCGAGATTTTAGAAAGGGGAATCACGGATACCATTTGAGAAGTAAATCTAAAGCCCCTAAAACCTCATCAACACCACCAAACAACTCTATCCTTCCTCCGGATACTAAGGCAGATAATAATCCTCCTCCTCCACTTAGAAGAGAAATGTCTAATGACGTGCGTAAGACAGTCAAATTCGAAAAACCAAACTATGACATAGTGGAGGATCTAAAGAAGTCCAAATCTAGCCTTTCGTTCTTGGACGCGGCTAGATTGCTTGGCCAAAAGGAGGCTTTGAACTCACCTGATCAAATGTGGAAGGGAAAAGGAGTTGAGTCCCATCTGATTTTACGAAAGGAGAGACGGGATGTCCCGCCATTCTTATTGACTCTGAGAATTGCGGGTAAGAATTTGCATAACTGTTTGGTGGACACGGGTGCCACGAGCAACCTCATGCCTTCGGAGATATGTCAAATGCTAGGTCTACAACCTGTTTCATCCAAATGCAAGGTCTTGCAATTGGACCGATCAGAGGTAAATGTGGTAGGGACCCTATATGATGTCAAAATTCAATTAAATTCTGAACCCAGGGTCCAGCAGGTTGTCGACATTCTGGTTGTTAATATCCCAAGTAGATATGGAATGCTACTTGCAAGGGATTGGATGAAAACTCTGAATGGCTATTTTTCAACAGACTGCTCACATATGTGGCTACCCTGGAAAGGAATTGCAAATCAAATCAGAGTGGAAAATGAACCGAGGCTTAAAGAAATCATAACAGAATTTAACAAGCCGAATGAAGTTCAGTTTTCTGAGCCAGAACTGGGGGTCTATGCACTTGATGTTGAGGAAGCTACTGAAGAGCCTAAAAAGGAAACATGTCATGGTGGCTCTTTTGAGGAAAATGATTTCACATGGTTGCTCAGGTTTGATGGATCCAAATCTAGACAGGGAGCAGGAGCTGGAGTGGAGCTCACTGGTCCAGGAGGTAAACCATTATTGGTTGCCTATAGATTGCAATTTCCTTGCACGAACAATGTGGCGTAATACGAAGCATTGATCTTTGGTTTACGTCTAGCATTGAGCAAGCAAGTTAAATGCTTGAAGGTATTGGGAGATTCTGAGCTAGTAGTCAAGCAGATCAAAGGACAGTATACATGTCGTGATAGGAGACCGAGCCTTTATAGAACTAGGGTTATGGACCTCATTGAGGAATTCGACGCATTCAATATAGCCCTTATTTCTAGAAAAGGAAACCGAATAGCAGACTCTCTTGCAGTCGCCACGGGCATGTTAAATCCAGTGGACATAAAAAGGTGTAAAAAGTTCTCCATTGAATTAGTTCCTTGTCCATCAATACCCGATAATGTCAAGAATTTCTAGGTTTTTGAAAATGACAGACACATCTTCAAATTTGTCACGAACTCGGGTATTTTTGAAAATCAGGTGATTGATGAGGAGCAAAGGTGGCAAGATGAAACAGAAAACGAGAGTGAAACCGCATGTCAATCCAACAAAATACCTAAAGACGTGGTTTCATTGGAGAAAATGTTCGACATGGGATACAAGACCAAAAAAGGAAAAAGGGTCCCACTCCCCAAAGATGCATGTGATTCAATTAATCTAGGGAGTGCAGACAATCCAAAGGAAGTGTACATTGCAAAGGCATGTACAGCTGAAGAAAGGAGCAACATAATACAGGCATTGAAGCATTACATGGATTGCATTGCTTGGAATTACAATGAGCTGAAAACATACAACCAAGACATCATCACACATACCATCCCTCTAAAGCCGGACTCCAAGCCTTTTAGGCAAAGACAACGAGTTGTTAACCCGCTATTGGAGCCCTTAATAGAAAAGGAGGTCAAAATATTATTGGAAGCGAAGATCATTTTTCCCGTTAGGCACTCAACCTGGGTTGCTAACCTCGTTCCAGTAAGAAAAAAGAGTGGAGAGATTAGGCTGTGTATAGATTTTTGAAATCTTAATAAAGCCTCTCAAAAGGATAATTATCCATTGCCATCCATTGATGAAATTCTACAAACGGTAAATGGATCTGAAATGATGTCTTTTCTTGATGGGTATTCTGGATACAACCAAATTCTTATACATCCAAATGACAGGATGAAAACAGCCTTCACCACCAAGTGGGGGACATTTGCATATAAGAGAATGTCGTTTGGACCGTTAAATGCCGGTGCAACATTTCAACGCGCCATGGACTATGCATTCAAAGGGCTTATAGGCAAATGTATCATCGTGTATGTGGATGATATTCCAGTATTCTCAAAGAAAAGAGAAGACCATGTCAAAGATTTGAAGAAAGTGCTTCAAAGATGCAGAGAACATGGAATTTCCTTAAATCCCAAAAAGTGCATTTTTGGAGTAACAGAAGGAAAATTGCTTGGTCACATCATTTCAAAAGAGGGCATATCCATTGACCCAGAAAGGATACAAGCTATCCAAAACTTGCCTCTCCCGGGTAGTAAAAAAGAATTGAGATCTTTCTTTGGGCAGGTTAATTTTGTGAGGAAGTTTATCTCAAGCTTTGCTGAGATAGCCAAACCTCTGAACAAGATGCTCAAGAAGGATGTAGATGTCAAATGGAACGAGGAAAGTAGGGTGGCCTTTCATAACATCAAAGATGCCATTTCCAGAGCCCCTGTCCTCATAAGTCCAGGACTATTCTAAGCCTTTTTATATTTATGCTTTCGCATCGTAACACTCTTTTGCGAGTGTCTTGACCCAGAAAGGTGAGGATAGTGCAGAAAACCCCATAGCATTTTTAAGTGCCCCTTTAAAAGATGCTCAATTAAGGTATTCCATCCTTGATAAGCAGATGTACGCACTTTTTAAAACGGTAAAAAAATTTAGACATTACATTGTGCACAACAGAGTTATTGCCATCGTGCCTGACCCTGTTGTTAAGACCATGTTTTTACAGAACGAACTAGGTGAGAAAAGAGGGAAATGGATTTCCACCATCCAAGAATTTGATCTTGAAATCCAACCTATGAAACTAGTTCGAGGACAGGGACTGGTGAAGGCGATCGCTGAGAATAATCCGCAAATGACATGCCAATATTCGAATACAGAATACATTTCTAAGGATGACTGGTATGTTGACATTGTGCAATTTTTATTGAATGGTAAGTGTCCTTCTAATCTGAATTCAACTCAAAGAAGAGCTTTAAGGCTTAAGTCTGTCAATTATCTGATGAAATCTGGTGTTCTTTACAGGAAAAATCATGAAGGGATCTACCTGAGATGCCTGAACAAAGAAGAAGCTGCCAAGGTGTTGCAAGAATTTCACGGGAAACATGGAACTGGTCATGGTGCGGCAAATGCTACAGCGCATCAAATCCTGAGAGCAGGATACTACTGGCCCCACATTTTCAAAGATGCACATGCCCATGTACGATCATGTCACATTTGTCAAGTGGCCGCCAATAGAGAAAGAAATGCAGCCATGCCATTACAACCTGTAGTTGAGATGAGACCATTTGCACAATGGGGACTAGATTTCATTGGGGTTATTAACCCAAATTCTTCTGATTCCCATAAATTCATACTAACAGCTACAGATTACCGTACAAGGTGGACAGAAGCAATTCCTACTAAACATGCCACCACAGACGTTGTAATAAAATTCCTTGAGGACCACATTATAACAAGATTCGGAATGCCCGATTCTATTGTCAGTGACAATGGTAAAGCTTTTATTTCTACGCAATTTGCAGATTGGGCATATGACAACAAAGTGAGTTTAAAGTTTGCATCTAATTATTACCCTCAAGGAAATGGTTTGGCCGAATCTTCAAATAAAAATTTGTTGAACATCATTAAGAAATTGCTGGAAAAGAACCCTCGGGATTGGCACAGCCAATTAAAGTTTGCCCTTTGGGCAGATAGGACCAGAGTAAAAGAATCCATAGGGAATACTCCCTATCATTTGGTCTATGGGCAAGACCCGATATTTCCTGCAAACTTGAAGTTGCAAACCTTGCATTTCATACAAGAGTACTTGGGGACAGATGATCAAGTTGAAGCCAGGTTAAGTCATTTGCTACACCTTGATGAAAAGAGGGAAGAAGCCATGAATCACATGAATAAACACCAGGAAGTTATCAAGAGATGGTTTGATAGAAGGGCTAAAATTAAGTCCTTCAGAATTTCAGATTTGGTATTACTATGGGATAAAAGACATGAGGAAAAAGGGAATCATCAAAAGTTTGATTGTCTTTGGTTAGGCCCCTATCAGATTTCAGAAATTCTCGAGAAAAATACCTTCAGGCTAAAAACTTTAGAAGGGAAGGATTTTATGTTACCGGTTAATGGGCAGATTTTAAAGCATTATTTTAGCCCTTAGGTTGTAAGAGTTTGATGTTATTCTTTTCGGTTTTGGTGGAGATTTTCAGATTTTGTTTTCATTGTTTAGGATTGTTAGTCTAGTTAGGATTTAGGTTGTGGGTTTGATTTCAATTGACATGTTTTGTTTGTTTTTATAAAAAAAAAATAATAATAATAATAAAATAAAATAAAAATTGAGATGTCAACTTATGCTTAAGACTAGGAGAATATGAAATATTGGAATTGTCTTGTAAAAGCTCCACAAGTAACACAAACATTTTAAGTTATATCGTTTGAAACTTGTGATGCATGAAGTAGTCAGTTTTGTATGGCAAATAATTTCATCTGCAATTCAAAGATAATGCATTCATGTTACATCTCACTTTACATATACATTCCATCTTAGTTGCATATGCATCTTAGGTACAAATCATTAAAGTGTGTCAAATCCTCTTAGGGTTGTGTTATAACATAAATGTAAAAAAATCCTAAGGTTGGAAACTGAGTCTTGAGATATCTAGAACCAAGCACATCTTATACACATTAAAAAGGATCTTGAGCAAAATGATCAAAACCTTGCTTGGAAGAAAAGGTTGGGCGAAAGAAGTATTTCATGTCTATCCTATTATGCAACATGATCCTTAAAACAAGTGGTTTTGACCATTTCCATAAAGCTTAAAGCCTAAAATCAGAGTAGTAAGGATAGGGCTAAATCCTCATCGAACTTAGGTTGAGGATCCAACTCCCCAAAGCTTTGATTTGACCTACATGGAGTAGTAAGGATAGGGCATAAATTCTCATCTCGCTTAGGTTGAGAATCTGATTCCCCAAAGCTCCTATGTCTCATTTCATAATAAATCTTGGATTGGAAGGATCGTACTACTTGTCCTCTCGCAAAGGATGGGTAGTCATCCCCAAGGTCTAAGCAATAAAATTAATATTTTCCATTTTTATCCAAAGCTTGGATTGGAAGGATCGTACTACATGTCCCTAGCAAGGATGGGTAGTCATCCCCAAGGTCCAAGAAGTAAAAAATTAATTTTTCCCATCTCATATTTATATTGGATTGGAAGGATCGTACTACTTGTCCTCTCGCAAAGGATGGGTAGTCATCCCCAAGGTCCAAAGAAATGAAGGTAAGTCTTGGATTATGGGGTTAAGTATGCCCATGCATGGCAACATGTCTTGTCTTAAAAACAAGACCACCGATTGTCCAAAGGGTTAGACTAGCATGACCATTTCTTCCATAATTGGTTAAATTATTTTGCTCAAAGTGAGGTAATGAATTCCAAATCAGAATAGTAAGGATAGGGTTAAACTCCCATCTCGGTTAGGTTGGGAGTCTGATTCCCCAAAGTTCTGATTTCACATTCACTTGCACATGGGTTCAAGATAGTAGGGACTCATAACCAACTTTGGGATATAATAAAGCAATTCATTAGTGGATCCTAAGAGGGTTTGGCAATCTTGAATGTTTGTGCATGATACTAGAAAGTTTAGGCCTTTACAAGAACAAAATCTCTAAGCATAGTTATCAGGTTACACAAATCATTCACAATCTCACATATGCATTCATGTAAAACTGACAATGGAATGTTGATCAATTTCAAACGATAGGGAATGAAATACATTGCACACACCGAGCTAATACTTGATGATTCTGATGATTCATGTACTTCTGATCTTTGGGCATTTGTTTATATTTCTTATGTGCTAACACATGTTTTCGAGTTTGTATACTTCCAGGTAGGGTTCTCACTAAAATGCTCAAGAGCATTTGACAATAGAGTCGCCATTTGTTGTGGCTGATCCACAACACACCCCAAAATTGGGGACCCACCTTTTTTGCATGCTTTCAAAGAAGATCTCAATGACCCAGATGCTAAAAATCAAGAAAAAGGCAAAATTGCACAAGGATGAAAAAGTGTCACGATATCGCGACATGTTGCTCCGTCGCGGCCGAAAATGAAAAAGTGTCGCGATATCGCGACATGTTGCTCCGTCGCGGCCAAAAATGAAAAGTGTCACGATATCGCGACATGTTGCTCCTCACGTCCAAAGGAGAGAGAAAGGCAGAATGAAAATTGTCGCGAAATCGCGACATGTCACAAAATCGTGGTCAAACCAACAAACAGGGCAAGGCACTAAAAGCGTAGCGATTTCGACGAAAAGAAAAGGGGCACGAAGCGAAAAACATCGCGATATCGCAAAAAGCAAAGGGCACAAAAAAACGTCGCGATATCACAAAAGCAAGGCAAAAAACGTCACGATCATGAAGGTAAAGGAAAAAGCGGAAAAGAATAAAACGTCACGATTTCATGAAGCGCAAAGCGTACCAAGTGAAAAACGTCACGATTTCGCGACAAGTCCAAGGATACCAAGTGAAAAACGTCGCGATTTCACGAAGAAGCCAAGGATACCTCGAATGAAAAGCGTCGCGATTTCATGATAGAAGCAACAGGCGTACGGAGATGAAAAACGTCGTGATTTCGCGACAAAGTTGCATTAGCAAGGTCGTTGGCAAAAAAATGTCGCGATATCGCGACATGTCATGTTTTTGCGATGAAAGCAAAGGAGCAAAGTTGCATGCATAAAAATGTCATGATTTACATGGGGCCATTACAGAACATGCATAGGAAGCGCGAAACACGTGGCATACAGGTGTCAAGGTTACAGAAGCGTTACATGTAAACAGAAAATATCGAACGTTTCGGCATCGAGCATAAATTCAAAAGCAACGAAAAGGCGGGAATACGAAACGATGCATTCTGGGAGGTGAAACGAAGCGACGCAGGGTGAAACAGAGAGCCGTATCAGATAGTATAAAATTAGAAGAGCAGATTGATACGAGGGTTGGAAATTGTTGCTAGCAGAGTTGCAGAGACAAAGGCGACCAGCCATTCTGGGCCTGCTGTTGGAGCAATTTCCTTCACTTGTTCTGGATTTGTTAAACCTGGAACATTCTGTCATTGTAACTGATATATTATTTTAATACAAAAATACAGAGAGTTGGCATCTCATTGATAAGAAAGAAGGAGTCATTTTTGCATGCAAGATTTAATGTTTTACCTTTCCCTTTCAGATTTCTAGGCTTCTAGGTGAAGTTTAATGCAAGTGTTCTTGGTTGCTTCATGCGAATGTCTAAATCTGAAATTACAAGTAAAAACCCCATAAACCCGCACCTAGCTTATCTGGATTGTGCGAATTTGCAGGTTCAATAGGTTAGGTTGCATGCAGAAAACCTCATTATCTTCGGTTTTGTCAAATCAAGATGGTAGCACTCTGGACGTAGTTTAGTTTCATTTTCATTTGCATTTCTTTTATTTTCAATCCTTTATTTTATTTTCTGCATTTTAATTACCGTCATTTAAATAAATAACTGAAAATCCATCAAAGCTCGAGATCGTAATATATTCATCTCTTAGATTTATTCACTTTGAGTCCATTGCAATTTCAAATTAAAATAAACCATAGTGCCCCTTGTTAACATCCACTTGCAACACTAAGGTATTCCCAAGCATTTAAATTGAACAACATCATTGGTATACAAAGAGCTAGCATAACAGGAACCTTGGAGAAATTATCTGTTGTAATTTCTTTGCAAGCAGAGGATTTTGGGACTCAGATCCTACTGGAGAGTGTGCTTTCACAACTGGGTGAAAACACCACTCAACACGACAGATCTTCCGTAATAGTTCCTTGTCTTATCTCCTGAGCAATCTTCTCCTTCTAATCCTTGATTTCATTATTTTAGATTCTAGTGAGTTCCTTATTGTGTTTACTTCGCTCCTTTAGTTGGTTCCTAACATATTTCAATTGTTTGTGAAGTTTGAATTGGTTTGTCCCAAATCTTGGTTTCCCTAATTCCCACCACTCCTTTATGTGGTCCCCCAACTCCTCATATTTCATCCACCATAGTTCAAATATAAATGTTCTTACAAATTTTTTATTATCTTCTTCTATGGTAAGGCTTATTGGAAAATGATCTGAAGAAAGCCTATCAATGAACCTCGATTGATGATTGGTATGCAGGTATAGTTCCTCTCCCATGAATAAAAAATCCAAGCAACATTTGATTGTATCCCCTTGCTTTCTTCTATTTGTCCAGGTCATGGAGCTATCCATAGTTGGGATATCTATTAGATTCATTTGACATGTTATTGATGAAAGAAACCTATCATTTTCCTCCAACATGGATCTGCCTCCTTGTTGTTCCTCTTTTCTAAGATTTGAATTGAAGTCTCCTTCCATAATCCATTGGTCCTCTGGGTAGTTTTCTATGAGATTTTGGATGGTTTCCCATTGATCCCTATGTGCTCTGACTATATGTGTTCCATAAAAATTAACTATAGTTAAATTTTTCCACTTTCCCTATTTTGTAACCAGACCATCAACACCCCTATCATAGAGGGCCCCCTATCGCTAAGAACAATTGGTGATTCCACATAGTGGCTAATCCACCTAATTTCCTCTATGCAGATTAAGGATATTTCCCTTTTTCCATATCCTCCTATTTATTTTTTGTAAATATTCTCCTTACATTTTGGTTTCCTGTAACAAAACTATATCTGGACTCATATCTATGATAATTTTTTTGACTACCTTTTATCTAGTGCGGTTGCCTAAACCCCTCACATTCCAAGTAATTAATATCATTGAGAATTAGGAGAGAATAAATTAGCCATCCATTTTACCTTTCCATTCTAGCTCAAATCTCATCCATGTTCCTCCATCTTTAACTTGTTTAACTTCCTCCCTACAGATTGGTTCAGTTTTTGTTTCTTATCCACTTGATGCATCCCTAAAGTAGGGTTGTATTTGTTTTTATTTCCTTCTTTCATCTCTATTTATTGAGTTAAAACTATCCCCTAATCTATTTCCCCTCCTCTGATCTCCCTCATGGGTTGAATCTCCTCTTCCATGAGAGAGGTTGTGTCTAGTTATGCTCCTTGCTTATTCTATGACACTATACTGGAGTATTGTTCCTGATATACTGGCATGACTTGTTGGGTTCTTCCTCTAATCCTTCCATTTGAAAATTCCATTTTGTTTCCAAGCTGCCCAGTTGTTTGAATATCTCACATCTATTGTTTGTTCTTCTCACTTTTTCTCCTTGTCTCTGGTTACTATGCTAATTTCTTTTGTTTGTCCTTATGATTAAATTTTAGAAGCCCTCAGATTCTATTGGGCCTTTCCCTTCCTTCTTATTTACCTTATTCTAAGGAGATTGGCTTACCATGTTAATATTTTCTCTTGTCCCCTCTTGTTCAAATTGATGATCCTTAACTTTTGGACAACTTCTAGCCAGATGTCTATGAGTGTGGCACACCCGACATCTAAATGAAATAGCCTCATAATCCAGTTGTTAGTTTTAAATAAAATCTCCTATTTCTAGGTCTATCTCTATTGGAAGAGGTTTACTAATTTATATTTCTATACAAACCCTAGCAAACATTTTCAATCCTCCTAAAATAGTAAGTTGTCTATTGCCTTGAGTACTCCTCTTTCTAAAACTCAAGGGAAAGAGAAAATAATTACCCTTATTGGTACCACAGTTGGTTCCATCCTCGAGTTGAATCCCATATTCCATGGTTGTAGGAATAGTCTCACTGGCCCATGATGATATAGTCCTTCCTGAAATACTTTTTGTTGGTCTACCATTGATGTGAACTCTATATAATAATACCCATTTGTGAGAGTTATAATTTTACATTCTCCTTCCATATGCCATTTTTTCCTTATCCATGTGTGAAGGAAGTGCACAGACAATCTGAACCCCATGAATTTTCCTATCATGTTGTGTTTTTCTTATAACTATATCCTCAGTTATCCAGTTCTCAGTTATTTCCAAAATTGGTATTTCATTTGCTTGTGGTAAACATCCATTCACCCTTACCGATAGAGAATCCTCATTTTTTCAAATTCCCATGGAGTTTATGATTGTCCTTGCCCATGTTTGACATTCATTGAAGCTCTCTTTGGTACCACATAACTTCTCACAGTATGAGATTCCTTATTTTTGAGGATTTGGTACCGAAGCACCTATGTCCCTCATTTTTGGTCGTAATCCATACTATTGAAAGACCCTCCACCAAGAGTGATCCTCTATGATGGTTTTTTTTGCATGAAAATTTTCCCCAGGTCTCTACCCTAGCCTCTAAAACCCTAGTTCTATTCCTCATACCTCTAGGTTTCGATGCCTCTAAAACTCTATCTCATCTACACTTCATTGTCTTGAAAATAAATAATTTTTAGATAAAAATAAATATTTTATATTTATTTGTAATTACATTTTTACTTCTTCTTAAAAATTTGGTTGGGATTTCTTGAACAAGCTAATATCAAATGTGAGTTGTGAGTGAATAGGAAGCAAGGAGAATAAGTAGGAAGTCGAAAACAAAGTGTGATCAAGAAGCAAGCATCACTTCTTCATGTTTTAGATTTTAGGATGTGCTAAAAAACTATTAGCTAATAGGTCCAAAAATCATAGGTCCAATATTTCCTAGGATCAGAATTAATCACAATAACAAATATTGCACAATAAACACTTTCTATTACATTCATAAAGCATTCAATTACTCTGTTACATGGCATGGAATTTTATCTCCAATAAATAACCTTACAAAAGACTCTTCAATACTCCTAAATTTTACTCTCCTCAAAATCCAACCTTTCACATGCCTTTCTTATATTATGGCAAAGCTTGTCATGATTACATTACCTCCTACTTCTAATCTTCACACATCTCACATGACTCTTCACTTCCACACTTGATACCTAACAATTATGAATCTTCACTTATACACATGATATTTGCACACTTGACAACTTTCACACTTTATTACATAATACATAACACTCTTTACATCTTGACACATACTTTTGACACATACACTTCCTAATCTAAATATTTACAATAGTAATCCATGGTACTCAATGATACTTAATGGAAATGAATGATACCAAATAATATAATACGTCTAATACCCCTTGTATTGCATTATTTTGTGTGAAGACTTTTAGTCTTCAATCTCTATTTTTTTTTCTTCATCCAACCTCCATCCTCTATTTCTAGTTTTAATATTTTTGCTCATACCAAAGTTACATTTGTCATTATTTTTATTATTTCTATAGTAGCTTTCACAATAATATGTTTGAGAATTTCATGTAATGCCATTATTAATATACCTTTTATAGTGCTCCATTCACAAACATTGTTATCTTTGCACCATATTGGTGATGAATTGAA
The DNA here is from genome assembly GCA_028583015.1 of Wollemia nobilis. Taxonomy (NCBI): domain Eukaryota; kingdom Viridiplantae; phylum Streptophyta; class Pinopsida; order Araucariales; family Araucariaceae; genus Wollemia; species Wollemia nobilis. Next base: position 9,496,914 of record JAQPPZ010003067.1, read on the forward strand.
TTATAAATTCAACACCCCCCATAATATGAACTAAAGGGCCAAGGATAGAATACATTAGTGATAATAATAACTCTCCCCATAATGGATGCTCTAGTAGGCATCTATACTTGACATAGATCCATCTAAATATCCTTCATTATCTAAAAGACATCCACATTGCTTCAAGAACTTATCTTCAATATTTTATGGCTTTAGAAAGTAATTATTCATAGGATGTCCCTACCTTCTACAACTTATACAAGTGGTCTTCATTTTATTTGAATACTTAGCATCGCTAGTGGGACCATAGGTCTTAGCATCATATTAGAATTCCTTTGCATAATATTGTATATGAGGAGTTCCACCACCATAATTCCACATTGTAATCTAAAGGTGAACTAGAATAGAGAAAATTTAATCAAGAGTAAGAATATTTTGGTGATCCAAGAATGTCCAGAGATAATGGATTCTTTAGATTTGATAACCAAAAACAGAAGAGACAGTTGCAGAGCAAATATAAAATTTTGTTAAATTTTTTAATAGAATTTACACAAATGATAATCTTTGAGAAGATATGTTTATCAGATAAAATAAAACTATGAGAAAATTATCCAAAAGAAAATATTTGAGAAGATATATCTACAAAGAAAACAATTTGTGTAAAAATATTGATTCCCACTACAACTATGTAAGACTACCATGCAACCACTTCATTGTTCAACCTCAATAATATTTCCTTGTTAAAATCAATTACATGACCATTATGAAGATTCAACCTTCAAGATAAAAATTATAACCATAATGATGGTTCAATTTTTGAGATAATGATTATGACCATTATGATGGTTCAACTTTTGAGATAACCGTTAAAACCATTATGATGGTTCAGCTTTTGAGATTATGGTTATGACCATTATGATGATTCAACATTCATGATAATAGTTATGACTGTTATGATGGTTCTCCATAATTTATATTCTATAGTCCATACATGGTCCATCTATTAGATTCTTCACTCTATCGTCTACATCATGTTTTATTATGATTCTATTTGTCGAATATCCATAATTTATCAATTAAAGACCCATATTTTATTTGTTGGAGACCCACAATCTATAATCTGCCTAGATTAGTTGACCCCCATTGATAAGCAATGGTCCCCATTACGTCAATTTTTAACATCAAGTATGGAAGCTCCTTAATTATCAACTTCTCTGCTACTACTAAATTTTCTAGTAAAGGTGGATGTTATGGCTTAAAAAGTTCAACACTAAAAATGGGATTCAAACCAAGATGTTCTGGTAGATACAACTAGGAATGGAAAGTTGTGGACATGGTGATATTTGTGTCCATCATCTCCCAAATAATGCTCTAGAAAGTGTTTAAGAACCTATAATCCTTGTCTGAGACACTATCTTTTGGTGAACCATTTTCATTTTTAGAAATAGGTAAACCTGAGAGGAAATCCATGGAGATATATTCACAAGGCTTGATAGGTACTGGCAAGATAAGAATATGTGTTGAGCATAGTTTAGCTTTTAGCTTCTCGAAGGCTATTTTTTTTACTTCTCCCCATTGGAACATAGATTTGACTCCTCTTTTGGTCAGTTGGTTCAATGACCATGCATTATATGAAAAACTTAGAACAAATCTATGGTAAATAGGGATTTTAGATAAAGGACAACCATGAATCAAATTAATAGAATATTTTACCTCATAATGTAGTGGCACTTTGATGGGTTACTTGAATATATAAGCATATTTTGAAATGACTTGGTTCATTTGTTGTTGTTTTTATGAAGACTATGTATTCACTATGGTAGCAACCATCTCCTTGGTAGATTAATGCTTGATCATCAAGAGAACAAATTTCTTTATTTTCCCAATCATCTTTTTACATTGCTTAGCACTAGTGAGGGAAAAATAGGTGGAAGGAGTTACCTCTATTATCTTATACTACTAGTCCTCAAGAGTGATTATGACTTTGTAGGGTCTTGAATCATATGCACCATGTCTCTACAATATGTATGGCTGGACAAGAAGCAAATCATAAATATCTAGTGGAATCACATCACTTAAAACCTCATATCTTAATGGTTTGATGGCATAAAAGATAAGGCACTATTGGGTGACATGGATATCTCTCATGTGGTTCAACCATCCAATATTTTATGGTTGTGGGTGAAGCTTCATAGGTAAACTTAAATTCTTAAAAGTAATAGCAAAGATCAAATTCTTCAGACTCCCACTATCAATAATGAAATGTAATGGCTTACTATTTACCTAGAACTATGAGTGGAATAATTGCTCCTCCTCAAGTTAACCCTCTACTTTGATTTGTATAGTAGAGGTAGCAATGGTCACATGTGGTTTAGACTCCTTGATTTGCTTGTATTTATCCTCTGTTTGGGCATGTGTTGGCATTGTGGATGTAGAGGGCTATGTCTTAGCAACTAGAGACTAAATTACTAGACAATAAATTGCTATTTTGGTAGTCACACCATTTTCTAATCTTGTTCTTTTAGATGTTGTTGTCTTGTAAGTCTTTCTTCTACTTCCACTTTTGGTGGTGTTGCAAACATTCTTTATTTTGTTACATTTGGAAATTGAATTTGAATTTCTTAGGCCAGTCCTTGATGCTTTGGTTCTCATTATTCAAACCATATCCTTTATTTCTCTTATGTTTATATGTCTACTTAATCTTTATGGAAAATTTATATGCTTCACCCAATATCTTGAACTCAATTAAGTCTATGTCCTCCCTTATGTACTAGTGTAGCCACTATGATACTTGATTATTTGATCCATCTTGGTGTCTTGGATGCTAATATTCACAAACAATGAATGGAAAACATCGATGTAGTTTTAAGCAGACTATTATTTTTCTTGATGTAGTTGTTGCCACCACATAGGTCTTCATAGGATCCTATTGGGTTATATTCATTCTTAAGGACTTCCACAAAATCATGCCAAGTAGGGCCTTCTAAATATTTGTAATTTATCTCATATACTTCCCACAAATTTTAGACTATATTTAAGACTTTTAATAGGGCAAAAGTAATATTCTCCTTATCAAAGAAATATGTAGATAATTGGTCCATCCAATTCTCCAATACTTCTACATTGATTTTTCCCTCAAATACTAGGATATCAAAGTTCACCTAAACTTTTAATGGTGTCAAGACACTAAATGGTCATGTCATAATGTTGGTAGAAGGTAGACATTGAAGAATCTAGGAAAATTGATCTAGCATATGATTCTTTTTGTGACCTTTGCACAACTAACCCCAAACTTGGGGAAGCCCCTTTATTATTTTTGAGTTAGGTTTGAAATCTAGGTTTGATTGATGGTTTATAAGTGTCCTCCCCAAATCTAATGTGTGCTTCTTGATCAATATAATTCACATGCGAAGCTTGATATCAGGTTGAGTTTATCAAACCATTATGTTCTAATGATAGTTGTGGATTGGGTCACGTTGGTCAATAAAAAAATTTCTATGGTTTTAATTTTCGTTTATTAGGTGTGAAAAATTTGTAAATCATAATGCTTTGAATTAAAATTTTGAAACTACTAATTTAAAATATATATATAAATAAAAAAATAAAAACAAAGTAATAAAACATGTATATATATTCATATATATATATATATAAGTCAAATATTGGGGTTAAATAAATCCTAAGGTGTCTTCTATTTTTACAATAAAATATTGCATGGTATTAATAAAGTTTTATTTGAAAATAAATTTAATCTTATGTTGATCTCGTCGTTAAAGGTGAACCTACGAGTTAGACGGTGGCTATGAAATCGAACTCTGATTCATGGATGGATAGGCGATGTGGACCTAGGGACTTGAGGGCCTAGATCAAAGCACACTAATGGATATTACATGGTGGACCCAACAACGTGGCATGGGTTGAAAGGATGACTATGACACGGGTGCTTCCATGAAGGCGATATGGACCTAGGGACTCGAGGGCATAGATCGAAGCACACTGACAAAGATTACATGGTGGACCCTACAGCATGGCATGGATTGAAAGTATGGCTATGATGTTGGTTCTTCCATGAAGGTGATGAACTAGGCACAATTGTATTTAAGGCAGCCATAACATAGACCTATGACCTAGACACGTGAACTTAAAAAACAAATCAGACTCCACATAAGGCATGGTGGAAAGATGGACGAAGAATGTAGCCTTGGAAAGACATGTGATGGACATAGGACATGGACCTAATATAGGAGGTGAATCAACTATATTTAGATCTCAAATGATATCTAGACATGACTACATGGATCATCGAGAGTTGGATGAATTACATGATGCTATGGTGAATGGTGAATGATTTGGATACGTGATAGAGTGAAGGTTTGATTCAATCTGCCATGTTTGAGTGCATCATAAGTGGATGGAGGGTGATAATATTTGTTTTACAAAGACAACTATATTATGGTATACTAAAAATTGGTGTGTGCAAGGGCAAACCAAACATGGAAGTAGGTGTAATGCTACTAGCTGTGGGTGTGTCTCATAGCGATACATGTCATTGGTTGAGCATACATGTACAGACTCCATTGTAGAGGTGAGAGTAGTAAAGTAGCTTTTCAGTCTACTAGTCCAATTATAGGACTGTTACATGGTTGGGAGTGTTGGAACAATTTTGTACATTAAGGGAAATGACTATTCTAACTGTTATAAGTCTGACCTAACATTCACGCTTGTATTTTGAGGAATTGCCACCTTACTGTGCCTCTGGATGGGTACACCCTCATATTTAGAATGTATCTATTGATTAGGGGTCAACAATTATCAAGTATGATAGGTATTAAATATGGAACAAAAGATATGTTACCCTACAATAAGTGGAGGTAAAGGCCTAAATAATGCAACATTGTATCAAGTCAAACAGAGATATTCATGAACGCTATCCAAAATAGTTTGGCATGGAGATAGTAATTAATGAGTTTCATCACAGGTTTTTGATTGAAATACTTGTCATTATGCTATTTTAGTTAGTAGTGATAGCAACACAACGCATATGCCAAACACAAGGAATTATTATGGTTCATATTTTAGCAATATAGGTGGAATGGACATAACTGACACACTGAACAATATTTATAGCTAGTGGATGAATAGGAGATGGTAATAAAATTAGAGGCATAAACTTTTTTGTACCTCACTAGAAGATTATAGGATGGTGACTTGGTGTTAATACAAGCCCTACCATATGTATATTTGGACTAGACCGAGGTAGACAAAATTATGGTAGATTTTTGTGAGGCTTGTTTAGACATGCACTAATGAAGTGACATATTTTGATGGTGTTGCCAAGGGGAAGAGCATTCCTAGGTTGACAAGGTGGATATCAATAGGGACAAATGGTCATCATAGGTTATGCATATGTCAAGGATGATAAACGCTATCATATGCTCATAGGATCAGAGTTAACACTTGATAAACTAGAGATACATGCAATTGTGGACAGACGATTAAAAGGTGGTGTAGACACCAAATCCTAATCATTTATCCTTCATCCTAGTCAGTCTACCATCTCCTTTATCACCATTAAATTGGCCACTCCATGCCTTTATTGGAATTTTTTGACCCCATTTGACTTATTTTATATTATTTATGTTTAAATATAATATTTTATATTATATTTTAATATATTTATTATAAAATATATATTTATAAGCCCAATTAACCTCAACCATTAGATCTAATATAATCTCATCCATCCATCTTCCTTAATCCATGTCACACTTAAAGTATAATCTCAGCCTTTGGATTTGATTTAATATTATCCACATGATCAAAAGTGTTAGGCTAAAATTCTAAGAAAATCCTAAGCTTGATTATAAATAGGAGCATTCTGAATGCTTGGCCCCTAGAAAATATGAGTCCTAAAATCTTGAAGAAGTCTGAGGTCCATGCATTCTGAATACCATTGTTAGAGTTGAGTGGATTGTGCCCTAGCATATTCTGCTTAAGAACCCTAACTTTCCTTAATATTTCTCCATTCCAGTAATTTCCCCAGCCATATTCCATCACTACCACCATATTCTATCCATCACATCCTTCGCATTACAATAATATGCTTCTACAGGTCAAACCCTAATCCCCAGGTGTAGTCGAGCACCTGCATTATCCCATAGGTGTAGCCACATGTCTATCGTGCCCTGTAATCGTAGCTCAGCACATACTTTTCCCTCAACTGTACACCATAATATATTGTACAAGATAACCTACCATCAAATATGCAATGACACAATGGATCATCAACAACAACAACAAGATAAATAATTATTTATTATTTCATTTCATTATCTATATATTTTGCATGCTACTTTATTTGTTAATATCTAGGATTTTATTAATAACTAAGGGTCTCATGTTGTGGAGCCCTCACAGGTATTTCTAATCCCTTATTTTTATTGGTATGTGTGTAGATCTGCATATTTATTCATCATTGGACAACTGTTGAAGCTAGAGTGGCCCAAAATCAGATATCAACAAAGCCCACTCACTCTGTTGGGAGAAAAATCATATTAAAGACACTCATTTTTCATAGTTAGGGTTTCATAGAACCCTAGCAGTTGTAATTACTATATAAAAATAATTCTATTGGATAGAATAACTGTAACAAGGAATTTCTCAGCTCCCTCTCCATTATTGAATAAAATATCATTTTGTGCAAAAATTGTCTTTCTGGAATCATTATTTTGTATATGCTCTAGTGTCATATTTTTTTGTCTCTTAAAATGGTGATCACAATGGGACCCCACAAGTGTTATACATTTTTATTTGATTTACTTTGCTAATATTATTTTATTTTTGCATTTATAAGTGATTTCAAGAGTGAAAAATCAACCAAATCCATCGATTAGGGTTTCTAGAAGATTTTGTAACAGTTGCAAAAGGTGTGTAGGTGCTCTATAGCACCTTTTGATCATCACAGGAACCCTACCGTGCCTGCACAAGTGCCTATATATGCCTACACAGGAACCCAACTACACCTAGAAGTGATTTTAAGTAGAGTGTAGGCTTTTGAGTGAGTCCTATAGCCCATATTTCAAATTTTGGCTTTATGTATTCTATTTTTCTGCATTATTTTCAGATTCTAGGTATAAAAGGAACATAACTAAGTAATCTAGAAAAGAAATCATTGTAGAGTGCATTTAGAGTATTTTGTGCATGCATTCACCACACAATTTAAATTTTCTATTTTAAAAAAAATTGCAAATTCAAGTGATTCCTACATATTTCTACTTGCATATGAAATTGAAGAGCATCAATTAGAATCTGCATCTTAGAAATTAAATATTTCTTATTTTACATATCTAAATAGGAAAAATATCTGAATGCAAAAAGTACTCCTGCCCTAGTGTGACTCCTTTGGCAGAGAGGTGGACGAACCCTTTGGTTGCCATTTAGGCAGGGGGTCTTGAATGGTGTACTTCACACTCTTTAGATGAAATTTGCATTCATGTGTTGGATTCTGATTTATATGTCTAAAATTTTTTATCTTTAACCTTGTTTTATAACAATAGAAAACATTTTTTTTTTAATTTATCACACACTGCATGTATCACATAAAAATAGTAGTGGCTAGATTTCATCACCAACCATTGCTTGAGATTTGGTGATGGTGGCAGTTATTTACATCCACCAATATCTACCCTAGACACCATAGGATTAACCCCGAGTAAACTTGTTGTATTTCATCACCAACAAGAATCTCATCACCCTTACCAAACCATAGTTTTTACCTTTATTTTACATTAAATAATGTTAGAACATCAAAACACACAAAACTGTCACTTTAAAAATAATACACATTAATGAATGAGATAATCAATAAATGAGGTAAGCCACACAAGGTAAAAAACTTAGCATTGATTATTTCTACCATTTTAAATTATGTAAAAGTTTTGGTTTTGGTGATTACTTTGACATTTTTAAGTTTGTATTTGATTACTTTATGGTATTAACATGAAATAATAATAAAGTAATAAATCTAAATAATTTAATGGAAAATACATCCAATTTGATCACCACTTTGGTCGCAAACCCTTGTCCATCCCTACCACAAGTAGGATCCCTTTCGCATAACATTGAGTAGCCTACGACTCGTATAGACATGGACAAGTTAGAGGCTATCTATAAGTCTTCTAACTATGTCCTTGAGCCCCTTAGTCAATATTGTGTTGAACAACCAGAATTGGCCACAACCTATCCATCTAATGCCACCCAAGGATATCATAATTCTACCTATGAACATGGTATACCTTATTCTTCTAGCCGAGCCTAAAACACAATTTTTTTTAACACTTACCCTTCATCTAGCCATATCAAAGCATATTCCAATCCCTTGTATGAGGAGTATGTGAATGCTACCTCACAAGTGTTGACCTCCCAATTTTCCACATCAAGTACAACTTGTGATATGCCCATTTCTTCTAATCCATCCTCATCGCTTCCTTCATCTTCCAATCTAGCCGTAGCCATGTCAATTTCTACCATGTATGAACAAGAAATTCAAGATATATCAGGTTTCATGAATAGATTGCTCTTATAGCATAGAAAGGCTAAGAAACAAGTTCATGTAGACCCTATGATCCATGCAGTTCCAACCCAACCCATCACAACCAATGAAAATTCAACATGGAAACCCCAATCTACAGTGGTTTCCATTCCCAATCCTCCACTGATTCATACCTAAAACCAACCCATCATAGCCAACAAAAATTCAACATGGATACCCCAATATGTAGTGGTTTCCATTCCTAATCCTCCACCAATTCATATCCCAACCCAAACCATCATTCATATCCCAACTCATCCAATTACCATTTAAACTAGCCAACCTCCCAATCAATTCTTCCAACATCCCCCTCATCAATCATCTCCTTCTTTCAATAACCAGTATTCATCCCATGTTCAAACCAATCCATTCCACAAAAATAGGCTAATCACTCTGCAACATTTTTCTTCCAATATATCTCTGAATCATCAAGTAATACAAGGCTTCCACATTCCTAGGGAAGATCCTAGGATACAAGCCATGCAAAAACATATTGATCAGTTGATGCAGAACACCCCTAGCATGTCAAGCTAAAAACTAACCTTAAGTCAACTGATACATCAACCAATTCATCCTTTGGAGCCATCATCACCATATCCGACAGACTTCACGTTATCGAATTTTCATCAATATAGGGGAATCGAGGACCCTATGGAGCATGTGAGCTCATTTGTTCATGAATGTTTTTGAATTCAAATTGACGATGCCCTCATGCTCTGAATTTTTCCTCAAACATTAGGAGGAGACGCCATAGAGTGGTTCAATCAGTTTCTAACACATAGAATTTATACTTTTACTCAACTGATGGATCTATTCTTGGATCTTTTTATCCTAAAAATTAGAAACAAGGTCTCATTATCAAACATCTATCATCTAAAACAATGGGATGATTAGCCTATTTATGATTTTAGAAAGTGTTGGAGAGCAGTTATAACCAAATTACCATTATCCCTACCAATGGATGAAATTATCAAATTATTCACCAAGAGTTGCTTAAAACCCATATCTTGGATGCTTCAGCTTAATATTTATCGTACATTTGAAGAAGTTTTAGCATAGGCTAGCATCATTGAGAAAATAAAAATCCAAGAGGTGTCATTAAGCCTAAGAAGAAAGAATGGCAAAATAAGGGCCAATATCGAAATAACCAATCTGACCAAAATAAATCATCACAAGCATCTATGGCTAATACACCCAATCAAGTTAATCAAGTGGTGGTGAGCCAACCCGTAATGGCTCAACAACTTGTGTAACAACCAATTACCTATCATGTGGTCCTATCAGTAACATAAGCACCCATAATGCAAAACATAGTGCCAACTATAGAGCAACCTCCATGCCACCAATACACCCGACCTCAACATCAATACATGCCCTTATCGAAGTGGTATTATTCCATTTTCCAAAGGTTTTATGAAACAAATAAGTTAGCCTTACCAGAATTCAATCTTGATGACCCTACCAAAAGTCCCAAAAATTATAGAGAACACCTATTTTACCCATACCATAGGCAAAACGGTCATGACATCAACTCCTGCCATGTTTTTAAGAACATCATCCAAGACCTTATAGACTTAGGGGCCATCAATGTGGATAATCCCTTAGCTCCACAAAACCAAAATTTTGGTATTTTTCAAACACCGCTTCCCAATCATGGAGAGGCCCAAACTAACATAGGAGGTAACAACCATCAAACACCTCCTAACCAAGTCAACCATGTCCAACAGTACCAAAATTTTGTAAGTGTGGTTCATGTAGTCACAAGAGGGCAAAGGTAAAATCAACAGAGTGTCCAATAACCTTAAAATCCACCACCCATCCAAATATCTCCAAATTCATCCCCTCCAATCCATCTTTCCAATCCACCAAATCAACCCATCCATCGACCTATAATGCCAAAGGTAACCTTAAGTAGTCGATTAACTACTAGATTGAAAATAACATCAGCTAAATTTTCTATATATGATCTTATCCAACAATCCTATAGGCATATAGAAGCTTTAATGGATATCCTTAAGTCTGTTGATTTAGAAGCCCAAGACTCTAACATCTTCAACAATTTTTTAGGGAGTATTCAAATATGCATGGAGCCACCATCACCTTTTATGACTTTGAAATAAAGTCGATAACCTCAGAATTCGTGGATCCTCCATTGCATATCATGGCCTTGATAGATAAGAAGCCATTCAAAAGAGTCCTAATCAACACCAACTCATCCATTAACATCATCACTACTGCTTCCCTTCACCACCTCAAGCTACCATCTTCCCACATTTCCAAGTCATCATTCATCCTCAAAGTATTTAACTATGCTTTGTGTACCACATTTGGCACTGTTGTTTTGCCCATTGAAGTAGGGCCTAGAATGTTGCACACAATATTTCATATATTGGAAGGAACAATGACATACAATGTACTCCTTGGTAGACCTTGAATGAGGGAAATGAAATGTATTCCCTCAATTCTCCATCAATGCTTGAAATACGTTCATGATGGACAAGTCCATTGCATCCCCATAGATGTAGTACCTTCTAAGTATTGCAATTTCATTTCAAATCCTTATGAATCCATGTTGCCTTCCACCCATTTATTTTTATCCTGTTCTTATTCTTCTAATCCATCCACATCTTCTTCCAAGGCTACTATTATTGAGGATTTACCCATCTCCAAACCCCCTCAATCATCCATTTCTTCTTGTACATGTGGTCAAGATTAATCCACTTTTGCCACATCATCCACATCAACCATTCCTTCTTCTATAACCATTTCTACTTCTTCATCATTGCCTCATCCACCTTCTTCTAATTCCAAGCCATCATCAAATCCTTATCCATAAGCCGATGTTTCACAAGTTGAACTTTTATATTATGAAATGTTTAACTCTCCACCAACATCCATAGCCAACTCCAATCCTAATCCAGCATCCACAACCTCATCCCAAGTTGAGGTCCACATCACTAGTCTTGGTATTGGTGAATACATCATCCAAAATGTTACCATTAACCCTTTAGTCATTCCCATAGCCAAGGATTTTGGTCATCCATGTGACCATCCTTTTACCATAAGTGTTGTATACGACATGGGCTCTACTTAAAATAGCATCAACTTTGTTTATGGAGGGTTGGATTCCTCAATTGAGGTAAACCCATCCAAAGAACCTAAAGAACCAAGATGTGTCAACATACACAATATGGTAGGATTTCCATCCCATTACTTTCACATATTCAATTAACAAGGTCAAGTTCTAGGTTCCCACGAATAAGGGATACATGACATAATAGATTTCCCATATCAAGGAGCACATGACCATTCAGGCTTAGGGTTTATCCCACTTTCTTCCACTGCTTCCCTTGATAAAAAATTTCAAAGACTTAGACTTAAGGATGAAGACAAAGCCCCCCTTCTATGTTCCTTAAGAACTTCTCTTGAACAAGCTCCTCAAGAGCTTAGATTCAATAAAGAAGACGATCCCCTTAATTTTTAATACCCACTCCCAGATTCTGATGATGAAAGTTATGAAGAGTATGAACTTATGTCCAACACTTCTAACGATTCTAAAGAGGAATTTCAGCCCATAGTTCCCCTTACCCAACAGGATGAGTTTTACCTCATACCGTTTCCCATCCATCAGCCCATATTTTATTTTATTTTTCCACAAGATCAGGCTAACCCACCTGGCCACCCCCACCTTAGGCCCATAGAACCATCCATCCAAGCCAAAATTTGTAACATATGTACATAAAAAAAAATCAAAATAAAACAAAAACAATTTTTTTCTTTACATGTATATTTAATTTCATGTTTATTTTTGCTATCAAGGGCTAACAAGGTTCAACATAGATTCCAATCCAATAATCCCACCCATCCGCTTCTCCACGCCATTGCATATTCATCCTATAAGTCAATATGAATCCTATTGACTTATTCACCCCACTCTGCAATCCATACAATTTAGCTAAGCCAATTCCAATTGACATAAGCCTTATTAATATGGACCAAATTTCTTTCCCACCCTCCTTGTCAGAATTCATCCTATCTGAGTAGTTGTTAAAACAATGATGTTCAAGCACTTTGTGAGAAATATAATATCCAATACAGTTTCTTGACTCCTTATTACCCATAAGCAAATGGACAAGCCGAAGCTACCAATAAGACCTTGATTGCTATTCTCAAGAAACTTGTTAACGAAAATAATAGATATTGGCATACACAAATCCCTCTGGTACTATGGGCTTATCGAACAAGCATTCGAATACCAACAGGAGCAACACCATTTTCCTTGGTCTATGAAGCCAAAGCTATCATACCTCTTGATTTTAATATTCCCTCCTTGCAAATTTCTTTGTAGTAATTCATAGATGATGATACTGCTAGACAAGCACATATTGACCAATTCGCTCTTCTTTATGAGAGACAAGTCAATGCACTAGATCACTTACGAGTTTATCAAAACTGCCTAAAGCATGCTTACAACACCAAATTCCATCTTTATGAATTCCAAGTAGGAGATCTTGTACTTAAATAGAACCAACAAAACACCAATGCTTTACTACACCTTCATGACAAATCTATGGCTAATTGGTTAGGTCCATACATGATTTCTCAAAGAGGGTAATGGTACATATAGACTAGCCGATTTAGAGGGTATAGAGGAACCCAAACCACTTAATATTATCCATATAAATGCATTTTATTGTTAATATGATGTTTATACGTATGTATATACATGGCTAAAAAAATACACACAAAAAAAATAAAAACAAATCATTCACATAGGCATTACATACACATTGCATACTACATTGCATTCATTCCACATACATTCCATAGCATTTTACATACAACATGCATCCCTTAATTTTCAAAATTGCATTCATTCCATCCCATGTTCAATGATATTTTATAGTAGTGATGATATGGCCAAAATAAAAAATTCAAGTTTCCACAACTGGGGGTACCTATTTGGGAGCATTTATGCAATCCCCTCCAACAATCCCATTTTTCCAAAGTCACAAAAAACCAAAATTTTCACTCACTCAGCCACTACTAGTGTGTCTAGAAACCTCCAAAAAGATGTTCAATTTTCTATGGTACCAAAACACTTTTATCACATTAAGAAAATCTTAGATATTGTCAACTGATTCCAAAAGCAATCTTGCGCCAACCACACTTATTCACATCTTAAAAAAAAATTGATTCAAAGAGGGATAGCACCATACTTGGGGGGTACCTTGAAGTGAAAATGGTATTCCTCACTTGTCCTATCATGCAACATAGTCCAAAATCAAAAATAGTGGTTTTCACCACTATCACAATTGCTCTCCAAATATAAACACAAAATATAGAGTAGTAAGGATAGGGTCACATTCTCATCACACTTCAGTTGAAATTTTGATTCCCCAAAGCTCTATCCAAAATTAACAAATTCTATGCACACACCACATATCCCTAAAGCTATAAGGATCATACTACATTTACCTCAAAAATTTATGTAGTCATCCCCAAGGCCTAAAGATCATATCATTGGACTATGGATTGAGTCTCCATCGGGGTTATAGACACTTCAATGGCAGTGGAGTAAGCTCATGCAGAGCGACATGTCTCTCTTTCAAAAAGGAAGACCTATGATTGCACATACATACAAGATTTCTTCTTGGTCCTCTTCATAAAATGTCATGCCCAATTTACTCATAATGGGTTAATGAACTTCACATGCACACACATTGGTTATTTATTTCCTGGGGTCACTGTCAGGCTCAAGATTTGGTACATGAACTTCACTTGCACATACATTGGTCCTAAAGAAAGATAGACTACCTTTAGTGAGTTTGGTTGATAATACTAGTCTGTTTGAGTCTCAAAATTCTTCAGCATTCCATATCAACATCCATATCTTCTTCCATATCAACATCCATATCTTCTTCCATGTCAGCATCCATGTCTTTATCATAGATCAACCTGCATAAAGCCACCAATATTGGTGCCCCCGATTACAAAAACAATGAACAAAAATGGCCAACAAAATTCTGAACTAAAAAGGATCATTAGAACATCATTCATTTCTCTTATATAGTTAGAATTCATATACATCATGATTAGCTTGAATTAATCATCCATAACACTATGCATATACATCATAATTAGCTTGCATTAATCATCCTTAAATACATCATAATTATATTGCATTAATCATCCATATAAGCACTATGTATACACATCATGATTAGCTTGCATTAATCATCCATAGCACTATGCATACACATCATGGTTAGCTTACATTAATCATCCATAAAACATCCATAAGACATGCATAATGACATTTTCATAAAACATGCATTGCATACACATAAAAGCATACACACAAAAGATAACACAAATATAAAAATCCATGTATATATTTATATCAAAAATATCATATGAACAATGAATGCCATAAAGGCTACAATGGATGACCAAGGCTCATATACAAAAGTGCACCTAAGCACTAAGCTAATGTCTATGAGAGGACCTCTGAGACCTAGTAGGAGCCCTAGACCTAGAACTAGATGTTGTATTCCTTGATGCCTCAGTCCTAGAGGACGAAGGAGGATCTGGAAAAGGAATGTGATTAGCCATGCATAAATCCTCCAAGGAATATGTGTATGTCTCGCTAGCATGTAGTCGCCGCAAGTCAATTTGATGACAATGCTCCCTCACCAAAATCTCTTCCCAAAGCCTCATGACCATCTCTTGATCACCAGCCCCAGCTATCATCCACTCTACCTCCATCCAGGCTATAATATCTTGCAACTCATCTATGACCCTATCTCACCCTACCAAAGCCTCCCTATGAGAGTCTAATATAATCTCACACTTCTCGTAGAGCTGCTCCACCTCTACCTGTAGTCTCGCTACCTTAGATATCTCCCCCATATCCTCATCATCATCCCCATCATCATTCACCACCTCCACCTCATGATTCTGCTAGGATTATCCCCTTGACCACCTCCAACTTGCCAATAATTTAGGCCTCATCCTCTTCGAAGTCACCCTCGACCCTGTAGCCACCACATCCCCACAAGTCACCACCTTTGGTACTCATACTATTTGGGAACTAAACCATGCTGCATACTTTGGAGTCACCCCATCATCATCTATATCTGATATCTCCAGCCTCTCACACCCTCCACTGGCACCTTGACAAAGCAATATACATCCTCAAGTGTGACAGTAGCCTCCCCAGTTGGCAGTTGGAAAGTCCCTCTATCTGAATCCCACCTCTCTATCAAAGATGAGAGGTACCTATCATTCACCCTAACCACATCCAACTGATCCACTCCATACAAACCTGCCCTCTCCAAAATACCCCAAAAATCTATCGTCATCTGCTTCCTCATCTTAGGAACATAGGGTGAGAACTGATCTATAGCCCGCAACTACAACAATACACATTTTTTTGCATTAGTATAAATTTCAAAAAAAAAAAATTAAAATTTTTTGCACAAAACAAAAAGTATTTTTAAACATTACCAGGGCAAATTGTGCCTTAGCTCCACCAGTAGCATTCGATCCCTCCATCACCATAGCTTCCACATAGATTTCCACTAGCCTCACTTCACTCACCAATCCACTCCACCCCTCAGACACAACTTCACAAACTCTCAAGTGCACAAATGAGCCTCACAATCTAGTCTTAAATCTATTTATAGCATGACCTGGTGCATTCAGGTGTAGCCTTGTACCTACAATCTATAGGTGCACATGCACACCTGTAGGCGCACTCAAGCGCATCCGGGCACCTACAAAATGTGTTAGGTGTAGTCGGGCACCTAGTGCTAAAATGGCATGAAGCCAACATTGATAAAAATGGTAGCTTACCTTCTCCAAATTTCACCAAATTTTATCCACATATCATTCATCTCATAAAATTAGGTTTTGTGAAAACAAACATTGTTTTGCATGCATATTTTTCGAGAACGAACCAAATATTTAAAATGTGCAAATTGAGTTACAAAACACATCAAACAAATCCAAATTTTCACAAAACTAACACTCGGATTTTCTACATCATATGCTTCATCATTCCACAAACTTTCACAAAAATTGGAGTTGATTCGACCAATAAATCTCTTATTTTCATGCAAAATGAACCACTAAAAGAAGCACAAAATGCAAATCAAATATCAATCAACTCTACATTGAGAAAAATCACCACATTACTTCATCCAACATTCTTCCATCACCATATTTCAATCAATCAATCATCAATCATCACATTTACCAAGTTCAAGTAGCATGCAAGTGAATCTTGTATCTAGTGGGTTATTCTACAAACTTGGTGATTGCAACGAGCTGAATCCATGCAATTCAGTAAGATGAATAGCTTACCATAAGTACATTTGAACATGATAATTATCACTTATCTCCTTTATCAAGATCACAATCACATTTGGTACCTCATATTCCAAGTGAAACCTTGCCAGGAATAATTTTCACAAAAACAGTCATTGATGCCCTTTTTCGTGGGGCAAGAAAACATGGATAATTACAATCACAATCACTCATTCACTTGACCATAGTCATCGAATAAGGCAAATCCCAGTAGGTTGATTGGTTCCATGGTGGAATTATCGAAATAGTCACTACACGACCCCTTATGCTGCCTATGGCATCTTGCATCTTCATACCTTGCATACTCAATGATGCCAATGCGACATTTTTTTCAAAAGCATCAAATCACCCCCAAATTTGGGGCAACAAAATTTGATTTTTATCCTTACACAATGGGATACATTTTACATGATCATGACATCTACATTTGACACAACCCCCTTCCCACCATTGGGGAAAAAACGATATGAAATTTTACATCATTCATATTGTCCAAGTCACATAACATATTTTCACCAATCCTCTTCCCATCGTTGGGGAAAAAATGGTATCACATTTTACATCATTCATATCATTATTTTACATCATTCATATCATATTCATCAATGTATAAATTTCACAAAATCCCTTCATTCATAAGGGCAAATGCAAACACATCACACCACATTCCTCAACAACTCCTTTACACCGTTGGGGCAAAAATGGTATCACATCTTTCATCATTTGAACAAATTTTTCAATTGGGTCATGAGATTCATCGAAAACTCATTCACCAATTAAGGGGGTAAGCTATGCAAATTCCAAAATTCTTTATTCTTTTATCTTTAACATCGTGGCTCAAAAATCCAACAAAAGAGAGAAGCTACATCTGTGCCCAAAGCCCAACCAGATGTGTTGTATTTTTGCACCATATTATGTTTCTTGCAACATGGTACAAAAAGGGGCATCTGTAGACACCAAATCCTAGCCACTTATCCTTCATCCTAGTCAGTCTACCACCCACTTGTCCACCATCCCCCTTTCCCGCCATTCAATTGGCCACTCCATGCCTTTCCCACCATTTTTTGACCCCATTTGACTTATTTTATATTATTTATGTTTAAATATAATATTTTATATTATATTTTAATATATTTATTATAAAATATATATTTATAAGCCCAATTAACCTCAACCATTAGATCTAATCTAATCTCATCCATCCATCTTCCTTAATCCGTGTCACACTTAAAGTATAATCTCAGCATTTGGATTTGATTTAATATTAGCCACACAATCAAAAGTGTTAGGCTAAAACCCTAAGAAAACCCTAGGCTTGATTATAAATAGGAGCATTCTCAATGCTCAACCCCTAGAAAATTTGAGTCCTGAAATCCTAAAGAATTCTGAGGTCCATGCATTCTGAATACCATTGTTAGAGTTGAGTGGATTGCACCCTAGCATATTCTACTTAATAATCCTAGCTTTCCTTAGGATTTCCCCATTCTAGCAATTTCCCTAGCCATATTCCATCACCACCACCATATCCCATCTTACCCATTATCCATATTATTGTGATCTACTTTTGTAGGTTAAACCCTAATCCCCAAGTGCATCTGAGAACCAATCTCATCCCACAAGCACAATTATGTCCCTACCATGCCCTGTAGGTGTAGCTCAGCACCTGTTGTTCCCTCAACCATAAACCAAAATCTACTGCACAAGATCACCTGCCATAAAATCTACAACGACGCAATGGATCATCAACAACAAGGTAAATCATTGTTTGTTATTTCATTTTATTATTTGTAGATTTTGCATGCTAATTTATTTATTAATAGGTAGGGTTTTATTGATAACTGAGGGTCTCACACTATGGAGCCCTCACAAGTATTTCTAATCCCTTGTTTTTATTGGTATGTGTGCAGATCTAAAAATTTATTCATCATGGGACACCTGCTGAAGCTAGAGTGGCTTGAAATCAGATATCAACAAAGCCCACTCACTCTGTTGGGAGCAAAAGCACATTGAAGACACTCATTTTTGGTAGCTAGGGTTTCGAAGAACCCTATCAATTGTAATTACTGTATCAAAATAATTCTGTTGGATAGAATAATTGTAACAAGGAGTTTCTCAACTCCCCCCCATTATTGAATAAAATATCATTTTGTGCAATTACTGCCTTTCTAGAATCATTTATTTTGTATCTACTATAGTGTCATGTTTTTTTGTCTCTTAAGATGGAAAAGACCTATCCTCATTGATGTATAATTCAAACACTTGGACATATATACCTACCACCATAGGTGGTGCAATGAACATATTGGACAATAATGTTATGCTATTTTGGCCAAATCAGGTTGCATATATTAGTGTTTTGATTACATAGATTTATGTTCTAGTTTTATATATCAGTGTTCCTATTGAGGTTCCTTACAAGTTGTCCCACTACCAATACTGAATGAATCTTTTTTGGTATTATGCATTTTGGCAACAATGTGGCTTTTTGTGACAAAAGATCCTATTATCCACAAAAATGTCCAAATGCAGGAAAAACAATGGAAGTTGTGTTGGGTATGAAAGATGTGGTGGCCACATCACAGTACTTTAGGGAGCGGTACATAAACACTATTGTGATACAATATAAAGAGAGCCATGTAGTTTTGGTACATCTTAAATACATCCATGATCGACAGAGGAGAAGTTAACTGCAACATCACCATTGTGGTTAGTTGGTTGTTTTACGATGGTAGAGACATTATTATCTTTAGAAAATATGTCAGATCTAGGAGTGGATGTGCTAAATGGAAAAGTACCACCGACCATCATGAAAGAGGGTAGTGGTTACACAAAAATACAATGTTTTCACACATGGTAGAGGTCCCTAATTGTGTAATCAATGCATTTGAGAAGGGAAAAAAACATAGAAGTTTAGTGGCAATGAATGAAAGGCAGAAGAAATGAAATGAGGTGTTACAAAGGAAAACAAAGACAAAAATGTGAGATTAGGAAACTGTAAATACCCATGGAAGCGAAGGAGAGGGGGTTGGAAATTTTTGTAAGTAAAGGCTTTATATTTTTGAATGCAAAAGCTTTAGAAATTTGCATCTTGTAAGTCGAGTCAGAGGAGATATTTTTGTGTGTTTTGAGCTAACAGTTTTATTTTTGTCTTCCATGCTTTTATACTTATAGACAATATTTTATGCAGTTTAATGGTAGCATTGTCAAATATTTAGAAATATGGAGTTCATGTTGTTTTCCTTAGAAGATTGCACTTAATTCATTTCAAACTGTGCAAAATGTAGCTTTGGATGAATTAGGTTACATTCAGATATTCTCGTTATCTCTGATTTTGCAGGATAAGGTAGCATCACACTGACAGTGTTTTGTTTTATGATATTTTAAGCACTTACCTTAGTTGTTTACTCATTTTTGCTTCATTTTATTTATTTCTTTACTAAGCATTATCAAATACGCAGAATCCCAAGGTTCTATTTTACCAATAAATTTAACCAAGGATTTTACAGTCATTAGTCATCCAAGTAATCAATTTTGAAAGACATTAAGACAAGTCATTACTTGGATATCTTTCCGTTTCAAGGGATAAAATGAATTCATATTGCACAAGTTTCAACATTCATTAAAATCAAGATAAAATTTGTGTTCAAAAGGAGGGTCTACTAACCTACAATTTCACATTAATATTCATATAAAATGAAGTGGACCTTCCACAATATTTCCTAAATTTCATATCATAATCTAAAGGTAAAAGGAATTGCTGATTTTACTAACTTTCAATTTCACACTTAGGTGTAGATAAAAAATGAAGTGGATTTTCATAGCATTTGTTAACACGCTAACATCATGATTTTAATTTTAAGATAAAATAAACCTGCTAACACCAAATTCTAACTTCCAAGCTCACATTAAGGCACAAATAAAATGAAGTATATTTTACGCAACATTTTCTAACTTTCATAGTTTAATATGAAGTAAAAGGAATCCACTAACAGGGTTTTTCAGGGATAAGTCCATTAATCCAAAGATAAAAAAGGAATTAAGAGCATGCTAATTCATTATTTATTTGTGTACATAAGGGAAATCAAATCCTTTAAATAAATAAAAAATAAGAACATGTCACAAATCACATAAACCAGGTCCCTTGTTAACAGTTTACTTGCAATCACTGAGGTATTATTAGCAATAAGGTTATACAGATTTACACATTTGCACATACTCTCAAGCACATATTTGTTTATGCTAAAAGGAACCTTGGATAAATATTATATTTCTTTGCAAGATAGGATTTTCATTTTAATACCCTGACTATGATGGTAATTTTACAATTGGGTAAAATTTCCACTCAATAGAATTGGCACTAGAATGACTTTTTTGAGTGCTTTGTGATTTGTTTACTATAGGTTGCTTACATCTGACATTGTTGTTTTGATGCATGATTTTATTTTTGATAGTTAATATGCAGGATTAATGGTTTTATCTTGATTTATGTTTTTATGCAGGCGTTTAATATGAAATATACGTGTCTAAAAGTAGTGAGAGTTTGAGAGGTCCTTTTTAAGTGATTGCTTAATAGCTGTGAGTCAAACCATTTTTATCCCGTCGAGTGTGCTTGAAGTTGGCTTACCATATTTTTATAGCACATCTTGTGTATCTTTATCTATTGAATTTTTTCCCTCTAGTGTTTCTTTAGGGAAACCTATGGTGAATACCATGGCTCAAAATGTTGTTGGGTATGGAGCACACAATACTCCATTGAACATAGCTGGGGATGTCCATGATGTACCCAAAAACATTGAAAGGTTCTTGCCCAAGTATAATAATGATGGTCCTAGATAATCTGAAGAACATATCTAGGTTTATAAGGATGTTTTGATCATATCACGAGTTGAACATGAAGATGTGGCTTATAGATTATTTTATTTAAGTCTTGATGAAACAACATATGAATGGTATATTAGTCTACCACCTGGTTTTATAACTTCTTGTATCCAATTAGAGGTTGCTTTTATCAATCAATTCAGGTCACCCTTATATCCTACAATTATCTATCACCACTTTGTGACTTGTAAAAGGGAACCTAATGAACCAATCAACATGTTCAATTCAATATTTCAAAAACTCTACATGAGATTGAATCATAATTTCACTATTGATGTGAATGCGGCTCTTCAAATGTACCTTAGGGTGTTATATCCCTTGACTACCATGTTTTCTAGGATGAATCCTTAGGTTATTATGCTTGCCCTAGCGTACTTGAAGTCCATGATCATTGAGCAAAAAATGGCACCAAAAGGTGTTGGGATAACCCAACTTCCCATGGTAGGGTAGTTTAGTCCTTACAATCATATCCCTATTATTAACAAGGCTATGGTACCTCATATGTCAATGTTGAATATCCTACCTTATAATATTATTTGTCCATCTATGCCCACTCATCCATTCATGCTCACCTATCCAAACACATCCATTCCTACAAATACTGCGTTGCTTCTAGATAATAAATTGGCTACTCAAGGAGTCAATGCAACCAATGCTCAGGCCTTGGCCTCATTTCCCATATCCACACCCTTACAAAGTGTGAATCCATTCATGAATAAAAATTCCCAAAACCAAAACATTATACCAAATCATAATATTGCAGGTTTTGGGAACCCAAATAGTCCTACCACCATGCTTCAACCAAAAGATTCAAATTCAAAGGTTGAGGAGCTAGAAAAAATTATCCAAAATCTAAGTAGGGACATAGTTCATATGCAAAAGCAAGGTTCTCATAATCCTCAACAAAATTAAATTTTTACTTTTTAGAAGAAATAGTGGAATACAAGACCAAATAATGTGGGTGTCAGGTCCGAGGTGTAGACCAATTGGTTCATCCAAACCCCATAATGGGGGTGGAGGTCCAAGGTTCAAATCTCGGGCCTTGTCGACTGAATGCTTGTCCCTTTCCTGGTGCTTTCAATGGCGTAAAAGGTTTAAAATGATTGTGGCATGGTGGTTATAGGGGCAGACTGCACGAAGATCTATGTGGCGGCTTCTAGGGCGGACAACACAGAATACTATGGCGGCCATAAAATCTAGACAGCCTACCCGGATTCATGGCAGCTACTGATTCCACCATGTAAATTTAAAACCCATGTGTTGTAGGTGAGTTGGAGAGGAGAGGGCAATCCTCCTAGGTTCGAATCTCCACCCTACCAAAAATATGAATTGGGTACCCAAAATTCAATTGATAATGTTGGTGCGGGCAGGGCTGGGTGCGATTCCCAGGTGACTTTGACGGTATAGAACCCCCTATTCGTGGTCTCTCAGACCAAGGTGGCCCCGCAAAGGGTTTTTTTATTAAAAAAAAAATGTGGGTGTGCCTACTCCTATTACTAACCAAGCTAATGCTTTCGCAATTTCTTATCATTCCAATACAATTGTCAATATTTTAGACTTGACTATGAATAATTGGTGTAGGTTACATGCCACCAAGGAGCATAGTGATAAAGAGTCCAAAATTTATGTCATCCATGAATATTCTGTAAGAAGAAGTATATGACTTAGAGTTTTTCCCTAGTTATTTTTTACCTCATCAACCCAAGGGTAATGGAAATTCCCTAGTTGTTGAGACCTCCTGCATAGAGAAATAAGTTGAAGAAAATTAGAGTGATGATACCCTATAAGAGGAAGTTTAATTATTTATGCAATTTTAAAATGGGAATCATTGTTATCACTTGAGGAATAGATCCAAAGCCCCAAATACTTCCTCTACCCCTTCGAACAACTCTATTATTCCACCTAATACCAAGGCCAATAATAATCCACCTCCTCCATCTTCCATTGAGTCTTCTAAAATAGTTCTGAAGATGCAAAATTTTGATGAAACCTGAGGATATGAAGAAAACTGAAGCCAATGTCACTATGTTTGAGATGGCTCAATTGAAAAATAAAAAATATGCCTTGATTATGAAAATTGCTTCATCAAGCAAAAATAATGATAGAAAAACTATTGAGTCACACCTGGTCTTGTGAAAATATAAAGGAGAGGTTCCTCCTTTTCTCCCAAAAATTAGGATTGCAAGTAAAAATTTACACAATTGCCTAGAAGACTTAGGTGCATCAGGCAATGTCATGTCTTATGCAAGTTTTCAAAGTTTAGGATTGAAGCCTACTCCCTCAAATAATACTATGGTACAATTAGATAGGTTTGAAGTGAAGGTGGTAGGCATGCTCCATAATATTCATATCTAGATTGCTTTTGAGCCTAGGATTCAACAATTTGTTGAAATCTATGTAGTTGATATTTCAGAAAAATATGGCATTTTATTGGTCAAATATTGGAGCAGGGATATAAATGGCTATATATCCATAGATTTCTCTCACATGTGGCTACCTTGGAAAGAGGTGGCCAACCAAATTTGTGTTGATAGGGAGCCTAGGATTAAAGAAATGATTACAAACTAAACAAAATTACAGAGTTAAAACTTGGGGTCTACACCATAGATATAAATGGGACCACCAATAAATCTAAATATGAAATTGTTTCTCGTATCCCATGTAATGATAAGAATCTTGTGTGGATACTTAATTTTGATGGATCCAAGTCAAAGCAAGGTTATGGAGCTAGCATTGAGCTTACTTGTCCTAAATGTGAACCTTTTATTGCTTCTTATAGACTGAAATTTCCATGCACTTGTAACATAGCAGAGTATGAAGCTCTAATATTTGTATTATAGCTAGCTTTGAGTAAGGATGTCAAATGCTTGAAGGTCCTAGGTGACTCAGAGTTAGTAGTCAAATAGGTCAAGGGATAATACACTTGTTATGATAAAATGTTAATTCATTACAAAAGTAGGGTAGATATCTAATTGATGAGTTTGATGCTTTTAATATATCTCCAAGTTCTAGAAAAGGTAATCGTGTGGCTAATTCCTTGGTAGTAGATACAAGTACATTGGGACCCATTGATAATAAAAAGTTTAAAAAAATTTCAATCGAATTAGTATCATGTCCTTCCATACCTGATAATGTTAAAAATTTACAGGTATTTGAAAATGATAGATATATATTTAATTTTGTGTATTTTATATTGTTCTCCAATATTGTTCCATGTTGTTATTTGATGTTGTTTTGTACTATTTTCCAACATTATTTTGTGTTATTTTTTGTTTTTATTCTATATTATTTTCTAGCATCATTATGTGCTATTGTCCAATGATATTCTATACTATTTTCTAGTTTTTTTATGTTGTTATTTGACATTGTTCTATATTTTTTTCAACGTTGTTCTATGCTACTTGTAGAGAATATTAAAAAGCAATATTCAAGCCCAAGAAAATAGACATGCAAAGCACCACAATAAACTGGATAGAAGCTCAATAACTTATTATTCCATGAGAGGGGCCTTGCACTAAATAGCAAAGGTGTACAATATGAGTCATTGGATCATAATAAACTAAATAGATCTTAGCCACACAAAAAACTAGGATTTTACCAACCTCATGCAAGAGAGATAACTCCAAAAAAGCAATAAGATAATATCTAGAAAATAAATATCCTAAATATACCTAGTAACAACTTAAGCTAATACCCCCCTTAAGTGCTACTAGTAGGTTGTGAATCAACAAAACCAAACAAGTGGTGTATCCATAGATATGAGTCCCGACAACAAGGCCTAATAAGGTACTCATGTACAATATATCCATAAAAAAATCTATTGGAGAGATGATGAAAAACCATATGGAAAAAAACCATTTGTTATAAGAGAAAGAAAAAATACGAAGAAATATGTGGAAGGAGGATGGAGAGAAATATGTCCTCTTCAACACCTCGCTAGGAAAACTTCCATCAAGAAATTCTTGCAAAGGATCCATGTGATGGCCCCAAAATGTGTAGATGCCTCGTCATCAAACTAAATGTCTCCCATGAGGAAGAAATAATCAAGGATGCATATATCAAAAATCTTCCCACTCCAAGAAGGTATGAGAAGGGAACAACAAGAAATTTGGTGCTTTTGATGATGAACAAGGCTGCAAACTATATCGAAGTGAAGAAGTCATCAACAAACCAATGAGTGTAGAGTCTGAAGACTCAATGTTCTATTGCATAAGAAAAATAGAAATGGAAGCAACAAGAGAATAAGGTAAAGAAGTCATAAAATGATTTTCAAGATCTCTTAAAGAGAGTCCAACCAAATATACCAGTGAGAAAGTCTTACAAGAATCCTGATACAATACAAAGGAAGCAAAATAAGGCTCCAAGGCAAAAAGAGTAGGAGGACAAGATGGCTCATAAAAACAAGGAAGGCACACCACAATAAAGTCCTCAAAATTCTCTGCATGAGGAACATATGGAGGGACATAAAACAAGGATGTAATATCTTCATGAAGATCAACAACATCCAAAATATGTGACTCAATGAAAAGAGAAGAAAATCCATCCAAAATGTCCTCTTCAAGTGTGGATAAATTAGTACAATCCACAGAAGAATGTAGGGACTCCAAAGTCTCTAAATTTGTATCAGTATTCTACAAAATATCTTCAACTAGCATAGAAACATTGACCTCATATAAAGCATATTTATGCATCAAGGATTCTTCATAATAAGATAATATATTCTCAAAATGTGTACAAAGTATGGAAAAATCTATATGGGGAGATGCTTGTGAATCCTAGTTTACAGGTGGTAAAATATCATCAGAAATAGTATCTATGGTGTATCTGATAATACTACACACATGATTTAATCTAGCTTTCCAAAAATACCACTGAGGTGTGTGAGGGTGAGAATTAGGAATAAGACCAATAATATATGGCAAAATATCAATTACGCACAAGTGCTCAACAAGACTATCTCACCAAGCAGAATATGAATCACGATCAGTTCATGGAGTAATGGGAAGTTCTAAAAGATCGAATGAAATATCCAACATGGTAACTTGCAAAGACACCAATGTAGCTATCAAACTATGGAAAAATTCACCAAATAAAACCCCCCCTTAAACCAAAGTGTCTCACAAAATGAGAGTGAGAAGATAGTATGGAGTAAGAAGCACCACAATCACAAGGGTAGTCCAAAATGACTCCATAAGCACAAATATGTGGTTTCCACATATACGAACACAATGATATGATAACAAGGTCCAAACTGTGTGTAAAAAAAACCAAACAAGGGTAAAAGGAACTTTATAAATGTATTTTGTAGGATCATGAAAACCTCCCAAAAAATACCTTTATAATTCAGGCTTACAACGAGAATATAAAACACCCCCACTGAAAAAGCATATTTTTTTCCTTATATACATGGCAGAAACAAATAATTTTCTGAAAACATATATCCACTAGATCTAAATTTTTAATGCACTAGTGTAAATCGCTTAAAAAAATAGTCAATATCAAAAAACAAATGATCAAAAACTGATTCTGGAAGAGGGAGAAATGACCTCTAGAAGTTGCTTCTCTAGAAAATTGTGTGGTACGGGTTTACAGATAAAAAAATATGATTTTTAAAAATATTATACACAAAGCTGTAGATCTAACTAAACCAATTTGAATCCCTCAAAAAATCAGTCAATATCAAAAAACATTTGATCAAAAACTGATTCTGGAAGAGGGATAAATGACCTCCAGAAGTTGCTTCTCCAAAGAAAATGTGTAGTTGTGGGTTTGTAGTTAAAAACTATGGTTTTATAAACATATTGTCCATAAAAATGTAGATCTGAATAAACCAATGTGAAGCACTCAAAAAATCATTCAATATAAAAAACTCTTTGATCAAAAACTGATTTCGTAAGAGGGAGAAATGACCTCCAGAAGTTGCTTCTACAGAAAACTGCATAGCCACGAGTTTGCAGTTAAAAAACTATGGTTTTATAAAATATTGTCCATAAAAATGTAGATCTAACTAAACCAATGTAAATACCTTGAAAAAATAGTCAATATAAAAGAAACATTGATTGAAAACTGATTCCAGAAGAGGGAGAAACGTCCTCCAGAAGTTGCTTCTCCAGAAAACTGCGGGACTGCGGGTTTGTAATGAAAAAGTCATGACTTGAGTCTGAAAAATAGGGACCTACAACAAGGTTTGAAACCACTTTATGATCACCAAGATCCCCAATAAAATAGGTAAGGTGAGAGCATATGATGGCCAAACTCTAAAAGGTGAGATCCACACTTTCACAATGTTCCTTCAAATGTCTTCAAACCTGTAAAATAAAAATTGCAAAAATTTCTTGAATGCTTGCAAAAACAAATCTATCCGGATCTAGTACCATGTAGATAATATTGAAAAGCAATATTCAAGCCCAAGAAAATAGATATGCAAAGCACCACAAGAAATTGGAGAGAATCTCAAGAACTTATTATTCCATGAGAGGGACCTTGCATTAAATAGCAAAGGTGTACAATATGAGCCATTGGATCATAACAAACTAAATAGATCTTAGCCACACAAAAAACTAGGAGTTTACCAACCTCATGCAAGAGAGATAACTCCTAAAAAAGCAATAAGATAATATCTAGAAAATAAATATCCTAAATATACCTAGTAACAACTTAATATATACTCTAACACTACTATCCAACACTATTTTGTATTGTTCTTCAACATTTTGGTTGTACTCTACAGGGTTTCAAAATTCTATTTCCATGCTTACATAGTCCCACTATTCCTTTCCATACCATGATATCCATGAATTAAATGTTAACCATTTCATTTTTTCCCTAAAAACACATAAATGTATTATATTCAATTTAATATTGTATTCCTCCTTTTTACTATGCTTAATTGCAATATATATGCAAATTACAATCTAATCCATAGTTAAGTGACATAAAATAAGAGTTAAAGGTTGCACTAAATGAGTCTTTTTAGAGCCTCATCATATTTTTGCAATTACCCTTTTGGTGTTAAAAGAAACAACACATTATATCTTTATCATTTAATGAGGAAAATTATTAAGCATATGTATTAATGAAAAAATAATAAATGCATTATAAACATCCTTAATGATCCCCATTTTACATTCTACATCATCCAATATTTCATATATAGGATGAAATTGTATGCTACAATAATCCTATCTACTTTAGCTTTAGCAAATACAAAATTAACTATATTTATCCTTACAGTGTGAACATCTAATGTAGCGATAAGGAGGGGTAAATAATTTTTATAAGAAAATTATGGATAGCAAATATTCTTGTAGGCAACTATTCCTCAGATGGAATTTATAGTTATGCAATAGTAGAATTTTCTTTCTTTAGTTGATAGGTTGTTTCTCTAGATGATGCTTGCTATGAAAACATCTCCACTTAGTTGATAAGTGTTGTGATAGTAGCCCCTTCTATCAATAAATAATAGCTTGATTATGTTGGCAAACGCTTGATAGCACTAGCTCAATCAACTATCTTCCTAGATGATAAGGTCAATCCTAGTCAATAGAGCACACCCAAATCAGTTGGCAATATTTCTATATATAAATTCAATCCCAAATGATAGGACTATGATTATGGTGGTAAGCTTATTGTCAATGTTTGTACACCATCATCAATATTTTTAGCAATAACTAGATAAACAATCTCACTCATAGTTTTCCTTTAAGACAACATATTTAGTTGGTATTTCCCAAGACTACATTTTTATTGATGGCATGTCCTTGTTTGCATCTAGTAGATAGTGAACAACTAGACACCACAATTCCTAATAGCTTCCACTTCCACTCACTACAATGCAAACAACTCTTGGTGATTATGTTTTGACTACACACTCCTGATGGCACTAGTATCTAAATTACACCCTCCAAACATTCATACTCCTCAATTGTGGCAACCTACACAAATTATTAACAACCATCAACCTACAATGGATTATTTATCAATGCATAACCTTGACATCAATACACATGATACCAAAAAAATGGTTTGGAAATGGATTGTTTAAAATTATTCTTTTATGGCAATTATAGGTTACAATCTTTGCTTTCCTTTGCTTTCTTCACTTTTTCTCTCCTACTCAGATTCACCTTTATTATACTATTCTCACCTTAAATATGATCTCACCCTCCCTATTTCTCTTATACCCTTTCAATTTTATAGGATTGGGAAGTCAATTACTCTCAACTTCCTTTGATGGTTCTTATCCTAGATGGTTGTACTTCCAGATTAGATGTGTTAGCCTATTCACAGACGAATGCTCCTGCATGATACTCACCAGGTAAAAAAATATTCATGAGCTCTATCTCATGAAGTGTTATTCCAAGCTACTACAACTCTAGATTGGTTGTCTACATAGGGCTAATTTTATTATCTTGTCTTGGCCTTCCTCTAAGGATCAAACCTCATTGTATAGAATACACCTAACATTTTATTCACCTTATCCTATTGCATCACATCCATACAACCACAATAAAAATACACTATATTGGTAACTTACTCTTGCTTCCAACATCTTCTTTTGGATTTATCATGTCCTCCACAACTCTCACAAGGATGTAGGTTCAACGATGAGATCAAAACATGCTTCCTTCTTCTTATTTTCCTTCAAGGAATATTTTTTGTATCCTAGCATCCTATAGGACTATTATCCATTTCTTTCTCTTTGTCATTCAATGGAATTAATTTGTACCTCTTGTCATCCTTCTCAATAGTGTAGGTGTTCTTCCTACCATCATGCACTACCTTTCTATCAAACTACCATGGTCTTCCCAATAAAACATGACAAGCATCCATAAACATAACATCATATAGTATCTCATCCTTGTAAGAACCAATTTTGAGGTCTACCATACATTGTTAACTCATCAAAATTTGATATCCCTTTTGCAACCATAAAACATTGTATGGATTCAGATGTTCCATCCTTTTCAATCCAATTTTCTCTACCATATTTGTTGCCACTAGGTTGTCGATGCTTTCTCTATCCATAATCACCTTACAAAACTTACCTCTTTATTTGCAAATCATTTTGAATAGGTTTCTCCTTTGCTTAGGTTCATGCACCTCCTTGGAAGATTTTAACAGCGCTCTCTTCGTAATGAGATATTCTCCTTGTTTTTATTTCTCTATGTGCTTTGATGAAGCAACACCCTCCTCATCTACTATAATATTTTCTAGGGAATCTTCTACCCCTTCCTCTATTGAATCTGCCTTGTCCTCTTAATAATTCAGCTTTTTCCAAATCAATTTAATAAGTACTAGATTATACTTATTGCATATATTGCCATATTTCATTATTTGATTATTCTCTTCCTCTAAAGAATTATTCTCTTCCTTTGGAATTGTTTTATTTCATTTGGAATAATTTTTCCTTACCCTTGAGTGCATATTAGTATGCTTTTTCAATAGTTTTGATTCAAATCAGACCAATTTCATCTTATATGTACAACCTTAGTCAATTTATGTATCTTTCTACCTCCTCATTATCTTCAATATGACTAGCCCTTATGGTCTATTTATGTAATTCCTCCATGTACAATTTCACTCCCAAATCCTTTTTCTTGAGATTTTGGAGTCTTCTAAACAACCCTATTTGGTAATTAATGGACACAAATTTAGACTTCAATTTGATCACAAGCTTATCCCAAGTTCAAATTTTATCCTTCCCTCTCTATTGCCTCTCTATTTAGACATGATCCCACCACAAAGGTGCATGCCCCTTTAGCTTTGTATAGGTTAACTTCACCTTCTCAGGATCTTCTATCAATTCAAAACCAAATAATTCTCCATCTTTATGATCCAAACTATGAGATCCTTTAGATTCAATATTCCATTATATGATAGGGTTTCTATATTTGGCTTCTAACCCATATTAGAAATCACTTGGATCAATCGCTCTTTTATTTTTCCTCTAGCTCTTCATCTCAAACTTCCACATGCCTCTCCTTTAAGTGATTTTAATTGCATCAAGTTGAGTAGTAATTCACCTTTGCATATCAGCTATGTCTATAATTTATGGTCCTCATGGTCTCCCCCTTCCATATTGTGCCATTGTTTCTTCAACACATACCAATCCTCAATGATCTTCTGGTTTCAATACCAAAATGATGTAGCAGAAATGTGGATTAAATTATTTTCTTGAGCAAATGGTGAACAAAAAATATTCTTGTGAATAATTATTCCTTATATTACATCATCAATTGTTTGATAGTAGGGATTTATTTCTTTATTTTGTAGGTTGTTCTCTAGATAGCACTGACTATAACAAAATCATCCACTTAGTTGATAAATGTTATGATGGTATAGTAGCTTAAGGATTTCAACAAACTCTTGATAGCACCAACTCAATCAACTATATTATTAGAAATCAAGACCAATCCCAGTTGATAGAGCATGCCAAACTTAGTTGGAAATATTTCTAGATAGTAAATTCATTCTTAGATGACAAGGCTTTGATGATGGTAGCAATATTATTATCAATGTTGTCAACAACATCTAGATAAAAAATCTCGGTCATAGTTTTCCTTTAAGATGACATCTTTAGTCCATATTTCCTAAGACTATTTGTTGGTTGATGATACATCCTTATCGATATCTGGTATATGACAAACAACTAGACATTGTACTTCCTAATAGCTTCCACTCTCGCTCTCTACGAGATAAATGACTCGATGATAATATTTTGATTGCACACTCCTGATGAAAATGTTTTTAGCTAGTCTTCAAACAACACCCTATTGATGTTTGTACTCCTTGACTATGGCAACTTGCATAAATTATCAATAACCTCCAACATACAATGGATTATTTTGCAATACACAACCTTGACACCAATACATATGACACTCAAAAATTGGATTGAAAATGGATTTGTTTAAAATAATTCTTTTATGGTAATTATAGGCTACAATATTTGCCTTCATTTTTTTTCTCTGCTCTTTATCTCCTGCTTCGCCTCATTTTTTTTCTTCTATTCTCCATTTACATATGCTCTCACCCTCTCTAATTATATTATACCCTTTCCATTTTATAGTCTTAGGAATTCAATTGCTCTTCAACTTACCCTAATGGTTTATATTGTACATGGCCTTCTAGGTCAGATGTGTTAGCCTATTTACATATGGATGCTTATGCATCAACATCCAAGATCAATATTTTATTCTTTTCTAATTATATGTGCATTGAAATAAGTGATGAAAATACAATGATCATCATTATGGTTTTCATTAAACTTATTTTTTTCATATATGGTCTATTCTCTCATATGTAAACTTTTATGTCCCCCAATTTTTCTATCATGTTTTTCTCTTTGAGATGACAATTGATGTCTCTAATTTTTCTATATTTTTGGAGCATTCATATTAAATAAGTATGGAACGATACATGTTTATTTTATACCAACCCTTATCATTAAACAAATTTCTAATGTATGGAAATATCTCCTTCAGCAAGAGGAATGAGTGAGCTGAGGTTTAGCGGGTGCGGCGGGAGTGAGGGTTTAAATTTTCTATGCAGGAATCTCAGCCAAGGCAATAGAGGTAGAGCAGGTATGGAAGGGGTAGGTGGGAACCTCAAGCATGTATTAAGTGAGGATCCAGAGGAAGGTGGTCAGGCTATGGAATATTTGGATGCGGGTATCACACGGGGGCCCGACCCTCCTCAGAAAGACCTCGATAAAAAATATACGAAGGACAATGCATGGCCCAAGAAGTGGCTATATTTTTTTGAGACTCTTAGAGGAAAAAAAAGGAGGTTCTCTCTCTTTCTCCCCTAGCTACAGTAAATAATAAAATTTCAGCCCCGACAAGTTCCATGAGCCCTTTTATTTTAATGGAAGAATTCTCCCTGGTAGGCAAGTTTTTGGGAGGTAGGCTGGACATGGAGACTATCAGGGCTTGGGCAATGGGTAAATGATGATTGGTAGGTAGCTTGGAGTTGGTAGCTCTAACTCGAGGGTTATTCATTATTCATTTTAACAATATGGAGGATGCTAACCACATTTTAATAGGAGGTCCTTGGTTTCTATGCAAAATGAGCCATTTGATCAGACGATGGGGTGAAGATTTTGATCATGAAAAGCAAAATATTAACATTACCCCTATTTGAGTTCGTCTCCCGAGTCTACCTGCCCAATTCTTCAATAAATATTGGCTACAGGGCATATCCAGAACTATAGGGGACCTGATATCCATTGACCATGCAACCTTGGCCAGGACAAGGATGACTCATGCATGAATCTACGTAAATGCTAATTTGAATAATGAATTGCCAAGGTTTGTGGAGCTAGAGTGTGGAGAATACTATAGAAAATACCTGGTAGAATACAAGAATAGACAATCAT
Organism: Wollemia nobilis; assembly: GCA_028583015.1. Taxonomy (NCBI): domain Eukaryota; kingdom Viridiplantae; phylum Streptophyta; class Pinopsida; order Araucariales; family Araucariaceae; genus Wollemia; species Wollemia nobilis. The sequence continues at coordinate 9,531,110 of JAQPPZ010003067.1, forward strand.
TCTGTGTAGAATGTAAAAATTAAGGACATCTATGTAATCAGTGCCCTAACCTAACAATGAATAGAGAAAAGCATAAGTAGGGAATGCTAGATAGAGGAAATTTGAGGAGTTTCCCTGGTAGAGGCAATTTCAATTAGGCAAAATATATCTACCAAAAAAATAAAAGAGAGGGTGCAGTGTCCCAACAAGACAAAGGAAAACAACAGGTTGTTGGCAACCAAAATACTCAGGTAAGTTCCAATCCTCTAGTTTCAAATAAATTTTCAATTCTATCCAATATGGGAGTAGGAGGATTATCAGAAGACATGGAAGCCTATCACCTTCAGGCTAACCTTTCTGAATCTCTTGAATCCCCATCCAAGTCAGGATCCTCAAACCCTAATGCTAAAATTACTGTAAGCCCCATGGTCATCACAAATCCAAACCCTAATGCACGATCTCTAGAATCCACATCCAAGTCAGGATCCTTAAACCCCAATGCTAGAAATACTTCAAGCCTAGTGGGCATCCCAAATCCAAACCCTAATGCTAAATAACTTAGGAAGAAATTTGAGGCATTGGAAAATAAAAAATCTCATCTCCCTAACATCATCACTAGGATCCAAGTGAATCCTACTGAGGGGTCATCCTACAGACCAGGGGAATACAGGAAAAAAAGAGAATATTTGGATATAGGGGTGGATATATGTGAAACTCTTTAGACTGAGGAATATGGCAATTCGGTTCTACAAAAAATTACGTCCCCTCAGTTTAGTCCTAAATAAACCAGGAGCACTGTGAAGTCTCCTATAGATTTTGGTAATGAAAAAAGAAGAGGGAGAATATCAAATTTTGAGCATAAAAAAATTAAAACTGATAATGATATTGCCAATGGAAAACAGAGAACCTTGTTTCAACAGGTTATTCCGGGTTCTAAAGACAACAAATTAGGAAAACCCCCTCAATGGAGGGGGAGAGGAATAAATCCAAAAATAACTAAATGAAGTTCCTCTCATGGAATGTGAGAGGCCTCAATGGCCTGCCCAAACACAGGGAAGTCAGTGCAATAATAAATAAAGTGAATCCAACTATTTTCATGTTGCAAGAAACAAAAACTGATGAGATTAAGTCAAAAAAATAGCAAAAAAATCTGGAATCAAGGGGAGATGGTTTGCAAATCATCCAGAGGAGCATCTGGAGGCCTTATGACTTTGTGGGATCCCTGGATAGTAGAAGGCACAATTATTCAAAAATATGACAGGGTTCTTAGTGTTTTATTTAAGAAAATAAACAATAATAGGTCATGGATCCTTTCAAATATTATGCCCCGACTTCAATTCGAGGAAGAGCTCTATTGTGGGAGTACTTAGGCAATCTGAGTGAAATCTTCCATAATGTCCCTTGGATTCTGGTTGGGGATTTTAAAACTCCTCTTTACCCTTCAAACAAAATGGGTGGAAATGGACCACCTATCAGGAGCATGGATGAGTTCAATGACTTTGTGAACTCCAACATGTTGATGGATGTAAAACTTAGAGGAGCGAATTATTCCTAGAGAAATCGACGGATAGGGTGTGATCTCATTCAAGAAAGGCTTGGTAGGTTTTTTCTATCAAAGGAGGCTACAACTTTGTTCGGTGATTCTACCTTGCAAGCCCTTCCTAAAATTGCCTCTGATCATAATCCCATTTTGTTGGAGATCCCTAACTCTCTGTCCTTCAAGAAACCTTTCAGATTTCAATCTATGTGGATCAAAAATTCTAGTTTCAGAGATAACTTAAGTCAGTGGTGGAAACAACTTGTCAGGGGTAGTGCAGCTTTTAAACTTGCTGGAAAATTAAAGTTTGTTAAGGAAAAGATTCAAACTTGGAACAAAGAGGTCTTTGGGAATATCTTTGAAAATAAAAAATAGGTTGTTGAAATTTTGAAGATAATTGATCAGAGGATCCAACATGGTGATGCTGATGAAACTACTAGGCAGGAGGAACGAACAAAACTAGCAGAGTTTCATAACATTTTGGCCTATGAGGAAATCTATTGAAGGCAAAAATTAAGGGCTCTTTGGTTGAAATATGCAGATTCAAATTCTAGGTTTTTTCACGTCACCACATTTAGAAATAGAAGCAATAACAAGATATATATATTTTTTAATTATATGGTTCTATTACTCAAGACTTAACAGAAATCAGAAAGGAGGCAGTAACTTATTTTAATTCTATCCTTGGTCAGGAATCACAATGCAATGAGGAGGCCAAAGATACTCTCTTGCAATCCATTCCTAGCATAATAAATGAGGATATAAACCTTAAGCTTCTAGCTCCATTTACTGATGAGGAAATTAAGGAAGCCTTGTTTAGCATGGAGCCATACAAAGCCCTAGGACCCGATGACTTTCCCCCTCATTTCTATCAAGGCTTTTGGGACATCGTAAGTGAGGATGTAATTTCTACTGTCAGAGAATTCCAAGCAAGAAATCATATCCCAAAGGTATCAACTCTACTTTTAGTTCTCTAATTTCTAAGAAGCAAACCCCTGAATCTATGGCTGACTTCAGGCCAATCAGTCTGTGAAATGTTTCCTACAAGATCCTAACTAAAGCCATTACAAATAGAATGATATATTCTACCCCGCATCATAGATCCATGCTAAGGAAGCTCTATCCAGGGCAGGTCAATCTTAGATGGAGTTATCATAGTTCATGAAGTTTTGCACTCTGCTCATAAGACTAACAGGTCTGTTTTTGCCCTCAAGCTTGATATGAACAAAGCATTTGATAGGCTAAATTGGTACTTTCTGATTGTTGTCCTCCTTAATTTTGGTTTTCACCACCAATGGGTTAATTTGATCAAAGAATTTATTTCTAAAGCATGGTTCTTGATTCTAGTTAATGGAACAACTGCTAGTTACTTTCAAAGTCATAGAGGAATTCGGCAGGGGGACCCTATTAGCCCCATGTTATTCATCATTGTGGCAGAAGCTTTAGGCAAAACCATCAAAAATGATTGTATTTCAAGGCTAATATCGGGAATCAAGGCAACATATCTCACTAGGGCTATTTCTCACCAACAATTCATTGATGATACCCTTATATTGACTAAGGCATCAGTGGTTGAGGCAAAAATAATTAAATACATCCTGCAACTCTACGAGGACGCTGCTGGTCAGAAAGTTAATTTCAATAAAAGCAAGTTATATTTCTTGAACACCCCCATTCAGAGGCAAGGAAGGATTTCAAAAATTTTAGGGTGTGATATAGCAAACCTCCCCACTTTGTATCTTGGTCTCCCTATTTTCATTGGTTCTCCAAGAGAGTCAATGTGGGACAGGATTATTGAAAGAATTCAAAAAAAACTTGCTGGATGGAAAGGTCATCTTCTATCTCAAGCAGGAAAGGTGGCCATCACTAAGGCCTCTCTTCAGAGCATTCCAATCTATTTCCTCTCCATTTTCAAAGCCCTTAAGAAGTTTTTCTAGAAAATTGAGAAACTCCAAAAAGAATTTTTATGGACTAGATCAGAGGAGACAAAAAGGATACACCTTGTAGGATGGACCAAAGTGTGCAGACCTAGGGAAAATGGGAGCTTAGGTTTGAGGAGAATTGCTCATATAAATTTAGCTTTACTAGCTAAGCAGGCGTGGCATCTCATTTTTGGTGAATAAAATGAATGGATAGTTATCATCAAATGAAAGTATCTTCAAAATATGGAATTTCTAAGTGACTCAGTTCCAATCAGAGGTTTTGCTTTTTGGAAAGCAATTATTAATTGTAAGGAAATCATCAAAAAAGGTTTAATATGGGTTTTAGGCAATGGTGAGAGGATAAATTGTTGGAATGATAGGTGGGCTAAGGACGAACCACTGACGCAATATCCTAACTTAGCCCAAATCAGAGATATCATAGAAGAACTCATTGGTAAAAAAGTCTCCGATTATATGGTTGAGGATAGAGGTAGAATGAAGTGGAAACAAATAAGAATTTAGGGATTTCAAGCGGAATCAAATGATCTTTGTAACATTCTCGAGCAACATTTTATCCCCATGAGACCCAAATAAGATCAAGTGACCTGGGATCCTACGAAAAATGGGTAGTTCACTGTTAAATCAGCTTACAAGCTTATGCTTGATGACGAGGATTTTGTCCTCCAAAAGGACTTAGTTTGGATAAAAAATTTAATTCCAAAAATTACAGTCTTTTCATGGCTGGTTATCCAAGGAAGAATTCTAACCATTGATAATATGATGTGTAAAGGTATTTGTATCACTAATCATTGTTATCTGTGCAGGGCTAATTGGGAGACCATTTATCACATTTTCCTTGAGCGCCCTTTTTCCTTGATTGTTCAAAGTGGGGTTTTTCAGGCCTTCAATATTTCATGGGTTAAACCAACCACCGTACTTGATTTTTTTGTCCAATAGCCTTGCCCCTTTTCAAGCCAAAGACTTAGATACATGTGGAAAATTTGTGTCAATCACTATCTTTGGCAGGTGTGGTTAGAAAGGAACCATAGAGTCTTTAATGAGTCTATCCATGATCATCAAACTATCATTGCCAAGATCCTATCATTTGCCAATGAGAATGTGAACCTTATCCTGTTTTATAGTTGTAAACCTCATCTGCAGGAGACCACGATTGCTCAATATTTAAGCTTAACCTTGTTAGATGAGTCTGTACCTAGGGTAGTCAACCCAGAGCCAATGTTAAGTTGTTTCCGCCTCCTACGAGTTGGTTTAAGCTTAATTTTTATGGAGTAGATAAGGACAATCCTATAAGAGCAGGCACTGGTGGCATTGTGCAAGATCATAATGGGAATATGATGCTTGCATTTTCTAAATATTTGTAAACAATGACGAACAACGAAGTTGAAGCTAGAGCTATGTGGAGAGGCCTTCAAATGACTCAAGAATTAGAAGGTAATTTGATCATAGAAGGAGACTCTATGCATGTTATAAATCTCCTCAATAATTGGAAAACACCTCCTTGGAGGATTAAAACAATTGTTAAAGAGGCTAGGATCCTTTTCCAGGGAAGACAGGACATAAAAGCCCAACATGTCTTTCGGGAAGCTAACAAAATTTCTGATAAGCTGACCAATTTAGGTGTTGATGGTGACAAAATTTTCAAATGGGAACACGGTGTCCCGAGTGAAGTAGAGGAGCTTATTCAACAAGAATGCCAAGAATTATATTTGAATTTACCAATAGGGAAGGCACTGTAAGTTCGAAGGCTAGGAGTATTCCCGTTTCTTTTTTGAATTGGACTCACAATAAAAATTATCTAAGCTTTCAGTGTTCATTGATGTTGCTTGGAAATACCACAAAGACTAATGGGGACAGTCACATGTCAGATAACATAGCTCCTAGTCATCTTAGTAATTTGAGGTTGGTTGATAATCACAGGTAAGGAAAGAAATGACAATATAAGACTTCGAACCAAAGCCACGTGGACCACCAGATAGCCACCACCATAAATATAGCCAGCAGGTTCACTCCTCCAAGGCTTATTGGCCAAGATAGTATGTGGTACCAAAGCATGTGATATATGGAAGAAAACAATTACCAAAGAATTATTAAGATTAACTATCAATACAGAGCTTGTGGGAGTTTTTTTTAGTACTCTGCTATGTGTGTCTGTAGCTTTTTGTTTCTCCATTGTCTCAAGGAAGGGATCCATGTCTATTTCTTTTTTGTAATTATGATGCATGTGTTTTTTCTTAGGGCATACCCAAAATGTTGTATGGGAAGTTTCTTTTTGATAACAGGCTATGTGCCTTACCGGATATAATGGCTTTGGCGGCATGTAGATTTTACATATATAGGATCCTTAGTAAGGATATGTTCATTAACAACCCTGGGCTGATTTTTGTAAAAGGTTTTGGGTCAACTTGTAAAACTCGTTATTAATGCTATAGTATCTTATCTACAAAAAAATAAAATTCTAATGTTAAATAATGGAATGTTATTGTATATATTCATGGCTCTTTCATAGTGATGGTTTGATCTAAGTTGAAATTGTCAAAGTGTTTGAACTTGACATATCTCTTTAGTACTTGTTGAAGCATAAAATTATTGTGGATAATTCATTTTTTATTTTCCACTTATATCTAAATATTTAAGTTATGATGTTGATATAAAATATCTCACAAGATCCTTTTAGCTTCCTACTAACCATTGTTATATAATATTCTCCATACCCAGGTGTTTTAGGTGAGTTGGAGAGGAGAGGGCAATCCTCCAAGGGAGGTCCCAGGTTCAAATCTCCACCCTACCAAAAATCTGAATTGGGTACCCAAAATACTATTGATAATGTTGGTGCGGGCAGGGCTGGGTGCAACTCTCGGGTGACTTTGACTGTGTAGAACCCCTTGTTCATGGTCTCTCAGACCAAGGCACCCCCACAAGGGGTTTTTCGCTTTAATATATATATATATATAGAAGATTCTCCATATTCTTTAATTTGAGTTATATCTAACTATACAAGTAAAAATGTAGTCTATCTTATCATATTTGAGAGGTTCTCATACCATTAATTTATCTTTTAAAAATATATATTTTTATTTTCTTCTCAAATAAATCTCCTTAATTTTTCGAGATCATTGTTTTATGAACAAGATCATTGACACAAAAATTGATTTTATTGGATACTTGCTAAATCACGATTCCTACTATATCATTGTTGGAATATATTACATTATTTAGTACATTTTAATGTACCACCATGGGTACATTTTTAGATTAGGATTTAAGTATTTACTTTATGCAAAGGAATAAATGCACAAGTATGTGCAATGATATAAATGTGCATGTTATCCACATGTACATGAGTCCTTTAGAATAGGAAGAAAAAGTGTCATTAGTTAGATGTGTATGTGCACAAGTGTCTATCATGTAGAATACACATTTTTCCTTAGAATAGAAATATGAAGAGTCATAGTAAGATGGAAGGTCAAGAATTATAGCCATCCAAGAGTCATTGTAGAAAGGTTATTTATACATGTTATTGTAGATACCTAAAATGTGTCATGTCGAGGCGACTACTCATATGGGACATGCTAGAATACCATATGGAAGACCTTGGACAAATACCAATGTATAGCAGTGGTTTTAACCTCTCATTTAGGCATTTTGGCCTTACTATTATTGGCCACAGCTAGGACCCGCGGTTAATAGAGTTGACCGCATCTTAGATCCATGACTAGAATTTAGAATCAGTTGGACTTTGGCCAATCCAAATTTGGTTATAATGACAAATTGGCTATAGATCTGAGTTGTTTTGGGATATAAAGATCTAGAATATTCCCTCCAACTGCTCCAACTATCCATTCTTGATCTTGGCTTCCTCAAGAAGCTAATACATAGCCTTCCTAGAGTTTATAAGAACCCCATACAAAATAGGAAATGTGAGAGATGCATAGGAGAATTTTAACGGTGAAGCCCTATCAAATTTAGTACTCACCTACTTGCATTTAAATAAATCCTTTAGCTAGCATTGAGAGATTGAAATGACAATCAAAGTCATAGAGGTCTTAAGAGGTTAGAAGAATCAAGAAATGAGATTACGAGCAATCTACCACCGATTGGAATAATTCAACCACCAAATATATCAAAGGACACGAAGGCGACCTATTGGAGTCAAATTTGATTCAAAATTTGAACCCCCAAAATTTAAATTTTTGGTTTCATCAAAAGAATTAAGCATTGCTGGTCTTTCTACATCTTATTAGAGAAGTTGATTTTCCATAAGTTGATTAATGATTGTAACCTTAAACATTGCTAATATGTGCACCTTTAAAAAAAAAATGTATCTTAAAGAGGTTACCAAAAGTCAATCCCTTTTTATAAAACCTGACCATTAAAAATACAAAGGTTTAGTCTCCCTAATTGATAATAATATTTGGACCTAAGTCAATTTTTAAATCATTCAGTCCTAAAGTATTAAAAGGATTTAATCAAGTGCCATGGTCAAAAAACCCAAAAATCTAAGCACAATATTAAAATTCGAGATATAAGGTTTGAACGAAGGTCTTAATTAAAACCATGAGGGAATGTGCCCTGTTGTGTTAAAAATTGAGCACCTTAAAACAATTCCAAGGGTAGCACTTTATTAGAGTAAAATCTGATGGACGTGCTTGCTTTGATTAGTTGACCATTTAAAATGATGTGATAAACGATTAAAGTCTAAAGTTCTAAAAGAAATATTAATAAAACCTTGATGGGTATGCACCCCCATTAAAATAAAAATTGAGCACATCGATCCAAATTCGATGATAACACTCGATCAAGATCTGATCAGACGGCGGCGCTCTCATAAAAGGTGCATCAAAAAGGAAAAATACCAAAATATTAATTAAAACTGCTAAATAATATTAGCAAGGGTCTAACGCATCAGATAATCATTCCCATTTTGGATTAATTAGATGTTAAAATCATGATCCCCTTTGGTAACTAATCTCGTAGGTTGAAATAATTCAATGATCGTGCCAATATTTATCAAGATCCAACGGTTGCGCTAAAGTCAAAACCCAAATGATGGAATGGTAAGGTTATCGGGTAAACATGAAGGTAAAAGCTAAGATTAATTATGCATTAGTGAGGGTATAATATGTTTTTTTTGGTAGATAATATACTATAGCATTAATATCAGGTTTTATAGGTTAACCCAAAATATTTTACAAAGATTAGCCCAGGGCTGTTGATGAACATGTCCTTACTAAGGATCCTATATATGTAAAATCTACATATCACCAAAGCCATTACATCCGATAAGGAACATATCCTGTTATCAAAAAGAAACTTCCCATACAACATTTTTGGTATACCCCGAGAAAACACACCTGCATCATAATTACAAAAAAGAAACAAACACGGGTCCCTTCCTTGAAATAGTAGAGAAACAAAAAGCTGCAGACACACATAGCAGAGTACTAAAAAAAACTCCCACAAGCTCTGTATTGACAGTTACTCTTAATAATTCTTTGGTAATTGCTTTATTTTGTATATGACATGCTTTGGGACCACATCTCGTCTTGTCCAATCAGCCTTGGAGAAGTGAACCTGCTGGCTAGATTTATGGCGGTGGCTATCTGGTGATCCATGTGGCTCTGGTTTGAAGTCTTATATTGTCATTTATTTCTTACCTTGTGATTATCAACCAACATCAAATTACAAAGATGACTAGGAGCCATGTTATATGACATGTGACTGTCCCCATTAGTCTTTGTGGTATTTCCAAGAAGCATCCATGAAGATTAACAGCTCGGATAATTTTTATTGTGAGTCCATTTCAAAAAAGATGCGGGAATACTCCTAGCCTTTGAACTTACAGTACCTTCCATGTTGGTAAATTTGACTATCATTCTTGTCATTCTTATTGAATAAGCTCCTTTATTTCGTTCGGGACATCGTGTTCCCATTTGAAAAGTCCATCACCATCAACACCCAAATTTTCTAGCTTATCAGCAATTTTGTTAGCTTCCGTAAAGACATGTTGGGCTTTTCTATCTTGTCTTCCCTGGAAAATGATCCTAGCCTCTTCAAAAATTGTTTTAATCCTCCAAGGAGGTGTTTTTCAATTATTGAGGAGATTTATAACATGCATAGAGTCTCCTTCTATGATCAAATTACCTTCTAAGTCTTGAGTCATTTGAAGGCCTCTCCACATAGCTCTAGCTTTAGCTTAGTTGTTCGTCCTTGTTTACAAACATTTGAAAATCACAAGCATCATATTCCCTTCATGATCTCATACAATACCACCAGTGCTTGCTCTTCTAGGATTTTCCTTAGCCGCTCCATCAAAATTAAGCTTAAACCAACCCGTAGGAGGTGGGGACCACTTAACATTGGCTCTCAGGTTGACTACCCTAGGCACAGAATCATCTAACAAGGTTAAGATTAAATATTGAGCAATATTGGTCTCTTGCAGATGAGGTTTATGACTATCAAAAGGGATAAGGTTCACATTCTCATTGGCAAAGGATAGGATCTTGGCAATGATAGTTTGATGATCATGGATAGACCCATTAAAGACTCTATGGTTCCTTTTTAACCACACCTACCAAAGATAGTGATTGAGACAAATTTTCCACATGTATCTAATTCTTTGGATTGACAAGGGGCAAGGCCCCTGGATAAACAAATCAAGTACGATGGCTGGTTTAACCCAAGAAATATTAAAGGCCTGAAAAACCCCACTTAGGACAGTCAAGGAAAAAGGGCACTCAAGGAAAATGTGATAAATGGTCTCCCAATTAGCCCTGCACAGATAACAACGATTAGTGATACAAATACCTTTACACATCATATTATCAATGGTTAGAATTCTTCCTTGGATAACCAGCCATGAAAAGACTACAATTTTTGGAATTAATTTTTTTATCCAAACATTTTCCTTTTGGAGAACAAAATCCTTGTCATCAAGCAGAAGCATGTTACTAATTATCCCCTTTCGGCTTAAACCGAGATTAATTGAATACAATAATGTGCCCCTTTCAGTTATCAAGTGTGCATATTGTAGGATATCTAATGACAGTGCCTCATCAAAGAGAAATCGTATGGATGCACCCGACTTAATAAAGCACCCCAATATAAATTTCAAAGAATTGAGTACCATGGTCACAAAGATCTGATAGTTGTGCTTGATCAAAAATTTGATCCAACGATGCACGTTCATCACAAATTATCAAGGATAAACAAGGTATTATAATGAGTGATATGTCAAAATGATCATTAAAATACCTTAGTTATTAAAATGAAACATCAAGGCTATAATGATAATTTCGAACAAAGGATTGAGAGTATGCACCCTCATTTATTAATGATATAGCACATCGATCTAAATCTAAGGGTAGCACTCCGTTCTTACTTAATCAGGCGGTGACACTTTAATGAACCGATCACAAGATAAGCTGACAAAGACAAAGGTAATGTTTTAATTAAATGGATTAGCCTAGTATATTGAGCTTATGGTCAATATTAAAACATGTGCCCTTTGACTAATCAAGCAGATCCAACGGTAGCGCTCTAGCAAGGTAAAATTGAACAGATGTGCTATATTCGAGAAATCAAATTTATAAAATATCATGTTCTAAGGTCGGGGTAAAAGCCTAAGTACAAAGTTGAAAAACCCTTATTAAATGTTAAACTACCTTAAAAATTCACAAGGTAGTGATTAACTTAGGTTTTAATCAAATGGTCGCTTTTATTATGAGACTAATCCTACAGGATAAAATAAATTGATGGTTACGCTAATACTCCTCAGGATCCGACGACAATGCACAAGTAGAAGGTCCAAATGATCACAAATGTCTTCTAGAAAATCCAACAGTAGAGATCCATTAATATTAAAAGGATCTGACAGCAACAATCAATTCAAAGTCAAAAATGATAAGACACAAGCAGGACTAATCTAACAAATATCTCCTTACGAATCCAACGGATGTGCTCCCTCTTGAAATAATCCAATGGTAGAACACACTTCAAAGGTAGATATAATGGTAAGCCTAAATTAGCATTCAATTAATCAAATTTTTATTTACATTTAGCAAGGGTTCTAACACATTATTAATCTCCCTCTTTTTTAATTAATATTAAACAAACAAAAAAGGGGGTTCAGAGCATGTTTTTTTTGGTTATCTAACCTACAGGTTATACAAAATCAAAGGCTACGGCCTTATCCAATCTGATCAAATGACTGCACTCGATCACGGTTATCTAGGGAACCTTAAGATATCTAAGATGATGATAGGAACTCACATCAAGAACAAAATCCTATACGAATCCCCAAGGTGAGTGTTGCTAAATTAAAAGTGTAATCGGTCCATAAGATTTAATTATTGTCCAAGGCCAAGGTGGCACGAGGATCAAAAAAGAGGCTACCCCTATCACACGTCATGGTTCCATGTTGAATAAGAAGAAGCTTCAATGACAAATAGTGAAACTATAAATGATTATAGGTACACGAACCAAAGAGCCCAAGGACACATGGGATGAAGGACACTACCCGCCATAAAGCCCATATTTGGAATAAAATGTGTTAGCAAATTTCCTTTGGCTAATTTTAAAAAAGTAGTTGGTAATACAGTATTAATGAAAAAACATGCAAGAATATTGAACTCATTTCACCACCCAGTATTTGAGCTCACAAAGTCAATCGATCTTACCACCCTTGTAATCTTGAGTAGAGATGGATACGCAAGAGGCACAGAGATAAAGAGTTTCAATATTTTTCGAGGAAACCAGAATTTCTACTGTGAGCACAATGGCATCTTGGGGAGATGCTTTTGTGCCTGAAGACACTAGAGAGGTAGTGAAATTCGTTATAGATCGATCACCATACTCTGAGATTTTTGGACCGCTTGTACCTGGTAGCACAATGTATGACTTAACCCAAAAGTGTGGAGCTGATAAGAAACCTACTCTAGCACAATAGTACAAGATAAAAAATACATGTATCAAGATTTTTGCTTGTGTCATGGAGAATGATAATAGAACCCCATGGATAATGGCTGACCTATTTCATAAATCTAGGAGGTTACAATACAAGGGTTTTCCCAAAAGAAATAGATGGACCAACAACCTCATGAATTTGATATATATGAAGTTTTACTTCTCCTCAGACTTAATGGCAATGTTAGAAGCGACATATGGTGAAAGGACCAAAACATTTTGAGGTAATCAAAACCAACTAGTGTTCAACATCAAAGTCGAGCATATCAAGCAAGTCTTCAATTTGACAGAGTCTACCACCTGTTTAATAAAATAGGCAATTGAAATTCAATCTCGAATGTTCACAGGATTAGAAATTTTTAAATCTTTGTTTGATACAAATGAGAAAATAGTTGATCAATTCTTAATTAGGAAAATTTATTTTAGGCCATGGATCCAATATTTTTGTGATATGATAAATGTTGTCCTAGGAGTACAATATCTCAGTGTAGTAAGTAGAAGAGTTTTATATTTAGTAGCTCAATGCAACTGGGAAAATGGTACCCCAATTTATGCATGGGAAATAGATTTGAGTAACCAAATGCACAAATAGATGACAAAATTAAAAAAGGCTATTTTTGAACAAAGGCAAGAGATGTCCTATTTTTCACAATACTCATTTTTCATCCACCTGATAGTGGGATAATTGGGAGAAGAAGAAAAGAGTAGAATCCGTTAAGAGCCCTTATATCTAGACTAGGTTTTAGAGAATACATGAAGGGCAGATTCACATGGGCTAGTTCTGTGATCATTTTATGGTAGAAATCCATTGGAATTTAACCGACGTACTCCTCGAAAGGCTAGGGCTAGGGGTAAGGGCTTTCATAAAATAAAAAGATATTGGGGATTTCTTTTTCTTAGATGGGTTCACCTATATCAGGCTCTATGGGGCCAAAATTCCCCCTAAGCTATTACTGATGTATTTTCCATTGTCCCTAGAAGATTTGGAGTTATGTAGGTAGGTGGCCTAAGAAGCTAATATGAGGCTAGTAAAAAAACATGGTAAAGTCCCCTGGCTCAACGTTCCCTATCGATTTAGAGACTATATATTTGTTGGCTACCCTACACTACTCAAAGGAATGTTTGATTTAGACAATATGAATTTTGACAAAACAACTTGGTGGTTTTATGACCTGAAAGAGATATACAGTAGAATGATGGAAAAATGAGAGTATACTCGAATTCAGCATTGAAAAGACACTTATGAGGAAAGATTATTGGAAGCTATGGAGAAAGGAATAAATTTGTAAGTTTTATGAAATGAATTCCCACCTAAATATAGGGGCAACACTCAGGTTCATGAAGCCTATGACTACTCTACATAATTGAAAAGGCTTAGGTAAGGTTTAGCAGAATCTGTAGCACTTATTCTACCTGGAGTTGCTCAAGCAATCAAGGAAGACCCTTTACTAGAGTTAATAGAATAATAGGGTATTGATCAAATGGAGGTCATTGTTAATACTACAGATATAGTAGAGCAATAATTCAGGCCTCCCGAAGATGATCATCTCAGAATAGAAGCAACACCAAGCACTTCCCAAGAGGTTTCCAAAAACCCAAGCACAACTAAAGGAAAATAAATTGTGACCACACCTGTTCAGAAGTCTTCACTCCTAGAACAAGATATAATTCCCATTTTTGATAGAGTATTAGTTGTGATGAGTGTGAATAAATTAGCACCCATGGCTATCCATGCCTCTAAAAATAAACATATAGGATATTAAAATTCCATCAGTAATGCAGATGAATATGAGAAGAACAAGTGGATTTGGGGGTCTATTCCAAAGTCACCAAGTGAAGAATAAAATAGAGATAACCACTACAAAAAATAAGAGGCCTAAATTATCTTTACCTTCTACACAGGTTTTGTTAGAGAGGACAGATGAGCAAACTACTTTTACTACTACAAATGAACAGGAATTACAAGTAGTGGCAGGGATGGGAAATATAGGAGAACAACTTATAGATGAACCATGATTAGAAACATCTGTACCAGATATAACAAAGGTAAATCTTCCTGCCCTACAAGACCCTCTTGTCTTTAGAATCAATGAGGAGATAGGAGGCTCATCAGTACTAGGAAAGAAAGGCGACATGGTCAAAGTTGTCAAAGAAATGCAAATCAAACCATGGACCAAATAGTCAAGAAAATTATAGAGTTAAGGAATCAATTAAAAATAGAAAGGATACTCCAAGCTAAAATGAAAGCATTAATAAATAAAAAATAAAAATAATTGTCAAAAAAGGATACTCCAAAGGCACATCCCCCTTCAATGGTAAGGATTTTTAATCATGCCTATTATATGAATACAATTAAGGAGTTGTCAGTGAAAATACAAGCTCATGCCAGAGGGCTCACCGAGATGTTTAGGTAGATTAGGATGATTTTTAATAATTGCTCAAGAAATATAGATATTGATATAGGAAAAGGAAGAAGAATTCAAAGTCATTCATCCTACTCTTGATTTAATGGGAGATAATTTTGAAGAGTTGCAGATCCAAGAGATAATAACAAATGATGGCAGTAAAATCCAGTTTAATATTGAGTTCTTGAAAGCGGCTATGTTTGGGTCAAAATAAGAAAGGTGGATCAGTGTTGTTACTGAAATGGATAATATGATAGAAGATGCAATTGGAAAAATGGTAGATATTAGTTTGTCCTTAGACTAATGCTTGGAAGCCCCCAGTGTAAAAGAGCTACTCATGCATATAATAGAAAGATTTGATTGTGAGTTAGACGATGATTCAGAAATGACTAGACAATCTACCCTTCTGGTAAATACTATGGAGATGTTACTCTTCCAATATGAAATAAACAAGCCCATTATTGCCACATAGAAAAATAGAATTTTGTAGGAAGTAAAAATGCTAAGGTTTGCTGGCACCTTTGACACAGAAGTTTGGAGACTAATCAGCAAACAAATAAAGTGGCTGCAACAAGGTCAAAGAGGAAAAAAGGTTGAAACATCTAGTCAACATCTAGAGAAGAGCTCAACTCTTCCAACTAAACAAATACCTATGCTAATAGAAAAAGTCTCTGAAATAGCCAAATATTCAAGTGTTTAAAGGGGAATGGTTGAAGAGAAAACAATTGCAAAAGAAGTAGTGGAAGAAAAAATAGACTCTCCCAATACCACCATAACTGGTTGAAATAAGCTACGGTTTGAAAAGGTCAAAGGAGAGTGTACAACATAAAAAAAAAAGATAGTGGAAGCCAACTATACCAGTTTTGAAGATCAAATCAGAAGAAGACAAGTGTAAGATTAAAAATAAACCAAAAATAACAGGTTCAAGAACTTGGAGATATAAATACACCAGCTGCAGTCAGAATCAACATCAAGCAATTAGATAATAGCATTTTTTCTAAGAGGTATACTTGAATGCCCTTTAGATTTATGTTGTTGTATCTCATTTCTATGTCTATTTTTCTCTTTCATTATTATTTCTTCCCCATTCTATGTAGGATTTTGATATGAAAGTACCCAAGAAGCTAAGAATATTTCTAGACTATTGAGTAAAATATTTGGAGATTCTTCTGTTACCAGATTGGAACAAGGAGAGTAGGAGATTTCGGTTACATTATTCGAATAGAATATCTTTACTGTATTGATAATTTCTGAGAGAAAATAAAGTTTAAAAGCTTCTTGCTTACTCTGAATTTAATGAATTTTTAAATCAATACAATTATGGGTCTTTTCCTATTAATTCTTTGTATCATTTTGGTGTGTTACTATGTAATGGATTACATTATTTGAATGCATTACATACGTTTCTTTTGTTGGTCAAATTTTAGTTTTATTATGATATTCGAATAAGTCTAGGAGCACCAATTTCCTTCTCCCCATTCTCTCTGTTCATAACAACCCAATGAATCTAGACATCGGTCTACATAAGGCATAAAAAATGGTTATTTTCTTGCTTGGTTATTTTAAATAAATATAGCGTTATATTAATCTAGAGTGTGTAATCAATGTTTTATTATAAAATTACCACTGGGGTCTCCTTACCCCTTCTGTATTTTTTATTTAGCAGGTTGACCAGAGCTTGTAATAGCTCGTTGGTTTCAAATGGTTTCTTGCAGCATGACAGTCGAATCCTATGGATGCAAGAAATAGTTCCAATAATTTTTTGGCATTGTTTTTAGGGAAGAAGTTTTAAATTCTTAATTTTGGATTTAACAATGACATAATTTTAATGACGAGCCTCCAATAGGAATAAAGAACTATTGCTTTGATTTTCCTTGATCTGTACGTTCTTTATTTTCCTTATGGTTTTCAATTCTGAGGTTTTATTTTACATTTCTTTAATTTCTTGAAAATCCTGGTTTCTTGATTTTCTTGAATTATCCCAAGAACCAGCTCTTGTGAGGACGATTTTTAATATCAAGCATTCTTGATCAAGCATACACTATTATTTCTACATCCCAATGCTGGTGACTCTATCTGAACAAACCCAGAAGATCAAAATAAAAAATAAAGAGCAGAACATGCTAGCAAACACTAGGAGAAGTGGTAAGGAGCTATTCCTAGAACTCAAGAATCTAGAGGTATTTATACATAATAAAAAAACTTCACTTTTCAAAAATACTTCCTATAATAGTCGATAAAATTATAGTAGTAAAAATTACATAAAGAAAAATAAGATTAGAATACTTTTACTGTTGATATCACTGTAGATGAAAATTTGAATTCTACTATAGAAGATACATGTGATTATTCTCATTGTCCAATTAATAGTAATACTAAGGTAGATAATCCCTTAGATTATATTCAGGCTACCCAAACCCATATTACTATAGGTACTATTAGTGTGAATTTGAATTCTATAGTAATAATGGCCTAGGCTAATGTTCATTTGTGGAGGACTAATAGGTATAGGATTTTTATGTTACCAACAAATATTAATACCTTACCTAATAAAGCTCACAAATACCTTCCAAAATTATTAGGAAATAGTGTAGTAATTGGATAAGATCATATCAAGAGTTTCTTGTAAGTTATGGATAGTCTAGAGGTTGAACATGAAGACGTAGTCTTGAGACTATTTTAAATACTTTAGAGAAATATGCTAGAGAGTGGTTCAATTCCCTTCCTAAAAATGATATCTCAAACTTCACCAAAATGGAATTTGTGCTTCTAAAGAAATATGGTGAAATAAAAAATGAACAATCTCTGTTAACTGAGTTAGCCACGATGAAGGAAAAAGAGAATGAGGCTATCAACAAATTTAACATAATATTTTCAAAATCCTTGTCAACCTTAGGCCTAGTGATATTTAGTCTATTTTTTTATAATAATGCTTTTCAAGGAGAGTTTAACTATGAGCTGATGCAAGAACAAGCCACTACCATTGATGGTTGTATGGAAAAAGCAATGGATATAGAAAGAAACATGCTTGATAGTGGTAAGATGAAGCCTTATTATCTAGAATTCAACCTACCTGATAGAATAGAAAACCTAAAATAGTAGCATTTGATATACAAAGAAGAACTAAAGTTGATCCAATGGAGAAATTGACTAATCAAATGATTGAGATGCTCAATAACATGAACAACAAGATAGCAAGAATCGAAATAAACAATGGTAATAATGGTGAATCATCACAAATAAAGCAATCTCATGTTGATAATAATCCTCCCTTTAAAAAAACTTCAATAGAAATTGGGGAAACAACAATGGTTCTAAAGAAGGAAATATGAGTAGGAATAATGGTAATAATAACTAGAAAAACTAAGAATCTGACAAAGATCATAATAGTGTTCCTAACCCCATACCATTTGCCAATGTAGAAAAAATATTTCCCTATTTTTTCTCTACATGTGATGCACCTCATAACCTTGATGCATGTGGAATTCACCTAAGTGACCAGTGCAATGTAGATTTACATGTTGAATTAGAAGAGGATATAAGAATCAATGCTTTTTTGTCTGTTGAATATGAATCCAAAGAAAGTATGTTTGAAGAAGATATGGAGAAGTATGCTTCAAATCATCATCCTCAAATATTAGTAGCTTAAGGAACTAAAATATTACAAAAACCACGTGAGTCAAGATATGATAAAATGAAACAAGGTAAGATAACTCCTACTGTCCAAGAAGTGGAAGAATTAGAAGCTACCCATTCTAAATTTAAGGAACAAAACGATCCCTAAAAGGATGGGAACAACTCCCACTAGTGAAATCAAAAAGCAACCCTTCATCAAAAAAAGAGCTAATAAAGAGAGAATTGATAAAATGCCTAAAATAATAATCTCTAAAATTATTTAAGTAGAGAAGGAAGCACTCAAGTAAGAAAGTAGCAAACCATTGGACATAAAGAAAATAGAATTTGATGCTGGGTCAGAACTCAGTAAGCAAAATTTTAACATCACATTTGGAGAACTTATGAAAGTTCAACAATACAGAGAATAAGTTTCCAGAGCATTTGGATTAGTGGAACAAAAGGAAGACCCAAATTTTCATGCTTCCATACAAAATTAACATGATGCAAGATCACCATCCTTAATCAGACCCTTCTATGTATCACTAAGGTATAATTCAGATGAAGGAGAAATGAACGTTATCCAAAACTGTATGTTAGACAGTGGAGCTTCTCATAACATTATGCCCAAAATGATAGCTGATAAAATGGGATTAATATGTACAAGAGATTCTGCCCTTGTTTCTGTAATGGACAGCAGCCAAATTCCTTATGTAGGGATGATAACTGGATTGTTGGTTTTCTTAGATCAACACCCTAAAAAGGGCATAGTCATGGATGTTGCAATAGTTGATTTTGACCCATTCTTCTCATTATTACTAGTAGACATTGGTAAGAGCAACTGGGAGGTTTAATTCAGCTGGACTGGTCCTATGCTACAATCCCCATATCAGATAAGGAGAATATAATTTTATGAATAAAACCATATAATAAAAACTTCGTAGAGTTAATTCAAACTATTGAAACCATGAAGAAAAAGGGATGGGATTTTACTCCATATGGCACAACCTGTTCCTAGTGGAAATACCAGAAGCAAAGAACATGGATCTAAAAGTTATGAGAATGGTATACGTTGAATCAGATAGAGTATTAACCCAAGAAATATGGACCATGTCTTTTGATGGAGCTAAATCCTAATCTGGAGCAGGTGCAGGTGTTAATTTGACTGATATTAAAGGAAATGACCTTGGTATTCCTTACAAATTGGAATTTCCTTGCACAAACAATGTAGTTGAGTATGATGCTTTACTATTAGGATTAAGAAAAGCAAAAGAATTAGGCATTAAATACTTGGCTGTAATAGGGGATGCAAAGCTTATAATACAATTGGTCAAAGGTAAATATCAGACCAAGCACCCTAGGCTTAAGGAATATAAAAATATAGTATTGGAAGAAATTGATAAATTCTTAGCTTTCAATATCTCATATATTCCAAGAGAACAAAATCATGTTGTAGATATTTTAGCTGTAAATGCCTCAGGTCTAGATCACCTAAAAATAACTATAGAATATATGGACATATTCCCAACTATTTTAGTCTATAAGCCTTCCGTGCCAAATAACATAGTCTATCTACAAGTCTTTCAGGACGATATAGATATTAAAGATTTTATGACTCTGCAAAATTAGTATGCAGATGTAATTTGTGATGAAAATGATAAAGAAAATCTAAAATACCAAATAGGAGAGCCAGTAGAAGTAATCCAGCTGAAAAAAATAGAATACCCAAAGGATTGGTTTCTCTAGAAAGTCTATTTGATTATTTTGACAAAGCTTATAAGCCTTTAAGCATAGAAGTAATATCTAAAGACATTAACATTGGTTCAATGAAATAACCTAGAATAATAAAGGTAGACATGGCCTTTCCTACTAAAGAAAAATCTAGATATATCAGTTTCTTAAAAAATAACAAAGAACATTTTGCTTGGACTTATGAAGACCTTAAAACTTTCAAAACAGATGTAATAACACACATAATACCCCTGAAGGAAGATTAAAAACCATTTATATATAAATAGAGAAAATAGAACCCAAATCTACACCCAATAATGCAAAAGGAGGTACAAAAATTTTTGGATTCCAAAATAATCAGAAAGGTAAGATTTTCTTCCTGGATATCCAATTTGGTACCAATCAAAAAAAAGAATGGTGATATCAAACTCTGTATAGATTTTGGAAATTTAAACAAGAGTTCTTTGAAAGACAATTACCCATTGCCCAATATGGAATAACTATTACAAGCAATAGTTGGTTCAACTAGATTGTCCCTATTATATAGATTTATAGATACAATCAAATTCAGATAAATTAAGAAGATAGACATAAGGCAGCATTCACTACGCCTTGGAACATATTTGAATATTCAAGAATACCTTTTGGACTGATGAATGCAGGTGCTACATTTCAGAGAGCAATGGATTTTGCCTTAGGATTAATGTTCAAAAGAGTAGTTGTCTACCTAGATGATATCACAGTATTTTCTAAAAATCTAGATGATCATCTAGAACACTTAACTGCAGTTTTTTTTCAGTGCAAGGAATTTGGAATTTCTTGAAAAACCAAGAAATTCACATTTGGGACTACACAAGGAAAGTTGTTAGGTCATATATTTTTAGAAAAAGGAATAAGCATTGACCCAGAAATAGGATTTTAATATCTACTCTTATGCATCTGAACACTCCATTGCTGCAGTTATTTCATAGAAATATGATGAAAATAATGAAAGGCCAATAGCCTTTATGAGTTCAGGTCTGAAAGGAGCACATATCAAATACACCTTGCTAGAAAAACATGCTTATGTAGTAATCCAATATTTAGAACATTTCAAAGGTATATTTGGGTCAAATAAAGTTTATTGTTGTATCCCTTTTATAGCAATAAAATATATTTTTTCTCAATTAGAGCCATTAGGAAGACCAACGATATGGATGGTAAAGCTTTTGCAGTATGATTTTGAATTCAAGGTGGTTAAAACTATCAAAGGGCAAGATTTGGCTCAATTTTTAGCTAATAAATAAGAAGGATTTGATAATGTTCTCACAATAGATGAGGCATATGATGTCAGAAGAATCAATAATACCGAATGCAAATGGTATGAAGAAATTTTGTCAAACTTACAAACCATGTCATTCTCTAAAAATATGTCAGCAAACAGAATTAGGTCATTCAAGATTCAAGCCCAAAAATATTATATACAAGACAGTGTGTTGTACTGGAAACACCTTGACAAAGTATTATTGGTCTATTTGTATGAAAGTGAAATCCCAAAAATAATTAATGAATTTCATGATGGTTTCTGTGGAGGACATTTTTCTCCAAGAGCAAAAACTAATAAAATTATGAGAGCAGGATATTATTGGCCTTCCATTTTTAAGGATGTATATAAATATGTTAGGAACTATTATAACTTCCAATTTTTTGTAGGAAAGAAGCAGCTAGAATCCATACCCCTCAAGCCAGTAATCATTGAAGCACCATTCACCCAATGGTGCATTGATTTAATTGGAGAGATCAAGCCTAATTCATCTAGCCAGAACAAATGTATCATAACTACAAAATATTACTTTAAAAAGTGGGTAGAAGTTGCACCTCTAAAAACATCCACAACTGCCATTATCATCAAATTCTTGGAAGAAAATATTTAGACCAAGTTTGGAGTTCCTCAAAAACTGGTAACAGATAATGCACAGTATTTTATTTCATATGAAATGGTAGAATTTTGTGTTGAATATGGAATTGAGTTGTCCCATTCTGCTAATTATTACCCCAAAGGAAATGGTCTAGTTGAGTCATCAAATAAGAATGTAATAACTAGAATAAAAATATCATTAGGTAAGAACAAAATAGGGTGGGATAGTTAACTTAAATTTTCTCTATGGGATGATAGGTTATCTGTAAAAATAAACATAGGAAGAACTCCCTATGAGATGGTATATGGAGAGAATGCCTTATTACCTTCAAGAATAGAAAAATTGGCACTTTCCCTCCTGTTGCAAGACCATGAAGACCCCAATCCCTTACAGATAAGGCTTGACCAAATTGTCCTGTTAGAAGAGCAAAGAAGAGAGACCCTTAATAGAATGATGGAACAAACCCAGAAAAATCATGAAATTATTTAATAAGAAATCCAAGGGTACTCCATTTTCTCAAGGAGATATAGTCATCTATTGGGATCCTAAAAATGATAACCATGGTTAAAAGGGTAAATTTTAACCTAAATGGATTGGTCCATACCAGATAGCCCATGTCATAGAACATAATACTTACAAGTTGCAGACTTTGCAGGGAGAAATAATGGTTATTCCTATTAATGGCCAACACCTCAAAATGTACAATCCTTTTTAAAGGTGAAAAATAAATAAATAAATATATATATATATAATGGAAAAGCGAAAACCCCAAAAACAAAGTGATGGTTTTTGTTATTTTGTGCACTAGATAAGAATTCCTTTTTTTTTTTGAATAATTCTGATTTTGTTGTACACATGATATTCTTAGTGTTATGAGTATACATGAATGTTGATTCCACCAAAAATAATAGGAAGAAATGAGATTTATTTTAGACTCTGATGAGGTTTACAATTTTTTTAAAATGAGTGTTTATGCAATAATTATTTGATATGAGATAAAACAAGATGAAAATAGAGCTGATTGAAAAAGCATGTCAAAGCCCCACATTACAAATGATCCATAAAATGAATTCAAAGGTACAAATAACCGAGTTATCTTTGAGAGGGTGGTTGAGCCAAAAATAATTACACTCATCCTTTTAGCCAAGAACTAATCCTCAACTCAGGCATACTCTTTGCATAATTTGCTTATATATCCAAGTTCTTCTCAAACGAGAAAGAAAAATAAAAAATCAAAGTAAAATTGAGTCACTGCCTCAGATATCTTGGAAAACCTCTATCGGGGCTATAGATACCTGGCTAGAAATAGGGTAAAACCATATGGTATTAGAAGCAACGCCACCGAAGCTATAGACACTTGACTGGCAGTGGAGCCCTGTAGAATGGTGAAAATTTTTAAGAGTGAAATCACATATTAGGCTTAACTATTTTTCTCATATATGACAAAGTTATGAAAGACTTAGAAATAAAAACAAATGCACAAACACACACATGGGCCAAAGCATGATGAAGGAAATAGCTTTGACAAAATTTTGTATAATCATATCTCTGACTTAGCTAAAACATACATTACAATATATCTAAAAAA
Source organism: Wollemia nobilis (assembly GCA_028583015.1). Classification (NCBI taxonomy): domain Eukaryota; kingdom Viridiplantae; phylum Streptophyta; class Pinopsida; order Araucariales; family Araucariaceae; genus Wollemia; species Wollemia nobilis. The sequence continues at coordinate 9,554,764 of JAQPPZ010003067.1, forward strand.
AAACTCAATCTATTTCTAAAATTCTAATCCTAGTTTCCAAAGTGAATAAAAGAAATTACAGTCTTTCAAAACTCTATTAATTTGATGTCATGTTGTTTGTATAGTTTTTCAGTATATATAAAAAAAAATTGTTATGTTTTTCAAGCTTTGCTTAGCAGTAAAAATAATTTGAATTTTTTTTTTTCAAATTTACAATAAAACTAGGATATTCGGTGGTTCTCAAGTGCCTCATGTTTTTATCACATTGTCCCAGTCAAAGCCTATGTTGGAGCCAAATTTGACTCAAAATTTGAACTGCCCAAATTTAAATTTTTGGTTTCATCAAAAGAAGCATTGTTGGTCTCTCTGCATCTTATTAGAGAAGTTGATTTTCCATAAGTTGATTAATGATTGTAACCTTAAACATTGCTAATATGTGTACCTTTAAAAAAAAAAAATTATCTTAAAGAGGTTACCAAAATTCAATCCATTTTTATAAAACTTGACCATTAAAAATACAAAGGTTTAGTCTCCCGAATCAATAATCATATTTGGACCTAAGTCAATTTTTAAATCATTCAGTCCTAAGGTATTAAAAGGATTTAATCAAGTGCCATGGTCAAAAAACCCAAAAATCTAAGCACAATATTAAAATATAAGATATAATGTTTGAATGAAGGTCTTAATTAAAACCATGAGGGTATGTGCCCCATTGTGTTAAAAATTGAGCACCTTAAAACAAATCCAAGGGTAGCGCTTCATTAGATTAAAATCCGATGGACGTGCTCGCTTTGATTAGTTGACCATTTAAAATGATGTGATAAAGGATTAAAGTCTAAAGTTATGAAATAAATATTAATAAAACCTTGAGGGGTATGCACCCCCATTAAAATAAACATCGAGCACATTGATCCAAATCTGATGATAGTGCTTGATCAATATCTGATTGGACGGTGGCACCCTCATAAAAGGTGGATCAAAAAGAAAAAGAACCAAAATATTAATTAAAATTTCTAAATAAGATTACCGAGGATCTAACACATTAGATAATAATTTCCCTTTCAACTTAATCAAAGGTTAAAATCATGATCCCCTTTGGTAACTAACCCCATAGGTTGAAAGAAATCAACGGTCACGCCAATATTGATCGAGATCCAACGGCTGCATCGAAGTCGAAACCCAAATGATGGAATGGTAAGGATATCGGGTAAACATGAAGGTAAAGCTAATATTAATCATGCATTAGTGAGGGTATAATATGTTACTAATTACCCCATTTTGGCTTAAACCAAGATTAATTGAATACAATAATGCACCCCTTTCGGTTATAAAGTGTGCAGATTGCAAGATATCTAATGACAACACCTCATCAAAGAGAAATCGTATGGATGCGCCCAACTTAATAAAGCATCTTGATATAAATTTTTAATACTTGAGTACCATCGTCACAAAGATATGATGTCTATGCTTGATCAAAAATTTGATCCAATAATGCGCGTTCATCACGGATTACCAAGGATAAACAAGGTATTATAATGAGTGATATGTCAAAATTATCATCAAAATACCTTAGTTATTAAAATGAAACATCAAGGCTATAATGATAATTTTGAACAAAGGCTTGAGAGTATGCACCCTCATTCATTAATGGTCTTGCACATTGATCTATATCTAAGGGTAGCGCTATGTTCTTACTTAATCAGGCGGTGGTGCTTAAATGAACCAATCACAAGATAAGTCGACCAAGACAAAGGTAATGTTTTAATTAAATGGATTAGCCTAGTATATCAAACTTATGGTTAATATTAAAACATGCACCCTTTGATTAATCAAGCAGATCCGACGGTAGTGCTCCATCAAGGTAAAATTGAACGGATGCGCTCTATTCGGGAAATCAAATTTATTAAATATCATGTTCTAAGGTCAGGGTAAAAGCCTAAGTATAAAGTTGAAAAACCTTGATTAAATGTTAAACTACCTTAAAACTTCACAAGGTAGCGATTAACTTAGGTTTTAAACAAATGGTTGCTTTTATTATGAGACTAATATTGCAGGATAAAAGAAATCGATGGCTGCGCTAATCCTCCTCAGGATCCGATGACAACACACAATTCAAAGGTCCAAATGATCACAAATGTCTTCCAAAAAATCCAACGGTAGAACTCCATTAATATTAAAAGGATCCAACAATGGTGATAGAATCAAAGTAAAAAATTATAAGATACAAGCAAGGCTAATCTAACATATATCTCCTGATGAATCCAATGGACGCGCTCCCTCTTGAAATAATCCAATGACAACACACGCTTCAAAGGTAGATATAATGGTAAGCCTAAATTAGCATTCTATTAATAAAATTTTGATTTACATTTAGCAAGGGTTCTAAACATTATTAATAGCCCCTTTTTTAATCAATATTAAACAAACAAAAAAGAGGGGTTCAGAGCATGTTTTTTCCCTACAGGTTATACAAAATCAAAGGTTGTGGCCTTACCCAATCTGATCGAACGGTTGCACTCAAACGCAGTTATCCAGGGAACCTTAAGATATCTAAGATGATGACACACACTCACATCAAGAACCAAATACTATACGGATCCCCAGGGTGAGTGTTTCCAAATTAAAAGTGTAATTGATCCCTAAGATTTAATTATCGTCTAGGGCCAAGGTGGCATGCGGTTCAAAATAGAGGTTGCCCTTATCACATGTCATTGTTCCAAATCAAAAAAGAAGAAGCTTCAATGACCAATAGTGAAACTATAAATTATTATAGGTACACGAACCAAAGAGACCAGGGACACATAGGATGAAGGACACTACCCACCATAAAGCCCAACTTTGGAAGAAAATGTGTTGGTAAATTTCCTTTGGCTAATTTTAAAAAAAGCATTTGGTAACATAGTTCTAATGAAAAACGTGCAAAAAAATTGAACTCATTTCACCACCCAGTATTTGAGCTCATGCAGTCAGTTGATCTTACCACCCTGGTAATATTGAGCAGAGATTGATACGCAAGAGGCAAAGAGAGAGAAATAGTTTTGAGATTTTTTGGGGAAACAAAAATCACTACCATGAGCACAATGGCATCTTGGTGAGATGCTTTTGCACCCGAAGACACTAGAGAATTAGTAAAAATTATTACAGACTAGTCACCATACTCTGAGATTTCTAGACTGCCTGTACCTGGTAGCACAATGTACGAATTCACCCAAAAGTGTGGAGCTGAGAAGAAACCTACTACAACACAATAGTACAAGATTGAAAATATGTGAGATAAGCAGTCTCTCCAAGATCAAAGAATGCTCCACAAGATCAATCACACAAAAAAGAGGAAAACCCACAACACCAATATTAAGTGGTAAAACTCTACTTCAAATGAATAAGGGAAACATCCACTATGAAGCTCACTATTTTACTCATTTGATTCAACAATACAAGAATGCTTCAATGTTATGCAACAATATGCATCAACATGATATTACAACACAAGTCAATATGACAAGATATTTCAAGATGTAGTAGACAACATCCCTATTTAAAGAGAAGCTTTTCTACTACAACCCTAAATCTTATCACAATATAATCTTGAGATGCGTGATAAGTGGCATCTATCAAATATTAGAAAGTGCTTAGTTACTTTCTAATCTTATCACAATCTAATCTTGAGATGTGTGATAAGTGGAATCTATCAAATATTAGATAGTGATTAGTTACTTTCTAATATTTTCTAGAAAAGGGGAAATAACTTTTTCCCACAAATTAAATATTCCTAGCACCCTTATTTTATTTATTAATTGGGTGGGAATATTTTTACATAAAATAGAATTATTTTCTAATTCAAATATTATTCTTTAGACTTTATATTTTAGTCTAAGAATAATTTACACAATGTTGCATTACATATTCCAACACTCCCCCTTAATGCAATATTGGGGAAAGGAATTATGAAATAAAGAAAAATTCTCCCCCTAAATATACAAACGGGAATGCAAATCAAATGAGTAATATAGTTACAATGAGATTCTATGACCAAGAATGGACTACAATAAGGCACCAATACAAAATGGGCCAAAATGAGACTGCAAGCCCCCAACGGAGTAGCTTCAAATACAATCAGCTTACAAAACCATCCATCAACCACAAGTGGTTGCAAATGACAAGAAGAAAACATCACAAGGGTGTCTTCAGTAAGCCTGCAAAAACCCAAATGAAAGTACCTGCGAGCTACAAGCAGCTTGACATAATATCAGTTAGATACATCATCATAAATATATTCACCATAGCATATATGAATATCCAAATATGATAACAAAACTGATCTAACAAATAGTGAACTATAAGTCATCACAAAAATATGCCAAGCCATACTTATAGTCACATGCTATATAGTTGATAAAAAAATATCATGTACAAAGTTGCATAAAACAAACAAGGAGTACCATGATAATGCAAACTCTAAAGTACCATGTAAAAAATTTGCATAAGGTATATGAAAATAATAAAGTGTGCACACCGATTGCATAAAGCCAACCATAAAATATCATGTACAAAAGTAGCATAAATGCTAACAATAAAGTACCATGATAAACCAATTGCATAATGCCAACTACATAAAAACATGTACAAAGTTGCACAAGGCAACAAGAAAGTACCATGTAAAAGAGTCACATAAAGCAATTGCATCATATACCATAATTGCACAATGCCATCTACAAATTAACATGTACAAAAGTTGCACAAGGCAAACAAGAAAGTACCATGTTCAAAAGAGATGCAAAAAGCAATTATACCACCAAAAATCAACTCATATAAATAGCACAAAACACCTCATAAGGATGAAGTTGTCATCACACAAGTGTAACTACACTTTATTCCCCCTTGAGGATAACTTCACCAAACCAAGTGAGTCCCCCAACTTACAAAACTGCTCCTTGGGAAGAATTTTGATGAACAAATCAGTAGAATTAGAAGATGATGGGAAATACTCTAACTAAATAATCCCATCTCATACCTTCTCTCTGATAAAGTGGGCTTGGATTTCAACATGCTTTGTCCTTTTATGCATTACATGATTTTTATCCAAGGTAATAGTTGATTGATTATCAGAGAACAAACATGAAGGACCAAATTGCTCAAAGCCAATTTCCTTCATGATGGTACGAAGCCAAAATGCTTTCTGTGCAGCTGTTGTTGTAGCCTTATACTTCGATTCCATTGTAGAAAGAGCAATTGTATCTTGCTTCTTGGAAGACCAAGAGATAGCTGCAAACCCAATACTAAAAATATATGTTATGGTAGACTTTCTGTCTATTCTATCCTCTCCAAAATAAGAATCAACATAGTCAAAAAGAGCAAAGGAAGAAAGCCTAGAATATTTCAGTGCCAAATCTCTAGTACCTGAAAGGTACTTCAGAATATTCTTGGTAGCTTGTAGGTGCTAAATATAAGGTTTATGCATGAAACTATCCATCATACCAACTGCAAAAGCAATATTTGGCCTTGTGATGGTAACATAAAGAAGACTACCAATGAGTTGCCTATACAATGTAGCATCAACCAACTGAGATTCTGTACTTACTTCCAACTTAACCCCTATAGAAATAGGAATGCAAGTAGGATTGTCATCCTCCAAATCAAACCTCTTAAGAAGATATCCAATATACTTGGATTGACTCAAAAAGGTACAATCCTCATGCTGATAAACTTGCATGCCAAGATACTAGTGTAGAAGACCAAGGTCATTCATTTCATACTCTGACTTTAATTTGGAGATGAAATCAAAAATAGCCTCATTCTCATTTCCAGTCACAACAAGGTAATCAACAAATAGAGCAATTAAAATGATCAAGTTATCCTTCCTAAGCACATAGAGATCTATATCTGAATAGAAATTATCAAAACCAAGAGACAAGAAGTAACCTGAAATCTTCATGTACCATGCTCTAGGTGCTTGCTTTAGATGGTACAAGGTTTTCTTTATTTTATACACAAGTGTTTCCTTACCTTGTAAAACAAATACTTTTGGTTGACTCATGTAGATATCCACATCTAAATCACCATTTTGAAAGGCACTTTTCACATCAAGCTAAAAAATATGCCAACCTTGAGCAGCAACAATAGCAATGAGAAGCCAAATGGTGGGCATTTTGGCAACTGGTGCAAATATTTCATCATAGTCAATGCCACATTTTTTAGCATAACCCTTAGCAACAAATCTAGCCTTATACTTTTCTATCTCCCCATTATAATTGTACTTGATTCTATAGATCCACTTGTTCCCAATAACATTTCTCTTATTAGGATAAGGCACTAGATCCCAAGTTTTACTCTTTAGAAGAGAATCCATCTCAACGTTCATGGAATCAACCCAACAAGAGTGTTGTGAAGCTTCTTGTTAAGAAGTAGGCTCATGATCATTCTCTATCTTAGCTAGAAGAGACATGTTAAGGGTCATACTTCTAGTTATCCTTTGGCTAACTGAATTTTGCTCTTTAGGATCCTTAGAATGATCCAACCACTTGATCCTTTTGGCACAAGGCCCACCATTTTCTAACTCAAGAAGGTATTCATTGAATTTGACATCTCTTGAAACAAATACAATGCATGAAGAAGGTGAGTATAACCTGTAGACCCTATGTTCTGCATCATAGCCAACAAAGATTCATTTTTGAGACTTTTTTTCCATTTTATTCCTCTTTTTTGAAGGAATATATGAAAATGCATCACATCAAAACACTCTTAAGTGTGACAAATTCATCTTCTTACCATTCCAAACCTCATAAGGAGTCTTCCCCTCAACCTATTTTGAAGGACACATGTTAAGAATATAGATTGCTATACTGGCTGCTTCACCCCAAAGAAATTGAGGTAAGTGGTCACCAAGCATGCATCTTACCATCTCCATGATTGTCCTAATTTTCCTCTCTACAACACCATTTTGTTGAGGATTTTATGGACAATTAAACTGCCTTTTGATCCCATGAGAAGAAAAAAACTCATTGAAATCATTGCTATTGTACTCCCAACCATTATCACTTCTAATAATTTTGATCTTTGCTCCCTTTTGATTTTCTACCAAAACTTTGAACTCCTTGAATGTCTCAAAATAATATGATTTATTATTAATTAGATACCCAAATATCATTCTTGAATAATCATCTATAAAGGTGAGAATATAGGATGCACCACCAAGTGATCTAACATGTAATGGACCAATGAGTTGAAGAATTTGTGTGGCCCTTGTTTACTTGTCCTTTGCAAACTTTTGTTTGCTCATCTTGCCTAAGATGCATGTTTCACACAAACCATGAATAGGTGAAACGTTAGGCAAGCCTTAAACCAAATTTTTGAACTTCATCATTTGAATATTTTGATATTTTGTATGGCCTAACCTTAAGTGCCAAAGCTTGCTACTAGGAGAAACATTAGTTGCTAAACAAACTTTAGGAGCAGCATCACCTAACACATAAAGATTATTCTTCACATAACCTGTAATGATTGGTAGCATGCCTTTCCTAATGCTCCATGAAGTTGCATTGAAGACAATAGTGTTACCACTTCTAGAAACTTGCAAAACTAAAATTAAATTTCTCCTAAGGTTAGGCACATATAGGACATTATCAAGTAATTTCCCTTCAATTACATCATTGCCAACACCTTCTACTTGAAGTCTAGTATTATAACCAATGACAACTGAATCTGAAGAGTGCTTATGAAATCCCATAAACTTATCATTTTCAAAACACATATGGTTAGTGCATCCAGAATCTAACACCCATTCATTAGAAGTAGATGATTCAATGGAGTAGAGGGCACAAACAAAGGCATTTTTATTAGAATTTTGCTTTATATTGTTGTTCTTTTTATTTCCCTTGCCAAACCATTTCTTAGGTCCTTGTCCCTTAGCCTTTTCTTCCTCTTCCTTTTCTGCAATCTTCTTCTTCTTGAAACAATTTTATTCCTTGTTGCCTTTCTTGCCACAAAAGTTGCAAGTGAAATCAACTCTAGGCTTGTTGGGTTGGAAATTTTGATTTTTCCTTCCCTTGTATTTCTTCTTGAAGGAATCCTTCATGGCACTCAAGGAAAAATTCTTCTCCTTGACAACTTGACCATTCACTTTATCTCTATTAAGAGACTCTTCATGTTGAATCAATAATTGTGAAAGAGTTTTGAGAGGAATGCCATCCTCTTCTTGCTCTAGCCTAGTCTCAATAATGGTGATAAAATTCTTGAACTTGCTTGAGAAGTTCCTCAAAATGATAAAGCTTAAGAGCTTCTCACTTATCCAATCATAATTACAAGCAAATAGTTGAGTTCTCATGTATTTCATCTTTAAGAGGAAGATCAAGGCACTTTATTATTCACCTTGCATAGTGCTAAGAATTTTGGACAACAAAGTGAATTTCCTTGATGTGTTGGACCCTGGATGGACTTGTTTTAGCAAATACCATGCATATTTAGCATGCTCATAATGGCTTATAGTGAGCAATATATCATCACTCACACTATTGATAATCATGGAAAGTGCAAGGTGACTCTTATTGTTTTATGTCTCAAGTGCCCTTGCCTAGGTTGGGATTGCTTCATCTCCATTCAAAATGGGCCATAACTTTCTTGCTTGAAATTCAGCCCTCATCCTTGGTTCCCATATTCCAAAATTTGATCCATCAAGGATGTGCTTAGGTGTGAAGGAGATTCCATGATTAGCCATTCTTAATGGGTTTTTCACCTCAAAGGATTGAAGACACTTGATGGATATCCCAACCGCTCTGATACCAAATGTGAGACAAGAAAAGTCTCCCCAAGATCGAAGAATGCTCCACAAGATCAATCACGCAAAAAAGAGGAAAACCCACAACACCAATATTAAGTGGTAAAACCCTATTTCAAATTAATAAGGGAAAAATCCACTATGAAGCTCACTATATTACTCATTTGATTTAAAAAGACAATAATGCTTCAATGTTATGCAACAATATGCATCAACATGATATTACAACACAAGTCAATATGACAAGATATTTCAAGATGTAGTAGACAACACCCCTATTTAAAGAGAAGCTTTTCTACTACAACCCTAAATCTTATCACAATATAATCTTGAGATGTGTGATAATTCTAATATTATCACAATCTAATCTTGAGATGTGTGATAAGTGGCATCTATCAAATATTATAAAGTGCTTAGTTACTTTCTAATATTATCACAATATAATCTTGAGATGTGTGATAAGTGGCATCTATCAAATATTAGAAAGTGATTAGTTACTTTCTAATATTTGCTAGAAAAGAGGAAATAACTTTTTCCCTAAAATTAAATATTCCTAGCACCCTTATTTTATTTATTAATTGGGTGGGAATATTTTTACATAAAATAGAATTATTTTCTAATTCAAATATTATTCTTTAGACTTTATATTTTAGTCTAAGAATAATTTACACAAATTTGCATTACATATTCCAACAAAATACATGTATCAAGATTTTTGCTTGTGTCATGGAGAATAATAAAAGAACCCCATGGATAATGGTTGACCTATTTCATAAATCAAGGAGGTTACAATACAAGGGTTTTACTAGAAGAAATAAATGGACCAGCAACCTCAGGAAGTTGATATGTCTGAAGGTTTACTTCTCCTAAGACTTAATGGCATGGTTAGCAATGGCATACGATGAAAGGACCAGAATATTTTGAGATAATCAAAATAGACTAGTGTTCAGCATCAAAGTCGAGCATATCAAGCAAGTCTTCAATTTGACAGATTCTACCACCTAGTTAATAAAATGGGTAATTGAACTTTAATATCGAATTTTCATAGGATTAGAAGTTTTTAAATATTTGTTTGATACAAATGAGAAAATAGATGATCAATTCCCAACTAGTAAAAATGCTTTTAGGCCATGGGTACAATATTTTTGTGATATGATAAATATTGTCCTAGGAGTACAAGATCTCAGTGTAGTAAAAATAAGAGTTTTATATTTAATAGTTCAGTGCATTCGGTAAAATTGTACCCCAATTTATGCATGGGAAATAGAGTTGAGTAACAAAATGCACGAACAAATGATAGAATTAAAAAAAGGTTGTTTTTGAAAAAAGGTAAGAGATGCCCTATTTTTCATAATACTCATTTATCATCCACCTGATAGTGGGACAATTGGGATAAGAATCCTAAAAAATAGTAGAATTCGTTAAGAGCCCTTATGTACAGATTATTTTTTGAAGAATACATGAAGGGTAGACTCACATGGGCTGGTTCAGTGATAATTTTATGGTATAAATCCACTGGCTTTAACTGGTGTACTCCTCGAAAGGCTAGGGCCAAGGGTAAGGGATTTTATTAATGAAAAATATATTGGGGATTTCTTTTTCTCATAGGGGTTCACCTATATCAGGCTCTATGGGGCCAAAATTCCTCCTAAGTTGTTACTGATGTATTGTACATTGTCCCTAGAAGCTCTAGAGTTATGCAGGTAGGTGGCTAAAGAAGCTAAGATGAGGCTAGTAAAGAAACATGGTAAAGTCCCCTGGCACAACGTTCCCTATCGCTTTGGAGACTATATATTTGTTGGCTACCCTACACTACTCAAAGGAATGTTTGATTTATACAATATATATTTTTATGAAATAACTTGTAGGTTTTATGATCCGAAAGGGATATATAGTAGAATTATGGAAAAATGAGAGTATGATCAAATTCAGCATCAAAAATATGCTTATGAGGAAATATTATTGGAAGCTATGGAGAAAGGAACATATTTGTAGGTTGTATGGAAGGAATTACCACCTAAAGATAGGGGTAGCACTTAGGTTCATGAAGCCTATGACTACCCTATAGAATTGAAAAGGCTTAGGGAAGTTTTAGTAGAATCTGTAGTGCCTATTCTACCTGGAGATGCTCAAGAAATCAAAGAAGACCCTTTACTAGAGTTAATAGAAGAATAGGGTATTGATCAAATGGAGGTCACTGTTAATACTGTAGATATAGAAGAGCAATAAGTCAGGCCTCTCAGATATGATCACCTCAGAATAGAATCAAAATCAAGCAGTTCCCAAGAGGTTTCCAAAAACCCAAGCACAACTAAAGGAACAGAAATTGTGGCCACACCTGTTTAGAAGTCTTCACTCCCAGAACAAGCTATAATTCCCATTTCTTATAGAGTATTAGTTGTGATGAGTGTGAAGAAATTAGCACCCATGGCTATCCTTGCATCTCTAAAAATAAAAGGATAGGAGATTAAAATTCCTTCAATAATACGAATGAATATGAGAAGAACATGTGGATTTTGGGGTCTATTCCAAAGTCACCAAGTGAAGAATCAAATAGAGATAACCACTATAGAAAATAAGAGGCCTAAATTGGCTTTACCTTCTACACATATTTTATTAGAGAGGATAGATGAGCAAACTACTTTTACTGATACAAATGAATAGAAATTACAAGTAGTGGCAGGGATGGGAAATATAGGAGAATAGATTACAAATGAACCATGATTAGAAACATTTGTATCAGATATACCAGAGGTAAATCTTCCTGCCCTACAAGAACCACTTGTCTTCAAAATAAATGAGGATATAGGAGGCTCATAAATACTGTGAAATAAATACGACATGGTCAAAGTTGTCAAAGTAATGCAAAATCAAACCATGGACCAACTAGTCAAGAAAATTGCAGAGTTAAGGAATCAATTAAAAATAGAAGAGAAGGAAAAAACTAAAATAAAAGCATTAATAAATAAAACAACAGGAAGAATTGGTACAAAAATATACTCCAAAGGCACAACTCCCTTTAGTGGTAAGGATTCCTAATCATGCCTATTATCTTAATACAATGAAGAAGGAGATGTCAATGAAAATACGAGCTCATGCCAGAGGGCTCACCGAGATGTTTAGGAAGATTAGGGCGATTCAAATAACTGCTTAAGAAATACAGACATTGATACAGAAGGAAGAAGACTTCGAATTCATTCATCCTACTCTTGATTTAATGGGAGATAATTTTGAAGAGTTGTAGAGCCAAGAGATAATAACAAATGATGGTAGTAAAACCCAGTTTAATATTGATTTCTTGAAAATGGCCATGTTTGGGGTAAACCAGGAAATGTGGATCAGTGTTGTTACTGAAATGGATAATCTAATAGAATATACAATAGGAAAAATGGCATATATTGGCTTGTCCTTAGACCAATGCTTGGAAGCCCCCAGTGTAGAAGAGCTACTCAAGCATATAATAGAAAGATTTTATTATGAGTCAGATGATGAGTTATAAATGACTAGACAATCTACCCTTCTGGTAAATACTGTGGAGATGTTACTCTTCCAATATGAAATAAACAAGCCCATTATTGCCACATTGAAAAATAAAATTTTGTAGGAAATGAACATGCTAAGGTTTGTTTCCACCTTTGACATAGAAGTTTGGAGACTAATTAGCAAACAAATAAAGTGGTTGCAACAAGGTCAAAGAGGGAAAAAGGTTGAAACATCTAGTCAACAGCTGGAGAAGAGCTGAACTCTTCCAACTAAACAAGGACCTGTGCTAACAAAAAAAAGTCTTCAAAACAGCCAAAGAGTCAAGTGTTCAAAGGGGGATGGTTGAACAGAAAATAGTTGAAAATGAAGTAGTGGAAGAAAAAATAGACTCTCCCAATACCACCATCACTATTTGAAATAAGCTACAGTTTGAAAAAGTCAAATAAGAGTATACATCATAAACAAAAAGAGATAGTGGGAGCCAACTGTACCATTTTTGAAGATCAACTCAGAATAAGACAAGTGTAAGGCTAAAAATAAACCAAAAATAACAGATTCAAGAACTTGGAGCTATAAATACACCAACTGTAGTCAGAATCAACATCAAGCAATTAGAGAATAGAATTTTTTCTAAAAGGTATACTTGAGTTCCCTTTAGATTTGTGTTGTTGTATCTCCTTTTTGTGTCTATTTTTCTCATTCATTCTTATTTCTTCCCCATTCTGTGCAAGATTTTGATAGGAAAGTACCCAAGAATATGAGAATATTTCCAGACTATTGAGTCAAATATTTGAAGACTCTTCTGTTACCAGATTGGAACAAGGAAGTAGAAGATTTTTGTTACATTATTTGAACGAAGTATCTTAAATATATTGATAATTTTTGAGAGAAAATAGAGTTAAAATCTTCTTGCTTACTCTGAATGTAATGACTTTTTAAATCAATACAATTATAGGTCTTTTTCCTATTAATTATTTGTATCATTTTTGTTGTGTTACTGTGTAATGGATTACATTATTTGAATGCATTAAATACATTTCTTTCGTTGGTCAAATTTTAGTTTTATTATGATATTTGAATAAGTCTAGGAGCACCAATTTCCTTCTCCCCATTCTCTTTGTTCACGTTAAAATTGTTGTTAAATTGCTATAACACCCCAATGAATCTAGGCATCGGTCTACATAAGGCATAACAAATGGTTATTTTCTTGCTTGGTCATTTTAATACATATAGAATTATATTAATCTGGAGCATGTAATCAACATTTTATTATAAAATTACCATTGGGGTATCCTTACCCGTTCTGTAGTTTTTCTTTAGCAATACTCATGTTTATCAGAACAAAGAGGTAGGTTGACCAGAGACTATAATAGCTCATTGATTTCAAATGGTTTCTTGTAGCATGACAGTAAAATCCTATGGATGCAAGAAATGATTCCAACACGATGCTTGAACCATCAATTCATTAGATAAATTGGAGATCTAGGCCACATTTGGATGGCAAGTACATTTTTGGCTTAGCCGTAGCTGTCAACCATGGTTAATAATGCTCACCGTGTGATAGACCCATGGTCAGGTTAAATATTCATATTTCCTTGGTCTTTAACCATAGATTTTATTTCATTTACAGTAGAATAGATATATCAAGTGTACATTTTCTTTATTAGAGAATTTTATCTAGTAGAATTAAGAGTTTAGGTATCTTTCTTCTCATTTGGCATTTTTAGTAAGTAGAACAAGAATGCTTACATTTCAGGCTTTCATGCTTTTGATTTCATAAGTGGGGCATTATATAGATAGTTCTATCTGTCCTTCACATATTTCCTGGAAATATTTCATGCTTAACATGGGTTTACCATGTTTCTTACACTTTCTTGATTTCAAGATTTCATGGCATATTTTTGTATAACTTCCTTTTAAAGCCTCATCAAGAGAGGCCTCCTTTATTACTAATATGCTTATTTTTGTTTATTGTATGCAGGACTAATAGGGTTTTGATATGCAAGGTAAAAAATACCTCTAATCATGGGGAAGAAGGCCATAGATACCTTGGAGTAGTTCGTGTGCATTTAGGAAGTCTGCAAATTACACCTACCCTTGTGTGGGGATTGTTCTATGATTGTAATAATTGTATCACATTGGGCATCCCTAAGAGGGATGGATTTGTAATCAAGCTTCATTGGAAACTTAATAATAAGGAAGTCCTACTTTGTGGTTATTTACAAATTCGTCTATATTTCATGATTCATGTTGATTTTCAATTATTTTTAGCTTAGGTGTATGCTTCCTGTGTTGTCCCAGAAGGCGATCATGATGGGAAACCTAAATTTTATGCCAAAAAATATTGATACATTGTGTTTTGTGATATCAAGTACTAACCATTTCTGAGAACCATAGTTAACCATTGTAACCATGACTAACACCCACGGGAAATAGTTGCAACTGCACCATAGAGCCACGATCAGCAAAAAATAGACCATACAACAGACCGTCAGATCATCATAAGACTTGGATCTAAGTTAATCATAATTTACCTATATTTTTCATGCTGTCTCTGTCTAATTTTTCCAAAATGCATAAAATGGTATATTAATTAGGAAACATAACAAAAAGGTAGAATCCCTAGGACTTTTTTTTTTCCTACTAGTCGCTTCTAGGAACAACAAACCTCTGATTGCAGTCCACCCTAGTATCCAGTGGTCTAGGCCATTTTATGTTGAGTTTGCATGCATGAGGCCCAATTAGTGGCCATCCCCTCATAGGTAGTTGCATTCTCTGAATTTCATTTAGTGTAGTCATGCAATTGAAAAGTGAAACATTCTTTTGAAAGCATGTAGAATCATTTGAGTGTTGTTTTATGCATTTCTATTTCATGCAAAGTAAAAGGAACCACACACACCATGACACATTGTAAACACTAGTGATTTAGAAGTCACATCCAACCACTAGTAGGGTTCAACGACAGTGGCAGTTATTTCCATCCATTGTCCCAAACTCCCTTGAACCTTTTGTTACCAGAACAATATCGACTCCAAGATCCATCCTAACCATGCAAATAACCATGCAAAATAATACACATTCCTCTTCGAAAGGGTGTATTGTTGCACACAGGGTGTCGATGTGAGGATCAGTAGGACATGTGCTCCCTACCCAGGTGTGGGTTTCATATCCACATTTTGGGGGGATTATGCAACCTAGAGTACATAGCCAGGTTGTCAAGCTATGAGTATACAGGTGAAAACCCTTTAACAATTGAGTATATCATCAACATTTTGAAAACATGATGAGAGTTACTTTATGATATAATAAACTTGAAAAACACATCAAATAGTTTAGGTCTCACAAACTAAAAATTTAAAAAGATATAATCATCATTTTTTACTTTGTTTGCGTTAAAAATTACACAAGATATAATATAATATCATGGTGTGCACATGGATAGGTCGATCCAGGCATAGACCCGAGATCAAATCCAAAGCTCCACCCAATGCACAACACAACGTAGAAGGACCTCAACCATAGAATCCTCCCAAACATTGTTTGGTGAATATTATAGGGGATACTTCTATGCGTGGGGACCCTGTTGAGAATACCCCGATACGAGGAAGTGCTAGACACTCTTCAAGGCATATATCAGAGCATGGGGCTTCCCTTCATGGGGGTTTCGAATGAGGTAGCATTTACTGTGATCACACTCTACCTGCATCCATAGGATATGTTGAAGAGTATGTCATAGAGGGATCCATATTGGTACCCCTTCAACCTATAGTTAAGTGAGGATTGATACCTACACCACCTGAGTATAGATAGGTTTAGGATCTACCTATTCAAGGGCGAATAGAGAGGTCCACTTCTGAGTGTAGGCCCATGCAGACTCCTTACAGAGGTGAACCTTGTAATATTACCATAGATATGTCTAAAGTGGTATTTAATGGTACACCACCTCATGAGCCTTCACATAGTAGATAGTTAGATGTTCTAGATAAAGTCCTAAGATAACTAGGTTATAAACCTTTGCTTGTGCCCTCTTGTTCTATGAGTGTACGTAGTGGAAGTATGATTAGGATCATTAGAGAGCCTGGATAGTGCTCAAAGTATTCTCATGATATGTGTGTCCTTGCATCCCATGCAATCATAGAGTCTATGTGATAGCTAGATGTGAATTTCATCTTCACAGATAAGAGCAAGAGCATAGCAAATCAGTCCATCGGGGGACACACCCACAAAGCAACTCGAACAAAGTGTACACACCAAAGGCCTCATACGATTAATCACATAGATATATCTCATAGAATGGTTTCAAAGTAGAGACATAAGATTCTCCAATACCAATTGGAGGATGTTCATATAGAGTAGGAATACCTCAAAAATGAGAACACTCAAAGGCAAAGGTTCATAATACAACACTTATATGAATAGTGCATGCACGAGCAATGCATACTTGATCAAAATAAGTGATCTGAGAGGGAGGACCAATTGGCCAGTATCGGTTTACCTCCCTGTAGTGAGTACAAGGAGTGCGTAGACCGATGAGTTGCTTCACAACCTGAGTTGCATCCTGAGCACATAGACACCCATATTTGCCATACAACCCAATATAGAGATCAGTGCCCTACATCCGAACATCATGGGCATAGGTAGTATGAAGAATAGGTGGGAGAAGAATTAGATCAAAAGTATCCTAAAGTCTCCCTAGTTGAAGTGGATGATGAGCCTAGTCCTCCACCTCGATAAAAGAGAAATCTACAACTGAAGGTGCCTCCAAGGCAATCCATAGAAGAGGAGTTCCTATCTTCGTAGGCCTATAATACCTTGGTAGAAAAGGTTAAAGTTATACAGAAGCAAGGGATGGCTTATCAAAATCCTACTTTAAATAAGATTCATAACAAACCTTTATGCCCACCAGTGCCTACTTTGGTCTATCCTGAGCATTTTGAGATGACTAGGTTGGAAATTTTTAAAGGAGAGGAGGAGGCTCAGGAGCACATTATGTGTTTTCTAGACATGTACTTTCATATCAAGAGCAATGATGCTTTACTCCTAAAGACCTTCGTTATGACCCTCTTAGGCCCAGCTTGAGAGTGGTTTAATCAACTCAAGAGGTACAACATCACCAGTTTAAACAACTAGTTGATGCATTTCTTGAATGCTTCTCCTTTGAAATCAAGAAAAAGGTAAACCTATTTGATATGGCTGCTTTAATGTAACATGATGAAAAACCAGTTATGGATAATGGGAAACAATGGAGAAATATGATGGTAAAGCTGTCGTTCTCCATCTCTACTTCTAAATTAAATTGAATGTTTATGAAATGTTGTGCAAAGCACATTTCATTATTATTACAGTTGTAGTAATATCAGACAATTGAGGAGTCTTTGGCACAAGCTAAAGTGACAGAGGATATCAAGTTATAGGGGGGTAACATGAAACTCAAGAATAAGAAGGAATGGAACAAGAAGAGCATTGAGAAACAACAGACCAAGCTGACACACGTTAATCAGGTGGTTCTAAAACTTCAAAAAGGGGATAAGGAGTAGCAACAAAAAAATTATCAAGCCCAACCTCCTCCTACGTAGTACAAATAGTGCAACAAAAATTATAGGGGTAAGGATAAAGAAAGGTGCCCTCCTCACATATTCACGCACTTTTCAAAATCATTGACATCAATTTTCCATCAATTGTGTGAGACAAAAGCAATAAAATTACCTGAGGTTAAATTATTGGACCCTAATAAAACCAAGCCTAAGGTGTATAAGGATGATTAATATTGCATATTTCATCGAATGAAAGGCCATGACATAGAGGTATGTTGGTCATTCAAGCATTTAGTGCAAAATATGATCGAAAGGGGTACGCTTCTTATGGACAAACCACAAGCACCTAACAATTAGAATATGGGGATTTACAAGAATTCTCTACCCAACCATGAGGCACCAAGACACAATGTTGGCCAGGTCAATCAAGTACGCATCAAACCACCAACCCATGGGTTCGTCAGAATGGTCAATGTCATCACAAGACATGCAAGGTATGAAAATATAATTCAACCTCCATTGCCCATTAAAGTCCAAGTTGTGCCTCCTCTGAGGGTAGCCTAAAATATGCAAGGCCCAAATGGTTATGATCAAGAGTAGGTTAATTCAAATCTTACAGATGACTCCAATGAAGTTGTCTATTTATGAGCTGATTTAGTAGTCTCCCAAGCACAAGGAGACATTTATGGACATTTTAAGGTCCATAGAAGTGCAGTCCCAAGATATTGAAGCATTCACACACTTCATGGGATACATGTAGTAGTGTTAGTAACCGGTCATAAAATTTCATGATCATGAAGTCAAGGCAGTTTCCACTTTCACAACGGACCCGTCGCTCCATATTATAGCATGTGTAAATCACATACCATTCAAGCAGGTTTTGATTGATATGAGATCATCAATCAATATAATCACAACCAAGGCATTGGCATACCTGAAGTTACCAAAGATACAAATCATACCTTCTGCCTTCACATTGAGAGCTTTTAATGATGCATTATTCTCAACTATCAGCACGATAGTCTTACCTATTCAGGTGGGATTAAAGACCATCCCATGATGTGTCATGTGATCGAAGGTGCTATACAATACAATATACTTCTAGGGAGACCTTGGATATGATAAATATGTTGTGTCCCTTCCATTATCCATCTATGTATCAAATACATGCATGAGGAACAAGTTCACGTGGTCCTTTTCGATGAAGAATCATTCAAATATGTGAATCTAGCATACTTGTTGGAGAATTTTGTGCTCCCATAAACACACCTGGACATACATCTAGGAGGCAAAATGAAGGAATTGTATGTCAAACCAACAATGTTCGTATCTCAACGATCGTAGAACACAACAACTACTTCTACTAGATCATCTGCATCCATAGTGCATCGGGATGATTAGAAGTTAAAGGTAAATATGGGTGAAAAGGAGATAAAGCAAGCACACAAACCGATCATTTTTGAGGTTCCTACTTCTATAGAAGTAGAGAATTCTCAAGGAGAAGTCAATGAGGGACCTCAACCTGCTTCTCCTGCATCTTCAACAGGGTCATCTGCTCCACAGGTGATCATACATTTGGTTAATCCTAGATTGAGGTAACATATCATGCAAAATGTGACATTTACATCAATCATCGAGACTTTAAAAGATATGGGATGACCACAAGCCCATCGCTTTCCCGTATGGATAGTTGTACCATTTGGGTGCCTCCTAACCAAACTAATTTTATATATGGAGGGCTCGACTAGCTTGCATATTGCACTTCCATGGATGAGGACGATGATGAACCATTCACCATGAATGTTCATTATCTTTCCAACCTGTAGTATGCTTTATGATATTTCAAGTGTTACCATTGTTATGGTTATGGTCTCGGATTATTTGTGAAAGGGCGTAGGAGGCCTTATGAACCGTAAAACCAATTTCCTATTGATAGGTTCAGGTTAGGATATTATATTGGAGGACAGGATGAACTCCTCATGGTATTTTTAGACTGCTTGTACCTCAACTTGGGGTAGGAAGTCAATATTAATCCTTACACCCCAATCTCACCTATTTTTGGAGGGATAACCGACTAGTGTCTTATGTCACTATAAAACCATCCGATATATATCAAGGAGACATCTTGGTGGATACCGGTATAGAGCATATCCCAAGAGATAACTTGGAGGAACAAATCCTTGAGGTAGCCAGTGATATAGACCTACAAGTTCTGATTGCTAGCATATATATAGATTACAAGTCAAAAGATCCTTCTGATGAGGACAGTGTAGAGTCTGTCTTTGAGATAGGTGGACTAAGTTGCATGTATGAGAGTGATGATTATGATGAGTGCTTGAATAGGGAGCAACCCAAGGATGAAACTGAGTTGGTTTACTTGGGCCCTCTTAATTTACGTTAGCTATTACCTTCAGATACAATCATCGAGGATGAGCAATCCTCCATGGATGATAGAAATTATTGAGAGTGGGCTTTCATGGGGCCCCATAT
The DNA here is from genome assembly GCA_028583015.1 of Wollemia nobilis. Classification (NCBI taxonomy): domain Eukaryota; kingdom Viridiplantae; phylum Streptophyta; class Pinopsida; order Araucariales; family Araucariaceae; genus Wollemia; species Wollemia nobilis. The sequence goes on from JAQPPZ010003067.1 coordinate 9,575,020, forward strand.
TCTTGATATTCCAATTCTAGTAGGTAGTAATGAGGGTTTGTATTATGATAGTGATGATGAATATGAAATAAAGAGAGCCTATTTGGTACCTCCCTACTTACATCATCATAATGCACAATACACTACAATGGATATGTGTAGAGATATCAATCTCCACTCTTGCCTCCGAGGAAAATCTCCTAACATGGATAGGATTTATCATATGGTATTCCCTAATCTACCGATATTTAGAGAGCCCCTTGAGCCTAGTGATCGTATTTTCAAGTCTATTTATAGACCAGATCTAGAGATCCCCATATCCCCATAACCACATCTTGGGAATGGAAGTTATACAAATATAGATTCACATGCACATGGTCCCAGAGATATGATTCATTTCATCAATATGATATCCATTTATTTGACCACTCCAATTTGTAATCCATTCGATCCTTCCAAACCATTATGTATTTATGTAGATGTTATTGATTGGGATTGCACTGATTCACCTCTAGAGCCTGAATATTTCTTCCCTAACAAAGAAATGTTGTAGCATTTTTACTTTGTGCCAGGCTGTGCACATGATGTTTATCATGCTGAGGATGATTCCAATGTGGAACCAATAAACCTAGTGGATGACATCCACATGATCCCTACACCTCACTAGCTTGAGGAGGGATCCCACATGTTATTAGAGGAAACCTTTCAAGTGGATATCAGTAATGATCCCACCAATCCAAGGAAGTTTAAATTTGGAGAAATTTAATCTCCTGATGAGTGTGCCAACCTCATCCCTCTACTAAAGGAGAGACCTGATCTCTTTGCTTGGACTTATAAGGACATGTCGGGTCTAGATCCAAAATTGATTACTCATAACCTTTCACTAGATCTCTCAAAGAAGCCAGTCAAGTAGAAACTCAATAAGATGCATCCAACAGTAGCCTTAATGGTTAAAGATGAATTGCAAAAGCTGCTAGATGTAGATTTTGTCATTTTTATTGACTATCCAAAATGAGTATCAAATATGGTGCCTGTAAGAAAACCTAATGGAAGGATCTATATCTGTACATATTTTAGAGACCTCAACAAGGTAACACCAAAGGATTCATTTCCATTGCTAAACATAGATTCTCTTGTAGATGCAACTGCGGGTCATGAAATGCTTTCCTTAATGGATGGTTTTTTTGGTTACAACCAAATTTAGATTAATCCTAAAGACCGGCATAAAGCCATGTTCATAATTCCATGGGGGACATTTTGTTATATGGTTATGCCATTCAGCCTTAAGAATGTTGGTGCCACATATCAGTGGGCTATGACATATATCTTTTATGACTATAGGCATAAGATATTGGAATATTATATAGATGGCTTGTTGGTAAAGTCATTACTATGTTCAGAGCATGTAGAGGTCCTAAGAAAGGTCTTCGATCACCTGATAGAGTATAACATCAAGTTGAATCCTAAGAAGTGCATATTTGGTGTGATGAGCACTAGATATGCTCATATTTTTGTATATGTACTAACAGTTTTTGCGTGGTAATATATAATGAGTTGTATATTTTTATGAAATATTATGTATGTATTTAATAAAATCATATGTATTATCTAATCCATGTGTGAAGTGTGTTTTGTGTAGTTATTTACCATATTTGTCATATTTTGATCAGTCGAGGTCCTACATGGACCTAGCACAGTTCTACCCAATCATATGAAGGCATATGAAGGTAGGAACCTTAATAAAGTAGGCACCTTACTAAATAAGGTGCCTTAATTAAGTAGGTGCCTTCCTCGAGTGGATGCCCAGATCATGGGTGTTGACCAAATGGCTAGAGAAGGACCCCAATGACCATAATTCCATGTCATAATTGGGAAACTACTGATAAATGATTTATCCCAACCAGTGTGAATGGACGCACAACCACTCTCGAAGTATAACCATAACTCACCCGATTGCAAGTAAACAATGAATATGTTGATCATCGTGCATCGGTTACAGTTTCTGGACTATCCCAGTTTAGACTGTAACCGGGATACCTATTGTAACCAAAATACAATAGGAAGTCTTGTGTGTGGTATATAAACACACAGACTTCTCTATAGCAGGGGGAAGCATTCTAGAACATTATTGCATGTAATATTTTTTGCACTATTAATAAATCTTGAGCGTTCTTTCATCTACGTGTGGTTTTCATGAATTGTTGGGTGAGATATGTTGGAGCTCGGGCCCACTCCAAGCCAATATTCCTCCCCTATCTCTTAGTTATTTTATTTCATAGATTTAATTTTGTATGCATAGTATATTCATTCCTATATTAATTTAATCATTTTAGAAGTTGTGTTCTTTTTTACAGTAGGCGTATTATTATTTTCAAAGTGGTGTGTTTACGTTCATGCATGTCATTTATGTTTAAGTTTTCTTGGTGTGGATGAATCAACCGTTGTTTCACAAACACCCCCAAATGGTAGATAATTAGATTCATCTCAGAAGTGGTGATGTGAGTAGTTTCAATCGTGGCACTTCTAAAGTCTACGAGCTCCTGGGTTGACAAATTAAATTCAAGTGTTGTGAAAATATAGGACAAAATTAACCATTTTTTGACACATAATATTTTGGTACCATTTTTAGGGAAGTGTCATTAGTAGACTAATTACATTACCCCTCTAAACCTTCTGCTTGACCTTGTATGAGTCCCCCAAGAAGAAGATGACCCAATGGTCATTTTATAAGATAGAATCCATAAAAAAAATCTGAGTCAGTCGATGACCTAGAATTTGAGTTATATTCTCCTGACTCATCCCCAAAAGTCCACTGGAGTGAGCATCCTCACTTTGTGCAAAGTGCCTCCTTGTCTCATCGAATTGAAAAATAACAGATTATTCTAAACCCATTGTTCAAAATAACACCTTCAGAGGAAGACCTACTGTGGAAATTTTTAGAGGACCATATTGTTACACCATCCAACTTAAATTATCTAATACATAAAGTCTTGAGCGACCAAAAGGCCATAGAAGTTGTAGAAGAGACCACATTTATTGAAAAATGGATAAAGAAGTCTCATCTGGATTTATATTCCCAATAGAGGAAGGAGCAGGGGAAACCAAAATGAAGAACATATCTTCTGCCTATCTCCCCACCTTTTGAGGATATCCAACCGAAGATACTGACCTATTTTTGTTTAAGTTTGATGTGTTGTGCAGGTCTATTGACTAAAATTCATACACTCAGAAGTTGAAGCTCATCCCATCAACGTTGGATGACTCAGCTCTACGATGGTTTATCAAGTTGGGGAAAAAATATATCACCACATGAGAAGAGATGAGGAAGCTATTTCTAGAGCAGTACCAGGACTTTGGAAGACCACGAGATTCCAGGGAAGAAGTCCTAAACATGACATAGAAGGAGGACAAGTCCCTAGAAGAATACTGGGAGAGGTTCAACTTCAACCTGTAGTGATCTCCTCATGCAAAGTTGGGAGATAAGTCTCTCAAGAGAATTTTTCTAAGAGGACTCAACAACAAGTCGTTGGAAGTGCTAAATATGATTTTGTGAGGAGACATTTACCAACACATCATGGAATATATCCAAAAGTTATATTGAAATTATTCATGGAGAATAGGTAAACTGGATCCTAGGGCCATGAAGGTGACTGCATCGATCACAAATACAAAGATAGGAAACATGTTGGAAGATCTAAAGAGTGAAATGTTGTCTTCTCTAGCATTGCAGTTGGATACGCTCCTACTGGATAAGAAGAAACAATAGAACAATACATCGTTGACCTATTTTTTTCCAAAATGCAAAGGGAAGTATGCTAGGAATACGTACCCAGAGAACAAGGTCAGAGTATGTATAGTTTACCAAAAGAACCACAAGACCCACCTATGCCTACAACTGCCCAACACTAGGGAGGAGGATGATGTAACAGAAGCCTATTTCATGGGAAATTAGAGAAATTGGCAGCAGCCCCCTATGGGGAATATGCCCACAAGAATATCGCCCTACGGAGGAGGATCATATATGCCACAAAGGCAGCCACCACCATCCAATATGGGATGGTGGGGACTGCAACCATGGATAAACATACCTCCAGGAGCTACATTTCTGAATCAGTAACCATGGATGCCATATCAAAACCCTAGGAAGTAGTGGAGCCATATTCCATGGATCTTCGCTCCACAAAACATGACACAGGTTCCACCTCATAAAGGCTTATCGGCCCTACCTGTGGTGATACTTGCGTAGTTACTAGCACAACCAATGGTAAACTTGAATAATAAGGTAAACCAGCCAGCATATCAAGTAGAGGGAGAAATGTATCTAATGTATAATATTAGTTGTAATCCTATTCAACTTAGATCAAGCAAGCGGTTAGGATTAGAAGTACATCCCCTGGTAGAAGAGGAGGAAGATGTAGGAGATTATCCTCTGATAGAAGATGTGGAGGTAGAGAAAGTTGTTGAGAAAATGGAGGCCCCATCATCTAAATGATTGCAGGAGTAGAGGAAGCTGACACATTCAAAATTCCATATCCTCTCAAGCTTGAGGAATTACACGGTCACCATTCCACTATTCCAAGCTATCATAGATGTGCCTATATACACCAAGGTGATAAATGAATTATATATGAGAAAACTAGGACATAATGTGGTACAAACCATAAATGTCATAGGGAGATTGACTGATTTAATTATGGGGAATGCATATCATCACAAATATGCAGACCCAGGTAGCCTGGTATTGATGGTAAAAATAAGAGGGCATTCACGGGTGAAAACCTCAGTTGAACTGGGTGCAGCCATCAACGTGATGTCGTAGGAGACCATGTAGAAGCTGAAGCTTCCAAATTTGAAACCCACCAAGATGGTGTTACAATTGGCTAATTGGTCAACCGTAGCACCATAAGGGATGCTCAAATATGTGATCATAATGGTCGATGCATGGGAATACCTAGTGGAATTTTTAGTGTTGAAATAAAATACGGGACTGGATGGTTACCCACTCATATTAGGGAGGCCATGGTTCGCTATGGTGGATGCCTACATTAGTTGCTGCAATGGACTCATGACTATTTTTAATGTACAAAATATCAAGAGATTGACAATATCTCCTCCCGCTCAGTCCATGGACACATTGGGTGAACCCACATTGATCGAGCAGGATGACACTTCGTTATCCATACTTCAGCCAATGATGGCATTGATAGAGTTGGAGGAGGATGTCGATGATGATGGCATTATAACAGGATTCCTACAAGGAGAATCCTCCCTCATAGTTCTTGAATCACCATTGGTCAGTGCTCAGGATCACCACACCTGGAAAATCAACATTGGGCTTGGCAGAATGTTGAATATTAGTAGCTATTCAACCACCACACAATTGGAATAATTAAAAAATATTCTAACCAAGCACCAACGAGCATTTTCCTAGGATTACTCAGATATGAAGGGAATAAGCTCTAAAATCTACAAACATTAGATATACCTTAAAAAAAAGGTGATCCCAGTCAAGTAGCCATAGATAATAATGAACTCAGTCATGAATGCCATTGTCAAGATCAAGCTTCAGAAGCTCTTGTCAGCAAGATTCATCTACCCGATCTTTGATAGTGAGTGTGTATCACCACTTGTGGTGGTCCCCAAGAAGAATGGGAAATGGCAAATTTGTTTTGATTACAGATTTCTAATAAAAGTGACAAATAAAGATCACTTTCCACTCCCATTAATTGATAAAGTGTTGGACACACTATCTGGAAGAAAATATTTATCCTTTTTGGATGGATTTAGCGGGTACAACCAAATTCAGATCGGGGAGGAGGACTAGGACAAAACAACATTCACCTGCCCATGGGGAACGTTTACCTACAGAGTGCTACCCTTCGGGTTGTACAATGCATCGACCACCTTCCAAAGGGGGTGTTCAACATATTTTTAGATATTATGGGAAAGGCAGTTGACGTATATATGGATGACTTCACCGTTTACAGAGAGACATTCGAAGAGGTGATAGAAAACCTAGAGCGTGTGCTCCAGAGATGTGATAAAAACAACCTATCCCTCAGTAATGAGAATTTTTTTATGATGATGCATGAGGTCATAGTTCTAGGACATCATATCTCATCAAAAGGAATTAAAGTAGATCAAAATAAAATAGAAGTAATTAAAGATTAATTAAAGATCTACCCAACCCAAAAATATAGAGGGAAGTGAGAAGTTTTCTCGGTTCTGTCGGGTACTATAGGCGATTCATCATTGATTTTAGAAAGATTGCTAAATCACTGCACAACCTATTGAAAAAGGACATAGAATTCATATGGATGGGGTACTATGAATGAGCATTTCAGATGCTAAAGGAAAAGTTGATTTCTACCCTAGTGTTGCGAGGCCAAAATTGGGTTGTCCCATTTCACATATATTGTGACACCTCCAATAATGCAATTGGAGTGGTCCTCGGGTAGAAGGATGGTAAAGAATTTTACACCATTTATTATGTCAATAAGAATTTAGCAAGGGCTAAGCTCAATTACACATTAATGGAGAAATAATTTCTTGTAGTGGTACACACCATCAACAAATTCTACCACTACATCACTGGATACAAGGTGTTCATTCACATGGACCATGCAGCCATTAGATACCTAATGAGTAAACTAGTGATCAGTGGTAGGATAATAAGGTGGCTCTTGCTTTTATAGGAATTTGACATCACCATAGTTGACAAGCCTGGGAAGGATAACGGAGTTGCAGACTTTCTATCCAGACTAGTCCCAACAAATCATGCAGTGGTAGAAGACCAATTCCTAGACGAGCATTTTTTCATCATCAGTTAACATACACCATGGTATATGGACATCACAAATTATTTGGCCACCTGTAGAACATCTCTTGCCCTTTATTATAGATAGAAGCAATGGATAATTGAAAATAGCACTTCCTTTCAATGGATTGATGGCCTCCTATTCAAAATAGGGCCCGACCAAATCATACAGAGATGCATAGCGGATCATGAGTTTCTAGATATACTCAAAGACTATCATAATGACCCATGTGGAGGACATTTCTTGGGAAGAAGGACTATGTATAAGGTATTGCAAACCATGTACTTTTGGCCCACTCTATTTAAATACGTAGTCGCATACACTAGAAAGTTGGACGAATGCCAAAGAATGGGTAGGCCAACCCATAGGAATGAAATTCCCCTTCAACCTCACATACATATCGAGCCCTTTTAAAAATGGGGCATGGATTTCATGGGACCCATCAACCCACATTCAAATAGAAGGAGATATATTTTAGTTTGCATAGACTATGTTACCAAATGGGTTGAAGTCCAGGTGTTGAGAGATTCCAAGGAGGGGACGGTAGCTGAATTCCTATTCACCCATGTTTTCATAAGGTTTGGAGTGCCCAGGGAAATTGCAACAGATCAAATACCCTAATTCACCTCAAGGTTGATCAAGAAATTGGTGGAACAATACAAGGAATGACACAATAGAACCACCCCCTACCATCCACAGGTGAATGGGCAGGTAGAGGCAACCAACAGGGATATAGAGAACATCCTGATGAAAACTATGTAGCAGCACAAAAGGATTGGGCTGCCAGAATACTAGAGGTATTATGGGCGTATAATACAATGTGGAAATTAACCACCAGCTTCACACCCTTTCAACTAGTATACGGGAAGGATGCAATGATGCCCATCAAATTTGAGGTGAAGACACTCATAATGGTGGTAGAACTAGACCTGATCTTGGATGAAGCATAGAAAGAACAAATTCAGTAGCTAAACTAGCTAGATAAATTTCAAATGGACACCTTACAAAGAACCAAAATCATGTAGAAGCAAAGGAATTAGTGTCATGACCACCACATTAAAACAAAGCAATTCAAAGAGGGAGACTGGGTACTGTTGTATGATTCTAGATTCTAGGAATGGAAGGGGAAACTAACACAAAGATGGATGGGACCATACAAGGTGGTAGAGATAATTAGAAATGGTGTTGTGTGAGTCAAGACAATTAAAAATATCAAGACCATTTTGAAAAAAAATGGCCATCGGTTGCACCCATATCATAGGTCTAAAATCATATTAGTGTAGTCTAGAATAGGCATGGGGGAGACCCCATGCAAGTAAAATTTCACCATAATTCTCAACAACATGGTGGATGCAGGGGTGTCCACCAGAAAAATTAGTATAGTTTCTTATTTTTTATCTTACGGTGTGTTTTGCAGGGACAACACCCACATGCAAGCTATAGGTATCCTGAGAGCGAGGGCCTAATAGGTAAAAATTGCGTTTAACTACATTTTTATTTTTCTTTCATTTTATTTTTGTAGGGGAATGGCCTGATTGCTCGAACAATAGGTCTCTAGGAACAGGGCCTAGATCGGCTCAGCATCCATAAACATGCACAATAGGAGGTTAGTGCAGATCTAGGCACTGGGTGGGCACCAATTACCTGCTAAGGAATAATTATGCACCCCCATGCCTGGACTAAGTGGACACCGACATTGTACAAGGAGAATTTTAGGAGGCTTGATCAACCTCACATCAGTAGATATGTCAGCCACTGATTTTTTAATTATGGAGGAATGAACAACTCTGGAAGGGAGGCACCTTTCTCTAGTACCTTACTTTGGAGGAGTGATGCCTTGCTCAGCCAAGGAGGTGCCACCTTGAAGTATTCATCATGGTCAAGTGGCACATTACTGAGGCAGATGCCTTACTGAGGTAGGTGCCTTACTGAAGTAGGTGTCTTACTGAGGTAGGCACCTTACTAAAGTAGGTGCCTTACCGATGTAGGCACCTTACCTCGAAGGAGTGGCATTTTACATTGTCGAAGAGGTGCCACCCTTGGAGTGCTTTATCGTTTTTTCAAAAAAATAAATATATATATATATATTTCTAAGGGAGGTGCCTTACTCTAGAGGAGTTGTGCCTTACTCTGCCAAGGAGGTGCCACCCCAGAACATTCTTCATAGTCATGCAGTGTCTTACTCAAGTAGGCACCTTACTAAAGTAGGTGCCTTACTCAGGTAGGTGCCTTATTGAAGTATGTGCCCTACTCAAGTAGGTACCTTATTGAAGTAGGCACCTTACTGAAGTAGGCGCCTTACTAAGGAAGGCACCTTACTCTGGTGCATTACTCAAGCAGGCACCTCGATCAACTCAAAAACACATGCGCAAACTTGGTAGTACGTGGAGAAGCCGAAGCCAATGCCATCATCTCACGTGATGGAAATCTGAAAGTACCCAAAAATATTTTGAAATCATTAGATGGGATATTTGCATGTCCCAAGGCCAACCATCAAGGAGATATGCATCCCAACCTAAACCAATAGGAGCTATCGTGTTTTTAGTGCAAGACCTCAAGTGAACTAGGAATGAAGTACCCAAGGTGACGTAATCAGCACATGGGAAAAATATCATCGAGTACCAATTCAGCATACTCCACATAGCACAAAATGACCAATCAGGTATGCACATGATTGACTTTAGATATTGTTAGTCTAAAAATACTACCTCTAGTAGATGGTAGATTTTTGCGTAAAGAGACCAGCATTTCATTTTTGAGACAGAAGGAAAAGAATCGGCTAAGGCATGAAGGACGTCATGATTTCGTGACATGTAAGTTTTCCATTAAGATATGGCTCGAAGATGTCAAAAAGTTGGAAGGTGTCATGATTTCACGACTTTATGGGTTTTTCCCATGAAACTGACTTAAGGAGCAAAGAAAGGAGTGTCATGATTTCATGACTAGTCAAATTTTTGCTTGTTTTTTTGCTCAAAAAATATGTACAAGAAGATGTCACGATTTCGTGACATGGTGAGTTTTTGCCCACCATACAGCTCAAAGTATCCTGAAGGAAGAATATGTCATGATTTCATGACATGGTGAGATTTCACTCACGCAGCAGCTTAAAGGAGCCCGAAAGAAGAAGATGTCGTGATTTTGTAACATAACTAGGTTTTTGTCGACAAAGAGATATTTAGTAGGGAATAAGATGCCTTCAAAAAACTCATGTCAGTAACTGAAAGTAGATAGTGGAATAGATCAATTCCTAGATTCCTGCTATTAGTGGTTGTTTTTTGGAAGCCATGCAAAGAAGATAGAAACATGATTATGTCTTAATTTGCTTGTAATTAATTTGATATCAAAATGTACTAAATATAGAGGTTCCCACATAGGGTATATATAAGGGTAAACGTACTCTAAAAAAGGGTTGGCTCTTGGAAATTTACAAGACTGAATGGATGTACTTTGAATATAAGCAATAAATATTATGCTTCTATTGGATTCTGGTTCACATTGTACAAGTGTATGTATTAACATTTCTCACTTCTATTTCACATTATTGAAATATAAACTGTGTTAGTTCTAAAATATCTAGACTTATACAAAATATAAATCATATTGTTGGAGTTGAAATCTAATATATAAATGTGTTAGATAAACCTCTAAATCACATCGAGAAATTCATGATTTCTACAAGAATATATATTGAATGCTTTCACAAGTATAGTATATGTGTTCATCTTAGTTGTTGTTTAATATGTACCACATACAAGTTTTAGCTTCAGCTATATTTTCCCCTTTTTTTTGTTTTCTCTTTTCCTATAAGAAACCATTAAAGAACCAACCTCTTCTGGATATTAGATGAGAAATATAATAATTATCCTCGTCTATTCAGTGTTGAAAAAATCAAGGCACAAATAAAAACCAAAGGCAAATTTTGTTCCAACAGTTTTTAGCACGCTCAGTAGGACCGTAAATCCCACAATATTATATAAGGTTTGGTGTTGTCTTCAATCTTTTAAAAATTCAAATCAAACCATGTGGTGACTTCGTCTGAAGGTATATACCCAAGAAATAACTTATCTATTTTTTTGGTTAAAAACTTATGATTGTTTTCTTATATGATAACCATATCTAAAGCAAGAAACTTAGAAGAACCCATTAAATTCTTTGATTTACATCTTGGTAGCCTAAGAGTACATCCTATTTTATCTGCTAGATCAAACCCACCTGCTACCAATATTACCACCCTTGTACCATATGTTTTACCTATTTCTAGTATTAATCAATATTCAACGATTACCAACAGTTCTATAGTACAGGCACATATAGTTGCTACGATGGCTACTCCACCACCACCAACTTATCTTACATGGAACCACATGGGTCCACTAAATCTAGCACCTCAGAACCTGATCCCTACAGCAGTATTGAAAGCGTTACCTTCATATGATGGGATAGGTAAGACAACATATGAACATTGCCTATATGTTGTAGCTTTGGCTGCAACTAATAACATCACTCAAGAGGACGTGATGATCATATTGGTAGTTATTTCCTTGAAAGGAAAAATGTTATATTGGTACAAAGCACTTCCTATGTAGTCAATTACAACATGGAAAGAACTCACTGGAAAACTTGTGGATGAATTAAATCAACATACATATTTATTTTCACTACTTAGTTAGTTCACTATTATAAGGAAACATCCTCAAGAGGAAATTGTTGATTTTAATATTTGATTTAGTCACACTTGGGAGAGAGTACTCACGGGATTGAAACCAATAATCAGTATATTATTATTTAAGAGCTTTTGATACATATATCAGTGTGATAATACGACAATCACAGATTCTCACTTTTCCTACCATTTATCAAGAAGCTTCCATACTAGAAAGAGATCTCATTGCCATGGGGAGATATCCGCCTAAAGCAATAATACTAATTTTTCCTGATATTCCCCAAGCTCCCAATGCTATTTCTCCCAGTTCTTCTGAAGTTCCAAAAATAGGGTTACCAATATGGAATGTACCACCTTCCATTCCTACTATACATATGCCTTAGAATCCTCTAGCATTGCCTCCTACTCCTACCATGCCTGCACTACCTGCACCACCTTCTCAACCAGTTCTTGAAAGTCAGCTCACTATTATACTGGATACTGTAAAAAATCTAGAAAATGATGACTTCAATGAACAGAAGGGAACCTGAGAGAAATTTTCAACCAATAAGGTTCTCTAAGATAACAAGAGATGCAAAACATTCGAGTAACAGAGGAAAAGAATGATCGAATGTTATTTATGCAAATGAAATAGAAGATTATGCAGAGCCTTCTACAGATTCTGATTACTGGTGCACTACATGTAATGATCCACATGAAGATATTTCATGTATGATCCATCAACATTATGTACAGAGTATAGCCATTGATAAAATTTGAAAATAATATGAAAGGGCATGTAAATATGATTAGGGAAACATATCACAATTTAATGATGTTGACTGTAGAATAGGTTACAGTCTTAACCACATCTAGTAAAAAGCCTCTACAGATAGACCCTAAAGAGCTTCAACCTTTAAGTTTTCCTCCAGCTCCACAAGCAGCTCCTAAAGGAAATTTACCCTACAAAAAAAAATGTCAAGTTCCAGCAAAAATCCCAAGGAAAGAGATACGTAAAGAGTTCACTCCACAAAAGAAAACTGAAACCCAAGATCAAGCTAAATAGAGATTGATATTTCCTTCAATTACTAAAAGACAAATTACTGAAGCTACCCAAGGATACAAAAAGAGATATGATACTTTCACTAAGGAAATGGAAAAAAATGTTGAATCATCTACTTTCAATATAGTTGAGGATATGAAAAAGACTCCCTCAAAGGCAAGTATGTATGACGTTCTTCAGTTTCTAGGTCAAATTGACCTATTGAAGGAATATTTAAAGACAATGAAATATAAAGGTAAAACTGTATCAGCTTCAAATATAGTCCGGACAAATCTAACATCAGCCATTGGAAAAAATAGACCTCCACCCTTTTATTTATCTCTTCAGATGGAAGGGTGGGTTATCCATAATTGTATGATAGATTCAGGTGCTGATACTACAGTGATACCCAAAGTAGTATGTGATATTATGGAGATGGAATATACTAGGAGTAATCTAGGTGTCCTGAAGTTGGATGCTACTCCTGTAAAAATTATAGGAGTGATTAAAGACATTCCTATACAACTCCATAGGATGCCTCAAGTGGTGGTTATACAAGAAGTAATAGTGGTAGATTTGGCACCATATTTTGGTATGTGCTTATCAAGAGAATTTACTGCAAAAATAGGAGGATATATATCCTTTGATTACTCTCATTTAGAAATACCTTTCAAAGGTAGAAGGATTAAAAATTTTAATGAGAAACCATCTACTTTTCATGTGGAAAAGATAGGGGAAGCTGAAACTATGAATATGATGACTAAATAAATTGTAAAAGTAGATCTAATGGAGGAGACCTTAGAATATATTCAAGGATAAGATCATTTTTCTATGCAATATTTCAATGCCGTGATATAAACAGAAATAAGAATTTATTCTATTGAAAAACCAACAAATTAATTGACACCTGATCTTGAAAAAATAACTCTTCTAATCAACTGTGTAAGATTTTATTTGATGGAGCTAGATGCAAGAATGGAACTGGTGTAGGGATAGTTCTGATTTCCCCTACAGGAAAGGAAAAAGTTTTCTCTTAGAGATTGACATGGAGTTGCACTAATAATGTAGCAGAATATGAAGCACTTTGTCTAGGATTGAGGAAAGCTAAAAAATTGGGAGTGAAACAACTACTCATTTTTAGAGATTCAGAACTTATTGTCAATCAAGTCATAGAAAAATGTATCAGTAAACAACACTACTTAAAGGCTTATAGAAATAAAGTATGGAATATTTTGGAAGCCTTTGAATATCTAAACATGAAGTCTATTATGAGAGAACAGAATACCCATGCAAATTTATTGGCATCAGTGGGAGCTAATTTCTTTCCTGTCATTAATGTTATTCAGAAATAAAAAATGGTTAGAATTATATATAGGCCTTCAGTGCCAAATAAGGACATATTATGGCAAGTTTTTGAAAATGATGAGAAAATACTGGATTTTTTAATCCATGAAATAAAATGTTCAAGTAACAAAGATTTACAAGACCAACAGGAAGAAGATATGATTCAGTTAAAAAATAATCATATCCCTAAGGGACTTATCATCCTTGAAAATATGTTTGATAACAATGATAGAGCTATGGTTCATAAAATAGAAGTTGATAAGTTTTGATATAAAGAGGTAGAGTTAGAACTAGGAAAAATGATTAAAGTCGAGGTTGGTTGTATAGAGGAAGAATTGAACCAAAACAGAGAATTATGCAAAAAAAATCTTGATATCATAGCTTGGGTGTATAATGATCTAAAATTATATAGAAAAGAGATTATCTAGCATACCATTGAGTTAGAAGAAGGATCTAAAACTTTTAGGCAAAATAAAATAATGGTAAATCCAAATATATAAGCTTTGATGAAGCAGGAATTGCTATAACTTATTCAAGCTAAAATAGTGTATCCTATTAAGCATTCTATGTGAGTGGAAAACTTGGTACTAGTCAAAAATAAAATTGGAGACATTAGATTATGTGTAGACTTCAGGAATCTGAACAGAGCATCAATCAAAGACCATTATCCTCTTCCCCAAATTGATCAAATTTTACACACAGTTGCGGGAGCAGAAAGATTCTCTTTACTAGATGGCTTTTTAGGGTATAATCAAGTATGGGTCAGAGATGAAGATCAATTCAAGACCGCTTTTACCATAAATTGGGGAGCATTTTCCTACTAGAGGATGCCTTTCAATTTATCTAATGCTGGAGCAACTTTCCAAAGAGCAATGGATGTAGCTTTTGGTGAACTTTCTAGCAATATTATAGTAATCTATTTTGATGACACGATTGTCTTTTCTCATCATAAGAAATATCATATTACGCACCTTGAACAAGTATTTGAAAAATATAGGGAATTTGGAATATATTTGAATCCAAAGAAATCTATATTTGTTGTAGAAGAAAGTATTCTACTTGGTCATGTTATATCTAAAGCTGGATTAGCTATTGATCCTGATAGAGTAAAGGTACTTTTGAAACTATCTCTATCGGTTAATAAGAAAAGTTTGCAATCCTTATTTGTGTAAATAAATTTTGTGTGAAAGTTTGTTGTAAACTTCACACAGATTGTCAAACCAATGATTGAATTATTGAAAAAGGATGCAACTTTCAAATTGACTTATGTAAGAAAAAATACTTTCAAGAAGATCCTGGAGGAGATAGCCCAAGCACTTGTACTGATTAATCCTAATTACTCACAAGATTTAATTTTATATTTTGTTGGTGAATCATAAAGTTACGTTTTAGTCCTTACACAGAAGGGGGCAGACAATGATGAAAGACCCATAGATTTTCTAAGTTCCACTATGCATGAACATGAAGAAAAATATAACTTTATTGAAAAGCAAGTTTATGTTGTCATGAAATCCTTGAATAAATTTAAGCACTTTCTGTCACAGAGTAAAATAATTGTTTATGTGATCCATCTTGATGTCAAAAATTTTATAATACAAGGATAACTTGGCAAAAAGAAAGTTGGTTGGGTGACTAAGATACAGGAATATTATGTATAAATACATCCAAAAAAGATAGTAAGAGGTAGAGCCCTGTGTCAAGAGTTGGTCAAGAAAGCTACAAATAAGTAGATAGAACCCCAAAGTGTAATGGTTAATACAGAATCAGATCCAAATCCAAGAAAAAAATATTGGATTGATGATCTTGTGGAGTACTTTCAAACTAGAATGTGTCCTAAAAATTTGAATGCTTCACAAAGAAGAAGATTTAGAGCACGAGCTTTGAAGTACACCCTTAAATCAGAATGATTGCATAGGAAAAATATTGATGGTATACTTTTGAGATGTATAAGAGAAGATGAGAAACAAAAGGTGTTAAAATAATTCCATGGAGTTATCTCTAGAGGACAATATTCAAGATCTACTGCTTTGAAAATACTTCGAGCAGGTTGTTACTGGCCTTCCATTTTTTTAGATACTTACTAGGTTACCAAAAGCTGCAAGTAATATCAGAGATATGTAGGGAGGAATAAAAATGCTCCTATACCTTTGAAACCTATACAATTTGAAGAGCCTTTCCAATAGTGGGGTTTAGACTTTGTTGGGATAATAGAACCCAACTCATCAACTGGCCATAAGTATATACTTACTGCCACAGATTATTTCACTAAGTGGGTTGAAGCTATCCCTACTAAAAATATGATCAAGAGGTGGTGATTGATTTTATGGAAAGCTTGATTACAAGGTTTGGTGCACCATATTCTATAATTATAGATAATGGATCAGCTTTTATTGGAGCAAAAATGATTGACTTTACTAGTAGGTATGGTGTATATTTAAAAACTTCTTCTAATTATTACCCATAGGGTAATGGTTTAGCTGAATCTACAAATAAAAATATTCTCAGAATCCTAAAAATAACACTAAAAGATAATAAGAGGAACTGGCATTCCTTGATCAATAATGCATTATGGGCAGACCAGATATCAATAAAAAAATCCATCAATACATCACCTTATTCTTTAGTCTATGGTAAAGAGGCTATTTTGCCTATACATATGGAAATACCAGCACTGAAATTGTTAAATTAGATAAATGAAGAAGGAGATCAACCTATGGATGCCTAGTTAATGTATCTGATACAGTTAGAAGAACAAAGGGAAGAGGCTTATAATCATCACAAAAAACATATGGCAAACACAGAAGGATGGTTTAATAAAAAGACAACCTGCAAAAAATTTAAAGTGGGAGATCTAGTTTTAAAATGGAATATGAAGAAGTCAAAGAGAGGCAATCATGACAAATTCAACGCTTTTTTTGGAAGGTCCTTTTGAGATAATTGCATATAAGCAATTTAATTCTTTCCAATTACAGGATCAGTAGGGTATTGTCCTACCTATTACAGTGAATGCTTTTCACTTAAATATTTATTTTAAATAGGAGAGTGGGAAAAAATTATGTATATAATGCATATTATAGTAAGTATGTAAATATTTCTGAATTTATTTCTATTTTAGAAATATTTGTCAGTATCATATGACCAATCAAAAATCACCAGTAAAGAACGAAATTAGAATGGGCCATAGTGTCAGATTCAGTGATTCAAATTCAAAATTCCACGTGGTTTTTCGATGGTTAGCAGGATAATTTTTTTTTCAAAGAACTTTGATATATGTTCCCGTTATTGAATACATCAAAGGATCAATTTTTGGCATGAATTTAAAATCTACCACATAGCTATTCAATGATTGCATTAAAAGAACCACCTTTGCAAATAAGAAGAGTTTTGGTAAGCATGATATTAAACAGGACGGTAGATAATTATTGGTTGAGGTTTAGAAATGTGGCAGAAATAAATTGCGAGGAGACCCGAGAAAATCAAATTCACCAACCACAATTAATGCAGATTATGCATATGTTTTCGATTGACGAAAAACCATAATTTTACTCCTGAGTAAAATCTGTTGTGTCACTTTCTAATTCTGCTTTTTGAGTTTCAAGTTCAGTTCAGAAAAGGAAGTTCAGTGTGACATAAAAGAAAGTTCAATATAGAAATAAAGTTCATGGCTCCTAGAAAGAAAGCTCTAAAAAAAAAAAATGGAGGGTCCGTCCGCTTCACCTACAACAACAAGAAAATGAGAGGAAGTAAACGAAATATTTATTGATCGAGATGCTAGGATTGGAGATACAGTAATGACATGGAAGGACCAAATAAGAATTTGACAAGATATCAAATATAGAATGGTGACTGAGATTTCTGCGTATTTTCCTGCTACTTTTGCCTTTCATTCATTGCTATAGTAGTATGTGTATATCCCTGTGCACCCTTGCCCTGAACTAGTTAAAGCAATTACGAATTTTTATGATGAAAAGAAGATGGTAGTTACAAACAAGAGTGGAATAGTGATTTTTTCCCTAAACCCAGATGCTTTCATTTTTGCTTTTGCAACTGGGTATGTACGTACTCTTGCACCCAAAACTTTTGACCCCGTAGATCAAGCAAAATATTTTGTTTCTTTTGAAAAATTAAGAATTTTATTTATACACAGTTGAAGAATCCACCTAATGGAGGAAAGATGTCAGAAACTCCTATTCCCATATCTGAATTCAAAAACCCCAAATTATTTTCCATATTAGCTATGATAGCAGGGTTAAAAACTGATGAAAAGGTTCATGGATGGCAAATCACGTTAGTCAATTGCATGTCTAACCCAAAGAATTATGATTCTACAGTTATGGATAAGAGTATTCGACCTATGTTTTTTGATTTTCCATGGTATTTATTCAAAGAAATACATGAAGGGTTGTCTTCTATGAAGAGAGGTTCTCGACACTCTTTTCATTTCTCTTCCTATTTAGTATGGTTGTTCTTTTTCTTTATGGCTAAAGAGCTAGCATTCATCTCTGTTAATGATAAAGATAATAAAGGAAGGACTTTACCAGTATATGATTGTACCAATGTATTATATAGAATAGAGTCATATTATGATTTCAATAGGGAATTCCTAGGTCTTGCTCTGAAAATAATACATGGGGAAGTCATAAGGTTAAAATCCAAAGCTGAAAACTTTTTACAAAATAAACATGCCAAAGAGGGTGATTGGTTTATACTCACTCAGGGAGTTGTGATTAGGTTATATGGTTTTACAGGGAAACGCTTCTTACTCCCATATTATGTTATAGATAGATTATTTGCATTGGAATATGTAAGACATAATGAATATATTAATTTGAAATATGGTACGGGTATAGGTAAAACTGGTACTTGTACCATGCCTTTTCAACTGGAAGGTATCGTAGTGTCAAAAAGGGTCAAAATGAGCAAATTGCTCAAGCCCTGAGAAATTTGGGGTTAATAGAAATTCCTCAAAGATGGAAATATGACCCTCTAGACCGATTTGCAGAGAGACAATCTATTCTGAATAAAATTCCATTGAAGGTATACCATGCTTCTGTTAGACCATATATTGAAGTCTGTAGAAATAATGATGAAGATGCTCCATTAGAATGGCATGTGGAACAAATGCAACCATTGCCACCATGGCATGACTTTTATGAACACGTGTTGCATTTTGACCCGAGAAATAATAATGGGCATTTATTAACTGAAGGTACTATTGCTAGAATGCAGAAGGGTGTAGATTGGACAATAGGAAAGATTCATGAATGGTGGACTATGCGAGTGCAAATAGACATGACTGAATCAAGGTATCCCATTAAAAATGACCTTCAATTCTTAGTAAAATACGACTATTATCATAAATCTTGGTCAAGATTTTTCCTTGTGAAAATACCTTGCAGTGTTGGTGGTAGAAAAGGGACAAGTACTAAAGCTGGTAAAAAACAAAATGTGGAACAAGTAAAAGACAAGGAAATTGCAGTTGAGAAACCATTGGCTCAAGCACAAACCAGGCTAAGAAGCTCGAAGAAAATGACCACTACGAAGGTTTTCACAAAAGAACAAGGAGAAACATATGGGAAGGCTATCCAGATGATTTTAAAAATGGGATATGAAGGCAAAGGTCTAGAAAAAGGACAAGGGATCACTGAACCCTCGCAAGCCGAAAGAAGAGGAAAATGCTTGGCCTTAGGAGCTGATTCATCTAAAATTAAAGGTCCAGTTTCTAAAAATGTTAAGTTTGTTCCCCCATCGAGTTCAGCTATAGAATTTGATTAAGAACCTATTTGTATGAAGAGGAAGAGGCTAAAGTCTATAGCATAAGTTAAAGGAAAAAATAATAAAGTTGTTGAAGGAAACCCAATTTTTGAGAAAATTGCTCAGAATGATGATGCTAATATTGCTCCAGGAAATGAGAAAATTATTCAAAATGATGAAGATAATGTTCTTAATATAGAGGTTACTGAACAATAAAAATTTTAGATTGAAACTAGGGATGATCCAAATGACCTTGATCAAGAGGATCAAAATGTAAAAATCTCTAAAGAAATTATTGTGAAATAGAAATATGTAGAACTTAAGAAGAGACAGCCTGGAGGAATTCCTCCAAATGTTGAAATTATAAATCTTGAAGGAAATATCAATGATGAAGATAGAATTAATGATAGCAGAAGTGCCAAAGTCCCCATTCAAGGTGAAAATTTGAATTTTATGGTGAGTGAAGGAGACCAAAATCATGGAGAAGGATATCAACATAAACAAGCACCTCAAACAGATAAAGGTATGATTTCTCTTTTATTTCAATATTTTCTCTCTACCTATTCCTACAGTGATTTTCCTTCCATTTATCCTTCAAAGGAATATATAATGTTCCCCTTTGGTTCATTTTTTCTTCCCTAGAATCAACACTATTTTATCAGTTTCAATCTGAAGTTGATTATGAGTTGATCCCAAATCTATTTATTTCTAGCACCAGTATCCCAGCTATTAATTCAATATCTACTCTAAATTATGAGATTCACCCCATCCTTTCAAAGTTAAAATATTTAAGAAAAGCAAATAAAAGTGCTTTAGACTGGTGGACATCTTGTGCTGCTGAAGATTCTAGAACTCCCGCCCGCATTCAAGAGATTATTTCCTTAGATCCTAGTATAATGCAAAGAAAGAAGTTAAAATTAACACTAGTTTCTAGGAAACCACAGAAGGACATGACCATTGAATATTACCAAGCAGAAGATACAGCTTGTATCGCTCCAAATTTTTCGCACCCTTACCTTCAGGCTATAGGATCCGTGCCCGGAAGGGGGATGTGAAAAGGATGTCGCGGTACCTCGGATCGAGAGGACTTGCGAAGGTCTCGCCTCTCAAGGGAGGTGTATTTTGATGATTTTTCGATGGATGGTGGGTTCACCAGGAAACATTTAATGGCAGTTTCCACGCCTAGGTTTGGAATGTGTTTTCATGTGTTCGTTTTTAGCCTTAAGCATTCATATCCTAGGTTTGGCCAAATGAATCTAAATTAATCTATATGAAAGTGCAGATTTAATGAATACAGAGAACAAATTTAAGACAGAAAAATAGAGAAATTAAGGAAGAATACCTGATCCGGATGTCTGATGGAGATTCTGATGTTTGAAGCAGTCAGGATCGTCTGGAATTCGACAGAATCATCTGAGATCTGACAAGATCGTCTGAGATCTGACGAATTCGTCAGAGACCTGCAAACAGAAAAATAGATGCCAAATACAAAGAATACCACTATGATGACAGAGGGAAACAACACAAAATGACAATATGAATACTAAACAACAGTTATGAATAGAAATTCAAACAAATTATGATATTCTAATGAGAAATTATGATCTTATCATGCAATCTAAGCTAAATGGGTGAACTCCAAATGCAAGATAGTAAGAAATAAGGATAAAACTAACTAAAATGTAGAATAAAACAGCAAAAGGTATAAGAGAAAGCGCAAACTCTGGGCACTGATTGCCCCCAATGCAGATTGCAGTCAAAATCGTCTGGAAGTAATGAAATCGTCTCGAATTGCGACAGGATCGTCCGAGATTTGAACGAGATCGTCTGCGACGATCTGAGCTTGCTCCGACTGAAAATCAATGAGGTCCCTGCAAGAAAACTTCAAAATAACAAAGGCAAAATGATACTCTAGGTATTCTAATGCACGCAAAATCAAGTTACAGAGAAATTCAGCCAGGGGTTGGGAAGGGAAGGTCCTAAGGATTAAATAGGCTTAGGGGAGTAGTTAGGAGGTTGGAGATCATCCCTATTTGGGAGATCTCCAACGGGGAGGGTCCCTAACGGCGCGGACACGCTTCTGCCCGGATTAGAGACCCGTTGGAATAGAAGCTAATTGTGCAAAATTAGTTTTGCGACAAGATCGTCTGGACGTCCTAGCCCAGACGAAATCGTCAGATCTGGGGCGATATCGTCTGATCGGCGACGATATCGTCAAACGGTCAAAACAACCTCTAAAAATGGCACGGAAAAGGGGGAAACGGATTACCCGACGGTTAACGGGCGGTTTGGGAGGTTAAAATTTGAATTTAAATTATTTACTGGAGTGAATGTAATTACTAGAATTTCACTGCGCCAATTTTAGGGTGCTACATTTTGCCCCCTCTTTAGCGAATTTTCCGAAGAAAATGCGTTAAAGATGAGTTCTTCTCGATCTACGAGAAAGCAAAAAAATTATTCCCATTTTTAGGCGACGATTCTTGGTCGAATCGTACAACAGCTTACTATGGTGCCCCCTCCGTGTTTTTACCCAAATCGAACGTTTGAGGTAAAAACGCGGAAAAGCAAAATTATTTTTGAATAAAATTAAGAAAAATAGGGTAAAACCCTAATTCATTTTTACTGTTCATTTTTACTGGTTTTAGAGCTCTGAAGCAAAAAATGGTGGAGACGACGCACAGATCAACAGAGGTCCGACGCGGTCTACGGGTAAGAGTCTAAACTTAGTTTAGAATGCTTTAATTTGATTTTACATGCTTTTTAGGTAAATTTTAGATGAATTTTGAGCATCGCGGCCATTTTTGGGCCGTCGACGTCGTCGGGACGAAATCGTCCCGATTTCGATGAAATCGTCTCAATTTCGCCAATTTCGTCCGAGGGCGAAATCGGCGAAAGGGGGACGATTTCATCAAATTAGGGACGATTTCGGCTTGCGAAATCGGAGACGATTATGCTCAAATTTGGGACGATATCGTCCAATTGTGGACGATATCATCATTTGATTAAATTGAACTTATTTTACTTGCATTTTTAAATACTTGAATTGTTTATTAATGATTGTTTGTTGTTTTGTTGTTTATGTTGCAGAGAGGTTTACTAAAAAGCAGGGAATGGAAGTATGGAGGTTTGAGAGATGACTTGGCCGCTCTTACACGAGTAGAGCGGGATCAGCTGGCACAGCCGGCTTGCAGCATGTGGCAGAGATGCCACGGTGTCTACAGATATGGGGCTACTGATAGCCCTAGCGAGAGAGATGGTATCCGGGTTCGTCATGTTTTTGGCTATCGACGGGGAGATGACTCCCACTCTAGAGGATGTATGGAGGATTCTGAGAATCCCCATACAAGGACGATTGATTACTCCTACGGCCAATCAGGGCCATGCTATGGGACGATTGTGTGGTGACCCGAGCTTCACCCTGGAGAAGGGCGGAGTTAACATCGAGGCACTGCGTCAGATGCCTGGGGCATCTAGACTCACACGGGTTCTAGCTGGAGTAGTTGGTGGACTTCTGCTGTGCCACCAGAGCGGATGCAGGGTACCATGGATGCTGGCAGATGTGATCTACGATATGCGGGACCATGGGTACAGATTCTCTTGGGGCAGCTTTGTACTATGCCGGTTGTACAGGATCCTACATGGGGTCGTGTATAAGGGCGGCCGATGTCTGGTGATGACATCGCTCCTACAGGTTTGGTGCTGGGAGCACATTGCAGTGCGAAGGCCGGTAGGGCTTCCTCCGATAGGGATTGACGGGGAGAGGCCCCGAGTTTTCTACTGGTGGCTCCGAAGAGGGTCACAGCGGCGGATCGACCTTCCTATGTCCCGGAGACTGCTAGATGACCTAGTCCCAGACCAGATTACCTGGAGGCCATGGAGGGAGCATCCAGGGTGGGCCGAGGATGGACAGGAGTTGGCTCGCATTAGGCGAGTGTGCTGGCTACGGATGGAGAGGGGAGAGGTGGAGCTCCACCGCTATGACCGAGTTTTGCGATAGTTCGGTCTGCAGTAGGGGATCCCATCTCTCAGGGATTACGAGTTTTCCCAGACTGTCCAGGATAACACCACAGTGAGCGGGGCTCCAGACATGCAGCGCTTCTGGAGTCAGGACACAGATGATGCCCCCATTCAGCCAGTGGATGGGGACGACGCAGGGGTCGCAGATGGCTACGATGCCCGGTATGCAGGCATCCGCCCTCCTCGGATGACGAGGGCTCAGGGTCCGATACACGCAGTCATGCGTCGGATAGGGAGGCGGTGCCGAGCGGCTATGGAGGCGGCCCAGGGTCACAGCAGGAGAGAGCCGAGGAGGCCACAGGCACAGGAGAGGCCGCGACAGAGGGAGAGGAGGGAGGCGAGACCCCCTTCTCCATAGAGAGAGAGGCCACCATCGCCCGATAAGGGCAAGGGTGTTGACACAGGAGAGAGTAGCGAGATGGCTACTCTCCGGACGGAGAATATCCATCTCCAGGCACAGGTGCAGGCTCTACAGGATGAGGCTGCATGCCATCGAGCTGAGTCTACACAGCTCAGAGACGAGATTGCACGCCTCAGGGCACGGGGCGAAGGGGCGAGCACTGGGGAGCTGACACGGGCTATTGCCCAAATTACTTTCTACCAGACTTTGTACTATCAGCTGGTGCCAGAGGAGGATAGACTACCCCTGCCAGCCAACATCGTAGAGCCGATCAGGATTGGGTCGTCTAGGACTTCGTCCCGATCGAGGACTAGGACTCACAGTACTACATAGACTGCGATGGGGCCACCTCGTCCACCTCAGGGTGGGGGAGGAGATGAGGCTGAGAGCTCGAGGGGCTCTCGAGGCTAGAGGACTGCATTACACTATAGATTGATATGTAGGTTTATTATTTTTGATAGAGGATTGAGTATGCCGAGGTACAGATTGTGGCATACCGATCCAGTTTTGATGATGTATATATGCGGTTGATATATATATGAGATGATATAGTTTTGATCATATGACTTGTGTTATGTGTATGTTTATGATGCTTTTATGTTTGATTGATTTGATTTGATAATTGGATTGAGGATTCATGAAATTATGTCATTTTGAAAATTTATAATTTTGATGTCATGCGGTAATATTTTAAATGAAATAATCTAATGTAACAAATGGATTGTTTGTAATGTGATGTGGTAAAAGAAATAAAAAGAGACTTCTAACAATAATTTCAAAGGACATTGTCGCTATTATAGACCATTTCATGGAGTCGCTGCTCACTCGGTCGTCAAGCTAATCCCAATTATAGAAATATTGTTAAAAGTAAAAGAGTGCTTAAGAGACTGTCTTAAGACTTTGGTGCAATGGTGCAAATGATGATGATGATGGTTTGCTTTCAGATTTTTCATAAAAATAGTATGCATGAAATAATGATTTTTGCTAGGCATAAATTCCTAAGTGTGATAAATTTTTTGGATAATTCTTTAGGAATTATACCATCTTTGCAAAATTTGAAGGTTAACATAATGACATGAAATAATGAAAATGTGTTTGCTTTTTAAAAGCATAATTTGTGTAACATAATGATTTAAGTCATATGGTTTTCATGATTTTTAAATAAAGGGGGAATAACATTGTTGCAATGATTTGCGCTAAGCATAGAATATGTAGGTATAGACTTATACCATCATCGCGAAAATAAAAAATAGATAGTTTTATTGCATGATTGACTTTTAATAAACAGAAAATATGAAGATGAGGACTTGCGCTAGGCATAAAATTCCACTTTTGGTTTTGGAATTATACCATCGTCGCGAAAGTCAACCAGATATATATGTTTTGATTGTATATTTTTGAAAGAAAATTTTGATTTTTCTATTATATAGTTATCTTTATGCTAAACAACTGTACTTGAATTATTCCAAACAAGTTGCAAAAAAGAATATTTCAAAGTATTTTGAAGACAAAAGTTAGATTTATAAGGAATCCCATGTGCATATGTGAATTCATTTCCGATCTTGATTTATCATAATGATACACAAAATCTCTCAAATACAAATGTGTGTGCAATTGCTTTGTGCATTTACCGATTTTGAGCAAGATAATATGATACAAGTGATTTGAAGAAACCAAATAAGTGTTCATTAACCATGATGTAGATGCATATAACCATACTAGACTACTATGTAGGTCGGATTATCAAGAGCTAGCTAATCCATAAGCGAGACATAGGTCTGTACAAAAGAAGGTCGCTAATGTGACGGACATATCACCACGCTAGGAGTTACCCAAGGCCAAGCGGGTTGGGCACAAACCACCTGTTATGGGGCTTACCTCACGTTTTCGAATAATTGAGAATTCCAGGGATTCAAGCTCATCAACCCTTCTTTTCTTTTCAAAGGGTAGGGAAAGGGATTTTATTGCTTTCTTGCTTTCTGCTTTCTTTTGCTTTTCTTTTCTTTTTCTTTTTGCTTTTCTTTTTGTACTTTTGCTTGATTTTTGAGATAGTGCTTGAAATATTGTTGTAATGATATAAAATAACATTTTTCTTTTCTCTTTTTTCTTGAACTTTTCTTTTCTTTTTCTTTGCTAGGGATACTTGCTCGGATTAGTTGTAGAGCAAGGGATTTTTATTCTGGGTAGGGGTGAGCTTGTCCTTTTGCCAATTCTCAAAGATTCTAGACCATGTGCATGATAGGATAGCAGGGGAAACTTTTCGCTCAAGAAATCACTTCTACTATGTAGCAAAACATGGAAATTACAAATATAATCATTTTATTGTGAAAAGATGTGCTTGGTTTAAGTAAATAACAAGATCAATTCTCTATGCTCAAACTTTATTTAATTGAATTTTGTGAACTTTGATATAAGAGAGATTAGTAATCATGCCAGATAAAATCAAGATATTTATTTTTGTGAGTGTGCAAGTGAGGGATTCCAAATAAATGCTAATTTATCAAAAATAATTTGAAACATATAACTGCAACATTTGTAAGAAAATATATATAAATACTTTTTGAGAAGTTTTGAGAATACTGACTCTTTCTTTCTTCTGTATATTGTTTTGGTTTCGAAAGAGTCAAGCATATTGCTGTTTTTATATTTTTATCATTATTTTGTTTTTTTTTTGGTTTTATTTTTGTTTTTGAACAAAAAATTTAACAAGTGCCATAAATAAATGCAACAAATAGTTTTGAAGATTTTTGATGATTATGAATGTTTTTGATGTTTTTGAATTGATAAATTTGAAAGAAATACAAGATAGTGATATATACAAGGATGAAATGACCAAATTTATGCATAGTAACGTTTAAGATGCAAAATATTCATGGGTTCTTTAAGTTCTTTGCCATCTAAGGTAGACAATTTGTATGCTCCTGATTCAAATTTAGCAGTAATAATGTATGGTCCAAGCCAGTTGGGCTCAAATTTACCTTTAATGTCCTTAGTTGCATTTGTATTTTTTTGGTTTTCTTTTAAAACAAGGTCGCCGATCTCAAAGGATCGATGGCGAACTTTTTTGGCATATGATCTTTTAAGCTTGTTTTGGTAGGCACGGAGATGCTCCAAAGCATTGATGCATTTTTCATCTAGGAGTTCCAGCTGACTAAGTCTGCCAGCACGATATTCATCTCCTACTTCAGTATCTTGAAGTAGCAGAGCCAAAGAAGGAACTTCTAATTCAAAGGGAAAAACTGCTTCGACACCGTAAACCAAAACAAATGGTGAAGTTCCAGTGGGGGTTCGAACACTAGTTCGATAGGCCCACAAGGCTGGATATAATTGAATGTGCCAGTCACGGCCAGTTTTATTGACCAATATTTTGAGAATTTTGATTAAGGTTTTGTTAGATGCTTACGCTTGACCATTACCCTGAGGATAATAGGGAGTGGACCAGCGATGTTGAATCTTATATTTTTGGCATAATTTTTTAACATCTTTATTTTTGAAACAAGTTCCATTGTCAGAGATGAGATTTGCAGGAATTCCGAACCTACAAATGATTTGATTAAAAATAAATTTAGAGACTTGTGTGCCAGTGCAGGAAGCTAAAGGCATAGCTTCGACCCATTTCATGAAATACTCAGTGGCGGTTATGATGAACTTGTGTCCATCAGATGACACAAGATTGATTTTGCCAATAATGTCTAAACCCCATTTGGAAAAGGGCCAAGGAGATGAAATAGCCTACAGTTCTTGTGCAGGCGCATGGACAAGGTCAGCATGTTTTTGACACTTGTCGCAATGGCGCACATACTCATGTGCATCCGTTTCCATGGTAGGCCAAAAGTATCCTATCCGAAGGAGCTTTTTAGCAATGACGCTACCACTAAAGTGTCCTCCACAAGATCCCTCGTGGGCTTCACTCAAGGCTAATTTAGACTCTTCTAAGTTTAAACATCTTAATAGGATACCTTCAAAAGATCTCCTATATAAAGTATTGCCAATTATTACAAATCGACTTGCTCGTCTACGTAATAACCGACGCTGGTTGCTAGTAGAATTGGCAGGGAAAGTCCCATTTTGGAGAAAATCAAATATGTCCGTATACCAAGGTTCAGGAGTAGTTTCATTGATTAGAAACACATCCAAAGGTTCTAAGCATGACTTATTTGAAGCGGGTTCCTGGAGTCGACGAATAATGATAGTGGCATATTCGTCATCTAACTCCAAGGGCGGGAGAGATGCAGTTGCGGCCATAGCATCAGCTGCACGGTTGCTAGTTCGAGGAATAGCTTCCAAGGTAACTTGATCAAATAGAGACATTAATTGTAAAACATAGGCCTTATATGGACGCAGTTTATCATCTCTGGTCTAATAAACTTCATTAATTTGGTTTATAACCAGTTGAGAATCACCATAAACTAAAAGGTGTTTAATTTTTAGCGCCAAGGCAGCTCGTAATCCAAGGATTAGAGCTTCATACTCAACAATATTGTTGGTGCAAGCAAATGTCAATTTGAAGGACAGAGGAATAAGATGTTTTTGCGGGGATATTAAAATAATTCCCGCACCAGCCCCACTCATGCATCGGGCTCCATCAAAGTATAAGGACCATTGTTCAATATGGTCTGCCTCTGATTGAAGGCATTCATCCGAAAACTCGATGATGAGGGGATGGGTAGACTCTAAGGGTGCAGCAGCTAATTGATCTGCTATGATTTGACCCTTAACAGACTTCTGTCCTATGAATGTGAGATCAAACTCGCTTAGAGCAAGAACCCACTTGGCTGTGCGACCCGATAAATAAGGTCGACTCATGAGATACCTTAAGGGGTCGTATTTGGCAATGACATAAGTTTTTTGACTAAGCATATAGTGTCATAATTTTTGCGTAGCAAAAACGACTGCTAGACATAGTTTTTCTAATGTTGTATAGCGGGTTTCATAACTGATGAAGGTTCGGCTAATATAATAATTAGCACGTTCTCTCTTTTCATCGTCAAGTTGAGCTAACATAGCTCCTAAGGCAGAATCTGAAGCTGAAATATATAGGAGGAATGGGCGATCAGGTTTAGGCGGTGAAAGCACAGGTGGATTAAGGAGGTATTGTTTGAGAAGTTCAAAAGCTTCTCTACATTCGGTGTCCCAATTAAAAGGGACATCCTTCTTAAGGAGTTTAAGAAAGGGACCGGT
This sequence comes from Wollemia nobilis, assembly GCA_028583015.1. Taxonomy (NCBI): domain Eukaryota; kingdom Viridiplantae; phylum Streptophyta; class Pinopsida; order Araucariales; family Araucariaceae; genus Wollemia; species Wollemia nobilis. The sequence continues at coordinate 9,604,197 of JAQPPZ010003067.1, forward strand.
TTTGTCCGCCAGCTTATCGATGAAGCGACGGATAGCTTGAAGCTTACCTTGTAAACTTCGTAATTCAGATATATTAGTAGGTGCGGGCATATCAGTGATGGCCGCAATCTTGAGAGGGTCGATTTCAATACCACGAAAAGAAACTAAAACCCCTAATAGTTTGTCGGACTTAACTCCGAATATGCATTTTGTTGGATTTAATCGAATAAGATATTCTCGTAATCGATTAAAAACTTTTCTCAAATCATCTAAATGATTATCTTCAATAATAGAGCGAGCTATAATATCATCTACATAATCGTGTAGGATATCATGCATCATATCATGAAAAATATAGGTCATAGCTCGTTGATAAGTTGCACCTGCGTTCTTTAAGCCAAATGGCATCACTTTCCAACAAAAGGTACCCCAGGGGGTAATAAAGGCTGTTTTAGCCTGATCTTCAGGAGCTATCCTGATCTGATTATAACCGGAGAATCCATCCATTAAGGACATCATCCCACTTTCGGCAGTAAAGTCAATGATTTGATCCATGTTTGGAAGAGGAAAGTCATCTTTAGGGCATGCAGCGTTAATATCTCTAAAATCTGTGCAAACCCTAACTTTGGTAGCTTCTTTCTTGGTGATTGGAACTACGTTTGAGATCCATTCAAGCATAATCAATAGCTTGTATAAAGACAACATTCAGGAGTTTTTCTAACTCCCCTTTGACTAGCAGAGCCACTTTGGGATGCATTTTTCTAAGTTTTTGTTTAACAGGTTTAGCATCCGGATGGACCACTAGATGATGCATGACTACAGAAGGGTCTAGACCTGGCATATCTTCATATGTCCAAGCGAAAACATCTTCATACTCTTTAAGGAATGCAATGTATTGTTCTTGTTTTTCTTGACTTAATTCTGATCCAATATTGATTATGTGAGGATTATCCTCAGTTCCAATATTAATTTTAATGACGTTTTCTACCTCCATGTGTAGGTCTCTTTCAAAGTTAGGTGGGGCGGGTGAAACGCCCAATTCTTGTAATTCTTGTAAGGTTAATTTGGATAATTCATCTTGAGGATTAGTGGCCTCAAGTTGGGCTATAGTTGGTATAGAACCATCAAAATAAAATCCATTGTGTAACATCTCTTCAACAGAGACATCATGGAAGATATCTCCTTCCAACTCTTCATCGGAGTCAGCAATCATTTCAGGATAAGCTATGGATAGCATGTTACATGAAAACGACTGATTTTTAAGAGGCAAATCATCACACCTATCCAAATAATCTTGATAACATATGAGATGATCATCATCTTCAACAGGAAAGGGTTGACCCTTACTAGGAAATAGGCCCACACCACAGCGGGTAGGCCACGGTTCTACCTCGAAAGGTTCTTTCATGCCATTTTGGAAAGGTCCCAAGCCTTTCCCTTTATATCCCATTTTAAGCATCATGGGTTTAGCTTTAATATATTCATTGGTAAAATAACACCGAGCGTATCCCTCATGATGAGTTTTGATATTTCGAGGGATTCTTCCCCAGTCATATCCTTTATAAATGAAGGCGCAACTCCCGACTTGGTAAGTGCTTCCCATAGGTTGTGGGAGGCCCAAAGTACGAGGAGATGGCGGTAAGTTATTTAAAAGAATTGAATCTTGCATGAAAGCATTTGTTTTTTCTGATATTAATGTTGTGGATAAATCTGGTAAAAGTTCATCAGAAAGGGCATAAGATGTAGAAGGATCATTTCCTATATCTTGAGATGTGGAAGGTATGATTGATGTGTTTATAGGTTTTGAAATTAAAGGAAGAGAACATGAAGGATTGGTTATAGATTTAAGATCTTTTTGAGGTTCTAAAGTGATTTGTTTAGAAAATTGTTGATTTATATAGGAGGATGAAATTAATGGAGGGGAAGTAGGTGAAGTTATGGGTGTGTGTTTCACATGTTTAGATGAAAAATAAGAACTAGGATGTGTGGATGACAGAGCGGGGCAAAATTGCACTCCAACAGGTTCTGCCAAAGCACACATATCAAAGGGTCTAGGGTCACCATGGATAGTGACCAACTGATTTTTAAATTCAAACTTAACACATTGGTGTAAAGTTGATGGGACAGCCCGCATTGCGTTGATCCAAGGGTGACCCAAAAGTATATTGTACGATGCTGGGCAATGTACAATAAACACGGTTGTTTCTAGGGTTCTAGGACCAACTTGCAATGGGAGGGTAATAACTCCACACGTTTCTTGTGTTTCGTCATTGAAAGCTTTGATAATCATATCAGTTTTCTTCATTTCATCACTTCTAAAGCCAAATCGTTGGTAGAAGTCAAAAGTGCAAATGTTTAGAGATGAGCCATTATCAATCAAGACTCGTTTGACAGCTACATCTCCAATTAGAGCAGTAATGTATAAGGGATTGTCCTTATGTAAACTGTGTTGTGGTATATCTTTATCCCGGAAGTCAATACAATCAACCTCTCGAGTGATGATAGTATTGGCCATAGCTTCAAGTTGGATGTTTTGAGGTACCATCATTTGGCTTAATGTAAGCATCAACTCATCCCTATGGGTGGGAGAAGATCTTAACAGATCCAAAAGGGAAATTCTGGCTATAGTATTGGACAATTGCTCATTAATATTGTAAGGGGGTTTAGGTTGAACATTAGGAGCATGATTCCCTTTATTGGGATTTTTCAAAACGAATGGAGCCGATCCATCGTTCTGATTTGATTCTTGTTGGGAATTTTGAGCTTGTTGTCGGGTAACGACTCCAATGGTACCTACAATGTTATATTGAAGACGTTGAACTGGTCTCGGTCTAGCATTTATGGCTTGTTCATTTGAGAGGAATTGATTAGAAGAGGGTCGAGTAGTAACTCTTCTAGGAAATGGTTCTTCTGGAACCATAGCATCTGTGATGGGTTGAATAGGATCTGATTCATTTTCAGAACTATTCGATTGGTTTGAAGTAATGTCTAGTTCACTTTCACTATCTGATTCTACATCACTAGAATCAGAAGTTTGAAAATTATGTAAGGGCCTGGTCGTAACCAGGGATAAGGTCGTGTCAAATATTTGAGGATCCTGAACAGGTAATTGTCCGCTAATGGTTCCTACATATCGGGTAGGAGGGGGAACGTTATGATGTTCGATTTGATTGGCTACCTCTTTACCATGTCTTGGTAAAGGGTGTTGAAATATGTCTAATGTTTGATTAGCATTTTGATTTTGATTTTGGGGAACGGTCTTTTGAGTATTATTAGGAGGGTTTTGTTTAGGTTGGAAGGCTTGCACTTCCATTTCATTATTATCAATCAAATCTTGTATTTTATGTTTCAACCTTTTACAAGCATTGGTAGAGTGTCCAGGTCCTCTATGGAAATCACAGTGTAAGTCAGCTCTGTATCCGGGTATAGTTGGATCAAGTTCCCGGATAGCTGGTAATTGGATCAAACCTCTTTCGAGTAATTGAGGTAAAATAGTTGATAAGGGTTGGTTTAATCTAGTAAATTCTCGAGGAGGCTTATCAGGAGGTTTCAATATAAATTTTTTTGTTGTCTTCGTTGCATTGATATTAGCAACATTTACTGCTGTCAGTGACTCCATCACCGACAACTTGTTTGTTTTTATATTGATTTCTGGATGTTTTCTCATCATCCTTCTTCCTAAGTTGGCCTCTCCTAATGAGGGCATCTTCTACTCTTCGAGCTAAATCTATAGCTTGATCGAAGGTAGTTAAAGTAGCGGTTGATAGCTCATAAGATATTTGTTCTTGTAAATTATTGATAAAAATGTCCAACATTTCCCTATAAGGTAGCACAAAGTGCGGTTTTCCTATCAATTGCCTCCATCTAGCTAAGAAATCGGCAAAACATTCATCCTTGTCTTGTTTTAAGTTGTATAAATCTTTAATGGTTACATGCCTCTCGATGTAGGCACTAAATTGATGGACAAATGATTCAATTGTTTCTTCAAAGTTTCTCAAGGAATGAGTGGGCAATTGATAGTACCACTCTAATGCCATTCCACCTAAACTTTTCGGAAACATTTTTAGTAATAGCAAGTCATCATGTGATATATCATGACATGCTATCCTAAACATGCGAAGATGCTCTATGGGATCTTCGGTTCCTTTATATATAGGCAAGATGGGCATGGGAAAATGCTTAGGGTACGGTTGAGCTACAACTATGGGATCCAAAGGTTGACTACAGATCTCTCGATAATTGTATGAGGGACGGTAGGGATCTATCTGGTCCATACGTGAAGCTAACTGTTTCACCATGGTTTCCAGATTACTAGTTTGCCCCCCATATTGGTTTGGTAGGGCATTGACATGGGTTTTGTGAGCATATGATGGAGGGACATGAAGATTAGATGCCATGTTACTATTGTGTAAATTATTGGTAGGAAAAGTGTTATGAAGGAATTTTGAAGTTGTATTATGATGTATTCCAGATTGTTGAAAATTGGTATTTGGCTTCGTTTTAGGTTTTTGTTTACTTGAAGCATATTGCTCAATAGTTTGGCGGAATAAAGTAGTGAAGGAAGGTTTCTTTTGTGTGGGAATGATTTTAGGTTGAATAATAGGTTCCTTAGGAGGTTGGATAACCTGTTGCTTTGACATGTTTTGAATCATAGTGACCATGTCTGTATTGGATGGCCCAGCCTTGTCACTTTCTTGGTCAATGAAAGACAAGGGATTAGTGCGCACATCATACATATATTCCATGGCTGCTTGAGTGTTACTAATTTGCCCTTTATCCATACGAACTGCCACATTAAGGGCGTCAATGTTATCATCAAGAAATTTCTTGAAATGATCTATGTTGTCAAAAGCAATAGTTCCATCTGGAGCTACTCTAGGGGATGAGGATCCATCCTCTTTAACACTTCCTTCTTGTTCATTGTCTTCACCTAGGTCATGTTCTGATTGATCTAGAGTTTTTCCTTCCGGAATTGGATCTCCAGGAAGGACATTTGGGTCTCTAGTTGTATCTTGTAACCAATCTTCTTCTTCTCCTAAAGTTTCTTTACCATTCCTAAGTTTAGTCATGGTGCTTTAATTTTGATTTAAGCAAATATATATATATATATATATATATATATATATATATATATATATATATATATATATATGCAACAAGATTAAGAGGTATATATTTACTATATACCTACTACAATATTTGAAATGAAATGTTTAAGTTTTTGCTATGTTTTTTAGTTTTTTGTTTTTGAAATAATGTTGTAAAAATGACAAACAATACAATAAATGCAAGAAATAAGACTGAAAATAACAATCTAGTTTTCTATAAACAATTTATAAATATCATTAATGGGCTCTAATTCTTCAGGAGTCATGAAGTGTTCTTCTTCAAATTGAAAGTTTTCTTTTAAAAATTTAATGAAAAGAGCTATAGTGATATTATCTGTCTCAGATGTTGGTTGATAAAAGTAAAGCTCGTGGCAATACTCTCGATATAACATAGCTCGAGGAACTCTATTCCATCTTTCCCTATCTGTAAGAACAACCTCTTGGTCTTCTACAAGACCTAGGAACTGGTGTACAATGGCTGCGTTCTCGAGGTATTCCTCGAAGGTGAACAATTCTGAAGATACAAGAGCTCTCCTATAAGCTAACCATCTATGGCAGGCTCTCTGAAGTTCATGATAAAAGACAAGTTGATGAGGATCCAGGATTCTATCTAGGACTAGCCTCTTGATTTGCTTAAGTTGTGTTGACCTAGATGAGATGACACTAAGTCTCCTATCAAGTTCGTTCCACAAGAATTGATTTCTATCTGTTTCAGGCACACTAAGTACAGAATTGACTTCTATGGCTGCCAATTGGTTTTCTACATTTATAGTAACTGCTAATATTTTCTTAGGAGCTACCATCTAAACATGATATTAAACTTAAATGATTTTAAAATGCATCTATGTTTTAGTTGTTCTATTTTTTTTTTTTTTGTTTTTGTTTTCAAAAGGTTATGATGCATTCACGTCGGGTTCACCAAAATGTATCGCTCCAAATTTTTCGCACCCTTACCTTCAGGCTATAGGATCCGTGCCCGGAAGGGGGATGGGAAAAGGATGTCGTGGTACCTCGGACTGAGAGGACTTGCGAAGGTCCCGCCTCTCAAGGGAGGTGTATTTTGATGATTTTTCGACGGATGGTGGGTTCACCAGGAAACATTTAATGGCAGTTTCCACGCCTAGGTTTGGAATGTGTTTTCATGTGTTCGTTTTTAGCCTTAAGCATTCATATCCTAGGTTTGGCCAAATGAATCTAAATTAATCTATATGAAAGTGCAGATTTAATGAATACAGAGAACAAATTTAAGACAAAAAAATAGAGAAATTAAGGAAGAATACCTGATCCGGATGTCTGATGGAGATTCTGATGTTTGAAGCAGTCAGGATCATCTGGAATTCGACAGAATCGTCTGAGATCTGACAAGATCGTCTGAGATCTGACGAATTCATCAGACGAATTCGTCAGAGACCTGCAAACAGAAAAATAGATGCCAAATACAAAGAATACCACTATGATGACAGAGGGAAACAACACAAAATGACAATATGAATACTAAACAATAGTTATGAATAGAAATTCAAACAAATTATGATATTCTAATGAGAAATTATGATCTTATCATGCAATCTAAGCTAAATGGGTGAACTCCAAATGCAAAATAGTAAGAAATAAGGATAAAACTAACTAAAATGTAGAATAAAACAGCAAAAGGAATAAGAGAAAGCGCAAACTCTGGGCACTGATTGCCCCCAATGCAGATTGCAGTCAAAATCATCTGGAAGTAATGAAATCATCTCGAATTGCGACAGGATCGTCCGAGATTTGAACGAGATCGTCTGCGATGATCTGAGCTTGCTCTGGCTGAAAATCAATGAGGTCCCTGCAAGAAAACTTCAAAATAACAAAGGCAAAATGATACTCTAGGTATTCTAATGCACGCAAAATCAAGTTACAGAGAAATTCAGCCAGGGGTTGGGAAGGGAAGGTCCTAAGGATTAAATAGGCTTAGGGGAGTAGTTAGGAGGTTGGAGATCATCCCTATTTGGGAGATCTCCAATGGGGGAGGGTCCCTAATGCCACAGACACGCTTCTGCCCGGATTAGAGACCCGTTGGAACAGAAGCTAATTGTGCAAAATTAGTTTTGCGACAAGATCGTCTGGACGTCCTAGCCCGAGACGAAATCGTCAGATCTGGGGCGATATCGTCTGATCGGCGACGATATCGTCAAACGGTCAAAACAACCTCTAAAAATGGCACGGAAAAGGGGGAAACGGATTACCCGACGGTTAACGGGCGGTTTGGGAGGTTAAAATTTGAATTTAAATTATTTACTGGAGTGAATGTAATTACTAGAATTTCACTGCGCCAATTTTAGGGTGCTACACAGCTGAAGACATTACTCAGCTACACATGTTAGAAGAATGGGGTAAAGCTCAAGCTCATTTTGGAACTATTTATTTACATGGGGAATTTTCATAGAGAAGTTTGTCAAGGAACTAGAAACTAGGTTAGAATTAGATTCCATCCTACAAGAACAAAAATTGACAAAAAATGCCTTGAAGCTAGAGGCAAAGAGGTGGGAAGATTGGTTTGTAAATAAAAATTTAAAGAAGCTGATGCACAAATTCACTTCCTAAGTCTACAAGTTCAACAACTCCAACAACATCTAGTTGAAAAATAGAACATTCCATCTAGTTTTTCAAAAGAGAAGGCCAAGGCAGTGAGAAAATAAATTATTGAATATGTATTGGCATTAAGTCTTAAAGTAAGGCCCTTATTATTATACCTGGCTAAAGTAAAGGAGGTAATCAAAGTATTCAGTGAGGAGCTAAGGGCTTCAATAAAAATTTTATAGGAAAGGTCAGATGCGGCCATAAAATTTCAGGTTTTATCAGAAAATATGCTCGAAAGTTTTGCTGCTAAGATCTGTAGTGAAGCCTGGTCTCAGGCCAAAATTACAGTTAAGATTTTCTTTAGGAGACTCAAACTGGTAACACAGGGTGATAAACTCCTTCAAGTGTTAGAAGCTGAAGCTCAGGGGTTAGTGAAACATTTGAATTTGGCTAAAAAATGTGGGCTTCCCTATTTATGGGATGATAATTCAAAAGTATTGAGTGAAGATGCCCTGACATTATCTCTTCAAGCTTTCACAGAAGATGAGTCAGAAATAGAAAATTGGGAAGAGCTTGTAGATTAAATGTTGATATTTACCATTGTGTAGAACCTTGCACATATTAAGTCTTGCTTGCAAGAATTGATTCTGAGAAACAAAATAGTGTCTCACGATAAAGTAGAAGAATTGTAGTATATATATCAGCTATTTATGAATTCTTCAAATATTAAAGATGAGGACTAGAAGCAGATTTGCCTCACGTACAATGAAGTGATTAATAAGATAGAAAAAATGAAGAAATCCAAAAATTATGATCTTTAGCAACTAACGGAAGGAGGAACTAGTAGCCCACCGTGAAACTTGTTTCAAATTATCTTCAGTTGTTAATGTATTTTTAGTGAAAAATCCATGTCACAAAATATATCTTGTAAATGTAATGCATTATTTTTGTATTTCTTCTTGAATATTCTTTCCCATAAAAATGTCCTCTCATGTATTACTTTTTTAACTCTGTTTCCCAATGGATGAAGGTCATGGATCCTAATATTTTTTGCCAGCAAAATTTCCCTAGAAGGCACCAAGAATGTTAGTCTAAAAAGACTACCTCCAATAGATGGCAGATTTTTGCGTAAAGAGACCAGCATTTAATTTTTGAGATAGAAGGAAAAGAATCAGCTAAGGCATGAAGGACGTCACGATTTTATGACATGTCAGTTTTCCATTGAGATATGGCTCGAAGATGTCAAAAAGTGGGAAGGTTTCATGATTTCGTGACGTGATGGATTTTCGTCCATGAAACTAATTGAAGGAACAAAGAAAGGAGTGTCATGATTTCATGACTGGATAGATTTTTGCTAGCATTTTTTCTCAAAAAATATGTACAAGAAGATGTCGTGATTTCGTGACATGGTGATTTTTTGCCTGCCATATAGCCCGAAGGAGCCCAAAGGAAGAAGATGTCACAATTTTGTGACATGGTGAGGTTTCACTCACACAGCAGCTTAAAGGAGCCTGAAAGAAGAAGATGTCGTGATTTCGCAACATAACTAGGTTTTTGCCGACAAAGAGATATTTAGTAGGGAATAAGATGCCTTCAAAAAACTCGTGTCAGTAACTGAAAGTAGATAGTGGAATAGATCAATTCCTAGATTCCTACTATTAGTGGTTGTTTTTTGGAAGCCATGCAAAGAATATAGAAACATTATTATGTCTTAATTTGCATGTAATTAATTTGATATCAAAATGTACTAAATATAGAGGTTCCCACATAGGGTATATATAAGGGTAAATGTACTCTAAAAAAGGGTCGGCTCTTGGACATTTACAAGACTGAATGGGTGTAATTTGAATATAAGCAATAAATATTATGCTTCTATTGGCTTCTGGTTCACATTGTGAAAGTGTATGTATTAACATTTCTCACTTCTATTTCACTTTATTGAAATATAAATTGTTTTATTTCTAAAATATCTAGACTTATACAAAATATAAATCGTATTTTTGGAGTTGAAATCTGATATATACATGTGTTAGATATACCTCTAAATCACATTGAGAAATCCATGATTTCTGCGAGAAGATATATTGAATGCTTTGACAAGTATAGTATATGTGTTCATCTTAGTTGTTGTTTAATATTTACCACATACAAGTTTTAGCTTAGGCTATATTTCCCCCTTCTTTCTACTTTTCATTTTCCTATAAAAACCATTAGGGAACCAGCCTCTTCTGGAAATTAGATGAGAAATCTGATAATTATCCTCGTCTATTCAATTTTGACAAATCAAGGAGCAAATAACAACCAAAGGCAGATTTTGTTCCAACATATATATATGTAATTTTCATATAATGTGCTTCTTTTAAAATATTGTCGATGCAAGAATTGAATTCACCCTCATGCCTAATACGTCGTGTCGGATGTTAATTTGGGTGGCGTACCCTACCAACCCCAATGTAGAAATAATTTCCAGAGTTAGATGCTTGAGTTTATAAAAAGGTGCCTTACTGAGGGCATGGCATCAAACCAATCGAAACCAATAGGGAATATACCATCGGTCGATGATCAAATAATCATGCACTCAAAAAGCATGAGCCTAGAAACACTAAGAGGATCAAGGGATATATTGTGTGTTGGTTCGAAGCATCCAGGTGGACAAATTACTATTGTCTGGTCAGCCAAGACCAGGATGTAGAGGCAACAAAGGAATTTATTTCCTTTGTAAACAAAGGAGTCACCTGAATGCAAGGACTAAAAATTGTAGTCACCATAGAGCACATTTCTCAAGTTACCAGCCTCCCCCTTACTAGGTAATACACGTATAAGGACAGCATGGTGAAGAAGTGCACAAAATTCTTGCTCAGAAAAGGGAGCGTCTCATGTGACCCACATGGGCTCCCAAAGTAGAGGCTTCCGATGCACCTGAGGAAGCTCTTGAAGTAGGTGGTGAGATAATTCAAATGTACTGGGAAGTATTTGCACCTAAATGTGAACCATATGCAGTTTTTGAGCCATCTAGTGCATGGGAAAAAAATTAACATTGCGTTCTACATATAAAATGCCCTATAGGACGAGGCATCACAATATTAGAGAGGGGTGTATTCTACCCTAGCATACCATGGACTAATTATAGCCCTGGTATGCCATGCATAGGAGCATAGGGGAAGTTCATCGGTGGTTGGGGCTAAATACTCTGGTGTGTGAGAGTAGGTGGCGGCCAAACCAAAATGAGACACTAAATTAAGAGGGATGGCCAAAGAAGTTAGGGTTGAGCCTTCCAATGTAGAGATTTCTGATGCATCAGAGTAGGTGGCAATAGAGGTAGAGGGTGATGTCGAATTGGGAGATGTCCAAAGAGGAAAACCTCCAATTCTCACTAGATGTTGTGGAGGAAAGGCAAAGCTCTCTGCCTAATTATATGGAGGAAAGGTTGGGATCTTCTAACCCTGAACCCTCCGTACGGTAGACAGAGCATATACATGATTGGATACAACTGTGACACCTAATCCTCTTGAGTGAGAAAGAGGAGTATGATGCAAAACTCAACTTCACATCCCAAAACCTGTAGAATTTTGCTGCTCAAAACCCACAAGACACGCAACCCTCAATAAATGTACCATAGTAATCTGAAGTATCAATGGAAGAGGACCACATTGAGTAGAGAAATAAATCCATGATGTAGACACTATTCTAAGAATATAAGGACATGAATACACGAAAAAATTAGAGGGAGGAGGCCACCATCGCCCAATTCCAAAAATTGATCCAGTAACTCAGGGTAGATAACTAGCAGTTGCAAGTATGGGCAATCAATAGGCAGGATACCTATACCCAAATTGATTGGGAAATCCAAAATTGAGGGTCCGCTACCCAAAGAACTAGTAGAGCAGGCACCATCCAGCTAGGGTGCGAGGGAAACAACCATGGAAGGCCTAAGACTAGAAGGGTAGACCCTCGAACCCTCTAATAGGGAGGCAACCTCCACATGAAAGGAAGACCTCCCAACGTAGGCTATCACAATACTAGAGAGAAGGAAAGGGAAGGCACCTCAAACGACATATAATAAGGCCAAAAGAAAGGCTAGGGTGACGTTTACCGAACTAAACCCCCATTCAGATGAGGAATGGGAAGGTCTATGGGCCTTTGCTGTGTAGAAATCAAAATTTGAATAGCTCCGTAAGGAGTTCAAGGAGGCAAATGCAGCTAGAAAATATGCCAAAAAGGAATAAAGAGGGCCAGGAATTTATGTGAACCTTGTTAACGATGATCAATTTTTGGACATCTATGGTTCATCACGGGGTCAACCCTCTAAAATAAAGAAATGGCTGGCAAGATGGAGAGTATATGGATAGAAGGCAGAGGCAGCAATGATCACAGAAGATAATGCAAGCCTCACCCTTAAGAACTTTGACTATACAAGGCTAGCATGGTTGTACAGAAGAGGGATGACTTTGGAGAGCTACGTCCTTAACATGTTGACCTGTGATAAGAAAAAAAGGTACCCTTACAGAAGGGCACAATGAATGTGATAGCACCCAGCACAAGTGTAGGGCCAAGTATGATTGGAAGGTAGAGCTAGTGTAACAGGAAACCAGTGCAGAACATAGGCCAACCCAACACAACTAGTATCCGATGTAGTCGAAGGAGAACATCACCCAAAGATGCCCCACAAAAAACCAGGGCCCCTCAGCAAAAATGGAAACATCAAGATGGAGAGAAATCCAAGGCCCCTAACAAGAAAAGTAAATTATGAACAATGGCCTACACAGGGGAGGTGTTTATCAATTTTAGATACCACAAGGGTGTGGCATATATTAGGCATGGGAGGATGATGAGCACTAGATATGCTCATATTTTTGTATATGTACTAACGGTTTTTGTGTGATAATATATAATGAGTTGTATATTTTTATGAAATATTATGTATGTATTTAATAAAATCATGTGTATTATCTAATCCATACGTGAAGTGTATTTTGTGTAGTTATTTCCTAGATTTTGTCATCTTTTGATCATTCAAGGTCCTACATGGACCTGGCACGGTTCTACCCAATCAGATGAAGGCATATAGAGGTAGGCACCTTACTAAAGTAGGTGCCTTACTAAATAAGGCACCTTACTTAAGTAGGCACCTTCCTCGAGTGGATGCCTAGATCATGCACGTTGACCAAACAGCTAGAGAAGGACCTAGATGACCATCGTTCCACATCATCAATGGGAAATCACTGATAAATGAGTTGTCCTAGACAGTGTGGATGGACGCAAAACCACTCTCAAAGTAGAACCATAACTCTCTTGATTGCAAGTAAACGATAAAGACACTGATCATCGCATGTCGTCTATCCCAATTTAGATTGTAACTAGGATACCTGTTGTAACAAAACTACAACATGAAGTCTTGTGTGTGGTATATAAACACATGAACTTCTTTGTAGTAAGGGGAAGCATTCTAGAACATTATTGCATGTAATCTTTTCTGCACTGTTAATAAAGTTTGAGCGTTCTTTCATCTGCATGTGGTTTTCATGAATTGTTGGGTAGGATCTATTGGAGCTCAGGCCCACTCCAATCCAGTGTTTCTCCCCTATCTCTTAGTCATTTTATTTCATATATTTAATTATGTATGCATAGTATACTCATTCCTAGATTAATTTAATCATTTTAGAAGCTATGTTCTTTTTTACAGTAGATGTATGATTGTTTTTAGAGTGGTGTGTTTATGTTCATGCATTTCATTTATGTTTAATTTTTCTTGGTGTGGATGAATCAATCGTTGTTTCATAAACACCCCCCAATGGTAGATAATTGGATTCATCTCATACGTGGTGATGTGAGTAGTTTCAATCGTGGCACTTCTAAAATCTATGAGCTCTCGGGTTGAAAAATTAAATGTGAGTGTTGTGATGAATATAGGAAAAAATTAACTAGTGTTTGGCACCCAACATGGTGTAACTTCAGGAAAAATCTTGGTATTCATAATTTCAAAATGAGGGATTAAAGTTGATCCAGAAAAGGTCAAGGCTATTTTGGAAATGCATCCCCCAATAAATATCAAGGAATTAAGAATATTGTAGGATAAAGTAGTATCCATAAAGTGATTTATCGCACAATTATCAGATAAATATCGACCCATGAATCAATTTCTACACAAGGGAGTCCAATTAAATTGGGAAAAATAATTTCAAGAAGCCTTTATTGATATTAAGCACTACCTGGCAATGCCACTAGTGCTAACTCCACCAAGACCAGATGTACCATTCTTGCTATATATATTGGCAATTAATTTTGTACTAGGGACCATGTTGGCCCATAATAATGTGCAAGACAAAGATCAGGTGATATATTACATTAGCTAAACCTTGATGAGTTACGAGCTAGGATATGCATATGTGGAAAAATTGTGCTTAGTAGTAGTGTTTTCTACAAATAAATTATGGCACTATATGTTAAGTCATACGATGTATGTCATATCAAAACAAAATCCTTTATAGTATATGATGAGTAAGATGTATCATAATACATGTATTGCAAAATGGATCATGCTATTGATAGAATTTGATTTGGAATTCATTAGCCAAAAGTCCATTTAGGGATAAGTCATAGCTAATAAACTGGCTAAGGTACCTCTAGATAATAGTAGGCCCCTCACCATTGAGCTTCCTGATGATGTGGTATTTAACTTATTAGAAACACCTAAGCTCAAAGAGCTGGATAATAAAGATAACATGACCTTGTTCTTCAATGGTTCGAAGTGTGAGCAAGGGGGTGGTGCAGGAATAGTGTTTTTCATGCTGCAAGGTGCTTCCATGCCCTTGTTGTTCAAGTTAGACTTTCCTTGCACTAAAAATAATGTTGAATACAATGTCCTAATCTTGGGCCTCCAAACAATTTTTGCCATGAATATTAAAAGGTTAAATATCTTTGGCGATTCCCTTATCATTGTTAACCAAGTGAAGAGATTTTTTTAGTGTCGATGTCCTGTACTGAAATACTACAAAGATCTTTTTGACACATATTTAGCTTGATTGGAATGGTACGTCATCGAGGCAATCCCTTGTTCATGGAACATATTCACAGATACTATGGCATCTTTGGGATATTTAATCCCTTAGAATCTATCTGCCAATTTTACTACCATCCATGTAAAAACATTGTCACACTCTACTATGCAACGTGAAGCTTTAGATAACAAAGAGTCAATCAACATGATTCAGGTAGAATCGAACCATGAATGGTTCTAAAAAGCCGAAGACTTTCTCAAGAGAGTGCCTTTGGGGTCATTGATCTTGTAGGGTCCTATGAGGAATGGTACTACCATTCACCATAATGTCATTTTCCAATCTACATTTTCAAATGTTAAACTTTAGGGGGAACATGCTATCTTGATAGTGGAGGCTGGGGTCTATCAGAACTAGATGTCATAGATATACGAATTCCTAAAGCTTGGTATGATCCCTCAAGGATTATTGCATACCATGAGACACACATTTAAATAGAAATTGACAAAGTATGTCTTGTTAGGAGATATTTTATATCGTCAAAGCTACAATGGAGTTCTCCTTCATTGTCATGAGCCCCAAGAATTATCTTGGGAAATTTTGCAAGCTCACAATGGTACATGTGGTGGCCATTTTAGTGGCATGTATATCATCAAGCGCATCCTTTGCATGGGATATTATTGGTCCACTATGAATAAGGATTACAATGTTTATGTCAAAAAATGCATTAAATATCAGCATCATGCTAATATTGCACACTTGCCATCACATGCCTTACAACCCATTCAAGTGGCTTGGCCATTTGCTCAGTGGGGTTTGGATCTAATCGGTAATATCTCTCCTCCATAATTATGTCAATATACATTTATTATTATGGCTACTGAATACTTTACTAAATAGGTGGAAGCAATCCCATTAACAATGACAACTGGAGCACGTATTGCTAAGTTCATACTCACCAATATCATAAGTTATTTTGGGATATCATACAAAATAATCTTGTATAATGGAACATCATTCAATAACAAGACTATGAGGGATCTAATGTCCAAGTATAGGATCAAACATACTCTTGTGACTCCATATTATCTGTAGGAAAATGGATAAGCTAAAGCTTCAAATAAGACAGTCGTATCCATCTTGAAAAATACAGTACAAGAACACCACAAAGATTGGCACATCCAGCTGCCCCTTGCATTATGGGCTTACAGGACTAGCATTCGGACACCCATTGGGGCAAATTCATTTTCACTAGTATATGGAACTGAGGCCATTATGCCCTTAGAGTTAGAAATTCCAATGTTGTGCATCGCATTAAAAGAATTCATCGATGATGATACTGCGTGATAATATTACCTAGATCAATTGACACTACTTGATGAACATTGTGTGAATGCTCTTGAGCATCTCCACATTTATTATGAACACTTAAAATGAGCTTACAATAACAAATTCCATTTAAGATACTTTGAGGTTGGTGATATTGTGTTGAAAGAGAACCAACAAAACTCAAATTTATCACCAAAACTGTGAGATAAATTTTTGGCTAATTGGTTAGGTCCTTATATCATTTCTTAGAACATTGGACCTAGGACATACTGCTTTACATCCTTGTAAGGAGCTAAAGAACCAGGACCTCTCAACATCCTTCATCTTAAAGCATTTTATGCCTAAAACCATAAAAAAGGCCCCAAAGGCATCTGTAATCCCTTTGGTCATCTAGTAAAAGGCTCCAAAGACATCTGTAAGCCCTTTGGTCAAATAAAAATTTATAAAATCTAAAAAAATTGGAAAATATCAAAAATTCAAAAATATTGCATTACATTTCATTTGCATCATTGCATTTCATTTACCACATGCATTTCATTTTGCACGTACACATTATTTTGCATTACATTAGGCATTTCCATCCATTGCACTTGCATTAGGATATTTGTGTTTACAATCTGAAAAATGACACCACATTTGTGTTTCAATCATGCTTTTATGTAGTATCATAATTACATGTCACTCTTGTGACTAATTGCATTTTTCAACACAACCCTTCCTGTTGCTTTGAAGAATATACTAAGGTTTTCCTATCATTCAACCATACCTATTGGTCTTCTCAAGAGTTTGGTAGAAATCTTGCTTCGCTTTTGTAGATGAGGTCTAGTTTTGATAGCCCTTAGCATATCAGAAGCCTATCACTAATATCTAAACTAAATAATCCTAATTACGACAAGGAACAGATGAATGGTACGAAGCGAGACCAGGTATCCTGAGGTGAAAATTTTATCTTACTTATCTCCCAATGCAGAAAATACATGAAATGTTGGCAAGTTTATCTTACTTATCATAGAAAAATTATGCAATACATACATGGCAAAAATTATGTCAAAACATCATAAATTAAATGCATACAAGTATAGTAAATTACACTTGCATTTAACAACAAACATTGCATACATATACATTCATCATAATTAGTCCATATACACATGTATATCATCACATCTAATCATACATTCCATAGCTATCTAGTGCATGTCATCCATACATCACATCATATAGCATAAAATTAGCATAACATATAAGCATTGCATCCATGTGTGTATCATAAAATATAAACATAAAACACATAAAATCCACACATATAATAAGTCTCAAATGTCAGATCATATATATGTGTGTGTGTGTGTGTGTGTGTGTGTGTGTGTGTACCAAAAATATATAATAAATAGTACATTGACATATATAAAAAATACCTACAGGCTACATCTATGTAGGTCCTCGACCTTACACTAAAAAATGGTACAATCTCATATATTAGATCAATACTGAGAAGTGCATGTACCCACAGTCTGAGAGGCTCTACCGTCACCTCCACCATCCCTATGAGTCCTCCTAGAGCTGACACCAAAGGTACTCTCTGATTTGTGTGATCTATGACTAGAGCTAGATGAGGACTACCCTATCTGTTGAGTGTGAGTCCTCTAAGATCCTAGAGCCCTGGACCTCTCAGGAACCTGACCACTGAGTAGCCCTATCTCTCCCCTCAGAGTAGAGATGTAGGAAGCATCTTCTACACTATTACTGATGTGTTGTTGCACTAGATATTTTCATCATCTAATCTCTGTCACTTGGTCTAGCTCTATTTATCCCTATGTTGCCTGAGCTACTAGAGTAGCTAGAGGTGCTAGAGAAACTTATGAAGAGGAGGGTTCATCCCTCCTATTCCTGAGCGCATCATACTATACCCTTAGAGCATCCAACTAGGACTGTATAAGGATGCACTAGCCTATAATCCATTGTATATCTATCCTTGCTGAGTCAATCCTAGCCTATAGAGTGGTCCTCTCCTCCTCGTAGCCACACCACTAAGACTACCCTGTTGTGAATTGAAATTGTAGATCCCCAACCTTTGCCTGTAAGGTAGAAATGGTGGTGTCCTAATGTAGAAGTTGTGTTTGCAAAGATCCTACCTGAGTCTGTAGATTGGCAACCTGGGCCTTGAGCTACCTGATATGGCTATCAGGTTGGACCTTGCCCTCATCGAGAGTGTCACCCTCATCCTTAGTTAGAGGTGCATCCTCTACAACTACTCCCTCACCCCATCTATCCTTAGTCCTCTAACAAACTTGGTGATCATGAGGGTTAACCTCTGCTCCCTTAGTACCCTCTACTACTACATCATATGGAGTCCTACCTAAGGGGCTCTCAAAACCCCTCCATGGTCTGAGTGTCATGGTGCTACCTCATTAAGACTACCAAATATGTGATCGAACACTGCTTACTTCACCTCGATCAATGAAGATGTGATGGCCTCACCATTTAGAGGGAGTCAAAATATGTGGTAGCTATCCTCTAGAGTGACAATCATCTCACCTGTTAGTAGGTGAAAGGTATTGGTCCACGCATCCTAGCATTGAGCCAATGTAGTCATATAGGTCTGATCATCCTAGATGGTGGGGATGCGCAAGACGTAGCCAAATCCCATTACCTAGAACCAATATAGCTCTACAGGTAGTAGTAAACCACATAGGTTACGAAGGATCTTAGATTCCCTCACCCTTGTAGTCAAATTTTGATGGAAAGCAGAATAATAAGGTAAAATCAATTAAAAATAATAAAAAACAATTAAAAAATAGTCAAAAACAACCTTAAAAATGACAAACAAAATCATAAAATCTCAAAAACACAAAAAAAAGAAAATAACACCTCTAAAATAAATAAATAAACAATTAAATCTGCTAAAAAATTAAAAATTAATTTTTTTTTCTAAATTCGTCGAACCGCGGTTCAGACCTACGACTGGTAGGGCAGTCAATTTGATGATTTTTGGAATTTGAATCCATTTGTGGTCCCCAATTTGACAATTAGGAATCATGCCTACCAATCGCAGCTAGGATAAATGACCTTTTAAGGGTCATTTCCCATCCCGAGACACCCAAAAAATTAAAACCCTAAGCCCCTAAGCTAACCTAAGCTAAACCTAACTAGGGTAAGGTTCGTTAATAGTAGTTTAGTGGTGTTTATTAGCCCATTATTTAGTGAGTTTAATTTTAATACTGGTAAAATAAATAAGCAACGAGTTGCATGCTTCTACCTTAGTAGCACCGGATCCTCCAGGTTGGTCTGCCATCAGTATGGATGATAGTAAGGTCGAGTTGCGGCAATGTTTCGTATAAAATTCATATTCTCACCTCTTAGATCTCTTAGATTCTCAATTGTAACAGTAAATAATGAGATTAAAAAATTGCACAAATTTCTTAAATATTTCCTATTTTGGCACTGATCGAACATGACAACTACGGTCCTCGAATTAGGGTTTGTTGCTCACAGGTCTGACCCATGTATAAGCAATTTGATATTTCTAGTTTCTACTTACAAGCATGGCTAGCAATCTACAATAAATTCTCTCAAATACCACTGCATGGAGTTTCAAAATGCTAAATTAAAAATACCCATCTGGCCAAAATTATCAAAAAATATTAAAAAAAAAATAAAAAAATTAGATAAATCAAAAGCCAAATGTGCCTCGTATCTAGTGATTTACCCTCTACACTTGGCGGTTGTAGTGACTTGCGCTCCATGCAATTCGACAAGATGAGTAAATTACCATAAGGACATTTGGGGTAAATTAGTCATCGTTGAATTGTTATGCTTCATTTCAATCCCTAAGAAGGCCCAGATGGTCGGACTGCTCCACGGGAATGAGATATTCATGTCAATTCTTCTATGACATTTTTAGCCAATCATCAAACCATATGATTCAACACATGCCTAATTGGAATTGCTATCATATTGATTTCCTAAGAAGGCCTATACAGTTGGACCTCTCCAAGAGATAGAGATATACAATTACTATTAACATTTGCAATCATAGCTAATTAGGCCTTTCCAAGTATTCAAATGTTAAAATTTAATCTATTCAAAGTTATTCATAGTGGTCAAGCAACTCGTTGCTTTTTTAATTATCATTACCCTCATCGAATCATCGCTTGAGGGGGGAGTCTAATGTCATAATCATAATAAAATTCAACAGAAGATCCTTTGATCTTGTCAAAATTGTGTTCATATTACGAATCATTACTGACTATCATAATCTTACCTTCTACTAGGGCAAAAAGTAAATATGATAGTTAAGTCAGTAGCTCTCCTCATTTTAGATCTATATGGCATGGAAGCCTATAGTAGCCCTGAGCTGCCCAATCGCCATTAGAGCTTGCCACAACTTTTTCAATTTAAGCCTTCCATCCAGTTGGAAGCAATGATTCTAGGATGTGCATCCTTTTGCTGGATATTGTGCATCTAATGTTGATCAAACTAATGATCATCATACAACCTACGACATCATTTTAGGAGATATATTTTTGCTCAGCATTGTTCAATCTCACAACACATCTCAAAAGGGGCATTTGTAGACACCTAAAACACATCATGTCGATGCGACTACTCATATGGGATATTCTAGAAGACCATATGGAAGACCTTGGACAAATACCAAGGTATAGAAGTGGTTTTAACCACTCATTTAGGCATTTTGACCTAAATATTGTTGGCCATAGTTGGGACCCACAGTTAACAGAGTTGACTACGCCTCAGAGCTATGCCTAGAAGTCAGAATAATTTGGACTTTGATCGATCCAAATTTGGTTATAACAGCAAATTGGTTGCATGTTTGAGTGGCTTTGGGTGGAAAGATCCAGAAGATTTCCTCCAACTGCTCTAATGTCCATTCTTGATCTTAGCTTTCTCAAGAAGCTAATACATAGAATTCCTAGAGGTTATAATAACCCCATCAAAAGTAGGAAATAAGAGAGATGCATAGGAGAATTTGAATGATGAAGCCCTATCGAATTCAGTACTCACCTACTTGCATTGAGAGAAATCCTATAGCTAGCATTGAGAGATTGAAATGAAAATTGAATTCATGGAGGTCTTAGGAGGCTAGAAGAATCAAGAAATGAGATTACGATCAATCCACCACCAATCAGAATAATTCAACCACCAAATATATCATAGGATACAAAGGCAACCCTTGAACCATCAATTCATCAAAGAAATTGGAGATCTAGGCCACATTTAGAGGGCAAGTATATTTTTGTCTTAGATACGGCTGTAAGCCACGGTTAACAATGCTCACCACATGAGAGACCCATGGTCAGGTTCAATCTTCATATTTCCTTGGTATTTAACCATAGATTTTATTTCATTTGCAATAGAGTAGATATATCAGGTGTACATTTGCTTTATTAGAGACTTTTGTTCGATAGAATTAAGAGTTTAGGTATCTTTCTTCTCATTTGGCATTTGTAGTAAGTAGAACAAGAATAATTACATTTAAAGCTTTCATGCTTTTGATTTTATAAGTAGGGCATTAGTTAGATAGTTCTATCTTTCCTTCACATTTTTCATTTCAATATTTCATGCTTAACATAGTTTTACCATGTTTCTTGCACTTTCTTGATTTCAAGCTTTTATGGCATCTTTTTGTATAACTTCCTTTTAAAGCCTCATCAAGAGAGGCCTCCTTTATTACTAATATTCTTCTTTTTGTTTATTGTATGCAAGACTAACATGGTGTTGATATACAAGGCAAAAAATACCTCTAATCGTGGGGAAGAATGTTATCGATACCTTGGAGCAGTTCTGTTGGACATTTTGAGCTCATTTAGTTGTCATTGATGTCAAGGTGAGAAGTCATCATTGATGCCAAAGTGAACACATGAAGCTATCATTAATACCATGGAGTACACCATCATTAACACCAGGAGCAATGCAAAGATATGGAGAAAAGTTGTCCAAATATGATTTTATAAGGATTTTTGTTAAAACCATGGTGGCACATTAAAAGGTTTTTTATTAAAACCATAATGATAGTTTTCTAATATTGTGATGGTAGAATTAAGGTTTTTATTAAAACCAATGTGGCAGAATAATTATTTTTCATCAACCGAGTGAAGTGAAAATGATAGTTTTGATATTAACTCAAAGAGAGCTTTAATTTTTTATTAAATTCTAAAATTTATAAATTAAATTTATGATATTTAAATTCTTTTGAATTTAAATTAATTATAAATTATAATTTATACAAGCCGACGTCATCAAGTCGAATCATCCGCCGATGTTGTATGCAAAGAAAATGAAGGGTATTTAAACCCTAAGAAAAACCTTAGGGAAAATGGTAATTCAAATTTGAATACAGCAAAAAATTTAGTGCCCCCAAAAATTATGGAGTGGGGTATTACAAAAGCAAGGCAATGCATCTTGATCGAGGTAGCGAATCGAATGAGGAACAAGGCAGAGGGAGTAGCGCTCATGGTCTAGCTTGGCACTAGACATGGAAGAAGGCCAAAGCCTTTAAAGCCTTGGATAAAAGGCTTAAGCAACCTTAGGGCTTAAGCTAAGCATGTGGAGTTCTTAGCTCACACGGCTAGCTAGTCGTAGCTAAGGCACCAGTTGAGGGAGAAGGCAGAGGGTCAAAACCCTAAAAAATATGGAAGGAGGATTCACCAAAGGTTTTTATGATTTAATTTTAATTTTTCATAATACTAAGGTTTAGGAGGTATAAGGGAATATTTGTGATATTTGATCATTGTGCTAAGGTTTTAAGGGTGTTTGTGGAATTTGATTAATTGTGCTAAGGTTAGGGAGTTATAAGGTGATATTAATTTATTTACCTAAGTGGTAAATAGGTGCTTTATTAAGGTAAATATTATTTTACCTTAGGAGATAAAAATTAAGTTGGAATACCAATTTTGTGAAATTGATAAATTGAAGGTGTGTTTTGAAAAGGAAATTTTTGTGAAGATATTATTGTCAAATATTGCTATTGAGATGGAGTGATAAGGTGTAATTGAGTTTTTACATTACATTGTGAGAAATATTTATCTTCTAACCTCTTTGAGCTTGGCATAGAAGTGTTTGTGGTTGTGACATATTTATGAGATCCCTTCATCATCAAGAAAAAGGTATGAGCACATTCTTCCATAGTTGAGTTGATTTATTGGTTTTCTAAAATATAAATTTGGATTGAAAAGGACTTGATTAGGGTTTCCTATTGAGTGTGTTGAGTGAATGCTTCAAGGTTTTTTGGAATAAAGAAGTGTTGTTAAAACCTTGTTTGATAAGCATTGTTGTTGAAGCCATTGGTTGTGAGAAGAACTTGAATTAGGGTTTGAGTATCATTGCTATGGGAATATTTTTTTATAAGCATTGTTGTTGGAGTTGTTGAGCAAATAACTTGAACTAGGGTTTGAAGAGAACATGAGTATCATTGTTATGTGAGAGTTATTTTTATAAGCATTGTTGTTGAAGTGAGTTTTTGAAAAAAGAACTTGAACTAGGGTTTGAAGAGAACATGAGTATCATTGTTATGTGAGATTTGTTTTTGAGCATTATTGGAAATATTTTGAGTTGATGTTTATATGCTTGGACTAGGGTTTGTGAGCAAGGATTATTTCATTGAGTGAGTAGAGTTGGTTGAGCCTAGTCAAGTGGATGTGTGAAGTGATTGTTCAAGTTCCATAAAACAAAATATTTTATATTCTGAATTGATTTGATAAATTGATTGAGAATTGAGTTGAATTTGAAGCATATTGAGTCTCTAACAATTATCCTTATGTTTCTAAGAGAGTGATTGAAAATAATTGAGCATTGTGATAAGTATAGAACATATTGAGTCTCTAACAGTT
The DNA here is from genome assembly GCA_028583015.1 of Wollemia nobilis. NCBI lineage: Eukaryota > Viridiplantae > Streptophyta > Pinopsida > Araucariales > Araucariaceae > Wollemia > Wollemia nobilis. The sequence goes on from JAQPPZ010003067.1 coordinate 9,628,014, forward strand.
CTCTTGATGTTTCTATGAGATTGGACAAGTTCTGTGTGGACTTGTTGAGCATATTTGAGGTAAGTCTTTGAGGAGACTTGTGGACTGATTTTGTGTGAGCTTTTGTGAAAGCTTACAATACATATTTGGTTAAGTTCTTGAGAGGACTTATTGAGTAGATTGGACAAGTTCTAGAGAGGACTTGTGGAGTAGATTGAGCAAGTTCTAGAGAGGACTTGTGGAGCATATTGAGCAAGTTCTAGAGAGGACTTGTAGAGTAGATTTGAGCAAGTTCTAGAGAGGACTTGTAGAGAAGAATTGAGCAAGTTCTAGAGAGGACTTGTAGAGAAAATTTGAACAAGTTCTAGAGAGGACTTGTGTATAGATTAGTATGAGATTTTATGGAAGCTTACAAGGCAGATTTGAGATAAGTCTTTGAGAAGACTTGAGAGCAGATTTGATTATTTTTTTCAAACCTTGAGTTAAGGTTTGGGGAAGATCCAACAGAGTTGAGACAAGACTTGAGTTAAGGCTTGAGGACAGAGATCGAGGACAGATTTGTGCTAGACCGAAGGACTATGTTTAGTGTAGATTTGAGAGTAGAGTTTGGTGTAGATTTGAGGATAATTTTATGCCAAACCAGATATATAGATTGATCAGAGTTGTGCTAGACCGAATGAATGTGTTTAGTGTAGATTTAAGTATAAGTTTATGCCAGAAAAGAGATAAATATTGAGCAAATTTGTTCTAGATTGAAGGACTAAGTTTAGTGTAGATTTGAGATAGATATTTGGAGGTGATAGAGTAGAGAGTACAGTAGTCTCCAGTGGCTAGAGATCCATCATCTAGGGTAGTGAAGAAAGCTCTTATGAGTGGGGACACAAGTCTTCAGTGGAGAGAGATCCATAATCCAGTGTAGTGGAGGCAGTAGTCTTCTAGAGGATCACCAGCCAGATCAAGAAGAAAGAGTTCTCCTATGTATAGAGATCTACAAAACTGATTTAGGGGATTGGTATCTCCTTTGGACAGAGGTCCATAAACATTGTAATAGGGAAAGGATTCCCAAGAGATTGATTGAGAAAATTTTAGTGAAATATTTTCTCCATGGAGTAGCCCACATTGGGTGAACCATGTTAAATTGGTGTCTCTATTGTGTGTGATGATTTTTGCATTGCTTTGGTTATTGCTATTGATATTTCTATTGATTATATTGATTAATACTATTTGGAAAAGAAAAGTAAAAATTGAGCTTATACTTTTCACCCCCCCTCTCAGTATAAGCTTGTGTTCTTCAAGTTCGTGTGTATTTAGGAAGTCAGCAAATTACACCTACCCTTGCATGGGGATTGTTCTATGATTGTAATAATTGTATCACATTGGGTATCCCTAAGAGGGATGGATTTGTAATCAAGCTTCATTGGAAATTTAATAAAAAGGAAGCCCTAATTTGTGGTTATTTGTAAATTCATCTATCTTTCATGCTTTATTTTGATTTTCAATTATTATTAGCTTAGGTGTATGCTTCCTGGGTTGTCATAGTTATAGCCTTGATTTGTGTGATACTTATTTGATACATACAAAGCTAATGTACTATTTTAATGAGCTTTCATTAATGGCTATTTCATGAGTTATTTCAAAAGTTTCTCATGTTATTTACATGCTTATTAGTTAGCCATTATCATAGATATAATATTGTATGCTTATTTCATTATTTGTGGTTGTATTTTTTTTATTTTTTTAGTCTCAAAAGCTAGCAGTGGTATCATAGCACACCGTAGATCAATAGGAATAGAGAGATCCACAAGAGAGATTGAGAGGATATTGGAAAATCTCATTTTTCAAAATTTATAAAATTGCATTTGGCTAGAGTCTTTCCATAGAGTTGCATATTTTAGAGATAGAATATAGAGGAGACACAAAAAGGAAATATCCATTGAATAATGTGAAGAGACCCATAGGAGGTCTCATTTAAAAACTTCCATATTTGGAATATTGAATGTAGAGAAGGACTAGAAAAGGTTCTATTGCAAATTTTATAAGTAGCAAAAATAGGAGATCCAAGAAAAGAGATCCCATTACAAGACTTCCATAGTTGAATATTGAAGAGATCAAGGAAGGTCTCATTGAATTTTTGAGAAGATTAGAGAAGCTACAGGAATTGAAGGTCAAAGTAGAAGGTCTCAAACTACTTGAAAGGAGAAACAAGGAGAAGTTTTAGAAAATAAGTATTTGGGACAATTTTTGCCATTTTAAAAACAAACCCAAAAGGATGAAATATTTGCCAAGAAGTTTGTCAAAACTTGGAGGAGTTTCTAGGCAATTTTTAGAGATTCGAGGACAACATTTAGGTAGCATTAATAGCTAAAAATTTTATATTTTGAGAAGTCTACTTAGAGGAGAGTTGAAGCCACCAAACTACATTTTCAGGTAGCATAGTAATAGAGTTTAAAGTTGCAAATTGGGAGAGATAAGGAGCTGATTATAACAAAAATAAAAATTACAAAATAGAAAAGGTTTAGGGCAGCAAAGCATATCAAATTGATGCTGTAAATTCATCAAAACGAGGTAGCAATTAGGTGATCCAAATCACCAAGAACTCCATCATCAAACCAAGGTTAAAAAAATATGCAACTTTGGTGTAAAAGGTTCATTATTTGAACACTTATATTTGGTTCATTATTAAGTTTATTAAGCACCAAATTCAAGGATTAAAAGTTGCATGAGAAGGTTTCATAGTTTAAGTCTTCAAGGAAGTGTAGAAGATAGTTTCTACACGGTAAAAACCTACACAAAAGAAAGTGGAGTTAGATATATTTCAAGAGAAATAAAAATACCTTCATCCTATATATTGAAAAGAAATAATATGCTATTCTAAAATGTAGATTGCATATGCTATTTTGCAAAGAAAAAAGGCATAGTATTTGCATGATTAAAGATCTTGGAATCACCATGCTGAAAGGCACAAAGCAAGTTCATCTCCAAGTAACAAGGAAGAGTCTCTACCATTAGTAAGGGGTGACTAATAGGAGTTGCTACCATAATTATCTCAAATTATAGAAAGGTGAAACCATAATATCAAGATAATAATGATATAACAGAGGGTAAACATTTTTTTAAGCCACAAAATAGTGTCATTAGAAAGTAGAGTCATTGCAAAAGCAAGGAGAATAAATCAACAAAACATGGGAGTTGTAGAGATAAGTAACCACTTGTTATAGTAAAGGAAAGAGTGGATATCAATATATTTATTAAGAGATAGCATTTTATTCAACTTGAAATAGTGTGAGAGAAAGATAGATCACAAATCAGGAAAGTTGAAGTCATCGCCTATCTATAGTAAAAAGGATATCTCACTGCACAATGAAAGGCAAATAAGTTAAAATGAAAGTAAAGAGTCCTCTCCTCATAGCGATATTTAGATTGCTACAAACATAAGGAAAGCAGAGAAGATGTGCATTATCAATTCATATCTCAAGCCCTAGTGCCATGTTTGAAGTATTATAATACCTAAATATCTAAAGCATTCAAACAATCACAGTGGATACAATGTAAAATAATAATATCTCCAAACAAGTGATAGTTGAATTATTTTGCATAACATGTAATAGTCGAGGTCTCAGACATCGCACAACCATTGCTCTATGGTGGAACGGATAACATATATTTTTTTGGAATCATTTGCAACCATTACATACACCCTTCTTCATTCAAGCTATTACAAACTCATCATCGAAGGAATGGTTTTGAAATCTTCTTAAGCATTATCACATCTATTCTAATATCACTTCAAGGATACCCATGTGGCCACCACTATGCACCAAGGTCATGGATAAAAAGAAGGAACATTGAACCTTATCAGAAGAAGATAAAATTATTTACAAGGTCACACACATCTTAGAAGGAGCACCACACGAAATAGTTGTTGCAAATAGTGCTTGATGTCCACATGGGTAAGTGACAACAAAGGAGGTTTTTTCAAGAGAAGGTTAACCATTGCTTTTGACAATAGATATTGCATCCTGGAGTGTCATAGATTTAGATATTAGAATACCACATAGTGAAGCAAACACATAGTAAGGAAATGAAGTGCCTTGACTAGATTGAAGAGAAGTTGACCATCCTAAGTGGAGTAAGAGCACCCTTTTTTCAAAGCAAGTCTGATTATAGCATTAAGGAAGGAGCGCCTAAAATATTAAAGGTATTTTATTACTTTTGGAATTTATTTATGCTAATTAGGAGTTATAAGGATTAAAGGAGAATTATTATCTAAGGTTAAAAGTATTTTATTGGAGAGATAAGACTTTTGGAATATTATTTAAACCTTAGAAATCTAAATATTTCCATTGAAGATTATTTTGAGAATTGAAGTATTTATTTTTTGAATTTTTGTAATATTGAACATTTGAGTTTACAAAACAAGTTTAAATATTTACAATTTGATGAGTTTGGAGAAATAAGTTTAAATATTTACATTAAATTAGGAATACAAAACTTGCAAATACTATTTTTAGAGTTTCTAAATTTCTAGAGCTGGAATTATAAGGAATCCAACATCAACATAGTTTTAAGAAATTTAAAATTGAAGAATTATATTATTGAATTTGGGAGATAAAAGGACTTCTACAATGGAACATTAATTTTAAAAATAGCCATAGATTCTAAATTTCATTAATAGTGAGATATAAGGAGTTCTATATCAAATTTAAATCATTGAAATTTAGAAAATTAAATATTTGAAAATTGAAAGAAGCTTTTATAACATTAATAGAAAGTTGGAAATTGTAATTAAAAATTGTCTCTTGCTCTAATTTATGATACATTAGAAATCCAACTAAAAGGCTTACAAGATAGAAGGTATTTTACAAAACTTGAAAAACTAAAAAGATCTTGTAAAGTTTGATCACATACTTTAAACTAGGGAGATATAAGGTAGTCAACATAAAAGGAATATGACAAAGAAAAATCTAATAAAAATAAAATAGGTGATCAAAAACTAGAAATAAGAACAAATATACATTCAAGAAGTCCAAGGAAAACAATTAGACATTCAAGAAATTTCAGAAATATTGGAAAGATTAAAATGTCATTCACAACACTTGATAGAAGATACTGAAAAGGATTCATCAATAAGAGAAAAGAGTGTCTTACAATCAATGTTAAAAGAAATCAAAAATGAAAATTTCTCAGCACTTAGCAATTATCTGAATGGAAGGCTTGATGAGACATATAAAGATTCTAAAAATAGTTTCATATTACCTAGTGCTATAGGAGACCTGATATATATGGCATTAATTTCTAATGAAGTTCTAAAAGATAAGAATAGAAGACAAGAAAACATGATTAAATATTTGAAGAGCAAGTTTATTGATGAAACAAATGCTTTGAACAATAGACTTGTTGATATTACTAGTGAAGTAGAAAAAAGGGAATATTCAATACTTCAAAAATACATGAAAAGTGTTCTTAATGATGCTAATGATTGTTATGAAGATTTTTTTACTGTACCTATTAATCTATGGAGAACAATCTGCAAAGTAATTATTACTCTTAATATTTCTAAGATGAGAAAACAAGTTAAGGTTGAAGAAGTAGATAACAAAGTAATGATGAAATATACTTCCTGTGATACAAATGACTTTAAGACCTATGATGATAGATTCATGTTGCAATACTATGGAATCAAAACCATTGATGATTGATGCATGTTGTGATAATATCAATATAGTTCAAAAAGGAAAAGATGCAAATTATGATTCTTGTCAAAATGAAAGGAAATATTATGATGCAAGTAATGACACTAATGATTTAGAATCCATGACTAATATAAAACCTATTGCAAAGATTGATGTTATATGAGATACAAGTGATTTGAATACAGTTCATGATTGTTCAAGAAAAGCTTATGCTATTAGAATTGATGAAGGCATAGATACAAATGATGATAGAGATAGTGATGCACATAATTATATTGATATTGACAAAGATCATTCTAATGATTGTATTGGTCATTTTGAAAAGCATACTAAAGGATTTGGTTCAAATTTGATGAGATATAAAGATACAGGTTTAGAAAAACATGAACAGGGAATAAAAGAACCAATTGCACCAAAAATTAGCTCAAAGTATGAAGGTATTGGATATACAGATTAAAACAACAATAATGAGCAGGGAACTAAATCAATGACAAGAATTGATGGGAATAGTTGTAATGAAGGATAGAATGGTCAAAGGGATTTGAGAACAAAAAATAGATGTAGTCATTATAGCAGATATGGGCACAAGATAGAGAGATGTTGGAATCTCCAAAGTTGTAAAATTTGTGGAGGAACCAATCATTCTCAAAGATATTATTGGTACAAAGAAAATCATTTTTTAATGGATATACACAATGACAAGAAACATCATTAATGGATTTTTCTTAAATATATTTCTCAAGATATAGAGATGGACACAAGAAAGTTATGAACTTCTTTTACAATAGAATTAGAAGAAAGATAGTAATAGTGCCAAAGTTTAAATACAAAGTCAAGCAAAAATATGAAGCTCAAGAAAAATATCAAATGCAAGATCACTTATATGAAGATCCATATTTAATACTAAAGTCTCAAATAACCAAATAATGTTATATAGGGGGGTGTTGGAATATATTACATTATTTGGTACATGTCAATGTACCACCATGGGTACATGTTTAGATTAGAATTTAAGTATTTACTTTATGCAAAGGAATAAATAGATAAGTATGTGCAATGTTGTAAATGTGCATGTTGTCAACATGTACATGAGTCCTTTAGAATATTAAGATAAAGTGTCTTTATTTAGGTGTGCATGTGCAGAAGTTTCTATCATGTAGAATTCACATTTATCCTTAGAATAGAAATATGGAGAGTCATAAAAATATAGAAGGTCAATATTCATAGCCATCCAAGAGTCATTGTAGAAATACTATTTATACATGTTATAGCCTTGAGTTATGTGTTACTTATTTGATACATACAAAGTGAAGAACACAAGCTTATACTAAGAGGGGGGTGAAGAGTATAAGACCACTTTTTACTTTTCTTTCCCAATAAATATTATTCAATGTAAATATAGCAGTATAAAAAATAGTAATCAAAGAAATGCATAAAACACCACACACAATAGAGACATCAATTTAATGTGCTCACCCAATGTGGGCTACTCCACGGAGAAAATATTTCACTAAAATTTTCTCAATCAATCTCTTGGAAATCCTTTCCCTATTACAATATTTATGGACCTCTATCCAAAGGAGACACCAATCCCCTAATCAAGTTTGTGGATATCTATCCATAGGAGAACTCCTTTATCCTTAGCTCTAATTGGTGATCTTCTAGAAGAACTATTGCTCCCACTGCTCTGGCTAATGGATCTCTATCCACTGAAGATACCTATCCTCACTGCCTTGGTTTATGGATATCTATCCATTGTATATTTTCGTCCTCTATACTCTATTACCTCCAAATATTTGTCTCAAATATCTACTAAACATAGTCCTTCGATCTAGCACAAATATGCTCAATCTCTATCTCTGGTCTGGAACAAACCTGTCCTCAATTTTTCCTATGATTTGCACTAAACACAGTCCTTCAGTCTAGCACAAATTTATCGTCAATATTTGTCTTTTGATCTGCACTAAACATAGTCCTTCGGTCTAGCACAAATTTTTCCTCAATCTCTATCCTCAAGCCTTAACACAAAGCTTCTCTCAATTACAAATCAACTCTGCTAGATCTGCCCCAAACCTTAACTCAAGGTTTGAACGAATAAATCAATCAAATCTGCTCACAATTATACTTAAATACTTGTATAAAATCTACCTTGTAATTTTCCACAAAAGCTCACACTAATCTATCCATAAGTCCTCTCTAGAACTTTTCCAATCTACTCAAAAAGTCCTCACTAGAACTTGTCCAACTCTGCTCAACAAGTCCTCACAAGAACTTGTCCAACTCCACTCAACAAGTCCTCACTAGAACTTATTCAATTTTGCTCTCAATCTGTATTGTAAGCTTCCATAAAATCTCACACAAATTTTTCCACAAGTCTTATCAAATACTTACCTTAAATCTGCTCAACAAGTCCTCACTAGAACTTGTTCAATATCATAGAAACATAAAGAGAATTGTTAGAGACTCAATATGCTTCACATTCACTTCAATACTCAATCACTTTCAATCACTCTTCTATCACATAAACATATAGAGAATTGTTAGAGACTCAATATGCTTCACATTCACTTCAATACTCAATCACTTTCAATAACTCTTCTATCACATAAACATACAGAGAATTGTTAGAGACTCAATATGTTTCACACTCATCAACACTCAACCTATTTCTCAAATCAATTTAGAATATAGAACAATTTGTTTCATACAACTTTAACTATCATTTCACACATCCACTTGACTAGGCTTTACCAAATCTACTCAACAAATCACTTCAATTAAATAGTCCTTGCTCACAAACCCTTGTCCAAGCATATGAAAATTCACTCAAAATATTTCCAACAATTCTTATCAACCAATCTCACATAACAATGATAGTCATGTTCTTTCCAAACCCTAGTTCAATTTTTTCACTCAATTACTCACTTCAACAACAATGCTTATAAAACAATCTTCACATAACAATGATACTCATGATATTTGCAAACCATAGTTCAAGTTCCTCGCTTAAACAATCACTTCAAAAATAATGCTTATCAAACAAGATGCATAGCATTCACTTCATAATGGCTCAACAACTCAATAAGGAAACCTAATCAAATCATTTCACTCCAAAGTTGTTTTCCAGAAAACTAAACAATCAAATCAGCCATGGAATAATATGCCCATACCTTTTTCTTTGATGTAGAATGATCTTCAAAAACCTAGTTCAATCATCACAACTTTCTTTGCCAAGTATAAAGGGTTAGATGACAAGAATTATCACCCTAAATTTTTTTACAATTTACCTAAAACACAAAGATAAATTAAATCCCAAATATACCTTATTGCTCCATCTCAATAATAAATTTCAACATCATAAATTTCATCAAAAGCCTCTACAAAAACATAACACAATTTCTACTTATAACTCCTTTCTTAAATTGCACTCATCAAATAAAATAATTTATAAAACAATGCAATTTATTCTTCTAAGGTAAAAATTAATTACCCTAGTTTTTACTTTATCAAAAACAACTTTTAACCACCCAGGTGTTGTAGGTGAGTTGGAGAGGAGAGGGCAATACTCCAAGGGAGGTCCCAGGTTCAAATCTCCACCCTACCAAAAATCTGAATTGGGTATCCAAAATCCAATTGATAATGTTGGTACGGGCAGGGTCGGGTGCGACTCCCGGGTGACTTTGACAGTGTAGAATCCCCTGTTCATGGTCTCTCAGACCAAGGCGGCCCTCGCAAGGGGTTTTTCGCTTTAAAAAAAAAAAAAAAACTTTTAACCATGCCCAAAAATCACTTTAACATATAGGTAAATAATTCAAATTAATTACCACATTATACCTCCCAATTTACTCACAACAACCTTAGGGCAAAAAAAATTAAATAATAAAGTGTAACTTTGCCCTTAGTGGGTTTTGAACCCACGACATTGCCTCCTCAAGTGCCTTAGCCGTGGCCTTGGCTGTCATGTGAGCTAAGTGATCATGTGGGAGCTAAACTCCCCACACACTCCTTATTCCTTCTGCTAGAATCGAAACCAAAAACAAAAAGGGGCCTCCAAAAACTATTATTTTCGAGTTTTGAACCCATAACCTCCCCTCTACAAACACTAAGCACTTGCCACCTGTGCTAGCCATCGGATGGTTCTAGAACCCAAGTGCCTTGTCTTTTTCAACGTTCCAAACTTTTGGATAAACGCAGTGCACAAATTCCTCTGTCTTATCCTCCACGAAATGCAACACATTTTCAAATTCGAATCTATTTACTCTTGTCCTTAGCAAGGCAATATTTATATTGCTAATTGCATTGCTTTGTTATTTCTTCCAACACATCGACGGAGTGGTTTTCGACTTGCACTTCAGTGGGGTAACCTTTGAGTTAAACCATTTCAAATAAATAAATATTTATTTATAAAATTTAAATTCAATTTGAATTTAAATATTTATAAAATAAATATTTAAACCTTCCTTGGACTTTTTAAAAAGCCTCCTTGGGTTTTTATGAAAACATTTTATTTCGTCTAACCATGGTTTTAATTAAAACCTTTTATTTTGCCAGTCCATGGTTTTTAATAAAATCTTTTATTTTCCAATCCATGGTTCTAATAAAAATCTTTTACTTATGCTTCTTATAATATGAAAAATGAATATTATGAAGCTCTTTTGCCATCAACCTTTTGCATTGTTTCTTTTGAAATTTTGGTATCAATGGTGGTTCACTCCTTGGCATTAATGACAACCTCATGCCTTGACATAAATGACAACTTTATGGAATCAAAATGTCTAACAATCTCCCCCTTTGTCATTGATGGCAACCCAATAACTTTTTACCATTTCCTTGACCTTTTTATTCTGCTCCCCCTGATCAATGCTCTCTTCTTAAAACAAATATCTCCCTCTTACTCAAATAATAAATCTCTCCCCCTTACTCAAATATCTCCCCCTTTGACATCAATGGAAAAGGGTCATCTTTGGGGCTCGGGGCTAAGAATGAGTCTCTTAGCTTAGCCCCTCCCCCATATCCTCTTGAGGTGATTAATTCTAGGGTGGGAGTATTTCTTCTCCCAGCAAGCACCGATCTTTACCTTTATCCTCTTTCCTTCTCATCTGATCCTTTTGATTTATTTGACTGTTCCTATTTATATCAATATTCCTATTCCTATTCCTATTCCTATCCATGTCAATGTTCCTATTCCTATTCCTGTTCCTTTTCATGTCCATGTTTGATTCTAGAATGTCTGTTCTACACCACTTTGTTGTGTATTTGTCATTATTGCACTTATAACACTTAATGTTATTATTCCTTGGAGTTCCAGATATCTTAGGATTTCTCCTAGTGAATCCATATCTCTTTCTGTCATGAACCCTGCAATTCATTTCCTTGTGACCAAACTGATTACATGAGAAGCAATACCCATGGAAAAGTTATTTGTTCCTGAAGTTCCCATATTCTTGTTTTTCATGTGTCCTCCACTGTGAGGCCATGTGCCCAAATCTGACATGAGAAATATTGTCCATTGAATCTTCCTTGTCTTGACCTCAATGGTCTCTTAGCCTTTCTTAACCTATTCTGATTGTTGTTCCATTTTTTTCTTCTTTGTGCATTGTTCCTTTCCTTGTTGAACTTTTTGTTGTCCAACTCATACTCAAAAGTCTCACTTTCTCTTTCACTGTCTTCTTCTAAATTTTCTTATTCTTCTTCAAAACTTGAGGTTGACTCTTTTTCTTATTTATTTTGAGCTTGTTCAAAACCAATACCTATTTTTTTTGTTGATATTCTTTGTATCTTGATCATATTATCCACAATATTTGAGCTCTTCCCAAACTTGTGTAGCTTATCCTTGGATTTTTATAAATATTTCCCCAGTACGGCTACTTCTTGTTCTAATATTTCACATTCTAAGACTTTTGCTTCTAACTTATATTTGAACTTATTTGTCTTAGCCATTGATCTATCTAAATCCTCTAGAAGCATTCTTATCTCTTTATCACATTCTTGAAACTGAAATTCCAATTTAGAGTTTTGCTTTCTTACCCTTTTTACTATGTCAAGGGCATATATAAGTTCTGCTTTCTTTTTTTTATTCTTCCTCTATTTTTTTGCCTTTGATAACATATTCATTCTTTTCTAACTTGTCTTATATAGGATCTTCTTCTTCTTCTTCTAGTGCCATTAGAAGATTCTCTTCTGGTCCTTCTAGTGCATCCTCATATTCATCATCACTAAAACTGAAACCATTCTTTGTACAACTATCTTCAAGATGTCCAAAATTACCACATCTAAAGCACTTGATAATTATTGGTGTCATTTTCTTAACTTCTTCTTTTTATTAAATCATAAATAGGACTTCATCTTTATTATTATCTGAAAAACTATTATCACTATCACTTGAGTACTTACTTGCCTTGTCTTCATAGTAGCTCCTCTTTCGTCTTTGAAAGAACTGCTTTCCTTGTCTACCTTGTCCATCCTTACCTTTATTTTGGTGCCTGTATCTTTTTGATTCCATGTTCCTGTGATCCTATTTTTCTTCATCATTGTTGTTTTTAGCTTCTTGACAATCAGTTGCATAGTGACCATAATTTCCACAATTGAAACATCTAATAGATTTTGTATCTTTAAATATTCTTGAATCCTTATTCCTTCTGCAATAATTATCTTCTTCATCATTGGATGACTCATTTCTTGAGTCTGACTTTTTGTCCTTTGTCTTCTTAATTTCATTGAAGGCTTCTTCCTTCTGGTAATTAGGTTATTTTTTTCTTAACTCAAAATCTATAAGAATACAATGGTACACATATCTCTTGTCAAAGAATCACCATCCTTTGCTTCTTCTATAGATGAAATATTTTTACTAAATCTTGTTGGAAGAAACCTTAAGATCTTATAACAAACATATGATTCATCCACATTAAGTCCAAGTCCTTGCATAGCATTAACAACCTCATCAACTCGAAGTAGATAAGTACTAATATTTTCCTCATCCTTCATTCTTAACTCTTCAAATTGTGCTTTGAGATTTCCTATCTTTGCCTTTTTGACACCTTTATCTCCTTCATATATACTTTGAAATTTATCCCAAATTTCTTTTATATCTTTACAATGCATAACTTTTATTGACTCTGTTCTATGCAAACCTCTCAAAATTGCATTCATTTCTTTTGAATTATAATGTTTTAGAAGTTTACCTTCCTTATATGTAGGTGGATCAACTAGTGATATGTATCCATTTTCAACTACTTCCCAAATTTCATTTTCAAGTACCATCAGGTAAATCTTCATTCTCATACTCCAGTATATATAATCACTTTCATCAAACACTGGTTCTAAATTATCTGATGATCCATTATTAGAATCCATTGTGTTCTTAAAAGCTTTTCCTTCAAGTTATTAAACTCTTCTAAAGGAATCCTCTCTGATACCTATTGAAGAACACAAGCTTATACTGAGAGGGGGGTGAATAGTATAAGACCACTTTTTACTTTTCTTTCCCAATAAATATTATGTAATGTAAAGATAGAAGTATCAACAACAGTAATAAAATCAATGCATAAAATACCACACACAATAGAGACACCAATTTAATGTGGTTCACCCAATGTGGGCTACTCCACGGAGAAAATATTTCACTAAAATTTTCTCAATCTATCTCTTGGGAATCATTTCCCTATTACAATGTTTATGGACCTCTGTCTAAATGAGATACCAATACCCTAATCAAGTTTGTGGATCTCTATCCACAAAAGAAATACTTTCTTCTTAGCTCTAACTGGTGGTCTTCTAGAAGAATTTTTGCCCCCACTACTCTGGCTAATGGATATCTATCCATTGAAGACACCTATCCTAACTGCCCTGGATGATGGATCTCTATCCACTGGAGACTATCATCCTCTATAATTTATCACCTCCAAAGCTTTATCTTAAATATGTACTAAACATAGTCCTTCGGTCTAGCACAAATTTGTGCAATCTCTATCTCTGGTCTAGCACAAACCTATCCTCAAATCTACACCAAACTCTATCCTCTGATATACACTAAACACAGTTCTTTGATCTAGCATAAATTTATCCTCAATATTTATCCTCAATCCTTAACACAAAGCTTGACTCAATCACAAATCAACTATGCTAGATCTACCACAAACCTTAACTCAAGGTTTGAACAAATCAATCAATCAACTCTACTCACAAGTCTACTTAAAGACTTATCTCAAATCTGCATTGTAAGCTTCTATAAAAGCTCACACTAATATTTCCACAAGTCCTCTCTAGAACATGTCCAATATGATCAACAAGTCCTCACTAGAACTTGTCTAACTCTGCTCAACAATTTCTCACTAGAAATTGTCCAACTCTGATCAACAAGTCCTCACTAGAACTTATTCAATTCTGCTCTCAATTTGTATTGTAAGCTTCTACAAAATATCACATAAATCTGTCCACAAGTCTTCTCAAAGAATTACCTTAAATATACTCAACAAGTCCTCACTAGAACTTGTTCAATATCATAGAAACATAAAGAGAATTGTTAGAGAATCAATAAGCTTCACATTCACTTCAATACTCAATCATTTTCAATCACTCTTCTATCACAGAAACATATAGAGAATTTTTAGAGACTCAATATGTTTCACACTCATCAACACTCAACCTCTTTCTCAAATCAATTCAGAATATAGAACAATTTGTTTCATAGAACTTGAACTATCACTTCACACATCCACTTGACTAGGCTTTACCAAATCTACTCAACCAATCACTTCAATGAAATAGTCCTTGCTCACAAACCCTAGTCCAAGCATATGAACACTCACTCACAATGTTTTCAACAATGCTTATCAACCAATCTCACATAACAATGATATGCATGTTCTTTCCAAATCCTAGTTCAAGTTCTTCACTCAATTACTCACTTCAACAACAATGCTTATAAAACAATATTCACATAACAATGATACTCATGATCTTTGCAAACCCTAGTTCAAGTTCTTCACTTAACCAATCACTTCAACAACAATTCTTATCAAACAAAATGCATAGCATTCACTTCACAATGGCTCAACAACTCAATAAGGAAAACTAATCAAATTCTTTTCACTCCAAAGTTATTTTCCAGAAAACCAACCAATCAACTCAACCATGGAAGAATATGCTCATACCTTTTTATTTGATGTAGAATGATCTTCAAAAACCTAGTTCAATCATCACAACTTTCTTTGTCAAGTACAAAGGGTTAGATGACAAGAATTATCACCCTAACACTTTTCACAATTTACCTTAAACACAAAGATAAATTAAATCCCAAATACACCTTATTGCTCCATCTCAATAATAAATTTCAACATCATAAATTTCATCAAAAGCCTCTTATAAAATATAACACAATTTCTACTTATAACTCCTTTCTTAAATTGCATTCATAAAATAAAATAATCTATAAAACAATGCAATTTATTATTCTAAGGTAAAAATTAATTACCCTAGTTTTTACTTTATCAAAAACAACTTTTTACAATGCCCAAAAATCACTTTAACATTTAGGTAAATAATCCAATTTAATTACCACCTTATACCTCCCAATTTACTCACAACAACCTTAGGGAAAACAAAAATTAAATAAAAATTTATACCTTTGCCCTTAGTGGGTTTTGAACCCACGACGTTGCCTCCTCAAGTGCCTTAGCCACGGCCTTGGCTACCACGTGAGCTAAGTGATCACGTGGGAGCTAAACTCCCCATGCACTCCTTATTCCTTCTACTGGAACCAAAACCAAAAATGAAAAAGGGGCTTCCCAAAACAACTGTCATTGGGTTTCGAACCTGTAATATCCCCTCTGCAAACACTAAGCACTTGCCACCTGTGCTAGCCACCAAATGGTGCTATAACCCAAACGCCTTGTCTTATTCAATGCTTCGAACTTCTGGATAAATGCAACACATGAATTCCTCTATCTTCTCCTCCATGAAATGCAACACATTTTCAAATTTGAATCTATTTACTTTTGGCCTTAGTAAGGAAATATTTATATTGCTAAGTGCCTTGCTTTGTTATTTCTTCCAACACATTGGCGGGGTGGTTTTCGACTTGCACATCGGTGGGGTAACCTTAGGGTTATACCATTTCAAATAAATAAATATTTGTTTATAAAATTTAAATTCAATGTGAATTTAAATATTTATAAATTAAACCTTCCTTGGACTTTTTAAAAGGCCTCCTTGGATTTTTATGAAAACCTTTTATTTCGTCTAACCTTGGTTTTAATTAAAACCTTTTATTTTGCCAATCCATGGTTTTTAATAAAACCTTTTATTTGCCAATCCATGGTTCTAATAAAAACCTTTTACTTATGCTTCCTATAATATCAAAAATGAATATTATGAAGCTCTTTTACCATCAACCTTTTGCATTGCTCCTTTTGAACTTTTGGCATCAATGGTGGTTCACTCCTTGGCATTAATGACAACCTCATGCCCTCACATCAATGACAACTTTATGGACTCAAAATGTCCAACACAAAGCTAATGTACTATATTCATGAGCTTTCATTAATGGCTATTTCATGATTTATTTTAGAATTTTCTCATGTTATTTACATGCTTATTAGTTAACCATTATCATAGATATAACATTGCATGCTTATTTCATTACTTGTGGTTGCATTTACTTTAAGTTTATAGCCTCAAAAGCTAACGATCATTTGCTTGAAAACCACATTTATCCTTTTATTTCTCAACTATAGGTATCTACCTTACATGTTATGACCCCACATAATTAGAAATCAATATTGATTTTTTAATGTCCTTAAGTGTGTCTTATCCTAGTTTCCATAATTATATATATGAATTATCGCAAGCACTCAATACAAAATTATTTGATCTCATACTATATTCATTTGATCATAATGAGTTATATGTAGATTCGTTTATATTTGTATCTTTTCATTAGGCACCATAATCCAAGATTCCTATATACAACAATAGCAATCTCACTTCAAGTGACCCTTAATGTTATAAATATCCCATCACATTTCACTCCAATCACATCCTACATGTATTGTACCTTTGTTATAAGTTCTCTTAAATTTGATTCTTTTTTGTCTAGCTTCCCTTTATAAATTTGTTGTGGGTGTCATTCAAATCTAATGTTATTCAAACTCCCTCATATTTAACTTCTATTTATTATAGACATATTGTTTATTTTAGTTTTCATTATTCTTATATCATCCTTGGATAATCCTTAAATATAATATTTGTAAAAAACAAGCATGATTTAAAATAACACATCTAGGGTAATGTCGATATACCTACTTATGTGGCATACAAACTTACTAAGCATTATTCTCTCAAATATATTTTTCTTTATAATAAGAGATACTTATCTTCAAAATTATTGATAAAATCTTGTTACCATTCAAAATTAATCATTCATTGCATACTAGAATTAGGTATGTTGTCTATGTTGATAATTTTCCTAGAGTAATAGAGTTCACATCCTTACTCTAGAACCTTTTCAAATTTTATCATCATCAAAAGTAAATTCTAAGCCAAAATAAGCAAGGGATCACAAGTACATAAAATATAATATTCATAAATGCCACAAAGATATTTATATACCAATCTTATTTAAAATATAATAAAAACTTAATGGCATAGGTGATCCATAGTAAATTATATAGAAGATAATGAACCCTATTCGAATCCTTTGGGTTTGTTCATCTATTTTTTCACTAGGTAAATCATGTGGATTTGTTTCTTAAACATTATCTTGTTTTATTCAAATGATAGAATCTCAACTAGTTAAATTCCTTGACATTCAAAGAGTAGGCCCAGGTTTAAATCTTGTTAAAAGATACATGCATAATTACCAAGTTTTTGAAATACCCCTATGTGTTCATGATGCAATAAGGGTGGTGCTTCTTTCAATCTCATAAAGTGTTGTCTTGTTCTAAGTTTTAATTGCAATCATTTTGGTACATATGATGATACAAATTGGATTGTTGACATTTTCTAATTCTAAAAATTTCCTTCTCTTTTAGTATATTATTAAATTCTAAAATTTATTCATGATCTTAATTTAGATATATGATTATATATTGTCTAAGTTTTCAAACATTAATTTTTCATAGATGTTTTAGTTACTTTGTTTTATAATTTTTCAAAGCTTGATTGAGTTAAATGTGATTGCTAGGCTATAAATGTATTTATAATAAATAATATGGTAATGTCCATAAGAAAAACATAATTGGATGTTTTGCACTTAATATTAAAATATATTATGATAAATTGATTTGGATTTGTTCGATTTTTTTCCATGTTTTCAATTCACCTTCATAGAGAATGATTAGGGTGATAAGGCTATAAAATAATAAAATTATATAATAAATTATCTTGCACTATTCTCAAGCCTACTTGTTTGACATTCTACCATTTAGTTTCTAAGTTACAAAAGGTCTTATAGCTTTCATAAATTCTTTTGTTTCAATTCTTGTGTTTCACTTTAATTATTGAATATTTATGTGATTTGACTTGTTCAAGATGATTATTAAAAAAGGACCATAGAGGTAAGTGGTTATTTGTATATTTTATATTCACAATTGTAATTTTATCAACATTACATTAGCAAAATTGATAATCAATAGATTGTGCACCATTCAATTTATTTAGAAGTAAATATGTAGTTGGATAGATTGTGCACCTTTCAATATATTTGGAAGTGAAGATGTAGTTGGATATTTACGAGAGTAAACCCCCTTCTTGTGCATGCTTTTTTTCTCTCATAAGTAAAATTTTGTTGTGGATGCTGGTCTTCTAAAGTAAGCACAAACCAACAATACTCTCTTATAGTAGATTGATGGGTGCTCAAGTCTAGAGGTAGTTGCCCAAACCACAGTTAATCTTTATATTGTATTTGATTCTTTAACTCTCTTATAATAAATTTATGGGAGGATTAAACCACTTCAACAAAATGTTAGTGTTGTGAACACAAAGTCTGAGAATGTTCACACTCCAACCATTGTAATTTTTATTGAAGAAAAAAATTACTAATTATCACATACTAATCACATGCTACCACCATATCTAATATTTCAAAACCTACTAATCATTTTACTAAGATGATTGGCATACTTATGGAACATAATCCACATGCTTAATCTTTTTATTTATTTTACTACTATCTATATCCATATGTATTGTATTCTCTCATTTTACTTGCATCATCTAATTGTATCCACTATATAATAGTATTAGAAAAAAAAAAAACATTAAAATCAAACTAAATCAAACTATGTCCATATGTATTGTGTTCTCTCATTTTGCTTGCATCATTTAATTGTATTCACTATATATAATATTAGGAAAAAAACTTTATTAAATCAAACTCTTCA
Organism: Wollemia nobilis; assembly: GCA_028583015.1. NCBI lineage: Eukaryota > Viridiplantae > Streptophyta > Pinopsida > Araucariales > Araucariaceae > Wollemia > Wollemia nobilis. The sequence goes on from JAQPPZ010003067.1 coordinate 9,647,065, forward strand.
CAAAATACTTCGTAGCTAGTTTCAATCTAAATCTTCACCTACTTAATTTGAATCTAGATCTTCATATAAGAGGTAAAGATGGACTTATAAAACCTTCTTTCTAATTTTTTTAACAAACTAAATTCGAGAATTAAGGTTTGGATAATCATAAGAACTGTGTATGAGAATGGATGAGCCCTTAATAATTCACGGTCACGTCACTGTAAACTAAAAGTCCTGAAGTTATCTCGGTGAGTAAATGGAAATCATCAGGGTGGCCTACCTGTACATAAAAAATGGGAAAGTTTGTTTGGGAAAAGATTCTTTATTCTATCGATAAACAGCAGCGAGAATAGCAATGTGCCTGAGATTTAAACGAATGACGTCAAACATGAGGCGGGGACATGCCTATGTCATATCTTGTGACATGCACCTCCATCCTGGAAAAACAATCACTGTGGTGTTGGATGGTGTGCTATCATCCTTCGACATTCAGAAATCCATGAAGGAACGGAACGCTGTAACATGCCGCAAAAGAGGCTAAGCCGCCAAAGTACCCACATCTAATATGCCGACTTAAAATAAGATTCCCCTGCCGCCCTTCACGGCTGACGACACAGCCCCGTTGGGTTGCAGAAACATGGAATCTTTTCACCGGCGGCAGCTCATGGAACGCGGCAGCACGGCTTCTCTGACGGCAAAAGAGACGTGAGCAAGCAGTAGACAATAAGCTATCGCATTCGCCGCCCGCCGCTGGGCAGAAACTTGTTCTAGTACAATTTGAATGGACTTAACGAGGAAGCCTTTCAAATTTTATTTTAGAGATTGAAGGTTTAAATTTTATATATGATATAATGATAATAATTTTAAAAATAATTTTATTAAGATTTAAATTATTTTTAGATCTATTAAATTCTGAGGGAAGAAAGGACAGTGAAAAGAAGTCTAGGATAAAAAGTTAAAATTGTGTTGTGTAGATGTTAAAATTTACTTTATTTTTAATTAAATAATAATGAAATTAACTTTATAAATGTTAAAATCTATTTACTTTTATTAAAAGCAAGAATGTTAAAATCTATTTACTTTTACTAGAACAATTAGAAGCGAGAATGTTAAAATCTACTAAAAGTTAGAAGTACTATGTTTAGATGTTAAAATCTACTTTAATTTCACTTGAACGGCAGGAGTTGGAGTTGGAGGGGCAGTGAAGTTAACTTGGAAGATTGATGATGATAGTTCGGATGTGACGATGATTGGCAGGGGAAGGGAAGGGTGTGACAGTCTGAGAATTTTTCTGATGGTGCAAGACTGGGTTTCTGTTTTTTTCTGTTTCTGTATATTGTGTTTGCTAAAAGCGTGAGCGCGTGAGAATATGGGCGGCAATGGCCGGCGCGGCCGTGCAAATGTTTTGGTCGCACTCGACATTCCGCCGCCTGTCAGACAGACATGCTCGCTTGCACTACCCTGCCGTCGTCATCATATCGATTCCACCCACATTCCACACGCTTAGCCCGTACTAACGTAACGGCCTGGCGATTTTTTAAAATTTTGATTTTGATTGATAGTTGGTAACGGCGTTGCTTAAAGTCAGCGTAATGGGTCCTCCATTGGTCCGATGGGACCTCCAGTGGTCCATCGTGCATGGCCTCATGTTAAGATTGGGCAGGTACTTCCCTTTGTTGGGCGGTGGGAGCGTACACTTATTTTTGAAAAACTTGCTCTCTCTTTCTCTCAGTCCTGCACTTCATTTCCACGTTGTTCTAACACGGTAACACCCATCCTTTCTCACGGATATTTTGCCTCAATCAAGGATTTCCTTATGAGGGATTCGCTCCGATCAGGGATTTGACTTCTATATTTGGTCTTGGAAAAATGTATTGTAGTCATTCTTTGAAGACATTGTCGTCCTCCATAGTGCACCTAAAGTTTATTAGGTAAAATAACCCATCATGTGGAGATTGTCTATTGGACAAATATTTTACTTGACAACTATCAACTAACCTATTCCATTATGAATAGAATGTGTTTTGAATAAAAATCTCTTAAAAGAGAACCGAAGACCCTAAATACTACTGTCCCAATCCCAAACAACTAATTTATTTATAATAACCATCCCAATCAATCTTTGTCAACCAAAAATGTGGCAAAATCATTTCAACTTTAAAAAACATCATATATTGAAGAGAATTAAACCCAACACAATCAATACACATGAGAATGCATGGAAATGAAAAATTCAATCCACTTATGGGATTGAATATAATGTAAATGGCAACTCTTATCTTCCTCAAAATGCATGCATACTCTCAAATAAGGTTTGAGAAAGAGAAAGGAAAACTAAAAAATAATTTTGAAATTTTCTTTTAAAAGTTCAATTTTTTTTATCAATTATGGTTAAATTAAAAAAACATAGTTTTCCATAATTTGGTAGGAAAATTTAGGTTTTTTCTTTGTAAGTGGGATAAGTTTTGCAAAGGAAAGAATATTGAAGGATTGGGCTTGTGGAATTGAAGACTTATCAATTAAACGCAACACAGTCAATATACATGAGAATGCATGGAAATGAAAAATTCAATCCACTTGTGGGTTTGAATATAATGTAAATGGCAACTCCTATCTTCCTCAAAATGCATACATACTTTTAAATAAGGTTTGATAAAGAGAAAGGAAAACTAAAATTGAAATTTGAAATTTTCTTCTAAAAGTTCAAGTTTTATCAATTATGGTTAAATTAAAAATACATAGTTTTTCATAATTTGGTAGAAAAATTTAGGTTCTCTCTTTGTAAGTGGGATAAGGTTTGCAAAGGAAAGAATATTGGAGGATTAGACTTGTGGAATTGTAGACTTATGAATTTGGCATTAGGAGCAAATTTTGGGTGGAGATTATTCAAAAAACAAGGAAAGAATTGGGCAAAAATATTACTTAAAAAATATATAGGTTCTTTTGATGCAATGAAATTATTTAGGAAAAGAACTCTACCCAAAGGATTGTCAACATGGAACTTCATATTAGAGAGTTTGCACTTAAAGAAACATATTACATGGTCAGTCAATGAGGGAAGTTATGCAATTTTTTGGTCTGATGCTTGGTTGAAGCCTTATCCTCTTATATTTAACTCAAAATGGTAACCATTGGTTCAAGCATGCCTAGCATGTAAAGGTCCAAAGGTCAAAGACTATATTATTATGAGCAACAACTCTAGATCATGGATTCTTTTAGTAACCTAGTTGAAGGAGAGGAACTCAAACAAATTGTAGATGAACATCAAAAGATAATTCAAGAGTTTTATATATCAATTTTTACATGAAAGGATGGGTTGGTTTAGAATTTATCAAACTATGGTGGATACATGGTCAATTTGGGATGAGGATTTAGAATAATCAAAGTTTCCTTCTCCCAAATATTTTTCTTGGAAGAATGTGTGGTCATTAGAGTCTCTCCCTAAGGCCTCAACATTCCTTTGGTTAGCATTTCAAAGTAATATTCTTATAGGAGAGAGTCTATAAAGAAGAGGATATTATGGACCCTTTAGATGTGCCTTGTGTGAGAAGGATTTACAAAATTAGACCATTTACTTCTTCATTTTCCATTTTTTCATACCATTTGGGGTTAATTTTTTAAATATGGAATTATATTGGGTAGCTCCATCAACATTGAAAGAGTTGATGAAATGTTAAATTAATTATTTCAAAGCTAAAGCATTATGTGTTCTTTGGAGGAATGACCCTACCATTATTTGTTGGAATTTATGGCTTGAAAGAAATGATAGAATTTTAAAAAATAAATCTCAAAATTATGCCCAAGTTTGGAACCGTATTATTGTTTCTCTTGCAAAATGTTTACAAATATGGTGATCATCATGGGAAGTCTCAATTGTAGGAAAAAATGTGCTAATAACTTGGCTATAGGATTTGAGCATACATGGAAGAGTCATCTGCGATAATGGAATTAAAACAAAATATCTACTTCTATCTATGGTAAAAAGGCAATGTCCAAAAATTGGGTTTATCAAAATTAATTTTGATGGTGCTTCTAAAGGAAATTCAAGAAAAGTTGGTGTAGGTGGTGTACCAGCTTTTATTGAATTACTAGAGGTAATCTCTTAGTGTGAGCATATTTATAGAGAAAAAAAATTGAGTAGCAAATAAATTAGTGAATCAGTGTTGATATTCATCCCAATGAAATTCAAATTTTAGAAAACAATTGGCCAAGTGAGACTTTATCTCTTAGTTAAAAAGATGTCAAGGAGGTAATTGTGGAAACATAGCACTTCAAGGAAGTTGAAGAATATCTTTAAGAGACAAAGAAATAAAAAAAATGTGATAAAAAGGCATGCTACATAAAATGTAATATTTTGGTATTTTGATGGGAGTGGCCTTTGTAGTGATTCCTCACTACCTGTTTGTGACTAAGAAAAAATAGTGATAGTTGATGATCAAATTTTTGTCTAGCCTGAAGGAAAATGGGGCTAAAATAAGCCCTAAAAATTTGGACTTAAATGAGATTTTATTTGGTAAATTCTTGATAGAAAGATAGAGTGCCAAAAGAGTTTGTCCTTTAGGATAAGTCTCGATGTTAGATATTTTGTAATCTACGATGAAGTGTCAACAATAAAACTCCCAAGAAGTCTACGAGATGACCTAGGATGCATAAGAGATGCCAAAAATTCAAACGAACATGTCATAATCCACCTTAGCAAGACTCATTTATGAGATGGACTATGTATTGATTTAATTATTCAATGCTTAGTATTAATTGCAATATGGATGTTTTATTTGGAATTATTGCTTTGCTTATATTTTATAAGAATATGGTACTATTGATTCTATGCATGGTTGCAGGATTAGGTACTCTCATAGGTGGACAAGAAAGTTGGTCATAGGGAACAAGAGACCATATATAAAAGGGAAATGATGATGATGACTTGTTCATAAGCAACTCAGGATAATACCCTTCATGTAGGTGCATTGTATTTTGCTTATGCTCATGTTTGAATCATTGGACTAGGAAGTTGCTTGCAATGAGTCTCCTTAAAGTAGGTCGGTGATAGCTTAAACTATCTTAAAAGAGGCTGCCCACTTATGGATAAAACAATGGTGTGAAACATTGAGGGAATGCATTTATAATTGTTATGACATGTTAGATATAGATTGACTTATATATTAGTTTTCATGAAAATATTAATTAGCTTATGATATTAAGCTTTGGATAAAATTAAGGTTGGTTTGAGTAATCCTTAAATCAAAGAATTTGGTCCTAATGTTTGGATTAGTTTTTAATAATAACCTCAAGCTAATGTTAGGACTCTTCCTAATTATTGGCTTGTGTGTTTATGAAAGTAGTGAATATTCCTATTGTTTTAGTATGAGAAGAAATAAAAATAACTATTAGTTGTTTTACCTATGCTAAACCTTTATATTATTTAAGGGCATCCTTGTTGGCTTGTTGTAAATAAATACAATGAGTTATGGATATTAAATAAGAGAGTTATTTTATAATTAAGTTTTTTTCCTCTCTCTCTTTTTAAGGAGGAAATGCGAGTGGATATGGGAGTTATAGTAAGATCCCATTTCTTTCTCTTGAGTGTTTCATGAGGAATGCGAATGGAGGTATTGATGGGGGCGCATTGAAGGGAAAGAATATTTTTTGGGTTTTGCTACTTGGAAGAGGTTGTTAAGGATGAAAAAGCATGTGTAGATAAGGTGGTGAATGATAGCTTAAGAAAAAGGAGAAGGACATTGGCTCTTGTTTCTTCTTGGTTGGTGTTAGCACCTAAGGAAGGTATTTTTACATAGCCTGCTTGATATAAATGGATGGTTTGTGTTGTATTATTTTTACTTGCACCCTTAGCTCTTGTGTGGCTTTCTAGTTGGTTTAAGCTTTGATTTTTATATTTGATGCATATTTTTCTCTTCTTTGAATGACTCCTTATGCAGCTATGAGGTACACCTTTATTCTTAGTTCTATGTACTCAAGTTTTGATGTATTCCTTGCTTAAGCCTTTATGTTATTTTATGATTGTTTGCTTTGGCTTGAATGTTGGATGGTTGGGTGATGCTTGTTGCATTTCTATGCATCGTTGCTTTTCACTAGTGTGGTAAGACTTCACTATCCAAGCATCTTCCCATTGGAAAACCTTGGTAGCATGTTGTCTCTATTGGTGTGTATCTTGTCCTCTTGTGCAACGTAAGGGGGAAGAGCAATCCTAGTTGCTTCTTTTTTAATTTTTCCTTTGACATATTAATTTTTACTTGTCTTTGGCCTTGTTTTCATTGTACTCTTTAAGCTTATCATGGAGTTTTGATGCCTTGCTTGATGTAGCTAAGATCATTTCTTAGAGTGTCATGGCTGCCTATATCTTCTATACAGTCTAGTTGGTTGATCATGGTGTTGTGAGCACTTTGAATCTTTTGTTTGCTTAGATTAATCAAATTAAGGTTAATATCATTTTATATAAAGGTTTCTTTAGAATTCTTAATATTATATAGTTTTATTTATTAGGAATTGAACCTTCTAGGATGTATTAATCTAATGTTGATTAATTGGAAAAGGATTCCCCTACTTATTAAATCTGGTGTTTTATTATTTAGATTATTTTAAAATCTAAGGAAGGTAATCTAGAGTTTTTATGAAATGATCCTTTGTTTTGTGTATTACTCTTTATGGATTAATAAATGTATCTTAGGTTCCTTAGTGGCTTATATTGAAAGGAATTATGGAGTTCCTTTGCGGCTTTCTTTGGATTAGGAATTTATGGGAATTCCTATGTAAAGTTGGATTGTTACACTTTAAAAAAAGTTACGTTTGGAATTAAATTATTATGGAAATAATTTTGGGAAAAGAAGTATGGGATTATTTATTGCCTTTTGTTTTCTATGCATTTACATATTTAAAATAATCATAGAGTGATGCATACATATTCTTTATGGAGTTGTCATGATCCCTTTTACCCACCTTTTTGCTATGGAGAGCAAGGAAGTTGTTGATGGAAGTGGAGGGTAGGTCATTCTTTTTAGATATGTTAGTAGATTATTTTCTAAAATCTTGTGGAAGGATTAAGTTGTAAATCCCTCTTAGAGAAAGAGGATTAACGTAATAGAAAAATTGATATTGTCTATGTTTTCCTTGCAAGCTTTGATTATGTAATGGATAAGTTTTTTGTTCCTATATTTTTAGATGGATTTTTTAGCATGTTTTTTTAGCTTTGTAGAGAGAGAGAGAGAGTTACTTGCTTACTTATTATTGTTCTCTTTTGGTTTGGGGGCTCACTTGTTACCCTTATCTAAAAACTCTCTATATTAACCTAAGCTTGAGGTGGTTGCAAGAAGGTAACACCTAGGTCCTATGTGTCCATGGAAAAGCTATCATATCGAGTGGTAAGTGCTTGACCTACCCATTGCAGATATGGGGTGGTAAAGCATTGAAGACAATAGTTCACTACAGAGGTGCAACTAACCAAATTCATAGGCAATATGTCAAACGAATCAACATAGACTAATGTATGCTTGGCAAGGGAAATGGCATTCCCCCTTTATCTAAATATTGAGAAGAGATAACCCTAATGCTATGGTCAAGATGTATTGAATTCATGAAGAATGCAAAAAACATGGTGTGACCATTAGAGCATCATTTATGTCATAGAGGTATATAAGATAAACCCCAATAACTACATGAGTGTGGCCTCTTCTGTCCAGTTGAGTGACATTTGCAACATTACAGACTCAAAATGTGGTTATGCCTAGTCTTTATTTAACCATGGATACTACTTGGAACCTTGTCTAGGTTCTTTTATTTAAAAAAAATCTTTCTCTTGGGTTGTTCAGTTTAGAGTTGTTATAGTTGGTATCAGAGCTCTAGGTTGTAGGACTAGAAGATTCCTTTGAGGGGAACTTACGATTGGATAGACTTGTTGGATTACTTTAGGAAGAAATAATCTTCCTTTGGTGATGGTATTTGTAGGCCCAAAATAGCTACATCCTTAGAAAAATTTTGAAAATATTTTCTAAGGCATGAAGATGCTCCCAATCGCTCAACATACAATGTATTTTCCAATGGCACAGCGCAGGATGTTCCATACCACTGGCAAAGTAGCTAAATTTGTATTGCAATCACTTCAGCAGAGTGACATATGATATATTTGCTAAGGTAGAAAGAGATTTTCCCAGCTTCTCTACACTTAGTGTATTTCATAGCGATACAATGACATGTTCCATGTCGCTATCAAACTAGGTCAAAGCTAACATCATCATTCTCTAATGAGCGGTCCAATGCACATTATCCAATCTATGTAAATAAGTGGCTAACGTTTGATGTGTTCCAAGCCACTGAGGTCCACGTTCATTTTAGAGAAGATCATAACACATGCTTCACACCGCTTGTTGAAGGGATAGAAATATTTGAACAAGGTAGCGGCACAGCGCAAAGTTCTCCTAACATTATTTTACATTATTTCCTAAGCATGGCTCTATCCTGCAGTAAACCTTGGTCAAAATTTGATGAAGCATATTCTAAGGAATCAGCTACAAATAATATGTTCTACGTCGTGTATGTGAAAGGAAATCAAATGATTTTGAGAAACAAAGGGAGCGGCATGGTGACATGCTCTATTCTACTCAAAGTGTAGTGCATTTTCAGATATGCTCCATGTTGCTGGTAAAAATAGTCAAAGCAAGTGATAAGTCTTTTAAAATATCATCCTGGCAACATGTTCTACATTGCTTATCTTCAAATTATTTCTAAGGTTTAATCATAGTCATTCGTGAATGAATCAATGGTCGATATCATGCTAACATTTTCTCAGATATACAAAAGCAAATTCTTGGCAAATGAGAACCAGTTGGTTCGAGCAGGTAGGTGAAGCATCCATGGAGACAAGAACCAAGAACTTAGGTAGTTGTATATATACAACCATATGAAGTCCCCAAGAAAGATGAATGGCTTAGATTTTGTTTCAAATGACTTGGAGCCTAACTACCATTATAGAACAAGCAAGTTGCAGAGTCGAGATACCATGGTGTGCAACATAAAGTGGATTTCTCGGACCTCAAATAAGAATGAAATAATACCACCATAACATTCTGCTAATCTAACATGGATTTATCCTTGTAATATTCCATCTTCTTCCTTCACTATAAAAACTATTAATAGAGGTAGAACCCTTGATTTTCAGGGTTAGCTCTAAAGTGTTTGCTTGCCCTACTATGTAACATATTTTACAAATTAATAGAAGGAGCATTGCTTGGATTTTTGACTCAGAAAGTATTGTCTTCAAGATTTCTATTGAGAGATTCAAGTTGTGAATCACATTTCTGCTAATGCTACTATGGTTAGTTCATTTCATTGATATTGGATTACTAGTTGTAAAGTAATTGAAATATTTTCATAGTTAAATCTATGCTTACAAGAAGTTTATTTTTGTTAAATATAGATACTAATCCATTCTACTAAATTGGATTATTATTATTGTGGATATTGAAATTACTTCTTGTTATATGTCTCTGTTTGGATTTCCTATATGAAGATTACTCTGGTTTTTTTGGGTGTTGTTGATTTCGAGTGTGGGACACTGAAAATGATTTGTTGAAAGGTTTTCCATGTGGATGCCTATGTTGTTAGCTCTATTCAACCATCATTTCACTTATAATTCCTTAACCCTAAACCCTTTTCTAAATCTATCTCTTAAACAATTACTAAGATTAATTGAGTCAACACCCTATCAGTTGACAAGAAATCAACCTACTCTAGAGGTTGGGCTAGAGCAATCTTTAGTCCATACAATGTTGAGTTTTGAGCTATGACTAGCAGGTGTAAGCCTAATCAAAAATTTGGAAGATAGACAGTCATAATATCAATTTTTGCTTGATGTCAATTCGGATCCCAACAATTTTGGCGCTCTCGATAGGACTTATTTACAAAAAACACTAGAACTTATCCTTTTTTTTGTTTTTTATATCTTTTCCTGAATGAATCAAATATTTGGTGAATTATCTTGAACTTTTTAAGCAGTGAGCAACAAATTTACCTAGCAACTCTCTGGTCTATGAAACAATAAAGTTATCCCTATAGCTTGTAGCTTTTCATGAATACTAGGTCATCTGCAAGGAATAACCCAGGATCCTTAAACTACTATTTTCTCCCCTTTAGAGGGTCTACTATCATAGGAGATTTGAATTAGTATTTTCATTCAAACAAAACTCCTCTTGAGATACATCCTGTAGTACCCCCAATGCCACCTCCAATAGGAACTACACCTGGAAACATGGCCTAAAATCAAAATCAAAATGCAAATGCAGCTCCAAATTAACCTTTGAAGAAGTATCCTAGCTAGAATATAGTTGGTCCCCTTAGACTAGCCCATATGCATGATATATCTCAGGCTGTGTATAAGTCCATTCCCATATATGATGGATCCTGTAAAATTGCATATGAACATTGCCATGATATCTTGAATCTAACAGTGATCCACAACATAAAGAATGAATATGCTATTGTCAGAATCCTAACCCTATCCTTTAGAGGGAAAATTTTACACTAGTTTAGGACCCTAGAAGACAATACCATTACATCATGGGCAGCATTAGTAGAACCCTTTGTGGAATATTTCAATGAGTTTGTGGACCCCTTTTCCCTCCTCAATCAATTTACATCCATACTAAAGCATTAGCAAGAAACCGTTTCAGACTTTAACTTGAGGTTTAGTAGGACTTGGAAGAGGATTCCACTTGAAGGTAGACCTACTTCAACCCTTGCCATCATGTATTATATTAGAGCCCTTGGATCAAATTTAGGTTTGAAAACCCAATAATTTGGATTATATATCTTTTCATATGTCTATAATGCAGTTGTCCATGCTAAAAATGGCCTCATCAATGTGGGAATATTACCCCCTAAAGTTGTATTGCCCTACTATTTGGAAACTCCCAATGTCCAAGTTCAGACAACTACATCATATTATGTGGAATTTACCTCTTTTTCATCTCCACTTCCATATATGACCCCTATTCCTCATTCGAAAGTATCGCCTGTTGCAGTTCCTTTTCTACCACTTTCTTCTCAAATATCCCAAGATTCCTTCATGCTTCTTGATATTCATACTACTTTGAAAACTCTCAATATTAATATTAAATCAATGAAAAAAGAGAGATAGAGAGATTTCAACAAATAATATTTCGTTATGTCAACAAATATCAAAGACCAAGTTCCAAAAATAGCACTGGGATCATAGTAAACATGATGCAAGAAGATCCAGAGTATTCCTCTGAAACCAGTATGGTGAATGTATGGTGTTTGGTATGCAATAATCCCCATGATTTAGAATCATGTGTTATGAACCAAAACCATGTACAGTAGGCTATGGAGAAGATGGAGAGAAATCATAAAGGAAGAGCAAGTATGCTCTAGAAACTAGATCAAATCATTGTTGGAAAAGATCTTGATGAAGATGGAACCATTTCTATCATGATGAGGTCAGGAAAGAAAACACTGCAGGTTGATCCACAAAATATGGATCAATTTTAGGTCCCATCCCAAGAGAAGAAAGACCCACATGCTCAAAGTAGTGATATATTTCCTATCCTTTGAAGAACACAAGCTTATACTGAGAAGGGGGGTGAACAGTATAAGACCACTTTTTTCTTTTCTTTCCCAATAAATATTATGTAATATATCAATGGCAATATCAACAACAACAATCAAAGCAATGCACAAATCACCATAAATAATCGATACACAAATTTAACATGGTTCACCCAATGTAGGCTACTCGAAGAAAATATTCCACTAAAATTTTCTCAACAAATCTCTTGGGAATCCTTCCCTATTACAATATTTATGGACCTCTGTCTAAATGAAACACAAATACCTTAATCAAATTAATTTATCCCTATCCATTGGAGACACCAATATTCTCAGCTGGTTTGTGGATCTATATCCATAGGAGAACTCCTCTGATCTGGCTGGTGATATTCTAAAAGAACTGTTGCCTCCACTACATTGGCTTATGGATCTCTATCCACTAAAGACTCTTGACCTCACTCAGAAGACTTGTCCTCACTGCCCTATCTAATGGATCTCTATCCACTGGAGACTTTTTTCCTCTATACTCTGTCACCTCCAAAGCTTACTCTCAGCTCTATCTCAAATCTGCACTAAACATAGTCCTTTGATCTAGCACAAATTTTCTCAATATATATTTTTTGATCTACACTAAACATAGTCATTCGATCTAGCAAAAATATGATAAATATTTATCCTCAAATTTGCACTAAACACAGTCCTTCGGTCTAGCACAAATCTTCTCAATATTTATCCTGATCTGACACAAACCTGTTCTCAAATCTGTACCAAAATCTATCCTCAAATATGTCCTCAAGACTTAACACAAATATTGACTCAATCACAAATCAAATATGCTAGATCTACCCCAAACCTTAACCCAAGTTTTGAAAAAAATAATCAATGAACTATGCTCTCAAGTCTTCTCAAAGACTTGTCTTAAATCTGCATTGTAATATTTCACACAAGCTCACACTAATTTATCCACAAGTCCTCTCTAGAAATTGTCCAACCTGCTCAACAAGTCTTCACCAAGACTCACCTCAAATCTGCTCAATAAGTCCTCACTAGAACTTGTCCAATCTGCTCAAAAAGTCTTCACCAAGACTTACCTCAAATATGCTCAACAAGTCCTCACTAGAACTTGTCCAATATGCTTGTAAGCTCCCATAAAATCTTACTTAACTTAACTCAATCTTATCACAGAAAACTTCTTCAATCATACAAACAAGCTTCACATAGAATCTTGTTCAATCTCACATAAACATATAGGGAATTGTTAGAGACTCAATATTCTTAACACTCACAACAATGCTCAATCACTTTCAATCTTTTTCTCAAATCAATTCAGAATATAGAACAATTTGTTTCACAGAACTTGAACTATCACTTCAACACTTCCAATTGACTAGGCTTAATAAACTCTACTCAATCAATCACTCAATTAAACACTCCTTAATTACAAACCCTATTCCAAGCATATGAACACTCACTCAATTATTTCCAACAATGCTTATCAAACAATCTCACATAACAATGATACTCATTATCTTTCACAAATCCTAGTTCAAGCATATGAAAGATTACTTCAATATTTCCAATAATGCTTATCAAACAAGGTTTCTAGTATCAAATTTCATTCCAAAAAACTAAACTCAATAATGCTTATCAAACAATCCTTTTCACTCCAACTTAGCATTCACAACATCCAACAATCACTCTCAAGGATAATGTGTCGTTACCTCTATGTTTTAAGAAGATTTGACCTCAAACACTTGTCTCAATCACAATAAACTCTTTGACAATTTCAAAGTTTAGATAGCAATGTCTTCTCAATCATTAACTCAATTTGATCCCTCAAAATATTTCACCATACATAGCAATAAATCTTTATTACACCTTATAATCTCCACACTTCAAAATGCAAGCCAACAATTTGTGTAAATAAAATAATCACAATAATTTTATTTATAAACTCGTATCTTTTTAACACATTGTATCTTATCTCAATTAAAAATATAATCCCCTTTTTCAACCTTATAACTCTTATTTCAATTCACTTTTCAAAAAACATAATAAAAAAATTAACCCTCAAAGATCTTATAACTCCTATTTCGATTCACTTTTCAGAAAACACAATAAAACAATTAACCCTCAAAGACCTTATAACTCCCCTTAGTAAAAATCATTCATGTCATCTTTCAAACCTTAGAAGCAATTTAATATTTAAAAAATTAAATGCCTTGTTCTTGGTGGGATTCAAAACCCTGCTTGCTCCCTCCATAGTGCCCTAGTCGTGGCCCACGTGCCATGTGAGCTAGGCATTCACCTTGGCATAAAAAGGTACCTCCTACACCTTGAATCTTCCCTTGGTGCCCAAACAAAACACCTTTAACACATGCACCTTAGCAAAAAGTTACCGCCAGGTTTCGATCGCGGAACCTTTTTCCTACTAGCGCCTTAAGCCACAACCACCTACTATGGTTGGTCAACCAATATCCAAGCATCTTCCCTTTATCCATTCATTGAATGCCATGTTTAAAACTTTGTCCTCTTCTCCTCTTCTCCTCTTCTTCTACGCAGTTTTCACAAATCGCATGCACTTTGATTTTAATTTTTTTGAAGGATAATGTTTTCTCTCCAAATCATATGGTATTAATATGAATTTTGCTCTCCCTTTTAACACATCGGTGGGTGGAAGAGGTAATTGATGTTGGAACCTTGAATTTGCTTGCTTGCCCTTTTCAACCCTAACCTTAGGGTTATTAAATTAAATCATAAACTAATTTATAATTTATTATAATTAATTTATAACTAACTTAATAACTTTAAAGTTAAATATATTAAATTATAAATTAATTTATAATGAAATTATTATAATTGATTTAAATATTTAGGTATCCACCTTAGACCTTTAATATTATAATATAAAATTATAATATTATTTTCTCGGGCCTTCCTTTTTTTCTTTAGACCTCATATTTTTCCTTAGACCTAGAAGCAATCTTTCTCTTGCACTGATTACTGAAACTGACTCCTGACATCCTTCTTTTTGAGATGCTCACTAAAACTAACTCTTGACATCAATGACAAAAAATCTTGCTCATATTTCCAACAATATCCCCTTTTTCATTGATGGTAATACATTTACCTTTTATCATTTCCTTTACCTTTTTCTATTCTGCTCCCCCTAAGAAAATTTCTCCCTCTGACTGAATGCTCTCTCCCTAACTCAAATCTCTCCCCCTTTGTCATCAATGGCAAAGGGCCACCTTTGGGGCTCAGGGATAAGAATGAGACTCTTATATTAGCCCATCCCCCACCTCCTTTTGAGGTGGTTAGTTCTGGGGGGGTGTATTTCTACTCCTAGCAAGCACTGATATTTACCTTTATCCACTTTCTTCCTCATATGATCCTCATGATTCCTCTGACTATTCCTATTCCTTCTTGTATCTGGAATTTTTTCTCTACACCACTTTGTTGTATGCCCATAATTATTGCACTTATAACACTTAATTTTTTTATTCCTTGGAGGTGCAAATTTCTTGGGATTTCTCCTGGTGAAGCCATATCTATTCCTGTCATGAACCCTACAATAAACTAGCTTGTGATCAAACTGATTACAAGAGTAGTAATACCCTTAAAAAAGATACATATTTCTAAAATTTCCATATTCCTATCTTCCATGTGTCCTGCACTGTGAAGCCTTGTACCCAAACATGTGATATGAGAAGCATCGTCCATTAAAGCTACCTTGTCTTGATCCCATTGGTATTTTAGTTTCTTTTACCCTATGATGGTTCATATTCCATCTGTTCCTCATTTGTGCATTATTCCTTTCCTTATTGAAATTTATATTGTCCAACTCATCCTTAGAAGTCTCACTTTCTCTTACACTCTCTTCTTCTGAAGTTTCTTCTTCTTCAGAACTTGAGACTAACTCCTCTTCTCGTTTCTTTTTTACTTGTTCAAAACCAAGACCTGTCTTGCTTGATGTAGGTTTTTGTGTCTTGATAATATTATCCAATTTATTTGGGCTTCTCCCAAACATATGTAAATTTTCCTTAGACTCTTTTACTTCCTTCCTTAGTAGAGCTACATCATGCTCTAACCTTTCACATTCTAGTACTTTTACTTCTAACTTATCTTTGAATTTTCTTGTCTTATCTATTGAGTTGGTTAGATCCTCTATAAGCTTTCCTTTCTCTTCATCACATTCTTGAAATTTAAGCTTGAGTTTTGAGTTTTTCTTTCTTACCTCCCTTAATGCATCAAGGGCATGAATAATCTCACCCTCAAGATCAACTTCTCATTTATTTGATTCTTCCTCTATTTGTTTACCTTTGAAAATATCTTCATTATTTTTTGATTCGTATTATCTAGGATCACCTCGTTCTTCTTCTAATGCCATAAGAAGATTCTATTCTGGTCCTTCAAGTGTATCTTCATATTCATCATCACTGAAATTGAATCCATTCCTTGTACAACTATCTTCAAGATGACCAAAGTTACCACATCTAAAACACTTGAGAATCATTGGTGATCTTTTCCTAACCACTTATTTTTCTTTTGCCAGAAATAGAACTTCATCTTGTTCATTATCTGAGGAACTATCATCACTATAACTTGAGTACTTACTTGCCTTGTCTGCATAAAAACTCTTCTTATATCTTTGGAAGAACTTATTTTCTTGCTTGCCTTGTCTATCCCTACTTTTCCTTTGGTACCTATGTTTTTCTATTTCCCTGTTCTTCTGATCCTATTTCTCTTCATCATTGCTATTTCCATCTTCTTGAAAATCACATGCATAGTGACCATACTTCCCACAATTGAAATATCTAACTAATTTCATACCTTTATACTTTCTCGACTCCTTGTTCCTTATGCCATAATTTTCTTCTTCATCACTGGATAACTCATTGCTTGAATCTAAATTATTTCCCTTTGTCTTCTTAGTAGCTTTGAAGGCTACTTATTTTTTGGAATTAGGTTCCTCTTTTGTTCTCATCTCAAAAGCTATAATAATGCCATGCAATTCATCCCTTGTCAAAATATCACTATCTTTTGATTCCTCTATAGCTGAAATATTTTCACTAAACCTTTTTGGGAGTGACCTTAAAATCTTATCACAAACATCACATTCTTGAACTTCAATTCCAAGTCCTTGCATGGTGTTAAAAACTTCATCTACATGAAGTAGATAAACACTCATGTTTTCCTTATCCTTCATCTTTAGGTCTTCAAATATTCCCTTGAGATTTCACAAATTTTCCTTTTTGACCTTTTCATCTCCTTCATATATACCTTACAATTTATCCCAAATTTCCTTTTCTGATTTGCAATGCATAACCTTTATAAACTTTGTTTTATGCAAACCTCTCAAAATTGCATTTATTGCTTTTGAATTGTAATGATGTAGAAGCTTACCATATTTATCTATAGGTGGAGTATCTGGTGGTGTGTATCCATTTTAAACCGCTTCCCATATTTCATTTCCAAGTGCCATCAGGTGAATCTTCATTATCATACTCCAAAATACATAATTGCTGCCATCAAATACGTATGCTGAATTATCTAAGGATCCACTCTTAGAATCCATATATTTTCTTGTGAGCTTTTCCTTCAAGCTGTTAAAATTTTTCAAAGGAACCCACTCTAATACCAATTGAAGAACACAAACTTATATTGAGAGGGGGTTAAAATTATAAGACCACTTTTTTCTTTTCTTTCCTAATCAATATTATGTAATATATAAATGGCAATATCAACAACAATAATCAAATCAATGCATAAATCACCACACACAATAAAGACACCAATTTAACGTAGTTCACCCAATGTGGGCTTCTCCACGGAGAAAATATTTCACTAAAATTTTCTCAACAAATATATTGGGAATCTTTACCTATTACAATGTTTATTATTTGCCCAAATGAGACACCAATACCCTAGTCAATTTTGTGAATCCCTATCCATAAGAGACACCAATACCCTTAACTAGTTTGTGGATCTCTATCCATAGGATAACTCCTTCTCCTCTTCTTTGGCTGGTGATCTTCTAGAAGAACTGTTGCCTCCACTGCATTGGATTATGTATCTCTATCCTCTGAAGAATCCTGCCCTCACTTAGAATACCTATCCTCATTAACCTGGCTAATGTATCTCTATCCACTAGATACTATTGTCCTCTATACTTTGACACCTCCAAATCTTACTCTTAGATCTATCTCAAATCTATACTAAACATAGTCCTTCGATCTAGCACAAATTTGCTCAATCTCTATTTTTGATTTGCACTAAATGCAGTCCTTTGGTATAGCACAAATCTTCTCAATATCTATCCTCAAATATGTACTAAACATCATCCTTCGATCTAGCACAAATCTGCTCAATATTTGTCCTGGTATGGCACAAATCTATCCTCAAATTTGCACCAAAATCTATCCTCAAATATGTCCTCAAGCCTTAACACAAAGCTTTACTCAATAAAAAATCAACTCTTCTAGATCTACCCCAAACCTTAACCTAAGGTTTGAACAAATCAATCAACTCTTCTCTCAAGTCTTCTCAAAGACTTGTCTCAAATTTGCATTATAAGCTTCCACACAAACTCACACTAATCTGTCCACAAGTCTTCTCTAGAACTTGTCCAACCTACTCAACAAATATTTGCCAAGTCTTACCTCAAATCTACTCAACAAGTCTTCACTAGAACTTGTCCAATATACAAGTCTTCACCAAGACTTACCTCAAATCTTCTCAACAAGTCCTCACTAGAATTTTTCCAATATGCTTGTAAGCTTCCACAAAAACTTACTTAACTCAACTCAATATTATCACAGAAAACTTCTTCAATCATACAAACAAGCTTCAAACATAATCTTGTTCAATCTCATAGAAACATATAGAGAATTGTTAGAGACTCAATATGCTTCACACTCACAAAAATGCTAAATCTCTTTCAATATCTTTCTCAAATCAATTTAGAATATAATAATTTGTTTTATAGAACTTGAACTATCACTTCAACACTTCCACTTGACTAGGATTAATAAAATCTACTCAATAAATCACTCAATGAAACACTCCTTTCTTACAAACCCTCGTCCAAGAATATGAACACTCACTCAATTATTTCCAACAATGCTTGTAAAAAAATCTCACATAACAATGATACTCATGATCTTTCACAAACTCTAGTTCAAGCATATGAAAGCTTACTTCAATATTTCTAACAATGCTTATCAAAAAAGGTTTCTATTATCAACTTTAATTCTAAAAAACCAAACTCAACAATGCTTATCAAACAATCCTTTTCACTCCCACTTGGCATTCACAACATCCAACAATCACTCTCAAGGATAATGTGCCCTTACCTCTTTTTTTAAAGAATATTTGACCTCAAACACTTGTCTCAATCACAATCAACTCTTTACCAATTTCAAAGGTTAGTTAGCAATGTCTTCTCAATCATTCACTCAATTTTATCCCTCAAAATATTTCACCATACATAGCAACAAATATGTATTACACCTTATAATATCCACACTTCAAAATGCAAGCCAACAATTTATGTAAAGAAAATAATCAAAATAATTTTCTTTATAAACCCTTATCTTTTTAACACATCACAGCTTATCTCAATTAAAAATATAATCCCCTTTTTCAACCTTATAACTCCTATTTCAATTCACTTTTCATAAAACACAATAAAACAATTAAACCTCAAAGACCTTATAACTCCTATTTCAATTCACTTTCTAGAAAACACAATAAAACAATTAACCCTTAAAGACCTTATAACTCCCCTTAGTAAAACTCATTCATGCCACCTTTCAAACCTTAGAAGCAATTTAATATTTTAAAAAATAAATACCTTGCTCTTGGTGGGATTCGAAACCCTGTTTGTTCCCTTCACAACGCCCTAGATGTGGCCCACATTCCACGTGAGCTAGGCATTCACCTTGGCACCAAAAGGTACCTCCTGCACCTTGAATCTTCCCTTGGTGCCCAAACCAAAAACCTTTAACACATGCACCTTAGAAAAAATCTATCACTGAGTTTCGATCGTGGAACCTTTTTCCCACTAGCGCATTAAGCCACAACCGCCTACCATTGGACCAACTGATACGATTGGTCAACCAATATCCAAGCATCTTCCCTTTATCCGTTCATTGACTGCCACATTTAAAAATTTGTCCTTTTCTCCTCGTCTTACATGCAGTTCACACAAATCACGTGCACTTTGATTTTAATTTATTCGAAGGATAATGTTTTCTCTCCAAATTATATGGTATTAATTTGAATTTTGCTCTCCCTTTGAACACGTTTGTGGGTGGAAGAGGTAATCGACGTCGACGCCTTGACTTTTCTTTCTTTCCCTTTGTAACCCTAAACTTAGGGTTATTAAATCAAATTATAAACAAATTTATAATTTATTATAATTAATATATAATTAACTTAATAACTTTAAATTTAATTAAATTAAATTATAAATTAATTTATAATGAAATTATTATAAATAATTTATAATTAGTTTAAATATTTAGGTCTCAACCTTATACCTTTGATATTATAATACAAAATTAAAATATTATTTTCTCAGGACTTCCTTTTGCTCTTTAGACCTCATATTTTTTCTTAGGCCTAGAAGCAATATTTCTCTTGCACTGATTACTGAAACTAACTCCCGACATCCTTCTTTTTTAGTTGCTCACTAAAACCGACTCTTGACATCAATGACAACAAATCTTGCTCATATTTCCAACATCCTCCAGGCCAATGAAAAGAGGGACATGGTCCCTAAAGGCCAAGAAAAGAAGGTCAGCTTTCCTAAGAGGTTTGAAAAATAAAATGAGGAAGAAAGAATGAGATACAAAAATGAAGCTCAAGAGAGGCTTAGATTTCCATCCATAACCAAGAGGCAAAGAATTGAGACCACACAAGAGTATAAGAGAAAGTATGGTGAGCCAGAGAGAAAGTCTGAGAGACCCACCTCTACCAATTCATAGTATAACATTATGGAGGAAATGAAAATATTACCCTCCAAGGCTAGCCTATATGATACTCTCTTTATTCCTGGACAAATAGACCTACTAAAAGCTTCTCTAAACAAATATCTGCAAGAAAAGTAGGCCACTACAATTTTCAGCATACCCTCTGGGAAAGACAAGATGTCTCTTTGCTACTTTAAAGAAAAATCCCCCTCCCTTTTATATTTCTCGTAGGATGGAGGGGTGGATTATCCATAACTAAATGTTTGACTCAAGGTATTCCACCACAACTATGCCCAAGGCAGTTTGCAAGGTGATGGGAATGGAATCTACCATATCTTGTCCTGGAGTTTTACAGTTAGATAGGACACTAGTGTAGATAATGGGGGTAATAAAATATATTTTTATGATGCTGCAGAGAACTTTGGAGGTAACCGTCATGCAAGAAATAATGGTGGTGGATCTAGAGCATAATTTAAGCTTGTGCCTTTCAATAGAATTCACTACCAAATTGGGAGGATGTATGTACATGGATTATTCCAACATGGTGATCTCCTTTAAAGGGAAGAGAAAAATAATAACACCAAATAATATTGTATCTTATCATATTGAAAAATCAAAGAAGACATGTGTAATCTTATTCCTGTTGATGAATTTGAATTGGTGGATATTTTTGAAGAGCTAGAGATTGAATATGAGCTGCCTTTCAAAGAGGATTACAGTCAATTTGGGATAGGTATGGGTACATATAGCATTTCTACAAAAATAGAGAAAATAATCCTTGCTATATCTAATAATTCCTTGAGATAAACAGAAACCTAGACCATGCACTTTGATGGTGCAATATGTAGAAATAGGGTTGGTGTTGGTGTACTATTACAGTCTCAGTCAGAAGGTGCAAAGAGGTTTGTATATAGACTAACATGGTCATGCACTAATAATGCTACAAAATATGAGGCTTTATGCCTTTGGATAATGTAAACTGATAGCATGGGTATCAATATATTTAATATATATGATAGTTTAAACTATTTTTCAATCAGGTAAGAGAGAGGTGCAGTAGCAAACACCATTACCTGAAGGCAATTCTGAGAAGATAGAACACCTTGGCTAATTCCTTGGCAGGGAGGGGATTTAATTTCAACCCTTCCCCAGATATAGAAGTCACAAAGTATAAAGGGATCAAAATGATTTTTAGGTCTACAGTACCAGACAAGCAAATTTTTTGGTATGTGTTTGAAAGTGATGAAAAAATCATTGATTTACTGGTAAGAGAGGCATGTCTATCTACTACCCAAGAGGAAAATCCAAAAGAGATAGACCAACAAGATCTCATCCAACTAAAGAACAATCATATCCCTAGAGGGTTGGTCACTCTGGAAACCTTGTTTGATAATGAAGATAAGGAAAAAGATCAAATCCATGGAAATTAATGAAAAGATCTACAATAAAATTGAGATCAAAAATTAAAAGAAGCTCAAAGTTGGAGTTTGATGTTCTCCAAAAGAAGAGGAGGATATAAAATTTCAATGTCTAAAATACCAAGACATTATAGCTTGGTCATATGAATATCTTAAAGTATATGACAAGAAGGTCATCCAACATATAATTGAGCTAGAACCAAATACAAAACCCTTTAGGTAGAAGTAGAGGCCTGTGAACCCCAAAATTGAAGCCATAATGAGGGAAGAATTGTTAAAGCTACTGAAGGCTAAGATCATATATCCAATCAAGCATTCAACCTGGGTAGCTAACTTAGTCCCAGTAAGGCAGAAGAATGGTGATATTTGCTTATGTGTGGATTTTAGGAATCTCAATCAAGCATCATTAAAATATCACTACCCACTCCCTCAAATCAATAAAATCTTGTAGATTATAGTAGTAGTAGAGAGGTTCTCACTATTAGATGGCTTCTCTAGCTACAATAAAATTTGGGTGAAAGATGAGGATCAGTTCAAAACAACATTCACCACTAAATGGGGTACTTTCGCCTATCAGAGGATGCCCTTTGGCCTGTCCAATGCAGGAGCCACATTCCAAAGAGCAATGGATTATGCCTTTGGAGAGTTGATCAACAAAGTCATTTTGATTTACTTGTATTACATGACTATATTCTCCCATGATAAGCAAGACTACCTTATATATTTAGAGCAAGTATTTAAGAAGTGTAGGGAATTTGGCATCTCTCTTAATTCAAAGAAATCATTTTTTACAGTCCATGAGGGAAATTTGTTAGGCCATGTGGTCTCTAAATAAGGTATGGCTATTAATACAGATAGAATCAAATCCATTCTTGCTCTTCCATTACCCATGAATAAGAAAGTTTTGCAGTATTTCTTTGGTTAGATCAATTTTATCAGAAAAATCATCTCTAATTTTACTCAAAAAGTGAAAACTATCTCAAAACTACTAAAGAAGAATGTAAAATTCAAATGGACTGAAGTGAGAAAACAAATTTTTGAGATCATCAAGCAATCCATTGCTACAGCTACATATCTAGTGAAACCAGACTTTGGAAAATATTATGTATGCTTATGGAGCTAAGGAGAGCTATGCATCAGTGCTCACACATAAGAATGATGAAGGAGAAGAGCACCCTATATTCTTTTGGATCAAGAATCTCCATGAATATTAGGTCAAGTATAATTTTATTGAGAAAAAATTATTTGCGATGATGAAGTTGTTGAATAAATTCAAGCAGTACTTGGTTCAAGGTAAAACACTAGTATACATAGTTCATCCAGATGTCAGAAGTTTCATTTTACAAGGTGAACTAGGATACAAGAGAGTTGGATGGATTACTAAAATCTAAGAATATGACATAGAAATTCATCCTCCCAAGATGGTCAAAGGTAGAGCATTATGCCAAGGTTTGACAGAAGTAATAGTTATATTAGAAGTGACAACCTATCAGTCAGTAGCAAAAAATTAGACTGAAGAACTACAGTTATGAGAATTTGACTGGGTTTATCAGATGACCAAATATTTTTAGACTAAATTTTATCCTTTTAATATTAATCCATCATAGAGGAGGAGATATAGGCTTCAAGCTTTGAAATATGTCCTATTACCATAATGTATATACAAAAGAAACCTTGATGGAGTCCTCCTAAGATGCTTAAAATATGATTAACAACAAAAGGTCATTGAAGAGTAGAGGGAATTTCTTAGGAAGGATCATTGCTTTAAAGATAATTAGGGTAGGGTATTACTGGTCAGCCATTTTTTCTGACTCCTTCAAAGTTATAAGAGTCTATGATGAATACCAACGGTATGTGGGAAGAACTAGAAATGCATCATTTCGCCTCAAGCCAATTCAGATTGAAGAAATTTTTAGAAGTGGGGGTTAGATTTCATAGGGACTATTAATTCAAATTCCATAGTAGGACACAAGTACATTCTAACCACCATGAAATACCTCACCAAATGGGTAGAGGCCATCCCCACAAAGAAATTTGACCAAGAAGTGGTAATAGACTTTGTGGAAAGCTTAATCACAAGGTTTGGTGTCCTAGAAGCTATAGTAAGTGACAATGGGCTAGCTTTTATAGGATTTAAATAGATTGAATTTACCAGCAATTATGACATCACTATAAAAAATACCTCTAACTACTACCCCTAGGGGAATGGGTTAGTAGAATCAACTAACAAAAATCTGCTAAGGATCTTGAGAAGATAATTATAGGGTAATAAGAGAAGTTGGAACCTGTTGTTGGAATAAGCTTTGTGGGCAAATAGAATCACCATCAAAAAATCCATTAAGACATCCCCTTATGCCTTGGTATATGACAAAAAAGTAGTATTACCTATTCACTTAGAAATTCCAACTCTCAAGTTGATAGGTACAAAGGAAGAGCCTGAACATATTCCAGTTGAAACCAGGTTAACTCATTTGTTGCAACTAGAAGAGAAAATGACTCAGGAATATGAGGACTTTCAAAAGCACTCATTTTATATCAAGGGATGATTTGACAAGAAATCCAGGTTCAAAGAGTTCAAATTTGGATATTCTATCCTTAGGTGGAATGTGTAAAGAGCCAAGCTAGGGCACCATTAGAAGTTTTATTCTTTTTGGGATGGTCCTTTCAAAGTAGCATAGGTTAAAGAGAGAACTTTTTTCTAGCTTGAAGATCTAGAGGGAAACATATAGTCGATCCCAAACAATGATTTTCATCTAAAACTCTATTTTTATTGAAAAAAATTATTGTAACATATGTACATTTTTTTGTATTATATCATTTTTTTCCTTTACTGAAAGTTTTCATTTTTTAAAGTGTTATAAAAAAAAGAGAAAATTTTTCTTCAAAAAAAAAAGTTCAAATTTGCAAAATAAACTAAGGGTGGTAGCAAAATACAACATGTGTTCCATACCGCTCTTCAATAAACAAAGGTGGTAGCATAATACAACATGTGTTCTATACCGCTGAAGTTCACGTCCATTCTAGAGCGGACCAGGACACATGCGCTATGCCACTCTCCAATGAATAACAAATCCATGGGCTATGATGTGTGCTTCATACCACTCCAAGAGAAGAAAATATCTACAGGTTTAGTGAAGTACTTCGTGCCACAATTAGTCAGCAATTGACATGATGTTTCCAACCACCAAGACACATAACTTTGAATTAAAAAGCATGCAATGAAAAGTTTATCACATCGGATAAATTAATGGTGGAAGGTATACATGCGAGAACATTTAAAAGTGGTTTGAAGTGACAACCCCTTCTTTTCATGAAGTGGCACTTACCTAGTAGAAAGATCCAAGGAGTAGTCAAGCATTGTTCATGAATACCACGAAAGAAGAGCGCTCTGTGAACCTTCATTGAAAATGGATCCCAAAATAACCCTAGAGGATACCCAACAAATAAATATAGAGCTAGAAGGCTACATAAAATAGATGAGAGGATTAGCAGATATTATAATGATGCAAGTAAGGAGAATCAAGTTGAGGAAGTTTGAGTTCAGGTACTTCAAAGGCAGGCCAATTTGACCTCAAGGTATCATTGCTATAAAATTTCTCTTATTTTATTATATTTGTGATTCTGTTCATCATTTTCTAGAGTTAATTTATGTAATTATTAAGTTTTATGATCCTAAGGCAAGGGAAATAAAAAAACTAATGGTATAACCTTATTCACCATTATTGCCAAAGCTTGTCATGATTTGTTTGTCATAGGGGTAGACCCACCTCTAGGACCCAAAACATTTGATATAGTAGAGCAAGATAGGTCTTATTATTCACTAATGGCCTCTAATTAGAATAATATTGTTGAAAAATGGCTTCACTTCCAATTTAGGCGTATAAAAAATGAAGATGAAATACCTAATACCCCAAATCCAATTGAGCAGTTTCCTAACCTAGAGCTTTCTCCATGTTAGCTTATTTAGAGGGTTTAGATTCTGATCAGTTTGTAAGGTATTGGCAAATAGCTATTGCGTATTGTATTTCAAATGAGAGAATGTATAAACCTAAAGTAGATAAGGAAGGTATCAAGGTGATTTATTTTGACTGGCCAACCTTTCTTACTAAGAAAATGCATGAGCAGTTGGTGAGGATGAAAAGGGATTCATAAGTTCCTTCTTTCTGGTACTATTCAAATATTTCTTAGATGTTCTATGCCATTGTAAGACACATGATGCCCTATTTTATAGTGAAATAAAAGAATGACAAAGGATACCCTATCCCTATGTATTATTGGACCTCTCCTTTAAAGAACACAAAGTCTTTTTTACAGGTTTAATCTAGAGTTCCTAGGGCCCGCTTTGAAAATTATGTATGGGAAATTACCTAGGTTACCATCTCTGACCAAGGAATTGTTAAGAGTTATAGGTGCCAAATAAGGATACTGGTATATACTCACATAGGGCACTATTATCATACTTTATGGCTTCACTGGTAAGCCTTTTTTGCTACTCCATTTCATGACTAACAGATTGTTGGCCTTGTAATACTTGAGGCAAGGAGATTTCATCAATATAAATTATGACTCTGTAAAAGGAAGGAAATGTTTATTAACTTACTCCTATAATGTTTATGACATAACAATTGTCAAAATGGGTCAAGATGAACAAATCACCCAATATTTGGATAGGCTCGACTTGTTTTACATCCCAAAGAGGTGGAGGTATGACCCTGATGATAAATTCACAAAGAGGAATACCAAGCTTAATGAATAAAAATCACTCAAGTTTAAGAATAATTCAAGGCCTCATTCTGAACAAGGGATGAATAACGAATAAAATGCTCCATTTTATTGGAAAGTCGCTAAAATGGAACAACTACCCCATTGGCTAGACTTTTATGAGTAGGTAGTTGATTTTGATTCTACTAACAATGAAAACCATCAGTTGAAGGAGTCTAATATTAAGGATGTTGAAAAGAAAAAAAGTGGGATGAAGGTAAAATCATAGATTGGTGGAGAATGAGAGTAGAAAATGGTACAAAAAAATCCAAATTAGATTGAGTGATAGATGATGATTTTTTCGATTTATATGACAAACACATTAAGACTTGGAAATCTAAGGACCCTAAGAAATTGGAATTGATTTATAAGAATACTCAAGAAGGGACAGATTCTCCTTCCCCACCTTCACAAGAGGAAGCACATGAGTCAGGGACTAACACTCCAATATTTACTACAAAATATCCTAAAACATTTTAACTCTCATTAGAACAACTAGAAAAATATCCTTTAGGGGCTAAAATTATGAGTAAAATGCATTACTCTAATGACAATGCAGTAAATACAGAAGTCCTTCGAATTGCTAGTAGGCCCAAACACCTAGCCTTGGATGGAGAGCCTCTTGAGGCTGAGATAGATTGGAATAAAAATTATAAATACTTTGTGTTCACATCTATGAGTTTCACTACCGCGACTACAGTTGAGTCAAACCCTAATGCTAAAGATGTATTGCAGTAGGAGCAATCCAAAGAGGATACAGAGAGTGATAAGTCAATAGTGTTTTGAGTTATCAATATAAAGGTTAAAGATGCATCGAAAGATACCTAGAAGGAGGTTTTTAAGAAACTAAAAGTGGATAAGGGGAAGAGTGTTGAACAAATTCCTATTTCAATTATAGAGTAGTCTCTATAATAGATGCAAAACTAGAGTGCAGAGGAGACCCACAAACATCCTACTTCGGTAGGTGAAGGTATGATTTATATTTCTTCTTCTCCTTCTCCTTCCTCTAATAAATCACCTTCCCATTCACAAGAGAAGTTGGATCAAAGTGTACCCTCTCCCCTCCATAATTTACCACCCAATTCATTAGCTGGTATAGAGGGTCAAATCATTTTGTCTCCTCCACGTTCATCTAAAATCCTAGTCACATATTCTCTTGTCATTTCACCTTCACCTTCACCTCCCCTAGTATCATCTAAAGCACAAGTTTTTTCATCTTCACAAGCTCATCCTTCCATGAATTTGGTTTCAGTTACCATATATTTCCCTATTGCAACCTCAGTAATAAACACAAAATCAATTGTGGTCACTACTACTTCATTACCATCAGCTTCTGAGTCTGCCCTTCCATATCTCATAGCTTTCCCTCCTCCTACAAGTCATCCCACATTGGCTTCCTTGCGAAAGGAAAAGCATGTTCCTCAAAAAATACAAGATTTTTTGGTAGAGAAGTTGTACAAGCCTTTAAAGAGAATGGCCATGAAGAGGAGGACAATATCTATGGATCCAGTTACAAGGCAAAGGACATCTAGGTCTATCATTCCTCTAGTAAAAAAACCCGAAGAGGAGATGACTGTTCAATATTACCAGCTCAAGAAGCATGTGGAAGACATTGAGCAACTTCACCTGGAGACTTTCTATGTCAAATTTGATATCCAAGGAGAAAGTTGAAATGTTAGAGAAAAAAACAGAGAGACTGGATACAATAGTCAACAATAAAAAGCAGATAGAAAAGGTTGTTAGGAATGAAGTTAAGAACTTTTAAAGTAAATATCAAGAGGCCATCAAGTTCAAGGACCAAGTTGAATAGTATAAAAATAAGAATTAAGAACAAGCCAAATAAATTCAAGATTTGAATCATCAACTTCATATTAAAACACCAAGTCCTTAGGCTTCTCAAAAGCAGGATTAAAGAAGTAAGAAAAGATATTTGGTCTTAAGTCTTAGATAAATGCTCTGAAATACAACCTATAATTAATTATATGGATGATTCTAGCCATTTTCTCCAATATACCAAAGAAGACCTGGATAAGTTCACTCAGGAGCTAAAACCTATGGTGATATCGGCTAAACAAATGTACAAGTTATCTGATAGCAGGTTCAATAAATTTGCTAAGCCCATATTTAATAAGGCATGGAATGTGTCTAGACTAGCTTCTAGAGTCATGGTAAATAATAATAGATGGCTCTGTAAGGCTTGGTTGTTATGATACAAGATTTAAAATACAATTCAATATGTGGTAGATATAAACCAAGAGATGACTCAATATGGTTTTGGAGAACTATGGCTGGAGAATAATACTCTATTATCAGAGGAGGATATCCAGAATAATATGGCTTTAATTATACAACATGAATCTAAGGTAGATGCATAGTAGGAGCCAATTTATCAATAATAGGTCTCTTAAATGATAATAGATTAAACCAGGCTCAAGGATTTGATGGTGGTCCTGGTGAACAAGGGAAGCTTTGCAAACTATGAGGATACCTCTGGGTTGGAGTTTATTCAGAAATAGCTTAAGGAGACTTCCAAAACTTTTGAGGGAGTTTGGAGTCAAGATTTGCAGACTCTAAATCTAATGATTCAACCGTTTGGGACCGATGCTCAAAAAAATGATAAACATTAAGACTCACTAGAAGAGGAGGAATCTGACCAAGAGCAGGAAGGCAATTATGACGGAGAAGCTCAACAAGAGGGGGAAGAATTATATAGAGTTGTTGAAGACCCACAAGAGACTCAAGTATAGAGTTTCCTATTTTGAATATTTTTATATTCATGTAAAAGTATTGTATATTTTGTAGATACCTAAAAGTCACACATAGATACCTCTACGTACTTGCAGATCCTTTTGGACACTTGTAGGTTTACATAGGCCATCCTAGACACATTTAGGCTATTGTAGACTGGTGTAGATTATTTTAGATATCTCTAAACATATGTAGACTATTATATATATGTGTAGACTACTATAGATATGCGTAGACTAGCGTAGATCGCTCAAGATTAGAGTAGCATATCATAGACTTACATAGGCTACATCACTATTTTATAGGTACAAAACCCTATTAAACTACTCAATTCATGTCATAACCACTTTGCATCCATAAAATGATCACTCATCAATCACCTAAGGCCACTTAAGACCTTCCTAGATTTAATTAGTACCCCACAAGGCTATTAGTTCCCATTAATCCAAATTCTAATTTTAAAGTGACTTCACTTAAAGTGCACTTTTTGGATTAAAAAGGTTAATTCGGTTCCTAAACCCTAATTAGTCCTAATTATTCCCTCCCACATGTGTGTGCACAAATTTTCTTAGGATATTTCTTAGGAAACCCTAACCTAACCCTAATCTAACCTTAGATTTGACTAATCCTAGTTAACCCTAATCTCTCCTCACACATGTGTGAGGATGAGATATTTCCTAAGGGAATGTGGGGATGACACCTCACAAACCCTAACCTAACCACCATAGAACCTGACCTTAGGGTTTAGTTATCCTAACCACACCCCCTACACCTTAGGTTTATCTATAAATAGTGGACCTAATCCCTCATTCTACCTCTCTCTCCCTTTCAATTGAAGTACATAAACTCTACCAAAATGTGACCAAAAGTGCAGATATGGACATAAAAACTTGACCAGCAATATTACAGCACCTAAGGAGCCAATCCACGCAAGCAATTTCAACAAAAACCACTCACATCTGAATTCACCCCCGACCTACGAATCTGGCACACCAATTCACCCCCGACCTGCGAGTTGGGTCTAGAGGCCCCGAATCACTCCAATTTTTCTAGGTAAGCATCCTTTCATATTTTTATGATGTTTCCCATAGTTTTTTATGCATTTTAGTACAATTTTATTTTCTTATTTCATCATCTTGCATCAATACGAGGCCTGACCAAGGCAAGCCCCTAAACCAACTAACCCCCTTTTTTAGGTCATACAATAGGTGGAAAAGGAGTAAAATCAGCATCAACAACACCAGTGGTGGCCCCCATGCACTAAAGCCCACCTACATCGAGGAATCTCAAGAGAAGCTATCAAGCCATTTGATGTTTATATGAAAGGATTCAACATGATCCTCTTTGTAACCTATGGATTCCAATCATATGAATAAAGAATAATGTTCTAAGCATTTACATGTGTTATGTACTTATGTTTGATCAAATAGCATCTTTTTTACATTTCATTCTGGCATACCTAGTGGGACCCCCACATAGGATTGTGTTAGAGTGATTTTTAGCACAAATCTAACTCAATCTGTTATTTTTGTGATGTTGTAGGTACCAATCCAAATATTTCAGAGATCCTTGAGGCCCTAACAACCCCCTCAAACCCTTAAAATAGGGATTTTAGTCCTCTAGATCCAATTCACCCCCGGCCTATGAATTGACCCTAGGAGCCTCAAAACCCCTCAAACTTGTAGGGGTGACCCCCAGAGAAGCAAAGAAGACCACATGTATCATCAAAAACTAGGTATTCCTCAAAATTTTCTTTGTTTTGACATTTATGTGTGAAGACAAGTTCACTAGTAAATGCATCGACACACTTGGTAAATTTCCTTCTTCTTACGCATCCATCATGCTAGAAATGTTTACTTTAATTGCAGAAACCTGCACAAAATCAGAAAGTTCAATTTCATTTATGTTAGAGAAATTTTTAATTTCTTTTTGCAAATCGCATGTTGCATAAGGATTGCATTAATTTCTTGTCATTTCAAATCAATTCCCCTTCACAAGTATTTCATATTTTAGTTCTAATAATTAGATTTAGAACTAGAGGTTACAAATCCCTTTTGCACATTTCTCTTGAAGCAATTTCAAATCTCTTTGTTACCTAAAAATCAAAGTCAAATTTCTTTCATACATCCAAGCATTAGGATATTCCAAAATTCTTTTTGCATATTTCATTAAAGTAAATTTCAGATTCCCTTTTGTAAATACAAATTTTAGATTCCTTCTATTGTCATTAAATTAGGATTTCCCCATTTCTTTCGCAAATCCTTTGGGTAAATCGCAATTGTTACATTTATTTCTACATCTTTAGTATAATATTACCTATTTATCTTTGTATAAATCCTTCTTACATTTCTTTCATGTTCCAAAGTTAGGGTGCCATAAACCCCTTTTCTCACATGTGTTACATTGTTTGTTTACACGCTTTCATAGAATAGGTCCTAGTTTTCTTTCCAAAAAGCACATAGGATTAGATTTCCTTTACAAAATGCATCTTACTTTAGCCTTTTGCTTCCAAAAAGTGCATCTAGGGCTAGATTTCATTTCAAAAGAGCATTTAGTTAGTTTTCTTGCTTTATACATCATCATTAGAAAACTCAAACCCACACACACACATGGTTCAAAACAAGTGGTGAGATTGGACTTCATCCCCAATCCATCACTCGAGACTGGTGTGGTAGGAGTAGTACCCTCCACCATCTCACCTCCTTAGACACCTAGTAGCCATACGAGTGGTTTTTTGGACTTCATCACCAGAAAACCCCCCACTTTTGAGATTGGGCTCTTGGATTTCATCACCAAAAGTTACCTTCAGAGTGGGATAGAATTAGACACCTTCGTCCATAAGGCTCACATAATTCGTGGATACGGTAACTATCATTCTTGACTAAGCCCACTCGAGGGTGAAGCGAAAGCATGGGGTTTTTGACCATGCCTAGCACATCTTAGATAGTGCCACCTCTTCTCATGAGAGGATATAGTGAGCTCATTCTAGCATATTGAGTTCTCCCCTTTTAGGCTATCATTTTTACCATGCCTTCCATACAGGTCACCATTCGCACATCATGATATTGTTCTATTCTGTGCATATTTGGGTGTTGTAGGAGGTTTGATACCGATGACACTCTTGATATTCTAGAGCATTCACTCCACTACCTGTGATTCTACCTAGGAAGTATCAACATCAAAACACACTAAAATGAACAACACACTTTATTTCTTGCATTTAGAACTAATTCTAGTTTAGCGTTGTTTGCATGATCACAAACTGGTTTTAGCACATCACACCATGCAACACTTTTTTATTCAGCTCCACATATCTTATCACCTTAGTTTGAGTCCACACCTCATAGGGTTGCCTCCAACCCCCTTCACACATCATCATGCTAGTTGTTACCCGTAGCCATGCGCGCGAGCAAGCGCACCCTATAGAGGAGGCACCTAGCACCCCTTCTAGTCAGGCCATCCCTCCTCCTTTGATCATGAAGGGGAAGTCCACATACACACACGATCCACTCATAGATTTTTATCCATGCTATCCACACATGATGACTCATGGTGAGATGTCCACTTTGAGTGAAGCCCTCACTACTTCACTCATGGAAGACTATCCACTCCTTTTCCCTATATCATCACCTAATCCACCCACCATATTCTATGATCATGTGATCTACACTACTCTAGGATAACCTAATCCATTATTTACCATAGATGAGGAGACTCCACCTACGTCCCCCACCTTTGCACATCCCTTCTTCTAGAGTTTATCTCAATCCCTCTTTGAGAATGACTCTTCCCTATTGAACCGTACTCACCCCGAGGTTGCATCATTTGTCCCTACTATAGGGATGATCTCAGACCCTTCCTCCTCTACCATAGGTACCCAGATGCCATCCTTCCAAACCATGCAATAGAAACCCCCCTTGCAAGAGCAACAAGCACCCCCTCAGACATCACATCCATACTCTTCTCAAGAGTCCCAACCATCATCATCCCAACAACCATTCTTTATAATTTTTGAGGACCTATCACAACCACCTCTCCAAAACCCAAAACATGTAATACCAACAAAAAAAACTAGAAATTCCCACCCAATTCAGGAGTGGATGCATTCCTCTCTCCAGCTTCCCAAGCTCCTACCCTAGAAGCTTACCCTCCTTCCTCCTCATCATTCCCACCTCCATCTCAGGTGTATGGAATGTACCCTACCCAATCCTTCGCTCAACCTTCATCTACATCAACATTTAGGTTACCTCCTCCTCCTCATTTTTAGGCCCCAACTACTAGTCTTCTTCCTACCTACGGATCAAGACCCACAACCTACACTCCTACCCCTCCAAGCTACTCTACATAGTTTAGCTATGCCACCTCCCATCCTTCAGGATAGAGACAAGTTCCATATTTTGACACCTCATCTTGACCACCCCTAGCACCGGTAGCCTTGATACCTCCACCATTACCTACTGGATCTACTTTATTTATGCCTCCCCCTTTATGGTCATCATCGCCTATGATCCAACCATTATAGCAGGCTCCTACATAGCAAGCTCCTACCCAGTAGGTACCCATGCCACAACAATACATCCCACAATCACAATACTACTATCCCCAACAAACAGCCACTCCATAGCCTAGTGTCCCACTAGCCACGACATCATACGTCGCTCAACACCTATCCTACTAGGACCAGTTGCAAAAATTCCCCCTCATTACTGGGAAGAACAACAACTCCAATACCCACCACATTCCCAAGCTCAACCCATCGTAGCATAGTCCTCCATGCCCTTAACACCTAAGTTTCAACTCCTACAAGATGAATTCAAGATGTTAAACCTGCGCACGACCAGTTATGGACCACAAAAACTAACATATGATGAACTCTACAGCGAGCCAGTTCATCCATTAGTTCCTATCCCACCTTACCCCTACCACTTTGAGATCCCAAAGTTTGATAAGTACAAAGGTAAGGAAGATCCTAGAGAACACGTCAGTAACTATCACTCAGCTTGCTACCAGCTTCATAGTAGCAACCCCCTTATGTTACGTACCTTCTCCCTCTCCCTTGCAAGACAAGCCTTAGATTGGTATAACATGCTTCCACGCCATAGCTTGTATACCTTTGAACAATTGGCCAACTCCTTCCTAGAACACTTTTCCATAAACATTAAGAAGAAGACTAACTTCTCAGATGTCTACGCCTTACGATAGGTTGATGATGAACCCATTACCGAATTTATGTCGAGATGGAGATCGATCATCCATGATCTCACCCATAGCCTCCCTACCATTGAGCTAGTGACACTCTTCTCCAAGAGTTGCCACAAACATATTTCCACCTCCCTACAGCTTCACCAAAGCCATACCTTTGAAGAAGCCATTGCCCAAGCCAAAGTAATTGAGGACATCAAGGTCTAGTCAGGAAAAATCAAGTTAATACAGAAGCCCAACTACAATTCTAACTTTTATTTTAATAGAAATATGCCCAACCAACCTTTCCCTCGACCACCACAAGCCAATCAAGTGGTAGCCACTACCTTAGCACCCACATCGATTTCACAACCTCCTCTTCCTCAATGCCAAATCTTTCAAACCAATGCACCTCTCCTCCTAGGCCTCAATAACCTCACGACATGCGCCCATAGGCCCAACAATGCAACCTCACCCCACTTTTTGAACCATTGCCAACCCTCTTCCAGAGATTATATGAGGGAGGTCACATCCTATTACTCAAGATCCGACCATTGGATCCAAACCTACCTAAGCCTCATGGATACAATGAGCAAGCCTTCTACCAATACCATCGATAGCGTGGCCATGATATCGACTCTTGTCACTCCTTCCATGCTCAAGTCCAAGACCTAATTGATAGGGGTACCATCCAAGTTTTGAACCCTCTTGCCCCACAAAATCAAAACCTAGGGATCTTCTAGAACCCCTTACCTAACCATAGGGGAACCAACCCCCAAAGACCACCAGTCAATCCTCCAAGGCCACCTAGGCAAGTCAATAGTGTCCAGCGTGATCCCCCATCACATGGTGTAGTGGGTATGATCAACCTTACTACACACAACCAATGATACCCATCACACCAAACAACACCTATTATTTCCCCATTGGTCCAATTCACATCACTATAGCCCTCCACTACTCCTAGTGCCATACCACCTCCACCACAAAATATTATTACAATCCATGGTAGCCTTACCCACCAATTACAAAATGCCCCCACTCAACTATCCATATTTGACCTCCTACAACAATCTCAACCCCATCATGAGGCATTGAATGACATCCTACGCTCCATCGACCTAGAGACACATGACATGAATGCCTTTATAAACTTTGTAGGGAACATCCCATGATGCCTTCAACCCTCCATTAGTTTCCATGATCATGAGATTACAGAATTGGTAGGAGAAGGAGCAGATCCTCCCCTCCATATCCAAGCAACCATCAACGACATCACCTACAAGTGTGTCCTCATTGATACTGGTTCTTCCATTAGTATTATCTCTATAGTGGCATTGCATCACTTGCATATCCCACCAACCCATTTTGCTACTCCATCTCTCGACCTTCATGCCTTTGATGGTTCCATGAGACCCATGGTAGGATCCATCGTCTTACCTATCTAAGTAGGTATCCATACCATATCCATCATTTTTCACATCATCCAAGGTGAGATGTAGTATAACATCCTCCTTGGTCACCCATGGATTAGGGACATGTAGTGTGTCCCTTCCATACTACATCATTACCTTAAATATGTCCATGATGGACTAGTCCATTGCATTCCTATCGATGGGGATCCATTCAAGTTCTACAACATAGCAGACCTCCCACCAACACCTTCCTTTTCTTCCACACAACTCTTTCCTATCTCTTCCCATCAATCTATTGGAGCATCGACATCTTCCCCAACATCCACTTCACTACCACAAACCTCATCAAGGACACACACCTCGATATCCACACCATTAGCACCACCTTTAGTAGCACCTAACCCTACTACCATACCTTTCTCACCACCATCCTTATGGCCACCACCACCATCATAGCCATCATCATCCACAACTCCACCCATGATACCATGACCATCATCGCCTTCTTCCTCATGCCATGTCGCTCCACATAACCCATCTTCCCCTATGGAAACCCCTATCCTACCTACACCACAAACACCTCCTCTTCCCTCTTGACCATAACCTAGGTCATTCACTTCCCAATGTATTCCAATGTGAGCACCTTCTCCTCCTCCTTCACAATTCCCATAGGAAAACCACCCTATCCTAGCTACCACAGATGAATACCATGAGTGGGAGCAATGAGCTTCTCACCTTGATGACTAACTATTACACCCCTCCTCTACCACTATAAGAGAGTCTCAGATTACACCATCATATTCTGATTTAGACTCACCACCTCAGTTGCCATCATGCACATCACCATGTATTTCTATTTTTATGACAAATTCAGGCCCAAGGGATTACAATGTGCGTGATGCCTACGTACGTCCACCTATCATCCAGTCCACATGAGACTTTGGCCACCCCTCAACCTCAGTGTTGACCATCAAAACCATTATACAATTAGGATCCCTCAACAATCATACCAACTTTGTCTATGCAGGAGTTGATTCCTCACTCCCACCTATAGTACCTCCACCACCATAATCTAGCTTTTGTGGTACACTTGATCACCTAGCTAATCCCTATTTCACCTTATACTACCTTCAATATTTCCATTGGCATAGATTTGGATTAGGCTACTATGAACAAGGGATGCATACACCCATTAACCCTCATGTCCAATTACCTATGGATAAATCTAGATTAGGTTATCATCCCACTACCATCCACACACTTGAGGATGAGTTACAGGATCTCACCCTACATCCTTCTCCTCTTCCAACACACACCTTGGAAGAATACATTGACATGGACATCCTAGAGGACACTCCATCACCTCACTCTACCATCATAGTTCCATGTGATTTCTTCCAAGAATCCCCTTCCTTCGACACCACATCATCATGTTGTGTCGATGAATTGATAAGCCAATTTGTGACCCTATCCTTAAATGCTCATCACCTAGAGCATGACATGCCATCTCCACCACCATCACCAACATATTTAGCCCTATTCCCACCTATACATCAACAACTCCATCGAGCTACTACTCGACCATGCTCTCCACCGGTTATCTTGCACCCTCCATTAAGCCTCTTAGGATGCTCATAGGTTGTTGAGTCATCATCACCAAAATCTTCACCACCAACATCTCCCACAACATCAGTTAATATGGTCAAGGTGGATCTTTTCTCCCCACTTTGATACACACACCAACCAATGCATGATGACACACCAAACCCTAATTTCATTGATCTCACACACATTTCACCCATATTAGTACCTCAATATTTCCTACTTTCACCTCATGTCTTACATGCTGCAAATGCTCCTTCATCCTCTACACCACCTCACATACCATAGGTGCACCACACAAACATCTATCTAGATGATGAGTATGACATTACCAAGGCCATCGATGACCTCCACCTCATTCCAATTCCTGAACAACTACATGATGGTTCTCACATGCTCATAGAGGAAACCATCAATGTAGATATCGATGATGACCCTAAAAATCCTCACATCGTTAAGCTAGCTTCTAGCCTTTCCATTGAAGAATATGCTCTATTCACTACTTTCCTTCGAAAATATATCAAAGTCTTCATGTGGTCCTACAAAGATATGCCAGGCCTTGATCCAGCTCTTGTAGTACACAACCTCATGCTAGACAAAGATGCTAAACCTATAAGATAAAAATTACGATGCATGCACCCAATAATTGTATTACTCATAAAAACTGAGCTACAAAAGCTCCTCGATGTATATTTTATAGTACCCATAGATTACCCCGAATGGGTCTCCAACATGGTTCTAGTACTGAAACCATTCGACAAAGTTCGTGTTTGCACTGAATTTCATGATTTAAATAAATCTTGTCCCAAAGACAACTTCCCACTACCTAACATCGACTCACTCATCGATTCTATCTTAGGCCATGAGATGATCTCCCTCATGGATGGATTCTCTGGTTACAACCAAATCAAGATCAACCCCACTGATCAACACAAGATATCATTCACAACCCCCTAGGGGACCTTTTGCTATAAGATCATACCTTTTGGTCTTAAAAATATTGGGGCAACCTACCAACATGCCATGACTTATATATTTCATGATTACATGCACAAAAGCATGGAAGATTATGTAGACGGCCTCATCGCAAAGTCTAAGAAATGCTCACAACACCTAGACAATCTTCGCTAGATGTTTGACCGTTTATTAGAACACAATGTCTGCCTTAACCCAAAGAAGTGTGTCTTTGGAGTTACCTCAGGTAAAATATTAGGGTTCATTATCACTCAATGTGGCATTGAGGTAGACCCTAACAAAGTAAAGGCCATCATCGAGATACCCCCACCTACTACCTTAAAACAACTATGCAGCCTCCAGGGCAAGATAACCTCCATTCACCACTTCATTGCACAACTATCAGACAAGTGCAAACCATTCAACCATCTCTTGCAAAAGGGAGTCAATTTTAAGTGGGATGATAACTACCAATAGGCCTTTGATGCTATCAAATCTTACCTCACTTCCCCACTAGTTATGTCTCCTTCACACCCATAGCTACCACTAATTTTGTACATCTCAGCCATAAATTTTGTGCTAGGTACATTTCTAGCTCAAAATAACATGCTCGACAAAGAGCAAGCCATATACTACATAAGTCGTACGCTAGTCAACTACGAAGTTAGATATGGGTACATGGAAAAGCTATGCCTAGTTGTAGTTTTTGCCACCCAAAAACTTCACCATTATATGTTAAACCACACAACCTTTGTCATCACCCGAGACAATCCCCTTCGGTACATGATGAAAAAAAGCTATCACAACTCCCGAACAGCAAAATGGATCATGCTCCTAACTAAATTTGACCTAGAATTCATTTCACAAAAATCCATCAAAGGATAGGTCATCGCAGACCAACTTGTAGAAGCTCCCTTGCTTGATGACCAACCTCTCCTCATTCAGCTTCCCGATGATTCCATATTCCACATCATAGAAGCTCGAAGAGTATGTTGAGCCTGAATCATTGGCTGATTTAACCCTATACTTTGATGGCTCCCGATGTATTCACGCTGGGGGTGCAGGCATTGTTTTCTTCACACCTAGAAGGGGAACCACTCCTCTTCTCATTTAAATTGGACTTCCCTTGTACAAACAACAATGCAAAATACGAAGCCTTAATCCTAGGATTAAAATAGGCTCATGCCATGCATATCAAATTCCTCCACATCATAGGTGATTCCCTCCTGATAGTGAACCAAGTGAAAGAGATCTGGCAATGTCATTGTCCAGTTCTCCAACAATACAAACAAATCACACAAATTCTTACACAATTTTAGTGGTATGACCTCGAAGCCACTCCATGATCATCAAACCATTTTGTGGATACAATGGCCTCCTTAGGATCATTAATACCACAAAACCCATTATTAGACACCACATCAGTATCCATTCATACACTCACCCAATATGCCATATCACCTACATCTCCTATAGATGATGGTGGCATTCATATGGTCGATACCGAACCACATGACCCTTGGTTTGTATAGATAAAATATTACATCAAGTTAGGATTCCTACCATGCGACTTACCACATGCTCATCATCGAGCATTCAAACAAAGAGCGATTCACTATACATTGTTGGGGGACATCCTTTATCACCGCAACTATGATGGCATCCTCTTGCATTGCCTAGAACCCCATGAATCTCAATGGGTTGTACAAGAAACCCATGATGGCACTTGTGGTGGCCACTTTAGTGGTATGGCAATCACAAAATGCATCCTTCGCATGGGATATTATTGGCCAAATATGGAGCATGACTATTGTGAATACGTGAGGCATTGTGTCAAGTGCCAACAACATGCAAACCTCACACATCTTCCATCTCAAGCACTCCAACCAATCTAGTCCATGTGGCATTTTTCTCAATGGGACCTTGACCTTATTGGACAAATCACACCTGCTTCATCAAGCAACCACAAATTCATTATTACAGCCACAAAATATTTTACAAAGTGGGTCAAAGCCATCCCACTTATCCAAACCATAGGAACCAAGATCACAGTATTTATCATAGACCATATCATATGCCACTTCGGAATCCCTTCCCAAATCATCTCTGATAATGGGAAATCCTTAAAAAATAAAACTGTCCATGCCCTCTGCACCAAATTCAATATCCATCATAGCTTCTCTACCCCATACTACCCATAGGGTAATGGCCAGGCAGAAGCTACAAATAAAACAATCTATTCCATACTTCACAAAATAGTAGCAGAATCTCATCATGATTGGCATAACCAAATACCCTTAGCTTTGTGGGCTTACCATACGAGCATACGTACTCCCACTGGGGCAACCCATTTATCACTGGTCTATGGTACCGAAGCCATCATGCCCCTTGAACTCGAGATACCTTCCTTGTGGGTATCTATGAAGGAATTCATCGATGATGACACCGCTCACCAAGCCTACCTTGATCAGCTAACACTCCTCGATGAGCATCGCATCCATGCCATCAAGCACACATGTGTCTACCAAGATCACCTTCGCTATGCCTACAATAGTAAGGTACACCAACATGAATTCCAAATTGGTGATTTAGTTCTCAAAGAGAACCAACAAATTACAAGTCAACCTCATCAACAACGAGATAAGTTTACCCCAAACTGGTTGGGCCCCTTCATAATCACACATAGATTTGGTTTAGGTGCCTACCTTTTGGCTAATATCGAGGGTCTCGCTGAACCTGAACCTATTAATATCCTTCACCTTCGTGCATTTAATGCCTAACCCACATAGGCATGCACTATCACAAATAGCACACATCACTATTCACACACACATCACCCACTATGCACATCATGATACATGCACACCTTTTATTTTTTAGATGCATTATACATGTACTTTTGTTTTTTTATGCCATTTATATTCTGCTAGTATCTGTTTCTTTTTACAGGATTTATTTCATCTACCACTATGCCACCACGAGGGATACGTGACCACACACACTTGCTACTAGCATCATAGCATCCCACCATGCAGGACCATCCAACACCACCCCTAGTATTGATCACACCGACTGATCTGGCTAGACCACCCGCTACTCTTTAGACCAGAAAATCTTCACCTTCCTCCCATTCTGACCATCACACCCCACCCCGATGCCTCTCACCTCATCGTAGAGGGTCATCCTACTCACCTCATTCAGGAGATAGTCAGGTCTCCCTATCCTCCTTTGATTAAAAGGAGGAAATCTCCCATATCCACACCCAGGGGTCTCCTCCACCTCCACCTGAGGATGCAAGGAACCCCTACTCATCGACGCCTCCCCCCCCAATAGAAACCCCCCCCCCAAGAGGAACACACCTCATGCGGCCTCAGCATGTCCTTCATGCCTACCTCCCCCACTTCCAAGTGGGATGTCTCCATATGCCCAAGCCCTTCAGGCACATGTTACCCAAGATGCTTCTATGCACATATCTTCATCTTGCACATGTCATTATCCACATATGTATCCTATGCCACTCATCCTCTAGATGCCACCCTCACCACTTCATGGCCTACCATTCTAGCCAACCTCACACTCTATGAGTTTATTCCACTCACCCCCATTGTCACCTCATGCAAGTTCCTCTTCCCATACATACCACACTACTCCCTATCCATTGGAGTCTCACTCTCCACCTTCTCCAATCCCATCACCTTTGCATATCGATATCCAACATATCCTATCTCGACTCGATGCCCTCAAGTTACATTTGAGCCATTGCCATTACCTCACGTCTACTTGGTAATCCATCGTACCTCATATATATTCACCTCCACCTAGTTCTATTCCTTTTCCCAAGGTTTATCCCATGTCTGAATCATGACCCACTCCTTCACCATTCGACCCCACTCCATATGCTTCTCAAACACCTTCAGTAGATCCTTACATCTACCCCATGCCTATCCCATCCTCACCATTATCTAAAATGTTTCACCATCTCCTTCACCAAGGCCTCCTGGTATTACCTAAAATTAGGCCTATTGACCCATCGCATCCCAAACCACAAAATTACCATGAACACCAGTTTTGTATATACCATCGATAGCCAGGGCATGACATTGATGCCTACCGTACATTTGAAACCTTGGTAGACAACATGTTGATTGGTGATCACGTCCCATCATCTGAGCATTCCCATTCATCCACCCAACTTCAGAGTCCCCCACATCGCATTGTCCCTCAAACTTTGCCATCACATGAATCCTTGACAGTGCCATCCCACTACATTCACCATATGTCCAACTACACAAATCACCAAAGCCCAAGCAACATCGTCGCTTCACCTCCACTCTCGCAACCTGACCCATGTCACTTCACTCATCAGTAGTTTCTCTTCATCTTTCCTCCTTACCCCTTCTTCTACTTCTTCTCACTTCCTCACGTAGTTGTATGGTCACGCTTCGAGTGGCTACATACCTATGTTGATCTATTTTCTTTATTCTATATTCATTTAGTCTTTGGTAATCCCCTCATCTTGCTGGTTACCAATGCCTATTTATTCTCATTTCTTCTATTTGTAAATCCCATCTTCTCATCCTTCTGCTTTTTGTCATTATCACATGCATTCCCATAGGTCATAGTTTACTTACCTATTACACACACACCCACACACTAGGGCAACAATTATCACACACTCATTTATTACACACACCCCACATGCTGGGGCAACCATTATCACAACATCTCACTTTTATCATGATGATACACCATACTCATATGTAGATAAGGTTTCCAAAATTCTCCCTCTACACTTCATGAGTTTCCTCTTGTAGATATTGCATTCCCCCACTTGCATCATTTACATTACACCCATTGCATATATCCATATATTTTTCATTACAATTTATTTTCTAGTTTGTATATTCTTCCCCCAAAAATGTGCCTTCAATAGGAGTAACACATGCACTTGTTAGCATCACCACCTGGATTTCCATTCCCCCTTTTTAGGATTAGGGTATACATAGGTGTCATGTTAAGATTTTACCACTCACTAGTTTAGTCAATCAAATGTCACCTCTAGCTGATAGGTTTTACAAACTCCTTATAGTTCTTTAGGTTGGTTCAACTTCTCTCATGGACCATTCACACAGGTTACACATTAAACAAGTTTTGAGTCTAGGGAAGATAACACCTTGCATAGATATCACCATCTAGCGAATGGTTTCCCCTGCTCATCCTATCACTTGCATGGTCAACATACGACCTGGGGATAAACAAAGGGATAAGCATAAGCAAAAATAAGACAATCAAGTAGAAAACAAAAGACAACACCCATACAAAAAAAAGATAAGAGAAAATAAAGAAAAAGAGCACCACAAAACATACAAGAACAATAAATGAGGGGTAGAAAACAAAAGGAAATACCTCTAGATATCACCAGTGTTATGCTTCATCACCTTTGGTCCTTAGGTTCAACATAACATCATGGGATGATTTCCATCACTAGCAATAGGCTCCAAGAGCCTACCTACCAGTGGAATAGTCTTACAAGTGGTAACATATCTATCACATTAGTGACCTTCTTTTGTATAGATCACTATTCGCTTATGGATGAGCTAGCTAGTTTGGCCATGTCTATAATGGGTTAATCCTACCTCCCTCAAAATGGATAAATGAACCTCACTCATTTACACACATAGGTCCATGACAGACTCTGAACCAGTCATATTAGTTATGAGTTACCACAAAAACTTGCACAATTTTGGGTTTGAGATTTGATTATCAAAACTACATTGGTCAAAGCCGTTACATATACCTTATACCATCCTACATCCCTGATATTATGGAATGGATCACATTCACATAGGTACATGCAATGATACAAGTGCTTCCTTTGCGTATTTTAGTCTTCTCATACATGCATCATCGCATCTATGTTACATGCATTTACTAAAAATTGTATTACATCACATCACATTGCATTACATTTAAACATACAATCCTTCACATCATTCTACTATATATCTACACTACAGTTTGATCATACATCTACACCCTACCACATATGTATATCCATGCATTATACATTCACTTAAACATTACACTATGCTATCTACGCAAATAAAATT
Organism: Wollemia nobilis; assembly: GCA_028583015.1. Taxonomy (NCBI): domain Eukaryota; kingdom Viridiplantae; phylum Streptophyta; class Pinopsida; order Araucariales; family Araucariaceae; genus Wollemia; species Wollemia nobilis. The sequence continues at coordinate 9,691,785 of JAQPPZ010003067.1, forward strand.
CAAACACAATTCAAACACATTCAAATTAACATAAAACAACACATGTATATATAAACATCGACACCAAAAATATATATATATATATATATATATAAATATATATATATATACACAGATACCATGCATATATATACATACATCCATAAAAATACCCGTAGGCTACAACCTGGAACCATGCCCATCATACATACTACAAAACTACCCGTAGGCTACAATGACTATCAACCTAACTACCACCAGGAACATCTCCACTCCCCTCATGGCTCACACTCCCTGGTGCTATCCCATGTGCCGCTGTAGCCCTATTAGACTCCACTTTCTCTCTTTATCTTCGAGCTCCTATAGGAGATAACACCACTCTCGAACTAGCAGCCACATCTCTACCTGCTACCACATCCTGCATCTCATCTCTCGTGCCTCTTCAACCAACTAAATATGCACTCTAATGAATCCACTAAGAGGGTGTCTGTACATGTGTCTGTGTCCCATAATATGACACCACCTGGTCATAATTAGGGAGGAAGATCCCATTAATCCCTAGAGAGTACTCACAAGCCACCCACCTTGCTACCTCTACAACCAACATCCCTCTCCCAAACTCAATACCCTTCTATAGTTGATCTAACTCCACTCTTAGAGCAACCACATCATATGGAGCCTCCACTACCACTTGGGCTCCCTCAACCCCCGCTCATCCCTATTGCTACCTCACCATCTTAGCTCACAGCTCTATAATCTTTGCATCCCAAGCAACCAATGTAGATTGATTCGATCCCTCTCCATATCTAATGCCATCCAATCACACCTATCCTCAAGGGCCTTCCAAGCACTATCACTAGAATTATCTAGAGATATCAACCTCCTACAAATCCATCATCTTTGCCTACCTATGACTCTCACTCTCATTAAACTCCTCCTCTAACTATTGTACTCAAGCATGTAACAATAGTACCTCCTCCTCAACCTCCTACCTCTCTTGGTGCTCAATGAGAATATCCTCAAACCCATCAAAGAAACCCACATCTAGGATATAATTTGATCCATCCATAGCCATACCACCATCTCCCTCCTCTATAATCAGAATCTCCCCCATAGGCTACGCTCCACCACTCACAGGAACCTCCTCCACCCTCTCTACAGATGAGCTCGAGGCACCATCCAATCGTCACCTCGATCATCATAGAGGTACCTCTGTCTCACCACCATGTCTATCCTATGACCTCACTCGAGTACCTCTTACTGCTCTCCCACCTATTGTAGGTACTCCGTCACTAGGCAGTACCCATCGATCAACCATGCCAACACCTAGCTCGCAGCTTTACATCACCCACCAGGAATCAAACTCTAGTATCTAATGCGTAGTCATTATACCATCATTAATTCTCAATGAATCTGTCAATCCAGGGCAATGTACAAGGCTATCTACGAAAGAAGAAGTGAAACAACTATAACTTAGGTCAATCTAGAGCAACAGGTTTTATTGGTGGAACCGGTTGTGTGGGGGGTTTTGGAACATTCCTATCTCTAAATTGCATGAATTAAATCTTAATCTAAGTTGCAGAATTGGAAACTAATCATTAACTACGTAGAAATGAAGTCCTAATTACAATTGCAGAATAAGACCTAATTATATTACATAAATAACAATTGCAGAATTGAAAGTCTGATCCTAATTGCAGAAAGGAAATCTAATTACTTTTGCAGTAATGAAAGTCTAGATCTAATGTGGAAATAAAAACTATCAAAGTTCTGTAACAGAAGGTTGTCAATCTTCTGTGCAGGATTTTGACAGCAAAACATAAAATGCAAGAAATTGCTGAAAAATAGTAAATTCTAGAAATAATAGTCTAAAATAAAGTGGAAGCTTTGCTGAAAGTAAGATTGCAACTAAAACATTAAGCACAAGGTTAATCTAAGCATAAATAAACTAAGACTGCAAATATTGTCAACTGTTTACAAGCAATTGAAATAACAAGTTCTACAACTCATTCTGCTGCAAGCAAAATCAGAATAAAAACCCGCTTGTTAGTCCTCCTCCTAGGTCTGGAAGTGGCCAACCTCTTTGTCCAGAAGAAGGTGTAAGTCTCTCTCTCTTTCTAAATCTTAATCACACTCATTTACAAGCAATATGAAATAGAACTGGTGCACTTTATTGATTAGAAGACATGATTACAATAATTCTACTAAAAATCATTACAGGACTGTAACAACTAATTTCTACCTATACTCTGTATTTTTTGCTAGCTTCCTTACACTATTTTCTACCTCCTTTACTATATATTACCTACTAGGCTCAACCTAAATGGGAGCAATATTTATAGCTATCCTATAATCTGATTACAAACAAAGAATATCTCAAAAGATCTAATCCTACAATGCTGCAACAAATTCTGGTGTTATCCTAGAAGAGGACTAAAACTTGATCTTTCCCTTAATGATGGCTTTGGTCGGCAATGACGGCAAAGACAGATGGAAGATCTTTCCCTTTACCTTTTCCAACCTTTATTTCCCTTTTTTCGGCTTCAAAAATCGGTCAACAGGTCAAAGAAACACATTATGTTCTTCATTCCGAAGATAAGTGGCTTCATTCCGAAGACAATGCAATTCTCATTCCGAAGATCGCTCATTCCGAAGATACTGCATTCTCATTCCGAAGATCGCTCATTCCGAAGATACTGCATGCTTCATTCTGAAGATCCGCTCATTTCGAAGATACTGCATTCTTCATTCCGAAGATCCGCTCATTCCGAAGACGTTGTGTTCTTTCATTCCGAAGATATCTGTTCATTCCGAAGATACTTCAGAATGAACAAATGTATGCTTTTCCAGTGATCTCTTCTGCATCTCTCAGGTGGGTTATCTCTTAAGATCAAATTCCAATGGTCTTCATCCCTTTCCTCATGTGAATTCCATGCCTTGCTATTTATGGACAACTGGCTGGAATTTACATGGGAAAGACCAGTTTTTGCTGCACAAGAATAGTTTGCTTGCACTGTTGCCAGATTTAGGTGAAGTAAATGCTTGAGACAAATCAAAACATGATTAGTGAAATGCTGCTATTATTCTAAGCATATCCCATTTTAGCAAATCATAGCAAAAAGAACACAAAACTATGCAAAAAGTTGTAAAATCAGCATATAATATTTCAAATACATTGATCATGCAAAATGGTTAATATACAGAATATTGAATCAACTTAACTAAAATATCGTATAAAACATAAGAGTTTATAGGCATTTTTAGTGTTCAAAACATGTTATGATTGAGGCATTTCCAGTCCTCATCATTTTCCCCCCAACTTATATTAATGCATGCCCTCATGCATTCTGTTGGGCTATGGAATCACATATGTCCATGTTTAGATTCCATGACCTGTAGAATAATTTCTTGCCTATGTAATACCCCCTGTTTTCTTGAATGTTTCTGAGCCAATCTTCAAATTGTTCATCAGGCTGGGCATCTTCCTCAAAGTAGAATGGAACTGGAGTAATGATGGTCGGAGGCCTGAACCTGAGACCTATCCAGCTTATGTTGCATGATCTCGAATCAACTGGACTACACCTTCTCGCTCTTCTTCTGGACCATTCTAAGTTGATGGGGGAGATAGGTTCTCTTTTCCTCAAAGACATGGAAAGTTCATTCCATCTGTCTCTCCATACTGACAATGCTGGGAAGAAATTGTGATCACAAAAATTGTTAAATCTCGCCACACAAGTCCCTTAAATTGTTCAAGTACATTCTCTTTATATCATCCCCGTTCATCATTGAGAAGTGCTGCCCGGTGATAACTAGGTGATTTGGCTGGATTGCTCCGACTAACAACTCAGCCCTTGTTTCAATCACTTTATTCTCGCTTTTTCTCTTGATCCCAAGAAAGCCGATTCTCGCAAAGTAGACATAAATGCTCTCAACCGAACATCTCCAATGTAGATTTGAGGATGAGAGTCAACTTCCTCTCGAATGAAGAAACTATGTAAAAATAGTTCACACAGGAGATTTTTCTCGCTCAAAAGGACTCGCCAAAATATGCCTCCAAAAAATCTTCAATAGTGTCCAATTTATATGGGAGGTTTGAAGTAATCCTCATGACCCCGCCATCTCGAGGTATTTTTCCTTCAAAATAAGGTCAGTAAAATCTGGCCGGTCGTCTAAATTGGACTAAAAATTCAGCAATTTGGCATAAGTCGGACACCTTTTCTTTCAATGCCTGAATTTTTGTGTCCTTGGCTTCTAGCCGTTTTGCTTCCAATTTGAACTTTTCAGCTTTTAGTGGCAAGTCGCTCATATCTAATCATCCAACTTAGCTATGTCTCGCATTGTACCGCTCTAGAGACAAAGTATTAGGTGGTCTTACTACAGGGGGATCCTAGGCAACAAATTTATCTCGAACTCCTTTTTCTCGCCACTTCCACTGGTCGTTCATCCGTTAATAACTCTACTTGCACCCCCTTATTTGCTATTTCTATGGGGTTGTCATAAGATAGTATTTCTACTTGTACCCCCTTATCTGTTGTTTCTACTGGAAGTGTAACAAGTTGAAATGCAGGGACCTCAATAGGAGTACTTACTTGAACATTTTCTTGCTATTGGGACTGTTCCTGTGTTGGTGGCTCATCTTCAACATCCTCTGCTATGCTCTTCACCATTTCTGAAGCATCTTCGTAACAAGAAGGCAATGCTTCGTAATAAGATGGTGTCGCTTCGTAATGAACAGGCACTTCTTCCGAATGAAGGAGTGCTATTTCAAGATGAACTCCCATGTCTCGCCTCAACAGAGTCATCTCGCCCTTGATAGACCTAGAAGCAATTGAGCCAAATTGTCTTCATCATTGGATATAGTCAGCTATTTTTCAGATTGTGACAACAATTTTCTCAATTCTCGCCACTTCTTGCTGAAGCTCTGCAATTTTTCTTTCTTGCATCTCAATGATGCTTTCTTTCTCTGAAATCCATCTGGTCCATGTTTTGACAACACTCCTTGCTGCCCTCACTGCTCCGTGATGTCTTCCACTTCTTTTTTACTTTGAAGCCGATGCAGACAAATCGCTTGCAGTTGGTCGCTCAACCAATATTTCCTCTTCTTCTCGCAACAATTTGTTCTTGTTCAGGAGGCTCCGTGAGACCTGTCTATAAGGGTATCTACCATATCTGTAGCCTCGTTGAACTCGTAGCCTCCTCCAAACCATCCTCGCTTCGCTTTTGCCTCAGCTATCTGTTCAGGGAATTTTGGAAAGTTTTCAGATGTCAGGTTGTATCTCTCGTGACATCCGGGCTACTTGGTCTATCTTCTTCTTCCATGACCTTATTCTCGTAGTTTCTTTCAAATGGATTCTTGTAGACCTCCTAGTTCCAGATGCAAACTTCTTCTTTTTGCTCTATTTTTTGGTGACAATAGGGGTCATGGGGTCGCTTTTAGATGCCTCTGTTTCCCTTGTTGTTTTTGCCTCTATTTGGTTAAGTGCTTCACTTCTCTGTTCTGACAAATCAGTTGCAGCTTCAGCAAAATGAACCTTCTTTTGTTTTTCTGCTCTGCTGCCAGTTCTAGATCCTCTTCTCTTTTGTTTCTTAGCTCGTGAAGTTGAGGGTTCAGGAGCAAGGTTTTCTACTGCTGCTATGGGGTGTAGTTCTGTAATAGCTTCAGGGGCACCTTCTGTAGTTTCTTCTACAACATCTTATGCAACATTTTCTACAACATTTTTTGCAGTAACTATTTTCTCTTCTGTAGCAACATCAACAGCATTTGGTTCTTCTTCTTCCTCACTTTCATCCCCAAAAATGACATCATTTAGGGTAGAGTAAAACCTATCAAAACTCCTAGGGTTTCCTCTAAAATGGTGTTGGCAAACTAATTTGATGAGGCCATGATGGCGAAGGCTTCCTTTACCCTCCTGATATCTCTTTGCCATGTTCTTTAACTCTTGATACAGATATAGGGGAAGATTTACCCTAACTTCTGGTTGTTGCCCACCATGTCTGAGATGGTTCAAAATTCGTAGATGATGCCCTGATAACAACACATACTGCCCTTCACAAGTTAAAAATTTAATTACCTATGTGGCTACTTCATCCCAGTGGTTCCCGTAAGTCGGCCCTTTTTAACCCTTTGCATGTGTTGTTATGGGTTAAATACTCTAGTTCTCTATCATTTTCTTCTACAAATTGATTAACTACATTTGCCAAAGTGTTCTTGCCAGATCTAGAAATTGAAATCTCGTTAACATTTTAAGTCAGACTTAAAATTTTAGGGCTTACCTCAATAGTCATGCCGTTAACATGTGCTCGGTTGTTTCTGAACGTATGGGCGAACATGCCACCCAAATCTTCGAAGACCCATTGAATTTATCCAAAAATGGCATAAACCCTCCATCTTCAAAAATCTGCACAACTGCCAGATTTTCTCGGAGGTAAGTGGTATCTGCAGGCTCTGTTCTGATCTTTCGCCCCATATTTTCTGTTTAAAAAACGTACACTGTGGCTGCTATTCTTCTGCTAGATTTCTGGCTATTTTCTGTTGCAGATTTGCAGAGTTTTAGTTTGAAACCTTCGTTGCCCTATTTCTCGTCTTCTTCTTCGAAATGAACCGTAACCTGTGCAATGTACTTCGCAAACACGTCTTCGAAAAGAAAGGTGGCACACATTTCTACTTTTGCACTGTACACCTGTTCGTTGATAATTGCATGGATGTCCTTGCCGTCAGATCCACCTCATTAGTTTTGTAGATTCTCACGTGCATGTTTATTGGCATTAAAAATTGGTGGCATATGGTTGGTCACGTCCTCCGTATTTCCAATGAGTGCAAAAACAAACCATGTGCTGACTGACACGTGTTCCTTCCTCGCATGCAACTAAAAGAGTTTGATTTTGTCATACCTTGTCTTCTTGGATGCCACGTGGAAATGCTCTTTCCGAAGATTATAACTTATCATGCAGACAAAATTTCATTCCAAAGATTATGACCTCATTCCGAAGACGAGTCTTCATTCCGAAGACAAATCCTCATTCCGAAGATTATGACCTCATTCTGAAGACAGGTCTTCATTCCGAAGACAAATCTTCTTTGCAAAATTTTCATTCCGAAGATTAATCCTCATTCCGAAGATCAATCCTCATTTCGAAGATCAATCCTCATTCCAAAGATAGATCTTCATTTCGAAGATAGATCTTCATTCCGAAGACAGATCCTCATTTCGAAGACAGATCTTCATTCCGAAGACAGATCTTCATTCTAAAGACAGATCTTCATTCTCAAGATGATGTAGACAAATTGTCATTCCAAAGACAAAGTTTCTTTCTGAAGACAAAGTGCAACATTCATTTTGCTGTCATTCTGAAGACAATTTCAATCCGAAGATAATACAGTAACTGTTTTTGGCATTCTTGTTCGGAAGATTAGGCAGAAATCAATATTTTCATTTTCAAAACATGTCTTAAGTATGCCAACTCTTATGAATACCTTTTATGCTAATGGTTAATTGTCATATACTATATACCAATCATTTTACAATGAAGAAATGTAAGAAATATATACCTGATAAAAATAGTTAATGCCGATTTTGAAGAATGACTGCCTTTGTTGATATTCTACTGAGATTTTCTGCAACATTTCAAAACAAGTGCACTTGGTGAATTTGTACAATGATGGTTCAGAAATTTCTCAAGGTTATGCATGCCAGAAAACTGGTTTTCATGCACACCAACTCAGTAGTGCCTTAAGAAAAGGTTTTCACTGCTGAGTTATTCATTTTTCTCTCTTTTTTTTTTTTCTTGATTTTCCCTTTTTTTTTATTTTTACCTCTCCTTTTTTTTTTTTTCTTGATCCTGACTATGCCCATGAAGGAATTTCATGATTTCCCCTGAAACCATGCCCATGAAGGAATTCATACTCATAATTTATTCATCTTTTTGTTTTCTTTTTTTTCTGATTTTTTTGTATTTTCTGCTTTTTCTTGAAATCCACTGATCATGTTGATTGTTTTGAAGTGGAAGAGGGAATCTCTTCCACCTGCTGTGTATCCAAACTATCAAGTTGTTGCAAGAATTCTTCTTTAGTCAGAGGTGTATGGTATACCCTGAGGCGATGTCCATTCACTACCAACTTTCTTCGTGACCCATCAATAGGGGATAGACGAGCCGCTCCGTTGTTAAATACCTTCTCAATCCAGTAAGGTCCTAACCATCTAGTTCTTAGTTTTCTAGGGAAGTCTTCGTATTGAGAATCAAACAATAAAGCCCAATCTCCTTGTTGAAGTTTTCTCTGTTGAATGTGACTATCATGCCACAGCCTTCCTCTCGCTCCCGAATTACCTCGATTTGGTGCAGAGCATCCAATCTAAGTTCATCCAATGCATTCAGCTGCAGAATCCTGTCCGTCCGTGCCTCGCGACAATTCAATTCCAATTTCCAAGGTCGTGCGCAATGTTAGTAGCTCAAATTCAATAGGTAAGAGAGGCTTTTTACCAAAGACTAGTTCATAAGGTGTGAATCCAAGAGTGGACTTCCAAGTAGTATTGTAGGCCCAAACTGCTTCTGTAATTTATCTAGCCAATTTCTCCTATGAAAAGCTACTATTTTTGTCAAGATGCGTTCTAGTTCCCTCGTTTGTTACTTCAACCTCGGCCATTTGCTTGTGGGTGGTAAGGTGATGATTTCCTATGTTTGATTTCATACAATTCTGTAAATGCTTTTATGACTTTGGATGCAAATTGGGGTCCTTGGTCCGTGGTGATAGACCGTGGAGCTCCAAATCTCCTAAAAATCTGAGTATACAAGAAATCAATGACCTTCTCTTCACGAGCATGTTTAAAAGCACGCACCTCTACCCACTTTGTCATGTAATCGGTGCATACTAGAATATGCACCTTTCCTTGAGAAGGTGGATCAATAGGTCCTACAAAATCAAGCTCCCCACCTCTCAAATGGTTCTAAAACCATTTGAGGCTGCAGTGGCATCTCATTTGTATGAGTGGGTTTCCCCATTCTTTGGCATGCATCACAATGCCTCGTGTACTTTTTCACATCCTTGTGAAGAGATGGCCAATAATATCCTCGTCCCTAAGATTTTCCTAACCGTGCTTTTTACATAATAGTGTCCACCTGAGGGTTCATCATGACAAGCTCTAAGGATATCATACACTTCATCCTTGCGGATGCACCTACGTAACACATGGTCAGGACTGCACTTAAAAAGCATACCCTTAATCCATTCAAAAGAAGAACTCTGTTTGATCAATTGTTTTTTCTGTTTTGAAGTGAAATGTGGAGGAACTTTCCCTCTGACCAAATAATTGGCTATATCTCGCAAACCAAGGTGATTGGACCGATATAGCAAATAGTTTTTCATCAGGAAAAGTGTCATCAACTAATTCCCCTTCATCTCGTGTTCTCGCAACCCGGACAAGAAATCTGCCACAACATTAGCTTTTCCCGGTTTGTTGATTATAGTGATATCAAATTCTTGCAAAGCAACAACAACCAACGAATAATTCTTGCACTTACCATAGGTTTATTCATCAAATACTTAATGGCTGTATGATCTCGTGTGAATAAATATTTGATAACCCGTGATATAATGCCCGAATTTGTTGATGGCATAAATTACCGCTAGGAATTCCTTCTCGCTTGTTGTATAATTCTTCTTGGCTCCTGTCAAGTTCTTGCTAATGTTGTAGATGGTATAATGTTCACCATTATCAATTTGTCCTAATGCTGCTCCAATTGCCGTATTGGAGGCATCATCCAGTATGTGAAATGGTAATGTCCAATTAGGTCCTCCGAGCATAGGTGGAGTTATCAATTTCTCTTTCGTAGCTTCAAATGCTTCCCCGACACTTTGCAGTCCAGGAGAATTCAGAATCTTTAGTCAATAGGGCAAACATAGGACTCGGCTATTGTGCTAAAGTTGGGAATAAACCTCACGGTAAAAACCAATGTGTCCTAGGAAGCTTCCGACATTAGTCCGAGTTTTAGGAGGAAGGAGATTCTTGATAATTTCAACCTTCTTTGGATCAACTTGGATCCCTTCAGGAGAGATGTGATGACCAAGAACTATCCCTTCCTTCATCATCATGAAGCATTTATCTGGATTTAAGGATAAGTGGTATGTTTCACAACGAGTTAAGACTTTGTCAAGATTTTCCAATGTAAAATCAAAAGTTTGTCCACATACTGTGAAATCATCCATGTAAATTTCAACACTTTTGGTGGTCAGATCAGCAAAAATTGCTAGGACTGCTCACTGAAAAGTTGCTGGGGCATTACACAAACCAAAAGGTAAAACCCTATAGGCAAATGTTCCCCATGGACATGTAAAAGTTGTCTTTTCTTGATCTTCAGGTGCAATCTGAATTTGATTATATCCACTAAATCCATCAAGAAAACAAAAGTATCTTTTTCCATAGCAAGAGTATCTAACACCCGATCTATGAAAGGTAATGGAAAATGGTCTTTGTATGTCACCTTATTCAACTCTCTATAGTCTACACATACTCTCATTTTTCCATTTTTCTTAGGAACTATTACCAATGGAGAAACCCATTGGCTATCAAAAATTGGGTAAATGAATCCTACTTCCAGGAGTTTTTCAATTTCTTCTTTCACAATATCTCTTAAGGCAGGATTCAATCTTCTTTGAGGTTGTCTGACTGGCTTGACTTCTTCAAAGATAGATTCTGTGGGTACATATATCAGGATGAACTCCCCGACATATCTTTGTAGTTCCAAGCAAAAGCATGAACATGCTTCTGCAAGACAACTATCAGTTTTTCTTCCTCTTCCCTAGTAAGTCGGTCTGTAGATGTTCAAAAATTTGCCTGGCTGGACTTCTATTTGTTTTGTATTTAGAAGGACCGAATTCACTCCTTCATACCTGGTGATTAAGGGATTAAGAGGACATTGCCGAGATGGGAGAAAAGAAGCATCTTTTGTTTTATTGCTACTTGAGGGAAGCATATCTTGTATGGAACAAGGAGAAGGAAAAATCAGATGATGGTGCCATCCATGTGGTAGTGAAACAGAGTTTCCCTGTGATAGCACAGATGGTTCATCTTCAGATTTTTGATTCTCCTCATTACTTATCAACCGTTGGATATTTGTTGCTTCCCCTTCTAAACCTTGTTCATGCAGAACATTCATCAGGATTATTTCATTTTCTAAGTTTTCTGTGTCACTGAGGTCTTCTATGTGTTCTCTTACTACTAAGGTAGCTAGTGTAGAAATGACCTCTTCTCGGTTCTTCCTCCGAGTCCGAAAACCATAACCGACCTAAAAATTTGCTAGATGGTTTTGCAGGAGGATATAAAGAAATCTGTTTCAGATCAATACCATTTGAAATAGTCATATTTCCAGATCTCGTAGCCTATGAAGGTCGCTGCAGCTTGCAAGCCAAGGTCTTCCCAAAATAATGGGATATCCATGTGCTGAATTTCTTGGTCAGTAAAACTAGAAAATCTGTAGGGAATTCCCAAGAAGAAACTTCTATAGGGACATTTTCAATGATTCCTTCAGGTTTTGCAACCGACCTATCACCCATTTCTAAAACTCGTAAATGTGGGGCCGAGATGTTTGAGCCGTAATTGTTCCATTGTATCCTTGGTCATGACATTTATTGCAGCTCCTAGATCCACTAAAACATTTGATATTGGTACTCGAACCTATGGTGACTCGTGGATAACTCGGGCTTCCCGGGTCACTATACTTTGGAGGTACTAGTTTTCCGTATAAGAGATCAGCTATCTTTCCTTCAACCTCGCATCAGCCTTGGGAAATGCTTTCTTCTTTCTTCCCTCGCTCTTTTAATGCACAAATTTTGGACAAGACTGTTAATCTCTGGTATTTCCTTAATAGCTTGCAATAAGGGCAATGATATAGTCAACTTTTTGAGTTCTTTGACCAATTCTGACTCAGAATTTTTTGGTATTGCATTAAGTCTTTCAGGATATGGAATTATCCTTGGTAATTGTTCTGCTTGTGTCTCTTTCTCTATTGTTGGTTGGATTCTCTCTGGTTCCAATTTTTCTTCTGTTTCTATTGTTGGTTGGATTCTCTCTGGTTCTGATGATTCTTGCTCTTCATTTTCTTTGATTTCAATTGAAACTGGTTCAGGTACAACTTTCCTTGAACGAAGTTGGATGTCACTACAATCAAGAACATTAATTTCAACATTTTCTTCAACTTTAGCCACATAGACAGGAGGTGTCTGTCTTACACTGGTTTGGATTAGTGACTCGGTCGAGCTGGCAATTGAGGTTGTTTCACTTGCCGTGTTTGCTATTGTTTTTCTTGAAAATTTTGATTAGGTGCAGCAACAAATGCCGAGTTTGACCTTGATTCCTTTGCTGCCTTGGATAGGACTCGTATTGCTGATTCCACTGTGGTTGGTTTTGCATCCAATGTGGATTAGTCCGATTTTGATTCCAAGCTGGATTGTTTTGATTCCAAGATGGGTTGTTTTGATTCCATGAGGGGTTGTTTTGATTCTGATTCCAGGCTAGGTTACTCCAATTTGATTGTGGCCATTCTTGGGAATTTGTCCATTGAGGATAATTCCAAGGACGTTGGGGTGGTTCTCATTGTCCCCAAGGCATAGTACCAGGATTATGCCCCCAATTTGTAGGAAAACGAGGGGGATTTTGATATTGAGAGAAATTTCCCCCTTGTTTTGGTCCAATATAGTTGAGTTCCTCATCTGGTTTTCTAACACAGCTTTGAGTTGTGGTAGCAGGTGGCATTGATCGGTTGAATGCCTTTTTGAACAGATACTACAAATGGCTGAGATAGATGTTTTATTCAAAGGACATTCCTGCAAAGCATGTTTATTTCTACATCTTGGGCAATAAATTGCCAAAGGTTCTCATGTTTTTTGCTTTTGCGGACATTTCCCCCAAAGTAGTGTTTAAGTGCACTAGAATATCGCTTTGAAATTTGCAAGTTCCTCTATCAAGTCCTTTACATCGATGCCATTTGTGCGGCTTTTTCTTCTTCTCTCGCTTAGTGCGAGAGTAATTCCTGCAGAGATCCATAATTTCCTCATTACCGAGAGTGGTTACATCCCCTTTTCCCATCAAATCCGGAACTTCTCCGGATTCATCTTGCAATCCTCTCAAAAATATGGTTTTACATAATTTTTGTTCTACAAGTCCAAATATCCTTTGAACAAAGGAGAACCTATCAAGATAATCTTCCAATGTCTCATCATCTTCCTCGCTTGATTCTGAATAACTCATCTTTTCTATTCCTTACACGACAATATTCTTGATATTTGTCTAAAAAGACAGTCTCCATTTGATCCTAGGTTCTTATGGAATTTGGCTCTAAGCTCATGAACCAACGCAATGCTGAATCCTTGAGAGTTGAGGGAAAAACCTTAAGTTTCTGATTGTCATTTATATAATCATAGGTCCGACACACTACCTTGAATTCAAACAAAAATTGGTCAAGATCTTCAGATACAACACCTCGAAAGGTTGGAAGTACCGAAGGTGAAATGGTCTTCATGGGAGAGTTTTGTGTTGGATTCAGACGAATAGGATATTCAAATGTTCTGGACGGTTGGAGTATATCCCGATCATTTCCTTCATTATGAACATAGCCATGTTGGCCATCTACATTGCCTCCTTCTCGCCATAGTTTCCTGTTTGTTGGGAGAAGTTAAAGCTTCCCAAATTGTTCTCTCAAGAGGTCCAAGCCTCTCTCGTTGATGATGAGTCTCGATGAATTGTCTTTCTTAGGATATTCTCGATGATGATAAAATTGGTGATTTTCCTATCTCATAATGTTCTAGTGATGGTGAGACTGGTGATTTTTCTATCAATCTTTCTGGTAATTCAAACACAGGTGATTCACCCCTTAGGCGTGAAGATCTCCTTAATGGAACAAGCCAAGGATCCTTTGGGGTAGTTCTACCTTTTTCATCCCTAGACTTATTCATTCATGTTTACTCCTAAATGACATAAATTAAGTCAATAGTTGTTATCTTCCTCAACTGTTGTATTCAGATTTTAACCTGAATTCTCACAACTTAGTCTGATTACAGCTATTGGACTGTTTGTTTTCTTCTGACAACACTATTCCTTGGCAATGGTGCCAAAATGATGCGTAGTCATTATACCATCATTAATTCTCAATGAATCTGTCAATCCAGGGCAGTGTACAAGGCTATCTACGGAAGAAGAAGTGAAACAACTATAACTTAGGTCAATCTAGAGCAACAAGTTTTATTGGTGGAACCGGTTGTGTGGGGGGTTTTGGAACATTCCTATCTCTAAATTGCATGAATTAAATCTTAATCTAAGTTGCAGAATTGGAAACTAATCATTAACTACAGAAATGAAGTCCTAATTACAATTGCAGAATGAGACCTAATTATATTGCAGAATTGAAAGTCTGATCCTAATTGCAGAAAGGAAATCTAATTACTTTTGCAGTAATGAAAGTCTAGATCTAATGTGGAAATAAAAATTGTCAAAGTTCTGTAATGTAAGGTTGTCAATCTTCTAGTGCAGGATTTTGACAGCAAAACATAAAATGCAAGAAATTGCTGAAAAATAGTAAATTCTAGAAATAACAAATCTAAATAAAGTGGAAGCTTTGCTGAAAGTAAGATTGCAACTAAAACATTAAGCACAAGGTTAATCTAAGCATAAATAAACTAAGACTGCAAATATTGTCAACTCGTTTACAAGCAATTGAAATAACAAGTTCTACAACTCATTCTCATTGAAGCAAAATCGTAATAAAAACCTCGCTTGTTAGTCCTCCTCCTAGGTCTCGAAGTGGCCAACTCTTTGTCCGGAAGAAGGTGTAAGTCTCTCTCTCTTTCTAAATCTTAATCACACTCATTTACAAGCAATATGAAATAGAACTGGTGCACTTTATTGATTAGAAGACATGATTACAATAATTCGCTAAAAATCATTACAGGATCAGTAATAACTAATTTCTACCTATACTCCGTATTTTCTTGCTAGCTTCCTTACACTATTTTCTACCTCCTTTACTATCTACTACCTACTAGGCTCAACCTGAATGGGAGCAATATTTATAGCTATCCTATAATCTGATTACAAACAAAGAATATCTCAAAAGATCTAATCCTACAATGCTGCAACAAATTCTGGTGTTATCCTAGAAGAGGACTAAAACTTGATCTTTCCCTTAATGATGGCTTTGGTCAGCAATGACGGCAAAGACAGATGGAAGATCTTTCCCTTTACCTTTTCCAACCTTTATTTCTCTTTTTTTGGCTTCAAAAATCGGTCAACAGGTCAAAGAAACACATTCTGTTCTTCATTCCGAAGATAAGTGGCTTCATTCTGAAGACAATGCAATTCTCATTTCGAAGATCGCTCATTCCGAAGATACTGCATTCTCATTCTGAAGATCGCTCATTCCGAAGATACTGCATGCTTCATTCCGAAGATCCGCTCATTTCGAAGATACTGCATTCTTCATTTCGAAGATCCGCTCATTTCGAAGACGCTGTGTTCTTTCATTTCGAAGATATCTGTTCATTCCGAAGATACTTCGAAATGAACAAATGTATGCTTTTCCAGTGATCTCTTCTGCATCTCTCAGGTGGGTTATCTCTTAAGATCAAATTCCAATGGTCTTCATCCCTTTCCTCATGTGAATTCCATGCCTTGCTATTTATGGACAGCTGGCTGGAATTTACATGGGAAAGACCAGTTTTTGCTGCACAGCAACAATTTGCTTGCACTGTTGCCAGATTTAGGTGAAGTAAATGCTTGAGACGAATCAAAACATGATTAGTGAAATGCTGCTATTATTCTAAGCATATCCCATTTTAGCAAATCATAGCAAAAAGAACACAAAACTATGCAAAAAGCTGTAAAATCAAGCATATAATATTTCAAATACATTGATCATGCAAAATGGTTAATATACAAGATATTGAATCAACTTAACTAACATATCAGATAAAACATAAGAGTTTATAGGCATTTTTAGTGTTCAAAACATGTTATGATTGAGGCATTTCCAGGCCTCATCAGTATCATCCCAATATCATCCATATTTGGGATCACCATCGGTATGTCTCTCTCACAAATCCAAGGAAAAACTATAGGTGGTTGCCCCCTATCATCCCATCACCTATAGCATACAATATGTGCCTTTGGAATGTCCTATCATAAGCCAAACTGTTGCCTAACATAATCAAACTAAAAGAACTTAGCCTACCGAGTATAGTGTCCCATGAGCCACTACCCCTAACTAATGGTACCCAACTACTCACCATCCTTCTCCCACATCACCCAACCCATCCAAGACCTCCACTAAATGATACTAGGTATCAACTCCCTAAACTTGACCCCCTAAAACAAAGGATCACCCTCATGTGGTATCTTAACCCCCTTCTCCTCATCAGTCATCCATCTTAGAGCATAAGGTAAATATTCCTATCCTACAACATACACCTTAAAATGCAATAATGATGGCCTCTCAATAGAAATATGCTCTCATACCCACACCTACAGTAAAGGTGTCCAACTCAATCTCTTTCACCAAGAACGCACCATATCATGCAACTCCCTATATACCTGGGCCAACAATGAGGGTGCCCATGAAAATACAACCTTGTACTCCACCATATCACTCATAATATCCAACATATGCTAGGTAAACAATACCTCGAAAGTGTCAAGAAGAGCATATGTGGAGATCATAATCATAGCCACACACTGGCACTTTGATATCTTCTCATTGTTCTATAATAGCTCATAATACAACTTAATATATATCTCCTCCCACCCATCACCAAATAAGTGCTCCATCATTTCCTCATTAGTATTACCTAGTGTTGCTCTCACTGGCACACCCTCAATCAGTAATTTGTAGATCCTATATACATATTCCAAGGTGATATTCATCTCACCCATCAGAAAGTGGAAGGTGTTGCAAGCTGCATCCCATTGCTCACACAAAGCATATATATTCTCGATTGGCATGAATGATATTGCATTCTCACACACCACTAAACCATACTGTGTCCAACCACTCCTTATCATCCTCATTGTCCATCAGCTTATCTAGTTTGCATTTCATCATACGGATATGATGATGTGGCTCGATCATTTTCACCTGTTCATACACAACAAAAATATAAAATTACATTAATTTTATACACAATCATCCAATTAAATAAAATTCAATTTTTATTTAAACACATCACACATACAAATTAATTTATTTTAATTTGACATGCACTTTGAGACATAAAATAGTGTACAATTCACATATCAAAACAAATCAAAATCACAATTGCATATTTGGATACCCATTTGGCAATATCATGGTAAAATTTTAAACGGATGCAAAAAGCGATACATATTTGGCTTCCAAAGGCTAAATTTACAATTATCCACATACTTACTATGGCACAAAATTCAAAATGACATCAAACCATCAGATATAAAAAAATAAAATACATTTTTGAACACCCATTTGCCCACTTCACGATGAAAGTGTCGACAAATTAAAAAAAAAGTATACAAATCCACACGAAGTTCAAGATCAAAGTTACCACAACCTCCCCAAAATGGTATACATGCCAAATCACACAACATCAAAAACACAGTCACAATATCCATTTGCCCACTTCATAGTGAAAGTTCAAACAGAAATAAAAAAACAGTGCAAATCAGGCTCCCAACAACAAATTTTAAATCCAACCTTATCTACACCTTGGCACACAAATCAAAAACACAACAACTGCAATAATATACCAAAACAAATCACTTTTTTGGGTATCATTTTGCCCTTTTATGATTAAAGTGTCAACAATTTTTAGAAATAGTACACATACAGTGGAAAATTTAACAACCAAAGTTTTCTAGTTTACATCCTAACGACTCACATCTAGATAACACACAAAATGATGATAAAACAAAAACACAATCACACAATTAAATACCCATTTTCTACTTTTACAAAGGAAATTTAGCCACATTGCAAAAACAGTGCAACATTGCTTCAAAAATAGAGAGTCAAACTACAAGACTACTCTACCCGCCACCTAGTCAAACTACACCGAAAATGGTTAAACCTAAAAACTGATCACACTTTTGGGTACCCATTAAGCCCGTTTAACACTTTGTGTTCCAATTTTAATAAAACATTACCTAAATTTTTAAAATAACATGAAAACCTCCCTCCCTATTTCACACTTTTTGAGAAATAAAATTGCGAAATAAATAAGAAATAAGAGCATTTATTGGTGGATCACCATGTCGAGCTCTAGTGCCAGTACATCCTCTCATCATCCTACATCTCAATACAATCAACTACAAGAACCCTGCATCATCAAACGTCACTTCCTCCTCACTCTCCAAGTACACTGACATCAAAATGACCCCTCTATGCTTCCAAAAAAGCTTAAATACACCCAAAAAACCCTAATTAGGTCAAATTCACCCACTAACCTACAAATTGATCTTAGAAGCCCTAAATTGACCCAATTTTGATTCTAAACCCTTGGAAATCAGCCCCTTTCATATTTATCTAATTTTTCAGCAACTTCATCATTCATTCTTCTTGAAATCACACAAAATCATCATGTGAACTTCATAAGGCTTGAAATTATGCATTCATTACTTTTAAAAGTAGGGTCATATTTGGCCTAGATTTTAACCTATCAAATCACCTCCAAATTTCTCATAAATTTCACCATGGGATGAAGCTCGAAAATATCTTTCCAACAGTATAAGATTTGTCTAATTTTGACATTGTTTGATCCTCCAAACTGCCAAAACACTGCACATAGGTCCAATTCACCACCGACCTACGAATTGAGCTTAGAAGCCCCAAATTGACCGAAATTTGATTCCAAACCCTACCAAACCTGCACCTCTTCTTATCCATCTAATTTTTCATTAATTTCATCATGCATTTTTTTTTCTATCAATCGATTCATCATCACATTCCATTCATTTCATTGTTGATTCCTTGTTTTAGGGGGTATTTTTATCCAAAATTCAACTTTGCATGCAACCAAACAACCAAACATCCAAACCATGAATATCACATCTATCTATAAAATTTTTTGCTGAAGATTATCTTATGATTATAATCTCAATCCCAACCAGATATATGTCAAATCAAGAGAGTTATGTGTAACAATGGAGAGGTCACTTTGGCATTCATGTTACATAATGAATGACATGATTGACTAATTCAGTGCAACATTTCGAGAAGAATTTCAATATAGAATTCATGATACATAATGAATGACACGTTTGAATAATTCAAATATTAACTAGCTCAAATGGTTTGACACTTGTCACCACGTACTCATCAATCAATCAACAACAAAAATTTGAATAGGCATTTGTTTTATTCATATTTTGGACCATCCTGCATTGGTCGCAAAATCAAAGCAGTCAAAAATTGCCACCCCAAAGCAACCAGTATGACATCAAAAAATATCATACAAACTTAGAAAAACCATCATGTTGCATCCGCAATCATCCATTTCCATTCACTGGTATTGTTCTTCATTTTCCCTCTTTCTTCGTCCCCATTTTCTTATTCTTCACTTCTTCTCTTCTCTCCCTAGATCCTTGATCAATGTTGTATGGTCACACTTCGAGTGGGTACATACCTTTGGTTCGATTCCATTCCTTTCTCTTTTGGCTATCAGTCAATATTGTATGGCCACGCTTCAAACGACTACATACCTTTGATTGGATTTCATTCTCTTCTCTTCTTCATCTTCTACTTTATCCCATCATATTTTTATATTAAATGGTGTGCCACACAATATAGTACAAAAAGGGGCAAAATGTAGACACCTAAAAGTTGCACATAGCTACTTCTATGTACTTGTAGATCCTTTTGGACACTTGTAGGTTTACATAGGCTATCATAGACACCTCTGTTTATTGTAGACCAGCGTATGTTATTGTAGATATCTCTAGACCTATGTAGACTATTGTATACATGTGTCAGCATGCATAGAATATTTTAGACATGCGTAGACTAGCATAGATCACTCGAGATTAGCATAGTGTATTGTAGACTTACATAGGCTACATTACTAGTTTATAGGTACAAAACCCTATTAAACTACTCAATTCATGTCATAACCACTTTGCATCCATAAAAGGATCACTCATCAATCGTCTAAGGCCACTTAAGCCCTTCCTAGACTTAATTAGGACCCCACGAGGCTATTAGCTCCCAAAAAGTCTTAATTAAAGTTAATCCAAATTCTAATTTTAAAGTGACTTCACTTAAAGTGCAATTTTTGGATTAAAAAGGTTAATTAGGCTCCTAAACCCTAATTAGTCCTAATTAATCCCTCCCACATGTGTGTGCATAAATTTGGTTAGGATACTTCTTAGGAAACCCTAACCTAACCCTAATCTAACCTTAGATTTGACTAATCCTAGTTAACCCTAATCTCTCCTCACACATGTGTGAGGATGAGATATTTCCTAAGAAAATATGGGGATGACAACCACCATAGAACCTGACCTAAGGGTTTAGTTCTCCTAACCACATCCTTATACCTTAGGTTTATCTATAAATAGTGGACCTAAACCCTCATTCTACCTCTATCTCCCTTTCAGTTGAAGTACAAAAACTCTACCAAAATGTGACTAGGAGTGTAGATATGGACATCAGAACTTGACCAGGAAAATTACAGCACCTAAGAAGCCAATCTGCGCAAGCAATTTCAATAAAACCACTCACAACAAAATTTGCCCCTTGACCTATGAATTCAACACACCAATTCGCCCCCTAGCTTGTGATTTGGGTCTAGAGGCCCTGAATCACTCCAAGTTTTCTAGGTAATCATTCTTTCATGTTTTTATGATATTTCCCATAGTTTTTTATGCATTTTAGTACAAATTTATTTTCTGATTTCATCATCTTGCATCAATATGGGGTATGACCAAGGAAAGCCTCTAAACCATAACCCCCTTTTTTTGGTCATACAACAGGTGGAAAAGGAGCAAAATCAGCATCAACAACACCATCGCTGGCCCCCACGGACTAAATCCCACCTACATCAAAAAATATCAAGAGAATCTATCAGGCCATTTGATGTATATATGAAAGGATTCAACATGATCCTCTTTGTAACCTATGGATTCCAATCATATGAATAAAGAATAATGTTCTGAGCATTTACATGTGTTTTGTACTTATGTTTGATCAAATAGCATCTTTTTTTATGTTTAATATTATTTTTTATCCTGATATTGTTAGACGATAATAACAAAATCATGAAGGAAAAGATCAGAAAATGAATATTTCATGAAGATACTTTTTAGAATGAAGATAACGGTTCATATGGAGATCATATTGGAAATAATGATATTCATATGGAGAGCATTGCTCAGTTTTACTTGACATGGAGCAATTTTTTAGTCAAAAGGAGTGGTGAATATCATTATTTCTAGTATGATCTCCATATGAACCATTATCTTATGAATGTCTTCACAAATGTTCCAGAGGGTAATGGTCATATAGAAATTATTCTATGAAGCATTGCTTGGACTTGTATTTTTTGAATCCTGATGCCCAATGGATAAGACTCTAAGTTCGTTGGCTTTGCAAGCAAATCCACCCATGAGGCACCAGAATGTAGGCCCAAAATTGCCACATACTTAGAAAAAAATTGAAAATATTTTCTAAGGCATGAAGATGCTACCAACCACTCAACATACAATGTATTTTCCAATGGCATAGTGCAGGATGTTCCACACCACTTGTAGAGCAGACAAATTTGCATTGTGATCACTTGGACAGAGTGGCATATAATATTTTTGCTTAAGAAGAGATATTTCCAACTACTCTGCACTTAGTTTATTTTGTAGTGGTACAACGACATGTTCCATTCCACTATCAACTTGGGTCAAAGCTGACATCATCATTCTCTGATCAACTGCCCAGCGCATATTGCCCAATCTACGTAAATAAGTGGCTAGGTTTTTATGTATTCCAAGATGTTGAGGTCCACGTTCATTTTAGAGTAGATCATAACACATGCTCCACACCACTAGTTGAAGAGGTTGAATTATCTAAAATGTAGCACAAGGCAGTGACACAGTGCAAAGTTCCTTGAAATAGTATTTTACATTGTTTCCTGAGCAGCTCAGAGCATGGCTCTATCTCGTAGTCAACCTTGGTCAAAATTCATTGAAGCAGATTCTAAGGAGTGGGCTATGAATAATATGTTCTACATTGTGGATGCAAAAGAAAATTAAATGATTTTTAGAAACAAAGGGAGCAACTAGGTGACATGCTCTATTATGCTCAAAGCATAGTGTATTTTTCAGATGTGATCCACATCGCTAGTCAAAATAGTCAAAGCAAGTGACAAGTCTTTTAAAAGAGTGGTCTAGAAACATGTTCTACACCACTCGTCTTCAAAGTTTTGATAAGTTTTAATTGTAGTTGTTCACAAATGAATCAATGGTCGAGATCATGCTGACATTTTCTTAGATATACAAAAGCAAATTCTTAGCAAATGATAACCAGCTGGTTTGAGTATGTAGGTGAAGCATCCATGGAGCCAAGAACCAAGAAATTAGGCAGTTGCAGATCTATGACTAGATTAAGTACCAAAGAAAGATGAATGGTTTAGATTTTATTTCTAATGACCTTGAACCTAACTGCCATTACAGAATAAGCAAGTTGTAGAGCCGAGATGCCATGGCATGTGGTATCAAGCAGATTTTCTAGACTTCAAAGTTGAATGAAATAATACCATTGTAGTTTTTTACTGATCTAGCATGGATTTATCCTTGTAATGTTCCATATTCTTTCTTCACTGTAAAAACTATTAATAGTGGTCAAACTTTCAATTTCTAGGGTCACTTCTAGAGTGTTTTCTTGCCCTCCTGTGTAATATATTTTGAAAATTAAAAGGAGCATTACTTGGATTTTTTACTCAGAATCTGTTGTCTTCAATATTTCTATTAATAGATTCAAGTTGTGAATCATATTTATAATAATATTGGATTACTAGTTGTAAAGCAATTAAAATATTTTCATAGTTTAATCTATTCTTACAAGAATTTTTTTTCTATTAAATTTAGATATTGATCTATTCTACTAAATTGAATTATTAGTATTGTGGATATTAAAATTACTTCTTGGAGTATGTCTCTATTTGTTTTTCTTGTATGAATATTACTCTATTTTTTGGGATGTTATTGATTTCGAGTGTGGGACACTGGAAATGATTTACTGAAATGTTTTCCCTATGGATGCCATTATTTTTAACTCTATCCAGCCATAATTTCACTTATAATTCCTTAACTCTAAATCCTTTTCTAACCCTATATATTAAACAATTACTGATCTTAATTGAGTCAACACCCTGTTAGTTGACAAGGAACCAACCTACTCTGGAGGTTAGGCTAGAGAAATATTTAGTCCAACCAATATTGAGTTTTGAGTTGTGACTAGAAGATGCAAGCCTAATTAGAAAGCTAGAAGAAAGACAGTCATAGTATCAAATTTTTCTTGATGTCAATTCAGATCCCAACAATACCTTATGTGGAGTAAAGGTGACCATTAATGTTATCAGTGGATGATAATACTTTGTCATTAGTTTACATGGATGATGTAACTAATTAGAAAGTTAGACTTACAATTTGGAAGAGAAATTGTAACCTAACTTAGATCTTTGTGTGGCTAGGGAATATGGCACCAAAATTAGGAAGAGGAAGAAAATATTCCCAACCACCAAGGTAGGCTATGTACGCTAGTGTTGAGGCTAAACCCCTAGGGAAGATTTTAGGGAATTCAAATAGAGAGGTGGATAACCTCAATGCTATTGTATCTCTTTTGAAAGAGTAAATAAAGTAGAAAATGGAACAAATGTACCAATAGAGGGAGTAAATGGACCAACAAAAATAGTTTTTGGAAACTACAGTGAGTCAAAATTCATAGAATAGAAATTCTGAGGTTTGATAGGTAGGAAATACTCCAAAATAACAAAAAGTTAGGGCCCTTATAGAGGTAGAACTACCTAAGGATTTGAAGAATGTAAAACCTCCAAATTCACTAGAAAATATGGGGGTGATTCAGCCGAGGCTTGGTTGAATGAATTGAAAACTTGCTTCTCCATGAAAAATTACTCCTTGATGACCCAAATAGTTTGGGTCACTCTCCATTTACATAATATAGGGTTGGAATAGTGGAAGACTTTAAAAGCTAGACAAAATATTCAAGTAATAAATGTAGCATGCGGAGGTTTTGTTAAAGACTTTAAGAAAAGGTTCCTCACAGAATATCACTATGTGGAGAAATTTGAGGAATTATCCATATTTCTCCAAGGAAAAATGATGGTGGAGGTTTACTACCAGAAGTTTGTAAAGTTGTTTAAGTATGTACCACTTTATGAGAAGGATAAGACTATGAAGGTACATAAATTTATCTTAGGAGTGGATCCTAAGATAATATTAGTAATAAACATGCATAATCCTGAGACTTTGCAAAAGGCTTATAACCTAGCTCGATAAGTTGAGTCTAACATGCAATTAAACAAACCTTATTTAATTATACAAAATTATTAGAAAAAAATCAATAGGCCTTGAAAAATAGGAAAAGTGATGGTTTTATGAAATGGGGACAAGAGAAGAGAAAGAAAAGCAAATTTAATCCAGAGTTTGAAAGGAAAAATAATGAAAAATAAGGTAATTTCAAGAATATATTCTATAAGAGGAAAAATAATAGTACTCCTCAACCATAGAGGCAACCATAACCATCACAAGTAGAGTGAATAGGGGAGAAAAATTAGGAAATACACTTAGGTCCCAAAGGTGGTTGCTACAATTATGAGGGACCACACTATGCTAATGAATTTCCAAATTGGTCAAGACCAAGCAAAAGAGAAAAGGAACCCAACCACAAAATTTATACAATAATTAGAAACCAAAATCTAGATGAGCAAGCCACACCTATGCTCATGAGTGGTAAATTGTTTTATAAGAAAGTTAAAATGTTGATAGATAGTGGAGCTACTGATAGTTTCATTTCTTCTAGTATAGTTGACGATATGCTAGAAAGTCAAATATGGGTCTAGACAAACCTACTCAATGGATCAATGCTTTTACACAAATGAGATCACCCTACCCAACGAATCTAAATTTTATACATACATGTAGCATCGCTACATGACCTTGACATCATCTTGGGAATGGACTAGTTAAAGGCTCATGGAGACCTAATCTATTTCCAAGATAGATGGTTAGACTATATAGATAAATACAAGTAGATACTGAGAATCTATAGTGATCAAGGGTCTTTTCACCTATAGATGATCTCAAAAATGTACCTAAAGAAAGCTACGTTGAACCACAAAACTACAAATGATAGCAAAGAGGAATTATCTGAGCACCCAATTTTGTATGAGTTTAGGGATGTTTTTTTTTAATACCTTCCTAGTCTAAAACCTAAGCATGAATTTGATTTCACTATCAAATTATTGTTGAGTTTAGAACATATTCATTTAACTCCTTATAAGATGAATTCTATTGAGATGCACGAGTTAAAATTACAACTTCAAGGTTTGCTGGAAAAAGGGTTGATTAAACCTCGTGTATCACCATGGGGTGCACCTATTCTTTTTATAAAAAAATAAGGATGGTTCACTAAGATTGTGCATAGACTACAAAATATTGAATTAATCAAATGTTAATAATAGATACCCTTTACTCAAGTTTGAAGATTTGTTTTATCAACTTAAGGGTGCCACCATATTTTCAAATATTGATTTGAATTACAATACCATCAACTAAAAATTTGAGAGGAAAATACTCACAAGACCACTTTTAAGACTAGGTATGGGAAATATGAGTTGATAGTATTAACTTTTGGGCTAACCAATGCATCAACAACATTTATGAACCTGATGAATAGTGTGTTTAGGAAGCATCTAGATTAGTTTATCTTAGTATTTTTGGATTATATCTTCATATATTCCTAAAATAAGGAGAAGCATGATAACCATTTGAGAATTGTGCTTGAGTTGTTGAGAAAGAACTATATGGAATTTATCAAAGTATGAATTTTATGTTCCAAAGGTGTAGTATCTAGGGCATATCATATTTGTATAGAGGATAGTTGTTAATATGAAGAATATAGAGGCCATTTTGAGTTGGTAGATGCCTACTTATGTGCTTGAAGTACGAAGATTCATGGGATTGAATGGGTATTATAGGTATTTTGTAGAGGATTATTCCAAAATAGCCTACTCTATAAGTAACCTTCAAATAAAAGGAAAGGAATATAAATGGATGGACACGTGTGAAGTTGCTTTTGAGTTGCTTAAGAAGAATCTTACTACTGCACCTATTCTTAATATTCTAGATCCTCAAGGAAAATTTTTAGTTTTGCTTCTTTGGAAGTGTTGAGAGGGTTTCTATTCTAGGATGATTCAGTTGTAGTGTATGAGTCAAATAAACTCAAGAAGCATGAGTTAAAATATGCTATACATGATTTGAAGCTAGTAGCCATTGTGCACACTCTCAATATTGGAAAACATTATTTTCTAGGGAAGTCTTTTGAGTTTAGGACTGATCATAAAAGTTTGAGGTATATATTTACTCAACTAATTTTGAATGGTAAACAAAGAAGATGGATCGAGTTCCTAGCAGAATATGAATTTATTATAGAGTATATCAAAGGTAAGGAAAATAAGGTCATCGATGCCCTAAGTAGAAGAAGGTGTATAATTGTTTTAAACCGTATTCATATGGACTTAATGGAAAAGTTAAGAAAACACAATCTTAGGATCAATATTGCAGTGAAATTTGGACCAAAACAAGAAGAAATTCTAGAGAGAACAAGGATTTTAGAATTAAATATGACCTTTTAAATTTTAAGGATAGGGTAGTTATACCTAAAATAAATTATTTGAGGATATTGGTCATGCAAACGGTGCATAGATATCCTTAATCTACACAACCTAGAGGAGC
Organism: Wollemia nobilis; assembly: GCA_028583015.1. NCBI lineage: Eukaryota > Viridiplantae > Streptophyta > Pinopsida > Araucariales > Araucariaceae > Wollemia > Wollemia nobilis. The sequence continues at coordinate 9,718,733 of JAQPPZ010003067.1, forward strand.
AAAGATGAGGGAGAACATGAAAAAGACTTTTTACTAGTCAGGGATGAAGAAGGATATCACTGATTTTGTTACTTGATTCTTGGAATTCCAAAAAGTGAAATTTAAGCATAGAAATCTAGCAGGACAATTATATCCACATGACATACCGATGCAAAAATGGAAGGTTGTATCTATAGAATTTATTATGGGATTACCTAAGAATAGGTACCAACATGATGCAATTCTTGTGGTGGTCGATAAGTTGACTAAAATCACTATGATGTAATATGGATGCAAGTGACTGAGTCTATTTTTGCCCTAACAAATGAAAGGGATTTTTGACATGTGTATGATGCAATAACTATGAAAAATGTAATTATTGTGTCTATTCTTTGCTCCAACAGATGAAATATTTTGACAATGTAAGTTTCCTTATAGTGATCTACTCAATTTATCGGATTTCATGGATAACCAGTCACTACAACCGCTAGGTGACTAGGATAAAATGCTAAATGTGAGGTTCACTTGTACTTGTGTCTATTCTTTGCCCTAATATATGAAGGTTTTTTTGAAATGGATAAAATGTAATGAATGTGTTTGTTCTTTTCCATAATAGATGAAGAGATTTTTGAAATGGGTAAAAATGCGATGAAATGATTGTGTTTGTTATTTTTCCTAACAGATGAAGGGGTTTATGGAATGGGAAAAAAAGTGATGAATGTGTCTATTATTTGCCCTAACATATGAAGGGATTTTTTATATGTAAGTATCCTTATGGTGATCTACCCATCCTACTGGATTGCATGGATAACCAGTCACTGTAACTTCTTGGTTAATAGAATAACCCACTAAATACAAGGTTCACTTGTAGTTGTGTCTGTTCTTCGCCCTAACATATGAAGGTTCTTTTGAAATGGGGAAAATGCAATGAATGTGTCTATTTTTTTCCCTAATAGATGAAGGGATTTTTGAAATGGGAAAAATGCAATGAAATGATTGTGTCTATTATTTGCCCTAATAGATGAAGATATTTTTGATATGTAAGTGTCCTTATGGTGATCTACCCATCCTACCAGATTCCATGGATAACCAATCTCTACAACTTCCAGGTTAATAGAATAAACCACTAAGTATAAGGATCACTTGTAGTTGTGTCTGTTGTTTGCCCTAACAAATGAAGGTTTTTTTGAAATGGATAAATTGCAATGAATGTGTTTGTTATTTGCCCTAACAGATGAAGGGAGTTTTGAAATGGGGAAAAATGCAATGAAATGATTGTGTCTGTTCTTTTCCCTAACAAAATAAAAGGGTTTATGGAATGGTAAAAATTGCAATGAATGTGTCTATTCTTTGCCCTAACAGATGAAGGAATTTTTGAAATAAGAAAAATGTGATAAATGTGTCTGTTATTTGCCCTAATATATGAAGAGGTTTTTTAAATGGAGAAAATGTGACGAATGTGTTTGTTATTTGCCCTAACAGATGAAGGGTTTTTTTTGAAATGGGAAAAATATGATGAAATGATTGTGTCTATTATTTGCCCTAATATATGAAGGGGTTTATGGAATGGGAAAAAAGTGATGAATGTGTCTATTTTTTGCCCTAACAAATGAAGGGGTTTTTGAAATGGGTAAAAAGTGATGAATGTGTATGTTATTTGAGTTAACATATAAAGGGATTTTTTATAGGAAATGAATTTAAGGTAAAGGGTGCAACCTTTGACAAAAGAACACAATATTTTAAACCTAGCAATGGATGTGGATGATGTGAATGCAAGGCAAAGGGTGCAACCTTTGACAAAAGGATGCAACCTTTTGAACCTAGCAATTGACTTGTTGATGATGTGATGTGTATGCGTGATTGAATTATTTGTTGAATTGGTGGGGAAGGTGTGATACCTTGAGCACCCCCAAGTTGTATTCTTGTTTTCTTGATTAGGGAGAATATGTGATACCTTGAACACCCCCAAGTTGTGATGTTGTTTGAACTTTCTAGCAATCTTTGCATATGTGAGTTATATATATACATGGTTTTTAATTTTGTGTTATGCTTATGTGTGAGTGCTTTTGTGGAATACAAGTGTATATATGATTAATGTAAGTTATGGTATGTAGATTTTCTAATGATCATTTATAGTTTAGAATTTGCTTGGCCAATGTTTTAGCATTATTGTTTAATCAGGGGCACCAAACTAGGTGGTATGTGGGGTGAAAGACTCATGAAATTATATGGATGTTGACATGGAAGAATATATAGATGTTGATATGGAAGAATATATGGATGTTGAAATGGAAAACTAATCATTTTGTAGAGAATCATACATACTAGTGTCATCAAACAAACTCACTAAAACTACCTAGTTCCTTTAGGAATAAATGTGTGTGCAGTGAATTTATTTACCAAATAAAGAGCATGGCAATGAATCAAGGCAATCAATAACCAATGTGTGTGCAAGTGAGTTCATTAACTAATCTTGAGTAAATTGGGTATGACATATTATTCATGATACCAAGAAGTTAGCTGGTTAGTATGAGCAGTCAGAGATCTCTTTAAAAGAGACATGTCTTCACGCATGAGCATACTCCACTACTAGTCAAGCATCTATATATCCAGTTGAGGATGACTCCATAGTCCAAGGATTTTGATCTCTTAAGTCTTGGGTATGACTACCTAACCTTCTAACTGGAATTGTAGTACAATCCTTACAACTCATTGATCAGTGGTGTGTGATGTAAAATATTTAGAGTTTTTGTTAGGGATTTTTCCTTACTATTTATTTTATTTTTGGACTTTGTGATAGTGGTGAAACCACTATTTTTGTGGACTATGTTGCATGATGGTACTAGCAAGGATGACCCTTTTAACTTTGAGGTGCAAACCAAGTATGGTGTTATCCCTCTTTGATACAAGATGTTTAGATGTGAAATTGTGTTTGGTTCAAGAATGCTTTGGAGTCGATTCCTAAAAATAAATATTTTCTTAATGTATATGTGTGATGGTCCTAAAAGGAACTTGAAATGTATTTTGGAGGTTGTTTAAAACACTAGGAGTGGCTGAGTGACCGAAAACACCTAGGAATTTATGGAAATGTGGCTTTGCAAATGATAATTTTGGCTTGGTGGAAAAATGGATGATGATGTGAAGGTGCCCCTGATTAAGGCAACATGATTTTATTGGACCAATTCAAAACTTTGAACTTAATAAATGATCCCTAATATGAAATGTGAAATATCAATGGAATGAAATGCAATTTGTGAAATGGAGTGTATGAATGCAATATGTGAAAATGACGTGTGAAATGCAATGCTATGAAATGAAATATGAAATGAAATGCAATGTGTGAAAATGATGTGTGGAATGCAATGCTATGAAATAAAATGTGTGAAAAATGAAATATGTGAAATTAAATACAACGTTTTTTGTGTATTATCCATGTATATATAAATATATGAATCACATTAAGCATGGAACACTTTTGAGTGTATGATGTCAAGTGGCTTAGATTCTTCTACTCCCCCTAGCCTGGTAAGCTTATGACAAAAGGGATTAAGTATCTTTGGAGATTTTTGAAAATTGAAATATGACCAAAGGGATTAAGTACCTTTGGAGATTTTTGAAATTGAAATGTGACCAAAGGGATTAAGTACATTTGGAGCTTTTTGAAATTGAAATGTGACCAAAGAAATTAAGTTACTTTGGAGCTTTTTGAAATTGAAATGTGACCAAAGGGATTAAGTACCTTTGGAGATTTTTAAAATTTAAATGTGACCAAAGGGGCTTACGTTCCTTTGGGTCCTTTTGAAATTGATATGTGACCAAAGGGCTTAAGTGCCTTTGGAGATTTTTGAAATTGATATGTGACCAAAGGGCTTAGGTGCCTTTGGATATTTTTGAAATTGATATGTGACCAAAGGGCTTAGGTGCCTTTGGGGATTTTTGAAATTGATATGTGACCAAAGGGCTTAGGTGCCTTTGGGTTTTTTGAAATTGATATGTGACCAAAGGACTTAGGTGCCTTTGGGGCTTTTTGAAATTGATATGTGACCAAAGGAGTTAGGTACCTTTGGGGCTTTTTGAAATTGATATGTGACAAAAGGGCTTAGGTGCATTTGGGGATTTTTGAAATTGAGTTGTAAGTGACTAGGAGGATGCACTATCTTGAGAATACTCAATTTTCTTTATGATGGATGATGTGATTGGTTGGGAGGATTCAATATTTTTAGAATCCCCAGTATGCTTGGTGATTGAGTTGGTACCAATGTCCTGATAAGATAGGTTGGATGGACCATTTTTGGGAAAGAATTTCAGATCAATAAGATCTTGGATAGTGTCTTGAAATACATGGAAATTGTTGATTTCATGGCCCACTTGTTGATGGTAGGAATAGTACTTATAATTTTTTCCATGTGGTTTGTTAAGATCAGTTAATTTTATTTCTAGAAGTACAATCTCTTGTGCTTCATAGAGCCTTTGAAAAATGGTTGAATAAGATTATGAAAGCACAGTGTAGTATCGATGGGGCTTTGTAGGAATATTGGTGCATTTGTCCAATTGTGTCAGATTTTGAAATTGTGGTACAGGTATCATAACTTGAGATATGGATTGTGGAACTAAATTTTATAATTTTTGTGGTTGTTGACATAAATGATTTGAAATTGTGGTACAAGTATCATAACTTGAGATATGGATTGTGGAACTGAATGTTGTAATTGTTGTGGTTGTTGACATAAATGATGATGACACTGATGATGACACAACTATAACTTAATGTTAATGAGTTGAGCTAAAATTTGTTACAACATTTCAGTGTGTTGACAATGTGATTGTAAGACTTGGTTTGCTTGTTGATTGAATTGATATGTGGTGAATGGATTGATGAATGGATGAGATTGAGTGTGTTGTTGGAGGTGTGATGAAATAAGGGGTATGGAGTGAATTTTATGATGATGATATGGGGTGTCTTGGAAATTATGAATATGGGATTGATGATGAAGATATGGAGATTTTGGAATGGATATAAGGCATGAGGACTTTGGCTAGGTTGGCCAATATGGATGGGGATGTATTGGGTATGACTTGGTGGAGTAACAGGAATACAAACCACAGAAGAATGTGGTGTTCATAATGGACCCTAGTTAATGAGGATAGTCTAAGTAGAGTTTGGTAAAGGCTTAGGGTTTACTTTCACTTGTTGTTAAGCATTTTGATGTTTCCTAAGCAATTTTTTTAAGTGTTCTCATACCTCATTAATATCTCTACTAAAAATGGAGGGTATGGAAGCAGAAGGTATGGATCATGTGGCTAGGGGACAAGTTGCACTTGGTATGGTAACTTGTGAGGCTAAAACTTATAAAGCAACATTTACATGTGCATCATTTAAGGGGTTAGTGTATGTGGATGTGTATGAAGTGCTAGGAGCACATAAGGGTTGGGTAATGGACATATAAGAGGAAGATGCAACTGATGCCTCAATAAAAGGGTTAGTGTACACCTTGGTAAATTTGTATGGTGGTTGGTAATATACAAGCTCTTATTGTGAAGTAGGATCCTATCTAGGTGAGTTGGGGACTGACTCTAAGACATAGTTATAAGAGTTCATGAGAGATTCTACTCATGCCATGTTTATGTGGGTAATGTGGTGGTCAATGGTTGGTGAGGTTGACTCTTCTTGGGGCATAGCCATATGAAAGGTTATGGATGGTAAGGAATGTGAGGGACTTAGAGATAAATATGCCTATGTCACATTTAGGAAATCTATCACAGAAGTGGTGGGGCAGGTGGATGAATTTTCCATTAGATTATCTTTATTTAATGCTTTATTTTATTTTTTAGTTAATACCATAAAGTAACTAAACCAAAATACATATTACATAGTAAAATGAAACACAAAATTTGAATTTCATAAGAAAAATAAAAAATCAATGCTAAGTTTTTTTAACATGTGTGTCTTACCTAATTCATTGATTATCTCCTTTTAATGTGAATTTATTTTCTTAGGTTTTGATATTGTGTATCTCAAATGTGCTAATCTGAATTAATACAAAGAAAGGTAAAAACTATGGCTAAGCTAGGGCAACGAGATTCTTGCTAGTAATGAAATCCAACAAGTTTGATTGGGGGTGACCTAACATTTCTAAGGGCAAAGATTGGTGGATGGAGATGAAATCCACCGTCACCAAATCTCAAGCAATGGATGGTGATGAAATCCAACCACTTTTGTTAAAATGTAAATCGTGCAGTGTGTGATTCTTTTTAAAAATTTTGATTTGCTATTGTGTTCATACAATGTTATAAATATAACTACTTTCAATATTCTAAATCAGAAGCCACTACTCACAATACCAATTTTTTCCAAAGGATATAGAGTACACCGCTTAAAACCTACTCTAGACAGTTGGGGGGTTCATCTACTCCTCTATATGGAATCACCCAAGTATAGGGATACTTTTTGTATATGAAAAAATTTTGTACTTAAACCTACAAAAAATAGGAATTCCTAACTCTATAATGCAAACTAATTATGCAATTTTTCAATTCACATGAAATCAGAATACACTATTTTTCAATTTATGAATACAATAGAAACCAAAAACTCCAAATAGAAAGTGTGTATGGATGCAAATGAGTAATTTGAAACCTAATATGAAAAATAGTATGATTTTTTTCCCATATTAATTAATGATGTTCTTTTTAGCTTAAAAATCTAAAAAAATGTTAGATTTCCAGAATACGTAAACATAAAAGCTAGGGTTTTAATAGTAGACTTACAAAATAGCCTATGCTTCTACTATAAATATTTTTAAAACATCCCTGGGTATTTTTGGAATACACTTGGACATTTTTTGATAGCCCTCGAGCACCGTTGGGCATTCACGCACCTTCTGCAACCTTTTACAAATTTCTAGAAACCCTAGACCTAGCAAAAACTATGAAATCTATGCTTTTGAAAACCTTGTAAGGTGATAGAAAATAGCAAATAAATTAGCAAAGCAAATCATAAAAGAAATCCTTAGTGGGTCCCACCATGATCACCATTTGAAGAGATTAAAATAAAACCCCAAATAATATAAATATAAGGTAGAACTCAAAGAACAATATTGCACAATGAATAATTTAATATTAATGGGGGAGCCTAAAAATTCCATTGTTACAATAAGAACTCTTGAATTTTTTGATACATTTTTTACAATGGCTAGGGTTCTCTGAAACCCTAGAAAGAAATATTAGTGGTGTCTCAAAATGCATCTCTGCTCCCAACAGAAGTGAGTGGGCTTCCAATTATCCGATGTTGGGCCACTCCAGCTTAATTCGTTATCTAATGCTGATGTAACACTCCCAAATCTACACACAATAAAATATAAAATGAGTTAGTAGTAACTATGAGGGCTCCACAGTGTGAGGTACTCAGAATGCAGATAAAAACCCTAGATATACAATAAATGAACATAATCTAAAAGTACATACATGAAATACCAAATAAAATATTTACCTTACTTGTTTGCTATCTTCTAATCTAGTGAAATCTATTGTAGTGAACTGGAGTGATGATACCATAGCATCACCCGGAGGCAACACCCGTAGGTGCTTTGCAACTACAAGAAACACCTATGGGCACTCAGTAATGATGGAGGGGACCCAAAGGTGTTTGGTGGTAGATAAGGAAGCACCTAGAGGCACTCAAGGATGATAGGAAGTTCCCAAAGGCATTCGATGACTGAGGAGAAAGTTTGTATAAGTAGATTTGGCTGAGCGATGGAGGCAATGATGGGTGCAGAGGCTATGGAAAGCAGAATGGAAGGAAAGAGTGCTCATATGCTCCAAGAAACTCAGAGACTACTTAGGGAATTTACCACTTAGGGATTTAGGGGTCGAGCCATCAAAATGGCTCCTATTAATAATCCAACGTAGGGCATACTTAGGGTTTCAATGATACTAATTGTGTGGCTAATATAAAAGCATATTGAAGGGTATGGTTGAGATAAATTCACTTATATAAATATATATTTATTAAATATATATGAAATATAATATATAAAATATTAATATTTAAATATATATAAATATATATGAATAGTGAGTGGAAATGGTAGGAAAGTTAGGATGGACGACAAGTGGCTAGGTTTTTGTGTCTACATAATGCTCTATTCACTTAGTGTGGTGATACTTTTATCCTAATTGGGTTATGTAATGATTTAATTTATGAATGGAAGAGGTATATTTTACTTGTTATAATTAAAGGATCTTTGATGTCATAGTTTCATAAACTATCATTATTTGTTAATATTTTAGATATAAAATTACATCCTATTTATGTATCTTCCTTTAATGATATTATAGGTTTTATCCAATTCTTAATTAAGTAGGTAGACTTAATTACATCATTCAAAAATAAATATTAGAATATCTCTACAGTTTAATGTAGTTTAGATGATTAGAGTTGGTATCTAAAAATGATTATGTTTATGTGTTAGAAGTAGAAAAAGAAACCTAAGGGATTATGGGATCCCTTATCGAGGAACTTTAAGTAATATTGTTCTTCAAGGAAATTTCCTAAAACTAAACTAGATAGATGTATGAAAACATCAATAGATTAAGATCAATGAATCTTATTATTACTAGGAGTGATGGAAGGAATACATTAGCTCATCATGTGGATAAGACTGAGAACTTATTTTTATTACACTTAGTGCACCTACAGAGATGGACTTATATATGGTGTATTTATGGGCATACCCTTTTTATAGGAAAAAGAAGATAAGTTAGCTCATTCATGGGGATGATAATGATAGCTTATCTATAATACGTTTAGTATACCTGCATATCTAGACTTATGTATGGTGTAGTTATGGGTGTATTCTTGACAAATTAATAATGAGGATAAGTTGGATCATCATGGATATGAGATGAACAACTTAAAAATTAGATTAAGCCTTAAATAATTTCTTAGAATCACATCTATTGGATAGAGATATGTAAATCTCTATCGAGTCTATGTTTGTATATAAAAAAATTCTCTTGTTTTTTAGTTAGATTTTTGGGTTGTTACATTTTGGTATCAGAGCTCTCGATACAATGAAGTAGAGGCTTTCATGGATTGTCTAATAATTTATGTATCTTCCTATTTAGGACTTTGCTTAGTTCTTAAACTAAAGTTGGGAAGACCTAGAATTTCTAATTTGCTAAAATCCTAGAGAGTTGACCTTAGGAAGGGTAGCTTATTGATATGGAAACTTACATTTAGTAAGTGTGGCCATTGGTAATGGGAATATAATATATATATTAAGAGTAACCCCTTATGTACAGTGAGGGAGGTATTGGTATAAATATTATGTAGTTAGCTTATACGAATGACATATGTAGCTAAATTTAGTAGTATATTTTAGTGAAGGGACTGTAACCTAAAATATTATTCTTTCTTCTATGTGACTAGGATAATGGCACCAAATACAAGAAGAGGGAATTCTATTCCATAAAATAGATAGACCTGACTAGACAATGTTGAGGGAAGAGGTCGAGATGAAGTTTTGGGTAATTCTAGCATAGAGGTAGAGAACCTCACTATGGTAGTCACCTTAATCTAAGAATAAATGGAGTAATAAAGACAACTACTGGATACCATAGTGAAAATGGATTCATAGGTTAGGAATTCAAATGTTAGACAAGCTAATGAACCTACCCTTGAATAATGAGAAGACCGAGTTTTACTAGAGATAAAATTGGCTGAGGACAAAGAACATTTATTTCTCCAAATTCAATGGAAAATGAGATGGTGATGTATTCAAGCCTTTTTTGAGGGAATTAGAAATCTAATTCAATATGAATAACTACTCTATTAGGACTCAGATAGTATGGGAAACACTACATCTATAGGAGACTAGAATGGAATGGTAGAAAATCTTCCAAAAAGAATGAAGAATCAAAGCGGTTGATTTAAAGTTGGAGGATTTTGTTACAACTTTCAATAAAATGTTTCTTACAAAATATTTCTATACAACAAAATTTGAGGAATTTACCAACCTTTAGCAAGGAATTAAGTCGATTGAAGTATACTTTCAAAATTTGGTTAAGTTGTTGAAATACATACCAAATTATGATGAGAAGATAAATATTCACAAATTTATCTTAGGAGTAGAACCTAAGATTAGACATGAATTAAATATGCATGAGACAAAAACACTATAGAAATCTTATAACTTGGCTAGAAAGGCAGAATATCATCTCTAGTTTAACTATGTCATTTTATCTAGGTAAGATCGATAATCACTCAAGAAGAGAAATAGTGCTAGTTTCATGAAGTGGGAAGGACAAAACCAAAACCAAAAGAGTAAAATATTTTCAAATCCCAAAATGAGGAATGATGGGAAGTAGGGAAATTTTAAGAAGAATTTCTAAAATAGGAACAACAACAACAATAGTAATAACAAACACCAATCTCAAAAGCAACCAAATTTGGTACTTATGGGTAAAAACAAGAGAATAAGAACAAGGAGTGCACCAAATCACCAAGGGTGGGTGTTACTACTATGGAGGTCCACACTATGGAAATCATTGTCCACATCAACTAGGACTGAGTATAGTTAGTGTAAAGAAAAGGATTCTGCCTATAGGATTTATGTTGTGATCAAAAGCCAAAAATTGGAATGGAAAGCCACCCCATTGCTATTAAATGGTAATATTTTTAATAAATAAGTAGATATTTTAATTGATAGTGGAGCTATGAATAACTATATTTATTCTAGTAGAGATATGCCAAAAATAATGATATATTTGGCACAACAGTGGAATATTGAGTATGGTTATGGAAAAATCTACTTAGTGGATCAATGTTTTCCTATGGATGAAATTACACTCACCAATGTTTCTACCATAGGATATATTTATGTAGTGCCACTACATGCCTTCAATATTATCTTGGGAATGGATTGGTTACAGGCTCATAGATCCATAATCAATTTCCAAGATAGATGGATAGAATATTTAAAAAATGACAAGGGAAGATTAAGGATCCATAGTGAACAAGGATATTTTAAACCATAGTTACTATATGTGATGTAATTAAAGAAAACCATTAGGGAAGGAGGAATGATTTATGTTGTGAAACTCAATGAAGTCAGGGGGGATAAAAAAAGTGTTTGGAAAATACCCAATCTTGCGAGAAATTAAGTGGACAGTTAAGTGTAAAGATACTTTTGGATAACTTAAGTAGAAACTCACCATGACACCAATACTAAAGATTCTATATCCTCAAGAAAACTTCTTAGTGTGCAATGATGCATCACTGAAAGGGTTAGGAGGAGTTATTTCACAATATTAGTCAATCATAGCATTTGTGGTAAGGAAACTCAAGAAACATAAGGTTAACTATGCTATACATGATCTAGAGTTGGTAGTGGTTGTGCACACTCTTAAGATCTGGCATCATTACTTGGTAGGAAGACTATTCGAGTTAAGGACCAACCATCAAAGCTTGAGGTACATATTTACCCAACTTATGCTTAGTGTAATATAGAGAATATGTATCAAGTTTCTAGTTGAATGACTTTGGTATTGAATATATCAAAAGAAATGAAAATAAGGCATATAACAACTTTGATCCAAAGCCATGTATATTTATTAGACCCAGTCAAGAAAATACAATCTCAAAATGAGTATTTCAAGTAAATTTGGGCTAAAATGGAAAGAAATCATGAATATAACAAGGATTTTGGCATAAAATATGGTCTTTTATGCTTTAAGTATAGGATCATCATACCAAAAACAAGTGATTTAAGGAGACTAATTATGCAAGAAGAGTGCAAATATCATTTTCTCATCTTTGAGGGTCTAATATGAGGGAGAATATGAAAAAACCTTCTTTTGGATAGGAATGAAGATGGATATCTTTGAATTTTTTGCTTGGTGCTTACAATTCCAGAAGGTGAATGCTAAATATAGACACCCTATAGGGAAACTATATCCACACAATATACCTATGCAAAAATTTTAGGTTATTTCTATGAATTTTATAGTAGATTTACCCAAGACTAGGTATCAATATGATGAAATCCTTGTGGTAGTCAAAAAATTGACTAATGTTATGCATTTTATATGATGGAACATCAAAGACGATGCTCAAGTTGTGGCTAACCTATTTGCCAAAGAAATATTTAGGTTAAATTGATTTCTTGAAATGATAATTTCAGATAGGGATTCTAGATTCATTTCTAAATTTTGGAAGGCCCTACGTCATGTAGTGGGCATAAAACTAAATATAAGATCTACATATCACCCTAATATTGATGGTCAAACTGAGAGGGTGAATCAAGTCCTAGAATTTTTTTTTTGCGTGCACCGTATGGACTAGAAGTCTTTATGGGAAGACTATTTACATCTTGTAGAATTTGCTTATAATAATGGTCATCATTCTTCCTTGGGTATGACCTCATTTTACACCTTGTATGGCAAGATATGAAGAAAACCTTTGTATTGGGATAATTTGGAGGATTGGATCATAATTGAACTAGACATGGTCAAAGAAATAGAAGGCCAACTTAAGATAATTAGGCAAAGGCTTAAAGAATCTATAGACCATCAAAAAAGCTATGTTGATCTAAAAATATCACCAAGATAATTATCTATGGGAGACAATGTTCTTAAGGGTTAAGTTGATGAAAAGTGCCATCAAATCCATGAAATTGGATCCTAAATTTCTTGGACCTTTTGATATTATTGAGAAGATTAGTACAGAAGCGTACATAATTACCTTGCAATCCAACCTACCAAATATCCACGATACCTTCCACATATACCTACATAGGAGGTACATTATTGACCTTGATCATGTGTGTGATGTTTCTAAATTGTAGATGTCAAACCCTAAGGCAATTAAAGTGATGTCGATGAAGATTCTAGAATTTCATTCCAAATCAATGAGGAAACGAACACTAGAACAATGTAAGGTCCAATGGTATTGATATTATGAAAGATGTACCTCTTGGGAAAAAGTGGATGATATGAAAACATATTTTTCCTTTTTATTTCAGAATATTTTAATGAAATTTTTGTGGTAGGAAAACACATGAGACTGTGTTTAGTCCAAGTGGGTAGTATGTCATGACCTTGGCAGGAATTTTTGCATGATAGACTATGTATTGATGAATGATAACTTGATATCTAGTTTTGATGCATTTGGATGGTTACACAATATTTATATTGATTTATCTTTGAGGAATATGGTAATGTTGATATATTGTTGAATTGTAGGATGAAGTACACTTGTGGGTGAAAGAGGTAGAATCGACCATCAAGAATGGGGTACTTGAAAAGGGAAATTATGATTATGGTATCACAAGGTAACATACATGACTACCCTTAGATAAATGAATTCTTGCTTTTTTGATGATTGTCAATAATTCAACCATCCTCAGCCTAAAGTTTGCAACCTAGAAGTTATCATAAGTCTTCGGCTAGGATAGATGATTGGGTTTATGATGAATCACCCACCTCATTTGATGCACTTGATTTCTCACTTTTTTTACATATGTGTTGTTGTGTAAGTGGATTTGGTAAAGAATCCCCTTTGAAAATAATTAATAGATATAGAGGTTCTATTAATTCTTGGCCCACTTAAATACCATACTAATGTTTAATATTAGTATAGGTATTTTATTTGAATTAATCAAAATAGGAAATGATTAATGATTTTCATTGTTTGAATTAAATTGAATTTAAAATTATAAATATTGATGCTTTAAGGTTCTATTTAAATCTTCCTTTATTTATATTTTATAGATTATATAAAGAAATGAATGGATTTATTTCAAAGTTGGATATTTTTTAGAAGGGAAGAATTATTTTAAATTCAAATATCTCCCCTCTTTCTACCTTGGGTAAGCATGAATTTACTTTTTCTAGATGACATTTATGTCCAAGTTGGACTTTAAGCTTTAGGTAGATGGGTTTCACTTTTGTTAAGAAGTCTAAAAAAAAGCGTAAGGAAGGATTCTTTTTGGTGGTGAAGCACGAAGATGTTGAAAAGCATTTTGAAGGAGGAAGGCTATCTAGGGAGAATATTTTTGAAGGAATATTAATAGGTTGTACTTCCTTATTTTTTTGCCTTGTTAAATTGTTAGCTAAATGATTATGATGCTCCTTTGTTTTTCTAATAATCAAAAGAGAATGGTTTTTACTATAAATCCTTATTGCAGTATTTCCTTGTTTACATATCTATGTTTTTAGTTTGGATCCTATCATTAGTTGAGCATAATTAATTTTCTCCACCCTTATAGTTGTGTCATAGATGAATTATGTACTACGAGGGGGGAAGAGGTGTTCGACTTGGATTAAACTATAGAAACATGTTAATCCTGTTTCATCTACATGAGTGCTTTATAACAAAATTGTATCCCATTGATCTTAGATATCAAAATTAACATCCTTCGTGCTATTGTTAAGGTGGTTTTTCAATCCTCAATATTGGTTTGCTCTCTATACCCTCAGGTTTTGCTTTTAGTTGCTCTGTTTTCTTGGTGTTGAAGAAGATCGACTCAAGTGTAGCTCTATTAAAACTTCCTCAAATCCCTCTTATTTTGGCTCTGCATTTGCCACCTGATTTTGGTTGTGGGAGAGTGTTTCGTTGGTGTTACCACTACTATCTTGGAATTATGCTAAGATTGGATGTAGGAGACATTCACAAATATTTCCCTTTATACTATCTCAAACCTTGTGAAGGTGGCTAAGCTTTGGTGGTGGCACCACTCAATTAAACTCCTCCTAAGGTTTACCTTAGGAATAGAGATTCATGTTTGACCTACCACTAAGGCATGCCATCATTGTGGCATCTCCATAGTTAGGAGGGCACAGGCAAGGGAAGGCCACTCAGGCCTTCCCTAGACAATATCCCACATGGTAAATGCCCTAAAACTCTAAGCACCTTAATGGGAGTTACCTCCTCTTTTGAATCAACCACATAGATGTGGTTGGGGGTTGCTCGACATAATGGGCCACCCTATGCTAGTTGGAGGAAGCATTTTTTACATGTGGTCCATGATTGTTGTAGCATGGTTTGAACTTGTTCGTTGACTATAATTTTACCATTATTGTGTCCTACCATGTGGCAGCTCATGGTTCCCCTATGTTGTTTCACCTAGTGTTTAGGGCCGATAAACTTTCCCTTTTTTTAAGACTTGGGTTTAATCCCACACATTTGGTGTAGGAGCAACCTAATATCATATAAGGGGAAGGACTTCCCCTTAGGTATGACCACCTCTAGGTAGTCACAAGGAGCTAGCTCAAGCTTCCTTGGTATTAGCACTTGTGGTTGGGCATAGACTATGTTGTTGTTGCTTGATCATCCTATGGATTTTGTTGTTGTTGTTTGATCATCTTGCATGTTGTTTGACCCACCTTGCTATCATTGTTGACTATGTGGTTAAGCTAGTGGTCATGATCAAAATCCCCTTTTTTTTAGAATGATGGTGAATTTATTAAATGAAAAGATTGATATTTATTTATTTAATTGAAGAACATTTATTTTATTTGAATTAAATAAATGGTCTTGATGAGTATTTAATTACTTAAAAATATGGACTTTTAATTGATTAAAAAAATGGTTTTGTATGAGCATTTAATTCATTAAAAGTATGGGCTTTTAATTGATTAAAGAAACGGTTTTATATGAGTATTTAATTAGTTAAAAGTATGGGCTTTAATTTATTAAAGAAAATAGTTTTGTAAGTATTTAATATTTAAAAGTATGGGATTTTAATTGATTAAAGAAATGGTTTTGTGTTATTATTTAATTAGTTAAAAGTATGGGCTTTTAGTTGAATAAAGAAATGGTTTTATATGAGTATTTAATTAGTTTAAAGTATGGGCTTTTAATTGATTAAAGAAAATAGTTTTATAAGTATTTAATTAGTTATAAGTATGGGATTTTAATTGATTAAAGAAATGATTTTTTGTGATCATTTAATTAGTTAAAAATATGGGTTTTTAATTGATTAAAGAAATGGTTTTATATGAGTATTTAATTAGTTAAAAATTATGGGCTTTTAATTGATTAAAGAAAATAGTTTTCTAAATATTTAATGAGTTAAAATTATGGCTTTTAATTGATTAAATAAATAGTTTTGTATGAATATTTAATTAGTTAAAAGTATGGGCCTTTAATTGATTAAATAAAATGAAGAGTATGGGTATTACATTAATAAAAAAAGAATGATCTTTATAAGTATTTTGATTAAATAAAAGTATGGGCTTTTGAATGATTGAAAGGATGTTTATTGAATTATTCTAAGCATTGAAAAATAATAAATGACTTTCATTCTTAAAGGATAAAACAACTCTCCTTCTATACTTAAATGAATAATATATGACTTTCATTATTGGATAATGAATAAGTTTGTGTGATTAATGAAAGAAGTATGTTAGTATAGAAGAAGGGAATAATAAAAAAAATCATGGATATGGGATATTATGGGGTTTCCTCATAAATATTGAGTGAATTAATTATGCATAAATACATTGAGTAGTTTGTATAGTTGCAATTTGGCATCCAAGTTATAAATGTATATCTTTCATAAGTCATTTAGCAAAGGCATTTACTTGCACGCTTCTTAAGATCTATGAGTTGTCCCGATCCCTTAATACCATCAACTGAATGATGGAGAAGTAAGAAGGAGAAGGAAGACACTTAGATCCAAGACATTGACCTTTGATACATATTGTAGTGAAGCTCTTATCATGGAAACTTATTGTGGAGTAGACTCTAGCATGAGTAATCTTCTAATTGGATTATGATGCAATGTTCTATTCACTTAGTGTGGTGATACTTTTACTCTACTTAGGTTATGTATTGATTTAATTTACGAATGGAAGAGGTATATTTTACATGTTATAATTAAAGGATCTATGATGTCATGGTTTCATAAACTATCATTATTTATTAATGTTTTATATAGAAAATTATATCCTATTTATGTATCTTCCTTTGATGATATTATAGGTGTTATCCAATGCTTAATTAAGTAGGTAGACTTAATTGCATCCTTAAAAAAATAAATATTAGAAGATCTCTATGGTTTAATGTAGTTTAGATGATTAGAGTTGGTATCTAAAAATTATTATGTTTATGTGTTAGAAGTAGAATAAGAAACCTAAGGTATTATTGTTGAGCAAGGTGCAGCAAAAGTATTGTCATTGTTGTCAACACAGATAGATAGATCAGTTGATGCAGTTGATGCAGTGGACAGGAGTTCAGAGGTCAACGTAACATGTACAGTGAATTTCCAAGAAGACAGAAGTGGCCCAGATTCAAAAAATCAAAGAAAAAGACAAGTAAGAAAACTGTCGCGATATCGCGACATGTTTTCTGTCGCGATATCGCGACAGGTTGAGAAGAAAGAAGGCAGAAAGAAAAATTGTCATGATTTCGTGACATGGCCGAGGAGAGAGAAGGCGCAAGCAAAATTGTCATGATTTCGTGACATGGACGAGGAGAGAGAAGGCGCAAGCAAAATTGTCATGATTTCGCGACATGAACGAGGAGAGAGAAGGCGCAAGCAAAATTGTCACGATTTCGTGACATGAACGAGGAGAGAGAAGGCACAAGCAAAATTGTCATGATTTCATGACATGGCCGAGGAGAGAGAAGGCGCAAGGAAAACTGTCATGATTTCGTGACATGTTGGCAGAGAAGGAGGCAAGTAGAAAAACTGTCATGATTTCATGACATGTTTGAAGAAGAGGCGCAGGCAAAGAAAACTGTCATGATTTCATGACATGCTCGAGGAGAAGGAGCTCACAAAGAAAAGTGTCATGATTTCATGATAGGTTCCAAGAGGAAGCGTTAAGGAGAGAAAGTGTCACGATTTCGTGACAGGATCGAAGAGAAAGTGCCAAGGAGAGAAAGTGTCATGATTTCATGACAGGATCGAAGAGAAAGTGCCAAGGAGAGAAAGTGTCACGATTTCACAATAGGTCGAAGAGAAGTGCCAAGGAGAGAAAGTGTCACGATTTCACGACATGTTCTTTTATCGAAGAGAAAAGGCACAAGGAGAGAAAGTGTCACGATTTCAGACATGTTTTTAGGAAGGAAGAAAAGGCACAAGGAGAGAAAGTGTCATGATTTCATGACATGTTCCATTTTTAGGGCGAAGGAAGAAAAGGCACAAGGAGAGAAAGATGTCATGATTTCGTGACATGTTCCATTTTCAGGGGAAGGAGAAAAGGCACAAGGTAGAGAAAGATGTCACGATTTCGTGACATGTTCCATTTTCGTGGGTGAAAGGCAGAAAAGGCACAAGGTAGAGAAAGATGTCATGATTTTGTGACATGTTCCATTTTCACTGGTTGAAGCCAAGAAGAGTAGCGAGAAGGTGAAAGTGTCACGATTTTCGTGACATGTTTTCAGCAAGCAAGAAGAGTAAAAGAAAGTGTCACGATGCATTTTTTCGCTAGAGCAAGCCAAGAAGAGTAGCGAGAAGGTGAAAGTGTCACGATTTCGTGACATGTCTGGTTTTCATGAGTGCAAGCGAAGAAGTGGACAAGGAGGCAGAAACTGTCATGATTTCATGACATGTATTTTCGTGGGTAAAAGGCGAGAAGGGCAGAAAGATACAGAAGTGTCATGATTTCATGACAGGTCGCAACAAACACGATAATGATAGTTAACTGGAATAGAACAACAGTTAAAGGGGCAGTTGTAGAGGAAAAGCATGCAGCCAAAAAAAGAAGAGGTAACTAGAGTAAATGCGATAGTTATAGATGCAGTCATGCAGCTTTTTAAGAACTGGAGTTAACTGGAGTAAATCGAATAGTCGCATTAATAGAATCGTAAAATACATGCATGCACATAAATGAATTCGTACAGTCATGGTAGAGATATACGTTGCATGTAACGTAATAATGCACACTCTATAAATACAGAAGGAGTTACAGTTGACAAGTGGCAGAAGAGAATAATAAAAGAACAGTTACGGGTTGCATGCGTAAATATGGAAGCTAAAAATAGAGACTTATTTGTTATAAAAGCAGATCTGCGTGAAGTATATTGCTGCTACTGTAAGTGAGAATTTGCTGCGTAAAGAGGGTGAGAAGAGGGCCGAGAGAGAGATAAGCAGAGCCGTGAGAGCGTGCAGAGTTTAATCAAGTTTAATTAATTACAGACTCACCAGTGGTCGTGTAAACAATGAAGGCATTTTTATGTCACTCGAATTAAATCAGAATTGCAGTCCAAGTTGGTGCTTGGCATTAGGGGTTGGTGCTCCTATCTCATTGCAGAGAAAAACAAGGGGTTGGTGCTCCTTCCAGTGGGTGCTGGTAAAGTGTTTGTAAAATTGGTGTTTTGCAAAGGCTGGATTTGGATAGAAGTCCAAGCAGTCATTTTTGAGGAGTAGCCAAATTGGTGAACCTCGTTACATTGTGTGTTGTGGTGTGCTCTCTTGTGATTATTGCTTTATCTATTTTCTAGTTCTCTTTGCTTTAGTTTTAAGGATTGCAGATCAGATTTTTAGCTACACTGATTCACCCCCCCCTCTCAGTGTCATTGTGAGAATATCAATTGGTATCAGAGCAAGGTTCCTGAACTAAGCTTAATCAGCTAAGGTGATCTTGGAAGGAACACAATGGCAGGTAATGAAGGATTTTCATCAAACAAAGCTCCTTTATTCAATGGAACTAATTACTCATTCTGGAGACTCAGGATGCAGACATATCTGAGTGCGTTAGGATACGACATTTGGGATTCAATAGAAAATGGATACACAGTACCCGCTACTCCTCCAACAGATACTGTCGATAAGAAACTGTCTGAGAATAACTCCAAAGCAAAGAATGCCATAATGTGTGGGCTAGTAGACAATGAACTGATAAGGGTCATGAGCTGTAAATCGACAAAAGACATGTGGGACAAATTGAAGAGCATCCATGAAGGAGACAACAAGATCAAGGAAGCCAAGCTGCAAACGCATCGAGCTCAGTTCGAGGCATTACAAATGAATGACGATGAGAACATAGAGGCCTATATGCTGAGAGTCAATGGAGTCATTAATGCAATCAGAGGACTCGACGAAGAGATCGAAGATGCGGTTGTCATGAAAAAGGTACTTAGAACTCTTCACAAAAGATTTAATTCTAAAGTTTCTGCAATAGAAGAGGCTAAAGATCTAAATAATTTTAGCATGGACGAGATGCATGGTTCTTTGACTGCATACAAAATGAGAATAGGACAAACTAAGCCCATAGACAGAGAAGCTGCTTTTAAAGCACACAAGAATACAAAAGCTGAACAAGAATCTGAGGATGAAGAGACATCGGATGAAACGGAAGCCAACTTTGTCCGAAAACTTACAAAGGGAAAAGGAAAGTATAGAGGAAAGTTACCGTTTAAGTGTTTCAATTATGGAGGGGTCGGTCACTTTGCAGCTAAGTGTCCAATGAATGAGAAAACCAAAAGTGATGAAGGGTCACACCAAGAAAGAAGTGACTGGAAGAAGAAACCAAATTTTAGGAAAAGCAATTTCAAAAAGAAAAGTTTCATATCCAAGAATGTCACCTCTTCCGAAGATAGCTCGGTGAAGACTCGAAGAAGAAACAGGTGAAGCTCTGTTCATGGCATTTGAAGAAGCAAAAATAGAAGAAAAATAGGAAGGTGATACAAAAAGTAAGGATGAGGTTGAAGTTTATCCGGAAGGAGAGTTGGTTGCTGCACTTAAAGAGTTGAAGACAGAAAGGAAAAAGAATAATAAGGTCTCAAGAAAGCTTGAGGATGCGAATGACATAATAAACAGTTTGAAAGTACAGACAGAAGAATTTAAGAAAATGTCTAAAGAACTTGAAGTACAATTAACCATGAGAATAGATGAGTGCAACGAAACTAGAAGAAGAGATTGTTGTTTAAGAATGCGGCTAGAAGAAAAGAATCAAAAATTGAGTTGCTATCACAAACTTGAAGGAAGTTTCACAAAGTTTGAAAAGATTATAAATAGTCAGAGGACTACAGGCATCAAGTTTGGCTTGGGGTTTGTCGAAGGAGAATCATCAAGTGGATCAAAGGCCATGACTATAGAACCAATAAAGAAAGAGGATAAGATCAAGGTTGACCAAAGAAAAATGAATCTTGCAAAAGAAAGCAACAATGCCAGGCATGAGAAGACCGTTGACAATGAGGGATTCACAAAAGTCACACATCAAAGGAGAAGAAAATTTGTGGCTCCTACTACAAATTGGCAAAGACCAACTCCCAAGTTCAATCATTCCTTTTCTAGTTATTGTTTTAAATGCAATACTTATGGTCATAAGATTTCAGACTACATTTATAATATAGAACAAAGAAATTTTTCCAGTAGAAATGTATTTTCACCCTTGATGGATTATGCAAAGAGAATGCTATAACTCGTCATAACTTTGGACACATTGCAAGAAACTCGTAGAAGCACATATGCAGCAAATAAATATCAGGGAAGAAGATCTCAACCAAATAGCTTTAAGGCAAAACAGAAAATTCCTAGATAAACATGCACAAGCCACTCGACAAAGAAAAGTCTAAACAAGTGACCAAAACTACAGTCAAATCAGAATGGAAAGAAAAAGAGCAACTCAAGGAAGAAAAGGAATCCTTGATTGTACAGACAACATTCAAAGCACAGAAACAAATCTGCACCATGGATATTGGATAGTGGATGCTCCAGCCACATGACAAGAGATAAACAAAAATTTGAAAAATTACAGAAATATGAAGGGGGCTCTATAAAGTTTGGAAATAATGATGGAGCCAAAATAGTTGGCAAAGGATCAGTCAAGATAAGTGATGGAAAGATCAATTCCAAAGAAGTTCTCGTTTGTAGTTGGTTTGAAGCACAACTTACCGAGCGTAAGTCAAATCTGGTGATAGAGGTCATGAAGTCATCTTTAAAAAGTAGGGTCATGAAGTCAGAAAAGCACACAAGTGGGAAGTCTGATAGCTACCGGATCGAGGACTTCTGGAAATCTATATACTCTCTCATAAACTTCGAAGGATCATGCTTGATTGGACAGAAGATGAAAATTGGTTGTGGCACAAGAGGCTCGGTCATATTAGCTTTGACAATCTGGTAAAAATAAGTTCAAAAAGAGCAGGAAGAGATATACCTACTATTGGCAAACCAAGAAATAGCATCTCGTGCTTCATGCCAAAAAGGGAAGCAAACCAGATCCACATTTAAAGCAAAGGAATACTTCACCAAAAAACCGTTAGAGCTGATACATACTGATTTATGTGGACCCATGAGAACACAAAGCATAAATGGTGACAAATACTTTATGTTGTTCATAGATGACTACTCCAGAATGACATGGGTGCTATTTTTAAAGCTTAAATCAGATGCCTTCGAGATGTTCAAGATTTTTAAAAAATAGGTTGAGAATCAAATTGGAAAAAGAATTAAATGCCTAAGATCAGACAGAGGAGGAGAGTTTATCTCAGAGGAGTTTGCAGAATACTATCAAAAATATGGGATCAGAAGACAGTTTTCAGCAAAGAAGGACACCTCAGTAGAATGGTGTTGTTGAAAGGAAGAACAGGACTATGCAAGAAATGGCATGGACAATGTTGGCTGAGAACAAAATAGCTGACAGATTCTGGAAAGAGGCAGTACATACTACAGTTTACATTCAAAACAGGTGCATGTTAAGGACGCATGAAAGCAAAACACCTTATGAGCTGTGGTTCGACAAGAAAGCAACAACAAGATACTTCAAAGTGTTCGACAGCAAGTGTTATATCAAACGAACTAAAGATAATCTCGGTAAGTTCGAAGATAGAGCTGACGAAGGTATTTTTCTTGGTTACTCGACAAAAAGCAAAGCCTACACATGTTACAACAAGAGGCTAAAGAAAATTGTGGAGAGTGCAGATGTTAAAGTTGATGAAGGTAGAAATCGAGAAATTACTCATCAAGAAAACTACCCTATTTATGAAGAAGTCATTGAAGGAGATGAAGAAATGGAAACAGAAGAAAATCAAAAAATTGACCCAGCTGATTTAAGAATTGACTCGAAGAAGAAGAGAACAAGAAATTCAAAACAGGTAACTGGCAGAAAAATCATCCCAGAGAATAGATTATTGGGGACCCAACAGTTGGTATTCAGACAAGAAGAGCCGTAGTACGGAACTACTCTCTTTTATCCAGCATTGAACCCAAAAATATTGCTGAAGCAAGCACAGATGAAAGTTGGATGAAGGCAATTAATGAAGAACTAGATCAGATTGAGAAAAACAAAACCTGGGAATTAGTACCACTGGCCAACAAATAAAAACATAATCGGTACTAAATGGATTTTTCGAAATAAATTAAATGAAGACGGACAAAGTTGTCGTAAATAAGGCAAGATTGGTCTGTAAAGGCTATGCTCAAAGTTGAAGGCATTGATTTTGAGGAAACCTTTGCACCAATAGCTAGACTAGAGGCAATCAGAATGTTTCTAGCTTTAGCAGTCCATAAAAACTTCAAAGTTTATCAAATGGACGTAAAATCAGCATTTCTGAATGGAAAACTAGAAGAAGAGGTTTACATTGAACAGCCAGATGGCTTCCAACTCGGTGACAATCCCGATTTTGTTTGCAGGTTAAAGAAAGCGTTGTATGGTCTAAAATAGGCACCTAGAGCATGGTATGCAAGGTTGGATAACTATCTTATTAAACAGGGGTTCAAGAAAGGTATGGTGGACAACAATTTATATATCAAAATAGAGAATGGCCATCTTATTGTACTTGTTGTTTATGTAGATGATATAATATTTGGCAACAAAATGGATGAATATTGTAGAGACATAGCAAATAAAATGAAGACAGAATTTGAGATGTCAATGATTGGTGAACTTTCTTATTTCCTCGGACTGCAAGTCAATCAAAGTGAAAAGGGCATTTTTATCTCTCAAGTAAAATATGTGAAAGAAATGCTAAAAAGTTCACAATGGAGGATAGTAAACCGTCAAGACTCCCATGACAACAGGTTGCAAGTTGAGCAAGGATGACAAATCTCCAGATGTAGATCAAACCATGTACAGGTCTATGATTGGAAGCTTGTTGTATTTGACAACCACTAGACCAGATATATTACAGGAAGTATGCATGGTAGCAAGATTTCAGGCTAGTCCCAAAGAGACTCATGTGACAGCTGTAAAGAGGATTTTTAGGTACCTCAAGGGTACTATGGAGTATGGGTTGTGGTACCCAAAAGGTAAGGACTTCACTCTTATTGCATATTCTGATGCAGATTGGGCAGGATGTATTGATGATAGAAAGAGTACCAATGGAGGAGCATTTTATCTTGGAGACAGGCTGGTAGCATGGCACAACAAGAAACAAGAATCAGTCTCTCTATCCACAACAGAGGCAGAATACATTGTAGCAACAACATGTTGTACACAGATATTATGGATGAGACAAACACTGAAAGATCTTGGTATTCACTTCAAAGAGCCAATTTTAGTTAAATGTGATAACACCAGTGCTATAAACATATCAAAGAATCTAGTTATGCATTCTCGAACCAAACATATTGCAATCCGGTATCACTTCTTGAAGGATAAAGTTGCAGAAGGTGAGGTCAAATTGGATTTTGTTCCGACTACAGAGCAAGTAGCAGATATATTCACAAAACCATTGCCAAAGGAAGTTTTTGAGTACCTTCGGAGTAAGTTGGGAGTAGTCACATTTCCCAAGAACTCGACTATCAATTGGGATCACATTCTCAGGGGGAGTATTTATGCCTATGTTTATAGTTTTGCTCATATTCATGATTTTTGCTAACTATAACAATGTGTATCTGAGAATGTTGTGCATAGACTCAGGGGGAGTTTGCAGCAGCCCTTTGGTATTATTGTCAAAGGGGGAGAAGAATTACAGGAGAGTGCATGAGTGTTGCCAACAATTCCAAAGGGGGAGATTGTTGAGCAAGGTGCAGCAAAAGTATTGTCATTGTTGTCAACATAGACAGATAGATCAGTTGATGCAGTTGATGCAGTGGACAGGAGTTCAGAGGTCAGTCAGAACATGTACAATGAATTTCCAAGAAGACAGAAGTGGCCCAGATTCAAAAAATCAAAGAAAAAGACAAGTAAGAAAACTGTCGCGATATCGCGACATGTTTTCTATCACGATATCGCGACAGGTTGAGAAGAAAGAAGGCAGAAAGAAAAATTGTCATGATTTCATGACATGGACGAGGAGAGAGAAGGCGCAAGCAAAATTGTCATGATTTCATGACATGAACGAGGAGAGAGAAGGCGCAAGCAAAATTGTCATGATTTCATGACATGAACGAGGAGAGAGAAGGCGCAAGCAAAATTGTCATGATTTCATGACATGAACGAGGAGAGAGAAGGCGCAAGCAAAATTGTCATGATTTCATGACATGGCCGAGGAGAGAGAAGGCACAAGGAAAACTGTCACGATTTCGTGACATGTTGGCAGAGAAGGAGGCAAGTAGAAAAACTGTCACGATTTCATGACATGTTTGAAGAAGAGGCGCAGGCAAAGAAAACTATCATGATTTCATGACATGCTCAAGGAGAAGGAGCTCGCAAAGAAAAGTGTCATGATTTCATGACAGGTTCCAAGAGGAAGCGTTAAGGAGAGAAAGTGTCACGATTTCATGACAGGATCGAAGAGAAAGTGCCAAGGAGAGAAAGTGTCACGATTTCACGACAGGATCGAAGAGAAAGTGCCAAGGAGAGAAAGTGTCATGATTTCATGACAGGGTCGAAGAGAAGTGCCAAGGAGAGAAAGTGTCACGATTTCATGACATGTTCTATAAAGACAGAAAAGTGCACAAGGAGAAAGTGTCACGATTTCATGACATGTTCATTTAGAGGAAAGGAAGAAAAGGCACAAGGAGAGAAAGATGTCACGATTTTCATGACATGTTCCATTTTCACGGGCGAAAGGAAGAAAAGGCACAAGGCAGAGAAAGATGTCACGATTTCATGACATGTTCCATTTTCAGGGAAAGAAGAAAAGGCACAAGGCAGAGAAAGATGTCACGATTTCATGACATGTTCCTTTTCACGGGCGAAAGGAAGAAAAGGCACAAGGCAGAGAAAGATGTCACGATTTCATGACATGTTCCATTTTCGCTGGTTGAAGCCAAGAAGAGTAGCGAGAAGGCAAAAGTGTCATGATTTCGTGACATGTCTAGTTTTCGCTAGAGCAAGCCAAGAAGAGTAGCGAGAAGGCGAAAGTGTCACGATTTCGTGACATGTCTGGTTTTCGCTAGAGCAAGCCAAGAAGAGTAGAGAAGGTGAAAGTGTCACGATTTTGCGACATGTCTGGTTTTCATGAGTGCAAGCGAAGAAGTGGACAAGGAGGCAGAAACTGTCATGATTTCGTGACATGTTGTATTTTCATGGGTAAAAGGCGAGAAGGGCAGAAAGATACAGAAGTGTCACGATTTCATGACAGGTCGCAACAACACGATAATAGATAGTTAACTGGAACAGAACAACAGTTAAAGGGGCAGTTGTAGAGGAAAAGCATGCAGCCAAAAAAAGAAGAGGTAACTGGAGTAAATGCGTCAGTTATAGATGCAGTCATGTAGCTTTTTAAGAACTGGAGTTAACTGGAGTAAATCGAACAATCGCATTAATAGAATCGTAAAATACATGCATGCACATAAATGAATTCGTACAGTCATGGTAGAGATATACGTTGCATGTAACGTAATAATGCACACTCTATAAATACAAAAGGAGTTACAGTTGACAAGTGGCAGAAGAGAATAATAAAAGAATAGTTATGGGTTGCATGCGTAAATATGGAAGCTAAAAATAGAGACTTATTTGTTATAAAAGCAGATCTACGTGAAGTATATTGCTGCTGCTGTAAGTGAGAATTTGCTGCGTAAAGAGGGTGAGAAGAGGGCCGAGAGAGAGATAAGCAGAGCCGTGAGAGCGTGCAGAGTTTAATCAAGTTTAATTAATTGCAGACCAGTCAGGGTCGTGTAAACAACGAAGGCATTTTTATGTCACTGAATTAAATCAGAATTGCAGTCCAAGTTGGTGCTTGGCATTAGGGGTTGGTGCTCCTATCTGTTGCAGCAGAAAAACAAGGGGTTGGTGCTCCTTCCAATGGGTGCTGGTAAAGTGTTTGTAAAATTGGTGTTTTGCAAAGGTTGGATTTGGATAGAAGTCCAAGCAGTCATTTTTGAGGAGTAGCCAAATTGGTGAACCTCGTTACATTGTGTGTTGTGGTGTGCTCTCTTGTGATTATTGCTTTATCTATTTTCTAGTTCTCTTTGCTTCAGTTTTAAGGATTGCAGATCAGATTTTTAGCTACACTGATTCACCCCCCCCTCTCAGTTTCATTGTGAGAATATCAATTATGGGATCCCTTATCGAGAAACTTTAAGTAATATTATTCTTCAATGAACTTTCCTAAAACTAAACTAGTTAGATACATGAAAGCATCAATAGATTAAGATCAATGAATTTGGTTATTACTAGGAGTGATGGAAGGAATAAGTTAGCTCATCATGGGAATGAGACTGAGAACTTTTTTGTATTAGACTTAGTGCACCTACAAAGATGGACTTATATATGGTTTAGTTATGGGCATACCTTTTTGATAGGAAAAAAGAGATAAGTTAGCTCATTCATGGGGATGAGAATGATAGCTTATCTTTAATACGCTTAGTATACATGCATAGCTAGACTTATGTATGGTGTAGGTATGGGTGTATTCTTGATAAATTAAGAAAGGGAATAAGTTGGCTCATCATGGAGATGATATGAACAAATTAAATATTAGATTAAGCCTTAAATAATTTCTTAGAATGACATCTACTGGATAGAGATATGTAAATCCCTATCGAGTATATGTTTGTATATAATAAAAAGTATTTTTTTTGTTATATTTTTGGGTTGTTACATTTTGGTATCAAATATCTAGGTATGATGGACTAGAGGCTTCCATGGAATGTGCTAAAAATTTAGGTATCTTCCTATTTAGGCCTTTGCTTAGTTCTTAAACTAAAGCTAGGAAGACCTAGTATTTCCAACTTGCTAAATTCCTAGAGAGTTTACCCTAGGAAGGGTATCTTATTGACATGGCACCTTACATATAGTAAGTGTGGCCATTGGTAATGGAAATAGAAGATATATCTTAAGAGTAATCCTCTATGTATAGTGAGGGAGATCTTGGTATAAAAATTATGTAGTTAGATTATACGAATGACATATGTAGCTAGAGTTAGTAGTACAGTTCAACAAAGGGACTACAACCTAACATATTATTATTTCTTTTGTGTGACTAGGATAATGGTACAAAATACTAGAAGATGGAAGTCTATTCCATCAAATAGATATACCTGACTAGACAATATTGAGGTAAGAGGTCAAGATGAAGTTTTGGGTAATTCTAGCACAGAGGTAGAGAACCTCACTATGGTAGTCACCTTGATCTAAGAACAAATGGAGTAGCAGAGACAATTATTGGAGACCATAGTGAATAGGGATTCATAGGTTAGGAATTCAAAGGTTAGACAAGCTAACGAACCAACCCTTGAAGAATTAGAAGCCAAAGCTTTACTAGAGATAAATTTGGCCAGGGACAAAGAATGTTCATACCTCCAAATTTAATGGAATATGAGATGGTAATGTAGTTGTTGTGCAGTTTTCTTGCTTACCCTTAAAATATTTGTCACGTCATGGAGAACTCTTAAAATCACAACTAGAATTGTGGATTCTGGTTGATCCACCTCATTAACTTGGGAATAGACTACCTTTGACAACTCTAAACCGACCAGGTTGGGTAAGGAAACCCCAAGTAG
Organism: Wollemia nobilis; assembly: GCA_028583015.1. Lineage (NCBI taxonomy): Eukaryota > Viridiplantae > Streptophyta > Pinopsida > Araucariales > Araucariaceae > Wollemia > Wollemia nobilis. Next base: position 9,747,496 of record JAQPPZ010003067.1, read on the forward strand.
TGGGTCCTTTTACTAATGCTTCACAATGCACACACCCACTATGCCAGACAAAATGTTGTTTTGTTCTTTTGATATTTTTAATGACCAAACCTATCAATATTAGATCTCATTAAATACCAAACCGGTGCCTTATCCATTATAGAGTCGTAACAAATTTATAAATGGTCGTAGACATATTAAAGTAAGAGGAACCAGTTCATTTTATCCCAGTAAAATAATGTAAAGTAAATAAAATGATTAAACTGGTGAAATAGAAAGCATCATTCATAGGTTTTGATTACAAGAACACATGAATGAGCATCACACAAACCATAAAATATCGACGATGAGCCAGGAATCAAGTTAGATTTTGTATTAATATAAATATATTTACATAAAGCAAGCCCAAGAGAGTGCTTGGGTCTTGTATGGCAATGATTTACAATAAAACCCTCGTTATAATAACGTAACAAAGGCACTACTCCTCTCCGTCCTAATTGCAGTGATGTAAGATTCTCCAACTTAGCCCATTCAACATGAAATGATCATAGTGAACAACACTCCCTGGTAATCCCTGTATATGGTAGAAGGAAGGGCGATAAGAAATAGACACAAGAAACACAATGGAAAATATGACTAAATATTGGATAAGGTTAATACCTAGTTTTTATCTCTTAGAGGTTCGATAAAAAATTTGTTGCTGCAGTGGTCTCCTTTATATAACCCTAGTTGCTTGAGCAGGACTGTAACCATTTCCTCCAACTGGCCCGATCTTGTTCCCTCTATCAGTAGGATGTAATAAAAAATGGGCACATAGCCCATGTCTTTTTGTTTAAGCAAATGGTGGTTGAGGCTATGTACTATCTTTCTCGCTATCCTGGGTAGACAATTATGCTGCACCTGGCTCATGTACTCTCCCTGGTGAGTTGGGTCCCACTCCACCTTTCTTTATTTTTTTTAACTATCCTACACTCACATATGCCATTAGCAGTACCCTGTTTCTTACATATAGGTAAGCATACATATATAAAAATATATTTGCTTTATTTCAATACTCCGTGAGGAGAGTTACCACACTTGTATCTACATGACCGACCGTCCACCTAATCCTTTGCTAAAACATGGGATACACAAATTAAAATGAGGCACACAAAATCATGTGCCCTTGAAGACCTTCATGCAGTACATAAGAAAATGGGTCGCACGAACTAGCGCGCCCCTCATATTTTTGTGCGCTCAATAAATAGGCAAAAATTAAAGATCTTGGAATTTGAAAAAACTTTATAGGTTTCTAAATGGGCCAAATGGGTACTCAAATCCATTGAAATAATTGAAAAATGCCTTCCCGTTCATGAGATATAGCCCTCCAAAGTTTGATGTAAACTGCACGCATGTTAATGGGGTGCACAAACTTAAAATGGGGCACAAAACTCATGCGCTCTTCAAGATCCTTGTGCTCTCTTAAATATCCTTATGCGCTCCATAGGAATATGGGGTGCATGGACTTAATATGGGGTGCACGAACTCACACGCCCCTCGGGATTTTGTGTGCTCCAAAATTAGGGTAAATTTTAAAGTTCTCAAAATTTGATGAAACTTTTTAGGTGTCAAAATAGACCAAATGGGTACTCAAATCAGTTGAAATAATTGAAACATTCCTCCCCATTCATGAGATATAACCCTCCAAAGTTTGACGTAAACTGCGCACGTGCATTAATGGGGTGCACAACCTTAAAATGGGGTGCAAAAATCATGTGATCTTCAAGATCCTTGTGTGATCCATAGGAATATGGGGTGAACAAACTTAATATGAGGTGCACGAACTCATGCGCCCCTCGAGATTTTATGCGCTCCAAAATTAGGGTAAATTTTAAAGTTCTCAAAATTTAATGAAAATTTGTAGGTGTATAAATGGTCCAAATGGGTATCCAAATCAGTTGAGATCATCAAAAAATTCCTCTTGGTTTGTGAGATATAGTCCTTAAAATTTGAACGTAAATGTGAGCGCGTGAAAATGGAGCACACAACTTTAAAATGGGGCGCACAAACTTGTGTGCCCTTCAATACCTTTGTGTGCTCCTCAAGATCCTTGTGCACTCCATATGATACTCTCAAAATTTAGTTCCATTGTGAAGATTGGATCAAGCTCTTTCCCCCAGTTTTTAGATTAGCTCAAATGGAATCTTCTAGCTCAAGTTATGGCCATATCAATTTACATCCAAATGGAGGGTAAGAGCAGTCGTGAAATGAAATTCAATTAACTAAGTCTTTGAAAATATTCAAAAATTATCAATCCAAACCATTGCCACTAGACCCCGATCTTCAAGATACAAATCTCAACACTTTTGCAAGCCAAAAATTTAGATTAAACCCAAGCCTTAATTTTTTGGAATCATCAAAAATTGGGCCTTGCACCCTAAGCTCACCTAGACATCAATTCAATGAAATTTTTCAAAAACAATGGGGTGAAAACTAAGTTGTGACAATGGGGTACAACATCGGCTCTGACTGGGACAGGTAGTATGAATGGCACATGAATTCTCATGAGAACTCTAGAATATTCGATTGACAATCAAGAGACTACAAAAATTTAGACGAAAAGACGAAAAAGAAAACAAAGGAAAAAATACTAAAGGATAGACCTTGGTTTTGATCTATAAAATCTGATGACCTAGTTTAAAAATAGATCAAATTTGACTTATGGGGGAACAAATCTATCAGCAATGTCTTAAGATAGAGTTAAGGTAAATTTATTTGGAAGTTGTTGTGTCATCATGCCTAGGCTTGTGTGTGTTTTGTGCTTTCATTCTTATCCCTTGATCAGTCAGAAATTCACCATATCGACAGGATTTCAAGCCTATTAAGTATTTCACTCTGATAGATATTCACCTTGACATTGCTCCACTACCATCCAAGTTTTTATAGCCCCGGTGGAGATGACCTCAATTTCCTCTAGACCTGCTCTACTGCCATCTAGGCATCTATAGCCCGATAGAGGTTATCTGGATACCCCAACATATAGTTGCTTTGCATTATTTATATATTTTCTTCTTTTTGAGAAGGATTATGATGAATTACAAAGCTCATGTTGGGTTAGAAATCTATAAGGCTAAGGAAGTAGAGTGTATGTATTTTTAGCTCAAGGCATCCTGTCAATGATGACTTCATTCTTCTTGATCTTGGAATATCCTTAAAATATGTGGGAGATGTGAAGCTTCAACATAATGCACTGCACCTTCCTCCTAATCTTCTTTAGATTCATATTTGTTGGACCATTGCCTAAAACCTAGCCCACAAGATCTCAGTGTCATCTACCCTCACTCTAGGTCTTCCTTCTTTGACTGCTTAGAACAAGTCTATCAAAATTGTAGTGTGCAACAAAAAATTTTAAGGAGACAAAATCATAATCACTATTGGATACTAATGGTGATCAAACAAAAGGGAAATTATCTCATTGGAATATCTGCAATGGCAATCAACTTTTTTGGGATAATTTCTATGAAACCTAGAACAAGATGGGGGGTAACACTTCATTTTGCAAAAATAGCTTAATGACCTCAGGATGTAGAGCAAGTTCAAATTTATTTTGTTTTTGTCTGGATGGCCTTGGATACACTCTCAATTCTTGATGACTCTAGAGAAAAATAGATTGCAGTCAAACTTTATGCATTCTTTTTATCCTTGTATTTTTCATGATGTATCTTCTGTTAGACTGACCAATTCTTGTGGGGTTCCTAATGATGGGTTGGGCATTGGGGATTTCACTCTAAAATGAGGTAACAGATGCAGTATTACCTAGGATTGGGGCTTTGTCACTGAACATGATGGAGAAGTTAGCAAAGGGACCAACCTCATTTTATAGACCAATGAATTTATCGATTTCATCTGATTTGTCTTGTTTTAATCTAACCAATTTTGCACTAGAAACAGGGAGATAGTTCTTTGCAGAAGAAAGACTCAATAGATCAACTATGATTTTACATGAAGTTCTATTATCAGGCGGGTGATTGTAGACAGAGTAGTCATTCATTGAATTCAACATATATCTTTGGAAAACATGGAGGGGCCTCATTTTTGACTGATTAATAAGCTTAGAAGACCTAGAAAATTCATCTTCCTTTTGTACTATGATTCTCTGACCAATATATTTTCTAGACTTAACCGTACTTTTAGGCTTATGATTAGTCAGTTCTATTTCAGGGTCTACCTCTGCATTGGGCTTCACAAGGAGAACTACATATTTGGATAAATCATCCTCAGTTATTAGCCTTCCATATACTTTTTCATCTTCAACCAGTACAATTTCATTGGACAATGCCTCTTCCTCTGAATGTTGTTCTGAAATTTCTAATATATCGAAATCATTGATTTGAAGGCTTTTTGGAACTTTTGTTGTTATAGATGGATCTTGTGGGATTTCATCAGGAGCTTGATGATGATGTTATTTTCTAGGGGATAAATTCCTTTGCTCATTACTGATAAGGCATACATTGATATCTTCTTCGACCCATGGTTCATGATCAATACATTCTATTTTGTGGTTCTCTTTCGTATTGGAATTAAAAAGACCCCCATTTTTAGACTCATCGTTATTAATTATTGCCCCCTTATCAATTTATTCTTCTTCAGTCTACACTATTTTTTCTGATAGTGCCTCTACATCTGAGTGTTGTTTTCTCATATAACCCATATTAGGAATATTTATCTCATCTATTGTACTCTCAAAGTCCATGGCATGGATTTATTGAAAAATATCCACTGCTACAATAAGTGGTTCCCATTTGACTTCATCAGGTATGACATTAGAGGTTTCAGGATGAAGTTTCTCTCTTTTGGATATTAAATTTCTTTTTTCTTGATAGACCTCAATACCTCCTTTAGATTTAGTGTGATTATCCTTGCAATCTGAATTGGTCCTGACTACTTTACTAGGTTGATCCTTGAGGTTCAGGCTAGGGTGTGAAACTAAATAGATGGCACAACTAGAAGGCTTATGAGGTGAACTACAAGCAGGGAAATAGAAAAGGAATTTATTGTCGATCATGTTCCTTTCTACGTGTATAGACTTACTCATGCACTCATAAATAGTGTTTACTTGCTCTTTCCCTAGTTCATTATTGAATTTTGTAGTGAAAACATTTTTATAAAAGCAAATGGATCATTGATCATCGAGAGCTAACTTACTGGAAATTTTGTCCTTAACCTTGATGAATATTTTGTTGAAGTCATTAACCTATTCATTTTTTTTCATTGAAGCCAATTCAGTTATGAGTGAACGTATATTCCTCTCCTCACCATACCTTTCTAAAAAGGCTTCTTCCATTTCCTAGAAACCCAATATGCAATGTGGGGGAAGACTATTGAACCAATTTAAAGCATATTTCTCTAGGGTCTACCAAAATAGCCTAAGAGCCACATCTTCTTCTTCGACTTCCAACCTATCCATGGCATACAAAAATTCTTGAATGTGGTCTTCCCCAGTTACAGAGTTATCCCCCAAGAATTTGGGTATGTATTTGTGGGCCTTAGGGGGTAATGGATTTAAGACCGGGGGCAATATAAAAGGCATGTATCTATTTGCATGCTAGTTTTTTAAAAGAGGGTTGGCCATTTGTGTAACTGGGTCCCTTAGCACAGGAGGTATAACAGATAGAACAATACTTCATAGATGGGGAATTTTAGAAATAAAACTAGTATTGTTATTATGATGCTTATCTAAAGGAATAGAAACTTGAGGTTCCTTTCTAATATTACATAGATGGAAAATTACCTGTGGATCTAGAAGTTCAAGGTAGAGTTCCTTCTCGCTGCTTCTTGTGATTCCCATATCAGCTCCTTTTTGATGATGGGTTCTTCAAAGTCACTAACACGAAGTGCAAAAAAAGAGGGGTGCTCTCTGGCTAAGATTGCTTAGCCCAAAAATTATAACCTCACAGGGAAACAAAAATAAAAATATATGTCGCAAAGGGGAGTAAAATGACAAAAAGAAATTAAAAAGGCCCTCCTCGAAAAAAACACCAAAAACTGTTGTGGAGTTTTCCCGCTTACCCTTAAAAGATTTGTCACGTCACAGGGAACTCTTAAAATCACGACCAACACTGTGGATTCTGGAATATCCACCTCATTAACCTAGGAATAGACTACCTTTGACAACTCTAAACTCACCAGGTTGGGTAAGGAAACCCCAAGAAGTGGGTCCTTTTACTAATGCTTCACAATGCACATACCCACTATGCCAGACAAAATGTTGTTTTGTTATTTTAATATTTTTAGTGACCGAACCTATCAATATTAGAGCTCATAAAATCCCATACCGGTGCATTATCCATTACAGAGTCATAGAAAATTTATAAATGGCTTTATATAGATTAAAGTAAGAGGAACCAATTCATTTTATCCCAGTAAAATAATGTAAAGTAAATAAAATGATTAAACTAATGAAATAGAAAGCGTCATTCATAGGTTTTGATTGCAAGAACACATGAATGAGCATCACACAAACCATAAAACATAGAAGATGAGCCAGGAATCAAGTTGGATTTTGTATTAATATAAAAAGATTTACATAAAGCAGGCCCAACAAAGTGCTCGGGTCCTGTATGCCAATGATTTACAATAAAACCCTCATTCAAATAATGTAACAAAGGGGCTACTCCTCTCTCATCCTGATTGCAATGATGTAAGAGTCTCCAACTCAGCGCGTTCAATAGGAAATGATCACAATGAACAACGCTCCCTGGTAATCCTTGGACATGGCAGAAGGAAGGGTGGTAAGAAACAAACACAGGAAACACAATGGAAAATACGACTAAACACTGGACAAGGTTAATACCTGGATTTTCTCTCTTAGAGGTTCGATAAAAAAATCTATTGCTGCAGTGGTCTCCTTTATATAATGCTAGTTTCTCGAGCAGGACTATAACCGTTTCCTCCAGCTGGCCCGATCTCGCTCCCTCTAATAGTAGGATGTAATAAAAATGGGCATGTAGCCCACATTTTTTGTTTAAGAAAATGGCGGCTAAGGCTGTGTACTATCTCTCCCGCTATCCTGGGTAGGAAGTTGTGCTACACTCGACTCGTGTGCTCTCCCTAGTGAGTTGGGTCCCACTCCACCTTTCTTTATCTTTTTGTAATTGTCCTGCACTCATAGATGCCATTAGCAGTACCATGTTTCTCACATATAGGTAAGCATACATATATAAAAATATATTTGCTTTATTTCAATACTCGGTTGAGGAGGGTTACTACACTTGTCTCTACACGACCGACCGTCCACCTACTTCTTTGTTAAAATATGGGATACACAACTTAAAATGGGGTGCATAAAATCTTGTGCCCTTGAAGACCTTCGTGTTCTCCATAATAAAATGGGGCGCACGAACTTAAAATGGGGCATACGAACTCATGCACCCCTTAGATTTTTGTGCGATCAATAAATAGGTAGACATTAAAGTTCTTGAAATTTGTTGAAACTTTGCAGGTGTCTAAATGGGCTAAATGGGTACTCAAATTAGTTGAAATAATTGAAAAATTCCTCCCTATTCGTGAGATATAGCCCTCCAAACTTTTACATAAACTACGTCCGCATTATAGGGTGCACAAACTTAAAATGGGACATAAAAATCATGCGATCTTCAAGATCCTTGTGCAATATTCAAGATCCTTGTGTGCTCCATAGGAAGATGGGGCGCATGAACTCGCGCACCCCTAAGGATTTTGTGCGCTCCAAAATTAGGGTAAATTTTAAAGTTCTCATAATTGAATGAAACTTTGCAATTGTCTAAACGGGCCAAATGGGTACTCAAATTAGTTTGAAATAATTGAAAAATTCCTCCTTGTTTGTGAGATATAGCCCTCCAAAATTTGACGTAAATTGTGCATGCACATTAATGGGGTGCACAACCTTAAAATAGGGCACAGAAATCATGTGATCTTCAAGATCCTTGTGCACTCTTCAAGATATTTGTGCACTCCATAGGAATATGGGGTGCACGAACTCATGCGGCCCTCGGGGATTTCGTGTGCTCCAAAATTAGGGAAAATTTTAAATTTCTCAAAATTCAATGTAAACTTTTAGGTGTCTAAACGGGACAAATGGGTACTCAAATCAATTGAAATAATTGAAAAATTCCTCTCCATTTATGATATATAGTCCTCCATAGTTTGACGTAAACTGCGTGCGTGTTAATGGGGCACACAACCTTAAAATAGGACACATAACTCATGTGCTCTTAAATATCCTTGTGCAATCCATAGTAATATGGGGTGCACGATCTTAACATGGGGCACACGAACTCACATGCCCCTCGGGATTTCGTGCACTCCAAAATTAGGGTAAATTTTAAAGTTCTCAAAATTCAATAAAATTTTGTAGGTGTATAAACGGTCCAAATGGGTACCCAAATAAATTGATGTCATTGAAAAATTCCTCCTAGTTTGTGAGATATAGCCATTCAAAGTTGAACATAAATGTTCGCATATGAAAATGGAGCGCACAACTTTAAAATGGTGTACACAAACTCGTGTGGCCTTCAATACCTTTGTGCACTCCTCAATATCTTTATGCACTCCATATGATACTCTTAAAATGTACTTCCATTGTGAAGATTGGATCAAGCTCTTTCCCCCAATTTTTAGATTAGCTCAAATGGAATCTTCTAGCTCAAGTTATGGCCATATCAATTTACATCCAAATGCAGGGCAAAAGTGATGAAATTGGAGCAGTCCTGAAATGAAATTCAATTAATTAAGCCTTTGACAATCTTCAAAAATGCTCAATCTAAACCATTGCCACTAGACCCTAGCCTTCAATATACAAATCTCAACACTTTTGCAAGCCAAAAATTTAGATTAAACCTAAGCCTTAATTTTTTGGAATCATCAAAAATTGGTCTTTGCACCCTAAGCTCACCTAGACATCAATTCAATGAATTTTTTCAAAAAAAATGGGGTCAAAACTAAGTTTTGACAATGGGGTACAATAGTAGTCAAGGCTTTGTGGAGAAAATTAGAAATCCACTTCACTATGAGGAACTAATCTACTGGGACTCAAATAGTATGGGCAACACTACATCTGCAGGAGACTAGACTAGAATGGTCGAAAGCCTTCCAAAAAAAATGAAGAATCAAATCGGTTGATTTAAATTTGGAGGATTTTGTTACAGCTTTCAAGAAAAATTTTCTTACAAAATATTTCTATACAACAAAATTTGATAAATTTACCAACCTTCAACAAGGAATTAAATCGGTTGAGGTATACTATCAAAAATTGGTTAAGTTGTTGAAATACATAACAAATTATGATCAGAATATGAAGACTCATTCATTAATATTAGGAGTAGAACCTAATATTAGACATAAATAAAATATGCATGAGCTAAAAAAACTATAGAAATCTTATGACTTGGCTAGAAAGGCAAAATATCATCTCTAGTTTAACTATGTCATTTTATCTAGGCAAGATCGATAATCACTCAAGCAGAGAAATAGTGCTAGTTTCAAGAAGTGGGAAGAAGAGAAAAACCAAAAGAGTAAAAGCTTTACAAATCCTAAAAGGAGGAATGATAGGAAGTAGGGAAAGTTTAAAAAGGATTTCCAAAAGAGGAACAACAACAACAATAGTAATAACAAACCCCAACCTCAAAGGCAACTAGATTTTGTATTAATGGGTAAAAACAAGATAAAAATAACAAGCAGTGCACCAAAGAACCAAGGGTGGGCATTACAATTATGGAGGTCCGCACTATGCTAATCATAATCCACATCAACCAGGATCGAGTATAGTTACTACAAAAGCAAAGGAACCTACCTATAGGATTTATGTTGTGATAGAAAGCCAAAATTGAAATGGCAAGCCACCCCATTGCTATTAAAGGGTAAGTTTTTAATAAATAATAAGATATTTTAATTGATAGTGGAGCTACTAATAGCTTTATTTCTTCTAGTATAGTTAGAGATATGCCAAAAATATCGAGATATTTGGCACAAGGATGGAAGGTTGAGTATGGTTATGGATAAACCTACTTAGTGGATCAATGTTTTCCTATGGCTGAAATTACCCTCACCAATGGTTCTACCATAGAATATATTTATGTAGTGCCACTACATGCCTTCAATATTATCTTGGGAATGGATTGGTTACAGGCTCACAAATCCATAATCCATTTCTAGGATAGATGAATAGAATATTCATAAAAGGACAAGGGAAGATTAAGTATCCATAGTGAACAAGGATATTTTAATCCCTAATTACTATCTGTGATGTAACTAAAGAAAACCATTAGGAAAGGAGGAATGGTTTATGTTATGAATGTTGGGACTGAAACTAATGAGATGTATTGTATATGAAAATGAGTTACATATATAGGCAAAAGGCCTATATGATAAACTGACAAGTGTCAATATAAACTGACAAGTGTCAAAACAGAGGCATAGTGCACTTTAATTCTAACATTCCCCCTTAAAGTGCACTATCCTAACTAAAGAAGAAAAAAACAAGTCAACATTAGGTAACATTCCCCCTTAATGTTGACTTCTCTAAAAGCAACCTATCATCCTCTTTTATTGTTGATTTGGTCTAGGCTCATGCTCTTTGCGCTTGGCTCTCCAACTATGAATAATGCTAGATTCACTATGTATACATCTCAATTTTTTGCCTCAGGGTTAGCCACTTTCATGGATCTGTTGCCACTGGGTCAGCCATCTAAGTGCCTCAGGATCATCATGGGTGCCTCAGGGTTAGCCACTTATGGGTCTATTGCCTCTGCAGGTCATCCTCAAAGGATGTTGCCTCTCATAGGTCACTGACTAGATCCACCATGAATATCAAATCCCTCCTCATGGTGAACTCAATCTAGAAGGTGTCGGTCTCTGCCAAAAATGCACCTTAATACATAAGAAAAAAAATGAGCCATGAAATACAATAAAATGAGCCATTGAAGCCAAATATGGAGGAGAAGAAGAAAGAAGAATAGAAGAGAATCTTCTGAAGTGTCTTTGTCTGTAGTATTCAGAAGTATATCTAGAAAAAACCTCAGATAGAATCTAGGGTGTCTATGTCTGTAGTCCCTAGAATAAGTGTCCTTATGGTGACCATGTCATCCCATCAAAATGCATGGGTAACCAGCCACTGCATTCGCCAAGTGTATAGAGAAGATCACCAGGTACAAGGATGACATATAAAATTACCTTGGGAGTGTCGGGTACAACCGAGAGTGCACTCCAAGGTAGAAAAATTTGAGGCTTAAAAACTCAAATGAAATAGCCTCAAAATTACAAATGGACACCACCAATGTGTCCGTCTCAAAAAAATATTTCCAATGACTATAAACATGGCTATAGTCGGATCTCAATAAGTCCTTCATCCATGAGAAAAACAACAGTAACCTCACTAAGCAGCAAATACCCCTCGCAATGTGGTGGCATCGCTCTCTAGAAGAATAAAAAAACATATCAATTTACCCTCGTAGGGGAATTACATGGGCCATTTAGACCTTCCACTCTTCATTTCCTATTTGGAAAAAAAAATTAAACAATGCCTAAGAATACAATAAACATGCCATGTAGGTCTTCCACTTCCACTCCCATTTGGAAAAAGAACAGGGCCAATAAAAAAATTCTCCACCATGATTTAAAAAAAGAAAATTTCCCCCTTGGAAAACTACAAAGTTTGAAAAATTTGGCCATGTGGGCCTTTTCCACTCCACTTGCCATGTGGAACAAATCCTTCTGAAACCCCCAATCGTTTCTTCTCTTGTAGAAAGTGCATCATCTTCAGCAGTTCGATGTGATGGGTCTGGGGCTGGTCCAAGTGGAGGTAAACAAGGGAATCATGTGTTAGTTCCTCCTGGCTACATTTCTATAGAACACTCAAAACAATGAGTTGGAACAGCTTTCAGTGGTGGTAGCCATAGGCAGATATCTTTCTCAGATCAGCTCGTTTCACCACCCAGCCCACAGAAGTGATTTGGGCCTGCAATTTCTATCACCAAGCATTATGTCAAAAAATTTGAAAACTTTGAATAAGACAATTAAAACACCATCTGACCATTGTTAAAAAAAAAAAATTGACATCAATTTTGGCCCAATTACAGGTCTAGCTTGCGCACAACAGTAGATCCGACAAAATAAATAAATAAATAAATAAACTAACTTGTTGTGTCATTGATGATGGCATGGGAAGAGGGGACTGCAGTGGATATTTGGTGCTCAACTTCGGGATGGGTGGGGCAGTATCTGAGCATTAGGTGACAGTTCATGGAATACGACAACACAACTCATCCTTCCAATAACTCTCCCTCAGCCACGTGGCAAATATATTTTGTGGGTCACTCTCGCAACCACCAATGATGAACACAAGTGCCACAAATCTAAAGGATATTCAATCCTGTTCAATCTTCGAGTGCAAATCCTGCTAATCTCCAGCCAAAAATATAAGAAAAGAAGAACACTCCACACCATAAATTGGATCTCCTTTGCAAAAATGGTGGGCATTATTGTTACTTTGGCCAAGGATTGACTTGTTCATTTCCTCTGAATGACGTCCACCGTAGTTTTGCAGATCTTTCAGTGCCACCACGATTTTCTCACAGCCATAGCTCATTGGTCGGCGTAATGGCGGTAATAAAAAATAGCATCCACCATAATCCACTTTCTTCGATGCCCCGAACACGAGCGCCACTCCAGTATTAGCAATAAACTACCAATTTTTTGTTTTGGCACTGAGAGCTGGATGGAGGCACATCGGTGAACTGTAAGAAAATGAAATTGACTGCCTGTGGTAATTGGAAACTATCTGCTCATGTGAACAATTCATGAGAAACTGGTTGCAGGAAGTGTGTGGGAATTTTGATGGGACCTCCACGATCTCATTGCCAAACAAGAACTAGCCACAACGAACCCAGATCTCCCATATCGATGAACAGAGATGCCATACCTCCCGATATCCTTGAACTCAGATGGAAAAACAACAGATACACTGATTCATTACACCATGAAGAAGGATCATGACAAAAAAGATGTAGCCTTGTTATTTGCAGATGGATTGATTTTGTAGTGAGCTCCTCTCCCATTTGCAGTCTTCAACAACCATAATGCCTGTAGAAAATACCACATGCACTATACTTGGATATTTTACACTGGTGGCCTCGGATCTTGAAGATTTGGACTATCTTTCGTCACATGCAACAGCACACAAAGAACCGTGCTACCACGTGCTGTGTTCTATAGATCATGAGATTTTTTTTTTTAGTTCTGTCTGGGCAACAAGGCTGGAGTTGAAGCTGCCTTGCAAAAGCACCAACTGCATTGAGGACATCCGCACTAAGTGACGTCGACTACTGAATATTATTATGAAAAACTCATCATGCACAATAACATTTTCCACTGCTTAAAAATAATACGTGCAATCTCCACCTTTAGCTTTCGACACCATGTTAGGAAAAAAAAATGACGTTCGTGCATCTCATTCGTAGCATTCTTCTACAACATCAACACCACTATACACTACCCAGTAGATGAAAACAAGGCCTGTATCTGCTATCTACCAAACTATGAGATGTTGGGACTGAAACTGATGAGATGTATTGTACATGAAAATCAGTTACATATATAGGCAGAAGGCCTATATGATAAACTGACAAGTGTCAATATAAACTGACAAGTGTCAAAATAGAGGCATAGTGCACTTTAATTCTAACAGTTGAAACTCAATGAAGTCAAGGAGGATCAAAAGGAAGAAGTGTTTGAGAAATACCCAATATTACAAGAATTTAAGTGGATAGTTAAGAGTAAAGCTACTTTTGTATTACTTCAGCAGAAACTCACCATGACACAAATACTAAATATTATAGATCCTTAGGTAAACTTCTTAGTGTGCAATGATGCATCACTAGAAGGGTTAGGAGGAGTGCTTTCACAAGATGAGTCAATCATAGCATATGCGTTAAGGAAACTCAAGAAACATGAGGTTAACTATGCTATACACAATATAGAGTTGGTAGTGGTTGTGCACACTCTCAAGATATGGCATCATTACTTGGTAGGAAGATGTTAGGATCCTATCCTAACATTAATTAATAATCTTAATAATAATAATATATTATATCCTATGGTCATAATAATAAAATAATATAATAATAAATAATATAATAATTAATTATATTATTTATTATATTATTATAAGATTAGGGTTAGGAAGCATTGCAACCTTTCACCTATAACCCTAGAGGGGTATAAAACATTGTAAGAACTTATCATTCAATCATCCATGAATATGAAATATAATACAATTTATTGAAGGGACTTCCCGACAATACAAAAGGCGATTCTCTTAGTTTTAGGTCTATTTATTATTTATTTATTATTTTATGTGCTAGGAACCCTAGGTTCCTACCATCTGGTATCAGAGCCGTATGGATCCAACCATATGGGACATAAATATCAAAGGAATAAAAAATGACATTGCAGACATTAGAAGAATGATTGAACAAAAACAAAATAAACAAATGGAACGTTCTGATCGTATTATACAATATTTAATGGAAATGCAAGAGGAGACCCTAGCCATGGAATCCCAGGAAGAAGAGGAGCCCATAGCCATGGAATATGAGGTGGAGGAGAAGCCCATTGCCATGGAATCCCAGAGGGTACTCATTGCACTTCCCAAAAATATTCCAAACCCTAAATTAATTTTTTTGAAAAAGCCCAAAGCCATAGACTTTCAAATAGTTCGGAATACATTCCCAAAAAAATTTAATGAAATCCCTAAAATTACAAATATTTTTATGAAAAAATTGCATAAAGATAAAGTCTTCCAAAAGTATTGTTTTACAAATCTGCATTCGGTCAGCCATCAAGGCAGAAATAAATTTAAAATCACCCTAATTCAGCAAACAAATTTGTTCAAAGGTATCTCCAAGGATGTTTACAATGTTTTTTTGAAAAATCTCATTAAAACAGAGGAAGATACAAAAGTTTCTGTAAATTTCAAAAATAAAACCACCATGATGGAAATACAAAATGTTGATTATCTGTTGGTTTTATGGGGCAGTGCATTGCTCTCATCTATACGCCCTCCACCATGGCCACCTCCTCTTCTCTCCTAACATAAAAATATAGTTGTGGTCTCCTCTCCAATCATGGATTAAAACTTGCAGGGCAATATAATTATAGTTTTACTATAAACTGGCCTGCAAAAAAATCAAAATGTACAACCAGTTTACATCTGGAAAGAAGGAGCTTTTTCATACAACTTATTTTGGATATGTCACTCATGAATTGTGTTCAATATCACAGTCATTTCCAGACTATATGAGTATGCAGACGTTGATATATGATATCAAAAACATGTTCCACTCCATGGGGAAGGGGAACATAAAGCCCATCTGCATATGATACTGCCTGGGTTGCACGAATACCCGCCATTCACAATTCTTCCCAACCGTAGTTTCCACAAACACTACAATGGGTTGTCTCCAATCAGTTAACTGATGGTTCCTGGGGGGAAGAATATTTTTATTTACTATATGATAGACTTCTTTGTACTCTTGCATCTGTCATTACCCTCAAAATATGGAGAGTTCAGGGAACCCAAGTGCAGAAAGGCATAGACTTTGTTAACAACCAGACTCAACAGTTCAATGAAGCGAAGGATTGCAATATGCCACTTGGATTTGTCATTTTATTTGCTTCTATGTTGAAAGAGGCTCATAGTTTAAGTCTGGGTATTTCCCATGAACCATTGTTTATCAAGAGAATATTTGCAATGAGGAAGGATCAACTAAAAGGGATTAACATTTTGGCCTTACACAGTCTACCTACGTCGTTTCTTTTTTACTTGGAGGGCCTGCACGAATTTGTCGATTGGGAAAAAATTATGGATCTTCTCTCCAAATATGGATCTGTAGCAGGCTCACCAGCATCCACAGCTTGTGCATTTATGCACACACGAGATGGAAGATGCCTGGATTTTATAGCATCTGTCGTCAGAATCTTTGGAGACCATGTACCTGGCTTTTATCCTTGTGATCTCCGTGAACGTCTTCGTGCCATTGACACCGTTGAACGCCTGGGAATCGGTCGCCATTTCGAAAGGGAAACCAAGGATGCATTGGATTATATATACAGACATTGGACGCCGGAAGGAATAGGAAGGGGAAGACATGATACTATTGCGAATATCAATGACCCAACTTTGGGATTTTGGATACTGAGACTGCATGAATACGATGTATCTTCAGAGGTTATTTCAAATTTTATGGATGAGAATGGAGAGTTCTTTAGTTTTTTTGATAAAACACACAGAGACCTCGAAGGCATGCTGAGCCTCTACAAATGCTCACAAGTAGCATTTCTGGAAAAATAATAATAATAATAATGAAAGAAGCACAAGCCTTTGCCGTAGTTTACTTGCAGCAAAATCTAAAGCAGCTAAACCATTTCCGAAAAGTTCTCGTTGAAGAGGTCAAGTATAAACTAAAATTTGGGTTTCACCGGAGTTTGCCCAGAATGGAGGCAAGAACTTATATCGATATCTGTGGTCACGAAAATGAAGTGTTTTTAGGGAAGACTTTGTATAATGTGCCCTCAAATATTTGCAGGTTGCCATATGTTAACAATGAGAAATATGTGGAGCTGGCTAAAGTCGACTTCAATGCAATGCAGTCTATACACCAAATGGAGCTCCAACAAGTGCACAAGTGGTGGATAGATTGTGGTTTTAGGAATTTGAAATTCACCCGCGAGAGGCATATTGAGATATTTTTTCACAATGGCGGCTAGCATGTTTGAACCTGAATATGGCAGAGGTAGAATGGCCTTCGCAAAAATTGGTTGCTTGCTTG
Organism: Wollemia nobilis; assembly: GCA_028583015.1. NCBI lineage: Eukaryota > Viridiplantae > Streptophyta > Pinopsida > Araucariales > Araucariaceae > Wollemia > Wollemia nobilis. The sequence continues at coordinate 9,764,316 of JAQPPZ010003067.1, forward strand.
TTGTTCTCGATGATCTTTATGATAAGTATGGTTCTCGTGACGACACCATGTTACTCAATGAAGCATTTTCCAGGTGGGATCTCAATACATTGGACGACATGCCTGATCACATAAAAGTTGCTTTCTTGGCTTGTACAATACTGTGAATGGGCTAGCAGATGAAGTTGGTGACCTTCAAGGACGCGACATGCTCCAGTACTTTAGAAACTTGTGGAAGATCCAGCTTGATGCTTTCAGCAAAGAAGCAGAGTGGTGTAAGCAAAAATGCGTGCCGAGTTGGCATGAATACCTAGATGTCTCCAAAATATCAGTTGGATTTGCTACGAAGATTCTCACATTAATCCATTTAATAGGAGGAGTCGTCACTGATAACATTCTGTGCCAGATTGATGAGAGATCCAAATCTCTCCATCTTGTGTGCTTGACTGTGAGATTGATCAACGATACCAAAATGTATAAGGTGGAAGAAATCGTTCTAATTTACACAGTCTATGAGGTGGTGCTCGAACTCATTAAAGGAGATAATTTTTTATTAAGGTTCAAAAGGAGCTAAAGGTGAATTGTATAAAGTTTACTACTCCATTGGAGTCAAATTAACCTACTCCCTTAGTAAACCATAGAGCAAGTACTATTCCAAGGTGGAATATTTGAAGAGCATATACTTACACACTACAATTCCAAGCTTTGAGGACAAATCTTGTTTTAAGGAGGGTGGAATGTTAGGATCCTATCCTAACATTAATTAATAATCTTAATAATAATAATATATTATATCCTATGGTCATAATAATAAAATAATATAATAATAAATAATATAATAATTAATTATATTATTTATTATATTATTATAAGATTAGGGTTAGGAAGCATTGCAACCTTTCACCTATAACCCTAGAGGGGTATAAAACATTGTAAGAACTTATCATTCAATCATCCATGAATATGAAATATAATACAATTTATTGAAGGGACTTCCCGACAATACAAAAGGCGATTCTCTTAGTTTTAGGTCTATTTATTATTTATTTATTATTTTATGTGCTAGGAACCCTAGGTTCCTACCAGAAGACTATTTGAGTTAAGGACCAACCATCAAATCTTGAGGTAAATATTTACCCAACTTTTTCTTAGTGTAAGATAGAGAAGATGTATCAATTTTTTAGCTAAATGACTTTGATATTTTTTGGGCACTGAATTGCACCAAGTTTTCACTTAATACTATGGCTGTCTATCTTCCTATTTTCTATCCAGACTTGCACCCGATAGTTATAGCTCAGCACTCAACATTGGATGGACCAAAATAGATTTTTTGATCCAACCTCAAGAGTAGGTGGGTTCCTTATCAAATTAAATAAGGGGTTGATACAATTATGCTCACTTAGGGTTTGAAGGTTAGGGTAAGAAGATATTAGAATTAGAGAAATGTGAATAATATTGGATGGATAGGCTAACAATATTGCACCACCATAAAAAGCTCTGAAAAACTAATCCAAAGATATATAACTCAGATCAAAATTATAACAAATTGAATGACTCTTCATTCATTAAAACACAACAGATAAATATTGCAGACAACGATTTCAATATCTAGACAATGATAATCCAAATAACAGAATTCACCAATATCTAGATTCTACAAAAATGCACTTTATAAAAATAAAGATCAATCTTAGAAATAGATTTCAATTACTTTAACAGCTAATAATCCATTAATTTGGCACAAACTAACCACTTAAGTATTCATAGAAATACAACTAAAGAATTTGAACCTCTGATATCAAGCATGAAGATACAAATTTTGAGATGAGTATCAATATAATGCTCTTTCCATTAGCTCTTGGGAATATTTATAGTAGCACATGAAAACACACTAGAGCCGACCCTTAAAAATGAGGGTTTGACCTCTACTTATATTTTTTGCAGAAATTAAAAATACAAAGAACATTACAAATATTTCATTTTGATAGCACAACAAAGAGTTATTGTAGGAATTTTCTTACTGGTACATCTTTTGAGAAATCCATTGAAAGTGATCTGCCATGGCAGCTCAAGGCCTCTGCAACTTGCTGGCTATCTTATGCAACTGGAGTCCAATCCATTGGAAATTATGCACTATCATTGATTCTTCTTGGACGCTATCTGTCATTATTGATCTGTAACCACTTCTGGTTCAGCTTTCTTAAAAACCCTTGACGCTTCATCTTCTTCTTTCAACTGAATGTTCCAATTTTGGTGGAGAAATGTCTCTAAATACTTCAAATCCTTTGATACAACCCTCACCATTGATCTCCCTTATTGTATGGCTCCAATTTATTCTAATATAAGCTTATTATGAATGATGGGGAGAATGTAGTGCCATTCTACCTTAAAATACTGGTGATATCATCATTCTATCTTAAAAACTATAGAATCGCCAATCTAACTCCTAAATAACCTTAAAGCTAAGTAGGAATGGATATGATCCTTGTTCTTCGGATTCCTTCATTATCCGCAATATATTCACCAATCCGCACAAAAATATCGATGATATCATTATTTCTCTATGACTTTTATGGATTCCATTATGGGTTGAGCAAGTGCATTGACATATGATCATCAATCCAAACCCGTCATAGTGTAGCATCTCCATTCCACACTATCATCAGAATAAAACATTCCACCTTGTCACCATTCTAGAAAAGAGAAGTCAAAATCACCTTTAGTCATGAATCCATAGCCACCATGTCCATAGCATCCCGAATTATCACCATTCTAGGCACAAATACTCTATGGGTTCTCCAGAATCGAGCCTTCCAAAACTTAGCTACTCGTGAATTTTTCCAACATATTGAGCGATCGCCAATCCACAACTTTTTATCGTTGACGTTATTCTTCTCCTTTTTTTTTTTGGATTCGAGAGGCGTCGCCAGTATGAAACCAAACACAAAGGAAGTATTTCATAATCACTTCTAGCATGAAAATTTACCAAGTTTCGGGTGGACTCATGCCTCCTGTTGCAGATCTACTCCAAAATACATTGTAAGGTGTGCAGAATGGATACTTTTACACTTAGAAATAATTTACAAAATTTTCCTAAGTATGTGGCCATTTTGGGTCTACATTCTGGCACCTCCCAGGTGGATTTGCTTGCAAAATTGATCAAACTCAGAGTCTTATCTATTGGGCCATGGAGTCAAAAATATTTTATAAAATAACTTCCATATAAACACTACTCTCTAAAAATTTTAGTAGTCTTCCTAGAGAGTAAAGGTTCATATGGAAATGATGCCAAAATATATAAAACTTACTTGCTCATACAGAGACTGTGTCAGAAATACAGATCTTTCCACTATCTTCAAAAATTGGACACAACTCTACTCCTTTTATAAGGTCTTATTTCAAGAAATGCCTTCACATATAGTCTGCTACTCTTCTACCTTGTTGGCAATTTTGGGTACCTTGGGTACATTGCCTTTGCTCTAAGTGTAGATGTTGTCATTGATGTCAAAGAGTTCTTGAAGCAATTTGATTTGATGTCAAAGAATGTGTTTTGATGAAGGTTTTAGCATGGACAGTAAGTTTCCAAGAAGATTAGAGTAGCCCAGTTGCAAAAGATCAAGAAAAAGACAAGTAAGAAAAAGTATGCAGGCGGTTGGAAAAACTGTCACGATTTCGCGACATGTTTGAGGAGAGAGAAAGTGTTGGCAAAATTGTCATGATTTCGTGACATGTTTGAGGAGAGAGAAAGTTTTGGCAAAACTGTCGCGATTTCGTGACATGCTGGAAGGCAGAGACGAAGCAGGCAAAACTATCGCGATTTCGTGACATGTTGGCAGAGAAGAAGAGCAAGATGGAAAGTGTCGCGATTTCGTGACATGTCGCATTTTCGTGACTCGGACAGTGCAGGAAGGCAGAGAAAGAAAAGTGTCACGATTTCACGACATTCTGCAAAGAAAGTTGTATGGACGAAAAAGTGTCACGATTTCGTGACATGTTGCAGGAGAGAGAGTCCGAGGTGAAAAGTCGCGATTTCGTGACAAGATCGAAGAGAGAGAAAGTTATTCAAGAACTGTCATGATTTCGTGACATGCTGCAAAAGACAAAGTGAGGATTGTTGCGATTTCATGACATGCTGCAAAAATCAAAGTAAGGACTGTCATGATTTTGCGACATGCTAAAAAGCTTGAAGAGAGAACTGTCACGATTTCGTGACATGCAGCAAAAGGAAGAGTCTAAAACAAGAAGCGTCATGATTTCACGACAGGCTACAAAGAAGTTGTACGGATGCAAAAAGTGTCACGATTTCATGACAGGTTGAGTTGGTAGCAGTAAGTTGGAGAAAGTGTCATGATTTCATGACAAACTAGAAGCAGGTCTTCTATAGGAGAAGTGTCACGATTTCATGACGAATGAGAAGGAAGAGCTTTGAAGACAAAAGTGTCATGATTTCGTGACATGTTTCCAGTATATAGAAGAGCTGAAGAAAAGGTCATGATTTCAAAGTGCAGCCAGAAGAGGTTGAAGAAGAAGTAAGGTGTCACGATTTCATGACAGAGTTGAAGATGACGTCATAAAACATAGTGTCATGATTTCATGAAAAAAATAGAGAAGAAGGCCATGAAGACTAAAGTGTCATGATTTCATGACAGAGTGTAGATGACGTCAAAAGTCAGAAGGTGTCATGATTTCATGACAAGGACGAAGTCAAGGTTGACAAAGGCAAAGTGTCACGATTTCATGATAGCAAGCAATAGAAGGTGTACGATAGGCAAAGGTGTCACGATATCATGACATGTTGAAGTTTGCACCAGAAGCTACAGGGAGGCAGTGAAGCCGACAGAGTTAAATCTAGGCCGACGCAGCGTAGGGTTTTGCAATCGACGTGGTTGAAGGGTAAACAACCGACTAAGATCAAGGTTTTAATCTTGAGATTGTGAGTATAAAAGGAGGGCTGCTTGAAGAGTTTGGCATCGATCAAGTGTGCGTTCGAAGTGCGATTTGCATAGATAGAGTGCGGGGAGAAGTTCGATCATAGAGGTGCATAAGTGGAAGTCTGATCGACTGCTATGTTTGTGCAGAGTGTGCAACGACTGTGCTACTATGTTTGCATAGAGTGTGCGACAACTATGCTACAGTGTTTGAGCAGAGAGTGCGAAGACTGTGTTGTTGTGTTTGCATTGAATGTGCAAAGACTGTGCTACTATGTTTTTGCAGAAGTGCATAAGTTGATCGAGTGCTGCTGTGTTTGTGCAGACAGTGAAAAGTTGGTTTCGACCAAGTGCGGCTATAACAAAAAAGAATAGAGGAAGAGGACAGATTTGTGCTAGACCGAAGGACTGTGTTTGGTGCGAATTTGAGGAACGGCTTTGCAGTGATAGAGTTGAGGACAGAGATCTCCAACCAGAGCAGGGAAGACAGGTGTCTTCTATGGATAGAGTTCCACTTGCTAAGGGCAGAGGAGGTAGAGGTCTTCTAGAGGATCACCACTAAGAGAAGAGCTAGGGGAAGGTGTCTCCTTTGGGTTGGTGCCCATAAACTTTGTAATTGGGAAGGTTTCCCAAAGAATTGTGATATAACTTTTAGAGAAAAGTTTTATCCGTGGAGTAGCCCACATTGGGTGAACCACGTAAATTGTTGTGTCACTTTGTGGATGGTGTGTTGTGCATTGCTTTGATTACTGTTGTTATTACTGCTATCTATACACTGCATTATACTATTTTGAAAGTTGATTTTAAAGCAAATTGAAAAAGTGGTCTTATACTGTTCACCCCCCCTCTCAGTATAAGCTTGTGTTCTTCAATTGGTATCAGAGCGGGTTCCTTCAAAAAGGTTTAACAGTCGGAAGGAAGAACTGGTTAAGAACACAATGGATTTTTTAGGTGGCAATGCAGCACCTATTCTTGATGGATCAGATTTCGGTCTGTGGAGTGCAAGAATGAGAGTTTATCTAATGGCACTTGGTAATGAGGTATGGGAAGTGATTGAAGATGAATACACTATTCCTGAACATGGTCCTTATACCAAAGAAGACAGGCTCATGCTTCACAACAATTCAAAAGCCATGAATGCAATCCCGAGAGGCTTACAGAAAGCAGATCTCACCAAAGTTATTCACCGCAAGACAACTAGTGAAATGTGGAAACAATTGCAGGTGGTTCATACCGGTGATGCAAATGTCCGAAAGGCCAAATTGAGACATTTTAAAGGTATGTTTGAACAACTCAAAATGAATGATGATGAAAATATTAGTGACTACATGCTTCGTATGGATGAGGTTGTTAACTCCATGAAAGACCTAGGTCTTGAGCTTGCTGAAAATGATGTGTGTGATAAGATTTTAAGATCTCTTCCTAATAGATTTAGTGAAAATATTTCTGCTATTGAGGAAGCTAAAGATTTAGATAAATTGAAAAAGGATGAGCTCCATAGTATTCTTGCAGCATTTGAGCTGAGAACTCAAGTGAAAGTTGATGTCAAGAAAGAGGCAACTTTCAAAGCTACCAAGAAATCAAAGGGCAAACAGATTCAAGAGAGTGATGAGTCTTCTAGTGATGAAGAGGCATATTACAGCAAGAAAGGCAAGTTCTCTAGAAAACACAAAAGCAAGAAAAACATAAGATGTTTCAACTGTGGAAAGTTTGGTCATTATGCTACTGATTGTACTTGTTTCCAAGAATGAAAGTGATGAAGATATACAGGATGTTAAGAGCAAGGATTCTGAAAAGCACAGGTATTACAAAAAGAACAAAGATGAGCACAACAATCAAGGAAAGAGGCATTCACACAAGAACAAGAAGAGCTTCTACCTAGACAAAGCAAGTAAGTGTTCTAGCAGTGATAGTGAAAGTTCTTCTAGTGATAATGAAAATGAGATGTTGTTCATTTCAGAAAAGGAGGAAGAACCGAAACATAAATTCATTGTCATGAAATGTTTTAGATGTGGAAATTTTGGGCACCTTGAGGATGATTGCACAAATAATGAATTGGTTGCTAGTATGTATGAGGATGCTTCAGAAAATGATAAGGAAGATGCATGTATGGTTTTTGAAAAGGGTAGCACCTCTAGTGATAAGAAATCTGAAAAAGGCCTTGATAATTCAAAATGCAATCAAATAGAGGATCTTGAATGTGAACTTACTAATGCTCTTAGTGTTTTGAAAAAGGAAAGAAAGAAGAATGCTAGACTCAAGGATAAGTTAGATGAATGTTGTATGGAGAGAGATGAACTCATAGAAAGTCTTGACATCTCTATGGCTAAGACACAAGAACTCAAGAATGAGTTAGAATCTAAGATGCTTGAGTATAGTGAATTAGAACAGAAAATGGCTGCCTTGAAAGAGGAAAATAAAGAATACAAGGATAAGCTGTACAGGTTTCAAGAAAGCTCCAAAAAGGTTAAATCTCTCATCAAAGGTCAAAGAAAGACAACAGATAAAATAGGTCTTGGTTTTGTTAAACCACACAAGGAACAAGTTGGGGAATCTAGTAAGAGATTTCAAAAAGAAGAGAGTTCTGATGAAGAGAGTATCTCAGAGAAAGAGTCCGTGAGTGATAAATGCGCAGAAACAGAAAATAGAATTCTGAATGCGAAGAAGAAGTTTTCGGGACCCAAAAGGTCGATTAAAAGAATATTTTACGATAGATGTTTTGCGTGTCACAGGTTTGGTCACATGGCTTCACATTGCATGTCTCAAATGAAGAAGGTTAACAACAATTTCAGAAGTGTTAATTTCTTTCAAGGGTATTGCTACTCTTGTAAACAGTTTGGGCATAAGGCAATTTTTTGCAAGGCAAATAACAAGGTACATCGTTAGTCAGAACAGGAAGATTCAAAGAACCAAGTATGCCTAAAAGAAATAACATTGTTACTTGTTATAAGTGCAACAATGCAGGCCACACAGCTAGACAGTGCAGAGCTGATCTTCCAAAGTACAAGAACAAGAAAAGTAATATGAACAGGTCCGTGGATCAAGGCGTGGACAAAAACAAGGATGAGAACAAGAACAAGAAAAGTGACAAAAACAAAAATATGGACAAAGAGTTCAAGAGAAGGCCCGACAAAGAAATTGTAGACACTGATGATGATGAGTGCCTAATGGGAGTTTTACTCCCACCCCTGTTTTAATCACCTCATCAAGAGGTGGGGGAGGGACTAAGCTAAGAGGCTCATTCTTAGTCCCGAGCCCCAAAGGTGACCCTTTGCCATTGATGACAAAGGGGGAGAGATATGAGTAAGGGGGAGAGCTTCAAGTCAGGGGGAGCAAAAACTTCAAAGAAAGATTCTCAGTTGTCAGCTCAGATTGCTTTCAGTTTTGGCTCTTGAAGATGTGCTTTTAGTAAAGGTTTGCCATCAATGACAAAGGGGGAGATTGTTGGCAATTTTGGGTACCTTGGGTACATTGCCTTTGCTCTAAGTGTAGAAGTTGTCATTGATGTCAAAGAAGTTCTTGAAGCAATTTGATTTGATGTCAAAGAATGTGTTTTGATGAAGGTTACAGCATGGTCAGTGAGTTTCCAAGAAGTCCTTAGTAGCCCAGTTGCAAAAGATCAAGAAAAAGACAAGTAAGAAAAAGTATGCAGGCAGCTGGAAAAACTGTCACGATTTCGCGACATGTTTGAGGAGAGAGAAAGTGCTGGCAAAACTGTCACGATTTCGCGACATGTTTGAGGAGAGAGAAAGTTTTGGAAAATCTGTCATGATTTCGCGACATGTTGGAAGACAGAGACGAAGCAGGCAAAACTATCACGATTTCGTGACATGTTGGCAGAGAAGAAGAGCAAGATGGAAAGTGTCACGATTTCATGACATGTCGCATTTTCGTGACTCAAAAATGCAGGAAGGCAGAGAAAGAAAAGTGTCACGATTTCGTGACACATTGCAAAGAAAGTTGTTCGGACGAAAAAGTGTCACGATTTCATGACATGTTGCGAAGAGAGAGTCAAAGTGAAGAGAGAGATAGAACTATCACGATTTTGTGACATGCTGCAAAAGACAAAGTGAGGACTATTGCGATTTCGTGACATGCTACAAAAATCAAAGTAAGGACTATCACGATTTTGCGACATGCTGAAAAGCTTGAAGAGAGAACTGTCACGATTTCATGACATGCAGCAAAAGGAAGAGTCTGAAACAAGAAGTGTCACGATTTCGTGACAGGCTACAAAGAAGTTGTACGGATGCAAAAGTGTCATGATTTCATGACAGGTTGAGATGGCAGAATATAGTTGGAGAAAGTGTCACGATTTCATGACAAAAACTGGAAGCAAGTCTTCTATAGGAGAAGTGTCACGATTTCACGACAAAAAGAGAGAGGAAGGCTTTGTAGACAAAAGCATCATGATTTCACATGTTCTAGGAAGAAGAGCTTGAAGAGAAAGCGTCACGATTTACATGATTCTTCAGAAGCGAGAAGAAGGCTTGAAGTAGGAAGGGTCATGATTTCACATAGAGTTGAGATGACGTAAAAATTAAGTGTCACGATTTCATGACAAAAGCAGAGAAGAAGGCAATGAAGACTAAAGGGTCACGATTTCATGACAGAGTTGCAGATGACGTCAACAAAAGTCAGATGTGTCACGATTTCATGACAAGGACGAAGTCAAGGCTGACAAAGGCAAAAAGTGTCACGATTTCATGACAGCAAGCAATAGAAGGTGTACGACAGGCAAAGGTGTCGCGATATCATGACATGTTGAAGTTTCATGCCAGAAGCTACAAGGAGGCAGTGAAGCCGACAGAGTTAAATCTAGGCCGACGCAGCATAGGGTTTTGCAGTCGACGTGGTTGAAGGGTAAACAGCCGACTAAGACCAAGGTTTTAATCTTGAGATTGTGAGTATAAAAGGAGGGCTGCTTGAAGAGTTTGGCATCGATCAAGTGTGCGTTCGAAGTGTGATTTGCGTAGATAGAGTGCGAGGAGAAGTTCGATCGTAGAGGTGCATAAGTGGAAGTCTGATCGACTGTTGTGTTTGCGTAGAGTGTGCGATATGCTACTATGTTTGCATAGAGGTTGCCAACTATGCTACTGTTTGAGTAGAGAGTGCGAAGATCGTGCTTTGTTTGCACGAATGTGCGAAGACTACTTTGTTTTGCAGAAGAGCATAAGTTGATCGAGTGTTGCTGTGTTTGCACAGATAGTGAAAAGTTGGTTTTGACCAAGTGCGGCTGTAACAAAAAAGAACAGAGGAAGAGGATAGATTTGTGCTAGACCGAAGGACTGTGTTTGGTGCAAATTTGAGGAACGACTTTGCAGTGATAGAGTTGAGGACAGAGATCTCCAACCAGAGCAGGGAAGACAGGTGTCTTCTATGGATAGAGTTCCACTTGCTAAGGGCGAAGGAGGTAGAGGTCTTCTAGAGGATCACCACTAAGAGCAGAGCTAGGGGAAGGTGTCTCCTTTGGGTTGGTGCCCATAAACTTTGTAATTGGGAAGGTTTCCCAAAGAACTGTGATATAACTTTTAGATAAAAGTTTTATCCGTGGAGTAGCCCACATTGGGTGAACCACGTAAATTGTTGTGTCGCTTTGTGGATGGTGTGTTGTGCATTGCTTTGATTATTGTTGTTATTACTGCTATCTATACACTGCATTATACTATTTTGAAAGTTGATTTTAAAGAAAATTGAAAAAGTGGTCTTATACTGTTCACCCCCCCTCTCAGTATAAGCTTGTGTTCTTCAATTGGTATCAGAGCGGGTTCCTTCGAAAAGGTTTAACAGTCGGAAGGAAGAACTGGTTAAGAACACAATGGATTTTTTAGGTGGCAATGCAACACCTATTCTTGATGGATCAGATTTCGGTCTGTGGAGTGCAAGAATGAGAGTTTATCTAATGGCACTTGGTAATGAGGTATGGGAAGTGATTGAAGATGAATACACTATTCCTGAACATGGTCCTTATACCAAAGAAGACAGGCTCATGCTTCACAGCAATTCAAAAGCCATGAATGCAATCCTAAGAGGCTTACAGAAAGCAGATCTCACCAAAGTTATTCACTGCAAGATAGCTAGTGAAATGTGGAAACAATTGCAGGTGGTTCATACAGGTGATGCAAATGTCCGAAAGGCCAAATTGAGACATTTTAAAGGTATGTTTGAACAACTCAAAATGAATGATGATGAAAATATTAGTGACTACATGCTTCGTATGGATGAGGTTGTTAACTCCATGAAAGACCTAGGTCTTGAGCTTGCTGAAAATGATGTGTGTGATAAGATTTTAAGATCTCTTCCTAATAGATTTAGTGAAAATATTTCTGCTATTGAGGAAGCTAAAGATTTAGATAAATTGAAAAAGGATGAGCTCCATAGTATTCTTGCAAGCATTTGAGCTGAGAACTCAAGTGAAAGTTGATGTCAAGAAAGAGGCAACTTTCAAAGCTACCAAGAAATCAAAGGGCAAACAGATTCAAGAGAGTGATGAGTCTTCTAGTGATGAAGAGGCATATTACAACAAGAAAGGCAAGTTCTCTAGAAAACACAAAAGCAAGAAAAACATAAGATGTTTCAACTGTGGAAAGTTTGGTCATTATGCTACTGATCGTATCTGTTTCAAAGAATGAAAGTGATGAAGATATACAGGATGTTAAGAGCAAGGATTCTGAAAAGCACAGGTATTACAGAAAGAACAAAGATGAGCACAACAATCAAGGAAAGAGGCATTCACACAAGAACAAGAAGAGCTTCTACCTAGACAAAGCAAGTAAGTGTTCTAGCAGTGATAGTGAAAGTTCTTCTAGTGATAATGAAAATGAGATGCTGTTCATTTCAGAAAAGGAGGAAGAACCGAAACATAAATTCATTGTCATGAAATGTTTTAGATGTGGAAATTTTGGGCACCTTGAGGATAATTGCACAAATAATGAATTGGTTGCTAGTATGTATGAGGATGCTTCAGAAAATGATAAGGAAGATGCATGTATGGTTTTTGAAAAGGGTAGCACCTCTAGTGATAAGAAATCTGAAAAAGGCCTTGATAATTCAAAATGCAATCAAATAGAGGATCTTGAATGTGAACTTACTAATGCTCTTAGTGTTTTGAAAAAGGAAAGAAAGAAGAATGCTAGACTCAAGGATAAGTTAGATGAATGTTGTATGGAGAGAGATGAACTCATAGAAAGTCTTGACATCTCTATGGCTAAGACACAAGAACTCAAGAATGAGTTAGAATCTAAGATGCTTGAGTATAGTGAATTAGAACAGAAAATGGCTGCCTTGAAAGAGGAAAATAAAGAATACAAGGATAAGCTGTACAAGTTTCAAGAAAGCTCCAAAAAGGTTAAATCTCTCATCAAAGGTCAAAGAAAGACAACAGATAAAATAGGTCTTGGTTTTGTTAAACCACACAAGGAACAAAGTTGGGGAATCTAGTAAGAGATTTCAAAGAGAAGAGAGTTCCGATGAAGAGAGTATCTCAGAGAAAGAGTCCGTGAGTGATAAATGCGTAGAAACAGAAAATAGAATTTTGAATGCGAAGAAGAAGTTTTCGGGACCCAAAAGGTCGATTAAAAGAATATTTTATGGTAGATGTTTTGCGTGTCACAGGTTTGGTCACACGGCTGCACATTGCATGTCTCAAATGAAGAAGGTTAACAACAATTTCAGAAGTGGTAATTTCTTCCAAGGGTATTGCTACTCTTGTGATCAGTTTGGGCACAAGGCAATTTTCTACAAGGCCAATTACAGGAACATGGTTAATCATAACAGGCGGATTCAAAGAACCAAGATATGCCTAAAAGAAATAACATTGTTACTTGTTATAAATGCAACAATGCAGGTCACACAGCTAGACAGTGTAGAGCTGATCTTCCAAGGTACAGGAATAGGAAAAGTGATATGAACAAGTCCAAGGATCAAGGTATGGATAAGAACAAGGATGAGAACAAGAACAAGAAAAGTGACAAAAATAGAAATATGGACAAAGAGTTCAAGAGAAGGCCCGACAAAGAAATTGTAGACACTGATGATGATGAGTGCCTAATGGGAGTTTTACTCCCACCCCTATTTTAAATCACCTCATCAAGAGGTGGGGGAGGGACTAAGCTAAGAGGCTCATTCTTAGTCCCGAGCCCCAAAGGTGACCCTTTGCCATTGATGACAAAGGGGGAGAGATATGAGTAAGGGGGAGAGCTTCAAGTCAGGGGGAGCAAAAACTTCAAAGAAATATTCTCAGTTGTTGGCTCAGATTGATTTCAGTTTTGGCTCTTGAAGATGTACTTTTAGTAAAGGTTTGCCATCAATGACAAAGGGGGAGATTGTTGGCAATTTTGGGTACCTTGGGTACATTGCCTTTGCTCTAAGTGTAGATGTTGTCATTGATGTCAAAGAAGTTCTTGAAGCAATTTGATTTGATGTCAAAGAATTTGTTTTGATGAAGGTTATCAGCATGGACAGTGAGTTTCCAAGAAGATCAGAGTAGCCTAGTTGCAAAAGATCAAGAAAAAGACAAGTAAGAAAAAGTATGCAGGCGGCTGGAAAAACTGTCATGATTTCGTGACATGTTTGAGGAGAGAGAAAGTGCTAGCAAAACTGTCACGATTTCATGACATGTTTGAGGAGAGAGAAAGTTTTGGCAAAACTATCATGATTTCGTGACATGTTGGAAGGAGAGAGAAGCAGGCAAAACTATCACGATTTCGTGACATGTTGGCAGAGAAGGAGAGCAAGATGGAAAGTGTCACGATTTCGTGACATGTCGCATTTTCATGACTCGAAAAGTGCAGGAAGGCAGAGAAAGAAAAGTGTCACGATTTCATGACATATTGCAAAGGAGGTTGTCGGACGAAAAAGTGTCACGATTTCATGACATGTTGCAGAAGAGAGTCCGAGGTGAGTGTCATGATTTCACGACAAGATCGAAGAGAGAGAAAGTTTTTCAGAACTGTCATGATTTCGTGACATGCTGCAAAAGACAAAGTGAGGATTGTTGCAATTTCGTGACATGCTACAAAAATCAAAGTAAGGACTGTCACGATTTTGTGACATGCTAAAAAGCTTGAAGAGAGAACTGTCATGATTTCGTGACATGCAGCAAAAGGAAGAGTCTGAAACAAGAAGCGTCATGATTTCGTGATAGGCTACAAAGAAGTTGTACGGATGCAAAAAGTGTCATGATTTCATGACAGGTTGAGTTGGCAGCATACAGTTGGAGAAAGTGTCATGATTTCATGATAGAAACTGGAAGCAAGTCTTCTATAGGAGAAGTGTCACGATTTCATGATAGAAGCAGAGAGGAAGGCTTTGTAGACAAAAGCGTCATGATTTCATGACATGTTCTGTTCAAGTGCATATGGAGAGAAGAAGGCATGAAGCAAAAGAGTCACGATTTCATGACAAGTTGCATATGACGTCAAAAGCATGTGTCAAGATTTCTGACAAAAGCAATAGAAGAAGGCATTGAAGACTAAAGCGTCACGATTTCATGACAGAGTGAAGATGACGTCAACAAAAATCATAAGTGTCATGATTTCATGACAAAAGCAGAGAAGAAGGCCATGAAGGAAAAAGGGTCATGATTTCATGACAGAGTTGCAGATGACGTCAGCAAAAGTCAGATGTGTCACGATTTCGTGACAAGGACGAAGTCAAGGCTGACAAAGGCAAAAAGTGTCACGATTTCATGACAGCAAGCAATAGAAGGTGTACGGTAGGCAAAGGTGTCGCGATATCGTGACATGTTGAAGTTTCGCGCCAGAAGCTACAGGGAGGCAGTGAAGCCGACAGAGTTAAATCTGGGCCGATGCAGCGTAGGGTTTTGTAGCCGACGTGGTTGAAGGGTAAACAGCCGACTAAGACCAAGGTTTTAATCTTGAGATTGTGAGTATAAAAGGAGGGCTGCTTGAAGAGTTTGGCATCGATCAAGTGTGCGTTCAAAGTGCGATTTGCATAGATAGAGTGCGGGGAGAAGTTCGATCGTAGAGGTGCATAAGTGGAAGTCTGATCGACCTATGTGTTTGTGTAGAGTGTGCAACGACTGTGCTACTGTGTTTGCATAGAGTGTGCGACAACTGTGCTACAGTGTTTGAGCAGAGAGTGCGAAGACTGTGCTGTTGTGTTTGCATTGAATGTGCGAAGACTACGCTACTGTGTTTTGGTAGAAGTGCATAAGTTGATCGAGTGCTGCTGTGTTTGCGCAGACAGTGAAAAGTTGGTTTTGACCAAGTGCGGCTGTAACAGAAAAGAATAGAGGAAGAGGATAGATTTGTGCTAGACCGAAGGACTGTGTTTGGTGCAAATTTGAGGAACGGCTTTGCAGTGATAGAGTTGAGGACAGAGATCTCCAGCCAGAGCAGGGAAGACAGGTGTCTTCTATGGATAGAGTTCCACTTGCTAAGGGCAGAGGAGGTAGAGGTCCTCTAGAGGATCACCACTAAGAGCAGAGCTAGGGGAAGGTGTCTCCTTTGGGTTGGTGCCCATAAACTTTGTAATTGGGAAGGTTTCCCAAAGAACTGTGATATAACTTTTAGATAAAAGTTTTATCCGTGGAGTAGCCCACATTGGGTGAACCACGTAAATTGTTGTGTCGCTTTGTGGATGGTGTGTTGTGCATTGCTTTGATTACTGCTATTATTACTGCTATCTATACACTGCATTATACTATTTTGAAAGTTGATTTTAAAGAAAATTTAAAAAGTGGTCTTATACTGTTCACCCCCCCTCTCAGTATAAGCTTGTGTTCTTCATGCCTATGTAGGCTTCATGCCTTTATGGCTTACTTTTGACAATTTTCAAAGTAAAAAAAAAATACAAAATTGATGCATACATACAAAACAAAAATGAACTAAGTGTGAGCCCCTCCTAGGCCTATAACTAATCCATCCAACTCCCTTTCTTCTACGACCTCTTCTTCTCTTTCTTCGCCTTCTCCTTCTTCTAGAGTTTTTTTTTTTGACCTCTTTCTACAAAAGTATTTCCAACCAACTGAATCATTAATTCCAAATATTTTAGATCCTATTTCTAGGATTCTTCAGATGGATTTGATATTTCCTTGAGCTACTTATGGACATATTGTAACTCTCCAATGTCCTCATAGTTAGCAGCATTCCCTCTATTCACTAGATCTTCCATGAGATCTCTCAAATGGGTAAAATCCATGATCAATTAGATAACTTGTTCTTGGGGTAGTGGCTCTTCTAGAGAATCTATTCCAGATTCATCATTCAAATTCTCATTAATGATCTCCTGGATCTCTTCCATAGATAACAAGTTGTGATATTCCTTCCATAGTCATTTGAAACCAACCTAAATCATTTTATTATTTAATTCAACAACATCCTTTATCACCTTTTCAATCCAGTCAAATAACAACCAGGCTCTTTGAAGTACCCTTTACTTTTTAACCACTATCTTGGTAGTAACTCTGGAGAGATTCCATTACTTATTAGGAATAGGTTTAGTATAATCATTAAGTCTTCTATTGACCAACTTGTACATTTCTTCTACTGAAAACACCATAGGCTGCAACTCTCCAATGATTTGATCTAGCTCTTTCTTAATAGTGGATAGTAGACGACTGGCATCATCGAGATAATAAATCATAAGTTGAAGACCCAAACATTTTTCTTGGACCTAAAAAAGAAACTCCTTCCTAATCCTTTTCAACTCATTCTTAGAAAAGCTTGAAGGTTTAGCTTTCTCAATTTGAAGCTGATGATTTAAATTCTGAATTTCTTTTGCTTGATATTCATTCAAATTATTTTGCTCCTCTAATTGGTCCTTCAATTTATTTACCTTTTGAAACTTCTCTTGCCAACCCTTAGCCTATTTTCTTAGAGCCTTTTCTATTTCTTTTTAATCATTGAGACTATTCTTAAGCTTTTAAACTTGTTTTTCCAACTTATCCATCTTCTCTCTGACCATATCATTTTCACATAGAAGGTATCCAAGTGGGCTTTGGCTATAATCAACTCATATTCCTCAAGAAGCTTATCAACATATTATGTTACCTCCTCCACTCAATAATCCCAAACAATCATATCAGTTTCATGTTTTCTCACTAGTGGAGTCATAGATCTTGATATTCTCTATCTGGCAACAGGATCAACTTACATGCTTCTTCTTCTGACAACCATCCTACTAAAAGACTTAGTAAGCTTCTCTACCCAATAATCATTTATACTCTGAGTGGTTGCCTACTCTTTTGGTACAGTAACTTGTCTTGAAATACCAACAACCAAGGGATATTATGACACTAGAAACAAAAGGGTGGACTAAACTATTTATTATGGGGATGAAGATATAGTTACAGCAACCTCTGTGAAAATAGTGGACTCTATACTACTGTTGTTGTTGCTAGTAGGCTAATGGAAACTGATGCAAGACTAAAAATCATATGGATGGATATACTTGGAACACAATGTCCCTTTGATGGTGGTGATGAAAAATATGAAATTGAAACAATGGTAGATGAGGGAGTGGGAACCTCAAATTTTGGAGATGGGATTTGAGGTGGTTGTCAGGAAACATGAGTGACTTGTACCTTGGTGGCTACTGATGACTTATGTGGTGGACTATGAGAGGGAGGAGGTACACTTGTCATATCTTCTTGATTAAAAATGGAGGGATATTTCTTTGGGGACTCATGAGGATGAAGAGGATAAGAGGTATTAGAAGCCATACCTTCACCTATTGATGTAGGGTGTTTTTTTTCTATCTCAGTATCCTACTACTGCTCCTGATCAATCAATTTTCTCGTAGTAAAATGAGCTAGTTCTTTAGAAATCTCCTCCATATCCAATTTTTGTTTCTTTGAAATATCTTTTTCCTATATTTCTAGGAACATCTTAGTCCTTCTATGAACTAATTGAAAAGCAGTCATCTCATTCTTAGAATCTTCTTCCAACACATCTTCTTGAACTACTCTAGAAAGTAATGATTGTTCAGAAATAGGATGTAATTCAATTGATGTTGCAGGGGTAAAATACAGGGGTTTGTACTTAAATATTTCATTCTTCTCTTTCTAGTTGATGTCTGTGTCTGGAGGTTGTGCTCCCAAAGCTAAATTTGTAGGCCTATATGTTGTTTCAATAACTGGGATACTGACAACTTTTTCTTTATAATATTGCATTTTACTCATCAACTTAGCCCCATCAGGAAACTTCTCCACCTGATCAATGGTAGGATGAAAGGTTTTCAGTACTTCAACCACTATCAAAGGATTTCCTAGCTCTTCTAGTTGAGCCTCTTGATCGGTAGGTGGAGGAAGGGATTCATATCCAGATTGAGGATTTTCAACCATTAATACTATGTTTATGACATCCTTTTATCTCCATGTTCCAATGTTTTTATTATATCTCCTTGAAAATTCTTTATCAATATTCATTCTAAACTTGGACTTAGGATTTCCAATTTCAATCCTCATTCTCCACCAATATGTTATCTTTGCTACATTCCATGGTCTCTTTTCCTCCTCTTCTTATTCCTATGCAATATCTTCTTCAGGTAGAGGATCCTTTTTCTTTGCAAGCTTAGCCTCAAGCAAAGGATATTTTTTCTTTGCTTATTCAGCCTCAATCTTTTCAATTGTAGCCTCTATAATCCAATTACGTAGCTTATTTTTAGGGTCAAAATTAACAACTTGCTCATAAAAATCCAACCATGGAGGCAATTGATCCATATTTGAGACATTCCACAATAAAAAAGTAGTCTCATCATTGTTTATGCTTTTTTCAAAATGAGCCCTGGGCCTCCTTTCAAATTTATAGGCCTTAGGTCCATTTAGGTTTTTATTCATTGTAGTAAAAATGCCATCAGGGTCATAACTCCATATTTGGAGAATATAAAACAAACCTAACCTATCAAGGTATTGGCCAATGTGTTGGCTCTGCCCCTTCTTGGTGATGTTAATGTTATCCATAGTGCGGTGGGTAAGTAAAGACTTCCTCTTTCTCCCAGAACCATAGTTTACATCAATATAATCTACCTGCCTCAGGTATTCTAAGGAAAAATTCCTTTTCATGATAAAGTGGGGTAGGAGAAAAGGTTTACCCATGAAACCATATAGTCTGATAACCGTACCCTCAGTCAACAAATAACAGTCTCCTTATTCTGCATTATTTGTTCTCATAACCTGCTCAGCTAAAGGTGGCAACCTAGGGTACTTACCATAAATTATTTTTAGGGTAGGTCCCAAAAATTCCAAATTGAATCTATAATAAGACTCAATACTCCTCAAATGACTTGTCCAATAATAAACAGGCAAGGGTTCCCCATCATTGGTTTTATCCTTGACTAGAATCCATGACATTTTGTCTTTGGTGGCAGCATAGAACATCCACACTAGACTTGAGAAATGCATAAAACTAGGAGCATCAACACCCCTTTTCATGCTTACTAGCTGCTCATGTATCCTCTGTGTGAGAAAATCTAGCCAGTTAAAATAAATCACTCTAGTACCTTTCTTTCCCGTATCCTTGTCATACATTCTTTTGTTAGAAATATAGTATGTTGTGGTAATTTGCCAGCCATGTACCATTCTATCTGAGTCTAAACCCTCCATGCAAGCAAACATAGAAAACAATACAAGGTTTGCAAATTTATCAATAGAGATAGGGACCTCAAGCAATTTTTTGTTGGGCTTAATATTAAACTATTTTTAAACCCAAATTTTAAATGACTCACCGTCATTAGCTCTCTTATTTGTTGTGTAAATTTGGCCTACTCAGTGACCCTAAATTGCTTTGGTATTTTTGGTAGGTCAGACCCTAGGGCAAAGAGTCTATGAAAAAAGGAAATGGTGACATTGAAAAGGGTTTCACCCTTAGAGGTTTTTACTACTTTAGCCAATGGGTTGTAAAACTTAACTATGGTAGCTATCAGCTTATGGTAGGAATGAATAGAATCAAAAATATAAAAATAGAGATAAGAAATGACAACACATCTACCTTCCATGATCAAAGCAACTCTCTTCTTGTACCTATCATTCACATTCCTCCTTAGCCTAGTTCTTTCTGTGAGGACCATTTCTGTGTTTGCCACAGCTTCGGCCTTGTAAAGATATGGTGCCACCACCTTCTTCTACAGAGTCTCAAACTCCTGAACATCTTCTGAAGACTCAGTGGGTGATTTTTTAGGGACCATTTTGACATTAGCAAGACTTCATCCTCCCTGCAATTTGCGATAAATTCTTCAGAATATCACTCTACTTTTTACCACTCTAGGGATGCAAATAGATACCAAATGAGCACTATGTATGTCTTTTGTCACTTTTTATTTTTTGGAACGTGTGTATCCTCCACCATTAATGTAGCTACTATGTGATCTCATCATTGGCACACTTTGCAAAATTTAATCATTCTCTTCGACGGATCAATAGTGGCATTATATCTTTTCATTGGTCAAAATTTCAAATTGCACTGCCACCTCACTGCACCCCTTCGACTACTCTCGGGTCATGGTGCAATTTTGTTAGCATTAAATGCGGGATCGTTCTCTAGTCTCCACATGTCACGGTTAGAATTTTTACTTGGTTTTGCTTCGATTTTGAATTCGATGGCTTAAGAAGCTTTTTGGGTCTGCAGACACTTAGAACCTTTTTAGGCATGACTTTCCATATTGATTATGCTTTGACAACATTGGCTTCCAAAGGTTCCCGGATTGGTAATGCCTTTTACTTTCTTTTGACAAATAGCTCACCTTTTTGCAAGAATCTTAGCGTATTTTCAATGTGAATTCAAGAGCACACATCATTCCAAAGAGATTCACATAGAAATAAGTGTGGAATGAAACCATGCTATGCACTTAGTCCATACTTAGTCATTCTTGCAAAAAATTTCCCTTTTCAAGAGAACTGATTACAAAGTGCAAAAATAAATTAAAGTACAAAGTGAAAAAAGGAGGAAAATAATTATATAATGTATATACATATGTTACAGTGAAATCACTCCTTACACATAGTAGAGCTTGAGATGAAAACCATTCACTGGAATTGGTTGTATGTTTCCCTTTGGATCTTCTAGCTAGAATACATTCAAATCCTTAGCATATACTATTTTGAAAGGAGCATCCCAAAAAGAATCAAACTTTTCATGCTTTCCTGGCTTTGCTCTATCAACATTCCACCTGAGAACTGAGTCTCCAACCTGGAATTTCCTGAATCTGGCCTTCCTATCAAACCATTCTTTAATGTCTAATGAATGCTTTTGAAAACTGTTATATGCCTAAGCTCTACTCTCTTCTAATTTCATCAATTGTGTCAATCTGGTTTTCACAGGATCTTCTTATAACTCTTCCTATGAATTGATAAACTTAAGTGTTGGGATCTCCAAATGGATTGGTAGCACTACCTCATTACCATACACTAGTGCATAAGGGGAAATATTGATGGACTTATTAATAGTAATCATATATGCTCACAGAGATTTTTCCAGCAATAGGTGCCAACTTCTTTTATTACCTTCCAGTTATTTTCTCAAAATCCTTAATAGGTTTTTGTTGGTGGATTCTATAAGTCCATTACCCCGTGGATAATAATTGGAAGTATTTTTAAGAGTAATCTCATACTTACTGGAAAAATCAATATACTTGGCTCCTATGAAATTTGGGCCATTATCACTCACCAAAGCTTTCGGAACTCCAAACCTTAAAATTAAATTTTCCATAAAATTGATCACAACATCTTGATTTAATTTCTTGGTAGAAATAGCTTCTACCCATCTGGTAAGATAATATGTGGTAGTTAAGATAAACTTATGCTTTGCTAAGGAATTGGAGTTGATAAGCCCTATGAAATATAGCCCCCATTGTTGAAAAGGTTCTTCAACTTGAATGGGCTTGAGGGGGGATGAAGCATTCCTTATACTTCCCACATATCTTTGACATTTGTCACAAGCCCAGGTGACTTTAAAAGCATCAGTGAATATAGTGGGCCAATAACAGCCTGGTCTTATGATTTTTAAAGTTGTAATCCTACCTAAACTATGTCCACCGGCTGATCCTCCATGGAATTCCTCCATGAACCTTTTTTGCTTGTCATCCTTTAAGCATTTTAGAATAATTCCATCCAAGTTTCTTTTGTATAAGCCCTCTGGTAAAAATACATATTTTAAATCATGAAGCCTGTATCTCATCCTTTGGGAAGTACTTAGATTAAGAGGACATACTCCACTTTGGAAATACCTAATCATCTGGTCAATCCAATCAAAGCCTTCAATTTGTATTATTTTGACCTAATTTTCTTCTGTTGCCTGTGATGAGCATCAGAAATGCTCATATTTTGTATACATTTTCTTGATCATTATGTGACTGTATAATAAGGATTGCATGATTTTATGAATGATTATATAAATATTTGATGAAATTATGTGTGTTATCTAATTCAAGTGTTTTTAGTGTGTTTTTGTGGAATTGCAGTTGATTTAGTTAGATTTGGATCAGTTGAGGTCTTTTTATGGACCTGGCACTTTGTTTCTTTTAGGTTCAATGTAGAAAATATAGGCGCATTACTCTTCTAGGAAGGTGCCAAATGTAAGTAGGTGCCTTCCTCTTCCAGGAAGGTTCCAAGAGTAAGTAGGTGCCTTTCTCTTCCAGGAAGGTGCCAAGGAAAGACAAGTGCCTTCCTCTCCCAAAAAGGTGCCAATAGAAGGCCGACACCTTCTCATAAGGAAGGAACCGATGGGAAGGTTCCACTAGAAGGCAAGTGCAATCTGCTCATAAGGAAGGTGCCACTAGAAGGCAAGCACCTTTCACTCATAAGGAAGGCACCACTAGAAGGCAAGTGCCTTATGCTCGTAAGGAAGGCACCACTAGAAGGCAAGCGCCTTCCTCCCATAAGGAAGGCACCACTAGAAGGCAAAGTGCCTTCCTCTCACAGGAAGGCACCAATAGAAGATAAGCACCTTCCTCTTCCGGGAAGGTGCCTACAGCAGTGAGGCACCTTCCGCATGGAGAAGGCACCCGATATACTTAGGCACCTTCCTCATAGGGAAGGTGCCCTTGTTCTTTGTCGTTGACTAGACAAGCATGACGTGGACAAAAGCGACTGGTGTAGTTCCAACTCTACATCAAGTAGAGCTAAATTGGGGATCACACTAATTTTTGAGAACATCCTACCAATGCCAGGCAAAGCACAAACCAATCAGTGAACACGCCATCATTAGAACTGAATGCCAGTTTTAGTAGATGTCGATTACATTTACCAGACTACCTTAGTTTAGTCTGGGATGAATCGACTGTTACAACTTATTTGTAAAAAAAGTTCTATGGGTGTGCTATATAAACACATGCATACCTCTCTAAAAATATATAGGGAGATATAGACATAGAAATATAGAGAGAGGAGATAGAATATTTTGATTGTAATACTTTTATAATTGTAATACAGTTCTAATAAGTTCTAAGTGCATGTTCAGCTGGGAGGAAGTTGCTGGAGCCTGGGCCCACTCCAAGCCAGTATTTCTTCCCCTATTTCTTTCCTATGTTTTTTTAGATCAGTTTACTACTTTTATAATATTTTTTATCGCACTAATATTTCTAGTATTTGTAGTAGGTTCATTTCTAGGAATGTGTGATTGTTTCCTTTCTATAGATTTATTTGTTTTTTTACGTAAATTATTGAGGAGTGCATGAATGATTGACAAACATTTGAAACACCCCCCAATAGTAGAACTAATTGAGGACTCATCTCAAGTGGTATTGTAAAAAATCTTATTCAGACCCTTCGCAAGTTTACGAAACTCCTTGGTTGATAAATTAAATGCACGGGCATGTGACAAAAGTAGGAAATAAATTCACCTTGTTGGCCCGTAACATTTTGGCATCGTTTTCAAGGAAGCATATCAACTAGATTATTTACAATACCTGGAAACCTTCCATATGACCTTGTATGAGTTCTTTGAGAAGAAGAGGACCAAACGATCAGTTTATAAAAACCAATCCATCAAAACCTGAGTCAGCCGAGCATTATGAATTTGAATTAGACTCGCCTAACCCACCTCCACCAATATATTGGAGTGAGGAGCCACACTTTGTGCAAAGTGCCTCCTCATCCCATCAATGTGGGGAAGAATGAATCATCATAAATCCCCTATTTAATAGGACACCCTTAGAGGAAGCCCTATTGTGGAAAGTTGTAGAAGATCGGACGATAACACTAGATAACCTTAGAGCCTTGACTCAAAAAGTCTTAAACGACCATAAGGCCATAAACACTACATTAGAGACCACATTTCCTAAAAAAATGGCTGACAACGAAGAAGTCTCATCTGGCTTTAGTTTCCCGATTGAGGAAGGAGTAGGAGATACCAAAATTAAAAACATATCCCCTACTCACCTTTCAACCTTTAGAGGATACCCAACTGAGGACCCTAACCTATTTTTATTTAAGTTTAATGTCTTATGTAGGTCTGTGGACTACAAATCTGATACACAAAATCTAAAAATCTTTCCTTCCACGTTAGACGATGTAGCTCTGCAGTGGTTCATCAGTCTGGAAGACGAACACATTGCCACTTAGGATCAAATGAAGAGGCTCTTTTTAGAGCAATAAAAATATTTTGGGAGAGCAAAAGACTCCAAAGAAGAGGTCTTGAGCATGACGCAAAAAGAAGATGAGTCTCTCAAGGAATACTGGGAGAGATTCAACTTCAATCTTCAACTATCTCCTCACACGAGACTATCGATAAGTGCCTCAAAAGCATCTTTTTGAGAGGACTTACCAATGAATCACTTAAGGCTCTTAACATGATTTTTGGAGGTGATGTCTACTAGCATGCTATGGAAGACATCCAACAACTATGTCAAAACTACTCAAGAATGAGAGGCAAGACCACTTCTAGAACCATGAAAGCGACTGATTCAGTCACAAAGATAGAAATAGGTAACATGTTGGAATATCTAAAGAGTGAAATGCTCTCATCTCTAGCATTGGCTTATTTCTATCCAAAATATAGAGGGAAGCATGCAAAGAATGCATGCCCGGAGAACAAAGTTAGAGTATGTGCAGTTTATAGGATGAACCATAAAACTTGATTATGCCCACAACTACCTAGTAATCAAGAGGATGTTGAAAGCGTGGATGCCTATTTCATAGGCAATCAAAAGAGTTGGCCACAACCCCCTACGAGGAATATGTCAATTGGAATTCCGTCAAGGGGAGGACCTTACATGCACCAAGGCCCACCTAAACCACATAACATGGGGTGGTGGGGGCCATCACCCTAGTCCAACGCACCCCCAACAACATTCCAAAGCCAGCAGCCATGGATTCCATATCCATATTCTGGGTAGTAGTGGAGAGGCCACACTTCATGGAATAAAGCTCCATAGAATGTAGCACCAGCTCACCCCCAACAAAATTTACTAGCATTGCTAGCAATGAGACCTTTACAGCTACCCGCACAACCAATGGCGAATCTGAATGATAGGGTGAACCAACCAACATACAATGTGGAGGGTGAGATGTTATGGTAGACAACTAGGAGTAGGAACACCCCCACTAGTAGAAGAGGAGGAAGAGGTAGAAACACCTCTTGTAGAAGAGGTGATAGAAGAAATGCCTAAGAGAGCAAAGGATCCATTTTCCAACTAGTTGTAAGAACAAAGGAAAGTAATGAAGCCGGAGTTCAATATCTTGTCTAGGTTGAAGAACCTCATCGTGACAATCCCATTATTTCAAGCCATCTGAGACATTCTGATATATACCAATGCGATAAGAGAGATGTGTCTAAGGAATCCAGGATGAAGAGCAACCCATACTATCAATGTCATGGGTAAACTGGCAGATTTGATGATGGGAAAAATGTGCCATTTGAAGTATGCAAACCCAGGCAACCCGATGCTGACTGTAAAATTTGAAGGACATTCCCTGTCCAATATATTGGTCGATCTTGGAGTAGCCATCAATGTAATGCCTCAGGAGACCATGCAGAGGCTACAACTCACAAACCTAGAATCCACTGTGATAGTGTTGCAGCTAGCCGATCAATCAACCGTGGCACCGAAAATATTGTTGGGAGATGTAATAGTAATAGTTAGCGCATGGGAATACCCAGTCAACTTTGTAGTCCTGCAATCTAAAAATAGGTTTGGCGGTTACCCGCTCATCTTGGAAAGGTCATGGCTAGCAATAGCTGATGCTTACATCAGTTTTCAGGATGGGTTGATGACCATATCCAATGGGAAGAATGTTAAAATATTGACCATTTCACCCCCAGCTCAGTCTGTCGACTTAGTAGGAGAACCCATGTTGACCAATCATGAAAATCCTAAAATATCCATGATCCAGCCGATGATGATGTTGGAAGATTTAGTAGAAGAATATGAGGATGGTGCTATTGTAGAGTTCCTCCATGGGGAGTCCTCCATCTCTGCACCTAGATTGTCGTTGGCTGGCACCCAAGATCGCCATATTCAGCAGATACATGTCGGCCCAGGACGAACATTGAATGTCAGCAGTAGGTTGACTCCCACATAATTGATGAAAGTAGATCTCCTAGTTAGACACCAACAGGAATTTGCATGGGATTATACAAATATGTAGGGCATCAGCCTATAAATTTGTACCCATCGTATATACCTTTATGATCAAGCAACTCCGAGCAAGAAACTATAGAGAAGAATGAATCTGGCAATGAAATACATTGTCAAGGAAGAACTACAAAAACTATTGACTTCCAGATTCATCTATCCAATTTTTGATAGTGAGTGGGTATCATCGTTAGTAGTAGTCCCTAAAAATAATGGGAAGTGGAAAATCTATGTGGACTACAGAGCATTAAGAAAAATGACCATGAATGACCACTTCCCACTCTCGTTCATTGATCAAGTCTTGGATACACTCTCAGTGAAGAAGTATTTCTCCTTCCTAGATGGATTCAATGGATACAACCAGATCCAGATAGGAGAATAGGATCAAGATAAGATAACATTCACCTACCCATGGGGAACGTTTGCCTATCAGGTATTACCTTTCGGATTGTGCAACACACTTGCCACCTTTCAAATGGTGATGCTTAGCATATTTTTAGACAGGATGGGAGATGCGATCGAAGTATACATGGATGACTTTACCATCTATGGAGAAACCTTTGATGAAGCAATGACAAACTTGGAAAGAGTGCTCGAAAGAAGCAAGGAAAACAATTTGTCCCTAAGAAATGAGAAATTCTTTATGATGATGCAATAAGGCATCGTACTAGGACACCACATCTCCGTAGAAGGAATAAAGGTTGATAAAAGAAAATTTGAGGTCATCAAAGACCTACCCAACCCCAGAACACAAAGAGAGGTAAGGAGTTTTCTTGGATCAGTCGAGTACTATCGGTGATTTATCATCGAATTTAGCAAAATTGTGAAACCATTGCACACTCTATTATCTAAGGATGTGGAGTTCAATTGGATGGAAGACTGCGAGGAAGCATTTTAGTTGCTTAAAGAAAAATTGATATCTGCACTGGTTCTAAGAGGACCAAATTGAGCCATACCATTCCATATCTACTGTTATGCATCCAACAATGCGATTGGAGCAGTCCTCAGACAGAAGGATAGCAAAGAATTTTATGCCATCTACTATGTTAGAAAAAACTTAGCAGGAGCCGAGCTCAACTACATGATGACGAAGAAGGGGTTCCTTGCAGTTGTGCATGCCATAAATTTTTGTTGCCATTATATCACTGGGTATAAGGTAATTATCCACACGGACCATGCGGATATTAGATACTTGATGAGTAAGCCAACCATTGGTGGAAGAATTATCAGGTGGCTCCTATTACTGTAGGAATTTGATGTCACAATAGTAGACAAACCAGGCAAGGACAACGTCATAGCAGATTTTCTATCCAGATTGATACCAACAAACCATACAGTAGTGGAAGACTAGTTTTTGGATGAACATTTGTTCACCATTAGTGAGCAAATCTCATGGTACACAGATATAGCCAATTACTTGGCCACCGAAAGAACCTCACTTGCTCTCTCTTTCTGATAAAAGCAGGCGATCATAGAGAAAAGTGCATCATTCCTATGGGTTGATGGCCTCCTATTCAAAAAAGGACATGACCAGATTATAAGGAGATGCATAGTAGAGCAGGAGTTCTTAGAAGTACTCAAAGCGTGTCATGACGAACCATGTAGAGGACACTTTGCAGGGAAATGAACTGCCTACAAAATCCTACAGGTTGGGTACTTTTGGCCCACTCTATTCAAGGATACGGTTGTGTACACCAGTAAGTGCGATGAATGCCAAAGAATGGGCAGACCAATACATTGAGATAAAATTCCCCTCCAACCTCAGGTACACCTAGAACCCTTCAATAAGTGGGTATGGACTTTGTGGGACCAATTAATCCACCTTAAATAGGATGGAGGTTTATTTTGGTCTGTACATATTATGTCACAAAAAGAAAGAACAGTCACTGATTTCTTATTTTCTCACATTTTTACATGATTTGGGGTCCCTAGAGAGATAACAATAGACCAAGGGCCTAAATTTACCTCCAGGTTGATCAAGGAGCTTATGGAGCAATACATAGTTTGGTATAATAAAACTACACCCTACCATCCGCAGGAAAATGGGCAAGTGGAAGTGATGAACAAGGAAATAGATAACAACCTGATGAAGACCGTGTAGCACCACAAAAAATATTGGGCTACATAGTTTCCGGAGGCAGTTTGGGCATATAATACCATGTGAAAATCCACCACAAGCTTCACACCCTTCCAATTGGTCTATGGAAAGAGTGAGATGATGCCCATTGAGTTTGAAATCAAGACATTGAGGATGGCTTCAAAGTTGAACTTGAGCTTGGATGACGCTCAAGAAGAAAGATTCAACAGATCAATTAGCTGGATGAAATTTGAATGGACACTCTACAGAGAATGGAAATCATACAAAAGCAAAGAAAGCGATGGCATGATCACCACATTAAACTGAAGCAGTTCCAAGAAGGAGAATGGGTGTTGTTGTATGATTCTCGGTTCCAAGAAAGAAAAGGTAAATTAATGCAAATATGGATGGGACCGTATGAGGTGGTAGAGCTCATCAAGAACGAGGCAGTGCACATCAAAACAATTGATGGTAGCAACACCATGTTAACGGTCAATGTCCACCGACTGCACCCCTATAACACATCTAAAACCTTGCAAGTGGAATCTAGAATGGACGTGGGTGAGACCCCATCTTGTTAGATCTGGACCAAACTCTTACCAGGTGAAATAGTGGGCATGGAGGTGCTCACCAAAATCAGTTAATTTAGTTTTTTTCTTACAATGTATTTTGCATGGATGACGCCCGCATACAAGTTGTAGGAATCCTGACCCAGGGTCTAATAGGCATGAAATGCATCTAACTGTCTTTATTTTTCTTTCTTTTCATTTTCTTTTTGCAGGTGGAAGACCTGACAGCACGAGGAATAGGTATCTGGGAAACCAGGCCTGATTTGGCTCAACATTTCGACACTAGCACTCGTAGGTAGAAGCTGAGGTAGTGTGAAGTAAGATAGAGAAGGCTTGATCACCCTTTCCCAGTCAAATGCAACATAATTGTCAAGAATAAGGTAGCTTCAACATCGAGAAGGCATGGAAGAAGTTGCCTTCCTTATAAAGAAAGTGCCCTGCTAGAATAAGGTGCCTTCCTTATAAAGAAGGCACCCTGCTAGAATAAGGCGTCTTCCCTATAAAGAAGGCACCTAGACAGAAGAAGGTGCCTTCCATATAAAGAAGGTGCACAAAAAAAAATAAAAATAAAAAATAAAAAGAGAAAAAATATATAGATATATATAGGCACATTCAGTGGCTGGAAGGCACCATAAAAAAATAAAATAAAAAAAAATCCAAGGTGCCTTCCACATCAGGAAGGTGCATGAAGATGGAGGTGCCTTCCACATTAGGAAGGTACATACAAACCGAGGTGACTTCCACATCGAAAAGGTGCATACAGACTGAGGCACCTTCCACATCGAGAAGGCGCATATAGACCGAGGCACCTTCCACATTTGGAAGGCACATGCAAACCAAAGCACCTTCCACATCAGGAAGGCACACCCATTCAGAAGCACCTTTCATAGTAGGAAGGCACCATCATCAAGAAGGCACCTTCCACCACCGAAAGGCACACCCATTCAGAAGCACCTTCCATAGCAGGAAGGTGCCATCATCAAGAAGGCGTCTTCCACCACTGAAAGGTGCATCCAATTAGAGGCACCTTCCACCATCGAAAGGCACATCAATTCAAAAAGAACTGAAAACATTGGGAAGACACCATATAAGTTCCTTCCACATCGGGAAGGTGCTACATCAGTGCCTTCCACATGGAGAAGGTACCAAAGAGTTCCTTTCGTGTACAACCAGCACTTACACATCCTAGATGCCTCGATCAGAATGAAATCATCACACGAACGAGCGGCACCAGATGACCATACCCATCCCCCATGTCATAGATCAATGAATCAGCACCCTTCATGACTCCTAAAACACAAAATAAGGTACATGAATGCTATTTCAAATTTTTATATAATTATTTATAAGATATGCAGTATCGAAAAAATACCACCGTCATAAAAATCATATCCCCCCATAATCGAAACCGCATGCCAATGATATGGTGCCTTCCATAACTACTAGGGATAGGCACCTTCCCTATAATAAGGCACCTTCCTGAAGAAGGAAGGAAAAAAAAATAGCAGTAGTAAGGGAAGGCGCCATGGGAGGAAGGTCAAAGAATCACGTAGTGAAGAAGAATGAACCAAGTGATACAAAAGGAATCAGGGGGGCGATGAAGACACAGTTCGAGGCTGAGGGATGGATCGAATACTATACACTGGTCAGTCAGGGCTAGGAAATGGAGGTATCCAAGGAGTTCACTGCCTCCTTTAGGGGTGACGTAGCTTAGGTGCGAAGGGTAGAAATTCCAGTCACCCCTAAATACATCTCGCATGCGATTGGATTGCCCCTCACATGGGAATGCGTATAGAAAGGGGGACTACTAAAGCCATACACTGAAGTGCTACTTCCAGGAGAAATGTGTAGATAGACAAGGAGTGGCTACCCAAAAATAGCCTTCCCATGAATCTGCAAAAGATATTCGAGCAAGTTGCTTTATTCTTTACATGCACCGAGAAATATACCCATCTGCAAGCTAACCATGTGCAGTTTCTCAATCACTTGGTGCATGGAAGGAGGTTGAACGTTCCCTTCTACCTGGTGAGTGCTCTAAAGGATGAAGCACCTCAGTACCAAAATGGAGCACCGTCCACCATAGCCCACCATGGACTAATATTAGCACTGTTCTACCATGCAAAAGCATAGAGGCAAAACCCTAACGCAGAGGGAGATGGTAGCCAAGAAAGGTGATAGGATACTATTGCTAAAGCAAGGCAAGAAAAGAGAAGCCCTACAGAGGAAATGGTGAGTATCGGGTAATTGGAATTTCCCTATTTCATAGAAGAAAGAGGGCAGTCACCAGTGCCTAAAAACATAGAGGAAAGAGGGCATTCCCTAGTGCCTGAGCGTGAGGAGGAAGGAGCGCCACTTATTAGTGGCGAGGCCGAGTTTTGGCCGACAGAACCAGTCCCCAGGGGGAAATACCTACGACAACTCCTCCTCTAGGTAGAAGAAGAACAGAGTGACCTGGAAGTTGATGTTGTAGCCCAAACCCTTCGAGAATTGACAAACTAAATCCCATAAGATGCAGGGACTTTCAAGAGCAACGATCAGGTCAATTTGGCCTTGGAGGAAGCACTGGAATGGCAAACCAATTGCTAGATGGCCCAAAAAAATTTGAAGGATTTCCAGAACAAGCATACAGGGGAGTTGAAAGAATGAGACAGATGGATCACCCAGCTCGAGCAGCTAGTTCAACAATTGCGGGAGGAAAACCAGCTACTCCAAAATAGGGGAATTGAAAGAAGGGATGCATCAACCCAAACTGATTGGGCGAAAGAGGTCTTGATGAATTCTCCCACATCTACCGAACGAGTATTCTCTTTAGGAGAAATTCGATTGAACGCTCGACAGAGTAGCCCAAATGCAGGGGAGAATTCCTCTATTTTTGGTAGTGAAGAGGAAAGAAGTCCCACAACACCCCCTGTCATCGTCCTGAGTGATATAGAGTAGGATGAGGGTCTCCAACAGCAGATAGGACTGGAGGATAAGGAGGAACTCCTCAAACCTGAGGAAGGAGGAGAAGAGCCTAAGGGGTCAACACAAGATAGACAAGGGGATAAAGGAGCACCCCTAGGGATGGTAGCACAGAGTGAAGAGAACTCTCCAGGGCAGGCCCCTCAGAGTGAGAAGACGTCCACCAAGGAGAAATGGAAAACCCCTGTTTGAGCCATCGCATTTTTTGTAGAGGCTAGAGGAAAATGGCCCAGGACAGATTGAAAGAAGGTGAAGGTGACCTTCGACGAGCCATAAGAGGATGAATGGGATATGCAACCATTTGTAGAAAGGCAAAAACAATTCAAATGAATACTCAAAGAGATTATAGCAACCAAGGAGACTAGGAAGGAAACCTCGAGGATGTAGGGGGACACTGGTATCTATGTCAATCCGAAATGGGACAGCCAGTTCTAGGATATTTATGGGTCATCCCGAAGGTAGTCCTCCATGATGAGGAGGTATTTGGAATGATGGGGGGTATATGGCCCTGAATTAGAGGCCACTGCCATTGTAAAGGAGAATGTAGGGCTTACTCCGAAAGTAGCTAGATTATACAAAGCCCAAGTAGTTCATTTTAGGAGGGATAATTCAGATATCCCTCTGGCAGCAGTCAGAACTCTGGATGCCGACCTTTGGCAATCTACAAAAGTTGCATTCCAATCAGTAGAGATGATGCTGGCTAGATAACCATCGATAGTGGCCAGAACAATGAAAGGACAGCTGACAACCACACCCTCAGATCCACGTAGGAAAATAAGAGCCACACCTTCAGATGCCAGCATGCAGAAGAGGCAAACTC
Source organism: Wollemia nobilis (assembly GCA_028583015.1). Lineage (NCBI taxonomy): Eukaryota > Viridiplantae > Streptophyta > Pinopsida > Araucariales > Araucariaceae > Wollemia > Wollemia nobilis. The sequence continues at coordinate 9,797,181 of JAQPPZ010003067.1, forward strand.
GGATCACAGTTATAGCTGAATCCTTTAAGAAACAACAATGATGAGGGGTCAATAGGGCTACCTATAGTTTTGATGCCACGACGGCATAGCATATGTTAGGCATGGGGCGATGATGAGCATAAAAAATGCTCATATTTTGTATACATTTTCTTGATCATTATGGGGCTGTATAATAAGGATTGTATACTTTTATGAATGATTATATAAATATTTGATGAAATTATGTGTGTTATCTAATTCAAGTGTTTTCAATGTGTTTTTGTGGAATTGCAGTTGATTTAGTTAGATTTGGATCAATCGAGGTCTTTTTATGGACCTGGTACTTTGTTTCTTTTTGGGTCAATGCAAAAAATATAGGCGCATTCCTCTTCCAGGAAGGTGCCAAATGTAAGTAGGCACCTTCCTCTTCTAGGAAGGCACCAAGAGTAAGTAGGTGCATTCCTCTTCTAGGAAGGTTCCAAGGAAATACAAGTGCCTTCCTCTCCCAGGAAGGTGCCAATAGAAGGCCAGCACCTTCCTCTTCCAAGAAGGCACCAGGAAAATAAGTGCCTTCCTCTCATAAGGAAGCCACCTACAGGAAGGCGCCCCTAGAAGGCAAGTGCCTTCCACTCATAAGGAAGGCACCACTAGAAGGCAAGCACCTTCTGCTCATAATAAAGGCACCACTAGAAGGCAAGTGCCTTCCTCTTGTAAGCAAGGCACCACTAGAAGGCAAGTGCCTTCCTCCCATAAGGAAGGTGCTGAAAGGAAGGCACCATTAGAAGGCAAAGCGCCTTCCTCTCATAGGAAGGCACCAATAGGAGATAAGTGGCTTCCTCTTTTGGGAAGGTGCCTACAGTAGTGAGGCACATTCCACATGGAGAAGGCACCCGATATACTTAGGAACCTTCCTCATAGGGAAGGCACCCCTATTATTCACTGTTGACCAAACAAGCACGACGTGGAAAAAAGCGACTGGTGCAGTTCCAACTCCACGTCAAGTAGAGATAAATTCGAGATTGCACCAACGTATGAGAATGTCCTACCAATGCCAAGTGAAGCACAAACCAATCACTGAACATGCCACCATTAGAACTGAATGCCAGTTTTAGTAGACATCAATTACATTTACCAGACTGCCTTAGTTTAGTCTAGGATGAATCGACTGTTACAACTTATTTGTAACAAAAGTTCTATGGGTGTGCTATATAAATACACGTAGACCTCTATGAAAATATATAGGGGGATATATATAGAAATATAGAGAGAGGAGATAGAATATTTTGATTGTAATACTTTGATAATTGTAATACAGTTCTAAGAAGTTCTAAGTGCATGTTCAGCTAGGAGGAAGCTGCTGGAGCCTGGGCCCACTCCAAGCCAGTATTTCTTACCCTATTTCTTTCCTATGTTTTTTTTATGTCATTTTACTGCTTTTATAAGATTATTTATCGCACTGATACTTCCAGTATTTGTAGTAGGTTCATTTCCAAGAATGTGTAATTGTTTCCTTTTTGTAGATTTATTAGTTTTTTTTACGTAAATTATTGAGTGCATGAATGATTGACAAATGTTTGAAACACCCCCAATAGTAGAAATAGTAGACTCATTTCAAGTGGTATTGTAAACAATCTTATTCAGACCCTTAGCAAGTTTACGAAGCTCCCTACTTGATAAATTAAATGCACAGGCATGTGACAAAAGTAGGAAAGAAATTCACCTTGTTGGCTTGGCCCGCAATAGCCTGGAAAGTTGTTACTTCTGTCAATATTATGACTTTTTTTAATCCTTGGCATAAGGCTCTACCTCTCACTTGCTTGGTTGGGTGTATTTCTACATCATATTCTTGGATTTTGGTAATCCAACTAGATATTTTGTCTCCTAAATAACCCTGAACGATAAAAATTCTTACATTCGGATGAACTACATATACCAGGGTCTTGCTCTATACCAAATATTGCTTGAACTTCTTTAGTGACTTCATCATAGCAAATACTTGCCTTTCAATAAATCTGTATTTGACCTGATAATCATGGAGTGTCTGGATCCAAAAGAACACAGGATGTTCCTCCCCTTGATCATCTTTCTGAGTGAGCATTGAGGCATAACTTTCTTCATCTCCATATGCATAAAGAATAAAATATTTACTTGAATCCAGGTTTACCAGTACTGGGGTTGTTGCAATGGATTGCTTGATAATATCAAAAGCTTATTTTTTTACTTCGGACCACTTGAATTCGAATTTTTTCTTAAGAAGCTCAGATATAGGCCTTACTTTCTGTGAAAAATCAAAAATGAATTTCTTGAGAAAATTGATTTGGCGTAAGAAGGACTACAATATTTTCTTGTTTGTAGGCAAAGGAAGAGTGAGGATTGATGTGTTTCTATCTGGATCTATGGTCATTCCATATTTTGAAACCACATTACCTAGTATTTTTCCTTCATGTACTATAAAGAATGACTGCTTAGGATTGAGTGAAATACCAAATTCTCTGCATTTTTAAAAAACTTGCTCCAAGTGTGACAAATGGTCTTTTTTATCATGGGAAAACATAGTCATGCCATCTAGATAAATAAAAATAGCCTTGTTGATCAGCACTCCAAAATCATAGTCCATAGCTCTCTGAAATGTGGCTCCTGCATTGGACAACCCAAAAGGTATTCTTTGGTAGACAATGTACCCCATTTTGTGGTGAATGTTGTTTTATACTGACATTCATCTTTCACCCAAATTTGGTTATATCTAGAGTAACCATCCAAAAAGAAGAATCTTTCTGCTCCTACCACTACCTACAATATCTGATCAATATGAGGTATAGAGTAGTGATCTTTAAGGGATGCTTGGTTCAAATTTCTAAAGTCCACACACAAGCGTATATCCCCATTCTTTTTTCTTATGGGTACCAAATTGGCTATCCAAGTAGAATGTTTTATTGGGTATATGATCTTAGAATTTAATAACTTTAAGAGCTTCTCTCTCATAATGGCCTTGATCCTTGGATTGACTGGCCTCTGCTTCTACCTAAATGGTTTTGCATCAGGCTCTAGCTCAATAGTGTGTTAGATAACCTTTTTATCATACACCTTGATATCTTCATATGACCAAGCCACAATGTCTTGGCATCTTAAGCATAGAGCTTTGATATCTTTTGCTTCCTTAGGTGAACATCATATTTTGACATTGAGATTCTTTTCTATACCAAATTCAAATTATTTATAGATTATTTTGTTGACCTTCATGGCTTTGGTCTTCTTTCTATCATCATTATCAAACTAACTCTCAAGGGTGACCAACCCTCTTGGGATGTGATTTTTATTTAGTTGGATAATGTCATGTTGGTCAATTTCATCTAATTTCTCTTCTTGGATAGTGGAGAGGCATACCTCTCTCACAAGAAAATCAACTATTTGTTCATCACTTTCAAAAACCTGCCAAAAAATTAGCTTGTCTAGTACTGCAGGTCTGAAAATCATTTTAATTCCCTTGGCCTTCTTGATTCCAAAGTCTATAGAAGGGTTGAAGTTAGCTCCCTTTGTTTCTAATGAATCAACCAGAGTATTATTTTCTCTAGGAATGAAATTTAAATTTAGGGGGGCATCAAAATATTCCATTAAATCCCATACCATGTTTCTGTATGCTTTTAAGTAATGGTGCTTACTGTTGCACTTATTTCTTACTTGATGGACTATTAGATCAAAATCACCATATATATTCAAAATCTTAATGCCCATACTTTCTGCTTGTATCAATCCTAGAAATAGGACCTCATATTTTGCTGCATTGTTAGTACATGACCATGTTATTCTATAAGCAAAATTTTTTGTACCTTCTGATTGGGATTGTAGGACCACACTAGCTCCTGCACCATTTCGACATTTAGCACCATCAAAGTGCATGATCCAAGTTTATTTCTCTCTCAGAGTCTGGTTGGATATAGCAAGGATTTTCTTCTCTGATTCTGTTGAGATGTTATATTTTCCCATACCAGTTCTGAACTGACTGTAGTCTTCTCTAAAAGGCAACTCATCCTCTATGTCCAACTCTTCAATGTTTTCCACCAACTCAAATTCTTCCAAGGGATTAAGATTACACATATCTTCTTCAATATTTTCAATGTGATAAGCTACTGGTTTTTTAGGTGTTATCCTTATCCTCTTTCCTTTGAAATGGATTACCATGCTAGAATAATCCATGTACATACATCCCCCTAGCTTTACAATAAACTCTCTTGAAAGAAATAATCCAAAATAGGGTTCTAAGTCAACCATAACTATTTCTTACACTATTTTCACCTCAAGAGCTCTGTGCAACCTCATCAGTACATCCTTAATGACACCAACCATCTTGAAAGGTGTCCCATCTAGTTGTAATACTCCAGGACAAGATCGAGTAGACTCCATACCCATATCCTCACAGACTACTTTAGGAATAACTGTTGTTGATGCTCCTAAGTCAATCATACAATTTTGAACTACCCAACCTTCCATTCTTAGGGATATATAGCAAGGAGAAGGTTTATTATTTAAAATAGTAGGTGTCATCTCTTTATTTTTTGATGGCATACTAATGATTTTTGTGGCCAACCCATTATGAGGATTTTTGTTGAGGGAATCTTTAAGCAGGTCAATCTGACCAGGGATGAACAAAGTGTCATATAGGCTAGATTTTTATGGGATACTTTTCATCTCTTCAACAATGTTGTATTTAGACTTAGTCAAGGAGAGTTTTTCTAGCCCTCTTTTTGGCTCACCATATCTTCTTTTATATTGTTGGGTGGCCTCTAATCTTTGCCTTCTAGTAATAGAGAGGAACATTAGTATTTCTTGATCTTCATCTTTAGATCTCATTCGATCCCCTTATATTTGCCTTTATGGTCTCTTAGGAAGACTATATGTCTTCTTTTTTCCCTTAGCTTGAGGAATAGGGAAGGTGTTACTGCTCTAAGGGAGGGTATCAGATTTCTTCTAAGAAGGGACTTGGAATTGTCCCATTTTTTGAGGGTCTATTTGTAAGGATTTCCTCCCAGACCTTGTCATAACAACAATTGGGCTTTCCTCAGTCGACTATTTTCCAACCATGATTTGATCAGGGTTCCATAACATATTAACTCTCCCCTTTTGATTCCTTTCGACTTGATCCATAGCTTGATTAACATGGTGTTGGTACATCACACAAGAATGTGAGTCATGGGGGTCATTACATACTAAACACCAAACATTTGCAAGAGTAGTATCTGAAGAACATTCTGGCTCCTCATATACTGCACTCACCCTGACCCTAGTACTATTACTAGGACCATGTCTTTGATCCTTGTTTACATATGGAAACCTCATCTGTTATGACCTTTCCTGGTCTCTCTTTTCCATTGAATTAATTCTATTACTTAGAGTTTTTAGAGTATTTTGTATATATAGAATAGCAAAAAACTCCTGAGATGGTTAAGAAGGAAGGGGAGGAAAAGGGGCTGTAGAGAATATAGGCTTTGGTTGATGGATAGAATTAATTTATGGATATGGGGATGATAAATATAAAGGGTCTATGTAAGAGGCGTTAGTGGGTTGAATGTGGCTACTAGTGGTTTTTGACTTGTAAGGCAACACAATTTTTGGGGGAAGTCTTTCGACATTGATTAGGATATTTTCAAGATGAACTGTTGTATTATAAACTAGGGTGAAGTTTTCTACTCCTAATTGTTGTGTCTACAGCCCCAAATATGATCTAGGAGCTCGGATAAAATACACATAAGCCAAACATGTAGTTGGTCTAGAAGTGGAGGGAATTATTTTCCATGTTCTACTAAATATCAAATTGAAATTTGAGATAGTTTCTTGCTAAAGTTTTTTGCATGGATGTAAACTGATTAAGCAGAGAAAAAGGATCAAAAGATTCATTAAATTCCTCTATGAATGGCTCGGCTAACACTTTCCATGAAGTGATAGTATTGTCTTCCAAGGTTTTAAACCAATGCAATATCTTTCCTCTGAAGTACATGCCTAGAATTCTTACAATAATATCTTCTTCCTTTATGTTGTGGATTGCTACCAGGTTCAAGATATCTTGAAAGTGCTCATAAGATGTTTTCTCAGATCCATCGTAATTTGGGATAGATTTAGATACAGCCTGAGGGATGACATTCATTTGGGCTAATCTAAGAGGACCGACTGTGTTCCATCTAGGATGCTTCTATAATGGTTAATTAGGGGGCCATTTTGTACCATATTTTTGGATGTAGGTATTATTGGGGGAATTATTGGGTGGACTGAAGGATCTTATTCCAGGAGTTCTTCCTCTGCAAGGAAATCTTGATCTAAATTTTTGGTTACAATAGCCCCTTTATAAGGTAAATCATAGTAAAAATAGGATTTAGGGTTATTCCTTTTGAAAAACCTCATATACATGAAAGGAAATTGGTCTACAGAGATAATTATTTTTTGAGTCTAAATACCGAGTTGCCAGGTGAACTTTATCTTCTCCACTTACAAGGTCAAGACAATTCACCTAAGCTTGATTCCTTCGGGTTGAGATAATAGTAACTCATTTGATGGGTTTCATGTTCATTGTGAACTGGTCCCATCGGGTGTGCCAAAAACTATTGGGTAATGAATGGCACCAAGTTTTCACTTGATACTACAATTTTCTATCTTCTTATTTTTTGTCCAGGCTTGCACCTGATAGTTGTAGCTCAGCACTCAACATTGGATGGACCAAAATAGATTTTTTGATCCAACCTCCAAAGTAGGTTGGTTCCTTGTCAACTTAAATAGGGGGTTGACACAATTATGCTCACTTAGAGTTTTAGGTTAGAGTAAGAAGAGATTAGGGTTAGAGAAATGTGAAAAATATTGGACGGATAGGCTAACAACATTGCACCAGCATAAAAAGCTTTGAAAAACTAATCCAAAGATACATAACTCAGATCAACATTATCATAAATTGAATGACTATTCATTCATTAAAACACAACAAATAAATATTGTAGACAACGATTTCAATATCCAAACAATGATAATCCAAATAACAAAATTCACCAATATCTAGATTCTATAGAAATGCACTTTCTAACAATAAATATCAATCTTAGAAGTAGATTTCAATTACTTTAACAACTAGTAATCCATTAATTTGGCACAAACTAACCACTTAAGTATTAGAAATATGACTAAAGAATTCAAACCTCTGATAACAAGCATGAAAATACAAATTTTGAGGTGAATATCAATGTAATTCTCCTTCCATTAGCTCTTGGGAATATTTACATTAGCACAAGAAAACACGCTAGAGCTGACCCTTAAAAATAAGGGTTCAACCTCTACTTATAGTTTTTGCAAAAATTAAAAATGCAAAGAACATTACAAAAATTTCATTTTTATAGCACAACAAAGAGTTCTTGCAGGAATTTTCTTACTGGTACATCTTCCCAGAATTTCGTTGAAAGTGGTCCGCCATGGCTGCTCATGGCCTCTGCAACTTGTTGGTTGTTTTACACAATTGGAGTCCAATCCATTGGAAATTATGCACTATCGTCGATTCTTATTGAATGCTATCTACCACCATCGATCTGTAACCACTTCTGGTTTAGCTTTCTTGAAAACCCTCGATGCTTCATCTTCTTCTTCTAACTGAATGTTCCAATTTTGGTGGAGAAATGTCTCTAAATACTTTAGATCCTTCAACACGATTGTCACCATTGATCCCCCTTATTATATGGCTCAGATTTATTCCGATACAAGCTTATTATGAATGACAAAGAGAACACAATGCCATTTCACCTTAAAATGTTGGTGACATCATCATTCTATCTTAGAAACTACAAAATCATCAATATGGCTCCCAAATAACCTGAAAACTAAGTAGGAATGAATCCACTCCTTGTTCTTCAGATTACTTCATTATCTACATGATATTCACCAATCTGCATAAAAATATCGATGACATCATTATTTCTCTATGACTTTTGTGGATTCCATTTTGAGTTGAGCAAGTGCATTGGCATATGATCATCAATTCGGACCTGTCATAGTGCAATGTGACCTTTTCTCCATTCCACACTATCCTCAGAATAAAACATTCTGCCTTGTCACCATTCTGGAAAATAGAAGTCAAAATTACCTTTAGTCGTGAATCCAAATCTACCATGTCCATAGCATCCTGCCTTGTCACCATTTTGGGAACAAATACTCTATGGGTTATCTAGAATCATGCCTTCCAAAACTTAGCTGCTCGTGAAGTTTTCCAACATATTGAACGATTGCCAATCCACACCTTTTTAACGATGACATCATTCTTCTCTTAAAACTTTTATGGATTTCACAAGTGTCACCAGTCTGAAACCAAACACAAAATAAGTCTCCCATAATCACTTCAAGCATAAAAATTTACTAAGTTTTAGGCGGACTCATATCTCCTGTTGCGGATCCACTCCAAAATACATTGTAAGGTGTGCAGAATGGAGACTTTTTCACTTAGACAAAATTTGTAAAATTTTCCTAAGTATGTGGCCATTTTGGGCCCACAATATTGAATATAACAAAGAAAAGGAAAATAATGTGGTTGATACCTTAAAAAAAAGAAGGTATATAACAAATTTGTTCCAAATCCATATAGATTTATTAGGCCTAGTCATGAAAATGCAAACTCAAAATGAGCATTGCAAGTAAATTTGGGCTAAAACGGGAAGACATCTTGAAGAGAACAAGGATTTTGGAATAAAAATTGATCTTTAATACTTTAAGGATAGGGTCATCGTACTAAAAATAGGTGATTTAAGGAGACTGGTCATGCAAGAAGAGCACAAATATCCTTTGCTCATCTTGGAGGGGCTAAGATGAGGGAGAATATGAAAAACCTTCTATTGGATAGGAATGAAGAAGGATATCTTCAAATTTGTTGCTCGACGATTAGAATGCTAGAAGGTGAAGGCTAAATGTAGACACCCTATAGGGCAACTATATCCACATAATATGCCTATGCAAAAATGGTATGTTATGTCTATGGATTTCATAGTAGGTTTACCCAAGAATAGGTATCAACATGATGCAATTCTTGTGGTAGTCAACAGATTGACTAAGGTTATGTATTTTATACTAGGGAACATCAAATATGATGCTCAATTTGTGGCTAAAAAATTTACCAAATAAATATTTAGGTTACATGGATTTATTGAAATGATCATTTCAGATAGGGATTCGATATTCATTTCTAAAATTTGGAAGGCCCTACATCATGTAGTGGGCACAAAACTGAATATAAGCTCTATATATCACCCTAACACTGATTATCAAACTAAGATGGTGAATCAATTCCTATAATTTATGCTTCACGTGCACTACATGGACTAGAATTCATGATGGGAATACTATCTACATCTCGTAGTATTTGCTTATAATAATGGTCATCATTCTTCCTTGGGTATGGCCCCATTTTACACCCTATATGGCAAGATATGAATAACACCTTTGTCTTGGGATAACTTGGAGTATTTTGTCATGATATAACTAGACATGGTCAAATAAATAGAAGGTTAGCTTAAGATAATCAGGCAGAGGCTTAAGGAAGCTACTAACCATCAGAAAAGCTATACTGATATAAAAATATTACCAAGGGAATTATCTATGGGAGATAATTTTCTTAAGGGTTAATTTGATGAAAAGTGCCATAAAATCCATGAAGTTGGATCCTCAATTTGTTGGACCTTTCGATATTATTGAGAATATTAGTCTAGTAGCATACAGACTTACCTTGCAATCCAACCTATCAAAGATCCATGACACCTTCCACATATCCCTACATAGGAGGTACATTACTGACCCTGATCATGTATGGGATGTTTCTAAATTGTAGATTTCAAACCCTAAAGCACTTAAAGTAATTTTGATGAAGATTCTATATTTTCATACCAAATCAATGAGGAAATGGACTCTAGAACAATGTAAGGTCCAATGGGATTGACATTATGAAATAAGTACCACTTGGAAAAAAGTGGATGATATGAAAAAATATTTTTCCTTTTTATTTGAAAATATTGTAATCACATTTTTGTTGTAGTAAAACGCACAAGACTGTGTTTATTCCAAGGGGGTAATATGTCATGACCTACCTTGGGAGGAATTTTTCATGATAGACTATGTATTTATGAATGATAACTTGATGTCTAGTTTTGATGCATATGGATGGTTATGTAATATTTATATTAATTTATCTTTGAGGGATATGGTAATGTTGATATATTGGTAAATTGTAGGGCCAAGTACACTCATGTGTGAAAGAGGTAGAATCGACCATCGAGAATGGGGTACTTGAAAAGGGAAATGATGATTATGGTAGCACAAGGTAACATGAATGACTACCCTTATTTAGATGAATGCATTCTTGATTTTTTGGTGATTGTCAATAATTCAACCATCCTTAGCCTAAATTTGGTAACCTAAAAGTTATCATAAGTTTTTTACTAGGATAGGTGATTGGGTTTATGATGAATCACCCACCTCATTTGATGCACTTGATTGCTCACTTTTTTTATAGATATGTTGTTGTGTAAGTAGATTTGGTAAAGAATACTCTTTGGAAAGAATTAAATGGATATAGAGGTAATATTAATTCTTGTCCCACTTAAATACCATACTAATATTTAATATATATATATATATATATATATATATATATTATTTTTTTTTAATTTACATGGTGGAATCGGTAGCCGCCACGAATCCGGGTAGGCTGTCCAGCTTTTATGGCTGCCATAGTATTCTGCGTTGTCCACCCTAGAAGCCGCCACACAGATCTTTGTGCAGTCCATCCCTATAACCACCATGCCACAATCATTTTAAACCTTTTACACTGCTGAAAGCACCAGAAAAGGGACAAGCGTTCAGTCCGACGAGGCCCGATATTTGAACCTTGGACCTCCGCCCCCTTATGGGGTTTGGATGAACCAATTGGTCTACACCTCGAACTCTAATATTTAATATTAGTATAGGTATTTTATTTGAATTAATCAAAATAGGAAATGATTAATGAATTTCATTGCTTGAATTAAATTGAATTAAAAAATTAAAAATACTGATGCTTCAAGGTTCTATTTAAATTTTCCTTTATTTATATTTTATAGATTAAATAAAAAAATGAATGGATTTATTTCAAAGTTAGATATTTTGTTAAAGGGAAGAAGCATTTTAAATTCAAATATCTTCCCTCTTTCTACCTTCGGTAAGCATGAATTTACTTTTTCTAGATGACATTCATGTCCAAGTTGGACTTTAAGATTTAGGTAGATGGGTTTCCCTTTTGTTAAGAAGCCTAAAAAAAGTGTAAGGAAGGATTCTTTTTGGTGGTGAAGCACGAAGATGTTGAAAATAATTTTGGAGGAAGGCTATCTAGGGAGAATATTTTTGAAGGAATATTAATAGGTTGGACTTCCTTATTTTTTTTCCTTGTTAAATTGTTAGCTAAATGATTATGCTGCCCCTTTGTTTTTCTAAAAATCAAATGAGAATGGTTTTTACTATAAATCCTTGTTGCAGTATTTGCTTGTTTACATATCTGTGTTTTTAGTTTGGAGTCTATCATTAGTTGAGCATAATTAATTTTCTCCACCTTTATAGTTGTGTCATAGATGGATGACATGCTACGAGGGGGGAAGAGGTATTCGGCTTGGCTTAAACTATAGAAACCTGTTAACCTTGTTTCATCTACTTGAGTGCTTTGTAACAAAGTTTTATCTTTTTTATCTATAATATCAACTTTAAAATCCTTTGTGCCATTGTTAAGGTGGTTTTTCAATTCTCAAGATTGGTTTTCTCTCTATACCCTTAGGTTTTTCTTTTAGTTACTCTGGTGTCTTGGTGTTGAAGGAGATCGACTCAAGTGTAGCTCTACTAAAACTTCCTCAAACCCCCCTTATTTTGGCTATGTATTTTCCACCTAATTTTGGTTATGGGAGAGGATTTTTTTTGTGGTACCACCGCTACCTTGGATTTATATTAAGGTTGTATGTAGGAGATATTCACAAATATTTCCCTTTCTACTACCTCAAACCTTGTGAATATGGCTTAGATTTGATGGTGCCACCACTCAATTAAACTCCTCCTAAGGTTTAACCTTAGTAAGAGAGATTCATGTTTTCCCTACCACTGAGGCATGACATCATTGGGAATCTCCATGCTTAGGAGGACACGAGCAAGGGAAGGCCATTTAGGCATTTCCTAGATAATATCCCACTTGGGATATGCCCTAGTGCTCTAAGCACCTTAATGGGAGTTACCTCCTCTTTTGAATCAACCACATAGATGTGGTTGGGGGCTACTCCACATAGTGGGCCATCCTATGCCAGTTTGAGGGAGTGTTTTTTTACACGTGGTCCATGATTATTGTAGCATGGTTTGAAATTGTTCATTGACTATCATTTGACCATTATTATGTCCTACCATGTGGTAGTTCATGGTTCCCCTGTGTTGTTGTTTCACGGTTGTTAAAATTTCTCTTTTTATTTTTAAGACTTGGTTTTAATCCCACATATTTTGTGCAGAAGCCACCTAACATCATATAAGAGGAAGGACTTCCTCTTAGATATGACCACCTCTAGGTAGTCGCAATGAGCTACCTCAAGCTTCCTTGGTATTAGCACTAGTGGTCAAACAATATAGTCTCAGGCTTCAATGAGACTATATTGTTGTTGCTTGATGATCCTACATGTTGTTTGACCCACCTTGCTATCATTGTTGACTATGTGGTTAATCTAGTGGTCATGATCAAAATACCCCTTTTTTTTAGAATGATGGTTACTTTATTAAATGAAAAGAATGATATTTGTTAATTTAAAATGAAGAAAATTTAATTTATTTAAATTAAATAAATGGTCTTGATGAGTATTTAATTAGTTTAAAGTATGGACTTTTAATTGATTAAAAAAATGGTTTTCTATGAGTATTTAATTAGTTAAAAGTATGAGCTTTAATTGATTAAATAAAATAGTTTTATAAGTATTTAATTAGTTAAAAGTATGGGCTTTTAATTGATTAAATAAAATAGTTTATAAGTATTTAATTAGTTAAAAGTATGGGATTTTAATTGATTAAAGAAATGGTTTTTTGTGATTATTTAATTAGTTAACTATATGGGTTTTTAATTGATTAAAGAAATGGTTTTGTATGATTATTTATGGGCTTTCAATTGATTAAATAAAATAGCTTTATAAGCATTTAATTAGTTAAAATTATGGGCTTTTAATTGATTAAATAAATGGTTTTGTATGAGTATTTAATTAGTTAAAAGTATGGGCTTTTAATTGATTTAAGAAAATGTAGTATGGGTATTGGATTAATCAAAAATATGGGTTTTGATTAATTAAAAGAATGATCTTTATGATTATTTTGATTAATTAAAAGTATGGTCTTTTGATTGATTGAAAGGATTTTTTTTGAATTATTCTATGCATTGATAAATGATAAATGACTTTCATTCTTAAAGGATAAAATGACTCTCCTTCTATGATGAAATGAATAATAGATGACTTTTATTATTTTATAATGAATACGTTTGTGTGATTATTGAAAGAAGTATGTTAGTATAGAAGAAGGGAATAATAGATAAAATAATGTATATGGGGATATTATGGGGTTTCCTCACAACGATTGAGTGAATTATTTATGCATTATTACATTTAGTAGTTTGTATAGTTGTAATTTGACATCCAAATTATAAATGTACATGTTTCATAAGTCATTTAGAAAAGGTATTTAGTTGCACTCTTCTTAAGATCTATGAGTTGTTACGATCCCTTACTACCATAAATTGAGTGATGGAGAAGTAAGAAGGAGAAGGAAGACACTTATAGCCAAGACATTGACCTTTGATACATATTGTAGTGAAGCTCTTATTATGGAAAATCATTGTGGAGTAGACTCTAGCATGAGTAATCTCCTAATTGGATAATGATGTAATGCTCTATTCACTTAGTGTGGTGATACTTTTACCCTACTTGGATTATGTAATGATTTAATTTATGAATGGAAGAGGTATATTTTACTTGTTATAATTAAAGGATCTATGATGTCATAGTTTCATAAACTATCATTATTTTTTAATGTTTTAGATAGAAAATTACATCTTATTTATGTATATTTATTTGATGATATTATAGGTGTTATCCAATGCTTAATTAAGTAGGTATAATTAATTGCATCCTTCAAAAAAAATATTATAAGATATTTATGGTTTAATGTAGTTTATATGAATAGATTTGGTATCTAAAAATGATTATGTTTATGTGTTAGAAGTAGGAAAAGAAACCTAAGGGATTTTGGGATCCCTTAACAAGGAACTTTAAGTAATATTATTCTTCAAGGAACTTTCCTAAAATTAAACTAGTTAGATACATGAAAACATTACTAGATTAAGATCAGTGAATTTGGTTATTACTAGGAGTGATGGAAGGAATAAGTTAGCTCATCATGGGGATGAGACTGAGAACTTATTTGTATTATACTTAATGCACCTACAAATATGGACTTATATATGGTGTAGTTATGGGTGTACCCTTTTGATAGGAAAAAAGGGATAAGTTAGCTCATTCATGGGGATGATAATGATAGCTTATCTGTAATACGCTTAGTAAACCTACATAGGAAGACTTATGTATGGTGTAGGGATGGGTGTATCCTTGAAAAATTAAGAAAGGGGATGAGTTTGCTCATCATGGAGATGATATGAACAACTTAAAAATTATATTAAGCCTTAAATAATTTCTTAGAATGACATTTGCTGAATAGAGAGATAAGTAAATACCTACCGAGTATATGTTTGTATATATAAAAAAAATTGTTTGTTAGTTAGATTTTTGGATTGTTACATTTTGGTATCAAAGATCTAGGTACGATGGACTAGAGGCTTCCATGGAATGTGCTAAGAATTTAGGTATCTTCCTATTCAAGCCTTTTCTTAGTTCTTAAATTAAATTTGGGAAGACCTAGAATTTCCAATTTGCTAAAATTCTAGAGAGTTGACCCTAGGAAGGGTAGCTTATTGATATGACACCTTACATATAGTAAGTATGGCCATTGGTAATGGAAATAGAAGATAGATCTTAAGAGTAACCCCCTACGTGCAGTGAGGGAAGTCTAGGGATAAAAATTATGTAGTTAGCCTATATGAATGTCATATGTATCTAGAGTTAGTAGTGCAATTTAGTGAAGGGATTGTAACCTAATATATTATTCTTTCCAGGGTTATGCATAAGGGGTTGGCCCCGAAATCTATTTATAAAATCATGGTGAATTATCTTGGAATCCCAATGATATTTGTAGAAGTATACATGGTAAATTGCATTTATTTGTTTCCAAAAATTTTCAAACCGTGGTGATTTTCATTAATTTATCTCCAAAAAATTTCAAACCATGGTGAATTTTTCTATGTTGGGGAATATGAATATCAGTTTGCAAAATCTAAAAAATGTATGGCATACTTAAAAGTGTTAGGCCGATATGAAATACTTTAGGTTGACATGATGACCGATAGCATGATGATCGACTACAAGAATATCGATTGATTGTAGGCATGGCGATCAGCTGTAAGCATGCTGATCGGCTATAGGTATGCCAATCGGCTATAGGAATGTCAATCGGTTGTAGGCATGTCGATCAACTACAGTCATGATGAACAGCTTTAGGCATGACGATCAGCTACAAGTATGATGATCGACTATAGGAATGTCGATCAGTTGTAGGTATGATGATTGGCTATAAACATGATGATCGGCTATAGGAATGTCGATCGGCTCAGGCATGTTGATCAGTTGTAGGCATGAATATCGACTGTAGGCATGACGATCGGCTACAGGCACACTAATCGACTGTAGGCATGATATTTAAAAATCATAAAGCTTTACAAAGTATTTAAAAAGAGGTAGATAAGTAGAAAACCATTTATCTATTAATAGAGAAAGGTTTTACATTTAAGAAGAAAATAAATATTAAAAAATTGATGGTAAAAGGTGTTTGTACCTGCAATTTGTGTAGGATATATAGAGATTGATGCCTCATTGCATTTTTATATTTGTGTAAAATATTTTAGAATTGTCTTTTTACAAGAATATTGGCCTCCCATATTTTCATATTCAGTAGGTGACATTGTATTTGTAACTAAAAACCTTCAGATGTTAGGAAATGTATATGAAATTGAATAAAAATAATAGACATCCCTCAAGACAAACCTATGCTGCCTTGTAGAATGACATCTGAAAGACAAGAAGTAGTCTGACAAGAAAATTCTCCTAACACACAACATGATAGGGATACTTATCGACCAAAGTTGCAGATAGTGCTTCTACATTACATATGAAACATACTCTAAGAGACAAGAAGCAGTATCTGATAAGAGAAATATTCCTGACACACAACCAGATGACATTGATAGTCGTCTACCACAGTTGCATATAGTTCACCTACAATGACTATGAAACTGTAGAAAAAGAGATCTAGATTTTGGATAAAAGAACAATGGAAGAAGAATACTTTATCTATTTTCAATCGTGAATCCTTTGCAACTAATACGATTTTGTCGACAGACACTTACCTGTAATCGATCGGCTTATACCAATTGGCAATCCCTATAATCGATAGACAAATACTAATCACACATCCCTACAACTACTATAATTATGTCGATTGACACGTCCCTGCAATCGATAGAATGATGTCGATTGACACCTCTACAATCGATTAACAAATATCGATCAACACCACTACAACCGACCAACTATGATGATCGACATAGTTTTACAACTGAATGAATAATGTTGCTCGACACCTTTATAATCGATAGATAAATGCCAATTGACAATCCCTACAACCAATCAACTTATGCCATGGATCTACAACTGATTGGCTTATATCGACAAATATGGCTCTACAACCGATCATCTTATGTCGATAGACACAGCTCTACAACTGATCGGATTATGTTGATAGACACAATGTTGTAACTGATAGTCTTATGTTGGCAGACATGACTCTACAACTGATCGACTTATGTCAATAGACATGACTATGCAACCTATCATCTTATGCCGACTGACACAGTTCTATAATCGATCGACTTACATCGATAGACATGGCTCTGCAACTGATTGGCTTACATTGAAAGACAGCTCTACAACTAATCATCTTGCATCGATGGAGACTCCTCTACAAAATTCTCAGGTTTTTCATTGTTTTAGAGCTATTTTCGAGTTAGATTATTTTTGATGTATTTTTATTGGTACCCAATACAGTATATATATGGGTAGTATATGAGGCGATTTGGGTAGGAAAAATAAAATCATTTATAATTTGAAGATGATTTGGGCGAGAAATATAAAATCATTTATAATTTGAAGGTGAATTGGGCAGGAAAATCAAAATCATATGTAATTTTAGATCGACAATTTTTTTTTAAGTGAAAAACCCCTTGTAGGTCCACCTTGGTCTGAGAGACCATGAACAGGGGGTTCTACACCGTTAAATTCACCCGGGAGTCGCACCCGACCCTGCCTGCACCAACATTATCAATTGGATTTTGGATACCCAATTCAGCTTTTTGTTAGGGTGGAGATTTGAACCTGGGACCTCCTTTGGAGGATTTCAATATCCTCTCCAAATCACCTACAACACCTGGGTTAGGTTGGCAAATTAAAATAAAGTTAGGTTCATGATTATCAACGGTGGGTGAATGGACCCTAGTGAAAGGATCCAAAATTAGCCTTTTCAAAATTTTAAAAAACCTAAATAGAGTTGATTTATGATATTTCACACTTATGCATAACCTTGATTCTTTATTTTGTGTGACTAGGATAATGGCACAAAAGACAAGAATATGGAATTCTATTTCATAAAATATATTGAACTCACTAGACAATGTAGAGGGGAGAGCTCGAGATGAAGTTTTGGGCAATTCTAGCATAGAGGTAGAGAACCTTACTATGGTAGTCACCTTGATATAAGAACAAATGGAGTAGCAGAGACAACTATTGGAAACCATAGTGAATAGGGATTCATAGGTTAGGAATTCAAAGGTTAGACAAGCTAATGAACCAACCCTTGAAGAATGAGAAGCTAGAGCTTTACTAGAGATAAAATTGGCCAGGGACAAGGAATGTTCATACCTCAAAATTTAATGGAAAATAATATGGTGATGTAGTCAAGGCTTTGTTGAGGGAATTAGAAATTTACTTCACTATGAAGAACTACTCTACTAGGACTCAAATAGTATCGGAAACACTACATCTATAGGAGACTAGACTAGAATGGTGGGGCATCTTCCAAAAAGAATGAAGAATCAAATTTGTTGATTTAAAGTGGGAGGATTTTGATAAAAATTTCAAGAAAATGTTTCTTATAGAATATTTCTATACAATAAAATTTGAGGAATTTACCAACCTTCAGCAAGGAATTAAATCAGTTGAGGTATACAATCAAAAATTGGTTAAGTTGTTGAAATACATACCAACTTATGATGAGAAGATAAATATTCACAAATTTATCGTAGGAGTAGAACCTAAGATTAGACATGAATTAAATATGCATGAGCTAAAACACTATAGAAAACTTATGACTTGGCTAGAAAGGTAGAAAATCATCTCTAGTTTAACTATGTCATTTTATCTAAGAAAGATTGATAATCACTCAAGAAGAAAAAAAGTGCTATTTTCATGAAGTGGAAAGAACAAAACTAAATAATAAAAGCTTTCCAAACCCCAAAAATAGGAATGATAGGAAGTAGGGAAATTTTAATGAGAATTTCCAAAAGAGGAACAACAACAACAATAGTAATAACAAACCCCAACCTCAAAAGCAACCAAATTTTGTACCAATGGGTAAAAACAAGAGAAAAATAACAAGGAGTGCACCAAAGAACCAAGGGTGGGTGTTACAACTATGGAGGTCCACACTATGCTAATTGTTGTCCACATCAACCAAGACTGAGTATAGTTAGTGCAAAAGGAAAGGAACCTACCCATACGATTTATGTTGTGATCGAAAGACAAAAATTGGAAGGGCAAGCCACCTCATTGCTCTTAAAGGGTAAGATTTTTAATAAATAAGTAAATATTTTAATGATAGTGGAGCTACTAATAGCTTTATTTCTTCTATTATAATTAAATATATGCCATAAATACTGAGATATTTGGCACAATGGTAGAAGCTTGAGTATGGTTATGGACAAACCTACTTAGTGGATCAATGTTTTCCTATGGCTGAAATTACCCTCATAAATGGTTCTACCATAGAATATATTTATGTAGTGCCACTACATGCCTTTGATATTATGTTGGGAATAGATTGGTTATAGGATCACAAATCCATAATCAATTTCTAGGATAGATGAATGTAATATTCATAAAAGGACAAGGGAATATTAAGGATCCATAGTGAGCACGGATATTTTAAACCCTAATTAATATCTATGATGTAACTAAAGAAAACCATTAGGCAAGTAGGAATGATTTATATTGTAAAACTCAATTAATATAGGGAGGATCAAAAGGAATAAGTTTTTGAGAAATACCCAATATTACAATAATTTAAGTGGACAGTTAAGAGTGAAGCTACTTTTGTATTACTTTAGCAGAAACTCACCATGACATCAATACTAAAGATTCTAGATCATTAGGAAAACTTCTTGGTGTGCAATGATGCATCACTAAAAGGTTTAGGAGGAGTGCTTTCACAACATGAGTTAATCATAGTATATGTGTTGAGTAAACTCAAGAAACATGAGGTTAACTATGCTATACACAATCTACTATTGACAGTGGTTGTGCACACTCTTAAGATATGGCATCATTACTTGGTAAGAAGACTATTTTATTTAAGGACCAACCATCAAAGCTTGAGGTACATATTTATCCAAATTATACTTAGTATAAGATAGAGAATATGTATCAAGTTTTTAGCTGAATGACTTTGATATTGAATATATCAAAGGTAAGGAAAATAAGGTGGTTGATACCTTAAGCAAAGGAAGACATATAATAACTTTGAACTAAAGCCATGTGGATTTATTAGACCTAGTCATGAAAATGCAATCTCAAAATGAGCATTGCAAGTAAATTTGGGCTAAAACGGGAAGAAATCTTGAAGAGAACAAGGATTTTAGCATAAAATATGATCTTTTATACTTTAAGGATAGGGTCATTGTATCAAAAATAGGTGATTTAAGGATACTGGTCATGCAAGAAGAACACAACTATCATTTTCTCATCTTGGAGGGGCTAAGATGAGGGAAAGTATGAAAAAACCTTCTTTTGTATAGGAATGAAGAAGGATATATTTGAATTTGTTACTCTATGATTAGAATTCCAAAAGGTGAAGGTTGAATGTAGACACCCTACAGGGCAACTATATTCACATAATACACCTATGTAAACATGGTAGGTTATATCTATGGATTTTATAGTAGGTTTATCCAAGACCAGGTATCAACATGATGTAATCCTTGTGGTTGTCAACATATTGACTAAGGTTATGCTTTTATACCAAGGAACATAAAATATGATGCTCAAGTTGTGGCTAACATATTTGCCAAAGAAATATTTAGGTTACATGGATTTCTTGAAATGATCATTTCATATAGGGATTCTAGATTCACTTCTAAATTTTTGAAGGTCCTACATCATGTAGTGGGCACAAAACTGAATATAAGCTCTATATATCACCCTAAGACTAATTGTCAAACTGATAGGGTGAATCAATTCCTAGAAGTTATGCTTCATGTGCACTGCATGAACTAGAAGTATTAAAGGGAAGACTATCTACATCTCGTAGAATTTTATTATGATAATGGTCATCATTCTTCCTTGGGTATGGCCCCATTTTACAACTTGTATGACAAGATATGAATAACACCTTTATCTTGGGATAATTTGGAGGATTGGATCAAGAATGAAATAGACATGGTCAAAGAAATAGAAGGTCAACTTAAGATAATCAGGTAGAGGCTTAAGGAAGCTATCGACCATCAGAAAAGCTATGCTGATGTAAAACGATCACCAAGGAAATTATCTATGGGAGACAATATTATTAAGGGTTAATTTGATGAAAAGTGCCATCAAATCCATGAAGTTGGATCTTCAATTTTTTGGACCTTTCGAGATTACTGAGAAGATTAATCTAGTAGCATACAGACTTGCCTTGCAATCCAACCTATCAAAGATCCATGACACCTTTCATATATCCCCTCTTAGGAGGTACATTACTAACCCTGATCATGTGTGGGATGTTTCTAAATTGTAGATGTCAAAACTTGAAGAAATTAAAGTGATGTCAATGAAGATTTTATATTTTCATTCCAAATAAAATTAACTCTAGAACAATGTAAGGTCCAAAGAGATTAATATTATGAAAGAAGTGTCACTTGGTAAAAAGTGGATGATATGAAAAGATATTTTTCCTTTTTATTTGAAAATATTGTAATGACATTTTTGTGGTATGAAAACACATGAGACTATGTTTAGTCCAAGGGAGGTAGTATGTCATGACCTATCTTGGCATAAATTTTTGCATGATAGACTATGCATTAATGAATGATAACTAGATGTATAGTTTTGATGCATTTGGATGGTTATGATATTTATATTGATTTATCTGAGGAATATGGTAATATTGATATATAGTTGAATTGTAGGACCAAGTACACTCGTGGGTGAAAGAGGTAGAATCAACCATCGACAATGGGGTACTTGAAAAGGGAAATGATGATCATGGTAGCACAAGGTAACATGAATGACTATACTTATTTAGATGAATGAATTCTTGCTTTTTAGATGATCATCAATAATTCAACCATCCTTAGCCTAAAGGTGATAACCTAGAATTTACCATAAGTCTTCAGATAAGATAGGTGATTGGTTTTACGATGAATCACCCACCTTGTTTGATGCACTTGATTGCTCACTTTTGTTTACATATGTGTTGTTGTGTAAATGGATTTGGTAAAGAATCCCCTTTAGAAAGAATTAATAGATATAGAGGTTCTATTAATTCTTGGCCCACTTAAATACCATACTAATGTTTAATATTGTAATATATTTTTTTTGAATTAATAAAAATAGAAAATGATTAATGACTTTCATTGTTTGGATTAAATTGAATTTTAAAATTAAAAATATTGATGCTTCAAGGTTCTATTTAAATCTTCCTTTATTTATATTTTATAGATTAAATAACAAAATGAATGAATTTATTTCAGAATTAGATATTTTGTAAAAGGGAAGAATCATTTTAAATTCAAATATCTCCCCTCTTTCTGCCTTGGGTAAGCATGAATTTACTTTTGGTAAAAGACATTTATGTCCAAGTTGAACTTTAAGCTTTAGGTAGATGGGTTTCCCTTTTGTTAAAAAGGCTGAAAAAAGGGTAAGGAACGATTCTTTTCAGTGGTGAAGCACAAATATGTTGCAATTTATTTTGAAGGAGGAGGGCTAACAAAGGAGAAAATTTTTAAATGAAGAGTAACAGATTGGACTTCCTTATTTTTTTGCCTTTTTAAATTGTTAGCTAAATGATTATGTTGCCCCTTTGTTTTTATAAGAATCAAATGAGAATGGTTTTTATTGTAAAATATTGTTGTAGTATTTCGTTGTTTATGCCTCTTTGTTTTTAGTTTAGAGCCTATCGTTTCCCAAGCATAATTAATTTTCTCCATATTCGTAGTCAAATCAAAGATGGGCAATGTGCTACAGATGGAAGAGGTATTTAGCTTGGATTAAACTATAGAAATTTGTTAACCCTATTTTTTCTACTTGAACACTTTGTAATAGAATTTTATCCTGCTAATCTTAGATTTTAATTTTAACATCCTCCATGACATCATTAAGGTGGATTTTAAATCCTCAAGTTTCGTTTGCTCTCTACACCCTTAGATTTTTCTTTTATTTACCCTATTTATAGTAAAATTGAATAGATATATCATTGATTTCATGAATAAATATACAATATGAAAAGCTATGAATAGCTTGTAACAAATATACACCCAATCAACAAATAAAAATAACCTACATAATAGTTGCAAATAACAACTAATTAATATTCTATCAAATATGCACGTTGGCTTCTAGATGCTACCAACTATGCATGCACTACATTATAATTTAATAATGTAATAATAAACTATACCTATTGTCTAACATTCCCCCTTATTATATTATTTTATGTACATAGAGAGTTATGAAACAACTCAAATTTGACACGTGCAAGTGCATTAGTGAAGATGTATGCAACCTATTCATTGGTGGGAATGTAATGGAGCGAAATCTTGTGCTTTGGAACTTCATCTCGAATAAAGTGATATTAAGTGTTAATATGCTTTGTTTTTTCATGGAACATTGCATTCTTGACAAGTTTCAAAACACCTTGGTTATCCCAATTCAAGTGTATTTAAATATTCTTTGGAAGACCCATACTTGAAATAATGTGATTTAACCAAATTGATTCACACACTACTCATGATGCACGATATTCTACCTCTGTAGATGAAAGTGCAATAACTTGTTGCTTCTTACTATGCCAAGATATAGGACCAGATCCAAGATGAAATGCGTATTCTAACATTGATTTTTCTATCATCTATAGATCTAGCATAATACGAGTCCATGTATCCTTGCAAGAATAACTTATCATTATTCTTGTAGTCCAAGCCATATTCTAGTGTGCCACAGACATAGTGAAGAACCCACTTTACTACCTTCCAATGATTGATCTTAGGTTCCTACATGAACCTCGAAATATAGCTTACAAGAAAGCTGATATCCAACCTAGTATTTTTAAATATATGAGACTCCTAATAAACTGATGATAGAGAGTTCCATATACCTAAGGATATTTTTTGTATCGAGATAGTTGTAATCCTATTTCCATTGAAGTTACTTTGGGCTTACAATCTATCATTCAATATTTTTACACTAATGCCTTGGCATACTTTAGTTGTGTAACCTTGATGTGGTTCTTTTTCTACACAACTTCCAAACCAAGACAATAATAGATAAGTCCTAGATATATTATTTTAAATGAATTTTTCAAGTCACCTTTCACTATTGCAATAATCTCTTCTAAACTTCTAGTGATGATCAGATTGTCATAGAGCATAAGGATCACTATTTTAGAACCAAATTTATTGAAATAGAAATTGGCATCTAAGGGACTTCTCTTGAAATCATGCTGCAGAATGTGATTACCAGTATTTATGTACCAATATCTAGGAGCTTGTTTCAACCCATACAAGGACTTGATAAATTTGCAAACTTTGTGTTCTTGTCCTTGTCTTCATGTTTATTCATGTACACTTTTTCTTTTAAATGACCATTTAATAAGGAACTCTTTACATCCATAGGATGAAGCTTCCATCCAAACTGAGATACCATTGCATAGAGTACACAAATGGTTGTCATTTTTGTAGTTGGTGTAAATGTTTCTTCATAGTATATACCTTATTTTTTAGCATAGCCCTTTGCAACAAGGTGGGCTTTATGCTTGTTAATATTTCCATCTACCTTATAATTGATTTTTTATACCCATTTGTAGCCAATGGGTTTCTTAACAGTAGGTATATCAACTAACTCCCATGTTTTGTTCTTTATAAGAAATATTTTTTGCATCCATAGCTACCTTCCATTGAGGTACACTAAGGGCTTCTTGCATTGAAGTTGGTTCATGCTCTACAACTGTAGTCATAAAATTGTATTCGTTCTCTTCACTCTTATCTTCTTCTTCTCCATCATCTTCTACATCTTTTGCATTTGACTTCTTCTCTTTCTTGATGAGACATACTTCGAGTACGTGGCCGATCTAAAGTGAGATCAGGTGGTGCATCCAATTTTGCATCTCTTATAGTTCTAGTATACCATTTTGGAGTTTTCTTCTATGTAGAGGGAGTCCTTGACTTGGGCTTCTCAAAATCCAGGTATATAGTAATAGATGTGTCTTTGCTAGTTTTTGGTGTATCCAACTTGGGAGGTTCGTCGAATACCACATCTCGACTTATATGAATATTCTTAGGATCAATTAATCAATACCCTTTAGATTCTTCATCATAACCAAGAAATATATATTTTAGAGACTTCTCATCTAACTTATGCCTTTTATTATTTGGAATGTGCATGAAGGCTTTGCATCCAAATAGCCTGAGATAATAAATGGAGGGCTTTCTTCCACTCCATGCTTCTTGTGGTGTGACTCCTTGAAGATATTTTGTGGGTGCTAGATTTAGGAGATACGTAGTAGTAGTGACAGCTTCTACCCAATATTTTTTCCTAATATGTGTACCTATGAGTATACATCGAACCTTATCTGTGATGGAATGATTTATTTTTTAATAACTCCATTTTCTAAGGTGTATAGGTTGTAGTAAGCTATCTTTTTATACCATGTTTAGTAAGATAGTTTGAAAATTCATTGGAAGTGAATTCCCCCCTCGATTTGAGTAGAGGATCTTGATTGAACATCCTGATTCTTTCTCAACACTCTTATGAAACTGCTAAAAATACAAAAATGCATCTGTAACCTTTTAGAAAGCATACACCTAACTAATGCATCAATCGATATCAAACATTAAAGCAATAAATAAATAGACAACAATGAATTTAACAAGAAATTAGTTTTTCTTTTATAAAAATTTTGTCAAATCCAAATTACATATACGTCCCTCTTAGGGATGTTGAACATTTTGATTCCATGGAGTTGTCATTGATGTCAAGGCATGAATTTGTCATTAATGCCAAGAAGTGAACCACCGGTGATGTCAAAAGATGAAAATAAGTAATTTCAGAGGTTGATGAAAAAGGGCTTCATAATATTCTTTTTAATATTATGTGAAGCAAAACAAATGTTCTTATTAAAACCATGGTGATCAAATAAAAGGTTTTATTAAAAACCATAATGGGCAAAAATAAAAGGTTTTGATTAAAATATAAGAAGGCTTTTTATAAAGCTAAGAGATTTAAATATTAATTTATAAAATTTAAATTCTAAATAATTTAAATGATTTATAAATTAAAATATTTAAATGCAAAAACCTTAGCATCGACCTCCGTAAACTCACCTTCATCGACGTGCATGGAACAATGGCACAATGTATTTATACCTTAGCCAAAGCATTGGAAAAATCATTCGAAACATCCTCCTCAATATTCGGTGCAATATTCATGCAAATTCTATTTGGAGAAGCACCTTCGAAGTGCTACGTGGATTAAGGAGATGTGATGGAGAAAGGATCCAAAAGGCTCTAAAGGGTAGTGAAGGCATAAGGCATATATTATGCCTTAGTGAGCAAGGTGAGCATTTGGCTCACACGACGTGGAAGCCACGGCCAAGACACTACAAAAACAATGGTGCAAGTTTGAATCCTGCAATTCACGGAGAGGGCAAAAAAGGGTTTTTATAATTTTATTTTTAATTATTGCTTTTGCCAAAGTTGTGTGGAGGGATAAGGTGTAAATAAATTTTTTTATTTACCTAAGTGGTAAATAGTGAATGTTGCTAGGGTAACATTGTTTGTACCTTAGGAAAGAGAAATTGATTTATTACATTTAGTAATAAAATGAATTATTTAATTTAAATGCAATATTGAGAAAAGGAGTTATAAGTAGAAGTTGTGTTATATTTTAAAGGGGATTTTCGATGAAATTTATGATGTTGAAATTTATTTTTGAGATGGAGCAATAAGGTGTATCTAGGATTTAATTTATCTTTGTGATTAAGGTAAATTGTGAAAAGTGTTAGGGTGATAACCCTTATCATCTAATCCTTGTACTTGTCAAATAAAGTGGTGATATTTGAGACAGGTGTTGAATATCATTCTCCATAAAAGAAAAAGATATGGGCATATTCTTCCTTGGTTGAGTTGATTGATTGGTTTTTTGAAAAACAACTTTGGAATGAAAAGGACTTGATTAGGTTTCCTTAGGAAAGAGAAATTGATTTATTGCATTTAGTAATAAAATGAATTATTTAATTTAAATGAAATATTGAGAAAAGGAGTTATAAGTAAAAGTTGTGTTATATTTTAAAGGGGATTTTTGATGAAATTTATGATGTTGAAATTTACTGTTGAGATGGAGCAATAAGGTGTATTTGGGATTTAATTTATCTTTGTGATTAAGGTAAATTATGAAAAGTGTTAGGGTGATAACTCTTATCATATAACCCTTGTACTTGTCAAATAAAGTGGTGATATTTGAGATAGGTGTTGAAGATCATTCTCCATAAAAGAAAAAGGTATGGGCATATTCTTCCTTGGTTGAGTTGATTGATTGGTTTTTTGAAAAACAACTTTGGAATGGTTTTTTGAAAAACAACTTTGGAATGAAAAGGACTTTATTAGGTTTCCTTATTGAGTTGTTGAGCTATATGTGAAGATTGTTTTATAAACATTGTTGGGTGTATTTTGAATTAATGCTTCAAGGTTTTCTGGAATGAAAAGTTGTTGATAAAACCTTGTTTGATAAGCATTGTTTTTGAAGCCATTGGTTGAGTGAATAACTTGAACTAGGGTTTGAAAAGAACATGAGTATCATTGTTATGTGAGATTGGTTTATAAGCATTATTGTTGAAGCCATTGGTTGAGTGAAGAACTTGAACTAGGGTTTGGAAAGAACATGAGTACAATTGTTATGTGAGATTTTTTGATAAGCATTGTTGGAAATATTTTGAGTGAGTGTTCATACGCTTGGACTAGGGTTTGTGAGCAAGGATTATTTCATTGAGTGATTGGTTGAATAGAGTTGGTTGAGCCTAGTCAAGTCGATGTGTGATGTGATAGCTCAAGTTCTATGAAACACATTATTCTATATTCTAAATTGATTTGAAAAAGAGGTTGAGTATTGATGAGTGTGAAACATATTGAGTCTCTAACAATTCTCTATATGTTTCTATGATAAAAGAGAGATTGGAAGTGATTGAGAGTTTGTGAATGTGAAGCATATTGAGTCTCTAACAATTCTTTTTATGTTAAAGAGTGATTGAAAGTGATTGAGCATTGAGGTGAATGTGAAGAATATTGAGTATCTAACAATTCTCTATATGTTTCTAGAAGAGTGATTGAAAGTAATTGAGCATTGCAATTAGTGTGAATAATATTGAGTCTCTAACAATTCTCTTTATGTTTCTATGAGTTTGGATAAGTTCTAGTGAGGACTTGCAGAGTAGATTTGGACAAGTTCTAGAGAGGACTTGTGGATAGATTAGTGTGAGATTTTATGGAAGCTTACAAGGTAGATTTGAGATAAGTCTTTGAGAATACTTGAGAGTAGAGTTTATTGATTGATTTTTTCAAACCTTGAGTTAAGGTTTGGGGCAGATCCAACAGAGTTGATTTGATATTGATTCAAGCTTTGTTTTAAGGCTTGAGGAAAGATATTGAGGATAAATTTATGCTAGACCGAAGGACTATGTTTAGTGTAGATTAGAGGATAAATATTGAGGATAGATTTGTGCTAGATCGAAGGACTATGTTTAGTGCATATCATAGGATAGATATTGAGGATGAATTTGTGCATATCACAGGATAGAGATTGAGGATATATTTGTGCTAGATTGAAAGACTATGTTTAGTGCAGATTTGAGATAGATCTTTGAAGGTGATAGAGTATAGAGGATGATAGTCTACAGTGGATAGAGATCCATTAGCCAGGGCAGTGAGGATAGGTGTCTTCAGTGGATAGAGATCCATTAGCCAGAGTAGTAAGGGTAATAATTCTTCTAGAATATCACCAGTCAGAGCTAAGGATAAAGGAGTTCTCATGTGGATAGATATCCACAAACTTGATTAGGGGATTGGTGTCTCCTTTGGATAGATATCCATAAATATTGTAATAGGGAAAGGATTCCCAAGAAATTAATTGAGAAAATTTTAGTGAAATATTTTCTCCGTGGAGTAGCCCATATTGGGTGAACCATGTTAAATTGGTGTCTCTATTGTGTATGGTGATTTTTGCATTGATTTGATTACTGTTGTTGATATTGCTATCTTTACATTGCATAATATTGATTGGAAAGAAAAGTAAAAAGTGGTCTTATATTGTTCACCTTCTCTCTCAGTATAAGCTTGTGTTCTTCAAGGGATACTCAATTTTTGATACAATTGATACAATTTTGAAGACCATCTAAACGAGGGGATGATGTAATTCATAGGATTTTCACAAAGACATGAACTTATCAAGATCAATGGTGACCTTCTTCTCTCATGAAAGAGGTATTTGTTGCCTTGAATTCCTTGAAATGAATATATCTTGTAAACCCTGCATTCAAGAAACAACAAGAAAGGATTAAAAGCAAATATGGCCTCTCTTGATGAGGCTTTTGATGGAAACTTGCATAAAGGATGATAAATAAAATAAGAAACATGTGAATCTATGAATATTAGCATAAAATCATAAAATTACTATGAATCATAGAAAGAAAGCACTTAATCTATGTAATAAGCAACCTAATTAACCATTATAAACTTGAATTGCATGAAACTAGTCTAAATTGATAATTATAGGGGAATGTAAGCAAATCTACCTCTAAACCCTAGAATTATCTGGAAAATGTCTACTAAAATGTAAATCTATACTAGATTGAACTAATTGCACAATTGAAAATGTAAATCTATAGCTATCATGGAGAAAATCAAAGGTAAAACCCTAGCTACGATTTTGAGGCATGATGAGCACTATTAGTTATGGCTCGTAGTCATGATTGAGCTGAAAATAACTTTTCTCTTGTAATAAGGGCTTGGATCTCTTATTCTCTTTGAGGAAATGATGATCAAGGGTTACCTCTGTGTCCTCTAATGGATTGGCAGTTGAATTTGATGAGATCCACATTTTATTGGTTTAATTGTGTGATTGTGCTTCCTAATCCTTGGGAAGCTCCATTGATGAATTCATGCTTGTCACTCTACAATTGGGTAGCATTTCGACTCTCCTCAAGGGGTTATCAATTTGATTTCCATTTTGGTAGGGCTTTGCTATGTTCAAATGCAAACTTTCTCTAGCTTTATCCCTAATTTAGAGGGGGGTCTTATAGGACTCCTAATATCTAATATTAGATTGCTTGGGAATCCAAGATTAAGATCCAGGAGGTTGAATCAGTTGGGAGGAAAACTCTCAAAGCTTCCCCACTCAAAAATATTTGAATTCTTGTTGCCCAGTTCATTGTAACCAAAATTTGACTTGGCCCAGGATTCAAAATAGTTTTGATGCTATTCATAGCTCTGAGGCATGACTAGCTCTTTTAGTCATGGGTGTCAGTCGTGGCTAAGGTTGAGTTAGCCAACTCTACCCAAATTGAGTGGTTAAAACCACTACTTCATTTTGGAGCTATCCAAGATTATTCATATGGTCTATTAGAATATCCTATATGAGTATTCACCTTGACATGACATGTTTAGGTGTCTACAACATCTGATTTTAGTTGTAGAAATAAAACCCACATATTTTAGGAGTAATCATCAATAAACAATTGAAAGTACTTATTTCCACCACAACTGTTTGGCATTGGTCTACATAGATTAGTGTGTATCAACTCCAATGGTCTTTTGGATCTTGAAGAGCTCAATTCAAATGGTACTCAGTGTTGCTTCCCTATTAAGAAATTTGAGTATATAGGAAAAGTATGGGAAAGGTTGGGAAGATCTTATACCATCTCATGCTTACTTAATTCAAGTAGATAGCCTGAACTTAGATGCCCATACCATTTGTGCCATAAGGAAGTAGCTTCTTTTGATATGGAATCCAGGGCAACATGAGGAGTATAAATAGCATCTAATACGAACAAACCATGTTTATTGGAATCCATTGTAATATGTTTACCCTTATTGGTAATGAAGTAACACTTTTTTCCATTAACAACTTTGAAATCAACCACCATATGTTTATCCAAAATTTGAGGCACGAACAACAAGTTGTTGGTAAATCCTAGTACATATAGGACCTTCTCAATTTGGCATTTTCCATTGGGAAGAGTTAATGAAACATTACCTTCTCCTTGGACTTGATAGGTCTTATAATCGGCAATTATGATCGCTTTGTCTTATTTTATCTCAAATGTGTCAAACCATATTTTATCACCAGTCATGTGTTTGCTAGCACTAGAATCAATATACCAAAAATTATCTTTGTATTTGGGATTTGTCTGAGTCATGAGCACCTTGTGTGCCCTCTTAGAATTTGAATCAAATTCTTCAATAGCAAAATTTCTATTTTTTGTCTATTTCTTCTTTGTGGTTTATTTTGGCCCTTTTTCTATTGTGGTTTCTTTTTCTTATCACTTTTGTTGAGCCAAAACTTATTGGTGTCATGATTGTCCATATCACAAATATGGTAGTACCTCTTCTATTTTTGAGGTGTCTTTTGTGAGGATGTGGTGTTTGAACCCTTTGAGGAATATCCCTTAGAAAGTAGCCTTTTTTCTTAGCTCCAGATTTCTTAGAAAAAATGCATTTTTGGACACTTCTTCTCTTTGGTTGTTATCTACTTCGTGTTTCTGAAGCTAATTTACTAACTCTTAAAAAGAGAATTATCTATTAGAAACTTGAAGGGAAGTGACCA
This sequence comes from Wollemia nobilis, assembly GCA_028583015.1. Taxonomy (NCBI): domain Eukaryota; kingdom Viridiplantae; phylum Streptophyta; class Pinopsida; order Araucariales; family Araucariaceae; genus Wollemia; species Wollemia nobilis. Next base: position 9,828,716 of record JAQPPZ010003067.1, read on the forward strand.
AAATTCTAAAATAATCTGGTAAAGTTCTTAAAATTATTGAGATTAAGAGCTTATATTCCAATTTATCATCTATCGCTTGCATCTTGGCTCTTCATTCCCCAACTCTGCAAAGAAAAACTTCTACACTTTCTCCATTTTTTAAGCTAAGAGTGTGAAGCTGGGATTGAAGGTTAAGGATCATGGCTTGATTCCTTCTCTCATATATTGTGGATAATGTATCCCATGCATATTTTACATGCTCCTTCTCATAAATGTGCGGTTGAACTTCATCAGCAGTGGTAAGAATGATGATCATTAGTGCTCTCACATCAACATCATCATATGCTTCTTGTTTATCATCTACTATAGTTGGGCGTTTGACTTTTCCAGTCACAACATCCCACATATTTTCAACCTACAATATTGCTCTCATCTTTTTCTTCCATGGAACAAAATTCAAACCTTTGAGAAGCTATTAATCTGACAAGTATGCTTTTTAATGGCCATTGTGAAGGTTCCTTATAACATCAAATGGTCCCCCTTTCTTTATATTGCTAAAGCAATATTGAAAGGGATTCACTCTATCTTTGACACCTACTTAAAAAATCTTCCACATACATAGGGTGCCAAGTCCCTTAAATAATTGGAAGAATTTTTAATTTGAGGATTTATGCCAAGCAATATTAATAACTAGGGCAATAATGGAGTGAATATTAAAAATTGGCTTTCCTTATTTCTCCCTAATGTTTTATAGGGAACAATAGCATAGACATTGTTTTTGCAGCTATATTAGGTATTAGATATAGTAGCACAAAGCACACGAACATCACCTATAAGTGTGGGCCAAAGGTACAATAAATAACGAACCCTACTTTGTGCAATTAATTGCACAAAAATAGGTATAAATTTAGGGTCTTTTGGTGCCACAATATGTATATTTGTCAATGCATAAAACATAAAATTAAATGCATTAATACATTCATTTTTTCCCACAAATTTTTTATTTTTGAAGGTGTCATATTCCACCAAAAATGCACCTTTTTACAATCCCAAATTTTCAAAATATTTTTGCAATAGAGTTTGATTTGCAAAAAATGATATCCAATGCTTTTGCTTTGCCCTTTTTTTGAATTTGATTTACAACAAAATTTTGTGTTTCCCCCCTTTGGTGTTTTGGTTTTGCAAAAAAATAACAAGGTTTTGTGCAAAGTTTGTAGTCTTGTTTTTTACTTTTGTTTCGCTTTAATGTTTGCAAAAAACTCATATCAATTTGGTTTGATGTGTATGATTTTTGTTTTGTAAATAAACAAAATTTATCCCCTTTGTTTTTATTTTTATGCAACCCTTTTGGTTTGATTTTGTAACCTTTTCAAAAAATTACATTTAAGTTTAATTAAATAATTAATTAAATCAATTAACTAATTAACCAATTAATCATGCTTGAGGTCCGAGGTGTAGACAAATTGGTTCAACCAAACCCTGTAAGGGGGGCGAACATATAAGGTTCAAATATTGGGCCTCTCCAGACTGAATGCTTGTCTGTTTCCTATTGCTTTCAATGGTGTAAAAGGTTTAAAATGATTGTGGCATGGTGTTTATAGGGGTGGATTGCGCAAAGAACTGTGTGGCGGCTTTTGAGGCAAACAACGTAGAATACTCTAGCGACCATAAAAGCCATACAACCTACCTAGATTCGTAGTGGCTACCGATTCCACCATGTAAATTCAATAATAATAATAATACTAATAACCAATTAATTAAAAAATTAACTAATTAATTAGTTAATAAAAAATAATTATTTAATTATTTTAAAAAATATAAAACAAGAAATGCATTTTTTTTTTTAAATTGAGTTTTTTCATTTTACCCATGAGGCTCTAATTACTCCAACTTTGACAAGCAAATATAGGGCATGATTTCCAATGCAAATCAACAAAGGTCAATGGATGGTTAAATCCATCGGACGTAGTGAGGAATTATGATCAACGATGTTCAACTAGAGCATATCTTATTTTGCACAATGCATCGAGTGGATGTATGTGCATTGGCACATATAAGGCACTAATAGTGCATTCCCACTATGAAATGAGATTATTCCCAACGTACAAAAAAAAAAACTTTTTTTTATGCTTCTGTCCAAACAAACCAAAAAATGCCATGTGTCATAGGAAGATTTGACAATGCTCTATTGCATGCAATTGGTGGAATAAAACTTTAGCCAAAGTTAAATTTTCTTTCTCAATTTTTTTTTGAGCATCTACTTCTTTGGTTTTGTGCAAGGTACTGATTTTTCCTCTGCACAACGCGGATTGCTTTCACCTGGGCTCTACAAAGACACATCACAAAGCTATGATCTGTTGAGCAAGGTGCAGCAAAAGCATTGCAAAAGTATTGTCATTGTTGTCAACATAGACAGATTGATGCAGTTGATGCAGTTCAGAGGTCAGTCAGATCAAGTACAATGATTTTCAAGGAAAACAGAAGTGACCCAGATTCAGAATTTTGCAGAAAAAGACAAGTAAGAAAACTGTCGCGATATCGCGACATGTTTTCTGTCGCGATTTCGTGACAAAACAGAGGAGAGAGAAAATGCAGCCGAAAATGTCACGATTTCGCGACATATCGGAGGAGAGAGAAAGTTCATGAAAAATTGTCGTGATTTCGCGACAAAACGGAGGAGAGAGAAAATGCAGCCGAAAATGTCACGATTTCGTGACATATCGAAGGAGAGAGAAAGTTCATGAAAAATTGTCGCGATTTCGCGACATATCGAAGGAGAGAGAAAGTTCATGAAAAATTGTCACGATTTCGCGACATATCGGAGGAGAGAGAAAGTTCATGAAAAATTGTCGTGATTTCGCGACATATCGAAGGAGAGAGAAAGTTCATGAAAAATTGTCGCGATTTCGCGACATGTTGGAGGGAAAGAAGCTAAGTCGAGAAACTGTCGCGATTTCGTGACATGCTGGAAGGAAAGAAGCAAAGTTGAAAAACTGTCGCGATTTCGCGACAAGTTTGGAGTAAAGGTGCCAAGGACGAAAAGTGTCACGATTTCGCGACAAGTTTGAAGAAGCAGCGCCTAGGATGAAAACTGTCGTGATTTCGTGACATGTTGGAGGCAAAGCAGCAAAGTCGAGGAACTGTAGCGATTTCGCTACATGTTGTAGTTTCGCTAGCTGATGCAGAAAAGAAGAGCTAAGTCAAAAAGCTATAGCGATTTCGCTACATGTCAGACTTTCACGAGCCGAAGCAGAGTTCAGATGCCGAAGAGCAAAGGTGTAGCGATTTCGCTACAAGTTCGAAATGCTAGGGGCATAGGTGTAGCGATTTCGCTGCAAGTTCAAAACACAGAACACAATGGGGTAGCGATTTCGCTACAAGTCTAAGCTTAGCAAGTCGAAGCAAGAGGAAGCACCAAGGCAACAAAGTTGTAGCGATTTCGCTACATGCTAGATTTTTGGAGGCCCCAGCAAAGAAAAAATGCTAAGTCAAAAAGGTGTAGCGATTTCGCTACAAGTCAGGTTTTCGCAGCTGCATGAAGTGAGAGTTGTACGGAAGCAGAGAATGTCATGATTTCGTGACATGTTAGGATTTCGCTACCACATGAAGCAAGAATTGTACGGAGGCCGGAAGCGTCACGATTTCATGACAAAGTTGAGGATGACGTCAACAAAATTGAAAGTGTCACGATTTCACGACAGGGTGAAAGAAAAGCCGGAAGTCGAAAGCGTCGCGATTTCACGACAAAAATGAGGATGACGTCAGCAAAAGCTGAAAGTGTCACGATTTCATGACAAGTTGCAAGAGAAGCCTCAGGAAGCCGAAAGTGTCACGATTTCATGACAACATTGAGGATGACGTCAGCAAAAGCTGAATGTGTCATGATTTCGTGACATGTATCATTTTCGTGGGTGCAAGCGAAGGATAGTGCAGAGGCAGCGAATGTGTCACGATTTCGTGACATGTCTCGTTTTCGCGGGTGAATGCCGAGTAAAGTAGAAGGAGGCAAAAAACGTCGCGATATCGCGACATGTCGGGTTTTCACGGTCAACAGTCCAGAATAAGTCAACCAAGTAGAGATGTCGCGATATCGCGACAGGTAACAGTTTGGCGGGAAAAAGGCCAAAGAAGCATGCAAAGTGACAGGTGTCAAAACTGCGCTTTTAAGAAAAGAACGGCTGTTGCAGGGCCGTGATGCAGCATGGCTGGCAAAGGTGGCAGTTACAAAGGGAAGCTACGGAACAAAGCATTGAATGCAGAACAGCTATTGCAGAAGTGGTTATATCGAGAATCGATTTCAGAGAGATTCATTAACAGGTTGCGTGTGTCAGACATGGCAGTAGCAAGCCGAAAAGAAAGATCGACGTAGAATAGAAAAGAGTGCCATAAGAGAGTGAAAAAGTGTTAAGAGGGCAGTTACGTAGAGTCTAGAAGATAAGAATCAGAGAGCATCGAAACACGCAAAAAGGCTGTCAGTCTGCATAGAAAAAGGTGTCAGGATACGCAGAAAAATGTTGTCAGAATGTGCAGAGAAGAATGTCAGAATAAGTCAGAAAGAAAGCGGCTAAAAGGCAGAACGCGTCAGAGAGGGTTTGACAGATTGATCATAGCCAAGAATGCATAAAAAATTGGAGGGAAAATTTGAGCCGTTTAAAAATTGAGCCGTTCGAGAAAATCGAATATAAAGACTCGAACAAGCACAGTAAGAGAGGTTACTGCAACCGTGTTTTACATTGAAAAACCAAAAAGGCGTGGTTGAGTTAGTGTGCTGCATGAAGTACAGAAAAAGAACAAAACCTGAATGTAATTTTTATTTGAAAAATCAGAAGAGAGGTTTTAGACTGTGAAAGAGGATATTGAGATTCTAACAATTCTCTTTATGCTTCTGAGAGATTAATTTGTATGAGCTATAGACCAGTGAGGGTCTTGCAAAAGAGAAGGCATTTTTATGTCAATATTTTTTTAAAAATTGAAATCCAAGTTGGTGCTTGGTAAAAGGAGTTGGTGCTCCTATCTATTGCAGCAAAAAAATTAGGGGTTGGTGCTCCTTCCAGTGGGTGCTGGTAAACTATTTGTAAAGATTGAATCCTTGCAAAGACTGGATTTGGATTGTAGTCCAAACAGTCATTATTTGAGGAGTAGCCACATCGGTGAACCTCGTTAAATCTTGTGTTGTGTGATGCTCTTGTGTTATACTTGCTTTATCTATTTTTAAGCTTGCATTTTTAAGTTTTAAGAGTTGCAGATTCAAGTTTTTAAATAGTTACACTGATTCACCCCCCCTCTCAGTGTCATTGTGAGAATATCAATTGGTATCAGAGCAAGGTTCCTGTACAAGCTTAATCAGCTAAGGTGATCTTGGAAGATACACAATGGCCGGTGGTGAAGGATTCTCTTCTAACAAAGCTCCTCTGTTCGATGGAACAAATTATTCTTTCTGGAGACTTAGGATGCAGACATATCTATGTGCATTGGGTTATGACATTTGGGAATCTATTGAAAATGGATACACTATACCCTCTGTTCCTCCAACGGATGTGGCTGAGAAGAAAAAGTTTGAGAACAACTCGAAAGCCAAGAATGCTATTATGTGTGGATTAGTAGACAGTGAGTTGATACGCATCATGAACTGCAAATCTGCAAAAGACATATGGGACAAACTGCAAAGCATTCATGAAGGAGATAGCAAGATCAAGGAAGCTAAGCTGCAAACACATCGTGCCCAGTTCGAAGCATTAAAGATGACTGATGATGAGAACATAGAAGCCTATATGCTGAGAGTAAATGGAATCATTAATGCAATAAGAGGACTCGACGAGGAGATGGAAGATGCAGTTGTTGTGAAGAAGGTACTAAGAACTCTCAATAAAAGATTTGATGCAAAGGTTTCTGCCATAGAAGAAGCAAAAGATTTAAATTTTTTCAGTATGGATGAAATGCATGGTTCTCTAACAACATATGAAATGAGAATTGGACAAACTAAGCCCTCAGACAGAGAAGCAACTTTTCAAGCACAGAAAAATATAAAATCTAAACAAGAATCTGAGGAAGAAGAATCTACAGATGAAACTGAAGCAAACTTTGTTAGGAAATTAGTAAAGGGAAAAGGAAAGTACAGAGGCAAGCTACCGTTCAAGTGCTTTAACTATGGAGGCATCGGGCACTTTGCAGCAAAATGCCCAATGAATGAGAAAAACAAAAATGATGAAGGGACACACCAAGAAAGAAATGTCTGGAAGAAGAAACCACATTTTAGAAAAAGGAACTTCAAGAAGAAAAGTTTCATTTCCAAGAACATTGACTCTTCAGAAGACAGTTCCAGTGAGGACTCAGAAGAAGAAACTGGTGAAGCCTTGTTCATGGCTTTTGAAGAACAAAGAACTGAGGAAACCCAGGAGTGTGAAGAAAAATTAGAGGATGAGGCTGAGGTAGATCTGGAAGGTGAGTTGGTTGCTGCACTTGAAGAGTTAAGTGCAGAAAGGAAAAGAAATAAAAAGATTTCAAGAAAATTTGAGGATGCTAGCAATTTAATAATCAGTTTGAAAGTACAAACTGAAGAATATAAGAAAAAGTCTGAAGATTTTGAAGCTCAGTTAACCATGAAAATAAATGAGTGCAATAAGCTAGAAGAAGACATAGTTGGATTAAGGCTGCAGCTAGAAGAGATGAATCAGAAATTGAGTTGTCATCATAAATTTGAAGACAGTTTCGCAAAGCTGAATAAAATGTTAAATAATCAAAGGCCTACGGGTATCAAATTTGGTTTAGGCTTTGATGAAGGAGAATCCTCAAAGGACTCAAAGGCTGTAACTGTAGAACCAATAAAGAATAAAGACAAGATCAGGGTTGATCAAGATAAACCGTATCATGCAAAAGAAAACAATAAGTCCAAGCTCGAAAGGAGTTCTGCAAATGATGGATTCACCAAAGTCACATATCAAAGAAGAAGAAGACCCATGGCTCCTACTTCCACATGGCAACAACCATTTCCCTGGTACACTCGTTCCTTTTTTGGTTATTGTTTTAAATGCAATGCATATGGTCATAAAATCTCAAGTTGTAGATATAATGTAGAACAAAGAAATTTTACTAGTAGAAATATTTTTTCACCTTTGATAGATTATGCTGTAGAATGTTATAACTGTCATAACTTCGGACATATTGCAAGAAATTGTCGTAGCTCTTTTGCAAGAAATAAATATCAAGGAAGAAAGTATCAATCAACTGGATTAAAACAAAACAGAAAATTTCCCAAAAAACTGTCACAAGCCAATGAAAGGGAGAAGGTAAAACAAGTGACCAGATCTCGTTGTCAAATCTCAAGTGGAAGGAAAAGGAGCAACCTAAGAAAGACAAGGAATCCCTAATCGTTCAAACAGCTCTCAAAGCCCGGAATAAATCTGCACCTTGGATTCTCGGACAGTGGATGCTCCAGTCATATGACAGGAGACAAACAGAAGTTTGATAAGCTACAGACATACGAAGGTGGTTCTGTAAAATTCAGAAACAATGATGGAGCAAAGATAGTGGGTAAAGGATCAGTTAAGTTAAGTGACGAAAAAATCAACTCTAAGGAAGTTCTTTTTGTGGTAGGTCTGAAGCATAACTTACTGAGTGTAAGTCAAATTTGTGACAGAGGTCATGAAGTAATTTTCAAGAAAGAGGGTCGTGAAGTAAGAAAGACAAAAAATGGAAAGTTAATAGCCACTGGACTGAGAACTTCTGGAAATTTGTATACTCTCTCGGAGACTTCAGAAGGAGCTTGCTTGGTTGGACAGGAAGAAGAAAATTGGCTGTGGCACAAGAGACTCGGTCACATAAGCTTTGATAATCTGGTAAAGATCAGCTCAAAAGGAGCAGTAAGAGACATACCCACTATTGGTAAACCTTCAAACAACATTTGTGAGTCATGCCAAAAGGGGAAGCAAACCAGATCCACTTTCAAAGCAAAAGAGTATTTTACAAGCAAGCCGTTAGAACTAATTCACACAGATTTATGTGGACCCATGAGAACGGAAAGCATAAATGGCTACAAATATTTTATGCTGTGTATAGATGACTTTTCCAGAATGACATGGGTACTCTTTCTGAAACTTAAATCAGAAGCCTTTGAGATGTTTAAAACTTTTAAAAATCTTGTTGAGAATCAATCTGGAAAAAGAATAAAATGTTTGAGATCAGATAGAGGTGGAGAGTTTATTTCAGATGAGTTTGCAGAATATTGTGAAAAACATGGGATTAGAAGACAGTTTTCGGCAGCTAGAACACCACAGCAGAATGGAGTAGTTGAAAGAAAGAACAGAACTATGCAAGAAATGGCAAGGACCATGTTAACAGAGAGCAAAATTGCTGACAAGTTCTGGAAAGAGGCAGTTCATACTGCAGTCTACATTCAGAATAGATGTATGTTGAGGCCGCATGAAAGCAAAACACCTTATGAACTGTGGTTTGGCAAAAAGGCTACAGCAAAATACTTCAAAGTGTTCGGCAGCAAGTGTTACATTAAAAGAACTGAAAGCAATCTTGGCAAGTTTGAAGATAGAGCTGATGAAGGTATTTTTCTTGGTTACTCAACAAAAAGCAAAGCCTACACATGCTACAACAAAAGACTCAAGAAAATTGTGGAGAGTGCGGATGTTAAGGTTGATGAAGGAAGGAAACAAGAAATCAGCCATAATGAAAACTACCCAACTTATGAAGAATTTATTGAAGAAGATGAAGATCAAGAAAAGGAAGAGAGACAGAAATCAGATTCAGATGATTTGGAAAGAGAAGAAAATAGGAAATCCAGAATAGGCAGCTGGCAGAAAAATCATCCCAAAGAGCAGATTATTGGGGACCCTACAGTTGGCATTCAGACAAGAAGAAGAGTAGTAAATAACTATTCTCTGTTATCCAGCATTGAGCCCAAAAATATTATTGAAGCAAGCACAGATGAAAGCTGGATGGAGGCAGTAAATGAAGAACTAGATCAAATTGAGAAAAACAAAACCTGGGAATTAGTACCAAGGCCTGAAAATAAAAACATAATTGGTACTAAATGGATATTTCGAAACAAATTGAATGAAGACGGACAGGTTGTAAGGAATAAAGCAAGATTGGTCTGCAAAGGATATGCTCAAGTTGAGGGGATTGATTTTGAAGAGACTTTTGCACCAGTGGCCAGACTTGAAGCAATAAGACTATTTTTGGCTTTAGCAGTTCATAGGAATTTCAAAGTTTATCAGATGGATGTAAAATCAGCATTTCTGAATGGAAATCTTGAAGAAGAAGTATATATTGAACAGCCTGATGGTTTTCAACTTTGTGAGAATCCTAACTTTGTTTGCAAGCTGAAGAAAGCATTGTATGGCTTGAAACAAGCACCTAGAGCTTGGTATGCAAGATTGGACAGCTATCTCACTAAGCAAGGATTCAAGAAAGGTATGGTGGATAGCAATTTATATATCAAAACTGAAAATGGCAATTTCATTGTACTTGTTGTTTATGTAGATGATATAATATTTGGAAGCAGCAATGATGAATCATGCAAAGACATAGCAAACAAAATGCAGAAAGAATTTGAAATGTCTATGATTGGTGAACTTTCATATTTCCTTGGATTGCAAGTTAATCAAACTGAAAAAGGGATTTTTATTTCTCAAATTAAATATGTGAAAGAAATGCTGAAAAAGTTCACTATGGAGGATAGTAAGCTCGTCAGCACCCCCATGACAACAGGCGCAAGTTGAGCAAGGATGATAAATCTCCGGATGTTGATCAAACAATGTACGAGATCAATGATTGGGAGCCTGCTGTATTTGACAGCCACCGGACCGGATATCTTACAAGTCTGTTTGCATGGTTGCAAGATTTCAGGCTAGTCCAAAAGAGACTCATGTGACAGTTGTGAAAAGGATTTTTAGGTACCTCAAGGGTACTATGGAGTATGGGCTATGGTATCCAAAAGGAAAAGACTTCACTCTTTTTGCATATTCTGATGCAGATTGGGCAAGATGTATTGATGACAAAAAAGTACAAGTGGAGGAGCATTTTATCTTGGAGATAAATTGGTAGCATGGCACAGCAAGAAACAAGAATCAGTTTCTCTATCCACTGCAGAGGCAGAATACATTGCAGCAACAACATGCTGTACACAAATATTATGGATGAGACAAACATTGAAAGATCTTGGTATTCACTTCAATGAGCCCATTTCAGTCAAATGTGATAACACTAGTGCAATCAACATTTCAAAGAATCCGGTAATGCATTCCCGCACCAAACATATTGCAATCCGATATCACTTCTTGAAGGATAAGGTTGCAGAAGGAGAGGTCAAATTGGAGTTTGTTCCAACTACAGAGCAAGTAGCAGACATATTCACCAAACCTTTGCCAAAGGAAGTTTTTGAATACCTTCGGAAGAAGTTGGGAGTAGTCACACTACCCAAGCACTGACTAGCTATGGGGAACACATTCTCAGGGGGAGCATTAAAATTATTTATGCCTGAGAATGTTGTGCATAGACTCAGGGGGAGTCTGCAGCAGCCCTTTGGTATTATTGGCAAAGGGGGAGAAGAAATTGAGCAAGGTTGCCATGTGTTGCCAACAATTCCAAAGGGGGAGATTGTTGAGCAAGGTGCAGCAAAAGCATTGCAAAAGTATTGTCATTGTTGTCAACACAGACAGATTGATGCAGTTGATGCAGTTCAGAGGTCAGTCAGATCAAGTACAGTGATTTTCAAGGAAAACAGAAGTGACCCAGATTCAAAATTTTGCAGAAAAAGACAAGTAAGAAAACTGTCGCGATATCGCGACATGTTTTCTGTCGATTTCACGACAAAAGAGGAGAGAGAAAATGCATGCAAAAATGTCGCGATTTCGCGACATAACGGAGGAGAGAGAAAGTTCATGAAAAATTGTCACGATTTCACGACAAAACGGAGGAGAGAGAAAATGCAGCCGAAAATGTCGCGATTTCGTGACATATCGGAGGAGAGAGAAAGTTCATGAAAAATTGTCGCGATTTCGCGACAAAGAGAAAAATCATAAAATGTCACGACATATCGGAGGAGAGAGAAAGTTCATGAAAAATTGTCGCGATTTCGACATATCGAAGGAGAGAGAAAGTTCATGAAAAATTGTCGTGATTTCACGACATGTTGGAGGGAAAGAAGCTAAGTCGAGAAACTGTCACGATTTCACGACATGCTGGAAGGAAAGAAGCAAAGTTGAAAAACTGTCACGATTTCACGACAAGTTTGGAGTAAAGGTGCCAAGGACGAAAAGTGTCACGATTTCACGACAAGTTTGAAGAAGCAGCGCCTAGGATGAAAACTGTCGCGATTTCGTGACATGTTGGAGGCAAAGCAGCAAAGTCGAGGAACTGTAGCGATTTCGCTACATGTTGCTTTCGCTGGCTAAAGTAGAAAAGAAGAGCTAAGTCAAAAGTGTAGCGATTTCGCTACATGTCCTTGACTTGAGGGATTCGATGCTGAAGAGCAAAGGTGTAGCGACTTTGCTACAAGTTCGAAATGCAAGGGGCATAGGTGTAGCGATTTCGCTACAAGTTCAAAACACAGAACACAATGGGGTAGCGATTTCGCTACAAGTCTAAGCTTAGCAAGTCGAAGCAAGAGGAAGCACCAAGGCAACAAAGTTGTAGCGATTTCGCTACATGCTAGATTTTCGGAGGCCCCAGCAAAGAAAAAAATGCTAAGTCAAAAAGGTGTAGCGATTTCGCTACAAGTCAGGTTTTCGCAGCTGCATGAAGTGAGAGTTGTACGGAAGCAGAGAATGTCACGATTTCGTGACATGTTAGGATTTCGCTACCGCATGAAGCAAGAATTGTACGGAGGTCGAAAGCGTCACGATTTCGCGACAACATTGAGGATGACGTCAGCAAAATTGAAAGTGTCACGATTTCATGACAGGGTGAAAGAAAAGCCGATTTCACGACAACATTGAGGATGACGTAAAGCTGAAAGTGTCGCGATTTCGTGACAAGTTGCAAGAGAAGCCTCAGGAAGCCGAAAGCGTCGTGATTTCATGACAACATTGAGGATGACGTCAGCAAAAGCTGAATGTGTCACGATTTCGTGACATGTATCATTTTTACGGGTGCAAGCGAAGGATAGTGCAGAGGCAGCGAATGTGTCACGATTTTGTGACATGTCTCATTTTCATGGGTGAATGCCGAGTAAAGTAGAAGGAGGCGGAAAACGTCGTGATATCGTGACATGTCAGGTTTTCATGGTCAATAGTCCAGAATAAGTCAACCAAGTAGAGATGTCACGATATCGTGACAGGTAACAATTTGGCAGGAAAAAGGCCAAAGAAGCATGCAAAGTGACAGGTGTCAAAACTACGCTTTTAAGAAAAGAACGACTGTTGCAGGGCCATGATGCAGCATGGCTGGCAAAGGTGGCAGTTACAAAGGGAAGCTACGGAACAAAGCATTGAATGCAGAACAACTATTGCAGAAGTGGTTATATCGAGAATCGATTTCAGAGAGATTCATTAACAGGTTGCGTGTGTCAGACATGGCAGTAGCAGGCCGAAAAGAAAGATCGACGCAGAATAGAAAAGAGTGCCATAAGAGAGTGAAAAAGTGTTAAGAGGGCAGTTACGTAGAGTCTAGAAGATAAGAATCAGAGAGCATCGAAACACGCAAAAAGGCTGTCAGTCTGCACAGAAAAAGGTGTCAGGATACGCAGAAAAAGGCTGTCAGAATGTGCAGAGAAGAATGTCAGAATAAGTCAGAAAGAAAGCGGCTAAAAGGCAGAACGCGTCAGAGAGGGTTTGACAGATTGATCATAGCCAAGAATGCATAAAAAATTGGAGGGAAAATTTGAGCCGTTTAAAAATTGAGCCATTCGAGAAAATCGAATATAAAGACTCGAACAAGCACAGTAAGAAAGGTTACTGCAACCGTGTTTTACATTGAAAAACCAAAAAGCGTGGTTGAGTTAGTGTGCTGCATGAAGTACAGAAAAAGAACAAAACCTGAATGTAATTTTTATTTGAAAAATCAGAAGAGAGGTTTTAGACTGTGAAAGAGGATATTGAGATTCTAACAATTCTCTTTATGCTTCTGAGAGATTAATTTGTATGAGCTATAGACCAGTGAGGGTCTTGCAAAAGAGAAGGCATTTTTATGTCAATATTTTTTTTAAAAATTGAAATCCAAGTTGGTGCTTGGTAAAAGGAGTTGGTGCTCCTATCTGTTGCAGTAGAAAAATCAGGGGTTGGTGCTCCTTCCAGTGGGTGTTGGTAAACTATTTGTAAAGATTGAATCCTTGCAAAGACTGGATTTGGATTGTAGTCCAAACAGTCATTATTTGAGGAGTAGCCACATCGGTGAACCTCGTTAAATCTTGTGTTGTGTGATGCTCTTGTGTTATACTTGCTTTATCTATTTTTAAGCTTGCATTTTTAAGTTTTAAGAGTTGCAGATTCAAGTTTTTAAATAGTTACACTGATTCACCCCCCCTCTCAGTGTCATTGTGAGAATATCATGATCAAGGTAGGACTTGACTATGATTGGGCTAGATCGGACCTTCTGCAACCATGTGTGAGGGGTTTTGTGCTACACCGTGATCAAAAAAGGTATTTTTAACAATCTACACTCACTAATAGACTTTGATCATATGCCTGATCAAGTGCATGATCTGCTACATATTGTTGAACCTACGTGTGGTTGGGATACACCACTACTATAAAATGGTCCATAGGATGTGTGCAATTATGGGTGGATCCTGGCTATGCACGGAGCTACAACACTCTGTTAGGTGCATGCAGGGTTGTAATATATTGTGCAGAGAGACTGCACTATAGTTGTGCTATGTTATTATAGTTGATGCATAGCAACCACACTACTATGACCTATGGCTTTACAGTTATGGGTGCACAATGGCCTGCATTGAGGGTCTAGGGCTACTGTGCCATGGGGGTTATGGATATAATGGTAGCATTCCTGGATCATACTCAACTATGTCCTATGGTTGCAAGGACCACTGGTCTGAGCTGACATGATATTTTAGATGTAGGAACTACATACAAATCAGGGTAAATAGGGGAGATTTATCCCCTTATATTATTTTCAACTGAATGTCCACCTTTACTCTGCTTCACAGAAAGATTGAAGTTTATCAGGCTAGTCCAAATATACATAGGATCAAGACATATGCTCTGATACCATTGTAGTAAAATTGAATAGTATTATCATTTATTTCATGAATATATATACAATATGAAAAGCTATGAATAGACTATAATAAATATACGCCCAAATTTTTATCAACAACTAACAATAGCCTACATATTAGTTGCAAATAATAACTAATTGCTATCTTATCAAATATGCATATTGGCTTCCAAATGCTACCAACTATGTGTGCACTACATTATAATTTAATAATGTAATAATAAACTATGCCTATCATCTAACACTATTTTCTTGGCATCGAAGGAGATTTATTGAATTATAGCTCTATTAAAACTTCCTCAAACCCACCCTATTTTGGATCTATGTCTACCACCTAATTTTTATGATGGGAGAGGGTTTTGTTGGTGGAGATGTTGTTGTTCTAGAATTATCCTAAGGTTGGAATTAGGAGATGTATACAAATATTTCCTTTTATCACCTCGAACCTTGCAAAGGTAGCTAAGATTTGGTGGCATTGCCACTCAATTAAAACTCCTCCTAAGATTTAATATTAGGAAGAGGGTTCATGTTTTCCTATCATCAAGATGTGAGGTCCACACTTGAGAGGACATGGGTAGGGAAATTCCACTCAAGCCTTCCCTAGGAAATATCCCATATGGGATATGCCCTAGCACTCTAAGTGCCTTACTGGAAGTTGGCCTCCCCTTTTGAATCAACCACATAGATGTGGTTAGGGGTTGCTCCACATAGTGGGCTATCCTATGCTAGTTGGAGGGAGTATTCATTTACACATGGCCCATGATTGTTGTAGCATGGTTTGAAATTGTTTTTGATCAAAATTTGACCATTATTATGTCCTACCATGTGGTAGTTTGTGGTTTTCCTATGTTGTTGTTTCACCTAGTTGTTTAGAGTGGTTAAAATCCCCCTTTTTATGTTTAAGACTTGGGTTTAATTACACATGTCTCATGTGGGATCCACTTAATATAAAATAAGGGGAAGAAATTTCCCTTAGGTGTGACCACCTCTAGGTATTCATGAGGAGCCCACTCAAGCTGACTTGGTATTAGTACTAGTGGTTGTGTGCAAACTATGTTGTTATTGCTTGATCATCCTACAGACTGTGTTGTTGTTTTTTATCATCTCACGTGTTGTTTTATCCACCTTGCTATAATTTTTTACTATGTTTTTAAGCTAGTGGTCATGATTTATTAGCTTTTGATGATATATTAAAATAAATCCAACCACAAGATCTAAAATGAGCAAGCAATATTAACTATATTATAACGGTAATATAATATTTAGGAAAACTATATGTGCAACTTTTGAAATAACTCAAAAAATAGCCATTAATGAAATCTCACAAAAATAGTACAATGTAATATAATGGAGGTCTTAAACACTCTAAAAATTATTGCATGATCTACATTGTATCTACCTTCTCTTCTCATCACTATGATCTATGCTATATGCTTCTCTCTTACATTCTATCATTTGCTTCACTTTATAAAAGTCCTATATATAGGTAAATATATCCCTTGGCCTTTCATCTACCTATGACACTTCATATTCCTATTCTATGACTCATGTACATATGGACTACATGCATATTTACATCATTGCATATTCTAACACTTATGCATTTATTACATTGCATAAATTAAATACTCAAACCTTAACCTAAGACACTATCCTAATTTAATGATGTACCCAAGGTGGTACATTGGCATGTACCAAATAATATAATATATTCCAACAACCCCCTTGTATTACATTATTTAGGTATTGAAGACTTTAGTCTTCAATATGGTCTTCATATTGGTTCTAGAATTGGAACTCTTCTTTTTTGCTTTATTCATTTTGCTTCCTATCTGTATCCTGATCAAGTAAATAATTAGTATCTTCATTTTGTTCCTTTGGTTCACTTTGAACTACATTCAGCTTGAAAGTATTTTCTTTCATATTTTATTTTTTGTTATGCTTCCTCTTCTTTCTTCTTCTTCTTCTTTGTATATTTTTCCTAGTGATATATCTTCATCATGATGAGTTAGTATATCATCATAATAGTATTGGTTAGGATTACTATTTTTTTTCATGTTTTGAAATAATTCAAAAACAATTAATGACATATATCATCAAATATTGTTTTGATGTAAATATAACCATATTTTTAGTATACTTCATGCAGATAACAAATTAGTGTCATAAAATTTCCTTCATTTTCTTCCTTATGGAACAACGAGAATATTTCCTTTTTACTAGTGGATAAATATTTATATCCACCAAAGGTATCTATTAAGTTTTGAGAAAAAAATTCAACTCACGAAATATTTTCTCATTATTGAATGCATTTCTCACTATTTCATCCATGCTTCTTCTACTTTGATCTTTAAGGTGGAATTCCTTATAGCTCCCTAGTATTGTATATTGATCAAATACTAACTTTAAATTCTTCAACCTTTTGAGGTATGTTTTGTAATTTCTTATTTGTAATCTTTCAAATTTCTAGATAGTATTCCTTTTGGCTCCCTAGTATTTGATAATATCCTTTCAATTCTTGAGTTTTGTGGAATACCTTGTCTCTACTAAATATTTTGAATATGTCTTGATAGTAGGCTTAGATGTTCAATTTGAATCCCTAATTTTCAATTTCTATTTTTTCACCTTATTTCTCCAATTAATGAATAAATAGAAAGCTAAATATAATTTAATGCATCTTCAAGTTTTGATAATATTCTATAGTTGGATTCCTTTTGTCTCTTCAATTTGTATAAGAGACTAGTATTAACAATAATTTCCAACTTTCAAGCAATTCTATGTTTTGTTTTCTATATCCTTAAATTAAGGATATGGCTTCTAAATTTCAAGATTTTTAGTTTGGTGTTGAACTCCTGATATCTCCCTAATTTAGAAAATTTGAAAATAATAATATTTACAAAAATAATACTTCAATGTCAAGGTAGAAAACCTTATATCTTCTAGTTTAATTATTTGTAAATATTTTGATAATTGAATCTCAAATAATACAATTTGAAATAGTTTTTAAAGATATAATCCCATTGCTTTAATTAATTTCTAAACCATCAATGATTAATCTAATATTGTAATTTCCTTATATCTCCACACAATAATTAGCTAAACTTAACCTTAGAAATAATGTACCTTATATCTCCTTGCACTTGATGGAAATAAAATATTAATTCAATGTAAATATACCTTTCTTTGATGTGATGTGCTATGTGCTAATTGGTTTCTTCCTTGACTACATTTTCAAATATTTTGAATGTTGTATTCTCCTTAGCCTTCAAGGTATGAAACTATGCATTAACTACACTATGTTCTATGGTGCACTCTAGATTGGCCTCTTCTCCATTCAATGCTCTTTGACCTATGGAATCTTGATATGCATGCTCTTCTCAAGTAGGGCTATTAATACTTCTCTATCTTCCTTTGGAATGCATGCCATATGACATTTACATTGCCCTTGAATGTAGATATCATTGTTAGGTGGTGCAGGGATGTTATAGTATTTAGAATATGTTGATTTAGGTGATGTAGGTGTTATCTCCACTTATAAATATTGAACTAATGATATTTTATTCTTTTCTTTCTTGAATGGAGCATTAATTTAGACTTGGACAATCTTCTCTTTGCACATACATTATATTTCTAAGGTGTTACTAATAATTTGTAGGCATTGTTCTCCTTTGTGCAAAATAACACAAGATTCCTTTGTTTGGTGTGAAAAGTAGAGGCTTATTTCCTTGCATGTAACCAAGCACTCAACATCCCTTATCTCCTTAATACTCTTTCCAACTCCTTGTAAGTTGTTTGGATTCTCTTGCAATAGTAGTGTGCTTTCTCCAATGTATGGTGGCTCATATCCAATGAAAGTAGCTCCTCTCCAAAAAAGGTGGCTCCTCCTATGGTGTTTCAATGCTCTCTTCTAGGTGGTTGTTCATACAAGCTTCTCTCCTATTCTACTTGGGTAACACTCCTTGCCACTTGTATATTTGTTATGTTATTCTCCTTGCAACTTGCACCTTAGTTGCATTATGTTATCCTTGCTATTGGTGCTATGCTATCCTTACTTAGTCTCCTTTCTTATTTTAGGTTCCTTTTGCACTATGAGCGCTACCTTCATGGGAATATGGAATCATAATTGGTGTCTTTAAACACCTTGAATAAGGTTATTTTAAGCCCTTAGTTTACCTTTTTTTCTTTGATTCATAGCTTCTTCCTTAGATTGGATAATATTACCACTTGATGACTACAACTTTATGCTACTTTGGTGTCTTAAGACACTTCAACTTTTGTCTTCCTTTTGCTACTTTGGAAAAGACAAATATGGTGCTATTATGGACTACAAATAAATCTGCTATAAACTAAGATAGAATACCTTAGTTGCACTTGGATTTTGATATTTTCTTAGTCTCTTTATGTAGCTTTCTTCCTTGTATTTAGTAAGGTGGTACATTATTTATTCCTTGTTGGTTGTAGTGCCTCTTTGGTGGCTCCTCTTCACCAAGACTTACTAGGAATTCACCTATGTTTAATGGTGGATTCAATGTTGCCTTCTCCTCCTTGGCAATTCTCTCCTAAGTCTCCTTGCTTGGTTAACTTTCCAATGATGATTCCAAGCTTTTTAATCATGCAAATACTATACATTTTGGATAGTTATGCTTTGCACTATTGTATTTCAAATATATGCTTGAGAATAATATCTTCTTTGCTTTCAATAGATAGTATGAAGTTGATATTATTCTTTTCATTTTAAAAATATCTAACTCCTCTTTCTTATGTGCAAGTTTTACTCGTAAAAAAACTACTTTCTGCACTTCCTTGAATACTTAAATTATAAACCTTCATTTTTCAAATTTAATCCTTGAATTTTCTTAATAAAAATTAATAATAAGAGAAATATAAATGTTCAATTAATGAACCTTTTGCACCAATGTTGCATACCTTTTTGGTCTTCGTTCGGTGATAGATTTCTTGGTGATTTGGATCACCTAATTGCTGCTCCGAGTTTGATAAATTTTCAGCTTCAATTTGTATTACTTTGCTGCTTTAAACTAGTCTATTTTGCATCTCTTCTTACTATTCAAATCAGATCCTTAACTCCCCCAATTTGCAGCTTTGTAACTCCTTTAACTTGCTACCCCAAAAAATGGTTTTGTGGCTTCAACTCTCCTCTAGGAAGCCTTCTTGAATTCTGAAAATTAGCAGCTATGAATGCTTCCAAAATTCTGCCTTCTAACTATCCTTGAACTCTAAAATTAATATGTTCTCATGCAGCCTATTTCTCCTCCGATATGCAATCCTCAAATTTCTCTAATTTGGTGGCCTCTTCTAGATCCTTTCTCCTCCATTCTCCTTATTGAATTCTGATTTCAATATTGTCCAATTTTTTAGCCTTCTTCACAAGAATATAAATGTCTTGAGGTCTTAAGAAATCCTTTCTAGAATTTAGTAAACTTCTTGCCAAATATTTCTTTTTTTTGGGCTTCTTTTTAGATAGTTACAATTGTACGGAATTCTTCTCTATAATGAAATTATCCTTGCTATAAATATTCTCTCTTAAGTTCCCCTAAAATATCCTCCAATGACCTTATTAAAATTCTCCAGTGAGTCTTTCCTAGCCTTATCTTTATTTCTCCTTTCATCCTTTCTTAAGACCTCTTCTCTTGGATCTTTTATTTTTTTAAGCTTCTGAAATCTTCAATAGGACTTTTGTAGTTCTCTATCATCAAGCTTCAATCTTCCAAATCTAGAAGTTCTTCAATGAGACATATTTCTTGTGTCTCCTCCTTCCAGAGCTACTTTCTTCTTTATTCACTTTGAAGTCTTCAATCTTCATATTTCTATGAGGACCTCCTTATTGGTTCTCGTCAATATTAAATCTGTAATGGATCCTTCTTTATTAGACCTCCTCCTTGATTTGGAGTCTTCAATATGGCTTCTTTGGCCTCTTCCTCTCTTCTCAATATTTTACTTGGAATCTTTAATCTGCAAATCCTATAATGGGACCTTTTTCTTAGGCCTCCAAATCTTCAATATTTAACTTATTGGTTCAAGTATTGGATTGATTCTAAAGAAGATATTCTTCTTAGCTCTTGTAGAAAGCATTTCAAATTTCTTTGAATCTCCTCTTTTTCGCAATAAAGTATTAGAAAATTATAATAGTAATTTCTTTAAATCTATAGATAATGAATCTTCACTAGTTGATTTTTCAATCTAGTGGAATCAATGTTGAGTCCTAGTATTCACAAGTTTTTTTGCAACTCTTTGGAAATACTCTAGCCAAATACAATTTCAAAAATTCTAAAAATGAGATTTCCTATCTCCTCTTAATCTCTCTTTTGGCTCTCCCTATTTCCTATCAATCTATCTTGTGCTTTGATACCACTGTTAGCTTTTAATGATATATTAAAGGAAATGCAACTACAAGATATAAAATGAGTAAGCAATATTAACTATATGATAATGGTAATATAATATGTAATAAAACTATATGAGAAACTTCTACAATAACTCAAAAAATAGCCATTAATGAAAGCTCATGAAAATAGTACAATGTAATATAATGGAGGTCTTAAACACTCTAGAAATTCTTGCATGATCTACATTGTATCCACATTCTCTTCTCATCATTATGCTCTACTATTCTATATGCGTCTATCTTGTATTCTATCATTTAATTCACTCTATCAAAGGCATATATATAGGGAAATATATCCCTTGGTATTTCATCTACCGATGACTCTTCATATTTCTATTCTCTGACTCATGTACACATGGACTACATGCACATTTACATTGTTACACATTCTAACACATGTGCATTTATTACATTACATAAATTAAATAATAAAACCTAAATCTAAGACACTCTCCTAATCTAATGATATACCCAAGGTGGTACATTGGCATGTACCAAATAATGTAATATATTCCAACATGATCGAAACCCCCTTTTTATTTTAGAATGATGGTTAATTTATTTAATGACAAAAATGATATTTTATTAATTAAATTTAAGGAAGGACACTTAATTTATTTAAATTAAAGAAATGGTTTTGATGATTATTTAATTAGTTAAAAGTATGGACTTTAATTGATTAAAGAAATGGGTTTATATGAGTATTTAATTAGTTAAAAGTATGGGCTATTAATTGATTTTTAGAAATGGTTTTGTATGAGAATTTAATTAATTAAAAGTATGGGTTTTTAATTTGAATAAATAAAATAGTTTTATAAGTATTTAATTAGTTAAAAGTATGGGCTTTTAATTGATTAAACAAATGGTTTTGTATGATTATTTAATTAGTTAAAAGTATGGGATTTTTAAAGAAATGGTTTTGTATGAGTATTTAATTAGTTAAAAGTATAGGCTTTTAGTTGATTAATGAAATGGTTTTTATGAGTATTTAATTAGTTAAAAGTATGGGATTTTAATTGATTAAATAATATAATTTTATAAAAAATTAATTAGTTAAAAGTATGGAATTTTAATTGATTAAATAAATAGTTTTGTATGAATATTTTATTAGTTAAAATTATGGGCTTTTAACTGATTAACAAAAATGAATAGTATGGGTGTTGGATTAATCAAAAGGATGAGTTTTGATTAATTAAATGAATTATATTTATGATTATTTTTATTAATTAAAATTATGGGCTTTTGATTTATTAAAAATATGTATTAGCATAGATTGGATTATAGGATAAAATGACTCTCCTTCTAGGATGAAATGAGTGATAGATGATTTTAATTCTTGGATAATGAATACATTTGTGTGATTAATTAAATAAGTATGTTAGTATGGAAGAAGGAAATAATAGATAAAAGAATGGATATGGGAAAATTATGGGGTTTCATTTTGATGATTGAGTGACTGATTTATGCATAATTGCATTGAGTAGTTTGTATAGTTGTAATTTGGCATCCAAATTATAAATGCACATGTTTCATAAAACATTTAGCAAATGCATTTAGTTGCATGCTTCATAAGATCTATGAGTTGTCCCAACCACTTACTGCCATCAACTGAGCAATGGAGAAGCAAGAAGGAGAAGGAAGACACTTAGATCCAAGACATTGACCTTTGATACATATTGTAGTGAAGCTCTTATTATGGAAACTTATTGTGAAGTAGAATCTAGCATGAGTAATCTCGTAATTGGATTATAATGTATTTATCTATTCACTTAGTTTGGTGATACTTTTACCCTACTTGGTTAATGTAATGATTTAATTTATGAATGGAAGAGGTATCTTTTACTTGTTATAATTAAAGGATCTATGATGTTATAGTTTCATAAACTATCATTATTTGTTAATGTTTTAGATAGAATATTACATATTATTTATATTCCTTTGATGATATTATAGATGTTATCCAATTATTAATTAAGTAGGTAGTCTTAATCACATCCTTCAAAAAATAAATATTAGAAGATCTCTACGGTTTAATGTAGCTTAGATGATTAGAGTTGGTATCCAAAAATTATTATGTTTATGTGGTAAAAGTAGAAAAATAAACCTAAGGGATTATGGGATACCTTATAGAGGAACTTTAAGTAATCTTGTTCTTCAAATAACTTTCCTAAACCTAAACTAGTTAGATACACAAAAACATCAATAGATTAAGATCAATGAATTTGGTTATTTCTAGGAGTGATGGAAGGAATAAGTTAGCTCATTATAGGGATGAGACTGAGAAATTATTTGTATTACAATTAGTGCAACTACAGAGATGAACTTACGTATGGTGTATTTATGGGTGTATCCTTTTATTGGCTCATTCATGGGGATGATAATGATAGCTTATCTATAATACGCTTAGTATACCTACATAGGTAGAATTATGTATGGTGTGAGGATGGGTGTATCCTTGGGAAATTAAGAAATGGGATAAATTGTCTCATCATGGAGGTGAGGTGAACAACTTAAACATTAGATTAAGCCTTAAATGATTTCTTATAATGACATATATTGGATAGAAATATATAAATCCCTACCAAGTATATGTTTGTGTATAAAAGGAAATTATCTTACTTGTTAGTTATATTTTTGGGTTGTTAAACCTTGCATCTAATACCACCTAATATTAGTACTTCGAATAAGTAAGCTCTACCTTACTATATCAAAGGTTTACAATATAATTTGGTTATAATGGTTTGCAATAACAATCCATATACCTTTCCTAGATCCTTTAAAGAAGCTACCATAGAAGAGGTGTTTATTTGAGTTGGAAAGTTACCTCTCACCTGTTACACTCCAAACATGAAGAGTCGGCTATATTATCCAATTGTGTAAAATTCATTATATATGGGTTCATAATAATTTAATTGAAGGATCATCTCATATCTTTTATTTTATTCATCTGTGTTTGCGCAAGGGTGTGCCCACCTTAAGTGGCCGTTGATTTATTCCATTTGTTTCACTGCATTTTCTTATTGTCAACTTCGTTCGTATTTGATTTCGGTTTATTATTTTATCTTGCAAGTTTTTGGAACAGAAGGATAGAAATATCCTTCCAAGTGGTATCAGTCTAGCCGATCCCGGGAGCGCTTGCGTATTTGGAGTCAACAAATATTACTATCGCCATTCGTCTCTCTGTCCTTTCGTTTCGTTTCCTCTTCGTTTCCGTTCGCCTTCGTCTCCGTTCGTTCATTTTCGTGCACAGCCGATTAACACAGCAGGTCCCAAATTATCCCGTTATCTTTCATAGCCAAAACCAAAACCAGGTGGCCTGGCCGTTACCACAGCTTCGTCTAGGAGCTTAGATCCGTCGGCGCAGTCCGAATCTGAACGCAAGCAGAGTGAAAACGCACGCAGTCCAGCCAAACTATCGCCAGCGTCGTCAACCAATCAAAATTCACGTTTAATTTTTCTAAATGGGCAAGCTAAGGTTTTTGCGATTAATATTTTGTTAACATCATCCGTCGGATTTCCGTTTTGTGGTATTTATCCCACATTCGGGATACAGGGTGCAACTCGTGGTTTAACTAGCCATTGTCACACCTTAAACGGTGTGACCTCGGTCACATACTAGTTGCTCCTTCGCGTGGTGTCTTGGCGTCTGTTCCTCTTGTGGTTCGGTCCGTGCGTGGTCAGCTTGGGCGGTTTTGTCGTGTCGTCTGGGCGTCTGTTGTCCGGTTCGCAGTGTTGCGTGTCGCCAGCGTGTCCTGTCAGGTTCGGTTTGGTTCGTGTCGTGTGGTTCACAGTGTTGCGTGTCGCCAGCGTGTCCTGTCAGGTTCGGTTTGGTTCATGTCGTGTTGTCCGGTTCGTAGTGTTGCGCGTCCTCCCACGTGTCCTGTCCATCACGTCGCCTTGTGTCCGCGCCGTTCGAGGTCTGTTCGTCCGTTCGAGGTCTGTCCGTCGTGTTCCCCGCGTCCTCGTCCCTGGTCGCAGTCCTTACGCAGTGTTGTGTCACGTGTTGCTCGGGTTGTATCCATTGAGTCTCGGTCTTATGAGTCGTGTCTAGTGTCCTCAGAGCACACAACATCAACTTTCGCACCGCAGTTGGAGTGGCAATTAAGGCGGAATCAACACCAAATTTTTTACCAAAAGATAACCAAATTTTGCAGAGCAAGGATTACTAATCCGGAAGGTGTAAGCAGTGCATGAGTAAAAGCTAGACCAAAGGACCTGACGGTCGATTATCAAGCTCGAAAAATAACAACACAAGAAGACCTAATCGCAGGTACAAAAAATTCTCTTTCTCCTTTTAAAATTGGTAGTTATAATCCACACCATCCACTAGTAGATCCTATGGCTAATAATCCCTCCCCAACTCACGAAAACATCCCGCAAGGAAACTCAAGTAACTCAGCCATGTCTGATAGAGAGTCTCTTCGATGCTTACTCGAGGGTATGAACGAAATGGGTATCCTCCTAAAAGACCTTGTGAAAGCACAAAAACAACCTAATCCTAATACTAATCCCCAAAATCACTCCCATGCCCAACGGAATGAAGAAACTGTCGATCCTAATGATGATTGGGAACAAAAACAGGGTGATTCGGATAATTACAGGGATCCCTATCAAAGACAGCAGTATAACCAAAATCAAGAAAGGGACACGGGTTATCACCAACCAAGAGGCCCTAATATTAATTTTCCACGAATTGATATGCCCACTTTTGAAGGTCATGATCCTCGTGGTTGGTTAGCCAAAATGGAAGGCATCCTTGACTTATATCAAATTAAGGAAATTGATAGAGTTCCTTTCGCTGCATCAAAATTAGGCACTGAGGCCTACCAATGGTTTGTATGGCTTAAACGAGAGAATGAAGCTATTATTACTTGGAGAAAATTCACTACCTCTTTTTTAGAAAGATTTGACGACGGAGCTACATCATCCTACACAATAAGATTATTATCTCTTAAACAAGAAGGGTCAGTTAGTGAATTCGTTTCGAAGTTTACCACTTTACTACCATACACTTCAGACCTTAGTCCCGACACAGCTGGTAGGTGCCTTTCGCAATGGTTTGAAAGAAAGTATTCGAGTGGAGGTAGACATGCACGATCCAACCTTGTTGAACAGCTTGTATAAGAATAGCCAAGTTGGCCGAGAAGAGACATCAGTTGTCTGCACAATGGGAAACATATAGTCGTCCTTCATATCGCAACAATTCCTTTCATAGAAATGATCAACCATCAAGATATTTTTGCTATAAATGTCGCACTCATCACCCCAGGGAACAAGCTTGTGCCCAAAAACAAAACTTTCATATTGAAGGTGATCATTGTGAAGGAGAAGAAGATGAACCTTACCAATCAGAAGAACCTATGCCAGAAGACCTACCGTGTACTATAGACGAAAAAGAAGAGGATACAATGGCAATTTCAATGCATGCTCTCATGGGTTTAACCGCCCACCATACCATCAAGGTACCAGGCTTTCTTCGCCAGAAAAAGGTGAATGTGCTAATTGATTCTGGTAGCACCCACAATTTTATCGACATCAAAACAAAGCAAAAGCTTTGAATTTATTCATTAACTCTTCCAACAAAGACAAATTCCAGGTTCTAGTGGCCAATGGGGTGAACGCACAATGTGTGGGTCGCACATCTCAAGTTTCCATAAATATGGGAACTTATACCCGGTTAGGATCCCTTTTTGTCATGAATTTAGGGAACTCGAATGTCATTTTGGGTGTTGAATGGTTGGAAACATTAGACACAGCTTAGTTTCAACTTCAAAAAATTATTTGTGGAATGGAAGGAAAATGGACGAGTCATTCGCTTACAAGGCATTACTACTCCTCCATCACAAATGGTGAGCTCTCATAGTATGGAGAAGATGTTAAAAAAGGGTGGATATGGTTTTATAGCTCAAATTAATTGTTTGGAAAAACAATCTTCAGCAACTTCGGATATTATTGCACCTGAGTTACAAGATATTATAACACATTACGAAGAGGTTTTCCAAGAACCTCAAGGATTACCACCTAAACGATCTCATGATCATGCCATCCATTTGATGCCAGGGAGTGTCCCACCTAACAACCGTCCTTATCGCTATCCTCAACCACAAAAGACAGAAATCGAACAGATCGTTCAGGATTTGTTGGATCATGGAGTCATTCGTCACAACACTAGTCCTTATTCCTCACCCGTAGTCCCGGCTAGACGAAAAGATAACTCTTGGCGTATGTGTCCCGACTTTCGTTCTCTCAATAAACTCACTATCAAGGACAAATTTCCTATCCCTCGTCATAGATGACCTATTAGATGAGTTGCATGGGGCAAATTTTTTTACAAAATTAGACCTTCGCTCTGGCTTTCACCAAATCCGTGTTAGAGAAGAAGATATTCCCAAAACGGCCTTTCGTACTCATGAAGGTCATTACGAATTTTTGGTCATGCCTTTTGGTCTCACTAATGCACCATCCACATTCCAAAGTCTCATGAACCAAGTGTTTCGTCCACTCCTCCGTAAGTTTGTATTAGTTTTTTTTGATGATATCCTCATATACAGCAAAACATGGACGGACCATTTACATCATGTGGATAAAGCCCTTCACATTCTACACAAAGAAAAATTATTTGTTAAACGCTCCAAATGTTCATTTGGTGTTCAAGAAGTCGAGTATCTTGGTCATATAGTTTCACATGAGGGTGTCAAAGTCGATCCCAATAAGATTAAGGCAATTCAAGAGTGGCCTTTACCTAAAACCATCAAGAAACTTCGTGGTTTTTTGGGTCTCACGGGCTACTATCGCAAGTTTGTACAGAATTATGGTAAGATTGCAACACCTCTCACGACACTCACAAAAAAGGATGCTTTTCGTTGGTCGGAAGAGGCTACTCTAGCTTTTGAAGCTCTTAAGCAAGCCATGTGTACAACCCCAGTATTAGCAACTCCCAATTTTCACAAACCATTTATTATCGAATGTGATGCATCAGGAACAGGAATTGGGGCTATATTAATGCAAGAAGGTCATCCATTGGCATTTGAAAGTAAACAGCTTTTCGAAAAATTTTTGGGAAGATCAACATACGAAAAAGAAATGTTGGCTATTCTTCATGCAAAGAGAAAAATGGAGACACTACCTAATCGAGAGCCGCTTCATTATAAAAACAGATCATAGTAGCCTCAAGCATTTTTTGGAGCAAAGGTTTTCTTATCCATAACAAAATAAGTGGTTAACCAAACTTCTGGGCTATGATTTCGTTATCGAATATAAGAAAGGGAAGGAAAATATAGCCGTCGATGCGCTGTCCAAAAAATATGAAGATGAAGTAGTCATTAATGCTATTTCAGGTCCTTGCTCCCAATGGGTAACTCAATTACAAGTTGAATGGTTGTCCAATAGTGAAACTGCCCAGATAATTCATGAATTATCTATAGGGTCTTCCAAACACCCTTTGTTCTCTTATGAAGATAACATCCTCCTGAAGAAGAACCGCATTTACATTCCACATAATTCAGAACTCAAATCAAAGATCCTCGACGAATCACACGCTTCTCCATCAAGCAGGACATTCAAGATTTTTGAAGACATATTTAAGGGTCAAACAATCATTTTGTTGGAAAGGATTAAAAGCGGAAGTCAAACAATGGGTAGCAGAATGTGAAGTTTGCCAACGCAATAAAGGAGAAACAGTCAAATCACCAAGATTATTACAACCTTTACCCATCCCTGAACGATAGTGGGAACATATATCCATGGATTTCATTGAAGGTCTTCCAAAATCAGAAGGCAGGACAGTAATCTTCGTCGTCGTAGACCGGTTATCCAAATATGCTCACTTTCAGGCTTTACAACATCCATTTTCCGCAAGCAAGGTGGCAAAGGTATTTATGGATTCAATTTTCAAATTACATGGTATGCCAAAAAATATTGTAAGTGATAGAGATCCCATTTTTACTAGTAACTTTTGGAGGGAGTTATTTCGCCTTAGTGGTACCAAATTGAACATGTCTTCAACTTACCATCCACAGTACGGATGGTCAAACAGAAGTAGTTAACAAATGTTTGGGTACGTACTTAAGATGTTTTGCTCAAGATAAACAATACCAATGGAGCCATTGGTTAGCATTGGCAGAATGGTGGTACAACACTTCTTACCATTACTCAATTAAGATGTCTCCATTTGAAGCATTGTATGGCACCAAACCTCCAGCCATTGCAGATTACGTCCAGGGATCATCCAAGGTAGCCAAAGTGGATGATTGGTTCCAACAAAGGCAATCTACACTCACCATCCTCAAAGAGAATTTAGTCCAAGCACATAATCGTATGAAACAACAACAAGACTTGCACTGATCAGAAAGAACCTTTA
This sequence comes from Wollemia nobilis, assembly GCA_028583015.1. Taxonomy (NCBI): domain Eukaryota; kingdom Viridiplantae; phylum Streptophyta; class Pinopsida; order Araucariales; family Araucariaceae; genus Wollemia; species Wollemia nobilis. Next base: position 9,857,644 of record JAQPPZ010003067.1, read on the forward strand.
ATATAGGTGATTGGGTGTTCCTAAAGCTGCAACCTTACAAACAATCCTCGTTAAGGTTAAAGTCCAGCCAAAAGTTGGCTCCACGATTCTATGGTCCCTACAAAATTGTGCGCCGCATTGGAGAAGTAGCCTATCAATTAGAGCTACCTACATCATCACGAATACACCTAGTATTTCATGTTTCATGTCTCAAAAAAGTAATTGGTCGTAAAGTACAAAGTCAATCAGACTTACCAGTGCTCGATGAGGAAGGACGCATACATCTCCAACCTGAAGATATACTACAACATAGAATCCGAAGACTAAGATCACGTCAGATTCAAGAATTTCTCATTAAATGGCAAGATTTACTAGAGGAGGATGCCACATGGGAACCTGAAAGTATCTTCCAGACATTTCCAACTTTGAGGACAAAGCTTTCCGAGGAGGGGAGTCATGTTACACTCCAAACATGAAGAGTCGGCTATATTATCCAATTGTGTAAAATTCATTATATATGGGTTCATAATAATTTAATTGAAGGATCATCTCATATCTTTTATTTTATTCATCTGCGTTTGTGCAAGGGTGTGCCCACCTTAAGTGGCCGTTGATTTATTCCATTCGTTTCACTGCATTTTCTTATTGTCAACTTCGTTCGTATTTGATTTCGGTTTATTATTTTATCTTGCAAGTTTCTGGAACAGAAGGATAGAAATATCCTTCCATCACCCCACCTATGGATTACACTACACATGTGAACCCTACCTCTAGCACACACATACTAAGAGCACCACCTACCATAAATCCTATTTCTAACTCATAAACCTAGCCTAACCCAATGTAGCCTAACATACCCGCATCCCAAGACCAAAAATTATGATATATTAACTATTTCAAACCAAAATTCACAATACATTATAGTATTTCAACATCAATGACTAGATTTACTTGATTCCTTTTAAAAATCTAGCATAAACACTAATTATTTGCATTCAAATAAAAATGATAGAATTCATTCTTAAGTAAACAATTTCATTGAGTATTTTTATAAACTAAACCAACTTGGAAAATAAACATAATAAAAAATGTGTAGAAAGGAGAATGGTAGCAATAACTAAGGAATAATAAGCAAATGAGAACTCCTTAAAAACAACCAAATACCTCAAAAAACTACCAATGCATCAATGAATTAGGTTCAAAAAAACATGGTGTATACTAATGCAAAGATGAATACTCTTTCATGCCCTACATGCAACAGTTGTGTAACAAACCAAAAACTAACCAACTTGAGAGAGAGATTGTTTTTATAATTATAGAAGGTAAATATCATAGTAGGAGTTCACTAGATTTTTCCAAAGGATTTTTAGTTGACAAGGCATAACCACATTTTGAGTCCATAATTTTGGAGATTTCTCTCAGGTGGATAGGAGTGTCCAAGCTCTCGTAGGTACTAGGGTTTACCTTGTATACATTTTTGGTACCATGGAAATTTTCAAATGGTCACCCAACTTTCTTACATTCTCTAGGAATGTAAGATATCCTGACCATAACGCTGAGATTAACCTTAACTTATTCCCTAGAGAAGAGGAATGCCTATTTGTATACCCATCATAAGCTAGTCTATGATGGTGCTTCTATGTGTAATTCCTTGAAAGCTAGATATTTGCACCACTATGGTGGAACTAGTAGCCCCTAGTGCTTCATTACTCCATCTCCATAATGGGGTTAATTAAGGTAACTACCACTGTACATGATATATTCATATTGTAGCCTATATTAACCACCTTGAGTTACCATAATTAGATATTTTTTGCTAATGGGTTCTAAACCTCCATGGGTGGAAGAAATACTAAGCTACACCATTTAAATCTCTCCCAAATACTCCCTATCTTTGGATCCACTTTCAAAAATCCTTACTAGAAAAGTTCCCATTGCAAAAATCCTAGGTGTTGCCTCCTCGCAACCACCTTAGGTTTGGTTTCATATTTTATAATCTTCTTAAATTGGATAACTAAGAGTGCCTAGAGAGAAACCCCAAGCCCAAAAGAAGCATGGACCTTAAAAAAATCTCTCTCCAACAACATAACATAATCCATACTAGAGAATAGAACCAAAGCAACTTTACACAAGAATATTACACAAATATTAGTTGCATCTATCCCATAAGAATAACATTAAGCACACTTTTATTTATCCATCTATCATCCATTCAACTACATAAATTTCAAGAACATATACTCTTTAAAAATAAGAACTAGAGTTTAAAGCCTACAAAGTGTAATGAGAGAGGAAATATCATTACCGAAGCTTGAAAACTAACATAAAACATCGAAACATACTACCTAATCTCATTTTTCATCCATCATACAATAATAACAATATACAATATTATTCTCTACAAGGAGAAAACTGATTACATCCTTCTCATGGAAAATACAATAATTTGGGATTGATCCTTAAGAAGTAATTTATCCACATCTTCTCTTGTAATTCTCATCAAACTTCATGACAAGATGGTTATGTGAATAGTGATCAAGAAATATCCTATTCTTTATCCATGCATGCAATACTAATATGCTCTTCTATAAAACAATGCATTAAAAGACTATCACATGAATCCATACAAGTAAGCTCCATGAACGCATATGCTTTTAAAAGAATTAAATCCTTCTATTATTTATTACATACATGAGGAACCCCATAGTTCCTCAACTAAGTATATTCCACATCTATTTTACATTCAAAATCCTTTATCAAAACAAAACATAGAATACCCTATAATATTCTATCCCCAATAGAATCTGTATACCATAAGTAATTCAACAAAATTACTTACATAATTCATTCATTCGGTTAACCTTAAAAATGAATAAATATCTAATATTTTACAAAACCATAGAGTAATCCAAAAGCCAAACTCAAGAACCAATAGATAATTCCTTTATTTAAAATATAATACAACAGAAGATTTTATATGGAGATAATATTAGGACTGCATAGGTTCATTAACTCCAATATAAAATAATTCATTGGTTTTAAAGGAAAATGAAAACACAAGGCATGAGATAAAATAAAACAAGTAACTAAAGCTCATGGAATAATACACAGTGTAACCCTTCAACACTGTAGCTCTGTCCATCACATCTTACACTATTAAAACATCTCAAAAATCCATGTTCATGGTTGATAACAAACATAAAGGAGAAGGCTTGATTTGTTAGCAATGATCTAGTCTATCAAGCATGACAAACATCCCAGGTTTCACCCGTTCAAGCTTACACTACAATAATTTTATTCTAACTTACATGATAAAACCCAATGTTCTAGCAAAGGTAGACTAAACATAGCCATACACTCTAGTTAAGAAAATAAGTATTACATGATCCAACTATTAATCAAAGCCATATCCAATACATTCATCCAAGCTAATGCATATAAGATAGCAAACATTTCTTTCAAAGCACACACACAACAAGAATCATGATTCCAATGCTAGAAGCAGAAACATTGAAAATAATTTACTAAGGAACATTTCTCTAGAAGTATTCATTGGGTAACTTTATCTAGAACTCACCAAGAAGCTTATGTTTAGGAAAAAAACATGAGTGTAATATAAAACAAGAGCATTATAGGCTTACTTTTCAACCTTCTAAAGTTCTCCTTTCACTTGGTGTAGAATTGTAATATTTTTTTAACCCTAGTGCTTCCATCCCCTCAAAGAGTTCCACCCATCCATGATTGAGTCTTTGTCCTCCTCTCTTCCCATTCTCTTTTTTGCTTTGCCCCCTTACCTCCTTTAGCAAGGACTGAATATCCCCCAACTAGTAATGCTTTTAAGGCAGATTCCAAAATATCTTGATGAGGGTGGCCATAATAGACTTTGTTGGAAATTTTGAGTAATTTAGTTGTCATTGATGTCAAAAGTCAGTTTCAGTGAGTAGTGCAAGAAGAAGCAGTTCCACAATCAGTGCAAAAGGAAAGTCCACCTCCAGTTGGTTAGATCTGGTTCTAAGTGGTCAGATGAGGTTCAAAGAGCAATGAAGAGGTCCAAGAAAAATAATATTATAATATTAAAATGGGATATTTAAATTAATTATAAATTAATTTACTAATTAATTTAATTAACTTCTAAAGTTATTAAGTTAATTATAGATTAATTATAAAATTAATTTATGTTAATTAAAATAACCCTAAGGTTGGGTTATAAAGGTTATTAATTAATTCAAATTCAAAATTTGAATGTGGCACCAACGTTCCTAAGACATTGGCCTTCATGTATAAAAAGAGGGCAAGAACCTTAGTCTAAAATCCACAAGCAATGATCGATTTTGTGTGTTTTGAAATAATTTAGTGGCAGAAGAGATAAAAAATAGGAGCGGGGCTCCTTTCACTACACACAATACTGTGTAGCACAGTTGGTGAAAGTGGGTAGCACTAAGATGTTTGGCAGGAGAGGAGAGTAAGGTTTGAAATCCATCGAGTTGGTTTTGTAAGAGAAGAGGGCATTTTGTTTTGCATTGCACCAATCAAAAAGGGATAAGAGGAAGGATTGAGCCTTCCCCTTCGTGTGGAGGCTTGTAGCCCATGTGGTGGGCTAGCACCTCAATAAGGCACTCGGTTGTAAGTGGTCTCACATTTGAAACCTGCCAAGACCTTTTGCTTGAGATAAAAGGTATGCATTAATGTTATTTGAGATTGGTTAATAAGCATTGTTGGAAATAATTGAGTGAGTGTTCATATGCTTGGACTAGGGTTTGTAATCAAAGAGTATTTCATTGAGTGATTGAGTGAGTGAATTTGGTTGAGCCTAGTCAAGTGGAAGTGTTGAAGTGATAGTTCCAGTTCAGTGAAAAAAATTTGTTTCATATTATGAATTGATTTGAGAAAGTGATTGAGTGTTTGTGAGTGTGAAACATATTGAGTCTCTAACAATTCTCTATATATTTCTGTGGTAAAAAGAGCGAGTGAAAGTGATTGAGCATTGTTGAAAGTGTGAAGAATATTGAGTCTCTAACAATTCTCTATATGTTTCTGTGAGATTGGACAAGTTCTAGTGAGGACTTATTGAGCAGATTTGGATAAGTTTTAGTGAGGAATTGTTGAGCATATTTGAGGTAAGTCTTGGTGAGGACTTGTTGAGTAGATTTGAGGTAAGTCTTTGTGAAGACTTGTTGAGCAGATTGGATAAGTTCTAGAGAGGACTTGTGGATATATTAGTGTGAGCTTTTGTGGAAGCTTACAAGGCAGAGTTGAGATAAGTCTTTGAGAAGACTTGAGAGCAGAGTTGATTGATTGATTTGTTCAAACCTTGAGTTAAGGTTTGGAGAAGATGTAGCAGATTTTATTAGTGATTGAGTCAAGCTTTGTTTTAAGGCTTGAGGTTACATATTGAGGATAGATTTGTGCTAGACATAAGGACTATTTTTAGTATATATTTGAGGATAGAGTTTGGTGCAGATTTGAGGATATGTTTGTTCCATATCAAAGATAGATATTGAGTAGATTTTTACTAGACCGAAGGACTATGTTTAGTGCAAATTTGAGATAGATCTGAGAGTAATATTTGGAGGTGATAGAGTATAGAGGATGACATTCTCTAGTGGATAGAGATCCATTAGCTAGGGCAGTGAGGACAGGTCTTCTAAGTGAGGATAAGAGTCTTCAATGGATAGAGATCCATTAGCCAGTGTAGTGGAGGCAACAATTTCTCTAGAAGATCACCAGCTAGAGCAGAGGAGAAGGAGTTCTCATGTGGATAGAGATCCATGAACTAGCTGAGGATAATGGTGTCTCCTGTGGATAGAGATCCATAAACATGATTAGGGGATTAGTGTCTCCTTTGGATAAAGGTCCATAAACATTGTAATAGGGAAATATTTCCCAAGAGATTTGTTGAGAAAATTTTAGTGAAATATTTTTTCTGTGGAGTAGCCCACATTGGGTGAACCACGTTAAATTGGTGTCTCTATTATGTGTGGTAATTTGTGCATTGCTTTTCTTACTTCTCTTGATATTGCTATTGATACATTGTATAATATTGATTAGGAAATAAAATTAAAAGATGGTCTTATACTATTCACCCTCCCCCTCTCAGTATAATCTTGTTTTCTTCAATTGGTATCAGAGTGGGTTCCTTCGGAAGAGTTTAACATCTTGAAGGAAAATATTACAAGAACACAATGGATTCTAAGAGTGGATCCTCAAATAATTCAGCACTAGTATTTTATGGAAGCGATTATGTATTTTGGAGTATGAGAATGAAGATTCACCTTATGGCACTAGGCAATGAAATATGGGAAGCAGTTGAAAATGGATACACACCACCAACTACTCCACCTAAAGATAAATATGGTAAGCTTCTACATCATTACAATTCAAAAGAAATGAATGCAATTTTGAAAGGTTTGCATAGAACAAAGTTCATAAAGGTTATGCATTGCAAATCAACAAAAGGAATTTGGGATAAGTTGCAAAGCATATATGAAGGAGATAAAAATGTCAAAAGGGCAAAGATACAAAATCTCAAGGGACAATTTGAAGAATTAAGAATGAAGGATGAGGAAAACATTAGTGATTATCTACTTCGTGTAGATGAGGTTGTTAACTCCATGGAAGGACTTGGACTTGAGGTTCAAGAATCTGATGTTTGTGATAAGATCTTAAGATCTCTCCCAAAAAGGTTTAGTGAAAATATTTCTGCTATAGAGGAATCAAAATATGGTGATCTTTTGACAAGGGATGAGTTACTTGGCATTCTTATAACTTTTGAGATGAAAAAAAAAGAGGAACCTAATATCTAAAAAGAAGCAGCCTTCAAAGCTACTAAGAAGACAAAGGGTAAGAAGTTAGATTCAAGCAATGAGTCATCCAGTGATGAAGAAGCAAATTATGGCAGAAGGAACAAGGATCCAAGAAGATTTAAAGATGCGAAATATATTAGATGTTTCAATTGTGGAAATTATGGTCACTATGCAACTGATTTTCAAGAAGCTAGAAATAGCAATGATGAAGAAAAATAGGATCATAAGAACAGGGAATTATAAAAATACAAGTACCAAAAGAAAGGTAAGGATGGACAAGGCAAACAAGGAAAGAAGTTCTTTCAAAGACAGAAGAGGAGTTACTATGTAGACAAGGCAAGTAAGTACTCAAGTGATAGTGATAATAATTCCTCAAATAATGATAAAGATGAAGTTCTATTTCTCACAAAAGATAAATAAGTTAGGAAAAGGTCATCAATAATTCTCAAGTTTTTTATATGTGGTAACTTTGGTCATCTTGAAGATAGTTGTACAAAGAGTGGTTTCAGTTTCAGTGATGATGAATATGAAGATACACTTGAAGGACCAGAAGAGAATATTCTAATGGCACTAGAAGAAGAAGAAGGTGATCCTATAGAAGACAAGTTAGAAAAGAATGAAGATGTTTTCAAAGGTAAACAAATAGAGGAAGAATTAGAGAAAAAATGAGGAGTTGATCTTTAGGGAGAGCTTATTTATGCTCTTGAAACATTAAAGAAGGTAAGAAATCAAAACTCCCAACTTAAGCTTCAGTTTCAAGAATGTGATGAAGAGAAAGGAAAGCTTATAGAGGATCTAAACAAGTCAATTGCTAAGACAAGGAAGTTTAAAGATAAGTTAGAAGCAAAGGTCTTAGAATGTGAAAGGTTAGAACATGAAGTGGCTCTACTAAGGGAAGAAATAAAAGAGTCTAAGGATAGGTTACACAAGTTTGGAAGGAGCTCAAAGAATTTGGATAAGATTATCAAGATACAAAAACCTACATCAAGCAAAATAGGACTTGGATTTGAACAAGTACAAAAGAAACAAGGAGAAGAGTCAACCTCAAGTTCTAAAGAAGAAGAAACTTTAGAAGAAGAGAGTGTAAGAGAGAGTGAGAATTTTGAGGATGATTTGGACAATAGAAAGTTCAACAAGGAAAGGAAAAATGCACAAAAGAGAAACAGATGGAACAAGAACCAACATAGGGTAAAAGAGACTAAGAGACCAATGAGGTCAAGGCAAGGTAATTTCAATGGATGATGTTTCTCATGTCACAGATTTGGGCACAAGGCTTCATAGTGCAGGACACATGAAAGACAGGAATATGGGAACTTTAGAAACAAGTAGCTTTTTCATGGGTATTGCTACTCATGTAATCAGTTTGGTCACAAGGCAATGAATTGTAGGGTTCATGATAGAAATAGATATGGCTTCACCAGGAGAAATCCCAAGACATTTGCACCTCCAAGGAATAAAAATATTAAGTGTTACAAGTGCAATAATGATGGACATACAACAAAGTGGTATAGAGCAAAAATTCCAGAGACAAGTAGGAACATGAATAGTTAGAGGAATCAGAAGGATCAGATGAGAAGGAAAGTGGACAAAGGTAAATATCAGTGCATGATGGGAGTAGAAATACTCCCACCCCAGAATTAACCACCTCAAGAGGAGGTGGGGGAGGGGCTAAGATAAGAGTCTCATTCTTAGCCCCGAGCCCCAAAGGTGACCCTTTGCCATTGATGTCAAAGAGGGAGAGATTTGAGTAAGGGGAGAGATTTTATTTAAAGGGAAAGCATTGAGTCAGGGAGAGCAAAACAGAAAAAGGTTAAGGAAATTGTAAAAGATAATTGGGTTGCCATCAATGACAAAGGGGGATATTGTTGGACATTTTGAGTAATTGAGTTGTCATTGATGTCAAGAGTCAGTTTCAGTGAGCAATGCAAGAAGAAGTAGTTTTGCAATTAGTGCAAAAGGAAAGTCCGCCTCCAGTTGGTTAGATTCAGTTCTAGGTGGTCAGATGAGGTTCAAAGAGCAATGAAGAGGCCCAAGAAAAATAATATTATAATATTAAAATGGGATATTTAAATTAATTATAAATTAATTTAAATAATTTCATTATAAATTAATTTATTAATTAATTTAATTAAATTCTAAAGTTATTAAGTTAATTATAGATTAATTATAATTTAATTATAAAATTAATTTATATTAATTAAATAACCCTAAGGTTGGGTTATAAAGGTTATTAATTAATTTGAATTCAAAATTTGAATGTGGCACCGATGTTCCTAAGGCATTGGCCTTCGTGTATAAAAAGAGGGCAAGAACCTTAGTCTAAAACCCCAAGCAATTATTGATTAATCAAGCCAAATATTCATGCGCAAGAAAAAGACAAAGGTTTTGTGTGTTTTGAAAGCATTCGGCGATAGAAGAGATAAAAAATAGGATCGGGGCTCCTTTCACTACGCACAACATTGTGTAGCATAGTTGGCGATAATGGGTAGCGCTAAGACGTTCGGTAGGCGAGGAGAGCAGGGTTTAAAACCCATCGAGTTGGTTTTGCAAGAGAAGAGGGTGTTTTGTTTTGCGTCACACCGATCGAAAAGGGATAAGAGGAAGTCTTGAGACTTCCCCTTCGTGTGGAGGCTCGTAGCCCACGTGGTGGGCTAATGCCTCAATAAGGCGCTCGGCTGGGAGTGGTCTCGCATTCAAAACCCGTCGAGGCATTTTGCTTGAGATAAAAGGTATGCGCTAATGTTTGCCAAGGTTGCATGAGGTATTTCAGATTTGCTAAGGTTGGATGAAAAATAAATATTTTGGAGGGTTATAAATTTTTTTTTTAAAATTGGTTATTGAGTATTTGAGGGAGATAAAAGGGTAGGCAGTATTATTTTTGAGGGTTTGATTTTTGGAGGTTGTTAATTAAAGATTGGATATTATAAGGAGTAATTGAGTAATTATTTTTTATGTATGCTTTGATGATTTCTAATTTCAAAGGAGTAATAAGGTGTATTTGAGTTTGATTATTTTTGTAATTGAGAAATATTTTTGAGAGAGTGTTAGTGTGATATTTTGTCATCTAACCTTTGAAATTGGCAAAGAAGAAAATTATGTTTAAGATAGGTTTTTGAGGTCTACTCTTCATCAAACAAAAGGTATGGGCACATATTCCTTGTGAGTGATTGTTGGATGTTGTGAATGCTAAGTTGGAGTGAAAAGGGTTGTTTGATAAGCATTGTTGAGTTTGGTTTTTTGGAATGAGAGTTGATGCTAGAAACCTTGTTTGATAAGCATTATTGGAAATATTGAGTAAAGTTTTTATATGCTTGAAATAGGGTTTGTGAAAGAACATGAGTATCATTGTTATGTGAAGTTGTGAACTATCTTGAACTAGGATTTGTGAATGAACATGAGTATCATTGTTGTGTGAGATTAGTTAATAAGCATTGTTGAAAATAATTGAGTGAGTGTTCATATGCTTGGACTAGGGTTTGTAAGCAAAGAGTGTTTTATTGAGTGATTGATTGAGTGGAGTTGGTTGAGCCTAGTCAAGTGGAAGTGTTGAAGTGATAGTTCTAGTTATGTGAAACAAATTTTTCTATATTCTAAAATTGATTTGAGAAAGAGGTTGAGTTTTTGTGAGTGTGAAACATATTGAGTCTCTAACAATTCTCTATATGTTTATGTGGTAAAAGAAGAGGTTGAAAGTGATTGAGCATTGTTGTAAGTGTGAAGCATATTGAGTCTCTAACAATTCTATATATGTTTCTATGAGATTGGACAAGTTCTAGTGAGGAATTGTTGAGCATATTTGGACAAGTTCTAGTGAGGACTTGTTGAGCAGATTTGAGGTAAGTCTTGGTGAGGACTTGTTGAGTATATTTAAGGCAAGTCTTGGTGAAGACTTTTTGAGCAAATTGGACAAGTTCTAGAGAGGACTTGTGAATAGATTAGTGTGAGCTTTTGTGGAAGCTTACAAGGCAGATTTGAGATAAGTCTTTGAGAAGACTTGAGAGCATAGTTGATTGATTGATTTGTTCAAACCTTGAGTTAAGGTTTGGGGTAGATATAGCAAAGTTGATTAGTGATTACGTCAAGCTTTGTGTTAAGGCTTGAGGATAGATATTGAGGATAAATTTGTGCTAGACCGAAGGACTATGTTTAGTGTAGATTTGAGGATAGAGTTTGGTACGGATTTGAGGACAAGTTTGTGCCAGACCAGAGACAAATATTGAGTAGATTTGTGCTAGACCAAAGGACTATGTTTAGTGCAGATTTGAGATAGATCTGAGATAAGCTTTGGAGGTGATAGAGTATAGAGGATGACACTCTCCAGTGGATAGATATCCATTAGCCAGTGTAGTGGAGGCAACAGTTCTTCTAGAAGATCACCAGCCAGAGCAGAGGAGAAAGGAGTTCTCATGTGGATAGAGATCCATGAACCAGCTGAGGATATTGGTGTCTCCTATGGATAGATATCCATGAACTTGATTAGGGGATTGGTGTCTCCTTTGGACAGAGGTCCATAAACATTGTAATAGGGAAAGGTTTCCCAAGAGATTTGTTGAGAAAATTTTAGTGAAATATTTTCTCTGTGGAGTAGCCCACATTGGGTGAACCACATTAAATTGGTGTCTCTATTGTGTGTGGTGATTTGTGCATTGCTTTGATTACTAATATTTATATTGCTATTGATACATTGCATAATATTTATTAGGAAAGAAAAGTAAAAAGTGGTCTTATACTATTCACCCTCCTCCCTCTTAGTATAAGCTTGTGTTCTTCAATTGGTATCAGAGCGGGTTCCTTCAAAAGAGTTTAACATCTTGAAGGAAAATATTATAAGAACACAATGGATTCTAAGAGTGGATCCTCAGATAATTTAGCACCAGTATTTTATGGAAGCAATTATGTATTTTGGAGTATGAGAATGAAGATTCACCTGATGGCACTAGGCAATAAAATATGGGAAGCAGTTGAAAATGGATACACACCACCAGCTACTCCACCTAAAGATAAATATGGTAAGCTTCTACATCATTACAATTCAAAAGCAATGAATGCAATTTTGAAAGGTTTGCATAGAACATAGTTCATAAAGGTTATGCATTACAAATCAACAAAAGGAATTTGGGATAAGTTGCAAAGCATATATGAAGGAGATAAAAATTTCAAAAGGGCAAAGATATGAAATATCAAGGGATAATTTGAAGAATTAAGAATGAAGGATGAGGAAAAAATTAGTGCTTATCTACTTCATGTAGATGAGGTTGTTAACTCCATGGAAGGACTTGGACTTGAGGTTCAAGAATCTGATGTTTGTGATAAGATCTTAAGATCTCTCCCAAAAAGGTTTAGTGAAAATATTTCTGCTATAGAGGAATCAAAATATGGTGATATTTTGATAAGGGATGAGCTACTTGGCATTCTTACAAATTTTGAGATGAGAACAAAAGAGGAACCTAATATATGAAAAGAAGCAGCCTTCAAAGCTACTAAGAAGATTAAGGGTAAGAAGTCAGATTCAAGCAATGAGTCATCCAATGATGAAGAAGTAAATTATGGCAGAAGGAACAAGGATCCAAGAATATTTAAAGATGCAAAATATGTTAGATGTTTCAATTGTGGAAAGTATGGTCACTATGCAACTAATTTTCAAGAAGCTAGAAATAGCAATGATGAAGAAAAATAGGATCATAAGAACAAGGAATTAGAAAAATACAGGTACCAAAAGAAAGGCAAGGATGGACAAGGCAAACAAGGAAATAAGTTTTTTCAAAGACAGAAGAGGAGTTACTATGCAGACAAGGCAAGTAAGTACTCAAGTTATAGTGATAATAATTCCTCAGATAATGATAAAGATGAAGTTCTATTTTTGACAAAAGAAAAAGAAGAAGTTAGGAAAAGGTCACCAATAATTCTCAAGTTTTTAAAATGTGGTAACTTTGGTCATCTTGAAGATAGTTGTACAAAGAGTGGTTTCAATTTCAGTGATGATGAATATGAAGATACACTTGAAGGACCAGAAGAGAATATTCTAATGGCACTAGAAGAAAAAGGAGGTGATCCTATAGAAGACAAGTCAAAAAAGAATGAAGATGTTTTCAAAGGCAAACAAATAGAGGAAGAATCAAAGAAAGGAGAAGTTGATCTTGAGGGAGAGCTTATTTATTCTCTTGAAACATTAAATAAGGTAAGAAAGCAAAACTCCCAACTTAAGCTTTAGTTTCAAGAATGTGATGAAGAGAAAGGAAATCTTATAGAGGATCTAAATAAGTCAATTGCTAAGACAAGGAAGTTTAAAGATAAGTTAGAAGAAAAGGTCTTAGAATGTGAAAGGTTAGAACATGAAGTGGATCTACTAAGGGAAGAAATAAAAGAGTCTAAGGACAGGTTACACAAGTTTGGAAGGAGCTCAAATAATTTGGATAAGATTATCAAGACACAAAACCTGTATCAAGTAAAACAAAACTTGGATTTGAACAGGTACAAAAGAAACAAGGAGAGGAGTCAACCTCAAGTTTCGAAGAAGAAGAAACTTTAGAAGAAGAGAGTGTAAGAGAGAGATGATTTGGAGAACAGAAAGTTCAACAAGGAAAGGAACAATACATAAATAAGAAACAGATGGAACAGGAACTAGCATAGGGTAAAAGAGACTAAGAGACCAATGAGGTCAAGGTAAGGTAATTTCAATGGATGATGCTTCTTATGTCACATATTTGGGAATAAGGCTTCACAGTGCAGGACACATGAAAGACAGGAATATGGAAACTTCAAAAATAGGTAACTGTTTCATGGGTATTGCTACTCATGTAATCAATTTGGTCACAAGGCAATGAATTGTAGGGTTCATGATAGGAATAGATATGGCTTCACCAGGAGAAATACCAAGATATTTGCACCTCAAAGGAATAACAATATTAAGTGTTATAAGTGCAATAATGATGGACATACAACAAAGTGGTGTAGATCAAAAATTCCAGAGACAAGCAGGAATAGGAATAGTTAGAGGAATCAGAAGGATCAGATGAGAAGGAAAGTGGACAAAGGTAAAGATCAGTGCATGCTAGGAGTAGAAATACTCCCACCCTAGAATTAACCACCTCAAGAGGAGGTGGAGGAGGGGCTAAGCTAAGAGTCTCATTATTAGCCCCGAGCCCCAAAGGTGACCCTTTGCCATTGATGCCAAAGGGGGAGATATTTGAGTAAGGGGGAGAGATTTGATTTAAAGGGAGAGCATTGATTCAGGGGGAGCAAAACAAAAAAAGGTTAAGGAAATTGTAAAATATAATTGGGTTGCCATCAATGACAAAAGGGGATATTGTTGGACATTTTGAGTAATTGAGTTCTCATTGATATCAAAAGTCAGTTTCAATGAGCAATGCAAGAAGAAGTTACACAATCATTGCAAATGGAAAGTCTGCCTCCATTTGATCAGATTCATTTCCAGGTGGTCATATGAGGTTCAAAGAGCAATGAAGAGGCCCAAGAAAAATAATAGTATAATATTAAAATGGAATATTTAAATTAATTATAAATTAATTTAAATAATTTCATTATAAATTGATTTATTAATTAATTTAATTAACTTCTAAAGTTATTAAGTTAATTATAGATTAATTATAATTTAATTATAAAATTAATTTATATTAATTAAAATAACCCTAAGTTTGGGTTATAAAGGTTATTAATTAATTCGAATTCAAAATTCGAATGTGGCATCGACATTCCTAAGGCATTGGCCTTCATGTATAAAAAGAGGGCAAGAACCTTAGTCTTAAACCCCATGCAATTATCGATTAATAAAGCTCCAAAGATTCGTGCACAAGAAAAAGATAAAGGTTTCATGTTTTGAAAGCATTCAATGGTAGAAGAGATAAAAAATAGGAGCGGGGCTCCTTTCACTATGCACAATGTTGTGTAGCATAGTTGGCGATAGTGGGTAGCACTAAGATGTTCGACAGGTAAGGAGAGCAAGGTTTGAAACCTATCGAGTTGGTTTTGCAAGAGAAGAGGGTATTTTGTTTTGTGCCACACCGATCAAAAAGGATAAGAGGAAGGATTGAGCCTTCCCCTTTGTGTGGAGGCTCATAGCCCACGTGGTGGGCTAGTGCCTCGATAAGGTGCTCGGCTGGGAGTGGTCTTGCGTTCGAAACCCGTTGAGACCTTTTGCTTGAGATAAAAGGTATGCGTTAATGTTTGCCAAGTTTGCATAAGGTTGAATGAAAAATAAATATTTTGGAGGCTTATAAATTTTTTTTTTTAAATTGTTTATTGAGTATTTGAGGGAGATAAAAGGGTAGGCAGTATTATTTTTGAGGGTTTGATTTTTGGAGGTTGTTAAGTAAATATTGGAGATTATAAGGAGTAATTGAGTAATTATTTTTATGTATGCTTTGATGATTGCTAATTTAAAAGGAGTAATAAGGTGTATTTGAGTTTGATTATTTTTGTAATTGAGAAATATTTTTGAGAGAGTGTTAGTGTGATATTTTGTCATCTAACCTTTGAAATTGGCAAAGAAGAAAATTGTGTTTAAGATAGGTTTTTGAGGTCTACTCTTCATCAAACAAAAGGTATGGGCACATATTCCTTGTGAGTGATTGTTGGATGTTGTGAATGCTAAGTTGGAGTAAAAAGGGTTGTTTGATAAGCATTGTTGAGTTTGTTTGTTTTGGAATGAAAGTTGATTCTATAGACCTTGTTTGATAAGCATTATTGAAAATATTGAGTAAATTTTTCATATGCTTGAACTAGGGTTTGTGAAAGAACATGAGTATATTTGTTATGTGAAGTTGTGAACTATCTTGAACTAGGGTTTGTGAAAGACCATGAGCGTCATTGTTATGTGAGATTGGTTAATAAGCATTGTTGGAAATAATTGAGTGAGTGTTCGTATGCTTGGACTAGGGTTTGTGAGAAAGGAGTATTTCATTGAGTGATTGATTGAGTGAAGTTGGTTGAGCCTAGTCAAGTGGAAGTGTTGAAGTGATAGTTCTAGTTATGTGAAACAAATTGTTCTATATTCTGAATTGATTTTAGAAAGAGGTTGAGTGTTTGTGAATGTGAAACATATTGAGTCTCTAAAAATTCTCTATATGATTCTGTGGTAATAAGAGTGAGTGAAAGTGTTTGAGTATTGTTGTTAGTGTGAATCATATTGAGTCTCTAACAATTCTCTATATGTTTCTATGATATTGGACAAGTTCTAGTGAGGACTTATTGAGCAGATTTGAGATAAGTTCTAGTGAAGACTTGTTGAGCATATTTGAGGCAAGTCTTGGTGAGGACTTGTTGAGTAGATTTAAGGTAAGTCTTGGTGCAGACTTGTTGAGAATATTGGATAAGTTCTATAGAGGACTTGTGGATAGATTAGTGTGAGATTTTGTGGAATCTTACAAGGAAAATTTGAGATAAGTCTTTGAGAAGACTTGAGAGCAGAGTTGATTGAGTGATTTTTTCAAACCTTGAGTTAAGGTTTGGAGCAGATGTAGCAAAGTTTATTAGTGATTGAGTCAAGCTTTGTGTTAAGGCTTGGGGATAAATATTGAGGATAGATTTGTGCTAGATAGAAGGACTATTTTTAGTGTAGATTTGAGGATAGATTTTGGTACAAATTTGAGGATAGGTTTATGCCAGAATAGAGACATATATTGAGTAGATTTGTGCTAGATCGAAGGATTGTGTTTAGTGCAGATTTGAGATAGAGCTAAGAGAAAGCTTTGGAGGTGATAGAGTATAGAGGATGATAGTCTCCAGTGGATAGAGATCCATTAGCCATGTTAGTGATGAAAAGTATTCTAAGTGAGGATAGGAGTCTTCAGTGGATAGATATCCATTAGACAGTGCAGTGGAGGTAGCAGTTTCTCTAGAATATCACTAGACAGATCAGAGGAGAAGGAGTTCTCATTTGGATAGAGATCCACAAAATAGCTGAGGATATTGGTGTCTCCTATGGATAGATATCCATGAACTTGATTAGGATATTTGTGTCTCCTTTGGACAGATGTCCATAAACATTGTAATAGGGAAAGGTTTCCCAAGAGATTTGTTGAGAAAATTTTAGTGAAATATTTTCTCCTTGGAGTATCCCACATTGGGTGAACCACATTAAATTGGTGTCTCTATTGTGTGTGGTGATTTTTGCATTATAAGCCACTGCCACTGGAATGATCCTATCAGTGATTTCAAAAATCTCAACATATGAAGGATCCAACTTAGAAAACTTGATGGTGCTCTTCATGGGTTTAATTCTTAAGAATACTTTATTTCCCATAGAGAATTCCCTTTGTGATATTTTTATATTAGCATAACTCTTTTGACGATGGATGACTTCCTTAAGACTTTGCCTAATTATATAATTTTTTTCCTCCATCACCCTAATCATTTTCATTTTGATGACAACCCTTTTCTTTGGGCTATCCCAATATAGGTATGTTTTGCATCTAAAACCATATAGGGCTTCAAATGAGGGAATTTTCAAGGAAGCATGATAATCGTTATTATAAGAAAACTCCATTTTATGCAATAAGTCTTCCCACCAAGACTTATGGTTCATGCAATACATGCAAAGCATGTATTGAAAGACTTGGTTTACCATATCCACTTGACCATCTATTTCTGGATGGTATTCAAAACTTATGTTCAACTTCATACCAACTACATGGTGCGGACCCTACCAAAACTCAAATGTAAATCTAGAGTCCTTATACAAAAATATTATCTAAATAAAGCCATGTAACCTAAAAATATCTTTGGCAAACCTATTTGCCACTACTAAAGCATAATCTGTGGTATTCCTTGGTATAAAGTGTACAACCTTGGTAAAATTATCAACCACCACAATAAGTGTATCATGTTGGTACCTAGTCTTAGGTAATCCCATAATAAAGTCCATAGATATGACCTGCTATTTTGCATTGGTATATCATGTGGATATAATTGTCCTGCTAGATGTCTATGCTCAACTTTCACTTTCTAGAATTTCAGGCATCAAGCAACATAATTAGTGATATCCTTCTTTATCCGTGACTATTAAAAGGTCATTTTTCATGTTATCCCTCATATTTCCCCTCTAGGGTGAGTAGAGTAAGGAGGTCTATGCACCTATTACATGATCAATCTCCTCAAATAATTGATTTTAGGTATAACTACCATGTCCTTAAAACATAAAAGTCTATCCTTTATGTCAAAATCCTTGTTTATTTCAAGATTTCTTTCCATTTTAGCCTAAATTTTGCTACAATACTAGTCCTATGATTACATTTTATTGAATTGGTCCATTAATTCCACAAGACTACCGGTCAAAGCAACTGTATACCTTCTTCTACTCAAGGTATCAACAAATTTATTTTCCTTGTCTTTAATATACTTTATATCAAAGTCATACTCTGCTAAGAACTCAATCCACCTTCTTTTTATGCATTGAACATTAGTTGAGTAAATATGTACCTCAAACTCTGATTATCGATCCTCAACTCAAAAGGCTTCCTTAGAAGATATTGTTGCCAAATATTAAGAGCATGCACAATAGCTACTAGCTCCAAATAATGCATAGCTAGTCTACCTCATGCTTCTTGATTTTCCTTGACTCATATGGTATGACTAAATCATCCTAGGATAGAACCCCTCTTAAATCTTCCAAAGAAGCATCCATACAAATAGAAAATTTCCCCTAAGGATTTAGAATTGTAAGAACAATTGTAGTAGTAAGCTTCTACTTAAGAAACTCAAAAGTTGCTTCACGCTTGTCCATCCATTTATATTCCTTTCCTTTTATTTGGAGGATAGTTATAGAGTAGGCTATTTTGGAATAATCCTTTACAAAATACCTATAGTACCCAATCAATCCCATAAGTATCCATACTTTAGGTATATTAGTAGGTGGTGACCAACTCAAAATGGCCTCTATCATCTTTGGATCAAAAACTATCCCCTCTTCCAATATGATATACCCCAGATAGTACACCTATGGAACATAAAAGTCATACTTTGATAAATTCCCATAGAGTTGGTTCTTCCTCAACAACTTGAGCACAATTTTGAAATGTTTATCAAGCTCATTATTTTGTAAATACATCAGGATATCATCCAAAATAGTAAGATAAAATAATCTAGATGCTCCCTGAACACATTGTTCATCATATTCATGAATGAATTTGGCACATTGGTTAGCCCAAAATGTAATACTATGAACTCATAATGCCCATACCTAGTCTTAAAAGCAATATTGTGAGTATCCTCTACTTGTATCCTTAGATGATGGTATCCTAATTTTAAATAAATATTTCAAAATATGGTGTCACCCTTAAGTTGATCAAATAGATTTTCAATCCTGGGTAGAGGGTACCTATTTTTGATAGTTTATTTATTCAATATTTTATAGTATATTAACAATATCAATGAATCATCTTTCTTTTTGACAAAAATAATAGGTGCACCTCATGGTGATACAATGGGTTTAATCAACTATTTTTCCAACAACCCTTCAAGTTGCACTTTTAACTCCTACATTTCAATAGGATTTATATTATAAGGATTTCTATGAATAGGTTTCAAAATAAAAAAAAATTCGATAATGAAATAAAATTCACACTTAGGTGGTAGCCCAAGATGGTCCTTAGGAAATACATCCATAAACTCATGCAAAATCAGGTGCTCCTTAAGCAATTTCTCATTCCTATCATCCATGATCTTGTGGTTCAACTGAATGGCATAGACCATACTACCCTTTCTAATAGATTTCTTTAGCTATGTTTTTGATATAATCTAAGGGTGAAAAGACCCCTGATCACTATAGATTCCCATTCTTTTCTTGTCCTTATCTGTGTAGCACCCTAAAATTGGCGCAGTAAAACCTTAAATAATTACAATTACTCTAGTAAATATTCAAATTCAAATTTTAACCCCCAAAACCACTTTCAAACCGTCGTTTAACCCGTTTCCTCCTTTCTTGCGCCATTTTTAGAGTTTGTTTTGACCGTTTGATGATATCGTCGCCAATCAGACGATATCGCCTCAGATCGGATGATTTTGTCTGGACTAGGACGTCTAGACGATCTTGTCCCAAAACTGATTTTTCTCAATTAGCCTCTATTCCAACGACATCTCTAATCCGGGCAAAAGTGTGTCTACACTATTAGAGACCCTCCCCGTTGGAGATCTCCCAAATTGGGATGATCTCCAACCTCCTAACCTCCCTCCTAAGCCTATTTAAACTTAGGACTCCCCCTTGGCATCCCCCTGGCTAATATTTCCTGTAACTTGACTTTACACGCATTAAAACATCCTGAATTACCATCTGCACTTGTCCTATCCAAATTTTGTTGTAGGAACCTTAGTATTTTTCAGCCGGAGCAAGCTCAGTTTGTTGTGGACGATCCTGTTCAATTCAAGATGATTTCATACCAATTCGAGAAGATTTCGACTGTAATCAATGTTGGGGGCAATCAGTGCCCAGAGTTTGCATTTTTCTCTTCTCATCTACTGTTTTATTTTGCATCTAGTCAATTTGTTCATTATTTTCTGCTATTCTGCATCTTGGAGTTCACCCATATAGTTTAGTTGCATAATGAAATCATGATTAACTATTAAAACATCGTAATTTACTTGCATTTCTATTCGGGATTATCTGTTAACATCTTTATTGTCATTTTACATCTTTATCCTCTATTAGCATTGCTACATTTTTTGTATTTTGTGTCTATTTCTCTGTTTGCAGGTCTCTGACGAATTCGTCAGATCTTAGACGATCCCGTCAAATTCTAGATGATCTGGACTGCTTCAAAAATTAGAATCTTCATCAGACATCCGGATCAGGTATGGCTCTGTAATTTAGCTTTTTCCCTCTATTTTTTGTTTAAAAATTTTTTTCTGTATTTCATTTAGCCTGCATTTTCATAATAGAACAACTTATATTCATTTGGCCAAACCTAGGACTCGAATGTTTAAAGATAAAATAGAACACATTAAACACATTCCCAACCTAGGCGTGGAAACTGTCATTCAAATGTTTCCTGGTGAACCCACCATCCGTCGAAAAATCACCATCATACACCTCCCCCGAGAGGCGAGACCTTCGCAAGGCCTCTCAGTCCGAGGTACCGCACCATCCTTTTCCCATCCTCCTTTCGGGCACGGATCCTATAGCCTGAAGGTAAGGATGTGAAAAATTTGGAGCAATACATTTTGGTGAACTCGACGTGAATGCATTTAAAACCTTTTGAAAAAAAAACAAAAAAAAAAAAACAACCAAAAAACATAGATGCATTTAAAATCATTAGAAAATAATAAGTTGCATATCATGTCTAGATGGTAGCTCCTAAGAAAATATTAGCAGTTACTATAAATGTTGAAAACCAATTAGCAGCCATAGAAATCAATTATGTGCTTAGTGTGCCTGAAACAGATAGAAACCAACTTTTGTGGGACGAAATTGATAGAAGACTAGGTGTCATTTCATCCAGATCAACAAAACTTAAACAAATCAAAAGGCTTGCCCTAGATAGAATCTTGGATCCTCATCAACTCATCTTTTATCATGAACTTCAGAGAGCCTGCCATATATGGTTAGCTTATAGGAGAGCTCTTGTGTCTTCAAAATTGTTTAGCTTCGAGGAATACCTCGAGAACACAGCCACTATACACCAGTTCCTAGGTCGTGTAGAAGACCAAGAGGTCATTCTTATGGATAGGGAAAGATGGAATAGAGTTCCTCGAGTTGTGTTATATCGAGAGTGTTGCCACGAGCTTTACTTCTATCAACCAGGATCTGAGACAGATAATATCACTATAGCCCTTTTCATTAAATTTTTGAAAGAAAATTTTCAATTTGAAGAAGAACACTTCATGACTCCTGAAGAACTTGAGCCCATTAATGATATTTATAAATTATTTATAGAAAACTAGATCATTACTTTCAGTATTATTTCTTGCATTTATTGTGTTGTTTGTTATCTTTACAATATTATTACAAAAACAAGAAAAACTAAAAAACATAACAAAAACCAAAACATTTCATTTTAAATATTGTAGTAGGTATATAATTAATATATACCTCTTAAGATTATAGCATATATATATAAATATATATATATATATATATATATATATATGCTAAAATCTAAGTTAAGCACAATGCCTAAACTTAGGAATGGAAAACAAACTGAAGGAGAAGAAGAAGATTGGTTAGGAGACAAAACAAGAAACCCAAATGTCCTTCCTGAGGATCCAATCCCAGAAGAAGAAACTCTAGACTAGCAATACGATGAGCTTGCTATAGATGAACAAGAGGAAAACGTTAAAGAGGATGGATCCTCATCCCCTAGAGTAGCTCCAAATGGAACTATTGCTTTTGATAACTTAGATCATTACTGGAAATTTTTCAATAATAACATTGGTGCTCTTAATATGGTAGTTCGTATTGATAAAGTGCAAATTAGTGACACTCAAGCAGCTATGGAACATATGTTTGACATACACACTAATCCCTTGTCTTTTATTGATCAAGAAAGTGATAAGGCTAGACCATCCAATAGAGATATGGTCACTATGATTCAAAACATGCCAAAACAACAAGTTACCCAACCTCCTAAGGAACCTATTATTGAGCCTAAAATCATTCCCACACAAAAGAAAACTTCCTTCACTGCTTTACTTCGCCAAACTATTGATCAATATGCTTCAAGTAAACAAAAACCTAAAATGAAGCCAAACACCAATTTTCAACAATCTGGAATACAACATAATACAACTTCAAAATTTCTTCATAACACCTTTCCTACCAACAATTTACACAATAGCAACATAGCATCTAATCTTCATGTCCCTCCATATGTTCACAAATCTCATATTAATGCCCTATCGAACCAATATGGTGGGCAAACTAGTAATCTGGAAGCCATGGTGAAACAGTTAGCTTCGCGTATGGACCAGATAGATCCCTACCGTCCCTCGTACAATTATTGAGAGATATGTAGTCAACCTTTGGATCCCATAGTTGTAGCACAACCGTACCCTAAGCATTTTCCCATGCCCATCCTGCCTATATATAAAGGAACCGAAGATCCCATAGAGCATCTTCACATTTTTAGGATAGCATGTCATGATATATCACATGATGACTTGCTATTACTAAAAATGTTCCCAAAAAGCTTAGGTGGAATGGCATTAGAGTGGTACTATCAATTGCCCACTCATTCTTTGAGAAACTTTGAAGAAACAATTGAATATTTTGTCCATCAATTTAGTGCCTACATCGAGAGGCATGTCACCATTAAAGATTTATACAACTTAAAACAAGACAAAGATGAATGTTTTGCTGATTTCTTAGCTATATGGAGGCAGTTGACAGGAAAACTACACTTTGTGCTACCTTATAGGGAAATGTTGGACATTTTTATCAATAATTTGCAAGAACAAATATCTTATGAGTTATCAATTGCTACTTTAACTACCTTCGATCAGGCTATAGATTTAGCTCGAAGAGTAGAAGATGCCCTCATTAGGAGAGGCCAAATTAGGAAGAAGGATGATGAGAAAACATCCAAAAATCAATATAAAAACAAACAAGTCATAGGTGATGGAGTCACTAACAGCAAAAATGTTGCTAATATCAATGCAATGAAGACAACAGAAAAATTTATATTGAAACCTCCTGATAAACCTCCTCAAGAATTTACTAGATTGAATCAACCATTATCAACTATTTTACCTCAATTACTCGAAAGAGGTTTGATTCAATTACCAGCTATCCGGGAACCTGATCCAACCATACCCGGATACAGAGCTGACTTACACTGTGATTTCCATAGAGGACATGGACACTCTACCAATGCTTGTAAAAGGTTAAAGCATAAAATACAAGATCTTATTGATAATAATGAAATGGAGGTGCAAGCTTTCCAACCTAAACAAAATGCTCCTAATAATCCTCAAAAGAACATTCCCCAAAATCAAAATCAAAATGCTAATCAATCATTAGACATATTTCAACACCCTTTACCAAGACATGGTAAAGAGGTGGCCAATCAAATCGAACATCATAATGTTCCTCCTCCTACCCGATATGTAGGGACTATTAGCTGACAGTTACCTATTCAGGATCCTCAAATATTTGACACAACTTTATCCCTGGTCATGACTAGGCCCCTACATAATTTTCAAACTCTCGATCCTAGTGATGTAGAATCAGATACTAAAAGTGAAATAGACATCACCTCAAACCAATCGAATAGTTCTGAAAACGAATTAGATCCTATTCAACCCATCACAGATGCTATGGTTCCAAAAGAACCATTTCCTAGAAGAGTTACTACTCAACCCTCTTCTAATCAATTCCTCCCTAATGAACAAGCCATAAAAGCTCAACCAAGACCAGTTTAGTGTCTTCAATATAACATTGTAGGTACCATCGGAGTCCTTACCCGAAAACAGGCTCAAAATTCTCAACAAGAAACAAACTAGAATGATGGATCAGCTCCATTTGTTTTGAAAAATCCCAATAAAGGGAATCATGCTCCTAATGTTCAACCTAAACCCCCTTACAATATTAATGAGCAATTATCCAATACTACAGCTAGAATTTCCCTTTTGGATTTATTAAGATCTTCTCCTACCCATAGGGATGATTTGATGCTTACATTAAGCCAAATGATGGTACCTCAAAATATTCAACTTGAAGCCATGGCCAATACTATCATCACTAGAGAAGTCGATTGTATTGACTTCTGGGATAAAGATATCCCACAACACAGTTTACATAAGGATAATCCATTATATATTACTGCTCTAATTAGAGATGTAGTTGTTAAAAGAGTCCTGATTGATAATGGTTCATCTCTAAACATTTGTACTTTTGACTTCTACCAACGGTTTGGCTTTAGAAGTGATGAAATGAAGAAAACTGACATGATTATCAAAGCTTTCAATGACAAAACACAAGAAACGTGTGGATTTATTACCATCCCATTGCAAGTTGGTCCTAGAACCTTAGATACGACCGTGTTTATTGTACATTGCCCCGCATCGTACAATATACTCTTGGGTCATCCTTGGATCAATGTAATGCGGGTTGTCCCATCAACTTTACACCAATGTGTTAAATTCAAATTTAAAAATCAGTTGGTCACTATCCATGGTGACCCTAGACCCTTTGATATGTGTGCTTTGGAAGAACCTGTTGGAGTTCAATTTTTCCCCGCTCTGTCATCCACACATCCTAATTCTTATTTTTCATCTAAAAATGTGAAATACACTCCCATAGCTTCACCTATTTCTCCTCCATTAATTTCACCCTCATATATAGATCAACAATATTCTAAACAAATTACTCTCGAACCTCAAAAAGATCTTCAATCCATAACCAATCCTTCATGTTCTATCCCTATAATTTCAAAACCTATAGACCCATTCATTAACACTTCCACATTATCAACATCTATCATACCTTCCACATCTAAAGATATAGGGAAGGATCCTTCTACATCTTATGCTCTTTCTGATGAACTTTTACCAGATTTATCCACAATCTTAATATCAAAAAAACAAATGCTTTCATGCAAGATTCAATTCTTTTAAATAACTTGTCACCATCTCCTCATACTTTGGGCCTCCCACAACCCATGGGAAGTACTTACCAAGTCGGGAGTTGTGCTTTTATTTATAAAGGATATGACTGGGGAAGAATACCTCGAAATATCAAAACTCATCATGAGGGATATGCACGATGTTATTTTACTAATGAATATATTAAAGCTAAACCCATAATGCTTAAAATGGGATATAAAGGGAAAGGCTTGGGACCTTTCCAAAATGGTATGAAAGAACCTTTCGAGGTAGAACCGTGGCCTACCCGTTGTGGTGTGGGCCTATTTCCTAGTAATGGTCAACCCTTTCCTTTTGAAGATGATGATCAACTCATATGTTATCAAGATTATTTGGATAGGCATGATGATTTGACTCTAAAAAATCAGCCATTTACATGTAACATGCTATCCATAGCTTACCCTAAATTGATTGCTGACTTCGATGAGGAGTTGGAAGGAGATATCTTCCACGATGTCTCCGTTGAAGAGATGTTACACAATGGATTTTATTTTGATGGTTCTATACCAACTATAGCCCATCTTGAGGCCACTAATCCTCAAGATGAATTATCCTATTTAACCTTAAAAGAATTACAATAATTGGGTGTCTCACCCACCCCACCTAATTTTGAAAGAGATCTACACATGGAAGTAGAAAACGTCATTAAAGTTAACATTGGCACTAAGGATAATCCTCACATAATCAATATTGGGTCAAAATTAAGTCAAGAAAAACAAGAGCAATACATTGCATTCCTTAAATAATATGCAGATGTCTTCACTTGGACATATGAATATATGCCAGGTCTAGACCCTTCCGTAGTCATGCATCATCTAGTAGTCCATCCGGATGCTAAACCTGTTAAATAAAAACTTAGAAAAATGCATCCCAAAGTGGCCCTACTAGTCAAAGGGGAGTTATAAAAACTCCTGAATGTTGTTTTTATACAAGCTATTGATTATGCTGAATGGATCTCAAATTTAGTTCCAGTCACCAAGAAAGAAGCCACCAAAGTTAGGGTTTGCACAGGTTTTAGAGATATTAACATTGCATGCCCTAAAGATGATTTTCCTCTTCCAAACATGGATCAAATCATTGAATTTATTGCTGGGAGTGGGATGATGTCCTTAATGGATGGATTATTCGATTATAATCAGATTAGGATAGCTCCTGAAGATCAGGCTAAAATAGCCTTTATTACCCCTTGGGGTACCTTTTGTTGGAAAGTGATGCCATTCGGCTTAAAGAACGCAAGTGCAACCTATCAACGAGCTATGACTTATATTTGTCATGATATGTGCATGATATCCTACATGATTATGTAGATGATATTATAGCTCGCTCTATTAATGAAGATAATCATTTAGATGATTTGAGAAAAGTTTTTAATCGATTAAGAGAATATCTTATTCGATTAAATCCAACCAAATGCATATTCGGAGTTAAGTCCAGTAAGCTATTAGGGGTTATAGTTTCTTTACGTGGTATCGAAGTTGAACCTCTCAAGATTGTGGCTATCACTGATATGCATGCACCTACCAATATATCTGAGTTACGAAGTTTACAAGGTAAGCTTCAAGCTATCCGTCGCTTCATCGATAAGTTGGCGGACAAAACCGGTCCCTTTCTTAAGCTCCTTAAGAAGGATGTCCCTTTTAATTGGGACAAAAAATGTAAAGAAGCTTTTGAAATTCTCAAACAATACCTCCTTAACCCACCTGTGCTTTAATCGCCTAGACCTGATTGCCTATTTATCCTGTATATTTCAGCTTCAGATTCTGCCTTAGGAGCTATGTTAGCTCAACTTGATGATGCGAAGAGAGAACGTGCTAATTATTATATTAGCTGAACCTTCATCAGTTATGAAACCCGCTACACAGCATTAGAAAAACTATGTATAGCAGTCATTTTTTCTACGTAGAAATTACGCCATTATATGCTCAGTCAGAAAACCTATGTCATTGCTAAATATGATCCCTTGAGGTATCTCATGAGTCGACCTTATTTATCGGGTCGTATAGCCAAGTGGGTTCTTGCTCTAAGCGATTTTGACCTCACATTCATAGGATAGAATTCTGTTAAGGGTCAAATCATAGCAGATCAATTAGTTGTTGCACCCTTAGAGTCTACCCATCCCCTCATCATTGAGTTTCTTGATGAATGCCTTCAATTAGAGGCAGACCATATTGAACAATGGTCCTTATACTTTGATGGAACCCGATGCATGAGTGGGGCTGGTGCGGGTATTATTTTAATATCCCCACAAAAACATCTTATTCCTCTGTCCTTCAAATTAACATTTTCTTGCACCAACAATACTGTTGAATATGAAGCTCTAATCCTCGGATTACGAGCTGCCTTGGCGCTAAAAATTAAACATCTGTTAGTTTTTGGTGATTCTCAACTTGTCATAAATCAAATTAATGAAGTTTATTAGACCAGAGATGATAAATTACGCCCATATAAAACCTATGTTTTACAATTAATGTCTCTATTTTATCAAGTTACCTTGGAAGCTATTCCTCGAACTTGCAACCGTGCAGCTGATGCTATGGTCGTAGCTGCATCTCTCCTACCCTTGGAGTTAGATGACAAATATGCCACCATCATTATTCATTGACTCTAGGAACCCGCTTCAAATAAGTCATGCTTAGAACCTTTGGATGTGTTTCTAATCAATGAAACTACTCCTGAACCTTGGTATATGGATATATTTGATTTTCTCCAAAATGGGACTTTCCCTGCCAATTCTAATAGAAACCAGCGTCGGTTATTACATAGACGAGCAAGTCGATTTGTAATAATTGGCAATACTTTATATAGGAGATCTTTTGAAGGTATCCTATTAAGATGTTTGAATTTAGAAGAATCCAAATCAGCCTTGAGTGAAGCCCACGATGGATCTTGTGGAGGACACTTTAGTGGTAGTGTCATTGCTAAAAAGCTCCTTAGGATAGGATACTTTTGGCCTACCATGGAGAATGATGCACATGAGTATGTGTGCCATTGCGACAAGTGCCAGAAACATGCTGACCTTATCCATGCGTCTGCATAAGAACTGTAGGCTATTTCATCTCCTTGGCCCTTTTCAAAATGGGGCTTAGACATTATTGGAAAAATCAATCCTGTGTCATCTGATGGACACAAATTCATCATAACCACCACCGAGTATTTCATGAAGTGGGTTGAAGCTCTGCCTTTAGCTTCTTGCACTGGCACACAAGTCTCTAAATTTATTTTCAATCAAATCATTTGTAGGTTCGAAATTCCTGCAAATTTCATCTCTGATAATGGAACTTGTTTCAAAAATAAAGATGTCAAGAAATTATGCCAAAAATATAAGATTCAACATCACTGGTCCACTCCCTATTATCCTCAGGGTAATGGTCAAGCAGAAGCATCTAACAAAACCTTAATCAAAATTCTCAAAATATTGGTCAATAAAACTAGCCGCGACTGGCACATTCAGTTATATCCAGCCTTGTGGGCCTATCGAACTAGTGTTTGAACTCCCACTGGAACTTCACCTTTTGTTTTGGTTTATGGTGCTTGAAGTCATTTTTCCCTTTGAATTAGAAGTTACTTCTTTGGCTCTACTACTTCAAGATACCGAAGTAGGAGATGAATATCGAGCTGGCAGACTCAGTCAGCTGGAACTCCTAGATGAAAAATGCATCAATGCTTTGGAGCATCTCCATGCCTACCAAAACAAGCTTAAAATATCATATGCTAAAAAAGTTTGTCATCGATCCTTTGAGATCGACGACCTTGTTTTAAAAGAAAATCAAAAAAATACTAATGCAACTAAAGACCTTAAAGGTAAATTTGAGCCCAACTGGCTTGGACCATACATTATCACTGCTAAATTTGAATTGGGAGCATATAAATTATCTAGCTTAGATGGTAAAGAACTTAAAGAACCCATGAACATTTTGCATCTTAAACGTTACTATGCGTAACAAAAATTAGTCATTTCATCATTTGTACATATTTTGCATGTTGTCTTATTTTAAAAATATATCAAACTGTTTACACAAAAAACAAAAACAAACAAAAATAATAAAAATAAAAACAACAATATTCTTGACTCTTTCGAAACCAAAACAAAATAAAGAAGAAAGAGAGAGTCAACATTCTCAAACTTCTCAAAAAAGTATTTGTATATATTTCTTCTTACAAATGTTGCAGTTATATATTTCAAATTATTTTGGACAAATTAGCATTTATTTGGAATCCCTCACTTTCACAAACACAAAATAAATATCTTGATTTTTATCTGGCATGATTACTAATCTCTCTTATATCAAAGTCCACAAAATTCAATTAAATAAAGTTTTGAGCATAGAGAATTGATCTTGTTATTTACTTAAACCAAGCACATCCTTTCACAATAAAATGATTATATTTGTAATATCCTTGCTATGCTACATAGTAGAAGTGGTTTCTTGAGCGAAAAGTTTCCCCTGCTATCCTATCATGCACATGGTCTAGAATCTTTGAGAATTGGCAAAAGGACAAGCTCACCCCTACCCACAATAAAAATCCCTTGCTCTACAGCTAATCCGAGCAAGTATCCCTAGCATAGAAAAAAAAAAAAAAAGCAAAGTTCAAGAAAAAGAAAAAAAAAATGTTATTTTATATCATTACAACAATGTTTCAAGCATTATCTCAAAAATCAAGCAAAAATACAAAATAAAAGCAAAATAAAAGCAAAAGAAAGCAAAATCAAAAGCAATAAAATCCCTCTCCCTACCCTTTAAAAAGAAAAGAAGGGTTGATGAGCTTGAATCCTTGGAATTCTCAATTATTCGAAAACTGTGAGGTAAGCCCCATAACAGGTGGTTTGTGCCCAACCTGCTTGGCCTTGGGTAACTCCTAGCGTGGCGATATGTCCGTCACATTAGCGACCTTCTTTTGTATAGACCTATGTCTCGCTTATGGATTAGCTAGCTCTTGATAATTCGACTTACATAGTAGTCTGGTATGGTTATATGCATCTAAATCATGGTTAATGAACACTTATTTGGTTCATTCAAATCACTTGTATCAAATTATCTTGCTCAAAACTGGTAAATGAACATAGCAATTGCACACACATTTTGTATTTGAGAGATTTTGTGTATCATTATGATAAATCAAGATTGGAAATGAACTCACATATGCACATGGGATTCCTTATAAATCTAACTTTTGTCTTTAAGATACTTTGAAATATTTTCGCAAATTGTTTGGAATAAATTCATTTTCTTCTTTAAAGTACAGTTGTTTAGTATAAAGACAACTACATGCATGATCAAAAATCAAAATTTCTTTCAAACCATACAATAAAAACACATATTTATATATTGTCGACTTTCACGACGATGGTATAGTTCCAAAACTAAAATTGGAATTTTATGACTAGCGCAAGTCCTCATCTTCATATTTTCTGTTTATTTTCAACAATTAAAAATCAACCATACAATAAAACTATTATATCAACTTTTTCTTTGGATTTCGTGATGATGGTATAAGTCTATACCTACATATTCTATGCCTAGCGCAAACCATTGTACCAATTTTATTCCCCATTCATTTAAAAATCATAAAAAACATATGACTTAAATCATTCTGTTATACAATTATGCTTTAAAACAAACAAACACCTATTCTATTTCATGTCATTATGTCAATATGCAAATTTGCAATGATGGTATAATTTCTAAAGAATTATCCAAAAAATTTATCACACTTAGGAATTTATGCCTAGCAAAATTCATTTTAAAATATTTCATGCATAATATTTTCATGAAAAATCTGAAAACAAAATCATCATCATCATCATCATTTGCATCATCACACCAAAGTCTTAAGACAGTCTCGTAAGCACCCTTTTACTTTTAGCAATATTTCTATAATAGGATTAGCTTGACGACCGAGTGAGCGACGACTCCATGAAATGGTCTATAATAGTGACAATGTCCTTTGAAATTATTGTTAAAAGTCCCTTTTATTTTTATCAAATTATCACATCACCAACAACCAATTTGTTCACATCAGATTATTTCATTTAAATTTTAAAAGCATGACATTCAAACCATAATATTTCCAAACGACATAATTACATGAATCATCAAATCAATCACACTTCAAACATTAAAGCATCATAAAAACATATAAACAAGACGTATCATCATAAGACAAGTCATATGATCAAAAAATATCTCATCTATATATATATATATCAAATATATGTACATCATATCAAAAATAGATTGGTATGCCACAATCTACATCTTGGCATACTCAATCCTCTCAATCATATATCCTCTGTGTAGTGTCTCGAGAACCCCTCGAGCTCTCAGCCTCATCTCCTCCCTTGCCCTGAGGTGGACGAGGTGGCCCCATCGTAGTATGTGTGGTACTATGAGTCCTAGTCGTCGATCGAGATGAAGTCCTCGACGACCCAATCCTGATCGAGTCAGTAATGTCGGCTGTTAGCTGTACCCTCTGACCCTCTAGCACCATCTAGAAGTAGATACCTTGGTAGAACATGGTCTGAGAAATCGACCATGCTAGCTCATGAGTGCTCGCTCCTTCGCTCCGTGCTCTGAGGCATGCAACCTCATCTCTAATATGTGTAGCCTCCGCTCGATGTCGTGTAGCCTCCGCTCGATGTCGTCTGCACCTATGCCTGGAGACAGATAGTCTTCACTTAGAGAGTAGCCATCTCACTACTCTCTCTTGTGTCCACACCCTTGCCATTATCAAGCGATGGTGGTCTCTCTCTTTATGGAGAAGGGGGTCTCTCCTCCCTCCTCTCCCGCTACCATAACCTCTGCTGAGCCTGTGGCCTCCTCTGCTCTCTCCCGTCGTGACCCTGTGCTACCTCAATGGATGCCTGGTGCTGCCTCCCCATCCGATGCACAACTACATGAATCAAACCCTGAGCCCTTGTCATCTGAGGAGGGTGGATGCCTGTGTACCAGGCATCGTAGTCATCGGCTACCCCAGCATTGTCCCCATCCACTAGCTGAATGGGGGCATCATCTGCATCTTGACTCCAAAATCATTGCATATCTAGAGCCCTACTAACTGTAGTGTTATCTCGAATAGTCTAGGAAAAATCATAATCTTTCAGAGATGGGATCCCCTACTGTAGATCGAACTGCCTCAAAACTCGATCATACCGATGGAGCTCCACCTCTCCCCTCTCCATCCTTAGCCAGTAGACTCGCTTGATGTGAGCTAGCTCTTGTCTATCCTTGGACCACCCTGTATGATCTCTCTAAGGCCTCTAGGTGATCTGGTTGGAGACAAGGTCATCAAGTAGTCTCCAAGACATTGGCAGATCTATCCGCCATTGTGCCCCTCTTTGGAGCCACCAGTAGAAAACTTGGGGCCTCTCTCCATCAGTCCCTGTTAGTGGGAGCCCTATCGGCCTCCACACTGTAATGTGCTCCCAACACCAAACCTACAGTAGATATGTCATAACTAGACATCGGCCGCCCTTATATACGACCCCATGAAGGATCCTATACAACCGATAGATTACAAAGCTCCCCTAAGCAAACTTGTATCCATGGTCTCTCATGTCACAGACCACATTTTTCAGTACCCATGGTACCCTGCATCTGCTCTGGTGGCACAACAGAATTCCACCTACCACCCCAACCAAAACCCGTGTGAGTCTAGATGCCCCAGGCATCTGGCACAATGACTCGATATTCACTTCGCCCTTCTCTAGGGTGAAGCTCGGGTCGCCACATAATCACATCATCGCGTGGCCCTGATTGGTCGTGGGAATGATCAAACGTCCTTGTATGGGGATCCTCAAAATCCTCCATACATCCTCCAGTGTGGGAGTCATCTCCCCTATCGATAACTAGAAATAGGAAGAACCCAGATACCACCTCTCTGCTAGGGCTGTCAATAGCCCCATATCTTTAGAAACTTGTGGCATATCTGCCACATGCTGCAAGCCGACCTGAGCTAGCTGATCTCGCTCTACCTGAGATAGAGTGGCCAAGTCATCCCTCAACCCGTCGTATTTCCATTCTCTGCTCTTTAGTAATCCTCTGCAACATAAACAAAATCAACAATAAAAATCATTAATAAATTATTAATTAAAAAATGCAAGTCAAAATAAGTTCAATTTTATAAATGATGATATTTTCCACAATTAGATGATATCGTCCCAAATTTGAGCAAATTCGTCTCCGATTTTTCCAGCCGAAATCGTCCCCTTTTTGACGAAATTGTCCCCATTTCATCGATTTTGCCTTCGGACGAAATCGACGATATCGAGACGATTTCGACGAAATCGAGACGATTTCATCTCGATGACGTCGACAGCCCAAAAATAGCCATGATGCTCAAAAATCAATCAAATCTAATCTAAAAAGCATGAAATTTTAAATTCAAGCATTCTAAATTCAGTTTAGATCCTTACCCGTAGCCCGCGCCGAACCTTTGTTGATCTATGCGCTGTCTCGACCATCTTGTCTCTAGAGCCCTAAAAACTAGGAAAATGAACAGTAACAATGAATTAGGGTTTTACCCTATTTTTCTTAATTTTATTCAAAAATAATTAAAAACATTTTAAAAATTTTGCTTTTTCGCGTTTTTACCTCAAACGTTTGATTTGGGTAAAAACACGGAGGGGGCACCATAGTAAGCTGTTGTACGACTCGACCTAGAATTGTCGCCTAAAAATGGGAATAATTTTTTTTTTTTCGTAGATCAAGAAGAACTCATATTTAACGCATTTTCTTCGAAAAATTTGCTAAAGAGGGGGCAAAATATAGCACCCTAAAATTGGCACAGTAAAACCTTAAATAATTACAATTACTCTAGTAAATATTCAAATTCAAATTTTAACCCCCAAAACCGCTTCCAAATCGCCATTTAACCTGTTTCCTCCTTTCTCGCGCCATTTTTAGAGTTTGTTTTGACCGTTTGATGATATCGTCGCCGATCAGACGATATCGCCTCAGATCGAACGATTTCGTCTGGACTAGGACGTCCAGACGATCTTGTCCCAAAACTGATTTTTCTCAATTAGCCTCTGTTCCAACGACGTCTCTAATCTAGGAAGAAGCGTGTCTGCACCGTTAGAGACCCTCCCCATTGGAGATCTCCCAAATTGGGATGATCTCCAACCTCCTAACCTCCATCCCAAGCCTATTTAAACTTAGGACTCCCCCTTGGCATCCCCCTGGCTGATATTTCCTGTAACTTGACTTTACATGCATTAAAACATCCTGAATTACCATCTGCACTTGTCCTATCCAAATTTTGTTGTAGGAACCTTAGTATTTTTTAGCCGGAGCAAGCTCAGTTCATCGTGGACGATCCTGTTCAATTCGAGACAATTTCGTACCAATCCGAGATGATTTCGACTGTAATCAATGTTGGGGGCAATCAGTGCCCAAAGTTTGCATTTTTCTCTTCTCATCTGCTATTTTATTCTGCATCTAGTCAATTTTTTCATTATTTTTTGCTATTTTGCATCTTGGAGTTCACCCATATAGTTTAGTTGCATAATGAAATCATGATTAACTATTAAAACATCGTAATTTACTTGCATTTCTATTCGAGATTATCTGTTAACATATTTATTGTCATTTTACATCTTTATCCTCTATTAGCATTGCTACATTTTTTGTATTTTGTGTCTATTTCTCTGTTTGTAGGTCTTTGAAGAATTTGTCTGACAAATTCATCAGATCTCAGACGATCCTGCAGGTCAGAGACGATCCCGTCAAATTCCAGACGATCTGGACTGCTTCAAAAATCAGAATCTTCATTAGACATCCGGATCAGGTATGGCTCTGTAATTTAGCTTTTTCCCTCTATTTTTTGTTTAAAATCTATTTTATGTATTTCATTTAGCTTGCATTTTCATAATAGAACAACTTAGATTAATTTGGCCAAACCTAGGACTCGAATGTTTAAAGATAAAACTGAACACATTAAACATATTCCCAACCTAGGCGTGGAAACTGCCATTCAAACGTTTCCTGGTGAACCCACCATCCGTTGAAAAATCACCATCATACACCTCCCCCGAGAGGCGAGACCTTCGCAAGGCCTCTCAGTCCGAGGTACCATGCCATCCTTTTCCCATCCTCCTTTCGAGCATGGATCCTATAGCCTGAAGGTAAGGATGCAAAAAAATTGGAGCGATACAATCTGTATAGTCTAACCATTTATATTGGAAATTAATTAGGGATCCATGAACCTTTAGCTAGTCCATTCCCATGATGATATATAAATCATGTAGCGACACTACATATAGGTGCCAAAAGGTATATCCATTGGGTAGGATGATCTCGGCTATGGGAAAACATTGATCCATTAAGTAGGTCTATCTAGAACCACACTCAAATTTCCACCCTTGCATCAAAAATCCTAGTATTTTTAGCATATCCTTGACTATACTAGAATAAAATAAACTATTAGTAGCTCCACTATCTATTAAAAGTTAAACTTTATTATAAAATAATTTACCATTCAATAGTATAGGTGTGGCTTACCCATCTAGATTTTGGTTTTCAATTGCTAAGTAGATTCTATGGTTTGGTTTCTCTACCCTTTTGCTTGATCCTGACCAATTTGGATATTTGTTTGTATAGTGTGGTCTCGACAATCATAGAAACCACCTTTGATACCTAGGTGTATTTCCTATTTTTTCTCCCCTTTCACTCTGCTTGTGATGGTTTGGTTACGTCTATGGTTGAGGAATACCATTATTTCTCCTCTTCTAGAATTTCTTCTTGAAAATCACTTATTTTCCATCATTTTTCCTTTTAAACTTTGGATTAACTTTGCTTTTCTTGCTCTTCTCTTATTCCCATTTCATAAAACCAACACTTTTCCTCTTTCTCAAGGAATTTTGATCCTGTTTTAATAGTTATAATAGGTCTTAATTAATTGCAAGTTAAACTCAACTTGTTGAACCAGGTCATAAGCCTCTTATAGAGTCTTAGGTTTATGCATGTTTACTACTGATATTATCTTAGGATCTACTTCTAAGACAAATTTATGCATCTTCATAGTCTCATCCTTCTCATATAGTGGTACATACTTAAGCAAATTTACAAACCTGTAGTAGTAAATCTCCATCATATTTTTTCCTTGGAGAAGTGTGGAAAATTTCTCAAATTTCTGTAGATAGTGTTATTTTATGAGGAACCTTTTCTTAAATGCTTTAACAAAACCTTCCCATGATAGATTTATTACCTCAACATTTTGTCTAGATTTAATAGTGTTCCATTAATCCAACCCTATCTCCTGTAAATGGAGAGTTGCCTAAACTATCTAGGTCATTGAGGAGTATTTTTTCATGGAGAAGTAGGTCTCCAACTCATTCAACCAAGCCTTGACTAAATCACCCCCATTTTTTCTAGTGAATATGGAGGTTTTTACATTCTTCAAATCCTTAGCTAGTTTTTCCTCTATAAGAGCCCTAAGTTATTGCTCTTCTATAGAAGGATTTCCTTCCTATCTAACCTTGGGATTTCTTTTTTGTGAATTATGACTTAGTATAGGTTCCAACTACTTTTTTGGTCCATTTTATCCCTCTATTGGTTCATTTGTTCCCTCTACTGCTCTATTTTCTCTTGCAATAGAGAGAACAATAGTAAGGTTCTTTACCTTTCTATTTTAATTCCCTAAACTTTCCCCTAGGGGTCTATCCTTGGCACTATCATTCCTAGCCTACCTTGGTGGTTGGGAAGATCCTCTTCCTCTTATTCTTAAGTTTGGTACCATATTCCCTAGCCATGCAAATACCTAATTCAAGTTATATTTTCTCTCCAATTTGTAAGTCTAACTTCCTAGTTAGTTACATTATCCATGTGAACTAACAATAGATTTTTATCATCTATTGATAACATTAATAGTCACCTTTACTCCATGTGAGGTGGAATTCCCAAAGGAATATCTTTATTTCTAAAGTCACTCATCAAGTTTAGCCATTACTAAGTTTTCACAAGGGAGACTTCTAGTCCTATGATTTAGAGCTCGAATACCAACTCTAACAACCCAAAATCTAACCAATCCAAGAAAGATATTTTTTTGAGTTACACATGGTAAAGATCATAGCTAGGGGTTCACCAAATATTTTCAAAGGATGTTCACTTGACAAGGCATAACCACATTTTGAGTCCATGTTGTTGTAGACGTCTCTCGAGTGGATATGAGTGGCCAAGCTCTTGTAGGTATCAGGGTTTACCTTATATTCCTCTATGGTACCATGGACGCTTTCAAATGGTCATCCCAAATTTCTTACATTCTCTATGAATGTAAGATATCTTGACCATAGAACTAAGATTAAACTTAAATCAATCCTTAGATAAGAGTTACACCCATTTTCATACCCATCATAAGCTAGTCTATAGCAGTGTTTCTAGGTGTAATGCCTTCAAAGCTAGATATTTGCACCTTCATGGTGGAACTACTAGCACCTAGTACTTAATTACTCCATCTCCATGATAAGGTTAGTTAACATAACTACCACTCTATGTGAGAGATTAACATGGTAACCTATCTTACCTACCATGAGTTACCATCAATAGATTATTTTTGCTAATGGGTTCTAAACCTCTATGGATGGAAGAAATATCTAAGCTACACCACTTAACTTGGCTAACTAAGAGTTCCTAGAGAAAAACCCCAAGACAAAAAGAAGCATGGACCATAACAAACTCTCTCTGTAACAACATAACATGATCCATACTAAAGAATAGATCCAAAGATACTTTACACAAGCATATGACACAAATATTAGTTGCATATATCCCATAAGAATAACATTAAGCACACTTTTCTTTATTTATATATCATCCATTCAACTACATAAATTTTAGATAACATCTACTATTTAAAAGAAGAACTAGAGTTTAAAGCCTACAAAGTGTAGTGAGAGAGACAATATCATTATTTAATCTTTAAAACCAAAATAAAACATACAAACACACTTCTTAATCTCATTTTACATCCATCATACATTAATAAAAATATACAATATTATTTTCTACAAGAAGAAAACCAATTACATCCTTCTCATGTAAAATACAATAATTTGTGATTGACCCTTAAGAAGCCATTATCTGCTTCTTCTCATGTAATCCTCCTAAAATTTCATGGCAAGATGGTTCTATGAATAGTGATCAAGATAGACCCTAATCTCTATCCATGCCTGCAATACTAGTATGCTCTTTTATAAAACAATGCATTAAAAGACTATCACATGAATCCCTACAAGTAAGATCCATGAATGCATATGCTTTCAAAAGAATTAAATCCTTCTATTCTTTCTTGCATACATGAGGAGCCCCATAATTTTTTGGCTAAATAGATTCCACATCTATTTTACATACAAAATTTTGTAATAAAACAAAACATAGAATACCCCATAATATTCTATCCCTAATTGACTCCACGTCCCATAAGTAATTCAAAAAAACTACTTACATAATTTATTCATTCAGTTAACCTTAACAAAGGAATAATTATCTAATCTTTTCCAAAAACATAGAGTAATCCCAAAGCTGAAATCAAAAACCAAAAAAGAATTCCTTTATTTAAAACATAATACTTAAACTTCTAAAAAGAAATAATTCTATTAAAATTATATATAAAATAAGCTTTTATACAAAGATAATCTTAGCATTGCATAGGTTCATTAACTCTGGCATAAAAAAAATATAGGTTTTAAAGGAGAAAGAAAACACAAGGCATGAGATAAAATCAAACAAGTAACTAAAGCTCATGGAAGAATACACAATATAGTCATCCAACACTACAACTTTATCTATTACTTCTTACACTATTTGGATATCCTGACAACACAAGTTCAGAATCAACAATAAACATAAA
Organism: Wollemia nobilis; assembly: GCA_028583015.1. NCBI lineage: Eukaryota > Viridiplantae > Streptophyta > Pinopsida > Araucariales > Araucariaceae > Wollemia > Wollemia nobilis. The sequence goes on from JAQPPZ010003067.1 coordinate 9,896,859, forward strand.
GGAGAAGGTCTGGTATGCTAGGAATAATCCCGTCTATCAAGCATGATCGACATCCCAACTTTTACCAGTTCAAGCCTATGATACAATAATTTCATTTTGACTTATATGATAAAACCCAATGTTCCAACAAAGAAATACCAAACATAGTCATACACTCTAGTTAAGAAAACACTACAGAAAAAAGGGCTTTAACGATAGCTAAAATAAGATAGTTTTTTACGATAGTAAAAAACCATCATAAAGACCCTAAGAGGGTGGTTTAAAACAACACTCTTAGGGTAAACACCCTCTTAGAGTCATCCTAAGAGGGAAGTTTTAAACTGCCCTCTTAGGGATAAGAGGGCGATTTTGAAAGGGTGATTAAAACACAATTTTTTTTTTACTTTTTTTCGTGCCAAACCCACCCCTCCAATCCCCAAAACCCTTGGTAAATTATTTCTTTCCAATTTTCTTCATGCCAAACACACCCCACCAAACCGCAAAACCCTTGGTAAATCATTTATTTATTCTTTTCATCGTTGATCTTTAATTTACCTCAACTGGATTCTCTATTGTTCTTCCTAAAAATAAACGAGAGTGATGAGGCCTTCGAGAGGGCATAGAAGAAGAGCATTTACAGGTTTTTGATCACCCATTTTTTGGATAAACTCGTTGCTAAGGTTTTTTAGGGTATGCTTCATTGTTTTTTTTGGCTCTCGATATTTTAGGGTTTTGATCCATTCCAATCATAGTTATGAGGTGATTAAATCTTGGTTTCACCAATGTTTTTATTTTTATTTTGGTATTTTGGATCAAATTTTGGCTGAGAAGGGATAGGATTGCTTGCTTTTTTTATATCTTAAATTCTCCCATGCAATGGTGGTTTATTCAATGGCTCGAGTTAGGGTTTTGGATGAAGGTTTTTTAATGGTTGTGTGTGCACACAGAGATGGTAGTTTATTCTTGGATGAGAGACAATGAGGTGACTGCTCGGTGCTAATATTCTTATATCTGGTCTTCAAGGGCTTGGTGTTGAAGTGGGTACGTATTGTAGTCATATTATTTGCTGAATTTTATTAGAACTTAGGATTCAAAATGTGCAATTTTTCATTTTTGAGTTTTGATGAGTGGACACAATTGAACTTGCTTATGCATAATGAAAATGATGCTTTATAAGAAGGGATTGAGGTGGATTGACCATGGACCATGACAGTCTATAAATACCTACTTAAGCTCTCTGTAACCATGCAAAATTTTATAATATCCTCTCTATTAATGTAAAAATATTCTTTAGTCTGGTGTTTATGCTTTAGGTCTCTGTGTTTCTCTATCCATGTCTTTGTGTTTCAATGTCTCTCCCTATCTCCATATTCTTATGTTGTGATTATGAGGAATCTTCAATTTAGGTTAGGGGAAGGGGTGGGGAGTTAGGCTATTCTAGAATGTGTTGTGAAAATTTCTATATATACATTTGTCTCTATATTATTATGTTGTGATTATGAGGAATCTTCAATTTAGGTTGGGCAAATGGGTGGGAGGTTAGGCTATTCTATAATGTGTTATAAAAATTTCTATCTTTACCTCTATCCAGGGATGATGTCATGACCCTCCATTGACCAATTTTTTGTTTTATGGTTTGGTAATGCTTTGTGCTTGTGCTAATTTTGATAATATGATGGACTATATATTTATTTATCATGAAAAATATGTGTTTTATGAAATTATGTGGTGATTTGATCAATCATCTTCTCATGTTAACATTCTTGCAAACTTAGTTTTATGAAAGAATAAGATGTTGCTAATGGAACATCACTTTTTACAAGAAAAAGTTGCTAATGGTGGTAAAAAGAATTGGTCACCCAGAAAGGGAATGTCCATGGGAAATGATGTGATGGGTTATTAGACGAAGTATTCAAAAGCAACATGAATGAGTGCTTCCTTCATGGAGAATGCATAGCATGACTTGCATAAAAGAAACTAATCATGTTGACCTTTTAGCTAAAGAAATGTTTATCTTGAAATGGTTGTTTTGATTAAATTGATAAGTGGCTATGGAATTGTTTGTTCGTTGTTGATATTCTAGGGAAAGGAAACATGTGCTTTGTTTAAAAATATATTTTTTAATAAAGTACTTAGGGGAAAAAGAGAGATTTTATTTATAGGAAAGGATGCTAATGTTGTGTGTGATTTCCTTGTTTTCAAAAAAACAATCTTGATCCTCTTAGAATTGTTATTTAAAAATACTTATGTTTTCCTAGTTGCCATGACGTCTTTATGATTGGTGGAAACTTAGCTTCTCTCAAATATATATATGTGTGTGTGTGTGTGTGTGTGTGTGTGTGCGTGTGTGTGTGTGTTGTTTGGTTGTTAGTAAGCAATGATGAGAGTTTGAGTTGTATTGTTTTACTTCACCCTCACTCTTCATGGAGATTCGGTTAATGTTTCTAGTGGTGGAGGAAGGAGAAAATATGTCGAGTATGGAGAATGATGTTCTCGAGAGTGAGAGGTTAAAAAAAATAGAACGATTTGGTAAGCAAGGAAAAAGAAATAGAAATAAGTGATTTTCTTGGGGTGTGAAAAGAAGAAAGGAGTTTTCTCTAGGGAAGCACGAAAGAAGAGAATCCATCCATGGCAAAGGAAGTTGGAAGTTGCAAGTAGAAAACGTAAAGGACCGATGTCGAACAACAAGTAGAACCCATTGAGGAATGTAAACTGGTGTAATATTTGATGATAAATATGTTTGTTTGTGAATAATTCATGTTACGTTTGTTGTTGAACGATTATGGAATATTGTTCGTATTTACTACTATCAAAAAATAAGCTTGTGCTTGACTTCATGTGTGGATAGCATTGAGATTGTAGCTAATTCTTATTTTACATTTGCGTGGATGTTTATTTTTCTTTGCATCCTTTTCAAAAGCCATGGTGACTAGATTTATTTTGGAAAGTTGACTTGAGCAAGGTTTCTTTTAGAATAGATCTGGTTGGGATTTATTGGTACTTTTCTCTTGTGCATATAGCTCTAGTGTGAAACTAAAATAAAAATGACCAAAAACTCTAAGAAATCTTCATAGATGAATTCTGAATGAATGCTTGACTTTTGGATTTGGTAAACCTAAATTCTTAGAACCTTGCACTATTATTAATATGAGTGAAGTTCTATCCAAGCTTTGATAGTGTAGATTGGTTAATGAAGTACCTAGAGAGTTTTCCTAATGGAATGTAATCTGGTCTCTAGAAAAAGAATATAGGAAGGACTCGTGTTCTTGTTGAATTATGTGGTTTACATTAAAATTAATATAGAGGCTTTTTCTGGTAAATTTTAGCATGAGGAATGAATGAGTATATTTGTGTACAAAAATATATGCTAACTATTTAAGAGATATAGTGAAACATAGGCTTTACTTTGACTTAAATTGTTTTTGTAAGTGCCTTCTTCTATGTTGCATGATGCATGAGATAAAATGCTTTTTGTGTGATGTTGTATTGGAACACTTTGTCAAAATGAAGTTTGACTTGGATGCTATGTGCAAAGTTACACTATTGAATGTATATATATGATAGTCTTTGAGATTTATTTTTATGGGAGCTATCTCTGATCTCAAACATGGATAATCCCTTTATAGTGTGATAATATCAGGCTTGTTTTAGTGATGAACGGTAATGGATAGTGTATTACCAAAGATGATATTTACGAACCTTACACTAGTGAACCAAAGGAGTTTAGTTTTTCCATGCATTGGTAGCTCCAGATAAATTCTTTGTAAACTAGTTGTTTCAAATGAATACTAGGACAAGGAGATATGGGAATGTAGAAGCTTGTAATTTAATAATGTATGTAAACATTATGTAATCTCCAAGAGAGAGGTTGTCTTTGAACCTCCTTACATGTAATGTAATTCTTACATATTGTTTATGGTAAAACTGGATTGTTGATAGTTTTTCATTATGTTCTATCCAAGCTTTGCTTCATGGTGATTGAGTTAAATTGGAATTGGTATTTAGTTTATGCTACTTAAAATTCTATGGTTTACTTTCATGGAATTGAATTTGCACATGATATTTAAGGGGGGGGGTTATAGAATGCTTTAGCTCCATTCAAACTAAAAAGAATGATATAATGAATCCATGTTCATGTTCATACAAAATAATGTATGGGGGGGGAAAATAAATGTTTAGACATCATTGAGTTTTTCTTTGCAGCTTTGAAGGCTGGAATTAAGGTTTAACATGATCAAGTACTCGAGTGGTGTAATAAAATTGATAATCAATTTTGTTTACCTTGTGAGCTAAGAATTTACATGGATTGTGTTGGGGCTTAACTAAGTAAGCCAAGATAATTTTGGATGGTAAATTTGAACTAGCGTGTAGTTTTTTCTTAGTTTTGTTTCTCCTGAGCTACAAGGACATATCACTAAGGAAAAGAAGCTTATAAAAATAATGAACACAGGACCTGAAGAAACCAAGTTACAATAATTATTGTTCCATTTCTATCATGGTAAGTAAGGATTCTTGCGGCCAGGTGAGTTAACCCCTTGATTTAAAAAGGGTTAATTAGCTACTGCTTGCATAGTGCAACTCATTGAATGATTTATGAGGCTTGCAAAGATATGCATAAACCTTTTCAATGGATTGAAAAGGAAAATATATACACTAAGTGACTTGTGTAGTGCGATGTGTCAGATATTTCCTTTTAAAAGAGGGAAAATGGAAGCACCTACATTAATGGGGACATGTAGGGGTCTGGTTCTACTAAAGGAACTCTTTCAGAGGAAAGAAAGGGAAAGGTGGCAATACGTAAATGACTTAGAGAAATATTGAACTCATTTAAACAAAACCTAACCACCTATTTGTGGGATAATGTGGTTGTGAGTTGATGTGGGTCTATTTGGGTTGTTACATTTAGGATCAGAGCATGGTTTAAAAGGGGAATCGGCTCATTATGTAAATTTAATTGAGCATGTTTAGTACTAGGTACTTTGATTTCTTGTGTGTGTGTGTTCATTTATTCTTAGGAAAGGGCAAAATCAATTGTTAGATTAGGATTTAGTCGATAGGAGAAATTAACAAAGAAGAATTGGAAGATTGATTACTACCACCTCTTTTGTATGTGGGCAAGAGAAAATTCCACCAAAAATAATAAGAGGGAGTGCTTCCCCATAAATGAGGGTAACTCGATGAACCAACACAGGAAATAGAGCACCTGATGTTGGCACAAAAAATTCCAATGGAAGTGAGAATATTACTGAAACTTTGGCTCTACTTTGTGAGTAGGTGGAGACCCAAAAATAGTTTTTGGAGGTTGTGTTGAGTCGTGAAACACAATCAAGTATTCTGAGAAGGGAATAAGAAGATGAACCACTTACTAAGGCACAATTAGCAAGAGTTCAACTGGAGTCTAAGATGGTTAAGGAAATGAAATATATGAAGTCTTCCAAGTTTAATGGAGAGGAAGATGGGGATAAGGTCGAGACTTGGTTGAAGGAGATAGAGACATACTACATTATGAAGAAATTTTCTTCGAGCACTTGAACATATTATGCTACTCTGGATTTGCAATGAGATAGTTTAGCTTGATGGGAAACCCTTAGTGAGGAACAAAATTTAGTAGCTACAGTTGACTTGAAATGGGAAGAGTTTGTTAAAGCTTTCAAAGAAAGGTTTCTTACAAAATATTTCTATTTCTAGAATTACAATGAGTTCACTAAATTTGATTAGGGAATTACAAAAATGGAAAATTATTATCAAAAATTTGTTAATCTAGTGAAATATATACCCACATACACTAAGAAAATAAAAATCCACAAGTTTATACTTGGAATAGAACCTAGGATAGGACAGGAAGTGGACATGCAAGAACCTGAAATATTGCAAATGTCTACAAGTTGGCAAGGAAAGCTGAGATATACCTTAAACCCTACTTTGACTATGAGGTGTTAGATGTGCAAGGTAAAAAGGTATTAAGGAAAAGAAATAGTTTTGGGTTTATGAAGTGGTAACGTGAGCAGACTAGTAGGATCATCCCTAAGCTGGATGGAAAAGAAGATAGTAAGGAAGGGGAGTTTAGAAGAAGGTTCTGAGGAAGCGAGTATAGACAAGATAATCATGGAAACAATGGCAATGGATCACCATAGAGATAGAATAACCTACCCAAGGAAGGGGAAACAACAGGAAAGCTAAAATAAAAATAACATCTAGGACCCAAGGAAGGATTTTTTCTTTGTAAGGGAGCTAATTACATCACTAATTATCCACAAAGAGAAGGGATAAGTTCAAAAGGGAAGGAACTAATGAATAAATAAACTATACCTAGGGAAACAGTGCACAGGATTTATGGAGCTGTAGGAAACCAGAATTTGGATGGACAGGCCACTCCTTTGGTAATAAAAGGTAAAATTCTTGGTAGAAGTGTTAATATCTTATTTGATAGTGGTGCTACTATGTGATGGCTCGCCACCCTCCTGCATTATTTAAAGGATATTAATTGATCTTGGAGATCAATTAATGCCTGATAAAAAGGACATAGACCCTAAAGAATCCTACATTAAATTCTAACTAAAGAATTTTATGAAGGATAGGAAAATATTAATTATATTATAGAGAAGATAATTAATTAGAAATTAATTATGAGGTATTGTGAAAAATAAATTTGAGGAATTATATTTTGGCAAAATTATAACAAACAACCTAGTGGACCCAATTTAGATGGGATTTAAAAGGACTATAGGTTTTTTAAATATTTATATATATATATATATATATATATATATATATATATATATATATATATATATATATATATATATATCCTATCCATTGGGAAATACCCATATGGCTTTACTATATTGGTGGAAATTAAAAGGGAGATCCCTTACCCTATCAATAATAGTTCTAACTTTGTATCCATTCTTTACCTTAATAGTATTAGTTTTATATTTGTCCCCATGGGAAAGGATACAAAACAAAAATAAGGACACTCTCCTTATCTCTAAGTGGACCCTTTCTCTACTCTTGGTTATACCTTACAAGACATGTTAAGTCACAATGGGACCAAAGCATATTTTTAATATTATTATAATGTAGCTACTATTTGGCCCATGAGTGGAGAAGTGTCCTATAAATGGAGGATATTTTATGAAGAAAGGGGGCATCTAGGAAAATACTGATGGTCTAGGGAGTATGCTTTCCACCCTTGGATGGATCAGAAATCAGAAGAAATTTGAAGGATTCCTATGGGTATTTTGCTAAATAAATTGAGGGAATTTTGAGGCTAGAGAAAAAATAATAGATTGAGTCAATGGAGATGGACTAGGTGTAAAAGCATTTGAAGGGTCAAGAAGAGGAGTATCAGGTTGGATCGTTCTTTTCTTCACTATATTTTATTGTTGATAAATTTTGGTACAAGGCTTTCATTTAATTTTTAAGCTTGATATTCATGTTTAATGTTTAAAGCTTGAGATTCTTCATTATTATTTAGAAAATTTAATTACAGTGAATGGGAAATGGATGTTCAATTTCTATATGATTAAAATATAGATTTACCTTATAGAAAGCTTTATAAGAATTTAGTTTTATCGAGCCCTTTGTAACAAGTACAAAATTCAGGTATCAAGGGAATCTTTCTCAAGCATTGTCTCTTCTAGCCTTGACCCTTAGTATACTTGCTTTAAAAAAATAATAAAATTTAAATCAAAGCTTTTATACCTCCATGGGTTTTGAAACTGTGACATCCAACTCCAAGGTCTTAAAATAAGCCAACAACCAGCTATGCTACTGCGAATGACGATATCTAAGGGACCTCATTAACTCTATAAATACCACTAGATAAAGCGACAATGGCAGTACTATCTACTATCAACACTAGTAGTCCCCTTTGGTATCCTTGGTAGCCAACCCTCAGTGATTGACAACACAATTATGGTGTTAAGGAATTCTATAATACACTATGACCTCGGGTGTAGTTAAATGGGAAATAAAATATATGCATCCTCAACCTTGGACATCTACTATTTTCCTAGTAGATCATAACCCAGTAGTTGGGTTTGTAAACATTATTATCTTTATTTTAGAGTGGGTACTTGTTCATTGAGTATACCTCTATTCATCACCAACCATTTGGATTTGTTAAGAGGTGGCTTTTCAATTGAAACCCATGCTTGGATACTCTTGTTACACCTACGTGTAACTCGGCTAAGACTACAGATGTCGAAGCTCCATTGGACAATCATTGACTAGTTTCTAGATCACTATTACAAAATGAAACTTATAGGATGTAAAGGTTGTGCATTTCCATGATTTAGACTATTCAAGTCACACCTTGATCTATTATTGGTTTCACAATAAAGGCACTATCACAATTTGAACTCGTCGCCTACATGGGAACTTGAATCTCCATTTCTAATCATAGGGGACTCAGTGTAATGGAACGCACTCCTTTGGAACCTATGAGCATGATGTTGTAGGCTAAGTTAGATCTCCTAGATTTTTTAGATATTATATTCTGTAATATTCAATGGTGAGCAATGGATTTCATAAAAACCCCCTAATATGATTTGAGCCTGATTTTCACTTCCTATAAACCAATCCTTGAGGATTCAAGATGACATGGTTGTGGCGATCTGCTTCGGTGGAAGACATCGAAGGTCTTCTACCACTATTATTCTACCTGAACCACATTGGTATCATGTGGCCATTGAAGGAAGCAAGGCCCAAATCTGGTATTTGCATGTATCTAGCATTTGGATAGGCTTAGGGTTGGTTGGTTAATATCAAAGAATCACCAATTAAATAAATTACTATTACAACCAGAAAATAACATAAGTAAACTATGTTTAAGAATTACCCTATACATTTCGAGGAGCTTCACCTGCTCTGAGATGTGCTCTCAACTAAATAACCCCACATGCTCAGATGCTTGAACAATCGTGTGGAGTAAAAAATGCAATTCTCTTTTTGAAGAGTGTCGCCATAACACTAATAATTTTTCTAAAATAATCACCGGTAACTTCCTTTGGAGTAATTGTGATAGCTGGGTGAGAGAATCTAATCGAGAGTTGAGTGTGTCTATGTCACTAGAAACCCTTAATAATGATGTCTTAGAACCCTCTCGTATGGACTTCTATCCACTATTACTTTATGGGTAGAACCAAAATAGGGTTATGTAATAAATAATAATTGTGTAGAAGATTTGTATCAATGATTTGAAATGGGCCTACTCCTTTGATTTATCTGAATCACTATAAAGACCACTTTAAGGATGGTTGCTTCATAAATTAGTTGTAAATATGGGATATTTCTATATTTATATTAGCTTATATTATAAATTAAGAAGAATTTACATTATAAAGTAAATAGATTTTATATTATCAAATAATGGTAGAATATTCATATTACGAATTAAAGGTATGGGACTTTAATTCGTTGATTGGTTAGGAATCAATCTCGCAAACAAATTTGAAATCCATTTTGAGGGAATTCATGTAACTCCCTCTAACATCAAAACGATTTCTCCAAAATGTAATTTCCATTATTATCATAATCACATGTGAGATGTTATAAATTCTTAAGATAACTTAAAGAAGGAATCAATAGATTTCTTAATTATATCTTAATTTTTGAAGAAACATTTGGATTCCTTATGGGTATGGGAAATACCTTAATGTTTGCTATGAGGAAGCAGAAAAAGGAATTTTGGGAATTCCTTAATTACATCAGGAACTTGAAAAGGAACAATTGTATTCCTTTATATGAATATTTGATTGAAAAGGGATTTGTAGATGCCTTTATTTTTTTGTAATATTTAACATCTCAAGATTATGGATATGAGGAAAGATCATATTTTGGAGGTTCGGTTTATTCACCATGAGGGTTCCTGGGATAAATAATTGTGTCACTCTATTTGTGGTTTGATGTATTATTTCTTATTCATTTTGCTTTTGCTTTTTGTAAATAATATATGTATGGATGAGATGGCTAAATGTTTAGATGGAATAGCTATGCATGTTTCTAGATTACTGTAATGTTTACATTGGATACTATTTATTCAGGAGTTTCTTTTATTAGGCTAAGAATGTATGTTTAAAATTCTGAGGTGATGAGGTAATGTTATGTGATTGTGCCATTTACTTTTTGGGTTAAATTGGTTAAATGTGAATGATGTAAATAATTAGTTTTACTTCTTGTATTTAATGATTGTGTGGATTTATAGAAGCTAATCATAGTGGAATGTAATTCCTGCTTAAATAGACCTCTCATGTATTGTTTCAATCTAAGGATGTGATGTAATGAATATTTTCATAAAAGAACATCATTGACTTATATTCACCTCCTAAAAACTCATGACAATTTAAATTAGAAGCACATTGGAATTTGGAATGGGATGAAACCCATAAGAAGACAAGTTGGTTTAGAATTGAAAACAAAAAAAAAAACTTATATCCGAAGGCTAAAAAGTTGAGTGTGCATGAAGGGTACTCCCATGATGGACAAGTACTATCTTTAAATGACTCTTACGAGTTAGAAATCTAGACACCTAGAGGAGAGAATAGACAAATAAGTCTTAAGAGGTTTAAGGTTATATGATTATACTTAAGATGACATTCCATGAGTTCTATAAGTTAATCATGAATAGCGATCTGTTATCCTAAATATCCCATAAAAAATATGTGGATCGGATCTAAGATCTATGAATAAACATTGGTGTGGTTATTTCATCTATGATGGTTTTCCATTGGTGTTGTTCACCATTTGCAAGGCAATCACCTACATATTTATATTGATGGATAGTATATTTATTGGTGATTCCCCTTTTATGTGGGATGAAACCTAATGCTTGGCCAGTGTTCTCATACCAATGGGGTATAAGGGTTTCATAGAAGTTGATCATTTCTACCCAAAAGAGACTCTGAATAAGTCTCAATAGCTCTCAATGTTATTTGCCTTGGTAAGATTTAATCTAGATGGAATGAGTCTATCTTAAGTCATGATTATGTCCCTTGCCTTATGATAGTTGAATGTTTATACATGTAAAAAAAATATATGGATAAGAAGAGGTAACAATTGGGGTTGTTACAATTGACATTAAATCCTAGGATAACTAATATATTCTAGTTAGATCTAGGTTAGAAAAATATTTGGGCAAGAAACAGAACATGAAAAAAAAATTTAAACATAAATTCTACATCTCTAAATAATACACACTTGGTAAGGACAAGGTCAGAACTTGAGATTATGTTGTCTGAGTTCCTATCCCCCAAGAGTAGATCCACAGTCGTTCAAAAGTGGAAGAGCTAAGCAAATCCTCCTGCATGGATTTTAAGCAGTATACCTTAGACTCTTTTGGGAAACTACTCAACACTTATATCTTTTGACATACTTGCTCCTTAATTTCAAATGTGTATGAGTTTAAGTCTAGTTTTACTAAGGATTCACTTGAACTTTAATTTTCAAACCAATTGGGACAACTTAAATGACTATAGTCATAAATAGAAATTAAACCTTAGGATATGCAAACATAAAATCAACCATTTAAGTTAGTCAAAAACTAACAAGTGGAAATTCAAAAAAAATGATGTTTTCTTTATTTTACTTTTGATCAATGTTACAATGCACTCTGGAATTTTCCAATTAGAGGTTATGGTGCAATGGCGGAAGAAGTCGCCTGATAATACCAAAACCTAAAACTCTACTATGTTTGAGGAGTACAAGGATGGCAAAACCTCGCATCTAAACCTGTAAATCCCCTAAATCTCACCAGACTTGTCTCTAAAATTAGAATTAGGTAATTCCACCAAGTATGCTCTAGAATCCAAGAATCACCACCACATGTAGCTTCACCAACATCCCTAAGCATCCCAACTCCTCAAAAAAGTATTCACCTGACCACCCAAGTTGTGGTTGAAATAAACAATGAGTGTTAAGCTATTTAAATTGAGAACTGACCACTATGCTATGCATGTGGCATTATAACTCATAAGGAAATTAGAGTGTGGTTTTGCAACAGCTATTTGGAGCACAGAAAACCACATATGAAACCGGTGTAAACCAAATATCGAATTTAGAAGTAAGATGATATGGATTTAATTGCAATTCTACCATATGATAATAATGTCAATAGGGTACACTTTATAGCAATAGTACCATGCGATAGACACATTTTTCCAACAGATAAGTAAGGTACAAAATTGTTCGTTGGAATCATCGAAGGGTCAATGGATGTGATACAAATTAAGGGAAGGATACATGGGTTATGATGATGTTCTATGCACATCAAAATAAGATTACTTCCTTGGGAATTGTAAGAGAACCCAATAACTCATTTTTATGGATCTACAAATCTACAGAAATAAATGGACCTCAAAATACTATCTAGCGAATAAAATTAAAGTAAAAATACAACATCGTAGAATGGAGTAAATAGTGTAGAATATATCTCACTTTCAGATACAAAAATAACCTAAACACTATTCATGGTAATGGATATCATATTTCTTGTATTAGGGTTTACCCTATTAGTACTAATGGTCTCAGGGATGAACATCATAGTTTATCTCATAATTATCTTACTCTTGCTAGTTGATCTATTGGTACATACTCTTTGAACTTGTCTTATGAAACTATCAGAACCAATCATGGTCGACCACTAAGATCATCAAGGCAAGATATTATTTAAGGATGATCTTTCAAAATATCAAGAATAAACTAGATGCAAGCGACTAGCAATGGTTGAAAGTAGTATTTGAGGGAGCAGCTCGATTAGAGCCAATACATGTAGACATGTATTATCTTTCTACCCTAGTAGAAATATGGGATCCCAATAGAGGGACATTCCAGTTTCCCACTAGAGAAATAACTATTACATTGGAAGACGTATACAAGATATACCGAATCCTAGTAGAAGGTTGTGCAGTAATCATTGCTAATAAAGTAGAAATGGGGTATATTCTAAAAAGAGTGTTTAGAGCATAATGAAGGAATGTGAACACTGATAGGGGGTGTATAGAGCATGAAATTCACTATGTGCAAGGTAGACTGACACATAAGCATGTATTTATAATGGAGATCTTATCGAGTGTCATGTTGCCTAAATCAAGAAGTGCACAATTTCCTTGGAATTTATTGGGAATTGTGCAAGATATAGTGGAATAATCTATGATGTATGCATAGGAACCAACATTATTGGCCCAAATATATGGAGAGTTGTTTTATTTAAGAACAACGATGAAAATCAGATTGAATTGTAGCACTTTGCTACAATTTTGGGCATGGGAGAACATAGTGGTAGCAAGACCCCAAGGGCTACCTTATGATGCACACCAATTTATGGGGCCAAAGATGCCCTATGCATTGAGATGACAACGAAAAAAGGAATGGTCTAACCACAGAACACTTGAGGGAAATAACGAGTGATTCCACTCTATTTGGGAGAATCTACACTCTCGTGATGTTATTTGGGAACCTTGGAGAGAGGGCTTAGTTTGGGTAGAAGATGGTGTTTAACTCACTTAGGTGAAACAAGCAATATGGTTGATCGGATGTACCAATATGCAATACGAGTATTTTTAATATACTCAGGTATTGCGATAGTTAGGTATTATACAATGGATACCGGACCCATCCATGGTTTGTATGAGGAAGGGATAAACAACCGTGATACCTCCACAAATAGAACCACTAGCTTCAAATCTTGATGAGGCTATATGGACACCTAAGGAGGATGATGCAAGGACAACCCCTGACTATGAAATTTGGTGGACCACTCAACAGCAATGCCAAGAGAAATATTTTAGTGAGGAAAGCAATAGTAGAAGACATCTAGTATTGTATATAAGGAACACTCATTTAGAAATAGAAATGAGAAAGAATCTTCTAGAAGATGTGTGCACCAAAAATTAGACACAGGAGCTGGACCATCCAACATAGGATAAGAGGAACCTATGAGAAAAGCGCAACACAAAGTGGAGGTGCTAAAGAAACAAATTTTACTGTTAGAGGTCCAATAGTTGAAGTTAATAGACAAATGGGTACAAAAAAGGTTTAAGTTAGAGACTAAGAGAGAAGAAACCATCTCAGAGTGAGAGAGGTTTCGATTAGAGTTAACACAGATGCACTACTGGAGAGATACAGTAGGGATAATCTTGCAAGCAGAGAATGCACAATTACACAATGGAAGAGATATATACAAATTTGCATTCTTGACTTCTTATATGGATGCACTTATAATTCATGGGTTACTTCTTCCATTGCAACTAGCTGCTATGAGGTAGCGTGAACAAGGAAACACAACTCAAGAAACTAGTCAAAATAGAACCCAAATCACTTCATGAGCAGTTTCTCTAACAAGTAATGTAGGTATAGATACGACAGATGAAATATCATAGGAATAACAACCTTGAGATCCGAAGCCCTAATCTAGAAACTATATGTATGCCAAGGGATTTGGCCAATTGTAAATAGAAATCATTTGAATTATATACATTCCTGGTATAAAAATGAAATATTGTGTTTTCTAACATAAAACTCAGAGTACCTTATGAATGTAAAGTAAACTTATTGGAAGAATATATTGGTGTCCATTCTTGGAGAAGGTATGGTACTTCTTCATGATGATATAAACTAGGAGACATCTGTGTGGATGCTCTAGTAGTAAAATGTATCTTAGGATATGTGTAATGATCCTAAACTGAAATTCTAAAACTATGATATATCTTTGTTAACATTAGATTTTATCAGGTTAATTCATACTCCTTGGTGGGAGCTTTGATAAAATTAATAAGAGCTTTTATGTCTAATAACATAATTTCATGATATCTTTGTAACATCATTTTGAAAATTTTATTATTGTAGTGCTTATATTAAGTATTTGTGCAGTAATAGACGATTTATAACTAATATCCTTGTGATGATATTATGTATTGATGATACTTTTAATACTCTTTGTTATGCAAAATGGATGTTCTGTTGTGTTAAAAGGACATGATACTACTGATATTTTGTATTTTTGTAGGTCCAGGTGCCCTCATGGATGGATGATGAAGCTTGCCATCGATATTGAAGTGCTGGAAGAAAAAGGAATCTGATGATTCAAATTGTATAACAACGGGATGAATACTAGCTTTGTTAGTTAAATGTACTCAATTAAGGTAATTATACAAACACAGAGGACTGTATTTAATTCAAGGGGTGTATGTCATGAGCCGCCACCATCATGCCTTATTTAAAGGATATTAATTGATCTTGGGGATCAATTAACGTCTGATAAAAAGGGTATAGACCTTAAAGAATCCTACAAAAAATTCTAACTAAAGAATTTTATGAAGGATAGGAAAATATTAATTATCTTATAGAGAAGATAATTAATTAGAAATTAATTGTGAGGTATTGTGAGAAATAAATTTGAGAATTATCTTTTGGTAAAATTATAACAAACAACCTAGTGGACCCAATTTAGATGGGACTTAAAAGGACTATAGGATTGTTAAATATTATATATATATCCTATCCATTGGGAAATACCCATATGGCTTTACTATATTGGTGGAAATTAAAAGGGAGATCCCTTACCCTATCAATAATAGTTCTAACTTTGTATCCATTATTTACCTTAATAGTATTAGTTTTATATTTGTCCCCATGGGAAAGGATACAAAAAAAAAATAAGGACACTCTCCTTATCTCTAAGTGGACCCTTATCTACTCTTGGATATATATTACAAGACATGTTAAGTCACAATGGGGCCAAGGCATATTTTTAATATTATTATAATGTAGCTACTATTTGGCCCATGAGTGGAGAAGTGTCCTATAAATAGAGGACATTTTGTGAAGAAAGGGGGCAGCTAGGAAAATCCTAATGGTCTAGGGAGTATGATCTCCACCCTTGGGTGGATCAAAAACCAAAATACCTTTGAAGGATTCCTATGGGTATTTTTCCAAATAAATTGAGGGACTTTTGATGCTAGAGGAAAAATAATAGATTGATGCAATGGAG
This sequence comes from Wollemia nobilis, assembly GCA_028583015.1. Classification (NCBI taxonomy): domain Eukaryota; kingdom Viridiplantae; phylum Streptophyta; class Pinopsida; order Araucariales; family Araucariaceae; genus Wollemia; species Wollemia nobilis. Next base: position 9,912,826 of record JAQPPZ010003067.1, read on the forward strand.
ATGGACTAGGTTTAAAAACATTTGAAGGGTCAAGAAGAGGAGTATCAGGTTGGATCATTATTTTCTTCACTATATTTTATTGTTGATAAATTTTGGTGCAAGGTTTTCATTTAATTTTTAAGGTTGAGATTCATGTTTAATGTTTAAATCTTGAGATTATTCATTATTAGTTACAACATTTAATTACAGTGAATGGTAAATGGATGCTCAATTTATATACAATTAAAATGTAGATTTACCTTATAGAAATATTTAAAATATTCTTAATTGTATCTTAATTTTTGAAGAAACATTTGGATTCCTTACGGGTATGTGAAATACCTTAATGTTGCTATGATGAAGCAGAAAAAGGAATTTTAGGAATTCCTTAATTACATAAAGAACTTGAAAAGGAACAACTGTATTCCTTTATATGAATATTTTATTGAAAAGGGATCAATATATGTCTTTATTTGTTTGTAATATTTAACATCTCAAGTTTATGAATATGAGGAAAGATCATATTTTAGAGGTTGGGTTTATTCCCCATGAGGGTTCCCAGGATAAATCATTGTGTCACTCTGTGCTTAAACTTTTGAGATGATGAGTTAATGTTATGTGATTGTGCCATTTACTTTCTAGGTTAAATTGGTTAAATGTAAATGATGTATATAATTAGTTTTACTTCTTGTATTTAATGATTGTGTGGATTTATAGAAGCTAATCATAGTGGAATGTAATTCCTACTTAAATAGACCTCTCATGTATTGTTTTAATATAAGTATGTGATGTAATGAATATTTTTATAAAATAACATCATTGACTTATATTCACCTCCTAAACACTCACGACAGTTTAAATTAGAAGCACATTGGAATTTGGAATGGTATGAAACCCATAAGAATACAAGTTGGTTTAGAATTGAAAAAAAAAAAAACCTTATATCCTAAGGCTAAAAATTTGAGTGTGCATGAAGGGTACTCCCATGATGGAACAGTACTATCCTTAAATGACTCTTACGAGTTAGCAATCTAGACAACTAAAGGATAGAATAGAAAAATAAGTCTTAAGAGGTTTAAGGTTATATGATTATACTTAAGATGACATTCCATGGATTCTATGAGTTAATCATGAATAGTGATCTATTATCCTAAATATCCCATAAAAAAGATGTGGATTAGATCTAAGATCTATGAATAACCATTGGTGTGGTTATTTCATCTATGATGGTTTTCCATTGGTGTGGTTCACCATGTGCAAGGCAATCACCTACATACTGATCTTGGTGGATAGTATGTTTATTGGTTATTCCCCTTTTATGTGGGATGAAACCTAATTCTTGTCTAGCGTTCTCATACCAATGGGGTATGAGGGTTTCGTAGAAGCTAATCACTTCTACCCAAAAGAGACTCTGATCAAGTCTCAATAGCTCTCGATGCTATTTGTCTTGGTAATATTTAATCTAAATGGAATGAGTCTATCTTAAGTCATGGTTATTTCCCTTGCCTTATGATAGTTGAATGTTTATACATGTAAAAAATTATGGATAAGAAGAGGTAACAATTGGGGTTGTTACATACTAATAGTTTTATTTCCACTAGATTAATTAAACATATGTCTGTAAAGCCAAAAAATTTAATGTTGGGTGGAAGGTTGAGTATAGTTCAAAACAAACATACTTCATAAATTAGTGCTATCCTAGGGTGAACATCGCTTTACCTAGCGAAATGAACATAGGATGCTTATACATTGCACCATTGCATGCCTTTGACATAGTGATAGCAATGGATTGGCCGAGTGCACATAATGTAGTGATTAATTTTTAGAATTGTTGGATTGATTATACAGATGCTGACAGGCTAGTTCAAAGAGTGAATAACCTACAAGGGGCCTTTCAACCATAAATTCTCTTGGCTTTGCAACTTAAGAAAGCCATCAGAAAAGGAGGGATGGTATATATAGTTAAGATAAATGAGATAAAGGAAGAAAATAAAGAGGAATTTTTTGGGAGACACCCTGTTCTTCAGGAGTTTAAAGATGTTTTTTTGTAAGATTTACCCAGATTACCTCCTAAAAGAGAATTTGACTTTTCTATTGAACTTCAACCCAAAAATGATCCTATTCAGAGGCATCTGTATAGAATAAATACTATTGAAATGCAAGAACTAAAGGTTCAAATTCATGGATTGTTGGAGCAAGGACTAATAAAACCAAGTGTGCCACCTTGGGGTACACCAGTTATGTTTATGAAAAAGAAGGATGGTTCTTTCTGCATTGACTACCGAATGTTGAATAAAGCAACTGTCAAAAATAGATATCCATTACCTAGAATTGAAGATCTCTTTGATGAAATCATGGATGCCACAATATTTTCAAAGATTTATTTGAAATTTGAATATCATCAACTAAGGATCCAAGATGTGGATACTCACGAGATAGATTTTAAAACCTAATATGGGCATTATAAATTTACCATCTTGCCTTTTGGTTTAACAAATGCATCGTCAACTTTCATGAATTTGATGTGTTGTCAAGTTTGGGTACATTGGGTACATTGCCCTCACTCAAGTGTTGATGTTGTCATTGATGTCAAGAAGCAAAAAGGTTTTTTGTGAAAACCAAGGCAGTCAAAATAAAAGGTTTTATTTAAAACCATGGACAATAGATTTGTAATGGGTTTTTCTTAAAACCCAAGTTGGCTCTTCGTTTCGTTGAAAAAGGTGCCCCGATGATGAAGATATTTAATTTTAATATTTATTTTAAATTTTATTTAAAATTTAAATTAATATTTTAAAATTAAATTAAAGTATTTTCCGACGTGTTTGGTAATGCATCGAAGTGCATATATAATGAGGCTAATAAATTCATTTCAAAAAAAAAAAAAGTAATCGATATGAATGGGTGTGCATTTCGTTTTAGTCTTCGTCTATGCCAGGGAAGGAAGCGTATGTGATGGACAAGTCTTTGCTGTGACAAATGGTCGCGGTGCCGAAGAGAGGAGGCAGAAGATTGCATGAACATCAAAGTTTAAAATGCAGTAAAGAAACAAGTTTTCGTCTATGAATGAAGAGGCGCCCAGTCAGTAAGAAAACAAAGACAAGAAAAGCATCACAAAATTTTTGGAAGAAGAATGCCGAAACTAGAAAGCTCTCTCAGTAGGCGAATGTTGATGCTATCAGCTTAAACCACGTAGGAAAAATTGAAATAAGATCGCAAGGTCGAAATTGCTTGATGACGGTTTAGTAGAACACGCTTATCAAAGAGATGGACTCTGCACAAAATTTGATAGAGAGGAGGTTCTGAGTTCAAGTCTCATCGACGACTGAGTTGTTCACGTTCTTGTTGACATCAAATCCGAGACGGGTATAAGAATAAGTGGAGCATCTTTTGTATCAAACAGCTCGACAGCAGAGTTGCCAAGAGCGCTAGTAACAACGTTGTGGTAGCAGAGGTGCTGCGGGTCGAAACCCACCGAGTAACACCCTTTTGGAAGAAAATTTCGTGATTAAATTAATAATTTTGGAAAGTGCTCAAGTTCGTCTAGGTAATATTTAATTTCCTTTTATTATGATATTAAGTAGATACAAGGTTTTATAGAAAAATATGGTGTGTATGTTTTAAAAGGAATAATTTCTTTAAAGGAGGAGTTATAAGGTTATGCATTGTTGTGATTTATTTTATTTTACAGTATAAGTGGTTTTGGGAGTTATAAGGTTATGCAATGTTATGATTTATTTTATTTTATAGTATAAGTGGTTTTGGGAGTTATAAGGTTATGCAATGTTATGATTTATTTTATTTTATGGTACAAGTGGTTTTAGGAGAGATAAGGGAGTTGTGCAATTAAAGGGTTTTGTGATGATTATTGAAATGTGGAATAATGTTGATTATTTTGTAATCTACTAACCCTTGTGAAGATTGGCAAAAGAATGTTGTGATGGTGGCAGATTTCCAAAGGGGTTCCTTCACTTCAATAAGGTATGGGCACATTCTTCTTATGAGTAATGAGTGGTGTATGTTATTCCAGAAATAAGATTGGAGTGAAAAGGTATTCAACTAGGTTTCTTTTGGTTAGGTGTAAGTCATATTTTTTGGTTTGTTGAAGACTACTTATGCATTGTTATCCTTGATGAGAATTTTGGTGAATGCATAATTCTGGTTTGAGGTTGTGGAAGCATTGTGCACTAGGGTTCATGTTTGTAAGTCTTGTTACTTGCATTGAGATGGTGAAACCCTTGGATGGCTATGTTGAGGTTGATGGTTGAGTTGCTTCCATAGAGGTTGGTTGATCAAGTTATTGCTTTTACTTGATACATGATATTGGGCTTACTCCATTGAGTTGATTTGAACAAGTTATTCTTTGCATTTGGTAATATTGTGTTGGTGGCTGTTTTGTTCAAATATCTTTGGAGGGAAAAGGATTTCTACTTGTTTTCTTTTCTTGTGTTGATTGGTTGAATGCTTCAAGGTTAATGTTAAGTTGAATGATATTGGTTAAACCTTGTCTTTGAGCATTGTTGTTGAAGCCCTAATTGGTTGAGAAAATATATTGGTTGTTGGAAAGAACATGAGTATCATTGTTATATGACATATTGCTTGGTTGGCAATTGTTGGGTTGTGTTTCATGTTCTTGAGAAAAGCACACTACATCTATCATATTCTATTGAGATTGAGATTGAGTTGAGATTGAGATTGGGAGTTAATTATAGAACATATTGAGTCTCTAACAATTCTCTTTATGCTTCTATGAGGTTGATGAATCACATTGGGTCTCTAACAATTCTCTTTGTGGGTTCACGCCAAGCAAGTGTTCTTGATAGACTTGTGAGCAGGTTTTGGATAGGTTCCATTGGGGACTTGTGAGCAGGTTTTGGACAGGTTCCATTGGGGACTTGTGAGCAGATTTGGACAGGTCCTAGTAGAGGACTTGTGAAGATGAGTTTGATAGTTCTATCAGAGAACTTGAGGACAAAGGTGCATTGGTTCTATCAGAGAACCTGAGGACAAATTTGTGCCAGACCGAAGGACTGTGTTTGGTGCTGATCAAAGATAGAGGATGAGGACATTTGTGCTAGACCAAAGGACTGTGTTTAGTGCAAATTCAAGGACCAGCTTTGAGGTGATAGAGTTGAGGACAGAGGTCTCCAGCCAGAGCAGGGGAAGACAGGTGTCTTCTATGGATAGAGTTCAATTTTCTAAGGGTAGCGGAGGCAGAGGTCTTCTAGAGGATCACCAGCCAGTGCAGAGGTAGGGGAAGGTATCTCCTTTGAGCAGAGGCTCATGAATTTAGATTGGGGAAGGTTTCTCCTTTGATCCGAGGCTCATAAACATTGTAATTGGGAAGGTTTCCCAAAGAACTTTGAGATAACTTTTAGAGAAAATTTTTATGGACGTAAATTGTTGTGTCACTTTATGGATGGTTTTGTGCATTGCTTTGATATTGCTTTGGGTATATTGCTTTACTGTTTTGAATTATAAAGGAAAAATTAAAAAGCGGTCTTATATTGTTCACCCCCCCTCTCAGTATAAGCTTGTGTTCTTCAATTGGTATTAGAGCAGGTTCCTTCGAAAAGTTTAACAACTTGAAGGAAAAGCTAGTAAAGAACATAATGGATCATTCAAGTGGCAATGCAGCACCTATTCTTGATGGGTCAAATTTTGGTCTTTGGAGTGCAAGGATGAAGGTTCATCTAATGGCACTTGGGAATGAGGTTTGGGAAGTGATTGAAGATGAGTACACTAATCCTGAACATGGTCCTAATACTAAATAAGAAAGGCTCCTACATCACAGCAATTCAAAAGCAATGAATGCAATCTTGAAAGGCTTACAAAAAGCAGATCTCATTAAAGTGATTCACTGCAAGACAGCTAGTGAAATTTGGAAACAGTTGAAAGTGGTTCATACAGGTAATACAAATGTCAAAAAGGCCAAGTTGAGACACTTCAAAGGTATGTTTGAACAACTTAAGATGAATTATGATGAAAATATTAGTGACTACATGCTTCGTATGGATGAAGTTGTTAACTCCATGAAAGACTTAGGTCTTGAGCTTGCTGAAAATGATGTTTGTGATAAGATTTTAAGATATCTTCCTAATAGATTTAGTGAAAATATTTTTTCTATTGAGGAAGCTAAAGATTTGGATAAGTTGAAAAAAGATGAGCTCCATAGTATACTTGCAACATTTGAGTTGAGAACTCAAGTGAAGGTTGATGTCAAGAAGGAGGCAGCTTTCAAGGCTACCAAGAATTCCAAAGGTAAACAACTTCAAGAGAGTGATGAGTCTTCTGGTGATGAAGAGGCATATTACAGCAAGAAAGGCAAGTTCTTTAGAAAGCACAAAAATATGAAAAACGTGAGATGTTTCAATTGTGGAAAGTTTGGTCATTATGCTACTAACTGTACTGTTGCCAAGGATGAAAGTGATGAAGTTAAACAAGATTGTAAGAGCAAGGATTCTGAAAGGCATAGGCATCAAAGGAAGAACAAATATGAGCACAACAATAAAGGAAAGAGGTATTCTCACAAGCACAAGAAGAGATTCTACCTAGACAAAGCAAGTAAGTGTTCTAGTAGTGATAGTGAAAGTTCTTCAAGTGATAATGAAAATGAGATGTTGTTCATATTAGAAAAGGAGGAAGAACCAAAACATAGATTCATTATCATGAAATGTCTTAGATGTGGAAATTTTGGTCTCTTCGAGGATGATTACACAAATAATGAATTGGTTGTTAGTATGTATGAGGATGTTTTAGAAAATGATAAGGAAGATGCATGTATGGTTTTTGAAAAGGGTAGCACCTCTAGTGATAAGAAATCTGAAAAAGGCCTTGATAATTCAAAGTGCAATCAAATAGAGGATCTTGAATGTGAACTTACAAATGCTCTTAGTGTTTTGAAAAAGGAAAGAAAGAAGAATTCTAGACTCAAGGATAAATTAAATGAATGTTGTATGAAGAGAGATGATCTCATAGAAAATCTTGACATCTCTATGGCTAAGACACAAGAACTCAAGGATGAGTTGAAGTCTAAGGTTCTTGAGAATAGTGAGTTAGAGCAGAAAATGGCTTCTTTGAAAGAAGAAAATAAATAGTACAAGGATAAGCTCTACAGATTTCAGGAAAGCTCCAAAAAGGTTAAGTCTCTCATCCAAAGTCAAAGGAATCCAACAGATAAAACAAGTCTTGGTTTTGTTAAGCCTCACAAGAAACAAGTTGGAGAGTCTAGTAAGAGATTCCAAAAGGAAGAGAGTTCTAATGAGGAAAGTTTTTTAGATCATGAGTCCTTGAATGATAGATGCATAGAAACAAAAAATAGAATTCAGAATGAGAAGAAGTTTTTAGGACCCAAGAGGTCAAATAATGGAAAGTTTCAAGGCAGATGTTTTGCATGTCACAGATTTGGTCACATGGCTGTACATTGCATGGCTCAAGTGAAGAAGGTAAATGACAGTTTTAGAAGTGGTAATTTCTTTCATGGGTATTGCTACTCCTATAATCAGTTTGGGCACAAGGTAGTTCATTGCAAGGCAAATAACAGGAACAGGTTTAATCAGAACAGATGGATTCAAAGAATAGGTATGCCTCAAAGAAATAATATTGTTACTTGTTACAAGTGCAACAATGAAGGTCACATAGCTAGACAGTGTAGAACTAAAATTCCAAAATACAGGAATAGGAACAGTGGCATGATCAGGTCCAAGGATCAGAACAATGACAGGAATAGGAATATGGACCAAGAGTTCAAGAGAAGGCCTGACAAGGAAGTTATAGACGCTGATGATGATCAGTGCCTAATGGGAGTTTTACTCCCACTCCATAATTAATCACCTCATCAAGAGGTGGGGGAGGGACTAAGCTAAGAGGCTCATTCTTAGTCCCGAGCCCCAAAGGTGGCCCTTTGCCATTGATGACAAAGGGGGAGAGATATGAGTAAGGGGGAGAGCTTCAAGTGAAGAGGAAAGCTTCAAGTCAGGGGGAGCAAAACTTCAAAGGTAGATTCTCAGTTGTGGGTTTTAGTTTTGGCTCTTGAAGATGTGTATTTAGTAAAGGTTTGCCATCAATGACAAATGGGGAGATTGTTGGCAATTTTGGGTACATTGGGTACATTACCATCGCTCAAGTGTTGATGTTGTCATTGATGTCAAGAAGCGAAAAGGTTTTTTGTGAAAACCAAGGCAGTCAAAATAAAAGGTTTTATTTAAAACCATGGACAACAGATTTGTAATGGGTTTTTCTTAAAACCCAAGTTGGCTCTTCGTTTCATTGAAAAAGGTGCCCCGGTGATGAAGATATTTAATTTTAATATTTAGTTTAAATTTTATTTAAAATTTAAATTAATATTTTAAAATTAAATTAAAGTATTTGCCAACGTGTTTGGTAATGCATCGAAGTGCATATATAATGAGGCTAATAAATTCATTTCAAAAAAAAAAAAGTAATCGATATGAATGGGTGTGCATTTCGTTTTCGTCTTCGTCTGTGCCAGCGAAGGAAGTGTATGCGATGGAAAAGTCTTTGTTGTGATGAATGGTCGTGGTGCCGAAGAGAGGAGGCAGAAGATTGCACGAACATCGAAGTTTAAAATGCAGTAAAGAAACAAGTTTTCGTCTATGAATGAAGAGGCGCCCAATCAGTAAGAAAACAAAGACAAGAAAAGCATCACAGAATTTTTGGAAGAAGAATGCCAAAACCAGAAAGCTCTCTCAATAGGCGAATGTTGATGCTATCAGCTTAAACCACGTAGGAAAAATTGAAAAAATATCGCAAGGTCGGAATTGCTTGATGACAATTTAGTAGAACACGCTTATCAAAGATATGGACTCTGCACAAAATTTGATAGAGAGGAGGTTCTAAGTTCAAGTCTCATCGGCAACTGAGTTGTTCACGTTCTTGTTGACATCAAATCCGAGACGAGTATAAGAATAAGTGGAGCATCTTTTGTATCAAACAGCTCGGCAGCAGAGTTGCCAAGAGCGCTAGTAACAACGTTGTGGTAGCAGAGGTCTACGGGTCGAAACCCACTGAGTAACACCCTTTTGGAAGAAAATTTCGTGATTAAATTAATAATGTTGGAAAGTGCTCAAGTTCGTCTAGGTAACATTTAATTTCCTTTTATTATGATATTAAGTAGATACAAGTTTTTATAGAAAAATATGGTGTGTATGTTTTAAAAGGAATAATTTCTTTAAAGGAGGAGTTATAAGGTTATGCATTGTTGTGATTTATTTTATTTTATAGTATAAGTGGTTTTGGGAGTTATAAGGTTATGCAATGTTATGATTTATTTTATTTTATAGTATAAGTGGTTTTGGGAGTTATAAGGTTATGCAATGTTATGATTTATTTTATTTTATGGTACAAGTGGTTTTAGGAGAGATAAGGGAGTTGTGCAATTAAAGGGTTTGGTGATGATTATTGAAAGGTGGAATAATGTTGATTATTTTGTAATCTACTAACCCTTGTGAAGATTGGCAAAAGAATGTTGTGATGGTGGCATATTTCCAAAGGGGTTCCTTCACTTCAATAAGGTATGGGCACATTCTTCTTATGAGTAATGAGTGGTGTATGTTATTCCTGAAATAAGATTGGAGTGAAAAGGTATTCAACTAGGTTTCTTTTGGTTAGGTGTAAGTCCTAGTTTCTGGTTTGTTGAAGACTACTTATGCATTGTTATCCTTGATGAGAATTTTGGTGAATGCATAATTCTGGTTTGAGGTTGTGGAAGCATTGTGCACTAGGGTTCATGTTTGTAAGTCTTGTTACTTGCATTGAGATGGTGAAACCCTTGGATGGCTATGTTGAGGTTGATGGTTGAGTTGCTTCCATAGAGGTTGGTAGATCAAGTTATTGCTTTTACTTGATACATGATATTGGGCTTACTCCATTGAATTGATTTGAACAAGTTAGTCTTTGCATTTGGTAATATTGTGTTGGTGGCTATTTTGTTCAAATATATTTGGAGGGAAAAGGATTTCTACTTGTTTTCTTTTCTTGTGTTGATTGGTTGAATGCTTCAAGGTTAATGTTGAGTTGAATGATATTGGTTAAACCTTGTCTTTGAGCATTGTTGTTGAAGCCCTAATTGGTTGAGAAAATATATTGGTTGTTGGAAATAACATGAGTATCATTGTTATATGACATATTGCTTGGTTGGCAATTGTTGGGTTGTGTTTCATGTTCTTGAGAAAAGCACACTACATCTATCATATTCTATTGAGATTGAGATTGAGTTGAGATTGAGATTGGGAGTTAATTATAGAACATATTGAGTCTCTAAAAATTCTCTTTATGCTTCTATGAGGTTGATGAATCACATTGGGTCTCTAACAATTCTCTTTGTGGGTTCACGCCAAGCAAGTGTTCTTGATAGACTTGTGAGCAGGTTTTGGACAGGTTCCATTGGGGACTTGTGAGCAGGTTTTGGACAGGTTCCATTGGGGACTTGTGAGCAGATTTGGACAGGTCCTAGCAGAGGACTTGTGAAGCTGAGTTTGATAGTTCTATCAGATAACTTGAGGACAGAGGTGCATTGGTTCTATCAGAGAACCTGAGGATAGATTTGTGCCAGATCGAAGGACTGTGTTTGGTGCTGATCAAAGATAGAGGACGAGGACATTTGTGCTAGACCAAAGGACTGTGTTTAGTGCAAATTCAAGGACCAGCTTTGAGGTGATAGAGTTGAGGACAGAGGTCTCCAGCCAGAGCAGGGAAGACAAGTGTCTTCTATGGATAGAGTTCAATTTGCTAAGGGCAGCGGAGGCAGAGGTCTTCTAGAGGATCACCAGCCAGTGCAGAGGTAGGGGAAGGTATCTCCTTTGAGTAGAGGCTCATGAATTCAAATTGGGGAAGGTTTCTCCTTTGATACGAGGCTCATAAACATTGTAATTTGGAAGGTTTCCCAAAGAACTTTGAGATAACTTTTAGAGAAAATTTTTATGGACGTAAATTGTTGTGTCACTTTGTGGATGGTTTTGTGCATTGCTTTGATATTGCTTTGGGTATATTGCTTTACTATTTTGAAGTATAAATGAAAAAGTAAAAAGCGGTCTTATACTGTTCACCCCCCCTCTCAGTATAAGCTTGTGTTCTTCATGATGAATAGTATCTTTAAGAAGAAATTGGACATGTTTGTTTTGGTATTCTTGGATGACATATTGATATATTATTGGAATAAAGTAGAACATGATAGACATATCAAAATTGTGTTGGAACTGTTAAGGAAAAATTAGTTGTTTGGGAACTTGTCCAAATGTGAGTTCTATGTGACGAAAGTGCAATATTTGGGTCACATTTCTTCATCATATGGGATCATAGTAGATCCTAAGAAGATTGAGGTTATCCTAAATTGGCCACCAATGACTAGTGTGATAGAAGTTTAAAGTTTCATGAGTTTTATTGGATACTACAAGCGGTATGTTAAGGATTATGCCAAAATTACTATACCTATAACTAACTTATAAAGGAAGGGAAATGACTTCATATGGTCTAATAAGTGTGAATAAGCTTTTGAATTACTTAAAAAAAAGGTCACTAAGCCTCCTATATTAAAGATACCCAAACCTTAGGAAAGGTTTTTAGTATGCACAGATGCATCTATGGAGGGTTTACGAGGAGTACTCTCCCAAGATGGAGTAGTGATAGCCTATGGGTCAAGGAAGTTGAAAAGACATGAGAATAATTATGCAACTCATGATTTAGAGCTCAAAGATATTGTGTTTTATCTCAATAGTTTGCGGTACTATCTATTAGGAATATATTTTGAACTAAGGACTGACCATCAAATTTTGCAATATATCTTTACTCAACCCTTACTCAATGTTAGGCAAAGGAGATGGATGGAATATCTCATGGAATACAATTTTGGTATTGAGTATATAAAAGGAAAAGAGAATAAAGTAACAGATGCATTAAGTAGAAGGAAACATATTGTTGTCTTATCCTGTTACAATTTTGACTTGATGAAACAAGTTAAAGAGAATCAAAAATAGGATATTTATTGCAAGTAAATTTGGAAGAGAATAGAAGAGAAACTAGATTTATATAGATATTTTAGCTTCAAGGATGGATTCTTCTGCTTTAAGGATAGAGTGGTAATATCTAAAGTAGGAAATTTGTAAAAAATGATTATGAGTGAAGCTCATAGATACCCATAATATGCTCACCCTGGTGGAGCAAAAATGAGGGAGAACATGAAGAAAATTTTCTAATTGTTTGGTATGAAGAAGGATATAAATAAATATGTTGCTTAATATCTTGAATATCAAAAAGTTAATGATGAGAATAGGCATCCATCAGGACTATTGAATCTGCATGTCATACCTGATCAAAAGTGGCAAGTAGTTTCCTTGGAATTTGCAGTAGGGCTGCCTAAAAATAGGTTTCAACATGATGCAATTTTAGTAGTGGTCGATAGACTGACCAAGGTTGCACATTTTATACCTGGAAATACTAAGGATGATGTTGTAGTAGTGGCTAATAGATTTGCCAAAGAGATATTTCAACTCTATGATTTTCTAGAAGTGATTATATCAGATAGAGACTCGAGATTTACCTCTAAGTTTTAGCAAGCTTTGCATCATTCCATTGGAACTAGACTAAATATTAGCTTTGCTTACCACCCAGAAATGGATGGGAAAATAGAAAGAGTAAACCAAGTGTTAGAAGATATGCTTCACATGTAATGTATGGATAAAAAAACCCATTGGGAGGATTATCTTCATTTGGTGGATTTTTATTACAATAATGGGCACCATTCAACCCTAGGAATGACACATTTTGAGTTATTGTATGAAAGAAAGTGTAGAACACCATTGTCATTGGATAATCCTAAGGATTGGATTGTGCTGGGGCCTGACATAGTTAGAGAAATAGAGCAATAATTAATAACAATCAGAGAACAACTAAAAGAGGTTGCAAATCGATAAAAGAGTTATGACGATCTTAAGAGATCCCCAAGAGAGTATGCAGTGGGTGACAAGGTGTTTTTTAGGGTTAATCCAATAAAGAGTGGAATCAAGTCCATGAAACTTGATCCTCACTATGTCGAACCATTTTATGTTATGGAGAAGATCAGTCATGTGGCATACCGACTTGCCTTACCACCTAATCTATCTAATATTAGTAACACCTTTCACATTTATTTACTTATAAAATACATAGCTAATCCTAAGCATGTGTGGGATTTTTCTAATTTGTAGATGGTGAACCCCATGGCTATATAGTTTCAAACAGTAAGAATACTTGAGTATCGAACCAAAATGATGAAAGGAATGCTAGAACAGTGTAGATTTCAGTGGGATCGATATTCAGAAAGGAATACTACTTGGGAGAAAGTGGTAGATGTGGAATCATTTTCCTTTTTGTTTGAAAAATATTTATAAATATTTTGCCTTTTTTTTTTAAACCTTGGGAGACATAGAGGACTTTTTTAAGCCTAAGGGGGGGAGTATGTCATGATCCTCCTTTGGCCAATTTTTGGTTTTATGGTTTGGTAATTCTTTCATGATGTGCTTATGCTACTTTTTTTTTTAAATAAAGGGGTCAAAATTTATTGATAAAAAGTCTGGATTACAGAGTACAACTGAGCTTCCAACCAGGACTCAAATAAATAACCAAACAGGATAAAACCACTAGACTAGAATGATACCTAAAAAATACAACAAGAACAAACCAAATTAAGTCTATACATCCTTTTGGATCAACTTCCACATGCATTGAGAGTCCCCAGACGGGAGACCCTCCCAATTAATGATACTCCAAGGATCCAACAGCTCAGAAGCCTTTTTGGCCAGGTAATTAGCAACCACATTCCATTCCCTTGTAATGTGCACAAAGGATATAAATTTGAACTTTTCACTCATTCTAAGAATTTGAATGGATACAGAGGCCAACTACCAATTAACTTCCTCCACCCTTTTACTGTTTAAAATATTAACCATAATTTGAGAGTCAGACTTACAGATAATCCTATGCCAGCCAAGAGAAAACCCCCTCCGCAAGGCCTCAATAATTGCAAGAGCTTCCATAAAATTGTTGGAGTGAACACATTTATAAATGGAAAATAAAAAATTGACACCACCAATAGAATCTCTCCCAACACCGCCAATGCCAACATATCCAGGATTACCCCTAGATGATCCATCAGTATTAATTTTTAAAACTCCTCTAGGGGGTGGTCTCCACCTACCATCTCTCCTAACCTTCTTGCTGAGCTGAGGAACCCTACTAGGGCTAGAAGAGTTCACACCATACCCAAATATACCAAGGGATTATTGTACCTTCTTCTCCCTAGAATCCAAAAGAGGGTCCACATCACATTTGCTATGGATGGTTTCTTGAACCATATACAGGATCCTTTGCCAAATCTGTTGAATAGCCAAATAACTGCCCTAAAATATGTGTTGGTTTTGTTCGAGCCAAATTTTTTAGATGATGCAAGAAGGTCCCAAATTCCAAGCCACCCGAAGGAATGGGGCCTTGGACGGAGGTATGCCTAGACTACTCCAAAACTCCACTAGGGATAGCACATGAAAACATGGATGGTTCCAAGCACTCCACCAACAATTCCAAATGTCTCTAGTGAAGGAGCATTGGAAAAATAAATGAGAAGAGTCATCCTCATTCTTACTGCAAAGGACACAAAAATTTGGAACCTGAAATCCCATCTTCCTCACATTATCCTAAGTGAGGCATTTATTACGAGCTACAACAAGAGAAAGAAGTTACATTTTTGCCAAGCAAATTTGTTCCACACATTTTTCCACCAAGTGACAAGAAGACTCCCATACTTTTTCTTATCAAGAACATGATAACCATAGGCTACCGAGTAGGTTCCCTTAGGATCAGGGTTCCAAGCCAGAATATATTTACCCCTCAATGAATAACAAGGCCTCCCCGTAAGAATAAGAGCAAGCACCTCTCTATCCTTGGCCAGTCCCCCCTGGGGCCATTCTTGCATATCTTTCCACCTGTACATCTCCATATTTCCAAAAGACTAGATTTTTTAAAGTCCTCCACACGAGACCAACCTGCTTCCAAGAAAAAAATGCTTAGGGAACATAACATAGGATATTAATTCAAGATAGGAGGGTGGCCATCCCAATAATCCTCCCAAAAAAGAGCATTTGATCCCCGATTGCAAATCCAAAAAAAACCTTGCTTGATTAAATTAGCTCCTCTTTTCAGAGTGTCCCAGATAACAGAACCTTTCTCAACCAAGCTAACTTTAGGGATCTCAGCCTCAAAAATACCTCTCAAGTATTTACAAGATAATATTTTAGCCCAAATTTGATCTTGAGAGGTACACCATCTCCAATAAAGTTTTGCATCCAAAGCCTACCCAAAAAGAGTTGTCTGTCGCAACCCAAGGCCTCCCTCTTGCATCGGCCTACATATAGAATCCCACCTAACCAAACTCTATTTAGATTGATCAAGTTTTATAGACCATAAAAATTGTCTTGACAAAGCATCCATGTTCTTGATGAAGTGAGAGATAGCTATTTGTACAAAACATCTATAAATGGGTAAAGCTTGAACAATAGATTTTAAAAGCAACACTCTACCTATAGTGGATAGCCATTTGAAATTCTAGTGATTCACCTTCCTTCTAAACTTATCAATCATAGACTGCTAAGAAGATCTAGGTAGTGGATGAGATGAAATTGGAATACCAAGATAAATGAAGGAGGGAGTCCCAACCTAAAATATTAGAATGCAAGCAATCATGGCTTGAATAAGAGGAGGGGTATTGAAGAAGAAAATAGAAGACTTGTCCTCATTAATAAATTGTCCAGAAGCACCAAGATATATGTCAAGAGACTATCTAATATTGCCAGCTTCCCTAATAGTGGAAACTCCCAACAAAGCAGTATCATCAACAAATTGAAGGTGGGAAAGAGGTGGCAAACTACTATCCCACTTCCACCCCTAAATGAGACCCTGTATGACTTGAGACTTGAGCAATCTTCCCAACCCTTCTGCCATAATGATAAACAAATAAGGAGATAAAGGATCTCCTTGCCTAAATCTCCTTGAGGCCTCAAAAAGCTCTAATGGCTCATTATTAAAAAGAACAGAGAATGAGGAAGAAGAAACACAGCTCATCATCCATCTAATCCATTCCTCCTCAAATCCAAAAGCAGCAAGAACTTTCTAAAGAAAGGACCATATGACCCGATCATAGGCTTTGGCCATGTCCAAATTAATGAACATAGTTTTCTCCTTAGAATTTTCCATTGAGTGAATAGCTTATGTAGCAATAACAACCCCATACAAGATTTGTCGACCAAAAACAAACCCTCCTTGCTCCTCAAATATGATTTTGCTCAACCATATCTTCAACCTCTCAGTAATAATTTTTATGATGATCTTATACACAACATTGTAGAGATCAATAGGCCTGAACATATCCAAGGAAATTGCTCCCTCTTTTTTGGGTATAAGCACCACAAAGGTAGCATTTAGGGCCTTTAGCATTTTTTTGTTCTTTTGGGACTCATGGACCACCTCCAAAAGATAAAATTTGATTAAATTCCAAAACTCCTAATAAAACTCAATCGAGAATCCATATGGGCTTGGGGCTTTTCCTTTTTTCATATTGAATACAATATTTTCCAACTCCTCAAGGGAAATTGGACCCATCAAGTGCTCATTCATATCTCTATAAATAATCATTGGAATACAGTTTATAATAAGCTTTTCATTCTCATCATCTGATAGGGAGTCCTCCTTGAAGAGAGAGAAAACATACCTCTTAGTCTCTTTTGAAATATCCCTAAAAGAAGAAAGCAGGGCACCCTGAGAATTTACAAGAGAGGTAATCAGGTTACCATTCCGATGAGCCTTAACTGAGTTATAAAATAAGGTTGTATTCCTATCCCCTTCCTAAAGCCAATATACTTGAGTTTTTTATTTCCAAAAAAATTCTTCCCTCAGTTCCCATTCAGCAAGCTCTTTCGTAGCCTCAGATTCCTCAAAAAGAAGCTCCTTCGTGAATCCCTGATCTCTAATATTCCTTGAAGATTCTTCCATCCTCCTAAGAGCTACCAGCTTAGCTAAGGAAAGGTTCCCAAAATTCAGTCTATTCCATCTCTTCAATTTATGTTTACAAATTGTAGTCGCTTCATAAATGAATACATAGCGGTGCCATGAGGAGGTTTGCCAGTGGTCCACCAACCTCGCATGAAATCATGAAGCTTAGTATCATGAAGCCACATAAGTTGAAACTTAAATGAGGGATTCTTTTTTAGCCCTAAATCCAAAGCAAATATTTTTATAGGCCAATTATCAGATCCCCTATCCTCCAAAATCATAGAACTAGCACTTCTGTTATTACCCATCCAATAATTGGATATAAAAAACCTATCCAATCTCTTTGATATGGAAGCTTCCCCACACCTTCTATTGTGCCAAGTAAAGATCCCATTATTTGGCTTGATGTCAACCAAGTTTGAGGCCTGTATATGAGCACTAAAAATAGAAGAAAAAGGCTCGAGACAGTCCACCCCACCACGTTTCTACTCCATATAAGTGATAGAGTTGAAGTCTCCAACCAAAATCCATGGGTATAGGGGAACCAAACTTCTCACAAAGAAAATGTGCTTCCACAAATTCACTTTACCATTGTAATCAATAGGATCATACACATTTGTAAGTAGGATGGTTTCACCAGATTCATTATCATGCCCAACCATCAAAATAGACCATCTACTGGAAATCCAAGTAAGAGGGGATATCTTAATCGGATCCCATAAACAAGCGACACCACCAACATATCCACATGCACCAATACACTAGCATTACCCCCTTCTCCACAACTTGGGAGCAATACTGAACATACTATCAATAGCCAATTTAGTCTCCTAAATAAACACCACATCCAGAGAATGCACACGAACCAAATCATGAACAAATTTTTATCTGCGGATGTTGTTCAACCCCCTTACATTCCATGAGAGGATAATCATTTTTGGGGGTTATAAAAATGGGAGTCCAATGTTCTAACCAAGCTTGACTCCACCAGAGTCTCCCCCATTAACTTAATTTTATCCTGGTCCTTCTTCCGACCCACCTTCATATTCTTATCCAAAAAACTTTTTTTAAATATTTTCTATTGCAATCCCAACACCGTAGGAGTTCTGCAGTCCAAGGATGACTACATCAGTTCCTGAGTAGGAGAGGGCATAACTAAATATGTACCACTTTCTAAAATAGTTTCCCTTATAGGTCTAGACCCATCCATGTCCCCTATACTCAGATCCAAAGCCCTTTGTTCTTCATTTAAACCCCCTAGATCTGATTCCTTATGTTCCCCCTCAAGAAGAGACATCTGATTTGGCCTTGTTATATTTGTATCAGGTAGCAACGTTTCAGGTATCTCCATGCACTGATCAAGATCATCTAATATTTCAAAACGGTTGAGTAGAGCATTTTGCTGGCTATCCTTAAGGTCTTTGTTTGCCCTCCATCCTCTATTTTAGGCTTTTACCATAACAAAACCTTCCTTATCTCGTTCCCCTTCCTTTATCGAGGCTTTTCCTTTATCCAAAATTTATCCAGATTGAGAAGGCCCAGGATTTGAAGCCACAGACAAGAAAAAATTAGGGCATTTTCTTTGCAGGTGGCCATATTCATGAGAAATCCAGCAACAAAATGGAAGAGCTTCATAATCAAGTTTTTAAACCCATGTAGTTGATCCAAATTGTATTTCAATAGAATCTGGAATAAGATTATTTAAGTCAATTTCAACACAAATACGAGCAACAGAGTTACCTTTTTATCCATTGTCTGTTGTGATGGTCCAACCGGCTTCCCAAGCAGAAGGGAAATCTTATGCAAGATATCAATTCTCTAGAATTCCAATGGGAGCCATGGAAGCCGCACCCATACTGGAACCCATGATGGTCGCTCCTCTGATGGGTTGAAACCCACATGCTAGGGTTTAAGAAAGAGTCCCACTTGGTTATAGAAATAAGGACCCCCTTCAAATGCTTTATTACGATCTGCAATACAAGATAAAACCACCATAAAATAGTTGTTCGCACTCAACATCACCTCCACATCACCTTCAAGATTCCAAGTTTTCCTGACCCAAGCATCCACAAAGGAGAGAGAAATTCGAATGCCCAAAAATTTTCAAATAAGGGTATTTTTGGTTAGATACTCTACATCTTCCACCACTGAGTCTGGTTGAACCACTAGAACTATCCTAGCTTCACATTGTTCCAAACATCCATTGTTATTTAACAAGTGGTTCTCGACATGCACTGGAAAATCTTGTTCCTTCCAGTCATTTTCAGATGAAAAACATTATGAGCATGCACTCTCTGTGCTGGACCCGATGCCATCATGACATTCCTCCAATTTTTTAGACCTCCTTCGGAAGCTGCTGCCATCCTCGTAGAACAGTTTTTCTTCATCAAACCCTAGAAGAGTAGTTTTTCCTCATCAAACCCTAGAAGAGCTCCAAATTTGAAATAATTATTCATGCTTATGCTACTTTTGATTAGATGATGGACTATCAATTTATTTATCATGAAAAAATATGTGTTTGATGAAATTATGTGGTGTTTTGATCAATCATATTCTCATGTTAATGTTCTTACAAACTTAGTTTTATGAAATAATAAGATGTTGCTAATGGAACATCACTTTTTGCAGGAAAAAGTTGCTAATGGTGGTAAAACAAATTTGGTCACCCAAAAAGAGAATGTCCATGACAAATGATGTGATGGGTTATTAGATGAAGTATTTGGAAGAAACATAAATGAGTGCTTCCTTCATGGAGAATGTATAACATGACTTGCATGAAAGAAACTAATCATGTTAACCTTTTAGCTAAAGAAATTATTATCTTGAAATGATTGTTTTGATTAAATTGATAAGTGACTATGGAATTGGTTGTTTGTTGTTGATATTCTAGGGAAAGGAAACATGTGCTTTGTTTAAAAATACATTTTTAATAAAGTAGTTAGAGAAAAAAATAGATATTTTTTTTATCGGAAAGGATGCTAGTGTTGTGTGTGATTTCCTTGTTTTCAAAAAAAGAAGATTGATCCTCTTAGAATTGTTATTTTAAAATACTGATGTTTTCCTAGCTACCATGATGTTTTTATGATTGGTGGAAACTTAGCTTCTCTCGAAGATATATATATATGTTGTTTGGTTGTTAGTAAGCAATGATGAGAGTTTGAGCTATATTGTTTTCCTTAACCCTCACTCTTCATGGATATTCGGTTAATGTTACTAGCGGTGGATGAAGGAGAAAATGTGCTAAGCATGGAGAATGATGTTCTCGAGAGTGGGAGGTTCAAAAAAAAAAAAGGAATGATTTGGTAAGCAAGGAAAAATAAAGAGAAATGAGTGATTTTTCTTGGGGTGTGATAGGAAGAAAGAAGTATTCTCTAGGGAAGCATTAAAGAAGATAATCCATCCATGATAATGGAAGTTGGAAGTTGTAGGTAGAAAACATAAAGGACAAATTTCGACCAACAGGTAGAACCCATTGAAGAAGGCAATTTTTTAATGTTTGATGATATATTTATTTGTTTGTGGAAGAATTCTTGTTGCATCTACTGTTGAATGATTATGGAAAATTGTTCGTATTTACTACTATGGAAAAATAAGCTTGTGCTTGACTTCATGTGGGGAAAGCATCAAGACTATAGCTAATATTTTTTTACATTTGCATGGATATTTATTTTTCTTTGCATCCTTTTCAAAAGCCATGGTGATTGTATTTATTTTAGAAAGTGGACTCGAGCAAGGTTTCATTTAGAATAGATATAGTTAGGAGTTATTGGTACTTTTATCTTGTGCATATAGCTTTAGTGTGAAACCGATAACAAAATAACTGGAAACTCTAGGAAATATTCATAGATGAATTCTAAATGAACGCTTGACTTTTGGATTTGGTAAACCTAAATTCTTAGAACTTTGCACTATTGTTAAGATGAGTGGATTTTTATCCAAGCTTTGATAGTGTAGACTGGTTAATGAAGTACTTGGAGAGTGTTCCTAATGGAACGTAGTCTAGTCTCTAGAAAAATAACATAGGAAGGACTCATGTTTTTGTTGAATGATGTGGTTTACATTAAACTTAATCTAGAGGCTTTTACTAGTAAATTTTAGCATGAGGAATGAATGGGAATATTTGTGTGCAAAAATATATGCTGACTATTTAAGAGATACAGTGAAACATAGGCTTTACTTTGAATTAAATTATTTTTATAACTGTCTTCTTCTATGTTGCATGATGCGTGAGATAAAATGTTTTTTGTGTGATGTTGTATTGGAACACTTCGGTAGAATGAAGTTTGGCTTGGATGCTATGTGTAAAGTTACACTATTGAATGTGTATATGTGATAGTCTTTGAGATTTCTTTTTATGGGAGCCATATTTAATATCGAACATGGACAATCCCTTTTCGGTGTGACAACACCAATCTTGTTGCAGTGACGAATGGTAATGTACAATGCATTACCAGAGATGAGATTTAGTAGAGATGTAGTTACACACCTTAAACTTTTGAATCATAGAAGTTTGGTTTTTCAATGCATTAGTAGCTCCATATAACTCCTTTGTAAACTGGTTGTTTCAATGGAAGACTATGACAAGGAGATATGGGAATGTAGAAGCTTGTAATTTAATAATGTATGGAAATATTTTATGTAGTCTCCAAGACAGAGGTTGAATTTGAACCTCCTTGCATGTAATGTGATTCTTACATATTGTTTATGGTAAAATTGGATTGTTGGTAGTTTTTCATTACATTTTGTCCAAGCTTTTCTTCATGGTGATTATGTTAAATTGGAATTGGTATTTAATTTATGTTATTTAAAATTCTATGGTTTACTTCCATGGAATCGAATTTACACATGATATTTCAAGGGGGGCTTTAGAGAATGCTTTAGATCCATTTAGAATAAAAAAATGGTATAATGAATCCATGTTCATATTCATACAAAATAATTTATGGGGGAAAAAAAAAATGTTTAGACATCACCCGAGTTTTACTTTACGGCTTCGAAGACTAGCGTTAAGGTTTAACGTGATCAAGTACTCAGGTGGTGTAATTAAAATTAGAACCAATTTTGTTTATGCCATGAGCTAAGAATTTACGTGGAATATGTTGGGGCTTAATTGAGTAAGCCAAGACAATTTTAGATGGTAAATCTGAACTAACGTGTACTTTGTTCTCGCTTTGCCACTCTCTTGAGCTACGAGGATATCTCACTAAGGAAAAGAAACTTATAATATTAATGAACACAAGACCCAGAGAAACCATGTGACAATGATTATGGTTCCATTTTTGTCATGCTAAGTAGGGACATATACGGCCATGTGAGCTAACGCCTTGATTGAAAAAGGGTTAATTAGCTATTGCTTGCATAGTGTAATTCATTGAAAGATTTATGAGGCTTGTAGAGATAGTTACTTGGGGAAGAAGTAATATATGCACAAGTGTAAGAATGTGCAATGATGTAAAAGGACATGTGTCCTTAAGATAGATAGGAAGAGTAAGGCCCAAGTAACTCATCTTCTTATATATAGGTCTCATTGTAATAAAGCATGTATTTTCGATATAGCATGCTCTAGTTTCCATATTATGTATCAAGCTTCCATTTTCGTGAGTCTTCATTAATGGTTGTTGCATGTGTTATTCTTGAAGCTTCTCATGTTACTTTCATGCTTATTAGTTATCCATTATCATAGTTAGATCTTAGCTTGCTTATTCCATTACTTGTGGCTGCATTTCTATTTAGTTTATAGCTTCAAAATCTACCAAAGAGAGCATGTCCATGTCTAATAATTTAAGGATGTGCATCTCACTGGTCCTCTAACTAAACTAGGTATACCAGATTTCTTTATATTCTTTCCTTCTAAATGTATTTGGGTCAGATAATATAAATACATTTTGAAAGAGCACCCAAGATTGATGTTTCCTCTTTGTTAGCCTCACCAAGACAAGACTCATTTTATCTTCTTGGCTATCAACCATGTTAAAATCCCCATAAACTAAATTTATTCCCACAGCTCAGATCTATCCTTAGCATCATTAGGAGCATAAATATTGAGGACTCCCAACAACAAGCTATCAAAATAAATTTAAGCCCAAACTATCCTATGGTAGGGTTCAAACCCCTAATTGACCACCATCCCTACAAGATAGGGATACACCACCATGGTGGCACTACCACGACCTCCAAGGTGGTCTGTCTATACCACTATAGAGTCTTTCCAAAGGGACTCAAGAAAAAAAATAGTTTATTATTTACAATTGTTATTTCTTGAAAGTAAATAATTGAAAATGATTTTACCTTTTTATATAAGTCCTTAACAATTCTTCTTTTATTTGGTTTAGAAAAACCCCTAATATTCCATGAGAAACTAAAGAATTTTTAGGGCCAAAGGATTCGCAGCCAAAACTAATGGTCAGAGGAGCTGGGTTAGGATTTTGCTTTCTTGTGACCAAATAGGTCCAAGTAATCATTTCTTTAGTTCGTAGATTATCCAAATCTTCTTACACCATAGGACTCACTTATGGTCAATTTAGAAAAAGGTAATTTTTGACTTGGTGTTCTATACTTTGGAATCAAAAGCACACATCAAGTGGCTTTATGATGAATTTTACCATCAAACCTAAAGTATACCTCATACCTTAAGTCTTTGGAAAGCAAAATGCGCACATAAGCCCTAGGAAATTACCATGGATGGAACCAATGAGGAGCTTTCAAACAAATAGATTCTTTAAGTTTCTCACAAATTTGAGGGATACGGTCCTTGAAATGCATGGGTATACTTGAAAATTTAACTCAAACTAGGCAATAGAGACCCATTTTACTATTAACTATAAAGTTGGGATCATAACTAGACATGACTAAAAAACGAACAGAACAAATCCATATCCCTATCTCACAAATGACTCTAGCCTACTCAAATGACATAAAGGAAAAGGAACAAAATCCTCTATATAAACTCCTAACTTCAACAACTTGATAATCCAATGGCTCTCACATCTCTTAGGTCCAATATTGGATATGAGTGGCTAGGGTAGTTCGATCGCCCCCAAATATCTAATGTTAGACCTATTTTGAAAATATTGTAATACTTGAGAAAAATGATTGTAATCCAGCTCAACCAAAATCTATATATAAAATCAAGAGAGAATTATTACTTCATGCAACATTTCGGAGATGGATTTCTTAGGTCACTTAATAAGTGGCACCATTCTCAATAGAAACTTTGTTAATAAAATTATGAGTAGAAAATTGCTATATGACCATGGCTTTAAAATCCAAGGTCTAAGGCCACATGAGAATGTTATTAAAAAATAACTAATAATGGCCTTCATAGTGGTTGAAGTGTAACAAATTTTATAAAACAAAGTTTAATTCAAATTCAAGACAAACAAATATTTTATCATAAATAATTAAATGTCTTCAAATCAATTTTTTTTTCTTTTTTATTTTGTTAGTGTGAGAAACCCCTACGACTAGCGCATAGGGCTGAGTAGACTCCCCCAACCATGACCCCTCTTAAATCCGAGAGCTATGCTTATCAATAGGGAATTTAACACACACCCACCCCCTCACACACTTGCCCACATCATGGTTTGAACATTGGACCTCCTAAAATCAAGAGCTATGCTTATCAATAGGGAATTTAACACACACACACACATCACACACTTGCCCACACTGTGGTTTGAACCTTGGACCTCTCGAAAAAGAACCAAAACCCGAATCGTTGTGTTATCCTCATAAGACTCTTCAAATCAATTTTATTCAATTTTTTCTACCATATAATATATATTTAACTATTTTTTAATCTTAATTTTTAAAAAAATATCATATTAACCATTTTTATTTATATCAAACTACAATCTTATAGATACTTATAAGTTATTAATATGTTCAAAACTAGGTTGATTCTTTTAAAAATCACATAATTATATTTATTATTTAAAAATGGATATCACATCATTTTGAAATAATAATGGTATGCACTTAAAAATAATTTAAGTAGAAAATCTATAAGTAAACTACTATCTTATAGATACTAGCTAGTGAAAATTGATTTGACTCCTTCCAAGCTATCACATAATCTTTGAAATCATGTCCTCGCACATAATGGTTGTTTCCATTAAAATCTAAAGTTATAATTTTTTAATATTTGATCGTGATTAGTTTATTGTAATTTGAGGTGTTTGAAAACATAAGAGTGGTCATTCATCCCAAATTTTATACAAATTATTATTATTTTTTTGACATTAAAGTAATGTAAAATATGGAGTCACATTTATTGGATAGTAGCTAGGGATTTTTTACTTTGTAATTTGAATTTAAGTCATCCAACTTAAGTCATCCTAAAATACTAACAATATATCATTGACAAATATCTCCACAAGATTAACTTCTATATAAACTTTATAATCAATTTCCAAACATTTTAAACATTAATTAAATTGGCATACAATGATAACATCATGAAAACACATCATCTACATAATGATAGACTTACCCTCATCAAATTAATTATATTTAATATTGAAAAATAATAATGTAATATTTTAAAGTATATATTATGAGTTATCATTATAAGAGATATTTTTTTTTAGGGAATAGGTTGTCACCATGAATTTGGGTAGGTTGTCTAATTTTTATGGTCGTCACATTATTTTGAGTTGTGTCCCCCAAAAGCTGCCACACAGATTTTCACGCAATCTATTCTTATAGCACCCCAAAAGCTGCCACACAGATTTTCACGCAGTCTATTCTTATAGCCACCATTCTATAATAATTTTAAACCTTTTACGTCGCTAAAAGCACCAAGAAATGGACAAGAGTTTAGTTTGACGAGGCCCAAGATTTGAACCTTGGACCTCCACCCCTTACGATATTTGGATGAACCAATTGGTCTGCACCTTGAACCTATAAGAGATGATATTGATATTGTAGTTTTTTATTTATTTTTTAATAGGAGAATTAATAACATTATTGGTGGTGTCATTATAAACTTTAATATTCTAGATCGAATAAAGTCTTAATATTCAAGACATCAAAATGGGACAATCAATCGACCTAACCTATCCTCATCTAAGTACATTGTGGTTTGAACCTTAAACCTTAAAAAAAAAAAGCAAAACCCAAACCATTAGACCATTGTAATATTTTTATTAAATATTTTTTATTAAATTATATATTATATTAACTATATAGTTTTAAAATATATATATTATGTAGAGCACATCCTTGAGTGAGCCTTCTAGGTTGGATAAATTCTTAACCTTCAGGACATCAAAATGGGACAATCAATCAATTTATCCTCTTTTGTGGTTTGAAACTTAAACCTTCCAAAAAAAAAAAAAACCTAACTGCTAGATTATTGTAATATTTTTATTAATTATTTGTAATTAAATTATATATTATATTAACTATATAGTTTTAAAATATATTATGTAGATTACAGTCTGGAGTGAGTGAGCACAGCCATGAGTGAGCACCACTATATTCAGAAGTGAACACAACTAGCTAGCCTAGTCAGAAAATTCTATAAAAAAAATATATTATAGTTGAGTGTAGCCAGGATTGAGCACATCTAGGAGTGGGTGAGCACAACTAGGATTGAGTGCAATCAAGAGTGAGCAAGTGTAGCCTAGAGTGAGCGAGCGCAGCGAGGATTAAGAGAGCACAATCAAGATTGAGCGTAGCCAGGAGTGATCACAATCATAGCCAAGAGTGAACACAACCAGGAGTGAGCACAATCATAGCCAAGAGTGAACACAACCAAGAGTGAGCACAACCGAAATAAAGTGGAAGTGCATCCAAGAGCTAACACAACCGAAAGAAAAAATTAGAGGATTCATTTGAAAAAAACCTAGGTTTTTCTAAGATTCAAAATTGTATTAAGTGGAAGTGGGGATTGAATTCAAATTACTTCATGACTTTCCTTTCAAAAGGATTTTTCCTCATTATTTTCTCTAGTTCAGAAATAAGGGATAAAATATTGGATGTAGGCCCGTGATTTAGGGGTAAAGATGCTTTATACTTAAGACCTTGGAGTGAGAATTATTTTGTGGACACAAAAACTATTAAAAGGCTTCCGGTATGGATTATGCTTTTTGGACCTCCTTATCAACTCATCAATAAGGAGGTTTTGAAGAGTATTGGTAATACTCTAGGTGAATTCATCTAAGAGGGACCATCTATTAAGGAGAGAAGGCATGTTTTATACACTTGAATATGTGTTTCCATGGATATTTATAAACATTTACCACAATCAATTAGGATTAAAACTGAATCAAGAGAATGGGATCAACAGGTGGATTATGAAAACATTGCATTCCAATGTCGCAAATGCCATGAAACTGGGCACATGGCAAAATACTGCAAAGTAAAAATTGAGGAAGAGATGGAATTTTTTGGGCATGAGGGTAATTTCAATTTAAAACAAGTAGACCATATCCCAAAAGAAGCTAGGTCAAATCAAGGATTTTCCACTCCTAAGAAATTGGTAATAAAAATCCCTCTACATCATCAAATAGAAAAGGCAATTATAGTTCACTCAAATTAGCTTTTAGAAGAAAAAAATGGTATGAAATATGAGGAAGTACATTGCACGAGTTCAAATATATAAGGAGATCAAGGTGCGAAGGAAGATGGGAAGGCAAATTTTAATACAAAGGGAAATGGGGAGATGAATATTAAATCAAATGAGTGAAGGAGGTCAAGCTTCATCCGTATAAATCACCTTTACTATCCTCAAGTATCTTAAAGTATTCTCCTTCCAATAAAAATAAAAGTAGTGTGGAGTATGTTCCTTGCACTTTAGGTTTTCAAGAGCAATATAGTAAAGAAAATCTTATGGAGGATATCCAAGGAAATTTAGGGTTTTCAAGCCAACATAAAAAAGTTATGACTATGGAGGATCATCTTTGCAATTTAGAGTTTTTAAGGCAACATAAAGAAGAAAATACTAATGAGACTATTCCTTGCACTTATGGCTCTTTAAGGAAACATAAACCTTTAGAAGATAAGTCTCATTTTGAACAATATGAAAAAATGGAAGAGATTGATGAATATGAGAGTGTTGGCAAGAATGGAATAAGGAGAGGAAGGCCATCAAACCACTAACTAAGAGAAAAAGAAACTCAAAATGATATTGATCTGGGAAGCCAAATAAAAATATCACAGGTGTTAACAAGAAGTGGGGCTAAGCCCACTAATAGAAATAAAAAGTATTGATGATGAAAATGATATCATGGAATATTAAGGGTATGAATAAAATCCCTAAAAAATGAGTTATTAAGGAATTAATAGGTTGTTATAGCCCTGAGTTTATTTTAATACAAGAAACAAAATTAAACAGTGAGGAATGTAAGAAGGCTTTTAAGAATATTTGGAAGACAAATGATTGTTTAGCAGTTTCTTCTATAGGAGCTTAAGGCAGTATTGCAATAATATGGAACAAAGGCAAATGGGATGAAGAACTATTAGAACCAAAAAGTAATTGGGTTGTTGGATTATTTTGTAAGAAAAAGGAAAACATCAAAGTTGGAGTTATAAATGTATATGCTCCAACTATAGTTACTCCACATGAAAGATGTTGGAAGGACCTTAGCATATTTTTATCAAATACAATGATGATTCATTATGATCTATGGATTCTTGGGGGTGATTTTAATATTGTTATATCTCCTTTGGAAAATAAGGGTGGCATTTTAGGATGGTCTAAATCAATGCAAGATTTTTCTTCATTTTTCAATTCAAATGATCTTTGGGATGTTAGTCCCTCGAGGTTTCAATACACATGGGATAATAGACGCATTCAAAAAAATCATATAGCATAAAGAGTGGATAGATTTTTGTTATCCAATAATTGGTTGCAAACAAAGTATACAATCTCTTTAGATATTTTATTGCAAGCAGGATTAGATCACAAACCCATTCTTTTGACTTGTGAGTCACCTAACAATGGTCATCCAAAGCCATTTTGCTTCTAGTCTGTGTGGCTCCAAGACCCTGATTTTTTCTAGATAGTTATGTTATAGTGGGATAAACCAAAATTTGAAGGATCATGTATGTAAAAATTTGTTCAAAATTTGAAATATTTAAAGGAGCAAATGAAGATATGGAATGTCAAATATTTTGGTAACATTTTTAAAGGAAAAAAATAAGAAATTGAATCCAAGCTCCAAAATTTACAAGAGATAGTATAAATTAATGGAATGGACCAGGATTCTTATGTGAAAGAAAAATAATTACTTTCTAATTATCATAATGCATTGAAAAAGGAGGAGTCATATTGGTTCCAAAAATCTAGAGAGAAATGGCTCAAGGAAGGAGATAGAAATACAATTTTTTTTATGCTATAAAAAACAATTTTTTTGTTCGTCATATCAAAAATATTATAACTCCACATGGAAGAAATATTGAGGATGAAGAAGATATAAGGAAGGAAGCAATAAATTATTTCAAAAATATTTTGTTATATTCTAGGCAAGATAAGGAGGCACAAGAAAAACTTCTGCAAAATATTCCATCAATTATAACTCAGAGATAAAACCAAAGCTTGACGAAGAAGATATCTATGGAGGAGCTCCATGAAGCAGTTTTCTCTTTCCATCCTAACAAGGCACCTGGCCCTGATAGATTTCCTGCAATTTTCTTTGAAAAGTTTTTGGATTTATTGAACAATGATATGTTAGATGCAATGGAAGAGGCCCGAAAAAGGAAGACTATAATAAGTGATATCAGTGCTACTTTTATTACCTTAGTTCCCAAGAAGGGTGACACAAAATATTTTGATAATTTTCGTCCAATAAGCCTTTGTAATATGATTTACAAGATTATTTCAAAAATTATGGCAAACAGGTTGAAGGGCATTCTAGGGTGTATTATCTCAGAGGAACAAGGTGGCTTTGTTCAAGGTAAACAAATTATTTATGGTATAATTATTGCACAAGAGGCCATACATTCTCTTCATTCCATGCACAAACCATGTATGCTTTTGAAATTAGATAAGCATATGATAGGTTTTACTAGAATTTTTTACATGCCATTCTCCATAAGTTTGGATTTTATTATAGTTGGTGTGAGTGGATTAAATGTTGTTATAGCACTACAAAATTTTCTATTTTGATCAATGGTTCTCTTGTTGGGTAGTTCAAATCATATTTTGGACTTCATCAAGGTGATCCTCTTTCTCCTTATCTAGTCATTACTTTGGAAGAAGCATTAGGGGGAGCATTTTCAAAGGCAAAAATGGAAGGAAAAATCAAGGGTATTCAAGTTGCAAAAAAATGGTCCCTTTGAATCTCATCTCCAATTTGTTGATGATACTTTTCTTTTGGTTCATACCTCAGTTAGTGAGGCCATGGAGTTTAAATCAATATTGTCATGTTATGGGAAGGCTACTGGACAGTTGGTAAATACTTCAAAATCTAGGATTTTTTTCATTAATATTGCCCTATATTTATAACAAATTATTGTGAATATTTTGGGGTTTAAAATTAAAAAATTTCCATCAATCTACCTAGGTATTCCTTTGTCTCATATGTCTCATAAAGGAAATAAAAAGGAGCTTTGGATCTCTTTTTTGGATAGAATGAAAGCTTTCTTGGTAGGTTGGAAAGGTAAGTCCTTAACCATGGCAGGAAGGCTACAACTTGTATAGACTACTTTGCAATCCATTCCTATTTATATGATGTCACTTTCAAGACTGCCAATAGGTATTGCATCAAAAATTGATAAAATTCAAAGAGAATTTCTATGGAAATTTTGTGAGGAAAAATTTAGGTTTCCTCTTTGTAAGTGGGAAAGGGTTTGTAGAGGAAAGAATTTTGGAGGAGTAGGCTTGCAAAACTACAAACTGATGAATTTGGCATTAGGAGCAAAGCTTGGGTGGAAATTATTCAAATATAAATATTTGGGTAAAAATATTACTTCAAAAATATATAGGTTCTTTTGATGCAATGAAATTATTTAGGAAAATATCTCTACCCAAAGAGGATCATCAACATGGACCTTCATATCAGAGAGTTTGCAATTGATAAAAAAAATATATTATATGGTCAGTCAATGAGGGGAGTTACACAAATCTTTGGTATGATTCTTGGTTGAATCCTTATCCTCTCATCTCTGACTCAAAATGGAAACCATTGGCTCAAGTGTGCATAACATGTAAAGTTCAAAAGGTCAAATATTATATTATTATGAGCAAAAACTCCACATCATAAATTTATTTTAGTGACCTGGTTGAAGAAGAGGAACTCAAAAAAATTGTAAATGAAATTCAAAATTTGCTTCTAGAGTTTTATTTTCCAATTTTTACACGAAAATATGAGTTGGTTTGGAACTTATCAAAGGATGGTGGATACTCATTAAGATTGGGATATGAGGATTTAGAACAATCAAAATTTCCTTCTTCCAAATATTTTCCTTGGAAAAATGTTTGGTCATTAGAGACTCTCCCTAAGGCCTCAATATTTCTTTGGTTAGCAGTTCAAAGTAATATTCTTTCAGGAGAGAGTCTACAAAGAAGAGGATATTATGGACCCTTCAGATGTGCCTTGTGTGAGAAGGATTTATAAATGTCAGACCATTTACTTCTTCATTATTCGTTTATCACACCATTTAGGGTTACTTTTTAAAAAATATGAAATTATATTGGATATCTCCATCAACATTGAAAGAGTTGATAAAATGTTAGATAAATTATTTTAAATCTAAAGCATTATGTATTCATTGGAGGATTGGCCCTGCCATTATTTGTTGGAATTTATGGTTTGAAAGGAATAATATAATTTTTAAAAATAAATATCAAAATCATGCCCAAGTTTGGAATGTATCAGTGCCTCTCTTACAGAATGTCTACAAATATGGTGCTCATCATGGGAATTCTCAATTGCATAAAAAGAAGTGCATATAACTTGACTATAGGATTAGAACATACATGGAAGAGTCATTGATGACAATGGAATTAAAACAAAGGATCTTATTCAATCTATGGTAAAATGGAAATGTCCAGAAATTGGGTTTATCAAAATTAATTTTGATGGTGCTTCTAAAGGAAATCAAGGAAAATTTGGTGAAGGTGGTGTTTTTAGAAATAGTGAAGGCAAAATTCTCATCACTTATTCAAAATCATATAGAACTTCAAATAACAACTATGTAGAGGCTAGGGCACTTCTTACTACGATTAAAATTTTAGCAAAAAAAGGATGAAAATATATATCAATTGAGGAGGACTCATAGATTATCATCGATGCTATTAACAAAAATGGATGGGGATACTAGATAAAAAATAATGTTATTGCTGATGTTCATCATCTATTACTAGAGGCAATATCCTAGCAGTGTGAGCATATTTATAGAGAAGGAAATCGAGTTGCAGATAAATTAGAGAATTATAGTGTTGATCTACATCCTCGTGAAATTCAAATTCTAAAAGACAATTGGCCAAGTAATATTTTATGTCTTAATCAAAATGATGTCAAAGAGTTGATTGTGGAAACATAGCACATTGAAGAATTTGAAGAATATATTTAAGAGAAAAAATCGTGATAAAAATGTTTACTACAACAAATGTAATATTTTGATATTTTAATGGGAGTGACCCCAATAGAAGCCACATATAACTTATTAATATATATATATGTTGTAATTCTAAATGATTTTGACTATATTGAGATTTCACTAATACCATTAGTTTACTCTTATGTGGTCTTCAATTCCTAGAGTTTTTTATGCTCTTCTTGAAGGCCATGAGAAAAAACATTTAGTCCACACAATAAATTTATTTATTTTTATCTATAAAATATAATAATTAATATTTTAAATTATTAACATACTTGTTAAAATTAATATTTTAAATTATTAACATACTTGTTAATGAGTTATTTTTATATTATTAAATGAAATTAGTTTAACAGGTTAATTTTTTTTTTATATCTTGATGAGAAAGAAACCAAAGTTAAAATATTGTGAAACTATTATAGTATCTATAATTATTATTTATTATTAAAAATTATATATGTTTTAAGATATATTTAAAATATTATAATTATTAATATCATTTTACCACAATGCAAGCCAAGATACCATAATTACCACAATGTATTAAAATTGAATTTGAATCAAGCAAACGGGATCAACATGTAGATTATGAAAGCATTGCATTTTAATGCCACTATTGTTATGAGAATGGATACATGAAAAGAAATTCTAAGTAAAAGCAATAATGAAAGTGAAAAAAATTGGTCATGAGACAAACTTTAATATGAATCAAGGAAATCATATTACAATAAAAGTTAGATTAGATCAAGGCTATTCCAATCCAACAGAAGAGGAAAATAAATCCTAACTATAACATAGATGGCAAAAGTTATTATAGTTCACTTGGATCAATTGTTAGAAGAAACAAAAAGAATACAAGATATGAGAAGTACAATGTAGAGGTTCAAATTTAGAAATAATTAAATGTGCAAAGGAAAGGATGATATGGAGGAAATTTGAAAACAAAGGAGACTAAGAAGTCCATTTTATTCAAGGTAGATTACATTCATTTTCTTCAAGAAGTATAAAAACTTCTCCTCTCAATAGGAATGAAAGTACTTTAAAGGTTATTACTTGTACTTTTTTTTGGTATTATTATGAAATGAGGGTTTTGAAAGGAATCCCTTAATATTTTACACCAACTCCCCCATGGGAGACAGACCATAAAACACAGATGTGGAAAACAACCACCCTAGCTCAAAAGAAAAGAAAGCAGCTTGGGCCTCCACAAAGTGGGAAGTTTAGTATGATAAATGCTCACTATATGTTGCAATAACTTTGCCCATGCTATTCCTAATGATGCCACCTACTTCAACGATCTCGAGATTACCTTTTGATGCCCTGTCAAAGTTCAATTTGAGCCAACCAATGGGGGTAACCATATCACATTATTCCTTGGATTTGGCATAGGAGGCCCAAGGTCAAACCTTAGGAAGCCTAGCTTAGCTTCCAATAGAACTTCAATAGGATAACTCTTTAGGTAATTTCTCCTCAGATCAATAAATGCATTGGTAACATTCTCAATTGAACTCCACAAGATTCTAAGACCTATTCTAAGAGCATCTCTTTTGTAATTTTTAAAAGCCCTAGCATTTAGTTCTTTCCAAACACCCAAAAAATATATGATAGGAGGAATATCCACAAGCACTTGAGATGAGGGGTATTAAATGGGGAGGTCCATTGCAGAAAAAGGTTTTCCAACAAATTAGGAACACCCGTTGCACCCCCAACTTATCCAGAATGCAGAAAAAAACATCACGAAAGAAGGGATATAAGAGAAAAAAATGAGTAGATGACTCCCAATCTACTTCACACAAGTAGCATCTATTTACAATTTGCATACCTCTCTTAAGCATATTTTCAATGGAAAGAATCTTATTAAAGCTGGCTAACTAGAAAAAAAGGTTGACTTTAGGAGTTAGTCCTTTCGGCCACATTCTCCCAACCAGAAACAAGCATAGAGCATCAAAATCAAGCAAATTATACATTGTTTTGATAGTGTAGCCTCCCTAATTATCACCAGTCCAAATGATCCTATATTTGGCATATTTATATCAAAGAACTTGAAACTATAATTCCTTAGCAACAAGAGACCAAGCCTATTGGATATCCAGATGTCAAGCCATCATTGGGAGTTGAAACTAATATTTACGACAATTCTTATAAATAATAAAATCAATAGCTTTAACATGGTCCAAGGCACGGGTGGCTAGCTCAAGAACACAAAATATTTGGTCAGAAGAAAAAGGTTTTTCTCCCAACCACAGATCATTTCAAAAATTCCACAAAAATTTTATTACCAATAATCCACCTATTATTGTTGCGTAGGAAGACTCTGGATTTTAAAAGGCTTTGCAATAATGAATAACCTCATTTAGAAAGTGGGTATGACAAAAAATTGACAAAATTATATTTTACCTTAAGGATCTTCACCCACTCCACCACTTCATTAGACGTGACTTTCCACCCCAACTTAGAAACTAAGGCCTTATTCATCTACTTGACCATTTTTAAACCTAGACCATCGTACTTCTTCTAGCGATAGACCTGCTCCCATGAAGCTAAATGGAACTTACCTTTCATCTTTGGACCAGTCCATAAGAAGGATTTGAAGATACTTTCAAATTTGGCAATGATCTTTCTAGGAAGGCTAAAGAGCGACATGAAATAAATCGAGATGCTTTGGAGAGTGCTCTGCACAAGAACAACTTTCCCAACCTGACTTAGCAATGCTCCCTTCCAAGTTGCTTATTTTCATTATAGTCTTTTTTCGATCGAAGACGAAAGAGAATCTCAAATCCTACTAGTAATCAAGGTAGACTGTAGGAAAGGAGGAAATACGACAACCTAAGATATTAGCTATTTTCCCTTGGCACTCAATCAAAGTATTCAAAAAATATAAGCTACTCTTAAAAAATTGATTCACTAGCTGGTAGCTCTCTCATAACACACCAAAATATCTTTAATTTCTCTCACCTAGAGCACAAAGGCCAAATAGGAAATCAGAGTATTGTATGTAAACTTTTGATGAGAATTTGGTTTTCAAGATAAAGCAAGAACCAAAAATTCTATCATCAGGTTCAAAGCTAGGGTTATTCTTAGGGCTTTTACCATTGTTATGAAAATGAATGAGGAAATATGATCCCCTTGGAAAATACCATGGTGAAATTGAAAAAAATTGGTAGGAGATCCATTGACAAGCACTAAAAACCAAGCAATGGAAACACATGCTTCAATCAACTCAATCCACTTGGAACCAAAGCCAAAATTTTGAAGAACTCTAAAAAAGAAGGGCCAAGACACACAAGGTTTAGGGGTTTTATGGCAGCATAATAATGAGCTATTTTGGAAGAAGAAGTCATAGGTTTTGTGGCTAAATGAAGGTGATAAAAACTCTAAATTTACCATAGAAGCCATAACAAGATTAAGGAAATTACCAAATCAAATGGATCAATTTATAATGATATCGATAAAATTAGAAAAGAGGCTGCTACTGACTTTGAATCTATGCACGGTTCAACCACTCTAAAATATATTCAAACAAAATATTCTCTTCTCGTCTTGATTCCTAGCTTGGGTACTCAATAAATGAACTCCTCCCTAGAAACAATATTTTTAGATGAAGAAATACAATAATTTGTGGATTCTATGGGTCCGTAAAAAGCTTTGGGACCATATGGTTTTCCTTCATTTCTTTCTATAAATATTGGCACATCAGTGGGAAGGATGTTTGCAATACCTTGAGGTTAGTGTAGTTGAAAATAGTAGTTCCGAAGGGCCTCAATTCCACCTTTTTGGTCTTGATCCCTAAATCTTTTAACATCATGTCCTGTAATAATTTTAGACTAATTAATTTATGCAATACAATTTATAATATTCTAATAAAAATTTTGGCTAATAGAATCAAGTGCCTCCTATCAACTCTCATTTATAGTGCCTAAAGCTAATTTGTGGTTAGAAGGTAGATTTTTGATGAGGCCATTGTCGTTTATGAATTAATTTATTCTATTCATAAAAGTGGGAGATCAGGATTTTTCCTTAAGATCGATATGAATAAGGTTTATGATCGTGTGTCTTGGGCCTTCTTGTTCAGAGTTCTTCAAAAGTTTGGTTTTGGTTCCAAGTGGATTGAGTTGATCGAAGCTTGTGTTTCCACTACTTGGTTTTCGGTGCTTGTCAATGACTCTCCTACTAGTTCTTTTCAATCTCGCTATGGTATTCACCAAGGGGATCCTCTTTCTCTATTCCTTTTTATAATCATGGTAGAAGCCCTAGGAAGATCCCTAGCTTTAAACCCGATAATAGAAAGTCTAACTCCTACTTTTATCTTGCAGACCAATTTCTCATCAATAGTTCAAAAATGATGCTCTGCTTCCCTTTTTGGTCTTTGTACTCCAAGCGAGAGAAATTAAAGATCATTTGGTGTTCTACGAGAAACCTACAGGTCATTGAATCAATTTTATTAAGAGTAGTTTATTTTTTTGAATACTTTGATTGAGCACTAATGGAAAAGAGCTAATATCTTGGGATACCACATTTCCTCCTTTCCTACAGTCTACCTTATCCTCTCACTATTTACTAGTAGGGTCCATAATTCTCTTTAGTCTTTGATCATCAAAAGAATACAGCAAAAATTAATGACTTAGAAGGGAGCATTGCTGATTTAGGATAGGAATGTTGTTCTTGTGCATAGCACTCTCCAAAGCATCCCCATTTATTTCATATCGCTCTTCAGCCTTCCTAGAAATATCATTATCAAATTTGAAAGTACATTCAAATCCTTCTTATGGGTTGGTCTGAAGATGAAAAGTAAGTTTCTTTTAGCTTCATGGGAGTAGGTTTGTCATTAGAAGAAGTATGTTGGTTTATGTTTAAAAGAGTAAAGAATATGAATAAGGCCTTAGTTTCTAAATTGGGGTGGAAAGTCGCATATGATGAATTGATGGAGTGGGTGAAGATCCTCAAGGTGAAATACAATTTTGTCAATTTTCTCCCAAATCCACTTCCTGAAGGAGGTTCTCCGTTTTGGCAAAGCCTTTTAAAATCTAGAGTCTTCCTACATAGTAGTAGCAGATGGATTATTGGCAAAACAATCCATATATATTTGAAATGATTCGTGGTTGGGAGAAAAACCCCTTTCTTTTGACCAGAGATTTCATATTCTTGAGGCAACCACCTGTGCTGTGGGCTGTGTTAAATTTGTTAATTTTATTATTTATTAGAATACTCATAAATCTTACTTTCAACTTCCAACAATGATTTGAGATATGGATGTCCAACAGGATTGGTCTCTTGTTGCTAAGGAATTATAGTTTCAGGTTTTCCGATCTAAATATGTCAAAGATAGGATCATTCGGGTTGGTGATAATGAGGGAGGATACACTATAGAAGCAATGTATAATTTTATTGATCCTGATACTCCGTGATTGTTTTAGATCGAGAGAATATGGATGAAATGACTAACTCTTAAAGTCAACCTTTTTTTTTGGTTAGCCAACTTTAATAAGATTATTTCCATTGAGAATATTCTTAAGAGAGGTATGCAAATTGTAAATAGATGCTACTTGTGTGAATTTGATTGGGAGTCATCTACTCATTTGTTGCTCTTATGTCCCTTCTTTCGTGATGTTTTTGTCTGCATTCTGGATAAGTTGGGGGTGCAGTGGGTGTTGCCTAATTCCTTGGAAAACTTTATTTTGTAATGGACCTCCCCCTTTAATGCCCCTCATCTCAAGTGCCTGTGGAGCTTCCTCTTGCCACATATTTTTTGGGGCATTTGAAAATAACAGAATGCTAGGGCTTTTAAAAACTACAAAGGAGATACCCTTAGAATAGGTCTCAAAATTTTATGGAGTTCAATTGAAAATATTACCAATGCATTTATTGATCTGAGGAGAAATTACCTAAAGAGTTATCCTATTGAAGTTCTATTGGAAGCTAAGCTAGGCTTCCTAAGGTTTAACCTTGGGCCTCCTATGCCAAATCCAAGGAATAATGTGAGATGGTCAACCCCCCCATTGGTTGGCTCAAATTGAACTTTGATGGGGCATCAAAAGGTAATCCTAGGATCATTGGGGTGGGTGGCATCATTAGGAACAACATGGGAGAAGTTATTGTGGTATATTATGAGCATTTATCATCCCAAAATTCCCACTTTACAGAGGCCCAAGCCGCTTTCCAAGGCATTAAAATCCTAGCTGATTTGGGATATTCGAATGCTAATATTGAAGGGGACTCAAATAATGTGATTAATATTCTTAATTCCACTACTGATCTGAGCTAGAATATCATAAATATGATGTGGGAGTCGAGAAGGTACCTCCAAGGTTTAAATCAATTCAAGGTGGCACATATTCTAAGGGAGGGTAATTCGCTTGCTGACTATTTGGCCAATCTTGGAACCAACCTTCCTGGCTTTACAGTGTGGAGAAATAACTTCTCGATGGATCTCCTAAATCTTCTTAATGCAAAACTCTCTTAAAGTCTATCAAGAATCTAATCAATGGCATTTCAGTATGTTACATCACCTTTATTTCAAAAGTGTTGGCACTTATGGTAATTTGAATTGTTGGAATATTGCACCTTATGATTGCGATGTTCATCTCATCCGTTGGTGGCCTAGCTTCTACTCAAGGATAATAATTCTCCATCGCATCTATTATGGGTAGTTGGTGTCATTCACATCCTTCAATAATTGCTCTTGTTCAAATTCAAACTAGAAGAATGACACCCATTTTGACTCTGTCCTTCGTGGCAGTCGGGTTTCAAATACTCCTTGGTGGAAATCTAGAGCTATCTCGTCGTTGATCTTACCTCTGCTTTGCCTATTTGGTTTGTGGATCCACCTTCTTGTTTTTGGTGTTGACAATGTTTCCATGTGGTGTTTATGTTTATCTTTTGTGTCCTTTCTTCTGAGCTAGGGTGGTTGTTTTGCACAGTTGTGTTTTATGGTCTATCTCCCATGGGGATTTGATGTAAAAGGTTGAGGGGTTCCTTTCAAAACCCTCATTTCATAGATCCATAACAATTTAGAGGTTTATGGTAATATAAGAAGATAATTGCTATGGAGTGACCTTGGACTTTAAAATTTCCAAGGCAACATAAAAAATAAAGTGTTTTTGAGGTCATTTCTTGTATTTCAAATCTTTGAGAGTAAGACAAACCTATAGATGATAAATCTCACTATGAGTAGTGTGAAGAAATTGAAGAGATTGATGAAAGTGAAAGTGTTGGTGAGAATGAAAAAAAAAGAGGAAACCTAAGAAGAAAATACAAAGAAAAAAAAACTCAGAGGAGTATTGATACCAAAAAATAAAAGTAAAAATCATACATATTAACAAGAAGTAAGTCTATTATCAAGTGGCATTAGTTCAACCGGTTAGATTTCTCAACATTTCAAGGAGGAGACCTAGGTTTGAATCTTATCAAATGATATCTGGATAATATCCAAGATTTATTGTAATACCACTATGTGGTGATGATGTAATACGGGTGGGGCCATTTTAATCTCACATAATCCTTAAAAAAAAAAGTAAGTCTACAAATAAAAACCAAAAATGATGATAAAAATTATGTCTTTGGAATATTAGGGGCATTAATAAGACCCCTAAAAAAAGATGTAGTAGCAAATTGATAGGTTTTTAGACCTCACATAGTCATAGATATGAAATTTGGGTAAAAAATATTTTACACATTTATGTTGATTTTTATCATGACAACATTCAAATTGTAAGAGACAACTAGATAAAAATAAATAAAAATTCTTATCAAAATGGTATCAATGAATATGAGGAGGATATAAATATATTTGATAGAAAGAAAAATAAAGAATACCTTTGATAAAAAAAAATTAAGTTGAATATAATTAACTATTTGAGAGCAATGTAACAAGAATAATATAGAATTTTGTTATATTAATGGGAGTGGCCCAATAAAAGCCACACATAGTTTTTATTTTTTTCAAATTCTATCGTACTTTATAATTATGTTTAGTTTTCATAATTTATTTACTTAAAGTTTTGAGAAAAATAAATAACAAATAAGTCATTTTATATCATCATTCATGTTAAAATAAATAAAAGGTATAAAAATAATTAAAAGTATACTTTCAAATTTTAAAAAGTATAATTTGTTTTACAATTATTTTATTTTGGAATGTGAGACACTAGATATATTGGAGTTAGTTATGTTGGCATGCTATAAAATCATTACAAAATGTCCTTGGAAAGTAGAAAAGTAACTGCTTGAAGAGTAAATAGTAGAAAATATAAGAGAATTTATCATCTGATTCAGTAACAAAATAATAATTTTGCATG
Source organism: Wollemia nobilis (assembly GCA_028583015.1). Classification (NCBI taxonomy): domain Eukaryota; kingdom Viridiplantae; phylum Streptophyta; class Pinopsida; order Araucariales; family Araucariaceae; genus Wollemia; species Wollemia nobilis. Next base: position 9,953,676 of record JAQPPZ010003067.1, read on the forward strand.
TTAGATCAGATTTTGTTGTTAGCCACCATGAATATTTGTAAAATTCTTGTCCCATAAACTAATTTTAGCATCTTAGATGTTATAATACTTTTATTTTATTTTTAACAATTTAAAATTACAAAATTTAAAAACAATTTAAAAGAAAGAAAAATTAAATACATGCATCAAACCTTAATAACTTCAATTATGCAAGCAAGGGAAAAGCAAATTAAAATATATATATATATATATATATATATATATATATATATATATATATATATATATATATATATATATATATATATATATATATATATATATATATATATATATATATATATATAACACATACAACACCTTAAACACCTCAAACTCTCCCAAATATAAGATATGTAAAATATTTTATTTTAAAGACATAAAATCAAATAATACCAAGTTGACTAATTAAATTAAATTTCTTTTATAAAGACAAATTTAAATCTTATCAAATTATATATGCATATTTACCAACTATTATAATATCAAATTCAAATATTACATACGATACATTTATAATTATCTAATTATAATAAATTAACATACATATAATACAAAAAATTAAAAGAACATGTCCATGAATGAATATAAATAAAGTTTTATTTAAAAAATTTAAAGAATAGTTAGAAAAAAATTAACAGAAAATTAAAACCGTTTGAAGAGTAATAAGTAAAACTTGGTAATAATTGCAAGCTTACTATAGTCGTAAGGGCTTTGACCCTTCTTTTGAGAGATCCAAAAAATTGAAAATTTGATTTATCTATCGAGAAGGATTTACAATAACCACATCTATGATGAGCATGAAATAATAATTTTACAAGAAAATCCATCTATCATCAACATGAAATAATTATTTTACAAGAAATCTCACATCGTTAAGACACTAAGAAAATGTAGCTAGACTGACTTTAAAACTTAAATACCAGGCATTTGATATAGGATTTACAATAACCACATCTATGATGAGCATGAAATAATAATTTTACAAGAAATTCCATCTATCATCAACATGAAATAATTATTTTACAAGAAATATCACACCGTTAAGACACTAAGAAAATGTAGTTAGACTGACTTCAAAACTTAAAAACCAAGAATTTGAGATAACAATACACAGCTCAAAAGCACCAAATCTAATAACAACATCATCCATAACAAAAAAAAATTATAATCCAGTGGCAGTAGAGCAAGTTCCAACAAATGAGATATGTGCAGACAATGCAGGTGGCAGCAGAGCAGGTTCCAACAGATGAGGGGAGTGGAAAGACTCCTCTGGGGTAGCAAACATGAGGGAGCTACGGTGGAAGCGATATAGGCTTGGCCTACCATTTTGCATTTTTGATGGATGTATGTACGATGAGCTATTTTTGGTAGTTGTGTATCGATAGGGGTACACCACTCATTGTAGCCATATGGCATTTATAAAGTTGGTAATAAGCAAAATGGTAATTGTTAAGAAGCTCTCTGGGATCTTCCTTTTGAATTTTTTGAATTTAGGGTTCTCAAATCAGTAAGGATAAGTATGGATGGGAACATATGGATGAATTGGTTCATTGCACAATTCGTCATATGTGGGTTTTTGAGGCCCATTACTAGTCGTGCACAAATTCAATATACGAATCTCTTCCTACATAGCTTGAAATTCACTAGAGAGCATCATGGTGGTATTCGAAAGAGCAAGAAATGGAGGTGAAGGTGTAGATGAAGGTAGTGGTTGTGATGATGCCTATGAATAATCCAAATATGGTGGATATTACAACTATTGTTCCTCCCACTGATGATAGTAAGAAACCTATTGTGGATCAGGTGTCGATATGGCTTGATATTGTAGGAAAGGGACCTGAGATGGATGTGGTGATATGTATGAGGATTGTTAGGTGGGTGGTGGTTATTTTTTATCATAATACCTAAGAATATGTTGACTAGGCATGGTGACCTGCTACTGATGCACATATTGAAAAGTGGGTTACACCTAGGAAGTAGTGGTGGAGGACCAGATGGGTGGTGAGGTAAATAAGGTCGATGGTGTAGAATATGGGGGTGGAAGAGATGAGAGTGTGGTGAAATAAAATTGATTTGAATAGGGGGCTACAACGAATGAGAACTGATGTGGTTGAGAGGGAATGGTAAGCAAATATTTGGGTTGAACTGAATAGTGAGGTGGATTAGCTAGATATGCGAGATTCGATGGTGGAGGTCAAAATGGAGGTGGTGGAGGTAAGAGAAATGATGAAGAAGGTGTCGATGGGGGTACATAAGAGGAGAATTTTGGATATCTAGTAGATGCATGGATAGAAATTTGGGGTGTAAATGGAGGTGGTTGTGGAAAAGGTGTGGCTTCTTGCTGTCAAAATTGCTGCGAGGGATGAGATGGATGCTGCATTAGTATCTGGAAGTACTGAGGTGGATATTGGAAATGTGGGGGTGGAAATGATGAGGATGGATAATATGGGGTTTGTGATCTTGAGGAAGCCTACTATGAAGTTGAAATATGATAGGAGGATGCAGAAGTAGATGGCATAGAAGAAGGAGGTATAGAGATCATACCTACCATCTGGACAATAGTGATGACATCGGGTATGATTTAGGAAATGATAACATCATAATCATCTTCCAAAAGTGGATGATATGAATGATCTAGGAAGGGATGGGTGGTAGATGGTGATGGAGGTGGAGTGAACTCATCGGCAACTATAACGGCCATGGGGCAACCAGGAGGGTTATAAATGACATACTGGCAATAACTGGATTGGGGATTAGGAGGGGAAATATTATCTGAAGGAGATGTCTCCTCAAAGGTCTCATACAAGATGTGAAATGGACCAAAATATGTGACATGGGACATAGGACTAGTGCTAGGGGCCAAGTTCCCTATCAACAGATTAGGTGCAACGATGAAAGCAACCTTATCAGACTCAGAAGGTGGATCAGTGGTCTGAGAAGAAGAGGCACTTGCGGTCATGAAAATATATTGAGTAGCCTTAGTAGCACAATGAAGGACTTCATACATCTGACTATGTTTAATCAACATGGTAATGTGTGCAGTAGTGCAGTAACAACCAAAATATGTGAAATCTAGAATCTAGGAATATTTTTGACTAGGTGGGATACTTTTTGTTTAAAAAAATACAGGTTTTCACAGGGGGTGTGGAGCTCTCTTGAAATCGAAGATTCACACAAGATCATGCAAACCACAAAAATCAAATACAAATGATGGATAAGTGCTCTATAAGGTGTTTGTGTACTATGTTAGAAATTTATGACCTAAAAAATAGGTTTGCACGGGGGGTGCAAACCACTCCTAAAATCGAATATTTGCACAGGTTCGTGTAAACCTCAAGAAACAGTGACAGAGGATGGATTTTTTCTATGGAGATCCTTTGTGTGATGTGTGGAACTATTATGTGCAATTTTGTAACCTAGAAGCTAGGTTCGCACGGGGTGGTGTGAATGTATCTGAGCACAAGAATTTTGCACAAGATGATGTGAACCACCTGAAAACATACAATACAGTGTTTTGCGTGGAAGTGAAACCGTGGAACAACTAATCAGTGAGTTATAGCAATTTTTATGATGTTGTTGTAACCACTTTTTTGGGACTCAATAATAATAAAATATTCTACTTTTGTTTTTTGTGTGTTTTGGTGAGAGTATTGTATCCACCCTAGGAACAAATCATGGGAATGGGTGAACTCTACTTTGAATCGGGTATGTCATAGTATAGAACCTTCTACAATTCCCAAAGGTGCGCAGAATAGAACTATATTTCCAATAGATGAGTGACAACCTAGATGGAATTCGGTATAGTAAAATGGTATCCAAATGGGGAGGACTCAAAATCCTCTAATGAGTCAATATACTCTTACAAAGAGAGGTTGTGCTATTAATGTGGTGCTACCAACATACCCATGCTTTCACTTAATCTTCATGTTTAAGGCATCCACAGTAACAATCAACTATACCCACTAATTATTTTTAAAAGCCCTATGGTAAAGGGGATTTCTAAGAGTAACCCACTTCAAAGGTACCTTCTAGTGATTAATCTAGATAACCAACACTCGAAAGTAGAAGGACTGACTGGGTATTACTGTCAAAATGATCACACCTAGGGGACTACTATGGTGACTAAAATGAAGGGTGATCTGGTGGAGAGTAGAATCCAAACCTCACCAAACTCTAGTGTTGAATTGGTGATGAAATACAATTTGGACTAGAGATGAAAGTCAATCCTTAATTCGTTTAAAGTGGAATGTGAGTGTGTGGTGTTTTTTGTGTGAAACTATTTTAGAAGCAAACTACACTAAGTGCCTTTTCAAAAGAAATCTATGCTAATATGCATTTTCAAAATAAATCTTATTAATTGCATCCTCACAAATGCAAATTTACTCGAATGTTGTTTGGAATGAAAATCTAATTAGTTGCTTTTGAAACGAGATCTAGATTAATTTCTTCCTCACGAAATTAAATTTATACTAATGCATTAAAAAATGAATCTAATTAGATGTGTGTGGAAGGAAAATGACATGAAGGGAAATGATAGGAATGGGAACTAAGTTAGAAAGCAAGTGTAAATATATCTAGAATAAATAAGTAAATGTGATTTACTGATTGCAAGCCCAATAGAATAGATTAGCCCTAAAATGAAGAAAAAACATAGATTTCACACAATACCTGCATCCAGGTGCATGTAAAACTGTCTGATTCACCTTCTGCTATGAAGTTGTGTGTGTTCTAGAAGTTCACACTCTAGGGTGCAAACCTGTCCTCTATCAATATATTCACACAGGCCCATGCAAATATGTTTCCAAAGACTGGCTTGACTGGTTTTGTGGTCTTGAGAATGATTTTGAAGCTCTTGGAGGCTGAGATAGGTACCTACATAGAAAAAGGTCCCAAAGTCAATTGTTAACGTGACAAGATAGCATAAACCCTTAAGATATTTTGCATATACCTAAAGAAAACAAAATATAGGAAAATAAGCTAACTATTGCCACACAAAAATACAAGGATGCTTTAACTTCGCAAACAACGTGGCGAGAGACGATTTGGAGTCTAGGTATGGGGGCACACAATCCTCAATAACATGAGGCTCTTAACTACTCTTTACTTACCTTGCTATTTTTTGGGGTGTCTAAAACCAATACCTATTCTTTAAGAATCAATTTTGAGGTAGATTGGGGAATTCACATGCCCAAGTGTGTATTCTCTAACCTCTTTTAAGCTCGTCGGTGCACCAGTGAACCTTTTGTGATTTGGCCTAAGATGGATTTCAAGGCATTTTGGTTTGGGGTTTCTTCAAAGATGAAAATTACCTACCATACATAAACATACCATAATTTTTGTTAGAAGGTGATTAAGCTAGTGCTTGGTGGGGGTCCCATCGGGTGTGCCAGAATGAAACCAACAAAAAGACACTACAATTCTCATTCAAAATTATAGAATCCATTGATTTTGTTATTGAAATGATAAAGGAGGTTACAGATCGATATCCTTTTACAATTCTTGCCTTGAAGGCTACAATGGGGTCTTCCCTAAGGAAGCCCTTTTAGATGTGTGCAAAGGTAGTAGGATCTGTCTTTTTGATGTTCCTTAGTGCATATGGGCTTCTTGCTCATGTGCCACCACTAGATTGATGTGTTCCATGTACCTGTTGACCTACAAAATGTGGTTAGAGTATTTGGGGGCTTGCCTCAGTCAAACCTCGTGTTTATACAGATAAAAGACTCTTTAAACAAGCTTAAAACATGATAAAAAATGATAAAAACAACATAAAAACACTAAACTAGCCCATACTTACTTGACCCTATGATTCTGGTAGTTGTTGCAGAGATTCACACATGGTCATGTGAACCTGGTGTGAACCAGGAGGTTCGCACGGGGGCATGTGAACCTGTATTTTTCTGATCGAATCTGCAAGGTAAATTTTTGGATTGTCTTGGTGCAACTGCTTCTTTGATTTTTTTTGTGGGTCACCTTCAAAATTTGTGCATTTGATGTCATTGACCTATCTCAATCACAAGGAATATCACGAAAGCAACTAACTACTATTGCAATATATATATATATATATATATATATGATGGCTCTGTAATGGATGTTATGGCTGTATTGATTTCGATAGAGTTTCAATAAGAAAAATTTGATGATCTCTAAAATGGTGGAAATGATCTTCTACTTATAGACTTGGCCAAGGTGAGGGGGAGAGGATGAGGTGTCCCTTGTGAGGTGTCTATGGTGAGGTGTCCACCTAAGAGGTGTCCTGGTTCATAAATGAGGTTGGGTGAGAGAATACCTCACCCATCCACAAATCATGATGACTTTGCTAAAAATATCCATTTGGCATTAATTGGCACCTTTTTGAAAATATCTCTAAATTAAAAATTATCTTTTATGTGCAAAAGTCTCCATCTTTCATTTATGACCCAAGGGAGTGTGAGGTGGAGAAATATCTAGATGAGAGGTGGTAAGGCTAGAATAGGCTAGACTAGGTGAGGTGGAAGGTTAGGCTAGTCAAAGCAGACTAGGTGAGGTGGGAGGCTTAAATCAAATCAGGATTAGATTTAATTAAGCATGTGATTAGTCATAAAGCATATTTTGACCAAAATGTTGGCTTTTTGACCATAAAGTGTTTTTTAACCATGGTGGAGAATTCAACCTTGGTTGAGTTGTGAATGAGGTCACATGAGGACCTAGGGTTAGGCGTAGTAAGGGGCTTAGCTAGCCCAAAGGGGCTAAGGATGATGAATAGTGTATCTGATAAATGAATAGTATTTTTAGCCAATTTATGTAATTTTTGAGGGTTTTGCAAATTGATTGACCGTGAAGATGAGGAGAGGGACAATGTGCGACTTTTGGATGTCTACAAGATGATTCGAGAGTTTTATTTACCAATTTTTACATGAAAGGATGAGTTGGTTTGGAATTTATCAAAGGATGGTGGATACTCAATCAAGTTGGGATATGAGTGAAGAACACAAGCTTATACTGATAGGGGGTGAACAGTATAGCGCCCACTTTTTACTTTCTTTCCAAACCAATATCAATTAGTGTCCTTAATTGCAATATCCAAATATATCAATGTGCATTAATAACATAGATAGCAATAGTTCAAAGTAATATTTTTATGGGAGAGTCTACAAAGGAGGATATTATGGACCCTTCAGATGTGACTTGTGTGAGAAGGATTTAGAAATATTAGACCATTTACTTCTTCATTATCTATTTTCTCGCAACATTTGGGGTATTTAATATATATATATATATATATATATATATATATATATATATGAAATTATATTGGGTAGATCCATCAACATTGAAAGAGTTGATAAAATGTTTGATAAATTATTTCAAAGCTAAAGCATTATGTATTCTTTTAGGATTGACCTTGCCATTATTTGTTGCAATATATGGCTTGAAAGGAATAATAATTTTTTTAAAAGTAAATATCAAAATCATACCCAAGTTTGAAACCATATTAGTACCTATCTTACATAATGACTACAAATATGGTGCTCAGCATGGGAAGTCTCAATTGCAAAAAAAGAGGTGCTAATAACTTGGCTATAGGATTTGAACATACATAGAAAAGTCATCTGCAACAACCAACATAATTAAAACAAAGGATCTACTTGGATCTATGGTAAAATGAAAATGTCTAGAAATTGGGTTTATCAAAATTAATTTTGATGGTGCTTCTAAAGGAAATCCAAGAAAAGCTATTGAAGATGGTGTTTTTAGAAATAGTGAAGGCAAAATTCTTCATAGTAGAAATTTGATACTTCATATATTTATAAATATAAATATTGGGTAAAAAATATTTTAAGCATTTGTAATGTTGATTTTTGTTTTGACATAATTCAAATTTTAAAAGACAATCGAGTAAAATTTTATTTTTTATCAAAAAATAAAATATCAATGAATTTGATAAATATATAAGTGTATTTGATAGAAAGACAAATAAACCTTTGATAAAAAGGTAAGTTGAACATAATTACGTCAAGAGGCGTTCCTACAATGGCATACAGGGGGGTGGGAGGTAAAGAGGTCATACATGTCATGCCATAAACAATTTTTTTTATTAAAAAAGCCGACATTAAAAAAAACATTTAAAATATTTAAACTAAAACAGTCGACTAACCAACCGTTGCAACTGTTTATTGATAGGCACCTCGAGATTGATAACTCTCTACGTTTATAGATATATATCCTTTATATCTAAGCTAGTTTAACTAGCTTGATAGCAATGTAACGAGAACAATATAATGTTTTGTTATATTAATGGGAGTGGACCCATAAAGGTCGTACATATTTTATAATTTGTTTTCAAATGATATCCTATTTTATAATTACGTCGATAGGCGTCCTACAATGGCAGCCAAGAAGGTCATCCACGCCGTAAACAATATTAATATTTTATTTAAAAAGCCGACATTAAGAAAATTATCCACCAACATTAAGGGTTACGGTGGATTTAAAATATTTAAACTAAAATGGTGCCCAAACTTTCTAATATTATTTGCTTCTCTCCTCGAACTCTTCTAACAAATATCTATCACACCCCCAAGAAATGAGATAGGTGCCTCGAGATTGATAACTCTCGACGTTTATAGATATATATATTTTATATTTTATTTACTTAAAAGTAAATAAATAAGTAAAAAAAATCATTTTATATCATAAATCGTGTTAAAATAAATAGAAGGTATAAAAAAAGTTAAAAGTATATTTTTAAATTTTAACAAGTATAATTTGTTTTACAGTCATTTTATTTTGGAATATGGGACACTAGTTATATTAGAGTTAGTTATGTTTCCATGCTATGAAATTATTACTGTTAAAAGTAATCGCTTGAAGAGTAAATAGTAAAAACACAAGTGAATTTATCATAAGATAAATAATAAAATATTAATTTTGTATATTAGATCATATTTTTTTATTAAAACTATGATCAAACTATGTTTAATGATTAGCTTCCTTGCTTTCTTTCTTTTTTATATCCTTGGTTTTTTTTATCCTCTCCCTTTGTGGTTGGGTTAAACTCAACTTCAATGGTGCTTCTAAGGGGAACCCGAAAATGATAAAAGATATTTGTTAGGTGCCTTTATCAAAAATATTTCAATCCAGACCTCCCATTTCACGGAAGCTAGAGCACTCCTTCAATGCCTCTTATTGGTGGAATCCTTGAGTTTTAATAAAGTTATAATGGAGGGGGATTCGTTAAATATTGTTAATCTAGTCAAGAAGTCTTGTACCCTACATTGAAAGATAGCAAATATCATGGCAGAAGCAGTCATAATGTTTTGTTCGAGATCAAAGGCTCAAATTCAGCATATTTTTTGTGAAGGAAACAAAGTGGCAGACCTAATGGTGAATATTAGGCTATCATAACAAGGTCTTATGGTTTGGATGATAAACTTTCCTCAGAGTATTTAGAATTTAATTGTGGATGATCATGGTTAGATGTGGGTGTTGGTTACGGGAATATAGGAGGTCAGGGAGAGATTTCCTATGCTTTTTAAAGCTTCTTGTTTTTCAATGTTTTCTTGTTGGTAAGGATTTGGTGTCATCTATGTTGCAAATGTGAAGAGGGTTACGGCCTAGAAATATCTAGTTTTTCTAGGCTCAGTGTGAAAACAACGGTGTTTGTCGGCAAGGTTTAATTGTCGGCAAGATTTTATTTTATATTTTTCCTCTCCCGATATTCTCTCCTCTCCCTATTCTCTCGTATTCCCTTTCCTCCCTATTATTTTGCCCCTTATCTCTCCTTTCCTTTCCCTTATCCCTCCGCGTCGACTCCCTTCCTCCTTCTTCTCCAACCTCCTTCCTCACCTTCCTTATGTTCTATATATATATATATATATATATATATATATATATATATATATATATATATATATATATATATATAAAAAAAATATATATATATATGTAAGTTTTTGAATATAGAATAAATGAATAAAATTGGAATACGCCCACAATCTGGTATCAGAGCCGAGGCCAGGGGCACGCTCGATGAGATAGAGTGAAAGACAGAGAGTGTGGCATGCAAACCGAGAATGGACATGGCACACATCTCGAGGAGCTATCAGGGATAGCTGGAAGCAGATAGCTGAGGCAGACGGGCTTGGCGAAGCGCATGCAGTTCGAGGAACTGACGTGGCAGGTACGTGATTCGAGGCAGACTGACAAGGACATGTGGTAGTGGCACGCGGATCGAGGTGGTGACACAGCTGGCAGCAAGGAGGGCGGTCATTGGTTAAAGCAACGACAAAAGGAGGCGACGTCGATTGCCCGAAGGCAATCGATTTTTCATAGTCGCGTTGGGGTTTTTAAACCCCAAATTTCCCCACACACGGTGAATGTGGGATATTAAGTTCAATTTTTTTTTTAAATCATCACCGCTTGATGTTATAGAGGCTCTCGTGCCTCTATTGTCTCAACCGACAGTCGTGGGCTAGCGGTTAAAACCTTTCGCCAGCAAAGGAGAAGACCCGGGGTCGAATCCCACCGGGTTAGGAAAATCAAAGTTTTTTTTGTGGTTATCACCACGAAGGAGCCTTAAGAGGGAGAGCGGGCGGATTTGTTTTCAGAGGAGCCACGCGGTGTAGTGGCAAAGGTGCTCGTTAGCTTGCATGAGGTCACGAGTTCAAAACCCGTCGGAGTGCATTTCATAAAAGGTTTTAAAAAAAGGGTTTTATTAATTTTTTTTATTAAAGTTGCTTTTAAATTGAATTTAATTTTCAAATAAATGCTTTTAATTATTTTATTAATATAGTTATTTTTAATTTATTAAAAGCATTATTGATTATTAAATTTTAAAAAAAGGGCTTTATAAAAAATTTGAAAACCTTTTTTTTGGAGAAAAATTGTGAAAAGTGGAAAGTGAAAATTTGCATATTGTGAACCTGGAAAAGTGTCGGGAAGTCTTTCGGAACGCCCGTTTAGCACCTCCAAAAATTTTGGACTCCCCTTCAAGGTTAAATATTTGTTTTGTAATAGCCTCAATGGCTGCAAAAGGGTGAAAATTTTAACCTTAGAGGCTCTAATGAAGTTGTTTTTTGCATTGATGAGTAGATGATCAGATCAACCGGATGCTATCATGCTCTTTGTTCTCTTTTACAAAGAGAGAACGTCGAATGGTTTGACAAAAAAGTTTGGAGATATGGTTTGCATACAATTTTCAATCAATTAGAAAACGCGGTCATAGCCCACCAAAGGAAGCCCGATTCTGGATACGAGGCTGACTCAGAGGACAATATCTTTGGGAAAAGAATAGAAGAGTCGGAGACGGTTGAAGAAGCACCTGAAGGACAATCAAGTGATAGTTATACACCTGTAGTGCCTGAAATAGAATCAAGTGAGAGCTATACACCACACTCTCCTAATCTAGAACCAGAGCCAGTAGAGCCAGAGCCAGAGCCAGAACCAACCCCTGAAATCATCGTCATCAGCGACGACGAGGATTCCATTATCGATAATTTTGGGCATCCAATACTGGGCAATCCACAACAAGAGGAGCAAGAAATCAGTGAGAGAATTAAAAAGGCTAGATTTGATTTGAACGTGTAATTGCTTTGCTTTGTATTTCCTATTTTTAGTCAAATCAAAGTTTAATTTCAAGTAGTATAAATGGCCTCAAACACAAGTCTCCCAATTCCAGAATTCAATGGTAGTGATTATGAATACTGGTCAATAAAGATGAAAACTTTGTTAATAGGCAAAGGTTTATGGGATATTGTAACAGAAGGGTATACAGAACCCACAACTGCTGAATGGGCAGCTTTGAGTGCTATAGATAAAAAAACTAGAAAAGAAGCCCAAAAAAATAATTCCTCCTACCTGTACTATTTACAAGCAGCCCTAGATAAAAGTATCTTTCCTAGAATAGCATCCTGTGTCACAACTCAAGATGCTTGGAAAGTTTTGAAAGAAAGCTTTCAAGGTAGTGATCAAGTAAAACAGGTTAGACTTCAAACACTGAAGAGAGATTTTGAAAATCTCATAATGCAGGAAAATGAGAAAGTAGGAGACTATTGCGTGCGGGTTAAAGCAGTAGTAGATAAAATGGTCACTCTAGGTGAAGATGTTAAGCCTGAGGTTATGGTGAAGAAAGTGTTGCGAACACTTCTTCCGAAGTGGAATCATGTAGCAATCATTATTGAAGAGTCAAAAGATTTGACTACTCTTTCTTTTGAAGCACTGATTGGTTCTCTTCTTTCACATGAAGAAAGATTGCAGGACACTCCTTCCACCAGCCATGGAGGAGATGATAAAGCCTTTGCTTCACAAGAAGGAAGAGGTAGAGGTCGTGGCAGAGGTCAGTACAGAGGAAGAGGCAAGAATAGTCCACGAGGTGGAACCCCAAGCAGAGGAGGATCTTCAAACAGAGGTGGAGGTCAGAATAGAGGTGGACAGCAGAATAGAGGAAAGCATCCGAGGCCGAGGAAAAGGAAATGACAAGTCGAAGCAAGTTTGCTACAATTGTGGCAAACCTGGCCACTATGCTCGTGACTGTTGGTCAAAGCAGCCTTCACAAGGGAGCAGCAGCAGCTAGAGCAGTCAGTATGGCAATTTTGGAGAAGAGGAAGGGACCACAAATCTCTTTCTCTCATATGGCCAGTCAGATCAGAACATGAATGACACTTGGATTTTGGACACTGGGTGTTCAAATCATATGAGTGGCAAAGAAGAACTCTTTGCTACCCTGGATTCTTCCTACAAATCCAGCATTAAATTGGGGGACAACAAGTCATTGGCGGTTGAAGGCATTGGAGCCATGGCGGTTCCAACTAAAGAAGGTGTTAGGCAAGTAAGTGATATCTATTACACACCCCATCTCCAACACAATATTTTAAGTGTTGGTCAAATGTTAGAAAAGAACTACAAGTTGCTTTTTGATGAGGGTAAATGCACCATTTTTGATAAAAATAATAGTAATAGAATCATTACACAAGTGCCAATGACAAAGAACAGGCTATTCCCTCTAAAGTTTGGTCAGCCAGGGGGAGATCAATTAGCAAATGTTGCTATTTCAAATCCAAGTGTGTTGTGGCACTTGAGATACGGTCATCTGAATTCAGCTAGTTTGAAGATGTTAACCTCTCAAGCAATGGTGACCGGACTTCCTAAAGTTCAGGATAATAAAGAAGTCTGTGAAGGTTGTGCTTTGGGCAAGCATGCCAGGACCAAATTTCCATGAGGGCAAGCATGGCGGGCCAGTTATCCACTCCAACTAGTGCATTCGGACATCCGTGGTCCAATGCAGACCAAGAGCATTGGTAACAACTCTTACTTTCTTCTTTTCATTGATGATTTTTCAAGAATGTGTTGGATATATTTTTTGAAGCATAAAGATGAGGCATTTGATTGCTTCGTAGATTTTAAAGCAAGAGTTGAAAATGAGAGTGGATATTTTGTTAAGTGTCTTAGATCAGATAAAGGAGGAGAATACTCCTCTAATGAATTTTTGAATTTTTGTAAAGAACATGGAATAAAGAGGCAGTTCACTGCTGCCTACACTCCACAACAGAATGGTGTGGCTGAGAGAAAGAACCACACCATTGTAGAGATGGCAAGATCTATGCTTCAGATGAAGCATTTGAGTAATATGTATTGGGCAGATGCAGCCAGGACTAGTGTGTATATTTTGAATAGGAGCCCTACTTCAAGTTTGAAAGGGAAAACTCCTTACCAAGCATGGTATGGTAAGAAACCAAATGTCAAGCATTTTTGAGTGTTTGGTTCATTGGCATATTCTCATATTCCTGATGAGCTGAGAAAAAGCTTGATCCAAAGAGTCAGGCATGCATATTTGTAGGGTACTGTGAGAACACAAAAGCTTATAGACTCTACAATCCTAGGACTCGAAAGATTGTGCTTTCCAGGGATGTGATTTTTGATGAAGGGGGAGAATGGGGTAAGCCCCAAATATTCAGTGATGATGAATCCAATGATGCAGTTTCTAAACAGGTGCAACAATAGTCACCGCAGAAAGGTAAGAAGTCTCCTCCCACAAGCCCAAGTTCATCTTCTAGTTCAACTTCTTCACCAAGTCCTTCTTCACAGAAGTTAGTAAGTTCTTCACCGATGGATATTGATTCTCCATCCAGAGGTAAGAGAACACTCCAACATCATCCATCTTATCAGATGTTGGATAAAAACTTTCAAAGAAGATATACTAGAAGTCAAGCTAGTGAAATGAGTTCAGTCTTGCAAAGACTTGAAAATATGCATTTGTATGGTGATGATGACTTCCAAGAACCTCGGGGAGATATAGTTAACTATGCCTTGTTAACTAGTGCACAACTTGAACCTTCTAGTTATGAGAAGGCATGTACTCAAAAAATTTGGCAAGATGCCATGAAAGAGGAGATAACCTCTATAAAAAACAACGACACTTGGGAGCTGGTAAAGCTTCCTAAAGGCAAGAAATGTGTTGGATGCAAATGGGTCTTCAAGACCAAATTCAATGCTGATGGAAGCATTGAAAGGCACAAAGCAAGATTGGTTGCAAAAGGATTTACACAGAAATATGGTATTGATTATGAGGAGACATTTGCTCCTGTAGCCAGACAGGAGACCATCAGAACAGTTCTTGCTTTAGCTGCTCACAAAGGTTGGAAAATTCAACACATGGATGTGAAGAGTGCCTTTCTCAATGGGTACTTGAAAGAGGAAGTGTATGTTGAGCAACCACAGGGATTTGAAGAGAAAGACAAGGAACATCTTGTTTACAAACTGAAGAAGGCACTTTATGGCCTCAAGCAGGCACCGAGAGCTTGGTACTCATGCATTGATGGGTACTTTAAAGATTATGGGTTCATCAAAAGCAAAAATGAACCCACGCTCTACTACCTGAATCAAGGTAATGACATCCTCATAGTTTGCTTGTATGTGGATGATCTCATATTCATGGGTAGTAATGAAAAAGTGAATATGGAGTTCAAACACTCCATGATGAAGCAGTTTGAGATGAAGGATCTTGGCTTAATGCACTACTTCCTTGGAATGGAGGTTCATCAGTCAGATACAGGGATCTTCATCTGTCAACATAAGTATGCTCGGGACATGATCAAGAAGTTTGCTATGGAGCATTGCAAACCGATTGCAACTCCAGTTGGACATGGGATCCAATTAAGCAAAGATGATGGAGCACCAAAAGTTGACGTGACCACTTTCAGAAGCATGGTTGGGAGTTTGATGTTTCTCGCCAACACCAGACCTGATATTCGGTATGTTGTTTCTCTTGTCTCTCGATTTATGGCTAGCCCTTCTGAGCTGCATTTGCAGGCAGCTAAGAGAATTCTCAGATATGTGAAGGGTACATTGGATTTTGGAATCCAGTACCATAAATGTAACACTATCAAGCTTGTAGGCTTCAGTGATAGTGATTGGGGCAGCAACATTGATGATAGAAAATCAACTTTAGGGAATTGTTTTAGTCTAGGATCAGGACTAATAACTTGGAGTTCCAAAAAGCAAACTATGGTAGCGTTGTCTTCTACAGAATCTGAGTATATAGCAGTCACCTATGCTAGTACTCAAGCCTTGTGGCTAAGAAAACTGCTTGGAAGAGATTGGAGAGCAACAAAGTGGTCCGACCAGAATCTACTATGATAACATCAGTGCCATTCAGTTGGCATACAATCCAATCCACCATAGTAGAACGAAACATTTTGATATGAAGTACCACTTCATCCGAGATATGGTGGAGCAAGAAATTGTTGAGCTTCAATTCTGCCGCACTTTGGAGAATGTTGCAGATATCTTCACCAAAGCGATGGCTAAAGCTCAATTTATAAAGCTGAGAGACTGTGTTGTCAGTCCTCTCAACTTTAAGGGGGAGAATGTTGCAAATGTGAAGAGGGTTACGGCCTAGAAATATCTAGTTTTTCTAGGCTCAGTGTGAAAACAACGGTGTTTGTCGGCAAGGTTTAATTGTCGACAAGATTTTATTTTATATTTTTCCTCTCCCGATATTCTCTCCTCTCCCTATTCTCTCGTATTCCCTTTCCTCCCTATTATTTTGCCCCTTATCTCTCCTTTCCTTTCCCTTATCCCTCCACGTCGACTCCCTTCCTCCTTCTTCTCCAACCTCCTTCCTCACCTTCCTTACGTTCTATATATATATATGTAAGTTTTTGAATATAGAATAAATGAATAAAATTGGAATACGCCCACAATCTATAGGTGCCTCGTGTACAGTAGGTGCCAGTTGACTTGGAGCCTTGTCTTCTCAAGACATGACGCTCTTTTTTGGTGGCATATGTGGAGGTATTCCTTTAGTGCATGGGGTCTCCCCAGAGGGTAGCGAGCTTCTCTATTGTATCTTGTTATCTCCCTTTGGGTATTGCAGCCAATTTTTTTCCCACTTTGTTTTTCTTTTTCAGATTTTGGTACTGGTTTTATATTTGAATATGTTCTTTTGCTTAAATATTGTTTTCTATCATAGTTATGCATTATCTCTTGCTCTTTCTCAGTATTATATGTATTAGGTTTGGGATCCTTTAAAACCCCTTCTCTTACCTAATAAAAAAATATTTTGTTTTTAAATATTAGTTTTGTATATTAGATCGATTTTGTTGTTAACCAACATGTCTCTTTGTAAAATTTTTGTCTCATAAATTACTTCTAGGTAATAAGTGTTCAATTATGCAAGCAATATAAGGTGTTGTATTTGTATATATATATAACATAACACATACAACACCTTAAACAAAATTTTGAAGAATATATAAAATATTTGATTTTAATATGATTAAATCAACTTTTTTTTAAAAGGCAAATTTGAATCTTATCAAATTATATATACATTGTTACCAACTATTATAATATCAAATTCAAATATTGCATTAAATACATTTATAATTTATCTTATTATAATAATTATCGAATGTAAAGAGTTTTAATTTTTTTTAAAGAATAGTTTAAAAAATTTAATAAAAAATTAAAATTGTTTTAAGTAAAATTTCATTCAAAACAAGTTGCAAACTTACTACAATGGTAAGGGCTTTGACCTCTTTTTAAAGAAGTTTCAATTATATATATATATATATATATATAATAGAACACATACAACACCTTAAAAAAAAAATTGAAGAATATATAAAATATTTGATTTTAATGATGATTAAATCAACTTTAAAAAAAAAAAAAAACACAAATTTGAATCTTATCAAATTATATATACATTGTTACCAACTATTATAATATCAAATTCAAATATTTCATTAAATACATTTATAATTGTCTAATTATAACAATTTAGCATACATAATAAAAGCACATGTCATCAAATGTAAATAAAGTTTTAATTTTTTTTTTTTTAAATAATTAAAAACATTTAATAAAAAATTAAAATTATTTTAAGTAAAAGTTCATTGAAAAGAAGTTGCAAACTTACTACAATAGTAAGGGCTTTGGCCTCTCTTTGAGAGGTTCAAGGTTCAAACCCTACTCAATATGAGGGGACAAAGCCCCTCATAAAAACCCATGTAAACTCATTAAAAATACTTCATTATAAAAAAAAATCAAAGCTTTAAATTTTTCAATTTTTATGTTTAAAAAAATGTAATAAAATTGTTTAAGAGTAATAAATAAAATTTGGTTATAAAAAAACTACAAAATTAATGCAGTGATAAGAGCTTTGACCTTTATTTAAAAAGTTCAAGATTCAATGTATAAACTCATTAAAACTTAGAATTATTCTCTGGATATTCTCATATGGTCTTAAACCCTATGTTCATTGAAAATTTTTTAAAAACCTGATTTATCTATTGATTAGAAGAATTTACAATAACCACATCTATGGTGAGCATCAAATAATGATTTTACATGAAAATTCATCTTTGGTCAGCATGAAATAATGATTTACAAGAAATCTCCCACCGTTATCGTAAAAAAATGCAGTTAGACTAACTTTAAAACTTAAAAACCAGAAATTAAGTCCGTAAGAAAATGTAGTTACACAAACTTTAAAACTTAAAACCCAAAAATTTGAAATAACATTACAGTCCAAACAAAATCATCAAATCTAATAACAAAACCACCATAACTAACAAAATTTATAAGCCATAGCAAAAAGTACTTTGATAATCATGGTATTTAAGCATGACTCAGTGCGTCCATAGACTACCACTACTGGAAAGAAATAAATCATGGTTAAATACCATGATTATTAAAGTACTTTTTATAATTAATTTATTTTGTTTGTTATGGATGATGTTGTTACCAGATTCTATGCTTTTAAGTGCACTGTTATCTCAAATTTAGTTTAACTGCAGAGATTTTTTTTTAAAATCATTATTTCATCATCACCATAGATGTGGTTATTGTAAATCCTTATGATCGATAGATAAATTATTATTTTTTTTTTAACGTTATCCTTGTACTTTATAAAGAATAACATATAAAATATAAAAACAAGGATGGTGTACTAGTTAGGGCTTTGGTTTATCTTAGGGATGTCCAAGATTCAAACCACAACATACTCAAAAAGAGAAACCACAACATACTCAAAATAGAATAGGTTGAATGGTTGCATTCTTGTTGACTTACCTATATCAAATGAGATTAGGGTTTATAAATGACTTTGCCTTACCCAATGAACTTAAATTTAAGGTTTATGAGATATATTAATGTGATCTGTACCACCACCTCAAAATAGAATAGGTTGAATGGTTGCATTCTTGTTGACTTACCTATATCAAATGAGATTAGGGTTTATAAATTACTTTGCTTTACCCAATAAACTTAAATTTAAGGTTTATGAGATATATTAATGTGATCTGTACCACCACCAGTTGGATCATATAGACAATATAACATATGTATCTAAAGCAAGGTTTATAGAGGAAGGTTTATAGGGTTTATTGAGGTAAATGTATAGGGTTTATAGAGGCAGCACACAGTAATTATCAAAAATAGGGCCTATAGAAGCAACATCCAATGGTTAGGGTTTATAAATGGATTTGCTTTACCCAATAGGCTTAAGGGCTTAAGGTTTATAGGGTTTATACAGTGACTATGCTTTACCCTACTTTAATAAGGTTCATAGAGGTAACACATATAAAAAATAAGGTTTATAGAGGTAGGTTAATAAGTTTTATAGAGGCAGCACAACATATGTATTAAAAAATAAGGTTTATAGAGGTAGCATCTAATGGTTAGGATTTTTCAAGCTTAAGATTTATAGGGTTTATAGTATTAATTTTGGGTTTTACTATGTATCAAAAATATGGTTTATAGAGGTAGCATTGATTTCCCTATGTATTAAAAATAAGATTTATAGATCAAAAAGGAAAGGTATTGCCTATTTCTCTATGTATATAAAAAAAATATTTATAGTGGTAACATTCACCAATTAAGGTTTAGCTTAAGGTTTAGGGTTTATAGAGGCAATACAACATATGTATCAAAAATAGGGTTATAGAGGTAGCATCCACTAGATAAGGTTTAGCTTAAGGTTTAATTTTTATAGAGGCAACACAACATATGTATCAAAAATAGGATTTATAGAGACAACACAACATATGAATCAAAAATAGGGTTTATAGAGGTAGCACCTAATAGTTAGGGTTTATAGATTACCAACTGGCTTAAGATTTATAGGGTTTATAGAGGCATCATCCAATGATAAGCTTTTATCTCTTTACAGCTAAGCTTTACTCTTTTCTTTGGCGTGTATACTAGAGGAATTGGTAACTGGTTATATTTTTCATCGATATGGTGGGTTGAAATCTAGAGGAATTGGTAACTGGTTACATTTTTCCATTGTTACCTTTTCATGGGTTCGATTCCTACTCCTTGTTTCTACTTTAACTTCCACGTATGATTTTTTTTCTTTCTTTTTCTTGCATTATTGAACAATAATTACTGTTTTATACATACATTTAAAATTTTCTTCTTTTAAATTATTATTAATTTTTATAATTTTGAATTGTTAAAAATAGTATAGAAATCTTATAACATCTAAGATGCCAAAAGTGGTTTCTCTTACAAGAATTTTATAAAGAGGCATGGTAGGTAAATTCAAAACTAGACTTTATTAACAAAATTAATATTTTGTTACTCATTTGATGATAAATTCTCCTATCTTCTCTACTATTTAATCTTCAAGCAATTATTTTTCTACTTCTCAATGTATTACTATAATATTAATTAAGGTGGGGTACCAATTGATTGTATTAAATTGTAATGATAGTGGGTATACAATAATTATTTCTCCAAATCTTTAATTAAATGCATTCGTTAAGTTATTCCATTGATGAGTATTGCTTGCATGAAGATATTTATATCACAAAATTCACTCTCCATCTTAGGGGAAATGCTAAGAGTTGAACCATTACCTCATGATACTAGATACTATGAATTGCCCTCAATGTATTTAGATACGACATATTTTCATATGTTATTTCTTCTTCTATACCATTACAATTGTATATGTTTCATATGTTGAAGCATTCCATTGCCATAAATTTATAATTTCAAATATATAACAAAGAGAAATACTATAAAGAAAAGTTTTTAAACTTATGGATATAGACTTAAAACCATAACTCTCACCAACAAGGTTAGAAATAAAAAACATAGTAGAATGAATAAAATAATGATATGTAGTTACTTATAATAAACAACTACTTATATAAAATATAATTGTGTATAAGAAAGGGTCATCCAAAATTCTATGGATTTAAATTTGAAAAAAAAAAAAACTCATAGAGTGCTTGATGTTTATTTATAATATTTTAATGCCCTAGAGGTAAGTATACCTATCAATCAAAATTCTAGATAAAAATTAAATTTTGAGCTAGCAATTAAAGAATCACATTTTATGATCTAAATATATTAGATTTAGATTCATTCTATTCAGATCCATATAGTGGAAGCAACACTTCTTAGCACTTATGCATTCACATTCATAGAAAATAAAATCTCACCTATAAAAGTTTTTAAATATATTTACTTTCCACCTCAAGGTCAAGATATTATTAATATCTATAGAAGGAAGTGGTTGGAGAGTGAAACAAGTTTCTTAGTTATAATTTTTAAGGTGAGGTAGCAAAATTGCTTCAATATAGATTATAGGTGAGGTATCAATTGATGGTAATAATGATAGTGAGTATACATAAATTATTTCTCCAATTCTCTAATTAAATGCATTCGTAAAGTTATTCCATCAATGAATATTTGCTTGCACGAAGATATTTATATCACAAAATCTACTCTTTGTCTTAGGGAAAATGCTAAGAGATGAACCGTTACCTCTTGATACTAGATACTATGAATGACCCTTAATGTTTTTAGATATATCTTTAAACATTTCATACATTGACACATTCCATTGCCATAAAATCATAAAATCAAATATATAAGAAAAAGAAATAATATAAAGAAAAGTTTTTAATCTTATGGAGATAGAATTAAAACCATAACTCTGACCAAGAGGTTAGAAATAAAAAACATAATCAAATGAATCAAATTATAACATGTAATTACTTATATTAATATTAGATTCATTATAATAAATAACTACTTATATAAAATACAATGGTGTATAACGAGGGTCATCCAAAATTCTATGGATTTAAATTTTAAAAAATCCCTCTATAAATTAAAATTTGAGCTAACAATTAAAGAATGACCTTTCATGATCTAATTATATTAGAAAGCTTCTATTCAAATTCATACAGTGGAAGCAACTCTCTCCTTAGTACCAATGCATTTACCTTCACAAAAATAAGAGTTTACCTATAAAAGCTTTTACATATATTAATCTAGATATGGAAATATTACTTTCCACCTCAAGGTCAAGATATTATTAATATATATAGAAGGAAGTGGTTGGAGAGTGAGACAAGTTTCTTAGAAATCATTTTTAAAATCAAATTATATGTATGGTGAGGAGCCTTTGAAATTTATGGATAGGACCATTATAAAATATTATAGTCTTTGAGGATTTGTTGTTATTCATATTTGGCTAGATTAGCTAATGCTTGTTTCATTGTTTTATCTCTAGATTGTTGACATCACACTGAATAGAAGGTTTCTAATATAATTTGATCATGAAAGGTCATCATTTAATTGTTAACTCAAATTTTAATTCATAGAGGGATTTTTTAAAATTTAAATCCATAGAATTTTGGATGACCCTTGTTATACACCATTGTATTTTATATTAGTAGTTATTTATTAAAAGGAATCTAATCTTAATATAAGTAATTACATGTTATAATTTGATTCATTTGATTATGTTTTTTATTCCAAACCTCTTGGTGAGATTTATGGTTTGAAGTCTATCTCCATAAGATTAAAAACTTTTCTTTATAGTATTTCTCTTTCTTATATATTTGATTTTATGGCAATAGAATGTCTCAATGTATGAAATGTTTACAATTATATCTAAAAACATTGAGGGTCATTGTGATGTCAACAATCTAGAGATAAAACAATGAAACAAGCATTAGCTAATCTAGCCAAATATGAATAACAACAAATCCTCAAAGACTATAATATTTTATAATGGTCCTATCCATAAATTTCAAAGGCTCCTCACCATACATATAATTTGATTTTAAAAATGATTTCTAAGAAACTTGTCTCACTCTCCAACCACTTCCTTCTATATATATTAATAATATCTTGACCTTGAGGTGGAAAGTAATATTTCCATATCTAGATTAATATATGTAAAAGCTTTTATATGTAAACTCTTATTTTTGTGAAGGTAAATGCATTGGTACTAAGGAGAGAGTTTCTTCCACTGTATGAATTTGAATAGAAGCTTTCTAATATAATTAGATCATGAAAGGTCATTCTTTAATTGTTAGCTCAAATTTTAATTTATAGAGGGATTTTTTAAAATTTAAATCCATAGAATTTTGTATGACCCTTGTTATACACCATTGTATTTTATATAAGTAGTTATTTATTATAATGAATCTAATAAATATATGTAATTACATGTTATAATTTGATTCATTTGATTATGTTTTTTATTTCTAACCTCTTGGTCAGAGTTATGGTTTTAATTCTATCTCCATAAGATTAAAAACTTTTCTTTATATTATTTCTTTTTCTTATATATTTGATTTTATGATTTTATGGCAATGGAATGTGTCAATGTATGAAATGTTTACAGATATATCTAAAAACATTAAGGGTCATTCATAGTATCTAGTATCAAGAGGTAACAGTTCATCTCTTAGCATTTTCCCTAAGACAAAGAGTAGATTTTGTGATATAAATATCTTCGTGCAAGCAAATATTCATTGATGGAATAACTTTACGAATGCAATTAATTAGAGAATTGGAGAAATAATTTATGTATACTCACTATCATTATTACCATCAATTGATACCTCACCTATAATCTATATTGAAGCAATTTTGCTACCTCACCTTAAAAATTATAACTAAGAAACTTGTTCCACTCTCCAACCACTTCCTTCTATAGATATTAATAATATCTTGACCTTGAGGTGGAAAGTAAATATATTTAAAAACTTTTATAGGTGAGATTTTATTTTCTATGAATGTGAATGCATAAGTGCTGAGTGTTGCTTCCACTATATGGATCTGAATAGAATGAATCTAAATCTAATATATTTAGATCATAAAATGTGATTCTTTAATTGCTAGCTCAAAATTTAATTTTTATCTAGAATTTTGATTGATAGGTATACTTACCTCTAGGGCATTAAAATATTATAAATAAACATCAAGCACTGTATGATTTTTTTTTCGAATTTAAATCCATACAATTTTGGATGACCCTTTCTTATACACCATTATATTTTATATAAGTAGTTGTTTATTATAAGGAACTTAATATTAATATAAGTAACTACATATTATAATTTTATTCAATTCTACTATGTTTTTTATTTCTAACCTTTTGGTGAGAGTTATGGTTTTAAGTCTATATCCATAAGTTTAAAAACTTTTCTTTATAGTGTTTCTCTTTGTTATATATTTGATCTTATAATTTTATGGCAATGGAATGCTTCAACATATGAAACATGTACAATTGTAATGGTATAGAAGAAGAAATAACATATGAAAATATGTAGTATCTAAATACATTGAGGGCAATTCATAGTATCTAGTATCATGAGGTAATGGTTCATCTCTTAGCATTTCCCCTAAGATAGAGAGTGAATTTTGTGATATAAATATCTTCATGCAAGCAATACTCATCAATGGAATAACTTAACGAATGCATTTAATTAAATATTTGGAGAAATAATTGTTGTATACTCACTATCATCACAATTTAATACAATCAATTGCCACCCCACCTTAATTAATATTATAGTAATACATTGAGAATTAGACAAGTAATTGCTTGAAGAGTAAATAGTAGAAAAGATAGGAGAATTTATCATCAAATCAGTAATAAATATTAATTTTGTTAATTAAGTCTAGTTTTGAATTTAGCTACCATGGCTCCTTATAAAATTCTTGTCCCAAAAAGTATTTTTGGCATCTTAGATGTTATAAGCTTTCTATTCTATTTTTAAAAATTAATAATAATTTAAAAGAAGAAAAATTTAAATGTATGTATAAAACAGTAATTACTGTTCAATAATGCAAGAAAAAAAAAACAAACAAATTATACTGGAATTTATAGTAGCAACAAAGTAGGATTAAAACCCATGACAAGGCAACAATAGAAAAATGTAACCAATTACCAATTCCTCTAGATTTCAACCCATGATAAGGCCACAATGGAAAAATATAACCAGTTACCAATTCCTCTAGTATACGGAAAAAAAAAAAGGAGTAAAGCTTAGTTGTAAAGAGATCAAAGTTTATCATTGGATGATGCCTCTATAAACCCTATAAATCTTAAGCCATTTGGTCATTTATAAACCCTAACTATTAGGTGCTACCTCTATAAACCCTATTTTTGATATATATGTTGTGTTGCCTCTATAAACCCTAAACATTAATCTAAACCTTAACTAGTTGATGCCACCTCTATAACCCTATTTTTGATACATATGTTGTATTGCCTCTATAAACCCTAAACCTTAAGCTAAACCTTAATTGGTGGATGTTACCTCTACAAATATTATATAGAGAGAGAGAGAGAAAGACAATACCTTTTCTTTTTGAACTATAAATCTTATTTTTAATACATAGGGAAATCAATGCTACCTTTATAAACGATATTTTTTATACATAGTAAAACTAAAAATCAACACTATAAACAATATAAATCTTAAGCTTGAAATAATTTATAAATCCTAACCGTTGGATGCTACCTCTATAAACCCTGTTTTTTAATACATATGTTGTACTGCTTCTATAAACCTTATTAACCTACCTCTATAAACCTTATTTTTTATATGTGTTACCCTTTAATACCTTATTAACCTACCTCTATAAACCTTATTTTTTATATGTGTTACCCTTATTAAAGTAGGGTAAACTATAGTCATTGTATAAACCCTATAAACCTTAAGCCCATTGGTTAAAGCAAATCCATTTATAAACCTTAACCATTGGATGTTGCTTTTATAGGCTCTATTTTTATTACTTACTATGTGTTGTCTCTATAATGGTCTCCTACCCTATGTGTATGGATAACATTAAAAAAATAATAATAATTTATCTATCTATCACAAGGATTTACAATAACCACATCTATGGTGAGGATGAAATAATGATTTTAAAATAAATCTCACATTGTTAATATGGTTAGAAAAATGCAGTTAGACTAAATTTGAGATAACAATACACTTAAAAACATAGAATCTGGTAACAACATTATCCAACAAAATATTTAATTCATAGAAAAAGTACTCTGATAATAATGGTATTTAACCATGACTCATGCACCCATGGACTACTAGAAAGAAATAAATTTGCACCTACAATATTGTTTTATTTTCACCTAATCATCACTTGAGAACTGCTTCAAGAATTTGTGGTATATGTTATCATACTCATCTATAAACCAGCATCTTGAAAATTTTAGAACTATATGACATGACAATAGATACCATGAATTCTTGAAGCAGTTCTCAAGAGATGATTAGGTGAAAGTGAAACAATACTGTAGTTGAAAATTTATTTCTTTCTGGTAGTTCATGGGTATTGAATCATGGTTAAATACCATGATTACTAGAGTACTTTTGCTATGGATTATAAATTTTGTTTGTTATGGTTTGTGTTGTTATCAAAGTTGATGTTTTTGAGTTTAGTGTACTGTTATCTCAAATTTCTGATTTTTAAGTTTTGAAGTCAGTTTAACTACATTTTTTTAATTTGGTAAATAATATTATAACAAGGGTTTTTTTAAGAAGGTTTCGAAAAATTGCTTATATAAAAAGTCTTTCAATCATCATTACAAAACTTCAGTAGGCTAAGATACTAAAATTGTATCAACTTATTACAAATCATTAACTACTTCTTTGAGAGATTCAAGGTTCAAACCCCACTCAGTATGAGAGGACTGAGACCCTTATAAAAACTTGTGTAAACTCTTTGAATAAATAATTCGATCATGATGGAAAATTATTACTAATAAAAACTACAATTCAGAGCTAGCATATTTATAATTCACTTGTGTTTAAAATGTCATCAACCATTGCTAAGAAAATTGATCATATTTGTCTAAATACATTTTCTTATCATCTTGACGTTGTGAGATTTCTTGTAAAATCGTTATTTCATGTTGACAAAAGATAAAATTTCTTGTTAAATCATTATATCATGCTCACCACAGATGTGGTTATTCTAATTCCTTCTAATCCATAGATAAACCAATTTTCCAAAATTTTCTTTTAATGTTATCCATGCACATAGGGTCCAAGACCATTCTTATATGAAAACATATATAAAGATAACATAGAAATTACAAGTAGCTCTGAATTGTAGTTTTTATTAGTAATAATTTTCCATCATGACGAATTATTTATTTTCAAAGAGTTTACACAAGTTTTTATGAGGGTCTCAATCCTCTCATACTGAGTGGGGTTTGAACCTTGAATCTCTCAAAGAAGTAGTTAATGATTTGTAATAAGTTGGTACAATTTTATCCTTATAATTCACTTGTGTTTAAAATGTCATCAACTATTGCTAAGAAAATTGATCATATTTTTCTAAATACATTTTCTTACCATCTTAACGTTGTGAGATTTCTTGTAAAATCATTATTTTATGTTGACAAAAGATAAAATTTCTTGTTAAATCATTATATCATGCTCACCACATATGTGGTTATTCTAATTCCTTCTAATCCATAGATAAACCAATTTTCCAAAATTTTCCTTTAATGTTATCCATTCACATAGGGTCCAAGACCATTCTTATATGAAAACATATATAAAGATAAGATAGAAATTACAAGATATTGCAAGGACAAAAGGCATTGGGATTTCTTAACTAAGACCAAGTTCAATTCAAGGGAAGGTTGGCCCCAATATGCCCCAAACTTTTCACCATGTTCAAAAATAAAAAATAAAATAAACAATAAAAATACAAATACAAAGTTTAAAGCTTTGATCTCTTTATTAAAGTTTTTATTTTTTATTTTTTTAATGAGTTTACACAGGTTTTTATGAAGGATCATGGTCCCCTCATACTGAGTGGTGTTTGAACTTTGGACATCTCAAAGAGAGGCCAAAGCCCTTACCATTGAAGTAAGCTTGAAGCTTCTCTACAAAAAAGTTTTACTTATTTTTTTTCAAAGAGTTTACATAGGTGTTTATAAGAGGTCTCGGTCCCCTCATACTAAGTGGGGTTTGAACCTAATATCTCTCAAAGAAAGTCCAAAGTAAGCTTGCAACTATTACAAAATTTTACTTATTACTCTTCAAACAATTTTAATTTTCTGTTAAATTTTTCCAACTATTCTTTAAAAAAAATTAATTAAAATTCTTTTATATTCATTCATTGACATGTGCTTTTATATTTTTGCATTCTATGTATGTTTTTTTCAAAAAAAATCACAATATTTTATGAGGGGTCTTGGTCTCCTCATACAGAGTGGGGTTTGAAGCTTGGACCTCTCAAAGAGAGGCCAAAGCCCCTACCACTAAGCTTGTAGCTTGTATTTTGTGTATGTTAATTTATTATAATTAGATAATTATAAATGTATTGTATGTAAGATTTGAATTTGATATTATAATAGTTGGTAACTATGTACATATAATTTGATAAGATTCAAATTTGTGTCTTTATAAATTAAAAAAATTAATTAATAAAATTAGTATTATTTAATTTTATGTCCTTAAAATCAAATATATTACATATCTTTTAGAGAGTTTGAGGTGTTGTATGTGTGCTTATATTATTTTTTTTATTAATTTGTTTTTCTTTTGCTTGCATAATTAAAGTTATTATTTAATTTTTCTTTCTTTTAAATTATTTTTAATTTTTGTAATTTTAAGTTGTTAAAAATAAAATTAAAATTGTATAGCATCCAAAATGCTAAAAATAATTTATGGGATAAATTTTTTACAAATAATTATAATAACTAACAACAAAAAAATCTTATCTAATATACAAATTTAATATTTTGTTAATAATTTGATGATAAATTCTCCTATATTTTCTACTATTTACTCTTCAAGCAATTATTTTTCTACTTTTGAAGGATGATTTCATAGCATGCCAACATAACTAACTCCAATATAAGTGTCTCACATTCCAAAATAAAGCATTGGGTTTTGGAAAGGATCCCAATGTACAAGAGGAAGTCAATGGACTAATGTACAAGAGGAAGTCAATGGACTTGGGTGCATCCTACCGATAAACACTGGCCACTACCATTTGGCCTTATCATTTTGATAAACATTTTAGGGTAAAGCATGGGTATTTGGAAAAGATCTCAATGCACAAGATGAAGTCAACAAAACCTAACCATCAGCCGATGTAGCCCAACGTTAAGCATTTAGCCACTACCATCCAGCCTATCCCTTTAAGGTAAATTTTTTAGGATAAAACATGAGTTTTTGAAAAGGGTCGTGATCCCTTGTGCATTAGTTTGAACTTGGGTCTTGTGGATGAGAACTCAAACTTATCCCACTAATAAGCACTTGGCCATTACCATCTGGCCTCTCTTACTTGGGTCTTGTGGATGAGAACCTAAACTTAGCCCACTAATAAGCACTTGGTCATTATCATCTAGCCTCTCTTTCCTGTAAAATTTTTAAGATAAAGCATGAGTTTTTGAAAATGGTTCTGATTCTTTGTGTAGTAGTTTAAACTAAACTTGGATCCACTGATGAAAAGCCAAAGATATACCACTACAGTTTCCAACAAGGTAAAGGTCTTGGTTCCTTATTTAATGGTTTGAACTTGGGTTTCTTGCAGAAGAAATCAAAAACATACCATTACAATATCTCAACATGAATGAAAAAAATTTAAAATAAAACACACATTTTTTAAAAGTTTCAATTCTCTGTACTACATTTTAACTGAGATTTATTAATTAAAAACCTAAAAACATATCAAAATTTTTTACTTACGGTTTTTATAATTACCTCTAGACCTCACTGGATACATCGTTCCCTTCTCTCTATTCCCTCCTTTTGTGAAAGTCTTGTCGTTTCGGCAAAATCACAGCCCGTTTATCTACACATCCATCAGCTATTACATATGTGTGTTGAAGGTGGAAAGAGAGATTCAGATCTTACCGTGGATAATTTGGGGACGCATTTGAGATCAGTAAAATAGCAAATAGCAGATCTGGAGATGGCAGGAGCAAACAAGTTCACTTGCACAACACTCGCGTTATTTCTGATGATAGTTGTCTCATCGGCGGTTGTGGTGAAGTCAGAGGAGGCAGAGGCGCCGAGTCCGAGTCCATCCATGGTGACGGGCGCAGCTTCCATGACAGTTGTTCCCTCCAATACTCGCTGCTTTTCTCTTTGCATTTCTGCCCCATTTGATCCGTTGAGTCGTTACTTTAACTTCGCCCGTTTGATTAAGGGGTGTTTTTTTTCCCAAGTGGTGGTTTTGGAGCAGGTTTTGGGGAAATTCTTGTTTTTATTGTCAGAGTCGGTTTTGGTTTTTTAAAAGTTTAAGGTTTAAATTTATTCAAATTTTATATTTTTGGAGATAAGTATAAGTTTAAAGTTTTTGGTTTTTTTTTTTTTAATTATAATTTAAACTCACTCAATAAACTCATCTAAAAAATAAAAAAGGTTTCCTGATAACTGTTTATATATTTTGATGCAATAAGATTTTGGATTTTATCGTAATGGGCTCAATTAGTTTTTAAAATTATTTCTTATAGTTATGTGTTCTAAATCATTTTAGTATAAGCTTTTTTTTTTTTCTTAAGATTTGATATGGTTGTTATAATGCTATAGTTTTAAAGATTATTTTCCTTAGTTAATGGATATTTAAATAATTTAATAGGTTTCATACTTTAAGTTAAGTTTTTAATTTTATAATAAAATTTTGATTTTCAAATGAATTGTTTTAACTTTATTTTAAATCAAAATTTGTGATAAATTATTAAATAATATATATTTAAATATTTTTCACAAAGATCCGTGACATCAACCTCTTCCATGGATAACATGAGACAAAAATAGGGAGGGGAGGACGGGAGGGACCTACTCCCTCTCCCTACTCCCCTCCCTTGGTTCTTGCCCAGTTCTTGACTAATCCCAGGTCATTCCACTCTAGGAACGCTTTGTAGCAAATGATCTCCTTGGGGTAGATCCTTGCCCACTTTCTGCTCCTTTTCCAGTAATTTTAGGGTTTCCCTGCTTGAATCATGGGCCTATTGCATCCTAGGGTTCTTCTAGGGTTTCCTAGCTGTTTTCAATATCCTTTCCTCGATCTCCCTCAAGCTTTCCCCTGGGGTTGTTTTGTAGGTTTTTTGTTTGGATCCAGTTCCCAAGGCTTTCTCGGTCTGTGGTGGTTGCAGGTTGAGTTTTTGACTGCTTCCTGGTGTGTCCTGTGAGGTCCTCACATCATCGGGATTGGTCTGGGAGGGGCAGTTTCCTCTTTGTTTTGACTCCTCTCTAGGATGCCTTTGGTTGTTGGTGGTCTTGTTCTTTTGGGTGGGGATTTTTTTAGTTTCCTATTCGGAGGCTTCTTCTTACTGGATCTGCTGCTTGGTGGACGCATAGGGCATTTTCTTGGCTTTGGGAGAGACCTCTTCCTATGTTTGAGTTGTTCCCAATCCCAGTCCCAATTCCTTGAAGTTGTTCGTGAGCAAGGATGGGGGTTCCTGGTCCTTTCTTCTAGGGTGCTTAGGGTTTTCTGCTACATATCTCGATCTTGGGGAGGGAACCTATGATCTATGCATGCAAACCCCTAGCTCCCTCAGTTTAGGCTTTTGTGGATCCCATATTTGTGTCTGCTATCACTTTTTGCCTAGGCTCTACAGGTTTTTTGTTTTGGTTTCCTATTCGGGGGCTTCTGCTTTTTGGTCCTACTTCTTGGTGGACTCTCAGAGCATGTTCTTGGCTTTGGGGGTGGGCCTCATCCTATTTCTGATTTGTTCCCAATCCTAGTTCCAATTCCCTAGAACTATTCATGAGCAAATATGGTGGGTTCCTGGTCCTTTTTGTTGGTATGCTTGGGGTTTTCTTCTGCATTTTTTGGTCTTGGGGTGGAGACCGGTGCACTTGCAGTTGTGTCACTCCTTCCTCCTTCAGTTTTGGCTTTCGGGGATCCTTTCTTTGCACCTACTACTATTGTCCCTAGCTCCTTTCGGCTTCCTCATAGTTCAACTTGGTTTGCATGGGGATATCTTGGCATATAGATAACCCCAATAGTGTTGTTCTATTTCACAGGCTCAAGCGGAGGCTTCCCACTATTGTTTCTATAAGGATACTATTACCATTTCCCAGGCTATCCCATTGCTGCACCCTGGACTGTATCTCGTTGTTGTTGGTTGCTTAGCTCATGCGGCTGCTTGCTGCTCTGCTACACCCTGGGGTGCATCTCGGGCCATCCCTGGGTAAGGATCCTCTTCAAATTTCTAAATTCAAATTTCTTGCTTTTGATTTTTGGGCAGGATTTCTGGTTTTAGGTCAAATTGTTGGTTTTCCTACTGGGCAATATTTTCTAAACCTGCTGGTTTTCCCACTGGGCAGGATTTTTCAAATACATTTTTTGTCGATTTTCTCACTGGGCGGGATTCTCTAAACCTGCTAGTTTTCCCACTGGGTGAGGTTTTTCAAATTCATTTTTCTACTAGTTTTCCTGCTGGGTGAAATTTTCCAAACCTTTTGGTTTTCCCGCTAGGCGGGATTTACAATGTGGTGGTTTTTGGTTGCTTCCTACTCAACAGGATTTTCAAATTTGTCTTCCTGCATGTTTTCCTGCTAGGCAAGATTTTTAAAAATTGGTGGTTTCCCAATGGGTGAGATTTTCAAATTCGTCTTCCTGCATGTTTTCCTGCTAGGTAGGATTTTTCAAAATTGGTGGTTTCCCACTGGGCGAGATTTTTCAAATTTACCTGTTCCCGCTGGGCGGGTTTTTCCAAATTGTTTGTTTCCTGTTGGGCAGGATTTTTCAAATTGATTGTTTTTGACCTTTGGTTTGGTCGGTTGACCTACTGTAAAAAGGTTTTGGGGCCCTTTCAAAATCCACTTTTAATATAATTTTAACCTACAAAAAAAAAAATCACAAAGGTATATATATATAGTTATAAAAAGCTTATCCAAAGGAAAGATGGTATCTTATCAAGGTTAAGCTTCCCTTATATGGATTCATGAGTTATGTGTAACATACTATGTTGATAATTGTTTTTATTTGTGGGTTGAAAAATGAGGTCAAAAATTATAGTTTTTTTATGTTTTACTTTATTAAACCCTTTTAATGGACTAATATTCTTTTTGTTGGAGAACAAGGGGTTGTACTTGGGTCCCCATCCTTGAGAAATCACAACTCTCTTATTTAGATGTTGAGAAACAAATTCAATTATCATCTCAATTAAGTTGCTACATCTAGAAACCTACATCATTTTACATAAAATGTTTGAATTCTTTATTTTATTTTTATTTTTTTGATCTTTTTCCATTTTTTTGTGAATACAAATATTTTATAATTCAACATCCTTTTTGACATTTTCCTACATTAGCCTTCACAATACCAAAACATCACCTCTACTATCTATGCATTACATCCTAGTAGAGTAATATTTCCAAAACATCACACTATCATAGTTTGTTTTACTAGATCTAGAATGCTAGTTTCCTTCCTAAAGCACAAGTGCAACCACAAAATTATAATAAATAGTTTACATAAAAGCACATTAATGATATAAAATAAAGCAAATACTATCAATGAAAAATATTAAAGTAAATCTTACTCATTATTTGAATTAGGTAGTCAACATTTTCTTGTTAGCTTCAGCTAAACATACTACCTAAAGAAGAGAATTTAACTTCATGATCCTCAATTAAAATCCCTCTATTGACTAGCCTATATACACATTTGTTTCCTTCTCTTAACGTATGAGTAAACCTAATTTCTTCAAACTCTATAGCAAGGTCTTGAATTTCCACAATTATCTCTTATATGTTCCATGGAGCCTTTGATTTCCTCAAAATTGAATTTATTACTCTAAGTGAATCATCTTCCATCCATACTGTATTTCATTTCATTTGTTTGCATATTTTTAACCCTTCCAAAGCTGCCCAAGCTTCAAATTCATTATTTATCTTCAATCCACTATTGAAATTGTAATGAGATAAAATCTCTCGTCTATTATTTCTAATTATTCCTCCTTCTCTTGGTCCTAGATTTCCTTTAGAGGATCCATCAAAATTTAATTTGACCAACTTTAAATCTAGTGGTTTCCACTTTATATTCTTTACCTTCTTTTTGTTTCTCCTGTACTCAACATCATAATTCCATTTGATGACTTGATTCAATATATCAGGGCTCTCTACTTCCAAATTAGGGATCAGGTGAGTTGATAAGGTTGGTTTAGACTCCTCTATAGCTAAACAATTTTTTCTTTTCATTACCTCTAAACTAGTTTCCTTCCATTTAAATATTATTCTATTCCTTTCTAGCCATACAATCCAAAGTATTGTATATTTTGATATATCCTAGATTATCTATAAAGCCTCACTTTTAAAAGTGCTTTGTCATTGCTTTAACCATTCTTTAATTTTTCCATTCATCACCATGCATTTAACAAACATATTTAAGTATACATTACCATAGATTCTAGACTATTGAGTAGTGTCCCAAGATATGGTCTATACTCTCCTCATCCATTTTACAAAGAAAACATTGTGAGGGACCATGAAAACCCCTTTTTATAAGATTATCCCAAGATAAAATTCTTCTATGACCTGCTATCCAAACAAACATTTTGAATTTATAAATGCTTAGGCTCCCAAATAACTCTCCATATTC
Source organism: Wollemia nobilis (assembly GCA_028583015.1). Lineage (NCBI taxonomy): Eukaryota > Viridiplantae > Streptophyta > Pinopsida > Araucariales > Araucariaceae > Wollemia > Wollemia nobilis. The sequence continues at coordinate 9,988,041 of JAQPPZ010003067.1, forward strand.
TTCTGATATTCTATTTTTTTGGTGCTTTACATTATATCCACATCTTATTGTGTATTCTCCTGAGCTATTCAATTCCCAAATCAACTTATCCTTGGCTTCCCTCAAAATAATCGCTATTGTTATCTTTCTACTCAACTACCTCCTAGCATCAATGTCTTGTATACTTGTAACAAAAAAATTCTTTCCACTTGTATCTTCCTTATTGATCCTTATACAAAATATTTGAAACCCTATCACCATATTTATCTTGAAGTAATCTCATCCATGGTTTCAAAATTAGACCTATATTGAGTGGTTTTTTATCACACCAAGTATCCATCCAAATAGAAATATTTTCTTTAGTTCCCACCACCCATCTTAAACTTTTAATCACTAGATCAATTAATTTTTTTAAATTGTTCCATTATGCAAAACCATTTGGTAGAGAGAATGCAATAAATATTAAGCTTGGGTTATTGTGCTCAACATACTTAGAATAATTCCTACCAATCGTCTTTGACTCTCTTTATACAATCTCCAAATTACTTTTCCCCTAAGAGTTAAATTTGCATCTGTAAGAACTCTTAAATTGAGACCTCCCCTAGTTTTATCATCACACATCTTGATCCATTTCACTAAAGAAAATTTCATTTTGTCATGTAATCTTGACCACATAATATTATATTAAATTTTTTCTATCTATTTTGATATAGTATACAAGGACATATAATATGTTGAAATTTTCTATAAGACTAATTTAATTAGTTGTACTCTTCCTGCTAATGGCCACCTACCCTTCCATGTTGGTAGTTTATTCTAAAATTTACTTATAACTGGATTTTATAATTATATCCTCATTCTTCCCTCGAATAAGGGCATCCCTAGATAAGTTACCAGCAAATTTGCTTCCTCCATTTGAAGTAACCTACATATCCCTACTTTGGTTTTAGTTGGGGTGTTTATGAAGTAAAATTTTGGATTTTTTCCTATTAATTTTTTTATGCTCTTTCGTATTCCTTTAATAAGTTATTCAAAGCTTTGGTCTCATTTTTTCTTGACCTCCCAAAAAGGGTTGTATCATCTACAAATTTTTGATGGGTGATGTTGTCAATGTTATTACTAGCCTTAAGTCAACATATAAGCCCATCTTTGTTAGCCTTCTTCAAATTCCTACCCAAAACCTTTGCCATTAATAATGAAAAAATATGGATATAGAGGATATCCTTGTCTAATACATCTCTTGGCTTTAAATGATTATGTTACTAACCCATTCACCAACACTAAATATAAAATTATAGAGATATAAGTTTTCATCTATCTAACCCATATATTCCCAAATCTAAACTTTTCTAATACTACAAAAATAAAATCCCATTTAACCCTGTCATAGACTCTACTTTTATCAAGTTTTAAGATCATTTATTTCTCTTTTCTTGAATTTTTTGAATGCATAACTTCATAAGCTACTATGATCCCGTTCAAAATTTATATCCCTTTCACGAATCCTCCTTGGTCTTTTGAAATATTTTTTTTCTAATAGTGGTCTTATCTGATTCACCATATCTTTATAGATAATCTTATATGCCATATGACATAGGCTTATGGGTCTAAATGAATCAAACAATTATTCATCCTTATTTTTTGGAATTAAGGTAAGATATGTTGCATTTATTTTATAAGGTATATATTATTTTACCCTAGATTGTTCCATTACCACCAATAAATAATTGTTCACTATACCTTAGTTACATTGATAGAATGTTGTAGAGAGCCCATATGGATCTAAGGATCCATCCATATTAAAAGAGAAAATAACTAAATGAACTTCTTCTAGAGTAATAGGTTCATCAGTTTCCTATCGTCTTCATTTGTTATAATTTAATGTACTTCTTATAAAAGTCTATCATTAAAAACTTCAAACTCCTCTGATCCTAGAATATTCTAATAGAAATACCTTGTGTCCTTTTTTATTTCACTCTGTTCTTTAATCCAAACTCCTTATACTGATTTAATGCTACTAATTCTATATGTTGATCTCTATACTATACCCATCCTATGAAAAAACTTTGTATTTTTATCTCCTTTTAACCAAATATATTTCAATTATAATCTCCAAAATTTATCTTCCTTACTCAAAATATTATCATATTCACTAAGAAAATCCCTTTCCTCCAAGCTTGGATTATTATGATCACCTTTTTGGAGTGGAATATCCTTGATATGAACTAGCTTCTATTATTGAATGATTTCCTTGCTTCGTCTTGAAGTTTATATCAAGGCTAGAATTTTTTGTCTTTTTCTTCATAGTTTTTACTTTGCAAATTCTTGCCAAGTGTCCAATATCAAAACAATTGTGGCAATGAAATGCAATATTTTAATAATCTACTTGTTGATCTCATTCTCTTGATTCAGATTTAATATTAATGCGTTGTGGAAAAGGTTTTGAAATATCCATAGCAACACATATTTGATTATATAGTATGCTTTTACTCCTTAGTTGTTGGTCCTTCCTTGATGAATTCCCCTACGGTATTTCCAATATTTTTCAAAACATCCTTATTTATAAGCTGATATGGAAGTACAAAAAGCCTAACCCACACTAGAAGCTTCTTAATAGTTTCTATCTCAATTGAAAAAACTTAGTTCCATGGTCTCAAATAAAGTGCATCTCTTCCCATAAACCATGGACCACCAACCATTATTTTATCCCTAATTTCTAAAATGGAAAATATGATGAGGAAAAAAAAATTAGGAAGAAAGGTCATGGAATTTTTGAATTCAATCTCCACTTCCACTTGATCCAATTTTTAATCTCCAAAAACCCTGGCCATGATCTATGGAACTTACATATTAGTCCTCTACTTCTAAGAACCATTATATCATGCTCAATCATCTTATCCTTTATACTTAATTTTGGTGTACCATCTGCTACCTAGATCGAATTTACTATGTATTCACTCTTTTGCTTATCTCCAGCTTGGGTCTTCATACTTCCAATAAGGGCATTTTGATTTATAGCTATGGCATACTAACTTCCCATTAGGGAAAAAATGACTTTCCTTCCACAATAGCTAATGGGTCTTGCTCTTGGATTGCATTCCCTCTTGGTTCACACTTCCTCTCTACTTGCACTCGCTCTTGCTCCTAGCTTGCACTCTCTCTTACTTCACACTTGCTCCTGGCTTGCACTCCCTCCTGGCTCACAAGTGCTCAAGTCTCTTCTTTTTATTTTTTTTTAAATAAAGGGGTAAAAATTTATTGATAAAAATAATAGATTACAAATTATTGTTGAGCTCCCAACCAGGACTCAAATAAGCAACAAAATAGGCTAAAACCACCATACAAGGTCAAAACCCGAATAAGACAACAAGGACAAACCACATTAAGTCTAAACGTCCTTGTGGATAAACTCCTAGAGGTATTGAGAATCCCTAAATGGGATACTCTCCTAGTTATCGATAATCTAAGGATCCAAAAGCTCAGAAGCCCTTTTGACCAAGTAATCAGCAACCCCATTCCATTCTCTGGGAATGTGCACAAAGGATATAAATTTGAACTCTTCACTTATTCTGAGAATCTAAATGACCATAGAGGCCAACTGCCAATTAACATCCTCCAACCTTTTTTGTTTAAAATATTAACTAAAATTTGAGAGTCAAACTTGTAGATAATTATGTGCCAACCAAGATAAAATTCCCTCTGGAAGGCCTTAAGAATCGCAAGAGCTTCCATAAAATTATTGGAGTAAACACCTTTATAAATGGAAAAGAAAAACTGACCATGCCAGTAGATTCTCTCCCAACACTACCAATTCTAGCATGTCAAGGATTGCCCCTAGATGACCCATAAGTATTAATTTTTAAAACTCCTCTAGGGGCAACCTCCACCTACCATGTCTCCTAACCTTCTTGTTGAGCTAAAAAACCCTGATAGGGCTAGAAGAGTTCACACCAACCCTAAAGAGACCAAGGGCCTACCATACCTTCTCCTCCCTAGAGTCCAAAAGAGGGTCCACATCACATTTATTATGGATAGTTTCTTGAACCATACACATAATCCTTTTCCAGATCTATTGAACAGCCAAATGACTACCCTGAAAGATGCGATGGTTCAATTCAAGCCAAATCTTCCAGATGATGCAAGAAGGGCCCAAATTCCAAGCCACCCGAAGTAAGGGTGTCTTGGTCGGATTTCTGCCCAAACTACTCCAAAACTCCACCAAGGAGAGCACATGAAAACAAGGATGGTTCCAAGAACTCCACCAACGGTGCCAAATGTCTCTGGAAAGGGAGCATTAGAAAAATAAATGAGAAGAGTCATCCTCATTCTTACCACAAAGGACACAAAAAGAGGGACCCTAAAATCTCCTCTTCCTCACGTTATCCCAAGTGAGGAATTTATTACGAGCTACCAACTAGAGAAATAAGTTACATTCCAGTCAATTAAATCTATTCCACACCTTTTTCTACCATGTGACAAGGATACTCCTAAAATTTTTCTTATCAAGAACCTGAAAACCATAGGCTACAGAGTAGGTTCCCTTGGGATCAGGGTTCCAAGATAGAATGTATTTACCCATCAATGAAGATGAGAACTCCCCACAATAATAAGAGCAAACACATCTCTATCCTTGGTCAATACCCCCTAGTCCCATTCTTGCGGATCTTTCCACTTGCACATCTCCATATTTCCAAAAGACTAGATTTTTTTAAAATCCTCCATACAAGACCAGCCCACTTCCAAGAAACAAAATCTTAGGGAACGTAACATAGGATATTGATTCAATATAGGACGGTAGCCATCCCAATAATCCTCCCAAAAAAGAGCATTTGATCCCTGATTGAAAATCCAAAGTAAACCCTACTTAATTAAACTAGTTCCTCTTTTCAAGGTATTTGAGATAACTAAACCTTTTCCAACCAAGCTAACTCTAGGGATATCAGCATCAAAAATACCTCTCAAGTATTTACAAGATAAGATTTTAGCCCAAATATAATCTTGAGAGGTACACCATCTCCAAAATCCTACCCAAAAAGAGTTTCCTGTCACAACCCAAGACCTCCCTCTTGAACCAGACTACAAATAGAATCCCACCTAACCAAAATCCATTTAGATTGATCAAGTTTTTCATACCACCAAAACTATCTTAACAAATCATCCATGTCCTTTATGAAACAATAGGGAGTTGTTTGCATAAAACACCTGTAAATGGGTAAATCTTGAACAATAGATTTTAAAAGCAACACTCTACCTGCAAAGGATAGCCATCTAACGGTCTAGTGATTCACCTTCCTTCTAAACTTATCAAGCATATATTTCCAAGAAGATCTAGGAAAAGGATGATATGAAATTGGAATACCATGATAAATGAAGGGGGGGTCCCAACCTAAAATCTTAGAATGTGAGCAATCTTGGATTGAATAAGAGGAGGGCTATTGAAGAAGAAAATAGAAGACTTATCCTCATTAATAAACTATCCAGAAGCACCAAGATATATGTCAAGAGATCATCTAATATTTCTAGCTTCCCTAATAGTGGCAACTCCCAGCAAAGTAGTATCATCAACAAATTAAAGGTGGAAAAGAGGCGACAAACTACTATCCCACTTCCACCCCTAAATGAAACCTTGTCTAACCTAAGACTTGAGTAATATTCCCAACCCTTCCACCATAATTATAAATAAATAAGGAGATAAAGGATATCCTTACCTCAATTTCCTTGAGGCCTTAAATAGATTTTATGGCTCATTATTAACAAGAACGAAGAACGAGGAAGAAGAAACATAGCTCATCACCCATCTAATCCATTCCTCATCAAAGCCAAAAGTAGCAAGAAATTTTTGAAGAAAGGACCATCTAACCCAATCATAGGCTTTGGCCATGTCCAACTTAATGAACATAGTTTTCTCCTTAGAAGTTTCCATCGAGTGAATAGCTTTTGTAGCAATAACAACCCCATCCAGGATTTTTTGGCCAACAACAAACCCACCTTGCTCCTTAGAGATGATTTTTCTCAACCATATCTTTAGCCTCTCAAAAATTATTTTTTTGATGATATTATACACAACATTGCAGAGAGCAATAGGCCTGAACATATCCAAGGAATTTGCTCCCTCATTTTTGTGAATAAGCACCACAAAGGAAGTATTTAGGGTCCTAAGAATTTGTTTGTTCTTTTGGGACTCATGGACCACTTTTAGAAGATCAAATTTGATTAAATTCCAAAACTTTTGATAAAACTCAATCAAGAATTGATCTGGGCCTAGGTCTTTCCCTTTTTTCATCTATCTCTCTAGAAACAATCAATGGAATACAATGTAGAATAAGCTTTTCATCCTCATAATTTGATAGGGATTCCTCCTTGAATATAGAGAAAAAATACCTCCTAGTCTCTTGTGAAATATCCCTGAAAGAAGAGAGCAGGGCACCCTGAGAATTCACAAGAGAGGTAATCAGGTTACCATTATGGTGAGCCTTAACTAAGTTATAAAATAAGTTCATGTTTCTATATCCTTCCTAAATTAAACCTAATCAAGCTTTTTGTTTCCAAAATATTTCTTCCCTCAGTTCCCATAAAGCAAGGTCTTTTGCAACCTAAGATTTCTCAATGAGAAGCTCCTCCTGTTAGAGTATATCATAATATATCCTAAGTTGTTACTAGGATAAGTTTGAGTGGTTGAGATTAACTCAGTTTGTTATGATCCGATGGATCATATTGTACATATTTGCTATTTAATAAAAGCTCCTTTCATTGAATAATATCAAGTCTTTTATTTTCCAACAAAAATTTCTAATCCTAACCTTGCCTCCGCGAGTTGAAGAGGACATCTTCCTTCTTCTTCTATTTTGGTAGGTGGTTTTCTCCCTTGTGGTTTTTCATCATCTTTCAGCAAATATTTCTTATGGATATACTATACATGAGTACCTTATCAGGCCTTGTTTTTGGGACTCATACTTGTGGATATGCCACTTGTTTTGATTTTGTTATTTTTCACTACCTCCTAGTATCACTTAAGGGGGGTGTTAGAGATATCCTAGTACCACTTAAGGGGGGTGTTAGAGTATATCATAATATATCCTAAGTTGTTACTAGAATAATTTTGAGTGGCTAAGATTAACTCAATTTGTTATGATCCAATGGATCAGATTGTACATATTTTCTATTTAAGTAAAACTCCTTTCATTGAATAATATCAAGTCTTTTATTTTCCAACAGCTTTTTCGTGTGTCCCTGATCTCTAATATTCCTTGAAGATTCTTCCACCCTCCTAAGAGCTACCAACTTAGCCAAGTAAAGGTTCCCAAAATATATTCTATTCCATCTCTTCAATTTATGCTTAACAAATTGTAGTCGCTTCATAAAGGAATACATAGCAGTACCATGAGGAGGTTTACCATTGGTCCACTAGCCTCACATGAAATCATGATAATTAGGATCTAAAGCCACATAAGTTGAAACTTAAAGGAAGGATTCTTCTTTAGACCTAATTCTAGAGTAGAGATTTTGATAGGCCAATGATTAGATCCCCTACCCTCCAGAATCATAGAACTAGTTACCAATCAAAAAACTAGAGGTCATAAACCTATCATGTCTTTCTGAGATGGAATATTCCCCACATATTCTATTGTGCCAATTAAAGATCCCATTATCCAGATTTATGTCAACCAATTTTAGGGCCCATATATGAGCACTAAATATAGAAGAAAAATGCTCGAGACAATCAACCCCACCACGTTTCTCCTCCTAATAAGTGATAGAGTTGAAGTCTCCAGCCAAAATCCATGGGTATAGGGGATCCAAAATTCTCACAAAGCCAATGTGCTCACACAAATTTACATTATCATTGTAATAAATAGGAGCATACACATTTGTAATTAGGATGGTTTCACCAAATTCATTATCATACCCAATCATTGAAATAGATCATCTTCTAGAAATCCAAGTAAAATGAGAGATCTTAACTGGATCCCATTAACAAGCAACACCACCAGCATATCCACATGCACCAATACACTGGTATTGATCCTTTATCCACAACTTGGGAACAATATTTAACATGTTACTAGGAGCCAATTTAGTCTCATGAATAAACACCACATCCGAAGAATGAACATGAACCAAATCATGAACAACTTTTTGTCTCGGGATTTTGTTCAATCCCCTTACATTCCATGAACGGATAATCATTTTTGGGGATTAGAAAAATGGGATTTTAATGTTCTAACCAATATTGACTCCACAAAAGTCTCTCCCATTAACTTAATTTTATCCTGGTCTTATTTCGACCCACATTCATATTCTTATTTGAAGCACCTTTTTTAATTATTTTCTGCTGCAATCCCAAAACTATAGGAGTTTTGCAGTCCAAGGATGACTGCATTAGTGCCTGAGTAGGAGAGTACATAACTAAATATATGCCACTTTACAAAATAGTTTCCCTTCTAGGGCTATAGCCAACCATATCACCTATACTCAGATCCAAAACCCTATGTTCTTCATTTAAACCCCCTAGATCTGATTTCTTAGGTTCCACCTCAAGAAGAGACATCTAATTTAGCCATGTTATATCTGCATCAGGTAACGAAATTTTAGGTATCTCCATGCACTTATCAAGATCATCTAGTATTTCAAAATGGTTGAGCAGGGCATCTAGTTGACTATCCTTAAGGTCTTTTTTTGCCCTTCTTCCTCTATTTTGGGGTTTTACCAAAACAAAGCCTTTCTTATACTAATCCCCTTATTTTATTGGGGATTTTCTTTTATCCAAATTTTATGCAAACCGAGAGGGCCCAATATTTGAAGCCACGGGTGGGAAAAACTTAGGGTATTTTCTTTGCAGGTGGTCGTCTTCATGACAAATCTAAAAATGAAATGGAAGAGCTTCACAATCAAGTTGTTGAACCCATGTAGTCGATCCAAATTGTATTTCAATAGAATATGGAATAGGATTGTTTAAATCAATTTCAAAACAAATATGGACAATAGAAATTACCTTTTTATCCATCATCTATTGTGATGGTCCAACTAGCTTCCCAAAAATAAGGTCAATCATATGCAAGATGTCATTTCTCCAAAATTCCAATGAGAGCCACAGGAGTTGAACCCACACTAGAACCTGTGATGGCCACTCCTCTGATAGGTTGAAACACACATGCCAAGGTTTAATAAAGAGGCCCACTTGGTTACATAAATATGGATCCCCTTAAAATGTTTTGTTATGATCCGCAAGACGATAAAACCACCATAAAATAGCTATTCACACTCAACATCACCTCCACATCACCTTTAGGGTTCTAAGTCTTCCTAACCCAAGCCTCCACAAAGGGAAGAGAAATTCGAATGCCCATAAATTTACCAATAAGCGCATGTTTGGTTAAATACTGAACATCTTCCACCATCGAGTCTTGTTGGACCACTAGAACCGACCTGGATTCACATAGTTCCAAAAATCCATTGTTATTTAATAAGTAATTCTCGAAATGCAATGGGAAATCTTGTTCCTTCCAATCATTTTTAGATGAAAAATGTCGCTCTATCATGTACACTCTAAGATGTAAAGTATAACCCTATAAGGTAATTTTTTATAATGGAATAACATATCAACTCAAATATCTAAACATACATTATTTAATAATTATTTTTGTGTTTAGGGTGAGTGTGTATCCAAGTTGGTGTGAGGTGGCCAGTTGAATAATGTGATCTGTAAGGTGCGTATCCACACAACTCCAGTTTAAATCACATTTAGGTGGATTGGTAAGATGTTGGGCACTTACCAAGAGGAGACCTAGGTTCAAACATAGGGGGCATGTCCAATTTGGGAAAAGGTAGTAGTCTAACATGAGTCTACTAAGTGTGCACGAGTTTGATGATGACGGTACCAACCCTGAGCCACTAAGGGTCTTCATCACTTCGAGTCATGTTTATTGATGCGAGATAAGATTTATAGTGGTAGTACCATGATTTGATGCTATAATAGAAGGAGATAGGAGTTATACTGGTAGTACCATGATTTGACACTATGATCAAAGGCAATGCAACTTGACCCTGAGACTAGTTTTTCAAAAAGGAAAGGTAATACAACTTAACTCTGACACTAGTTGTTCAAAAATAAAAATTAGTTGCCCAATTCCTCTATGTAAAAAAATTATTATTATTTTATGATTTTATAAAAATTAAAAATCATGATAGAGCTTATATAGCTTTTAATGGTGCTCTGTATATATAAGAGAGGTATGTTTATATTCCAACCATTTTTATATTGTTAATGCATGTAAATTTACAGCAAATTAGGACAGACATGGTCATGATTAGTTCAACTGCTTTATTTCAAGAAAAAATCAATGCAAAAAATTAAGGAAAAAAATAGCTTGATGTTATGATTTGGTAATGTGATTTGATCTTGAGACTAGTTTTTTAAAAAATAAAGGTAATACAATTTGACCCTGAAACCAATTGTTTAAAAAAAGTAGTTATCGAAAAAATATTATTTTATAATTTTATAAAAATTAAAAATCATGATATAGCTTATATATCTTTTAACGGTTCTATGTATATATAAGAGAGGCATTTTTATATACCAACCCTTTTCATATTGTAAATGCATGTAAAATTAAAGTTACATCAAATTAGGACAGGCATGGGCACGATTGGTTCAACAGCATTGTTTCAAGAACAAATCGATGCAAGTCGTTCATATTTGTTTACTAACAAAATTAAGGGGAAAAAAATTGCTTGATGGGTTAAAAGTTTGCTTTCATTGATAATGCAAAATAAAGAGTTATAAAAAGAAAGGCTCGGTTTTGTCGTATTATATATATTATAACATAAAAAAAAATTATTTTAAAAATTATACTATGTTTTTTACATTTTATTTTTTGCATAATTTTATAAATTTTGATGGTCATCAATTGTTCGAGAAAATAAATCATTATCTATCTTGTCAATTATTATTTGGTTGTATTTATCAATAATATGCTTTTACTCCTCCAACCTAGTTGTTACACATCAATTGAGTATTGAGTGAGTGTTAATGCTAGATAATAAGAACTAATACATGTCTTGTATCCTCATTCCTTTTTATCTTGTGGAAATATTAATCCAAAGCATCCACCTATAACAAGTAGTTAAAATAAAGTGTTGGAACAATTTCTTGCATCCATAGCTTTATTATTGTCACACTACAAGAAATCATTTTGAACCTGTATTGCTCCAAATTTTTCACATCCTTACCCTCAGGCTATAGGATCCGTGCCCGAAAGGGGGATGCAAGAAGGATGGGACAATACCTCGGACTTAGAGGCCCTTTGAAGGTTGCACCTCTCGGGGGAGGGGTATAAGGGTGAATTTTCAACGGATGGTGGGTTCACCAGGAAACTTTTGAGTGGCAGTTTCCACACCTAGGTTGAGAATAGGTTTGATGTGTTCATTTTATACTTTAATCATTCAATTCCTAGGTTTGGCCAACATGAATCTAAGCTATTCTATATGCCAATGATGATTTATATGGATACAAAAAACATGAATAAGTGTTGAACATAGAAAGTATGCTAAACAAGATAGAATATACCTGATTTCGGATGTCTGATGAAGAGTCTGAGGTTTGTAGAAGTCTAGATCGTCTCAAATATTACATAATCATCTACAATTGTGTAGAATCGTGTCAAATCACAGTAGGTCATCTGAGATCATACGAGATCATCGTCGATCTGACAAATTCGTCAGACGAATTTGTTAGAAACCTGCAATCACAGAAACAGATACCAAGGACCAAAAATACAACTGCAAAAGCAAGGGGAAATAATAGTAAATTCACCTAAATGATAGATCCAGATAATGATTAAAGGAAATGCATTACTTCAATAATTTATTTTAACTTTATCATGCATCTATGCTAAATGAGGTGAACTCCAAGATGTAGAAATGGAATAAAATAAGTTAATGCATAAAGAAATGAAGAGAGAAGGTAAAGAATTGCAAACTATGGGATCTGATTGACCCCAATCTAGATTGCAGTCGATATCACCTCCGATCGTATGAGATCATCGTCGATCGACAACAAGATCGTCTGAAATCATCTAGGATCGCTTGAGACGATCCGAGCTTGCTCTGACTAAAAAATAGTAAATTCCTATAAGAAAAACTTGAAATACAGAATGCAAACGATGGTGCGAGGGTGTTCTAATGCACAAGAAACTAAAGTTGCAAGGAAATCAATCAGCCAGGGGGATAAACTAAGAAAATCCCAGTTTATATAGGATTAGGGAGAGGTTAGGAGGTTGGAGATCACCCCAGTTTGAGAGATCTCCAATGGGGGAGACTCTAACCGCGTAGACATGCTTTCTGCCCAAGTTAGAGAAGCTATTGAACAGAAGATAATTATGAAAATTTGGTTTTGGGATGAAATCGTCTGGACGTTCTGTTCCAGACGAATTCATCAGATCTGGGACGATTTCGTCTGATCGTCGATGATATCGTCCAACGGTCAAAACAAATCCTAAAAATGACATGGAAAACAAGGGGAGCGGGTAACGGGCGATTTGGGTTAAAACTCAAATTTTTATCTTTTTACTAAGGTTTAACTATGCCAGTTTTAGGGTGCTACATTTTGCCCCCTCTTTAGCGAATTTTCTAAAGAAAATGCGTTAAATACGAGTTCTTCCCGTTTTACGAGAAAGCAAAAAATTTACTCAATTTTTTAGACAACGATTCTAGGTCGAATCGTACGACTGCTGACTATGGTGCCCCTTTCATGTTTTTACCCAAATCGAATGTTTGAGGTAAAAGCACGGAAAAGCAAAATTAAAATGTTGTTGTTTTTAAATAAAATTAAGAAAAATAAGGTAAAACCCTAATTCATTTTTACTGTTTTTAGAGCTCTGCAGACAAAAATGGTTGAGACGGCGCACAGATCGACAGAGGTCCGGTGCGGGCTACGGGTAAGAATCTAACCCTAGTGAATCATGTTTTAATTTGATTTGTGTAATTTTTGTTTTAAATTTTGACTGTTTTGGGGCATCGTGGCCATTTTTAGGCTGTCGACGACGTCGGGATGAAATCATCCCCATTTCATCGAAATCGTCTCTAGATCGTCAATTTCGTCTGAGGGTGAAATTGGTGAACTAGGGGTGATCCCGTCCAACAAGGGGCGATCCCCAAGTTGAGAAATCTGAGATGATTTCATCCTATAAAGGACGATTTTACCTAATTTAGGACGATATCATCCAATAGTGGACGATATCATCATTTTTATGAAATTAAGCTTGTTTGAATTGCATTTAATTATTTTAATGATTGCTTTATTAATAAATTTTATTGTTTTATTGTTTGTTTTGCAGAAGGGATTACTAAAGAGCTGGGAGTGGAAATACGAGGGGCTAAGAGATGACATGGCCACGCTCGACCAGGCAGAGCGAGACCAACTAGCATAGGTTGAACTATAGTATGTGGCAGAGATGCCATAAGTATCGACAAACATGGGGCTACTAACAGCCCTAGCAGAGAGATGGTATCCGGGGTCGTCCTGCTTTCGATTATCGATAGGGGAGATGGATTCCACACTAGAGGATGTATGGAGGATCTTGAGGATCCCCATACAAGGATGGTTTATGACTCCTGCAGCCAGTCAGGGCTAGGCTATGATGATGTTGTGCAGAGACCCGAGCTTTGCCCTGGAGAAGAGCGGAGTGAACATCGAGTCTCTAAGGCAGATGCCTGGGGCATCTAGGTTGACTCAGGTTTTTATAGAGATAGTGGGTGGCTTTGTTAGCATATATGTCATTGTAATACATTATGGCAAAATGGTAGCACTCGTAGGCGCTCTTTAGGTAGGTTTATTAACCACCAAGTTGGTTAGATAAACCAACTCATAACTACATTGTAACCTTTATATTGATATCAATCAGAATGTTCAAAATGCTTCGTCAATTTCTTCATGGCATCAGAGCTATGGACGTAGATAGAGGACAGAATACGGATCCTGATAGACACGAGACAGACGCAGACAAGACTACCAACCAACGAGACTGGAGGACCCTGACGGACAGGAGACTAACGAATGTAGATAGAGGACAGACTACGGACCCTAACAAACGTGAGATTGATGACTGAAGATAGAGGATGGACTACCCCCACCAACAATACTAAAGGCATGTAGACAGAGAACATGTGAGGCACACAAAGGCATGTAAATAGATGACACATGAGGCACGTAGATAGAGTAAATCTTGATAGGGCATATTGGGCACGTGGGTCGACGATGGACGGTTGTGGAGGCAAAAGGGCGAGGTAGTTGTTCGAAGGCAATTGAAAGCTATAGTAGCTTTTAGTAATTTAAAAGACCCCCACAGTGGTAGCATAGGCCATGTGGGATTAATTTTTTTTCCCTCTTCTCCGGCCCTGATGCTACTAACACTAGCCTAGTTCTCTCTTGTTCACATCGAGCCCTCTGGCTCCCGTGGTAAGCACGGTGCTTGCTTGGTGATAGGTCGTGGTTTCCAGTCCCTTTGAGTGTGCTGTGACGACGGGTGAAATTTTTTGATGCCCTGCAAATGTTGTTTTGATGGTGGGTCACATTTTTGACAGCGGGTCACATATTTTGACGGTAGGTCATCTGTTTGACGCTTTGCAGTGCACTGTTGACGCCCAAACTGTACAATTGACGCCCGACCGTGGTCATTTGACGCCTGCACAGTCCAATGATGCCTTGATGGCTCCAAAAAAAAAAAAATTGGGTGTTTAGGTACCATTAATTTTCACTCTTTTTCTATTTTGCAAATTGATAGGGGAGAGATCTCAGGTCTTCACATGATTCATTTGCAAAATTGTAAGATAAAGGGGGGAAATCCAACCATTTGGCAGAATAATTGCTATATTTGTAATAGGTGTTTAAATTTGTGGGCATTTGTGATTGTTTCTTTTGCATTTAAATATATTTTTTTCTTGCATTAACAATCATAAATTCAAAAAATATAAGACCCCAAATTAATACCCTATTTGTGCAATTTATTGCACAACAGCATTTGGTATTTGAGATACCTCTGGTCCACACTTACAGGTAATGTTGTAGTGCTTTGGACTATTGTATTTGCCACCTAATATAGCTACAACAATGACGTCTGAGCTTGTTCTCTATTAATTATCAAGGAGAAATAAGGTAAACCAGTTTTTTTTCCCATTTCATACCCACATCGTGATTGTTGTTAGGCGTAAATCCTGATGAAAGTTTTTTCCAAAGTGTTTAAGGGAAGTTACGCCCCACGCATAAGGAATAAAACTTTCTATGGTAGGTGTCATTAACAACACAATGCCCTTTCAGTATTGACTATGTTCAATATATTGTGCTTCTTATATGTACTTATAGTCTCCCTCACGTAAGGGCGGGTACATATTGAGTAGTATACTATTCCTATATACCTATAGTCTCCCTCACGTAAGGGCGGGTATATATTGAATGGTTACAATATAAATATCTAGCAGGTATAAAGAAAGGGAGACCAATTGGTGATATAAGGAACCTTCATAATGGCCACAATTCATAAGTATCTTTCAGATTCACAATTATTGAAAGGTCCTAATTTTGTTCCATGGAAGACAAAGATGAAAGCTATTCTTTAGTTGGAAGATCTATGGGATGTAGTGACTGGCACTACAAAATGCCCTCAGACAACAAGAATAGATCAATATGCTTGGGATAAGAAAGATAAGAAGAGTCTTGTGTTTATCTTGCTTGCTACTACAGATGAGGTGCAGCTTCATATTTGTGATGCAAAAACTAGTAAGATAGCTTGGGATGCCTTGATCATAGTATATGAAGGAAAGAATCAATCCACTATTCTACATCTTCAAAATCAACTACATAATCTCAGTATGAATTATGGGGAAACAGTTGATATATTCCTTTGCAGAGTGGCTGACTTGAAAGCCAAATTGAATGCTATGGGAAAACCAGTGGATGATGATGTCTTGAACTCTGTCATCTTGAGAGCATTACCAAATTCCTACAAGATGTTGATCACTTCTCTCAATGTTTCTGGTAGACAAGTATCATTTGTGGAGCTAGTAAATTTGCTTCAGACTGAAGAGGCAACTTAGATCTAGAAATATGATGTTCCAGATAATGCTCTTTCCACACAACAAAGTGGTAAAAAACAAGGACAGTTTCAAAAAGGGGGTCCTTTTTCCAAAGGCAAAGGGAAGCAAAATCAGCAGAAGGATACAAAATATTGCAAGATTTGTGATATGAATAACCATGACACCAACAGGTGTTGGTTCAAAAACAAGCAACAAAATGATAGAGGTCCTCAGAAGAAGGGCAAAAACAAATAGAAATACAACAAACATAAGCAACCTAAAGGCCATGTTGCTTATGCTGACTCCAATTCAGACTTAGATTCTCTTGGGTCCGATTCAAATTCTGACTCTGAAAGAGCACACAAGGTGCTCATGACCCATAATTCATCTTCCCAAATAGATGTATGGTATATTGATTCAGGATCTAGCAAACACATGACTAGGGACAAATCATGGTTTGATACTTTTGTGGAGAAAGAGGGTAAGCCAGTCACCATTGCTAACAATCAAGTCTATCAAGTAAAGGGAGAAGGGGATATTTCTATCTTTCTTCCTGATGGTAATTGTCAAATTGAGAAAGTTCTCTATGTTCCAGGTTTAGCCAATAATCTACTCTCAGTCACACAAATGTTGGATATAAATATGGATGTCATGTTTTGAGTTATCAAATGCAAGAAGATATGTTTTATCACCCATAGTGGTAAACATGTTGCAACCGTATCCTACAAACATGGCTTGTTCATTCTCAATGCCCTTTCAACTCCTCATATTGCTCTGGTTGTAACTACAAATGAGGCCACCTCTCTCTAGCATAGATGTTATGGGCACCTCAGTTCTGGATATTTGCTTGAATTTCACAAATATGATATGGTGACAGGTCTACCCCCACTCTCGTCTATCTTACCAGTTTGCTCAGATTGCTTAGCATGGAAGCAACACATAGTACCTTTTGAAGCTAGCTCCTCTCGAGCTACAAAACCTTTAGATCTGGTACATACTGATCTGTGTGGTCCTATGCCATCCGACTATGGTGGGAAGAAGTATTTTCAACTATTTGTTGACGATTACTCATGAAAGATGTGGGTTTTCTTTCTTCGATTGAAATCAGAAGCATTTCTCTACTTTCAACAGTTCAAGAAACTTGTCTATAAGGAGTCAGGTTGTTTGATTAAAACCCTTCGCTCAGATCGGCGGGGGAATACACCTCTGAAGAGTTTTCAGATTTTCTTAAGAAACATGGGTTCAAAAGACAACTGACTACAGCCTATACACCTCATCAGAATGGAGTTGTAGAGAGGAGAAATCGTTCCATTATAGAAATGGTTCGATGTATGCTAAAGGGAGCACATCTTGAGGATCAATATTGGGCAAAAGCAGTATACACAACATTATACCTCCTAAATAGAGCACCCACTAGAGCTCTACAAGGGAAAACACCACAAGAAGCTTGGAGTGGTAAGAAACCTTCCATTTCTCATCTAAGGGTGTTTGGATGTAAAGCATTCATGCACATTCCAAAATAGAAAAGGAGGAAATTGGATGAGAAAACCCTACAGTGTATCTTTCTTGGCTATGATGAGTATTCAAAAGGGTATCGATTGATTGATACTAAGACCAAGAAGACACATGTAAGTAGAGATGTTATATTTGATGAAGCCTTCACATCAAAATACACATCCACAACTGTATATCTAGATGAAGAAGAACCTAAGAAGGAGGTTCAACTTCCACAACAACAACAAAAAGTTCCAAAATGGTACACTAGCACTTTGAGAGATGCTAAGTTGAATTCCCTTCTAGATCTATCTCTAGATAGGCCATGTACTCGTAGTATGACTTAGCAAATGAGAGCAGAGGAATCTACTTCAGAGGTTGACGAACTTTGTCAACACTTTGATGATTTTTCAGTGGGTACAAAAAATGATAGAGAAGAAGATGAGGATGACAAAAATATTGATATGTCTACATTGAATGCAAATGAACCCACAACGGTTCAATCTGCACTAGATAAACCACAGTGGAAAAAGGCTATGGATGTAGAACATAAGTCTCTCATAAAAAATAATACTTGGAAGTTAGTCGATCTGCCAATAGGAAAGAAACCCATAGTAAGGCAAATGGATCTATTGATAAGCATAAAGCCTGACTTGTTGCAAAGGGATATGCTCAGAAAGAAGGTATAGACTATGAAGAGACTTTTTCCCCTACTACAAAAATGACTACCATTCAAGTACTTTGTGCCATGGGAGCTCAGTTTGGGTGGAAGTTGCATCATATGGATGTTAAAAGTGCCTTCTTGAATGGTGACTTATAGGAAGAAGTATACATGACTCAACCAGAAGGATTCATGGTCGAGGGGCAAGAACAAAAAGTATGCAAGTTTGTGAAATCCTTGTATGGGCTAAAACAAGCTCCTCAAGCTTGGTATATCAAGATAGACAGTCACCTTGTGCAGCATGGATTCAAAAGAAGTCCTTCAGATGCAAATCTCTATATTAATAAAAATGATTTTGATATAGTGATTCTTGTACTTTATTTAGACGATCTGATCATAACAGGAAGCTCAGAAATAATGATTGACTTAGTGAAAATTGATTTGAAGCAATCATTTGAAATGACAGATCTAGGACTTCTACACTATTGTCTTGGTTTAGAGGTTACTCAACAAAGATTTCATATCAGAGTAACACAAAATAAATATGCCAAGACTTTAGTAGAAAAATATCGGATGACTAACTGTAAGTCAAAAGCAACTCCAAAGGAGCAAGGACTTAAGTTATCCTGATATGATGAATCACCTCAGGTAGATGGTACTCTCTATCGCCAGTTGATTGGGAGTCTCCTATATCTAACAAATACTAGGCCAAATCTCAGTTTTGTTGTGGGATATCTTTCAAGGTTCATGCAAGAGCCTAAGATGAGTCACTGGAAAGCAGCAAAAAGAGTTCTTCATTATGTTAGTGGTAGTACAAATTATGGTCTGGAATACAAAAAGAATAATAAGTTTTTCTTACTAGGTTACATAGACTCGGATTATGCTGGATCCCTTGATGATCGTAAATCTACTTTTGGATATGTTTTTCATCTAGGATCTGGACCTGTTTCATGGCATAGTAAGAAGCAGCATGTGGTTGCTTTATCTTCTATAGGAGCAAAATATCGCGCAGCCAGTGAAGCAGTCTATGAGATAATGTGGTTAAGTCGCATTCTTACAAACATGGGTCTTCCAAAGAATCTTCCTCTTCATTTGTTTTGCGACAATCAAGGTGTTTTGAATCTTGTCAAAAATCCAATTTTTCATGAACGTACCAAACATGTTGATACCAGATGTCATTTCATTCGATATGAAGTTCCCAAGAACCATATACAACTTCAATACATTCCTACTGATGTGCAAGTTGTAGATATATTTACCAAAGCCCTTGGGCATATCAAATATGAAAAGTTTCGAGATACTATTGGAATTTGCCAATAATGTAATAAGGGGGGATGTTAGCATATATGTCATTGTAATACATTATGGCAAAATGGTAGCGCTCGTAGGCACTCTCTAGGTAGGTTTATTAACCACCAAGTTAGTTAGATAAACCAACTCATAACCGCATTGTAACCTTTATATTGATATCAATCAGAATATTCAAAATACTTCATCAATTTCTTCAAGCTTATTGTTGTGCCACCAGAGCGGGTGCAGATTACCCTGGCTCCTTTCAGATGTGGTCTGCGACATGAGATACCACTGGTACATATTTGTATGGGGTAGCTTTGTATTGTGTCGCTTGTATAGGATCCTGCACGGGGTCATATACAAGGGAGGCCGATGTCTAGTTTTGACATTGTTGTTGCAGGTTTGGTGCTGGGAGCACATCACGGTACAGAGACCGGTAGGACTCCCACTGATAGGGATTGATCGAGAGAGACCCCAGGTTTTCTATTGGTGGATACAAAGATGGTCACTACGATGGATAGATCTACTGATGTCATAGAGGTTGCTAGATGACCTCATCCCAGGCCAGATTACCTGGAGGCCATAGAGAGAGCATCCAGGGTGGGCAGAGGATGGGCAGGAGCTGGCTCGCATCAGGCGAGTCTGCTGGCTGAGGATGGAGTGAGGAGAGGTAGAGCTCCATCGCTACGATCAAGTTTTGTGATAGTTTGGTCTACAATAGGGGATCCCATATCTCAGGGATTATAAGTACTCTCAGACTATTCGGGATAGTACTACACTGAGTGGGGCTCTAGATATGTAGTGATTCTAGATTTAGGACACGGATGATGCCCCTATCTAGCCAGTATATGGGAAAAACATTGGGATTGCAGATGGATACGATGCCTGGTATGTAGGCATATGCCCTCCTTAGATGATGAGGGCATAGGGTCCGATGCACGTGATTATACGATGGATGGGGAGGTGGCGCCAGGCTACTATTGAGGCAACACGGGGTCACGACAGGAGACAGCAGCGATGATCTCTGTAGGAGAGATGCCAGAGGATGCCACAGGCTCCACAGAGACCACAACATATAGGGAGGAGGGAGGGGGGAGTCCCTTCTCAGTAGGGGGAGAGGCCACCATCGCTCGATAAGGGCAAGTGTGTCGAGGTAGGGGAGAGCAGCAAGACGACAACTCTCCGAGCTGAGGTTGCCCGCCTCCAGGCTCAGGTGCAAACTCTACAAGATGAGGCTACATGGCTCAAGGCTATTAGTGGAGGGGCAAGCATGCAGGAGTTAGTGCGGTCTATGGCTCAGACCACATTCTACCAGGGAGTATACTACCATCTAGTTCCAGAGGGCCAAAGGTTGCAGATGCTAGCTAGCATTGCAAAGTCTATCAAGGTGGGATCATCGACGACTTCCTCACAATCGACGATGAGGACCCGAGACACTACCCGAACCTCTATGGGACCACCTCCTCCATGCCAGGGTAGGAGAGGAGATGAGGCTGAGAGCTTGAGGGCTTCTCGAGACTAGCTACCAGAGACTGGATTGTATATTTTATTATTATTATTTTTTGAGAGGATTGAGTATGCCAGGATATTGATTATGACATACCAGTCTAGTTTTGATATGATGTACATAATTTGTAGATATATATATGGTATTTTTGATGATATGACTTGTGTATATGTTGTATGATGCTTTAATTTTAGATTTTTTTGATTGATTATTCATGTAATTATGTCATTGGAAATAAATTATAATTTTATGTCATGCCATAAAATTTAAATGAAATAATCTGATGTGAACAAATTGGTTGTTTTGGTGGTGTGATTTGATGCAAAATAAAATGGACTTATAACAATAATTTCAAAGGACATTGTCATTGTTATAGACCATTCCATGGAGTCGTCGCTTGCTAGGTCATCAAGCTAATCCTAGTATAGAAATATTGCTAAAAGTTAAAGAGTGCTTAAGAGACTGTCTTAAGACTTTGTGTTGTGATGATGAAAATGATGATGGTGATGATTTGTTTTTATATTTTCATAAAAAAATATTATGCATGAGATATTAAAAGAAATATGATTTTTGCTAGGCATAAATTCCTAAGTGTGATAAAATTTTGAATAATTCCCTAGGAATTATACCATCATTGCAAAATTGAATGTTGACATAATGAAATGAAAGTAGAAAATTTTGTGTTCTGTTTAAAGCACAATTGTGTAACATAATGATGTAAGCCATATGTCTTTCTTAAAATGAATGGAAAAATAAAATTAGAACAATGGTTTGCGCTAGGCATAGAATTTATAGGTATAGACTTATACCATCATCGCAAAATCCAAAGAAGAAATTAATATTTTAGTTTTATTACATGATTGATTTTTGATTTTGAGATAAACAGAAAAATATATAAACATGACTTTATTTACTAGGTTTTTGAAGATGTGAAAGAAAATTTTGGTTTTTGAAAAGAAATATATTTAATTGTTTTTATTTTGAGCAAATGTTCTTAAATAAGAAGATGAAATGATTCGAAAAGAATTACAGAGATATTTGAAATTATCTCAAAGACAAAATGTAGATTTATAAGGAACCCTCATGTGCAAATGTGAGTTCATTACTGATCTTGATTTATCATAATGATACAAAATCTCTCAAATACAAATGTGTGTGCAATTGTATTTTCATTTACCAATTTTGAGCAAGATAATTTGATACAAGTAATTTGAATTAACCAAATGAGTGTTCGTTGACCATGATTTATATGCATGTAACCATACTAGACTACTATGTAAGTCGGGTCATTAAGAGCTAGCTAATCCATAAGCCGACATAGGTCTGTACAAAATAAGGTCGCTAATGTGACAGACATATCACCACGCTAGGGATTACCCAAGGCCAAGCGGGTTGGGCACAAACCGCCTGTTATGTGGCTTACCTCACAGTTTTCGAATAATTGAGAATTCCAAAGCTCATTCACCCTTCTTTTCTTTTCAAAGGGTAGGGAAAAGGGATTTTATTGCTTTTTCTTTTCTCTTTTGCTTCTTTTTTTTTTGTATTTTTGCTTGGAACTGAGATAATGTTGAAATATTGTTGCAATGGTACAAAATAATATTTTCCTTTTTCTCATTTTCTTTGACTTTTCTTTTTCTTCCTATACTAGGGATACTTGCTCAGATTGGCTGTAGAGAAAGGGATTTTTATTTTGAGCAGGGGTGAGCTTGTCCTTTTGTTAATTCTCAAAGATTCTAGACCATGTGCATGATAGGATAGCAGGGGAAACTTTTTGCTCAAGAAACCATTTCTACTATGTAGCATCATATCGAATTTTGCAATGAAATCATTTTAATGTGAAAAGTTATGTTTGGTTCAAGTAAATAACAAGATCAGTTCTCTATGCTCAAAACTTTATTTAATTCAAATGTGGACTTTGATATAAGAGAGATTAATAATCATACCAAATAAAATCAAGATATTTATTCATGTGAATGTGAAAGTGCAGGATTCCAAAGAAATGCTAATTTATCCAAAATAATTGAAAATATGACTGCAACACGTCAAGAATTGACAAGTACGAAAATAAAAGATGGTTTTGAAGATTTTGATGATTTTGAAGTTTTATATTTTGATTTTAATTTATGAATGGAAAGAATAAATACTATTACTATTTTTTTTTTGAAATTTTTATATGGATGACAAAAATGAAACAATGTATAGAATAACAATATAGACAATGATGAAATGACTAAATTTATGCATAATAGCGTTTAAGATGCAAATTTTCATAGGTTCTTTAAGATCTTTACCATCTAAGGTAGCTAATCGGTATGCTCCCGATCCAAATTTAGTAGTGATGATATACGGTCTGTTGAGTGGTATTTTCACCCAATTGTGAAAGTACACTCTCCCTTAAGATTTGGGCTCCAAATCCCCTCTTGCAAAGAAGTTAAACAACCAACTTCTCCAAGGTCTCCACTGTATTAGCATTTGCAACTATGTATTAGTAATCTCAAATAAAGATATTCAATTTAAATGCTTGGAACACCTTAGTGATTGCAAGTAACTGTAAACAAGGGGCAATGTTGGTTTATTTCACCATAAACTTTAGTGATTGTTCATTATTTTATTATTTTTTTAGATTTTGTAATTTTTAATGTTCATTAAACCTTCTGGAAAAATAAAATAAAATGAACAAAAAGAAATACAGAAAATTAAAAGTAGAACACGTTCAGTCTGATGCTATCCTATTCCGACAAAATCGAATACGTGAGAGTTTCGTACATGCAACCTAGCCTATTTGACCTACAAAACAAACACAATCAAAGTAAACTAGGTGCTGGCTTCTGAGGTTTAAAATAATTTCCAGATTGCAGACATTCACATGAAATAATCCAAAACAATGGCATAAATTTCATATACAAATCTGAAATCTGAAAGGAGGAACATAGAACAGTTAGAATGAAGCATGCAAAAAATTTCTCATCCTTTCTTGCCCATAAAATGCAAATTTTTGAACAATTCTGCATTAAAAATAATGTGTCCTGTTACAATAGCAGAATCTCTGGTTTTTCTCAAAACCAACAAAAGTGGAAGAAAAGCACTCCACAACAGGCTCAGAACGGCTAATCCCCATCAACTCTGCAACCCGCTCGCAGCGGTTTCCGACCCCGTATCAATCTGTGCCTCTGTGTTTTATACTATCTGGCACGGCTCTCTGTTTCACCTTGCGTCGCTTCGTTTCACCTCCCAGAATGCATCGTTTCGTATTCCTGCCTTTTCGTTGCTTTTGAATTTATGTTCGATCCCGAAACGTTCGATATTTTTTGTTAATATGTAACGCTTCTGTAACCCTGACAACTGTATGCCACGTGTTTCATGCTTTCTGCATGTTTCGTAACTGCCCCCTTGTAAATCGTGACAAAAAATAACCTGTCGCGATATCGCGACATTTTTCTGCACGCAACACTATTCCTCGGCCCGCACAGCGAAAATGAGACAGGTAGCGAAATCGCGACGTTATTCGGCCAACAGCCCTGTCTGCCATCATACCCAGTGAAAACGTGACATGTCGCAAAATCGTGACATGTCACGAAATTGCACTTTTCATCTCCGTATGCCTTCGGCGCAACCTGTCGCGATATCGTGATGCTTTTTCGCTTTGGACTGTCCAGCCATTTATGTCATGAAATCGCGACCAAAAATAGCATGCAGCTTCGCTCCCTTACTGTCACCGCGAAAACGCGACATGTCATGATATCGCGATGTTTTCCTGCCAACAGCCTTGTTTCTCCTCATGCACAGTGAAAATAAGACATGTCACGAAATCGTGACCATTTCCTGCTTCGGGCCATCTCGCCACAACCTGTCGCGAAATCGTGACACTTTTCCATTCCGTACCCTTTCGCTGCAACCTGTCGCGAAATCGTGACGCTTTTTCGTCTCTGGCTGTCTCGCTGCTTTCTGTCATGAAATCGTGACGTTTTTCTCTATCGTTGGGTTTTGTTGCACTTAGCCGCGAAAACGTGACATGTCACGAAATCGTGACATGTCGCGAAATCGTGACACTTTTCTGTTTCGTACACTTTGCCGACTTTTCATCGTGAAATCGCTATGCTTTTCCGCTTCGGGCCCCTTTGTTGTTTCCTATCGTGAAATCGTGACGCTTTTCTGCTTTGGGCCCCTTTGACTTGTTTGACCGCGATTTCACAACATGTCACGATATCGCGACACTTTTTCATTTTTGCCAGCGACGGAGCGACATGTCGCGATATCGCGACAACTTTCGGCCGTGACAGAGCGACATGTCGCGATATCGCGACACTTTTTCTCCTTAGTGAAATTTTTGCTTTTTCTTGATTTTTTTAGCATCTGGGCTACTGCAATTTTCTTTGAAAGCATGCAAAAAAGGTGGGTCCCCAATTTTGGGGTGTGTTGTGGATCAGCCACAACAAATGGTGACTCTGCTGTCAAATGCTCTTGAGCATTTTGGTGAGAACCCAACCTGAAACCTACAAGCTTAGATACAGGGGTCAAGCACATAGAAGATAAACAAATACCAACAGATCAAAAATACATGAAACACCAGAATCATTAAGTATCAGCTCGGTGTGTGCAATGTGTTTCATTCCCTATCATTTGAACTTGTTCAACATTCCATTGTCAGTTTCACTTATGATTTGTATGCAAGGCTATGAATGATTGATGCATGATGAAGATGCTAGAGATGTAACAACCTGCTTTATAAATGCTCAAACCTTCTTATATCATGGACAAATATATTAAAAATGTCAAACCCTCTTAGGACCAAAAATATGTATATTGAATTAATTTACTAGATCCCAAAGTTGGTTATGTGTCACTACCATCTTGAACCCATGTGCGAGTGTGAGTGAAATCAGAACTTTGGGGAATAAGACTCCCAACCTAAGCGAGATGGGAATTTAACCCTATCCTTACTATTCTGATTTGGAGTTCATTACCTCATTTTGAACAAAATAATTTAACCTGTTATGGATGAAATGGTCAGGCTAGTCTATCCATATGAGCAATCAGTGGTCTTGCTTTTAGGCAAGACATGTTGCCATGCATGAGCATACTTAACCCCATAATCCATGACTTGGCTTCATTCATTCTTTTTCTTTTATTTCTTGGACCTTTGGGATGACTACCCATCCTTGCTAGGGACATGTAGTACGATCCTTCCAATCCAAGATTCATGAAATGGGAAATATTAAATTTTTATTACTTGGACCTTTGGGATGACTACCCATCCTTTGCAGAGGACACGTAGTACAATCCTTCCAATCCAAGATGGAGATGAAATGGAAAAAATTAGTTTTACTTTTATTGCTTGGACCTTTGGGATGACTACCCATCCTTTGCGAGAGGACATGTAGTATGATCCTTCCAATCCAAGCTTTATGATGAAATGGGAAAAATGGAAGCTTTGGGGAATCGGATTCTCAACCTAAGTGAGATGAGAATTAAGTCCTATCCTTACTACTCCATGTAGGTCAAATCAGAGCTTTGGGGAGTTGGATCCTCAACCTAAGTTCGATGAGGATTTAACCCTATCCTTACTACTCTGGTTTTAGGCTTTAAGCTTGATGGAAATGGTAAAAACCACTGTTTTAAGGATTATGTTGCATGATAGGACAAACATGAAATATTCTTTTCACCTCACCTTTTCATCCAAGTATGGTTTTAACCATTTTTCTCAAGACTCTCTTTAATGTGCATGGAATGTGCTTGGTTCAAGATAGCTTGGGCAGCAGTTCCCAACCTTAGGATCCTTTTAATATATGTTATGTAATAATCCTAAGAGGATTCAACACCTTCTCAATAATTGCCCATGGAATGAAAATGTAACTAAGATGACATGTATATGCAATGTGGAATATGACATAAGATATGAATGCACTGCTTCTTTTGGAAGATATCATCTATTTTACCATAATGTGCAAAACTGACAACTTCATGCATCACAAGATTCAAACGATATTATTTAAATGTTTGTGTTACTTGTGGAGCTTTCTACAACACAATTCCAATGTTTCATATTCTCCTGATTTTAGGCATAAGTTAACATCTCAAATTTTCTTCTCTTTTTTTTTTTTTTTTTATCAAAACAAACTAAACATGTCAAATAAAATCAAACACACAACTTAAATCCTAATCCAAATAGCAATCCCAAAATGAAACTTGAAAACACAAACCCAAACCAACACCAAAAGTTATATACAATATAGTACAAGATGATGCCAAGCTTGGACTATTACTTTCCTGGATCCCAAACATGATTAGAACATTTCCACAAAAATATAACATGATATGCCTGCCAAATGTTGTGGGCATCCAACAAAAACAAGACTAGACCAAACAATGCAACCCACTTCAACTTTCTTCTCTCACCCCACCAATAAAATTTAGTTCCATTAGTATTCTCATAGGTGAGATTCAAATTTTCAAATTGATTAGACAACGATTGATTTTCAATTTTATCATGTCTATTCTCTAAAATGCAAGTTTCATCATTCCACTCATGATTTAGAAGTAGGCTCTCTTTTTCAAATGTGAGATATTGCAAACAAGAGCCTATTTCTAAAAGTCTTGAATTCAAATTATTTTTCAAGATTTTAAAACAATCAAAATCAATCAAAACTTGACAAACATCACCAAGATTTGACATTTCATCATTAATGACATTAGCATCCAAAGGGATATCATGTAACCCATCACTTAAAATTTTTGTGGCTACTACCAAAGGTGAAGATTTCACTTTGTCACCCATACTCAACCCATCATGATTAGAATTTATCACAACTTGATGAGTGTTAGTAGCTTTTTCTTTTTCTTCATTGTCTTCTTCATCATCCAACACCTGTTCAAAAACACCAAAGTTAGGCACCCAATCAAACATGCGTCCATATTTTTCAAAACAAGAGTTTAGTTTTTCAAGACATGTGTCACATGACACCTTTCCATGATCAATGGCTTGAGTTGTCTCAAAATCCATATTTTCATTAGGATCATCAATAGTATCAAACCCACACCACTTAGGCTTTGCAATTTCACCATTTTGAGATGGCATAGACATTGTAGAAACAATAGGTGGATCAAGATTTTTGATTTCTTGCCCCTCAAGGGGAACAAAAACAATTGATTCTCCTTCTTCATCCATGGTAGTAAAATCCATATCCTTCTCAAACCTTTGATGAGATTCCAATCCTTCTTCCAAAACATTTTCAGATTGCACAGGACTTGTAATATCCTCATGTGAAAGGGCAATTGTATCATCCTCCATATCAATAGGCACACAAATTTCATTAGCAGTTTTGGAGTGAGCATACTCTTCCCAAGAATCATGATGATCATCTTTCAAAATCAAATTATGATGCTCACTTATTTCTTCTTTATCTTTTAATTCATCAACATGTTTCTCATCAAATTTATCTTCACCTTCCTTAGATGGTTCAATTACTTCCAAAATTGGGTTATTGCTTGTATTCAAATTGATAAGGCTATCATAATCCACATGTGTAACCCATGATTCAATTTTATCACAATTTGGAAGGTGTGGATCCTCTTGGTCATCATTTTCAACAATGTCATCCGAAACAGATTCATCCTCATAGAATTTATCTTTTGGTGAGTCAAGGGTTTCCAATTTGTCACATGTTTCAATACTAGTTGGATCTAGTACTCCTCCCTTGCCTAAAATCATATTCTTGTGAAAATCATTGAAATTGATTTTAGAACTATCCTTTGAATCAAGATGAGTATTTTGAAGTTGATTCATACTTAAGAAAGATGGTTGATCTTGCATAGTAGGTTGAGGATTTTGAAATTGATTGAAGCTTGGGAATGATTGTTGATTCTGAAATTGATTTACACTTGAATTTGGTTGAGGTGGATAAATCATTGGATGGGTAAAGGATGTATTAAATGATTGAAGATTATACGATCCAAAACCCCCACCATAATTTTGACAACTCAATTGTTGCTCAATTGCCATTGCTTGAGTATAGGCTTGTGTCAAAGATGTGATTTGAGGCATCCCTCGCAAATATGTGGAAATGAGTGGGTCAAGAGCATTTACATATATTTGGAGAGCCATTTCTTCTTGAAGAGCATAAAATGTCACTAATTGAGCATATAATCCAAAGAACCTTTTAGAAAATGACTTCACATTTTCACCTGGTCCTTTTTTAATAGTGACAAACTGCTCATACATGCGGATTGGGTCAACTTGCTTTTTGTTGAATTGATTAAGAAATATTGCCTCTAGTTGAGCCCAAGAAGTGATAGATCCTAAAGGCAGACTTGTAAACCAATCAAATGCCACTTTGTCCAAGGTGTAAGGGAACATTTTACAAACAACATCATCATGCCAAATTGTTAAGTGATTCACAACAAATTTGAATGCTTGAATGTGTTCTCCTGCAGTATTTGTCCCGTTAGACAAAAATCGAGGAAGGCATCTCTCAAAACCGACGGGCAAATAATGTTGAACTCCTGGTATGTTCAATGGGCTACCTGTCATCCACGGTGAAAACATAGCCATTAGTAAATCTTAAAGAATATAACTTTAATATCAAATTAAAAAAAATTATTATTTTTTTAATTTTTATTTATTTATTTATTTTTTTTTTTTAAATTAAATTAAATCACATTATTCCTGTATGAACAATCAAAGCGTTAGAACAATGCATAGCAATTCATGTCCTCCTTTTAACAATACAAAGTTGTAATATTAAAAGAGGGCTAAAGATAATAATCAATAGGGCATGAAATATTCCAAATTTAAATCCCTATAGCATTTAAATCACGATGAAATAAACCGGTTCAGGTAGGGGTATCCTAGGCCCTCCTTCTAGCGCCAAAATGTTGAGTGGTATTTTCACCCAATTGTGAAAGTACACTCTCCCTTAGGATTTGGGCTCCAAATCCCCTCTTGCAAAGAAGTTAAACAACCAACTTCTCCAAGGTCTCCGTTGTATTAGCATTTGCATATGTGTATTAGTAATCTCAAATAAAGATATTCAATTTAAATGCTTGGAACACCTTAGTGATTGCAAGTAACTATAAACAAGGGGCAATGTTGGTTTATTTCACCCTCAAATTTAGTGATTGTTCATTATTTTATTATTTTTTTTAGATTTTGTAATTTTTAATGTTCATTAAACCTTCTGGAAAAATAAAATAAAATGAACAAAAAGAAATACAGAAAATTAAAAGTAGAACACGTTCAGTCTGATGCTATCCTATTTCGACAAAACCGAATACGTGAGAGTTTCGTACATGCAACCTAGCCTATTTGACCTACAAAACAAACACAATCAAAGTAAACTAGGTGTTGGCTTCTGAGGTTTAAAATAATTTCCAGATTGCAGACATTCACATGAAATAATCCAAAACAATGGCATAAATTTCATATACAAATCTGAAATCTGAAAGGAGGAACATAGAACAGTTAAAATGAAGCATGCAAAAAATTTCTCATCCTTTCTTGCCCATAAAATGCAAATTTCTGAACAATTCTGCATTAAAAATAATGTGTCCTGTTACAATAGCAGAATCTCTGGTTTTTCTCAAAACCAGCAAAAGTGGAAGAAAAGCACTCCACAACAGGCTCAGAACGGCTATTTATCCTCAACTCTGCAACCCGCTCGTAGCGATTTTCGACCCCGTATCAATCTGCGCCTCTACGTTTTATACTGTCTGGCGCGGCTCTCTGTTTCACCCTGCGTCGCTTCGTTTCACCTCCTAGAATGCATCGTTTCGTATTCCCGCCTTTTCGTTGCTTTTGAATTTATGTTTGATCCCGAAACGTTCGATATTTTCTGTTAATATGTAACGCTTCTGTAACCCTGACAACTGTATGCCACGTGTTTCGCGCTTTCTGCATGTTTTGTAACTGCCCCCTTGTAAATCATGACAAAAAATAACTTGTCGCGATATCGTGACGTTTTTTTGCATGCAACACTATTCCTCGGCCTGCACAGCGAAAATGAGACAAGTAGCGAAATCGTGACGTTATTCGGCCAAAAGCCCTGTCTGCCATCATACCCAGCGAAAACGTGACATGTCACGAAATCGCGATGCTTTTCATCTTCGTACGCCTTCGGCCACAACCTGTCATGATATCGCGATGCTTTTTCGCTTCGGACTGTCCAGCCGTTTATGTCACGAAATCGCGACCAAAAATAGCATGCAGCTTCGCTCCCTTACTGTCACCGCGAAAACGCGACATGTCGCGATATCGCGACGTTTTCCTGCCAACAACCTTGTTTCTCCTCATGCACAGTGAAAATAAGACATGTCACGAAATCGTGACCATTTCTTGCTTCGGGCCATCTCACCACAACCTGTCGCGAAATCGTGACACTTTTCCATTTCGTACCCTTTCGCTGCAACCTGTCACGAAATCGTGACGCTTTTTCGTCTCTGGCTGTCTCGCTGCTTTCTGTCGCAAAATCATGACATTTTTCTCTATCGCTAGGTTTTGCTACACTTAGCCATGAAAACGCGACATGTCACGAAATCGCGACATGTCACGAAATCGTGACACTTTTCTGTTCCGTACACTTTGCCGACTTTCTGTCGTGAAATCGCTACGCTTTTCCGCTTCGGGCCCCTTTGCTGTTTCCTGTCGCGAAATCACGACGCTTTTCCGCTTCGGGCCCCTTTGACTTGTTTGACCGCGATTTCGCGACATGTCACGATATCGCGACACTTTTTCATTTTTGCCAGCGACAGAGCGACATGTCGTGATATCACAACACTTTTTCATTTTTCCAACGACGGAGCGACATGTCGCGATATCGCGACACTTTTTCATTTTTGCCAACGACGGAGCGACATGTCGCGATATCGTGACACTTTTTCATTTTTTCCAGCGACGGAGCGACATGTCGCGATATCGCGACAACTTTCGGCCGCGACAGAGTGACATGTCGCGATATCGCGACACTTTTTCTCCTTAGTGAAATTTTTGCTTTTTCTTGATTTTTTTAGCATCTAGGCTACTGCAACTTTCTTTGAAAGCATGCAAAAAAGGTGGGTCCCCAATTTTGGGGTGTGTTGTGGATCAGCCACAACAGGTCCAAGCCGATTGGGCTCAAATTTACCTTTAAGGTCTTTAGTTGCATTAGTATTTTTTTGATTTTCTTTTAAGACAAGGTCACCGATCTCAAAGGATCGATGATGAACTTTCTTGAGGTATGCTCGCTTGAGCTTGTTTTTGGTAGGCACGAAGATGTTCCAAAGCATTGATGCCCTTCTCATCTAGGAGTTCCAGCTGACTAAATCTGCCAGCACGATATTCATCTCCTACTTTAGTATCTTTAAGTAGCAGAGCCAAAGAAGGAACTTCTAATTCAAAGGGAAAAACTGCTTCAGCGCCATAAACCAAAAAAAAAGGTGAAGTTCTCGTGGGAGTGCGAACACTAGTTCGATAAGCCCACAAAGTAGGATATAATTGGATGTGCCAATCTCGGCCAATTTTATTGACCATTCTTTTGAGGATTTTAATTAATGTCTTATTAGATGCTTCTGCTTGGCCATTACCTTAAGGATAATAGGGAGTGGACCAACGGTGTTGAATTTTATATTTTTGACATAATTTTTTGACATCTTTATTTTTGAAACAAGTTCCATTATCTGAGATGAGATTTGCAGGAATTCCAAACCTACAAATAATTTGATTAAAAATAAATGTGGAAACTTGGGTTCCAGTGCAAGAAGCTAAGGGCATAGCTTCAACCCACTTCATGAAATACTCGGTGGCGATTATGATGAATTTGTGTCCATCAGATGACATAGGATTGATTTTTCCAATGATGTCTAAGCCCCATTTTGAAAAGGGCCAAGGAGATGAAATAGCCTATAGTTCTTATGCAGGTGCATGGACAAGGTCAACATATTTTTGGCACTTTTCGTAACGGCACACATAATCATGTGCATCATTTTCCATGGTAGGCCAAAAATATCCTATCCTAAGGAGCTTCTTAGCAATGGCGCTACCACTAAAGTGTCCCCCACAAGATCCATCGTGGGCTTCACTCAAAGCTGATCTAGATTCTTCTAAATTCAAACATCTCAATAGGATGCCTTCAAAAGATATTCTATACAGCATATTTCCAATAATTACGAAGTGAATTGCTTGTCTACATAATAACCGGCACTGGTTGTTATTACAACCTTCATGGAAGGTCCCATTTTGAAGAAAATTAAATATATCAGTGTACCAAGGTTCAGGAGTAGTTTCGTTGATTAGAAACACATCCAAAGGTTCTAAGCATGATTTATTTGAAGCGGGTTCCTAAAGTCGATGAATAATTATGGTAGCATATTTGTCATCTAACTCCAAGGGCAAAAGAGATGCAACTATAGCCATAGCGTCAGCCGCACAATTACTCGTTCGAGGAATAGCTTTCAAGGTAATTTGATCAAATAAAGATATTAATTGTAAGACATATGCTTTATATGGACGTAATTTATCATCTTTGGTCTGATAAACATCATTGATTTGATTTATGACGAGTTGAGAATCACTGAAAACCAATAAATTTTTTATTTTTAGTGCCAAGGCAGCTCGTAATACAAGGATTAGAGCCTCATATTTAGTAGTGTTATTAGTACAAGCAAATGTTAATTTAAAGGACAGAGGTATAAGATGTTTCTATGAAGATATTAAAATAATACCTGCACCAGCCCCACTCATGCATCGAGCTTCGTCAAAGTATAGGGACCATTGCTCTGGATGGTCTGCCTCTATTTGAAGGCATTCATCAGGAAACTCAATGATGAGAGGATGGGTAGACTCTAAAGGTGCAGCAGCTAATTGATCTGCTATGATTTGACCCTTAATAGAATTTTGTCCTATAAACGTGAATTCAAACTCGCTTAGCGCAAGAACCCAATTTGTTGTGCGACCAGATAAATAAGGTCGACTCATGACATACCGCAAAGGATCAAATTTAGCAGTGACATACATTTTCTGACTGAGCATATAATGGCATAATTTCTATGTAGAAAATACGATTGCTAGACATAGTTTCTCTAATGTTGTGTAGCGGTTTTCATAACTGATTAAGGTTCGACTAATGTAATAATTATCACGCTCTCTTTTCTCATCGTCAAGTTGAGCTAGCATAGCTCCTAAGGAAAAATCTGAAGCAAAAATATACAAGATAAATGGGCGATCAGATCTAGGTGGTGAAAGCATAGGTGGGTTAAGGAGATATTTTTTAAGGAGTTCAAATGCTTCCTGATATTTGTCGTCCCAATGAAAAGAGACATCTTTCTTAAGAAGCTTAAGAAAGGGTCCTGTTTTGTCCGCCAACTTATTGATGAAGCGAAGAATAGCTTGAAGCTTACCTTGTAGACTCCATAATTCAGATATATTTGTGGGTGCGGGCATATCAGTGATAGCCACGATCTTGAGAGGGTCAATTTCAATGCCACGTAAAGAAACTATAACCCCCAATAATTTATTGAACTTAACTCCAAATATACATTTGGCTGGATTCAATCGGATAAGATATTCCCTTAACCGATCAAATACTTTTCTCAAGTCATCTAAATGGTCATCTTCTTTGATGGAATGAGCTATCTACATAATCATGTAGAATATCATGCATCATATCGTGAAAGATATAAGTCATGGCTCATTGATATATTGCACCTACATTCTTCAAACCGAATGGCATCACTTTCCAACAAAAGGTCCCCCAAGGGGTAATAAAGGTTGTTTTAGCCTGATCTTTAGGAGCTATCCTGATCTGATTATAGCCAGAAAATCCATCCATTAAGTATATCATTCCACTCCCGATAGTAAAATTAATGATTTGATCCATGTTGGGAAGAGGAAAATCATCTTTAGGGCAAGCAGCATTAATATCTCTAAATTCTGTGCAAACCCTAACTTTGGTAGCTTCTTTCTTAGTTACTGGAACTACATTTGAGATCCATTTAGCATAATCAATGTCTTGTATAAAAATAACCTTCAGGAGTTTTTCTAATTCCATTTTGACTAGTAATGCCACTTTAGGATGCATTTTTCTAAGTTTCTATTTAATAGGTTTAGCATCCGGATGGACTACTAGGTGATGCATGACTACGAAAGGGTCTAATCCTGGCATATCCTCATATGTCCAAGAAAAAACATCTTCATAGTCTTTAAGAAATGCAATGTATTTATCTTGTTTTTCTTGACTTAATTATGATCCGATGTTGATTATGTGAGGATTATATTTGGTTCCAATGTTAATTTTTATGATGTTTTCTACTTCCATATGTAGATCTCTCTCAAAATTAGGTGGGGCGAGTGAAAAACCCAATTCTTGTAATTCTTCTGAGTTTAGCTTAGATAATTCATCTTGAGGAGTCGTGGCCTCAAGCTGGGCTATACTAAGTAAGGAGCCATCGAAATAAAATCCGTTATGTAATAATTCCTCAACGGATACATCATGGAAGATATCTCCCTCCAACTCATCGACAGATTCAGCGATCATATGAGGGTAGGCTATAGATAGCATATGACATGTAAATGACTCATTCATTAAATGGATGGCATCATGTTTATCCAAATAATCTTGGTAAGATATGAGATGGTCATCATACTCAAATGGGAAGGGCTGACCCTTATTAGGAAATAGGCCCACACCACATTGGGCAGGCCATGGTTCTACCTCAAAAGGTTCTTTCATACCATTTCGGAAAGGTCCCAAACCTTTCCCTTTATATCCTAATTTAAGCATTATAGGCTTAGCTTTAATATACTCATTTGTAAAATAAAATCGAGCATATCCATCATAATGAGTCTTGATATTTCTAGGTATTCTTCCCCAGTCATATCTCTTATAAATAAAAGCATAGCTCCCGACTTGGTAAATACTTCCCATAGGCTATGGGAGGCCCAAGGTATGAGGAGAGGGTGGCAATTTATTTAAAATAAGGGAATCTTGCATAGCAACATTTGTTTTTTCTGATATAAGAATTTTAGATAAATCAGGTAAGAGCTCATCAGTAAGAGCGTAAGAGGTAGAAGGAACATTTCCTACATCTTCGAATGTGGAAAATATGCCTCTGGTAGGTGTAGATGTTGTATGGATATCGATGGATGGATATATAGGTATGGAAGTTATAGGAGTAAAACAAGAAGTATTGGTTGTGGGTTTAGGATATTTTTGAGGTCCTAATGTGGTTTGTTTGGAATATGGTTGAGCTATATGTAGAGGTGGAGTTGATGGAGAAAAATTAGATGATTTTATGCGTGTGTGTTTCACACATTTAGATGAATAATGAGAATTAGGATGTGTGGATGATAAAGCAGGGCAAAATTGAACTCCGATAGATTCTGCCAAAGCACACATATCAAAAGGTCTAGTATCACCATGAATGGTAACCAATAGATTCTTAAATTTGAATTTAACACACTGATGTAAAGTTGAGGGAACAGCTCACATCGCGTTGATCCAATGGTGACCCAAGAGTATATTATACAATGCAGGGCAATGTACAATAAACACGGTCGTGTCTAAGGTTCTCGAACCAAATTGCAAGGGGATAGTAATAACTCCACACGTTTCTTGTGTTTCATCATTGAAGGCTTTTATGATCATATCAGTTCTTTTCATTTCATCACTTCTAAACCCAAATATTTGGTAGAAGTCAAAAGTGCAAATGTTTAAATATGAACCATTATCAATCAAGACCCGTTTAACTAATACATCTCCAATTAGGGCAGTAATATATAAGGGGTTATCCTTATGTAAACTATGTTGTGGTATATCTCTATCTTGAAAGTCAATACAATCAACTTCTTGAGTTATGATAGTATTGGCCATGGCTTCAGGTTGAATATTTTGTGGTACCATAATTTGGCTTAATATGAGCATTAATTCATTCCTATGTGTAGGAGAATATTTTAAAAGGTCCAAAAGGGAAATTCTAGCTGTAGTATTTGATAATTTTTCATTAATATTATAAGGAGGTTTAGGTTGAACATTAGGCACATGATTCCCTTTATTAGGAACTTTCAAAACAAATGGAGCTGATCCATCGTTCTGAGTTTGATATTGTTGAGAATTTTGAGCCTATTGTCGAATAACAACTCCAATGGTAACTACAATATTATTTTGTGGATGATGAATGGGTCTTGGTCTAGTGTTTATGGCTTGTTCATTAGAAAGTAATTGGTGAGACGATGGTCGAGTAGTGACTCTTCTTGGAAATGGTTCTTCCGGAACCATAGAATTTGTGATAGGTTGAATAGCATCTGATTCATCTTCAGAACTATTCAATTGATTTAAAGTAATTTCCATGTCACTTTTAGTCTCGTATTCTGTATCACTAAGATCAGGTGTCCGAATACTATATAGAGGTCTAGTCGTAACCATGGATAAAGTTGTGTCAAATATTTCTAAATCATGAGCAGGTAAATGTCCACTAATAGTTCCTACATATCAGGTAGGAGGGGGAAAATTATGATGCTAAATTTGATTAGCCACCTCTTTACCATGCTTGGTTAAAGGATGTTGAAATATGATTGATTGGCATTCTGATTCTGATTTTGGGGGATGTTCTTTTGAGCATTATTAAGAGGATTTTGTTTAGGTTGAAAGGCTTGCACCTCCATCTCATTGTTATCAATTAAGTATTGTATTTTATGTTTTAATCTTTTACAAGAGTTGGTAGCATGTCCAGGTCCTCTATGGAAATCATAGTGTAAATCAGCTCTGTATCCGGGTATAGTTGGATCCGGTTCCTAGATAGCTGGTAATTGGATCAAACCTCATTCTAATAATTGTGGTAGAATGGTTGATAGAGGTTGATTTAACCTAGTAAATTCTTGAGGTGCTTTATCAGGAGGTTTCAGGATAAACTTCTTCGTTGTCTTCGTAGCATTAATAGTATCAATATTTCTAATATCAGTGACTCCATCACCCACAACTTGTTTATTTTTATATTGATTTTTGGATGTTTTCTCATCATATTTTTTTTTAAGCTGACCTCTCCTAATGAGAGCATCTTCCACTCTTCGAGCTAAGTATATATCTTGATTGAAGGTGGTCAAGGTAGCAATTGATAACTCATAAGATAGTTGTTCTTGTAAATTATTGATAAAGATATCCAGCATTTCCTGATAAGGTAACACAAAGTGCAATTTTCCTATCAACTATCTCCATCGAGCTAGGAAATCAGCAAAACATTCATCTTTGTCTTGTTTAAGTTGTACAAATATTTAATGGTTACGTGCCTTTCGATGTAGCACTAAATTGATGAAAAAAATACTCGGTTGTTTCTTCGAAATTCCTCAAAGAATGAGTGGGTAATTGATAATACCACTCCAATGCCATTCCTCCTAAAATTTTCGGGAACATTTTTAGTAATAACAATTCATCGTGCGATATATCATGACATGCTATCCTAAACATATGAAGATGCTCTATGGGATCTTTGGTTCCTTTGTATGTAGGTAGGACAGGCATAGAAAAGTGTTTAGGATATGGTTGTGCTACAACTATAGGATCTAAAGGCTGACTACACATCTCTCGATAATTGTACGAGGGACGGTAGGGATCTATCTGGTCCATGCGAGAAACTAACTATTTCACCATAGTTTCAAGATTACTAGTTTGTCCACCATATTGGTTTGGTGGGACATAAGTATGGGATTTATGAGCGTATGATGGCGTAACGTAAGGATTAGATGCTATATTGCTATTATGCAAATGGTTGGTAGAAAGAGTATTATGAAGAAGATTTGTAGTAGCATTATGTTGTATCCCAAATTGTTGGAAATTGGTGTTTGGTTTTGTTTTGGGCTTTTGTTGATTTGGGGTATGTTGATCAATAACTTGGCAAAACAAAGCAGTGAATGAAGGTTTCTTTTGTGTGGTAATAACTCTAGGCTTGGTAGCAGGCACTCTAGGTGGTTGGGTAACCTGTTCTTGTTGCATGTTCTGGATTATAGTGGCCATATCCAAATTGGATGGTCCAGCTTGATCACTTTCTTGATCAACGAAGGACAAGGGATTAGTGTGTGTGTGTGATATATGTCTTCTAGGGTTGCTTGAGTGTCACTAATTTGATCCTTGTCCATATGGACTGCTCTATTAAGAGTGCCAATATTAGTATTGAGGAACTTCCAAAAATGTTCCATGTTTTCAAAAGTAATAGCTCCTCCCAGAGACATTTTAGGGGATGAGGATCCTTCCTCTCTAACAGTTTCTCTTTGTTCGTTTCCTTCAACAAACTCTTCTTCTTGTTGGTCTAGGGTTCCTTCTTCCTGAATTGAGTCTTTAGGAAGGACATTTGGTTTATTTCCTGGTTTTCCTAACCAATCTTCTTCTACTTCGATCTGTTTTCCATTCCTAAGTCTAGTCATTATGCTTAAACTTAGATTTTAGCAATATATATATATATATATATATATATATATATATATATATATATATATATATATATATATATATATATATATATATATATGCGGCAAATTTGGGAGGTATATATTTTAATTATATACCTACTATAATACTTAAAAAATATTTTAATTTTTGTTATATTTTTGTTTTGTTTTTGTTTTTTTTTTTTATAATAATATTATAAAGACAACAAACAACATACTAAATGCAAGAAATAATAATAATAAAATAATGGATTAGTTTTCTATAAATAGTTTATGGATATCGTTAATAGGATCAAGTTCATCAGGAGTCATGAAATGCTCCTCTTCAAATTGGAAATGGTTTTTCAAGAATTTGACAAAGTGTGCTATGGTGATATTATCTGTTTCAGACTATGATCTGTAGAAATAAAGTTCATGGAACTCTATTTCTACAGAAACTCTAGAAACTCTATACAACTCTCGATATAACATAGCTCTAGGAACTCTATTCCATCTCTTTCTATCTATAAGAATGACCTCTTGATCCTCTATACAAAATAGAAATTTATGTACTACAACTGCGTTGTCGAGGTATTCTTCAAAGGTGTACAACTTGGAAGACACAAGTGCTCTTTTATCTACTAACCACCTATGGCAAGCTCTTTGAAGTTCATGGTACAAAGTCACCTGATCAGGATCCAGGATTCTATCTAGGACAAACCTCTTAATTTGCCTAAGTTCTGTTGACCTAGATCCAATGATACCCAATCTCCTATCAAGTTCATCCCACAAAGGTTGAACCCTATTTGTTTGAGGTACTTTAAGCATAGAAGTAATCTCTATGGTTGTTAATTTATTTTCAAAATTAATGGTGACAGCTCGTCTTTTATTACAATCTACCATCTAAATATGATATGCAATCTTACTTATTTATCTGATGATTCTAAATGCATTTTATTTTTATTTTATTTTTGGATTTTTTTCAAAAGGTTTTTAGTTTTCACGTCGGGTTCACCAAAATGTATCGCTCTAAATTTTTTGTATCCTTACCTTCAGGCTATATGATCCATGCCCGAAATGGGGATGCGAGAAGGATGGGACAATACCTCGGACTGAGAGGCCCTTTGAAGGTCGCACCTCTCGAGGGAGGGGTATAAGGGTGAATTTTCGATGGATGGTGGGTTCACCAAGAAACTTTTGAGTGGCAATTTCCATGCCTAGGTTGAGAATAGGTTTGATGTGTTCATTTTGTACTTTAATCATTCAATTCCTAGGATTGGCCAAGATGAATCTAAGTTATTCTATATGCCAATGTTGATTTATATGGATACAGAAAACATGAATAAGTTTTGAACACAAAAAGTATGCTAATAAGACAGAATATACCTAATTCCGGATGTCTGATGAAGAGTCTGAGGTTTGTAGAAGTCCAGATAATCTCAAATATTACATAATAATCTACAATTGCATAGAATCATCTCAAATCATAGTAGGTCATCTGAGATCAGACGAGATCGTCATCGATCTGACGAATTCGTCAGACGAATTCGTCAGAAACCTGCAATCACAAAAACAGATACCAAGGACCAAAAATGCAACTGCAAAAGCAAGGGGAAATGATAGAAATAATAGTAAATTCACCTAAATGATAGATCCAGATAATTATTAAAGGAAATGCATTACTTTAATCATTTATTTTAACTTTCTATGCTAAATGAGGTGAACTCCAAGATTCAAAAATGGAATAAAATAAGTTAATGCATAAAGAAATGAAGAGAGAAGGTAAAGAAATACAAACTTCGGGCTCTGATTTACCCCAATATGGACTACAGTCGAGATCACCTTTGATCATACGATATCATCACCGATCTATGATAGGATCATCCGAAATCATCTAGGATCGCTTGAGACGATTCGAGATTGCTCCGACTGAAAAACAGTAAATTCTTGCAAGAAAAACTTGAAATACAGAATGCAAATGATGGTGCGAGGGTGTTCTAATGCACAAGAAACTAAAGTTGTAGGGAAATCAGTCATCCAGGGGGATAAACTAAGAAAATCCTAGTTTATATAGGATTAGGGAGAGGTTAGGAGGTTGGAGATCACCCCAATTTGGGAGATCTCCAACGGGGGAGACTCTGACCACACAGACACGCTTTCTGCCCAAGTTAGAGAAGTTGTTAAACAGAAGCTAATTATGAAAATTCAGTTTTGGAACAAAATTTTTTTGACGTTCTGTTCCAGACGAATTCATCAGATGTGGGACGATTTCATATGATCATCGACGATATCATCCAATGGTCAAAACAAATCCTAAAAATGGTATGAAAAATGACGGGAGCAGGTAACGGGCAGTTTGGGTTAAAATTTAAATTTTTATATTTTTACTAAGGTTTAACTGTGCTAATTTTAGGGTGCTACAGAACCAACGAGCTATTATAGGCTCTGGTCAACCTACCTCTTTATTCTGATAAAAGAAATATTGCTAAAGAAAAATGTAATAGAATGGGTAAAGAAACCCTAGTGGTAAACTTATGATTTTACAAGTTTTACACACTCCAAATTTTAATTATATACTTATTATAAAAATTACCAAGGAATGACAAAAATAATTATTTATGCCTTATGTATACCAGTGCCTTATTTTTTGGGTTGTTATAGCAATTTAACAACATTTATAACATGAACAGAAAAAATGGGAAAAAAAGAATTGGTGTCATTATACTCATTCAAATATCGTAATAAGTCTAATGGTTAAGCAAAAAAATAAATGCTCAAAACATGTTTGAATATCGTAACCTGTTATGAGGAAACACATAGAACTGGTAACAAGAAAATGATAAAACTAAAACCTAGAATTGTATTAATTTTTTAATGGTAGTTACATGCAGATTTGGCAGAATGCCATTAAAAATTATGACAACTTTTTAATACAATGAGAAAATCTTATTCAAATAATGTAACAAGACCTCTTCAATTCTCCTTCTTTCAGACTAATACAAGAAGAATCTCTGGACTTCGGGCTCAAAAACTACTGGAAATATTCTCAACTTTCCAAACATAGAAATATCAAAACCTGCACATAAAAGGGAAAAATGAGGGATGGCAAAAAAAAATAGACACAATGGGAATACAATAGTAGAAATCAAAGAGGCACTCAAGTATACCTCTTAGCAAAAATATTATCTCTAATGCTTGATGTTGATTCTTAATGCGGATGCTTTTGTTTATATCTTCTAGTTCTTGATTCGATTATTATTGGCCTAATATTGGCCTTACACTTGTAACCATATCTGTTGATCTTCTATGTATATTGTCCAGTTGTTGTAGCCCTGGATTCCCTATCACGATCTACTCTTGGTTTGAAGGGAGCTCTTATACTAAGTGGATCTGGTGATCTTTCTTTTCTTCTTCTGCACAGATAAATGGTGAACCTATACATATATATAATTTATTATTTCCTTCTTATCCCAATCATTCGGTTATACCGTTTGGGACCGACTAGGCTATTATAATGAAATTTTGATGTAAGATAGAAGGGGACCTAATATGATGGTGAAGAGAATATATGGAGTGTGGGCGGTAAACGAATGGAATGGCATTGATAAAATGATGGATATAAGGTATGAAGGAGTAATGGAAGTTGATTCACTTAGTGGATGGTGGAGAGATAATGTTATGTGGAGTGGACAGTGATGATGGTCAAGGAAGAATTCCTAGAAGGGAGAGGGTAGTGATAGGTAGGAGGAAGGACGAAATGTAAAATAATATCTAGAAGTGCCTATATAGCACTTCCATAACTATATTCCGTCAGAGTGATCCCTCTATAACTATATTTCGTTGAAGCATCGAGTATGCAACCCTTGATGAGCTACATCAATGTCTTATTCTCCCTACACTTTCTACATCTTTTGAA
Organism: Wollemia nobilis; assembly: GCA_028583015.1. Classification (NCBI taxonomy): domain Eukaryota; kingdom Viridiplantae; phylum Streptophyta; class Pinopsida; order Araucariales; family Araucariaceae; genus Wollemia; species Wollemia nobilis. The sequence goes on from JAQPPZ010003067.1 coordinate 10,031,341, forward strand.
TATGCAAAGTGGGAAACAATCATGTTTATGTATTTTGCACTCCATTGCCTTTTTTATTGATCACCTTTTACTATCCCTATTTATAAGTCGAGAGAGTTCATGCATGATCCCATTTTAGACCGGCTTATCTTGTTTTTCGTGTAGTACACGATCACCTTCAGTGGATATATAAAGATATGATTTTATTATTTTGTACTAGGATCATCATCCGAAAAGTCTGTATCATACTTGTTTCAATACAATCCTTGTGATTCTCTTTGATAGTTCATCCATTTTATTCCTCGATTACTACTTGAATTAGCCATTTCTTTTGGTCTTTTATTTGTACTTTGATTTACCCTGATGTTGTAGTCGTTGTTGTTTGTTGTAGTTCACTTGTTTTAGTGGTTGTTCTCATGAATGATCTACCACCTTAAGTTTGCACAAGAGTCTTTATATATCAGAGTAAAACAAAATACTATGCTTAGCGTTTGATCTTGTTCAAGTCAATTTTTGCAGTTGATGTTTATGAATCTTGTACGCTTGAAACTGGAGCCCTTGGATCTACAAAATCACTTGCTTGTTAATATTATAGGAATATATGTCAAATCTCGTCCATTCTGAGCATTGCCATGGATGTTTGAGAACCATATGCTTACTATTTGTTTCAATATGTTTTAAACATCATCGTTGGTACGTTATGAACCTACATAATTGTTAATCACAAAACATAATATATGTAAACTTAGATTAGCCATATGCATCAAGTGGAAATTTATGTTTAATAGACTGATTACAATACTTAGGCACAGACATATAATTTTACCAGTTAATTAATCACTAAGATCCATATTTATTAATGTTGACATGAATTTCGATTGGCATAGTCCTTTATACTTTGCTCATAAAACATCCATCGTTTGATCAAGAGTGTGTGCGTGCACATTCATCTGATCTTCCAGGCATGCATCGAGGTTAACCACATAAAGGGAGCCATTAGCAACATATTAAACCCTCAATTAATCTTAATTAGGCATAGGGTTCAATGATTTTTACCTTAATTATTTATCTGATCATGAAAAACATAACTTAACCTTTGGGTGCATTGGCTACGTGTTGTGATCAAATTTGAGCAAGTTTAAGCGCCACCATCGGATTGAATAGAGATTTGTGCTTATTGTACCACTTTATTTCCCTTTTGATAGTCTTGATTATGCGTAGCCTTTAGATCTAGGTGGGCGTAAGAGTGACCGTTTGATCTGTTTTGAATATAGCTTGGTCAATGACCTCCTTGTTATTTTTTTATCATCTTTAATAAAGTGTCATCATTAGATTTGGTGGGCTTGAGCATGGTCATCTGATCTTCCTTTGACTATAATTTTATATATGATTGCTTTGTCATTATATAACATGTTTTCGGTGAAGCGCTGCTATCCGATCTCTGTTTGTATGAGTGTGACCATTGATTAACACAAAATGTGTGCTTATGTTCTTTATGTGATTTTGATTAAATCATATTCGTCAGATCTGGGCAGGTTGAAGCATTGTTGTTGATGTATTTTATTTCTTTGAAAAGGTACCACCATGGATTATCCTTGTATTTAAGTGATACCATTGATTATCCTTGGCTTTGGATGACCCAAATTTAACTATCGATTAGTATACTACAAGCGTGATCGTCAGATCTATTAGAATAGAATGCTGCCATCAGATCTAATTAAGGATGTGCAGCTTATGTTTTATGTGATCTAAATTATCAAAGTCTAATTACTTCTTGGGAGTGAGACCATTAGATCTACTTTGGAGCAAGTGAAATAATCATATCTTATGAATATGTGAGTTTTTTATTCATATTCGAAAGGGGGTTTCTTTAATCTTTGATTGACTGTCTTGGCACGTGGCCATTGGATTAATTTTGATTATGCATAGTTGTAGATCTCATTTTGACCTATAAAACTAAAGAAAACATAAGGTGCACATGTTTTTTTTAATTTTTATTGATTAACGAAAGGGGTGCAATTAACAATGCATTAGACCCTCAATAATCATCATTAGTTTTTTGGTTTACCTCTCAATCACCCAATCACTTTTACCATGCTATTTTTCAATCATTTCGATCTAAGAGCTATCGTCATATTTGATCTAGGGTGGGCATAGCCATTATATTTGATCAAGGTGTGGACCCCTTATTAACCTTTAAAAAATGATGTCATTATATTTTGGTTACTTTTTGCAAGCATGGTCATTGGATCATCTCGGGACGAGCGCTGCCTTTGATCTTATTAGACCTGCATAGATTTTAAACAATGAGTGCATATAATATTCTCGATTACTATTGGAGAGCATTCGTTCATTATATTTGAAAGGAGCCATCACTGCCATCGGATCTTCTATAGTTGCATTATGCCTTAGTCAAAAAGGGTGCATGACCAATTTTAACTTTTGCAGTGAATGTGCATCCATTAGATCAGGTGGTGATGAAGCGCGATCATTGATTTTCCATAACTTACAAAACTAAAAACAATATAAGTCGCACATGCTCTTTAATCTTTATTAATCCATTATTAAGAAAAGACGAAAGATTAGTGACATATTAAGACCCTCGTTGATCGCATTTAGTAATTTTATTAATCCCAAAGTATTTAATATTTTCAAAGCTTAGCACTTTATACTTGGATCAAGCATGATCATTCGATCTCATCAGATCGAAGTGTTGCCCTTGGATATATTTAATTTGCATGTCTTTTTAATCAAAGGGGGTGCATGCCCTTTATGTCAATTAAACCATATGTTTGAGACTTTAGGATATGACCTTTTTTCCATGGTGCATTATTTGACTTGGTTGATTTAACCTTTGATTAGCTCATGAAAGCGTGTTGGTTTGATTAAGGAGGATTCGAGCACTGCATTTAGATCTGCCCAAGGTACTCGACACTTACTCAAAAGGGGCACGTACCCTTAATATTTAACCTCTTTAGACCTTAGGATAAAACCTTTTCATTACCATGACACATTATTGACTTTAAAAACCTAAGCTCTTTACGCAAGCGCATCCGTCCGATTCAGATCGACTCAGGTGCTACCTTTGGATTTAGCCATAGTGCTCAATATTTAGCCAAAGGGGGTGCATACCCTTAATATTTAATTTTATTAAACTTATAATCAAGACCTTAGGTTATATACTTGGACTATGGTCTTTCCTTTTGATATTTATCTTTCAAGTTGATTATGTGAGCGCATCCATCCGATTTTGGAGGATGAAACGCTGCAGTCCAGATATTTGGACTTGCTCGATCTTTAAGCACAAAGGGGCACATACCCTTATTTTCCCATGATTAGAATTTTAAAACTTAGGCTAAAGTCGATTTAGGGCCCAAACATTTTTAAACAATTCATTATAATTTTTAAAGCTTAGGCTCATTCACTTAGGTCCGAATATTTTAACCAATTCATTATACACCCAAGGATTTAAAGGTTGACTTTAGTGGATATTTTAATGATCAGATTTCAAATCTCTTTTAAAATTTAGATGCTTTTAATGGTTTAGGGCTATGCGATGAACATTTGATTTTTGGGTAGGATAAACGGTTACAACAACAATCTTATTAACAACTAAAGTTTTGACTTTTAATTTGACTAAGATGTCATTTTTAAAACGGTTCAAAGGATCAAAACATTGAAAATCAATTTTCTTAGAGGAAAATGCAATAGAGACCAGAAACATTTGCTAAATTTATTGAATCCAATAATTTAAAATTGGTGGTCTCTAATATTGAGTCAAATTTAGCTCCAACATAGATCTTACGAGCTCTCATTCATAGAGATGTCAGAGAATCAAACACATCATTAATCAAGTGATGCTTAAATAATACAATGTAAGCCTAGATTAGCCCATAAGTACCAGAGCTAACTGGCTGACTTTAGGTAGGAGTTGCAACAATTATAATGGAATAACCACTACATGCTAATCTACGCTAACATCCCCCCTTTATTACATTATTTTGCAATACATAGAGAGCTGTGAAACAATTCAAATTTGACACGTGCAAGTGCCTTAGTGAAAATATCTGCAACTTGAGCATCGGTGGGAATGTACTGAAGCTGAATTCGGTGCCTTGGAACTTCGTCTCGAATGAAGTGACATTGTGTGTCAATGTGCTTGGTTTTCTCATGATGCACTGGATTCTTAACAAGGTTCAAAACACCCTGGTTGTCGTAGAACAAGTGGATTGGAGATTTGGATGGATGACCCATACTTGTCAAAATGCGACGCAACCATATCACTTCGCACACAGCTTCACGTGCGGTGCGATACTCTACCTCTGTAGATGAGATAGCAACCACTTGTTGCTTCTTGCTGTGCCAAGAGACAGGACCGGATCCAAGATGAAATATATATCCTAAAGTTGACTTACGATCATCATATGACCCGACATAGTCAGAGTCCGTGTATCCTTGCAAGAAGAATTTGTCATTCTTCTTGTATTCTAGGCCATATTCCATTGTACCACGGACATAGTGAAGAACACGTTTTGTTGCTTTCCAGTGAGTAGTCTTAGGTTCCTGCATGAACCTCGAAAGATAGTTGACAGCAAATACGATATCTGGCCTAGTATTAGTCAGATATATGAGACTCCCAATCAGCTGTCGATAGAGAGTACCATCTACCTGAGGTGAATCATCATATCGTGATAACTGAAGTCCTGATTCCATCGGAGTTGCCATTGGCTTGCAATCAGTCATGCGATATTTTTCTAACAATGTCTTGGCATATTTTTTCTGAGACACCTTGATGTAGTGCTCCTTCTGGCTCACTTCTAGACCAAGACAATAATGGAGAAGTCCGAGATCTGTCATCTCAAAATATTTACACAAGTCTCTTTTGACAGTAGAGATCATAGTTTCTGAACTCCCTGTAATGAGCAGATCATCAACATAGAGTACAAGCAACACTATTTCAGAACCTTGTTTCTTGAAATAGAGGTTTGCATCTGATGGACATCTCTTAAATCCATGTTGTAGGAGGTGATTATCCATTTTTATATACCAAGCTCGAGGAGCTTGTTTTAAACCATACAAGGACTTGACCAATTTGCACACTTTTTGCTCTTGGCCTTCCACTTCAAATCCTTCAGGTTGTGTCATGTAGACTTCCTCTTGGAGATCACCATTCAGGAAAGCACTCTTGACATCCATCTGGTGAACTTTCCACCCATACTATGCTGCCATAGCACAAAGAACTCGAATGGTGGTCATCCGAGCAGTAGGTGCAAAAGTTTCCTCATAGTCAATGCCTTCCTTTTGCGCATAGCCCTTTGCAACAAGGTGGGCCTTATGCTTATCAATTGTCCCATATGCCTTGTACTTGAATTTGTACACCCATTTGCAGCCAATGGGCTTCTTTCCATGTGGTAGATCGACAAGCTCCCAAGTTTTGTTCTTTTTCAGAGACTTATACTCAACATCCATAGCAGCCTTCCATTGTGGCTCACTAAGGGCATCTTGTACAGAAGCAGGTTCATGTTCATTCATTGAAGACATAAACACCCTATCATCATCCATGTCCATATCCTCTATTTCTCTCTCTGGATCTACTAAAAGTTCCTCAAAATATTGACAAAGATCATCAACCTCAGTAGTCTCTGTTGTTGCTCTTTCCTATCGAGCCATACTACGAGTACGAGGTCTATCCAAAGTCAAATCTGGTGGTGTGGATAACTTTGAGTCTCTGATAGTACTTGTATACCATTTTGGATTCTTCTTTTGTGGTGAAGAAGAAGAAGTAGAAGGACCTCCAGTCTGTGGTGATGAAGGAGACTTCTCAACTTTAGATTCCATAAGATCTAGGTATACATCATATGTGCTTTGTGATGTGAAAGCCTCATCAAAAACAACATCTCTACTGACATGAATCTTCTTGGTCAAAGGATCAATCAAATGATAACCCTTAGAGTGCTCATCATAGCCAAGAAGAATACATTTCAATGTCTTCTCATCTAGCTTCTTCCTTTTCTCTTTCGGTATGTGCATAAAAGCTTTACATCCAAAAATGCGTAGATGAGAGATGGAGGGTTTTTGACCACTCCATGCTTCCTATGGAGTTATTCCTTTTAGGGCCTTTGTGGGTGCCCTATTCAATAGATATACTATAGTGGTGATAGCTTCTGCCCAAAATTGTTGCCCTAGACTAGCTCCTGTGAGCATACAACGAACCATTTCCATGATGGAACGGTTCCTCCTTTCAACAACTCCATTTTTTTGAGGAGTGTAAGCAGTAGTTAACTGTCTTGTGATTCCATGTGCAGTCAAAAATGCAAAAAATTCTTTAGAGGTAAACTCCCCCTCGATCTGAGTGGAGGGTCTTTATAGAAGTCCCTGACTCCTTCTCAACAGATTTCTTGAATTGTTGGAAGAAACTAAAGGCTTCAGATTTCAGATTAAGAAAGAACACCCACATCTTTCGTGAGTAGTCATCCACAAACAACTGAAAATACCTCTTCCCCCCACAACTATTTGGTGTGAAAGGACCACACAGATCGGTGTGAATTAACTCCAGAGGTTTCTTTGCTCTTGTAGAGCTCTTCTCAAAAGGTACTCTATGCTGCTTTCCTGCCAAGCAGTTAGAGCACACTGGCAGTGTGGAAGAAAGGGAAGGAAGACCCTTTACCATCTCATACTTACTTAGCTCAAGTAAGTAGCCAGAACTAAGATGCCCATATCTCTTGTGCCATAGGGAAGTTGCCTCCTTTGTAGAGACTGTCATGGCAACATGGGGAGTAGAGATAGCATCTAAGGCAAATAAGCCATGCTTATAGGAAGTTGTTGCAATGTTCTTACCCCTCCTGGTAATAGAGCAACACTTCTTGCCATCCTCAACACGAAAGTTCACAACCATATCTTTATCCAAAATTTGTGTGACTGACAACAAATTGTTCGCCAATCCTAGAACATAGAGGACTTTTTCAATCTGACACTTGCCATCAGGAAGAGTGACTGAAACTGTACCCTCTCCCTGAACCTTGTAGGTTTTGTCATCAGCAATAGTGATAGGTTTGCCCTCCTTGGCCTCATATGTTTCAAACCATGATTTGTCGCCAGTCATGTGCTTACTAGCGCCAGAATCGACATACCATACAGGATCCTTCTACTTGGAGGTTGTGGTAGTCATGAGCACCTTGTGTGCCCACTCAGAATCCGAGTCAGATTCTTCAACAACAACATTCACCTTGGGTTGCTTGTTCTTGTTTTGTGGTTTGTTCTGGCCTTTTTGTTTAGGTTGCTTATTCTTGTGCCAACACCTGTTTGTGTCATGGTTGTCTTTGTCACAAATTTTGCAATATCTCTTCATTTGTTGAGGTTGTTTCCCTTTTGAATCTTTGTGAGAATTTCCTCCCTTATAAAAATTACCCTTCTTCTTAGAACCCTTCCTGTTGGAATAGAGGGTTGTATTAGAAGAATCATCTTTCTGAAGTTGGCGTGCCTCCTCTTCTTGAAGCAGATTGACCAACTCAACAAAGGTAACTTTTCTCTATGACACCTGAAGTGAGGTGATCAACATCCTGTAAGAATCAGGTAAAGCTCTCAATACTACTGAAGTAAGAAGCTTATCATCTACAGGTTCTCCCAAAGAATTCAATTTTACTTTCAACTCAGACACTCTGCAAAGAAAGAGTTCAACTGTCTCACCCTGCTTCATACTCAAACTGTGAAGTTGATATTGAAGGTAAAGAATGGTGGAATCATTCTTTCCCTCATAAATGGTTTGAAGGGCATCCCATGCCTCTTTACCATGTTCTTTGTCAGCTATGTGAGGTTGAACTTCATCTGAAACAACAAGCAGGATGAGCACTCTTGCCCTATTGTCTTTCTTGTCAAATGCTATCTGATCAGCAGTTGGAGGTGTAGCTGCTGTTGATCCAGCTACTGGTGAAGGTCTTGTTGTTGTGCCAGAAACAACATCCCATAAGTCTTCCATGACAAGGATAGCCTTCATCTTGTTTTTCCATGGTGTGTAATTAGGACCTTTCAATAACTGATGAGCATCAGTCATTAACTTTGTAGCCATAGTGAGGGTTCCTTATATCACCAAATGGTCCCCCTTTCTATATACCTTTTCCAGGCCTTTATACCGAACCTCTCTAAATACCCGCCCTTACGTGAGGGAGACTATAGGTACTTTTAGAGATCAGAACGATACGTGGAACATAGGCGGTACTGAAAGGGAATCATCTCGTTGATGGCACCTACCATAGAAGGTTCTCCTCATGCATGGGGCGTAACTTCCCCTAAACACTTTGGAGACACTTCGTCAGGATTTACGCCTAAACACAAGAACGATTAGGGTAGTGGAATGGAGTAAAAAAATAGCAAAATGGCAAACTTATATCTCCCCGACGATTGATAGAGAACAAGCTCAGACGTCATTGTTGCAGCTATATTAGGTGATAGATATAGTAGCCCAATCACGACAACATTACCTGTAAGTGCGGGCCAGAGGTATCGTAAATACCGAACACTACGGTGCAATTGAATTGCACGGATGGGTTTCAAATTTTGGAACTTAGGAGTGCTTTGTTTTTACTTAATGAGGTAGTGCAGAAAAGAAAGTGCATCATACATCATAAAGCATCCAAAAAATGAAACTAAGGTGTCGGTTTCCACCGAAAATGCACCTTTTACAATTTGCCAATTTTGAAGAAATGCTGAAAAATTTTCTCACTCTCCCCCCTTTTTGCAGTTTTGAAAAATTGTGCTTTTGGAAAAAAAATTTCCCCCTTCACTTTTGCAGAAAAAAATGCCCCCCCTTTAAGTTTGAAAAAAAAATTCCCTCCAATGTTTAGTAAAAATATTTTAAAGTTTAATTAATTTATTTTTCTAAAAAAAAAAATATTTCAAATAATGATTTTAAAATAATTTCTTTTTTTAAAGAAAAATTAAAAAAAATTAATTAAACTAAAAAAATTTTTAAAAAAACATTAGAAAAAGAAAAAAATCAAACTAAAAAAATATATCTTTTTGTGGGGGGGTTATCGGGGATTGATCCCTCGACCTCGTTCTCCCAAGAGTCGACTGCTAACCATCCGAGCTATCGCCTCGACTGGGATTAAAGGGGCATGACCCTTTAATTATTGTGTCCACCATGGTGAGGAGTCTAGAAGTGATGCCTCCCTCTTCTGGTGGTGCCCTTGATCGTTGGTGGCATCATCTGCTACCGATGGCGCCTTCATCCTATGGTGGACCGACACTGCTTTGGTGGTGAGACGCTAAAAAAAATAGAACACCCTTAGCTCCCTTTCTTGTTGTGGCACTCTACTAGTGGCATCATACTGTGCACTTTCAACCAAAATTCACCATTCTACTGCTCACAGACTGCACACGGCTCAAAGGCATCAATGGTGAAGAACTTAAGGAGGACAATCTCGCTCTTTTCAAAGAAAAAACAAAATTCAATCCAACCAAACCTCCTAAATTTTTCTACAGATAATGAAGGTGTTTTTAGATCGAATATATGATGTGCACAAAGGTAACAAAAAATAGGGCGGCTTAGTTTCTGTCGTCAACCCAAACACTTCGCTGCCTCTACCGCGTAACTTCGATCCTAAAAAGTATTCACCATTTTGCTTAATCAGATTCTTCTCAATTTGGGGAGTGTTTTTTTTAAATTAGGACTACATTGAAAAAGTAATCCTAATCGCCTGAAAAAATTCATAGGTGCTTTGACAAGGTTCCATGTCGAGGTAGTGTTTCATGGGAAATCAATTATCCCACACTCGAGCTACAAAAGGTAAAATGACCTTTATTATGAACAATACCCATGTACTATTTTGACTACCATCGGGTAAGTTTATTAAAGCCCACCTTCACTTCGTGCAACCCGATCCACAAATCGTTCAATGCCACGTGTCAACCCTTTAGGTCTTCTGTCCACACGTCAGCTTATATTATGCTAGCTTAGGTTACATCAACCTTGTCAGCCCATATCATATTCGAGCTCAAGGTTCCAACGAGTCTGACTGTGTCAGCATCATGATATCATCTTGGGAAACGTATCCAAGATGTATATCTAGCCCTACCTCGGGTAATGTGCCCAGTAGCTTCCTCAACTCAGCTCCTCCACTCCTCGATGACAACCTGCTCTTTTACCATGTCAAAGAATCAAACACATATCATTAATCAAGCGATGCTTAAATAATACAATGTAAGCCTAGATTAGCCTATAACTACTGGAGCTAACTGGCTAACTTTAGGTAGGAGTTGCAACAATAATAATGGAATAACAACTACATGCTAATCTATGCTAACAAGAGAAAGGTTGTTATCATGGCAACAATTATAACATTTGGCAAACCAAATGTGACCAAGAATCAATTACCTAAATATTTTATAAATTTTATGAAATTTAGTAGCATATTCTAACAAGGCCTATTCCACTTCAACTTTCTACTAAATGAGGTTGGGCAATCAAGTGAGACACCATCCCAAACTATTTTAGATTATCTACAAGACCAAAATAATTTTTTCATTGTCATGTCTACCACGACTAACACAAGATATATACCAACACTTTCCTCTTTATGTTGCCTTAGAAACCCTAAAGTGCAAGGGCATTCCTCAATAGTAATTATCTTATTTTGATGCCCTAAATTCTTATGGATATCTCTCATTCATATTTATTTTTCATGTTGCTCTTGAAACCCTAAAGTGCAATGGATAACTCTAAAATGCTTTCAATTTTATTACAAGGAAATGAATGTATACTACTTGAAAAAATGAAGACTTGGAATAAACTTAATTTCTTTTGCCTCCTTTGCTTTAAATTTTTCTCCACATCTTCCTCCAAAAATTTTGTTCCTTCTAAATTTGAAATTGTATGTTGCACTTCCTTATTCCTTGTATCCTTCACTGTTTCTTCCAATGGTTAATCAAAGTGAACTATGATGGCCTTTCTCATTTGATGTTACTAATAGGTTTTCTTTGGATCTTTTTTGGGAGTGGAATATTCTTAATCTAATGTAGTTTTTAGTATAGTATGATATCCTTGCTTCATCTTGAAGTTTGTGTTATGATCAAAATTTTATGTTTTTTCTCCATAGTTTTCACTTTGCAAGATCTTGTTCTGTGTCTAGTCTCATAACATTCACAATATTAAAATGCAATATTTTCATAATCCACTTATTGATCTTATTCTCTTGATTAAAAATTAATGGGTTGTGCTAAATTCTTTGAAATATTATAGCAACACATATTTGGGTATATACAACATGTTTTCACTCCCTAGTAGTTGGTCCTTTGTGGATGGATTCTCCTAGAGCATTGTCAATATTCTTTAAAACATTCTTATTAATATGCTTATATGGAAGTCCAAAAATCCTAACCCACATTGGAATATTTTAATAGTTTCTATCTCTACAAAAAATCACTCCATAGTATTATATATAGGGAATCTCTTAGGTTAAACCATGGACCACCACCCATTATTTTATCCCTCATTTCTAAACTAGAAAATATGGTGAGGAAAAAACCTTTGGAAATAAAATTCATGGAGTATTTTGAATTCAATCCCCATGATGCCAGCACAGGCTATGAGAAACAAAAAATAGAGGGTTTATACCCTCCTGCTAATCACACAAAATACACAACAAACCACAAGGCACAAGAAAATACTAGAAGTTTTGTATTAATTCAAAAAGGGCAACATACAATCTTTGATTCTTCGTCTCTCTTCTTGTTGCTGCTCTATCTCATATATATACTTATTTATTTATTTTTTTTACTTCCTCTAGAAACTTCTTTTATTTGTTCTCTATAGTTCTATATTCTTCCGAAAAATTTTGTTATTTTTTTCTCTATAGTTCTATATTCTTTCGGAAAATTTCCCTTTTAAAGCTCCTTCTTCCTGAAACTTCCCCTTTTAAAGCTCTTGCATCATAGATTATTTCACTCTACATCACGAGTTTTCCATATTTCGATGTCCTTATTCAACTCTTATGAAGGTCTATTTTCTCTTCCCCTTAGAACCTACATATCTTATCTATATTCAAGTCTCCCTTTTAATAAGAATATTATATATACTAAATATGGTCTCTTCTCTTTTCAATAATAAAGACCTCAAATCTTTACTACAGACCTCTTTTCTCAAAGTGTCTCCTCCATGAGCTCTTGGTTTTATATCCTCTATATTGATTTCTTGAACCAATATCAACTTTGGAACTTATCTTTTATGAAGGCCTCTATCTCAGACCTCTATATCAATATCAATGTTCAAGTCTATCTCAAAGACCTGAATCAATAATTATCTGCAACTTAGTTCAATTTTATCAATGAAAGCTTTCTACTTTCTCTTACACTTGAAGATGAAAGTCTTCTCTATCTATTGTAGGAAGATTCTCATTATTTTGATGACTAATATCTGCTTGCAACAATGTCTTAGGTCACACCTAAGAACTCAATCCTTCAATGTCAAGGTGACACAAATTTCCTTGATGCTCCAATCAAGATAGCTTGATTGTATCAAATCCTTCAACTTTCTTCTAAGTGTTGATAGAAATTAGTTGTCAAGAATTTATATTTTCCTAAAAATACTCTATCAATATCAAGGTCTATTTCCCTAAATTATTAACTATCATAAAGTTGATTTACCTCCAATATGATTCCATATCTTCACTGGTTATCCTTCAACCTAGTGGAAAACACTCTTAATAGATGATACAAAATGGTACAAATGAAAACTTACAATTGCATTAATCCAAAAGCATATTTAAAGGTATGTATGCTACAATCGATATTTAATATGCATGATATGTGTTAGTATTAAATGAAATACAACTTCATTCCTATCATTCATTCCCACTAAGGAAGCATTGGTCCCCAATGTGTAAAGGTATAAAAGAGAAATATGGTTAGCTGAGGAGTGTCGGGTACTACCAAAAATGCACTCTTATTACAAAATGATGAAGATCAAAATAACAAAATTTTACATCTCCATAAAACCAAAATATAGCATTGGATTTGAGGCAAGCTCAAAAAATGTTCTCCAATGACTATAAACACTGCTATGTTGGCAAATAACTGAAATTGATCCCACAAAACAAGAGAAGAAAGCAAAAACTAATGATGGAAGGAGATGAAATGGAATATTCTCGAACCATGTGCCAAAGAAAATTTAATTGTTACGGTATTTAAGACAAGCAACATGCATTGAATTGGTTGAGCCATGCATTAATGGTTATGGAAAATATTAAATTAAATTAAAAAATAATTTTATTTATTTTATTTAACTCATGGTTAATTGTGGTTCACTTGCATTAAATTATTGGTGGATCGGGACAATGGTCAAGTGGATAGTATTCGGCTTGCATTAAATTATTGGTGATCGAGACAATGGTCAAGACGAGCAGGAAGGATTTTAAAATTATATTAAAAATAATATATTTAATTTATGGTTGAAAATTGAATGTGGGTTTTAATGAGTTGTGCAAGGGTGGATAAAAACTAAATTATATTAAAAAATAATATAATTTAATTAATGGTCGTTGGAGGATGGAAACAGGAAAATTAAAAATGGGTATTTAAAAAATTAAATCAAATTAAAAATTAATTAAATTTAATCTATGAAATGGTGGAGGCCATGGCATAATCGAGCAATGGAAATTAAAATGGTACGAGAGACGATGAAAATTCTAGGTTGGGGGCTACTTCGATAGAGGACGCACATCGACAAGATGAAGATTTTTAGAAACACGTGATCTATAGCGACAATGCACAAGAGGAGCCAATAAATAAACTATGAAGAAAATGACATTGATGGCAACGACTACGGATGGTAAACATGAAGCGGTTAAGTGGCGGATGAAAATCATGGTCAAAAGACTATAGCAATTTTTTTGATGAAGTGCAGCCACCAAGGACGATGATATGAAAATTGTAGGTAATGGATCAACATTCAAAAGAAGGATATCAAAACTCCTAGGTTGCAAATATTTAGGAATGATAAGAACTATGGCAGACGATGAAATGTCTTCTGGCTTAGCAACACGTTCTTCAATGAAAATTGGATCTACATCAAGAGCTTCAAAAAAAATCAGATCTGCATCAGGAGTAATCGAAGCCATATCATCTAATAGAAAGATGTTGGAAATCTTGCCTAGATACCCTGGTTCGAATCTAGATGTGGCTATAAATTCTTCAATTTTTGGATCAAGAGCATAATCCTGATCCTCTTCCATGATTTATTTCTTAGCAGTGACAATCATTTCATAAAGCTGCTAAAAATTGGCTTTCATTTTGGTACAAAAGTGTTGAAATTTAATGGTCAAGTATTCAAGTAAAATGGTCGACATTATGAATTATGATCATGAATGAAGTTTGCATCAGAGACAATGATTGATTTACAAAATAATAGCTGAAGTTAGGAGTTAGAGGAACCCAACTAACTAAGGGTCAGAGTCATAGGGACCCCAGTTGAGATTTTTCATGAACTAAAGTGGTCAAAGGTGTCTACGAAAAAGGAAAGAGTGTTCCTCCAAAGCCAAGATCTGTTGGTGGTTTTCTCATTCCTCTTTTGAACTAGATTGTCCTAGAGGAAGAGGATACTCACTTATCCAATGCTTTCTCTAATACCAATGATGTAGGAAATGCTCTTAATAGATGACATGAAATGACATAAATGAAAACTTACAATTGCATTAATCCAAAAGTATATTTATAGGAATGTATGCCTTTATAATCGGTATTTAATATGTACAATACGTGTGAGTATTAAATGCAATATAACATGATCTCTATCATCAAAGGCTTATGATTTGGTGTAGTGGAGCTTCTTGACAAGGATGATGATACTTTTATCTTCTCTTATGGTTTATATAGAGTGGTTCATGAGCTACATCTCTACTCTGACATACTTAGTGTTAGTCAATGGTCTTCCCTCACAACCATTTAGAGACAATAGAGGCCTTTATCAAGGATATCCTTGTTCCTCTTATCTTTTTCTCATATTGGCTAAAGGCTTGGGTATACTTATCATTAATAGAATACAACAAGGTTTTCTCATAGGTATCAAGGTGGGTGATGAGGTTTTGAATCACCTATAGTTAATGGATGGCACAATATTTATGAGAGCAACCAACCCTAGGGAAGCAATAACGATAAAAGACACTCTTAATGTTTATCTTAAGGCCATAAATCAAGTCATCAACAATCAAATATCCAAAGTGGTATTCTTCAACCTTGACTGAAGGTTTCATGATAGAATTCTAGAGATCTTGGGATTCATGAGGACTTCTCTCCTAGTGGTCTATTTGGGATCCCTTTGCATTTTAAAAAGCTAAATATAGTTGTCTAGAGGAATATTTTGGAACATATCAAAGAGATAATTAACCATAAGTTTCATAAATTGTTAATATTTGAGGATATATTAACTCTTTTATAGTCATTCATTCAGGCCATGTCAATATATATTTTTTTATTATTACTAGCCCACATACCATATGGAAAGAGTTGGACAAGATGACCAAAAGTAATTCATACGGAGGAGCAAAAGGAGAGAGGAAATGGGCATTAGTAGGATGGGAGAAAGTAAGCAAACCCAATGCAAAGGGCGGATTGGGTCTAAGGAGATTGGAGCTAAATAATAAATATTTAAATGGAAGTATTTACTAGAGGTGAATCTCCCAACCAACTTCTTTATTAAATAGAGTTTTAACTAGTAAATATTTGGGACAGATGAATCCAAATGAGGTGAGATATTTTTCTTTGGTTGGAAATGGGTCCCTAATGTGGTAGGCACTAAAGATAGGATCTTAGGTAGTGAAATATGAATTATTTTAGAGTGGGAAGAGGGGAGAAGACATAATTTTTGATAGATTTATGGGATAAATATCCACCTATTATTACTGAATTTACAGAATTGCATCTCATAAAAACAACCATGAAAATCAAGGGTTGGATCAATATTGAAATTTATTTCAATACTAGCCAACTTGGGGACAATACATTTAAGCAACTCAAGAATTTGGTAGAGTATCCAATTCTAATCCCTATGAAATTGACATCCATCATGACTAAAATCTTAGCATAAAGGTTTCTCATAGGTAGGGATGAGGAGGAAGAATTAGCTTGGGGCTATGGGAGCCTTGGAGTCTACATGATGAAGGATGGATATGAATAAATCCTTCTAGACCCTCCTCTGCATTCATATCAGGTTGAGTATTAGAGAAATATTAAGTAGTCCAAGGTTTGATCAAAATTAAACTTAATTATCTAGTAGTTCATGCACAATGGAATTCTTACCTTTGATAATTTGAGACATAAGGGAATCGTTGGCCCATATTAGTATGTATTATGCTACAAAAGTGAGGAAACATATGATCACTTGATTTTTGAGTACCCTTTCACACACCAAATCAAGAAGAGATGACTCTTAGCTTATAAAATCTAAGCCAAAGATGATCTAAACTAGATTAATATTTAAGAAATATGGAGGAAGGACAAACTTAAATCTGAATATCTTCATATAGGGTGAAAGCTTGGATTAAATTTTATTTGGTGGTAATTGTGGCTAAAGAGAAATGGTTTAATTTTCAAAGAAACCTTTTCATCCTTGCATGACATCTAGCAGGTCATTTGGAGTAAAGTCACAAAAACTATGGCAGTGTATGCTAAAGAGGAAACTCGAGCTACTATAGGGATGATGGAGGAGGAAGTTGAAGTGTGGGAGAGGCAGGACATAAGTAGTTGAAAGGCTTCCTAAAAGGGTGGATTAAAATTAACAATGATGGATATAAAAAAGGTAATCCAAAAGTTCTAGAATTGGAGTGGTCTATAAAATTCATGTTGAGAAAATGCTCTATTGGGAACTACAGGGCCTAGGCAAGGCCATGAACAATGAAGAAAAGGCCTTAGCTATCAAATTTGCTTCTGTCTAGGTGGTAATATAAGATCATAGAAGGAGAATCATAGACTTAGATTCTCAAATCTTGATAGGAGTCCTGGATTGTATGAGGAATATTTCTTTAGAGACATGGAGGTTGAGGATTCTTGTCACTCAAATTAAGGAATTGTGGAGTGAATTGGATGATGTGATCCCATTTTATGTGGTTAGAGCTCTAAATATAATGACATACTTATTATTTATTATGGGTACCAAGAAGGAGGTAGGGATTCAATGGCACAATGGCATGAATACTAAGGATGAGGGGATTGGATAGGTTTGCAAGTAAATCCAATATTTTGTTGATTTGAACAAGCAACGCAAATACATGGTTTAGAAGGTCTGGTTCTAATGCATGTCTCCTTTTATTGTTATAAGTAAAAGTAGTTAACTCTTAGGTTCTTGGGCTTTAGAGTTATGTCAATTTTTTGGAAAGTTAGAAAGAGGAAATAGGTGTTATTGCTAGCTAAGGATGAGAGGAGTCCCATCCCAACTTGTAAATAATTTTGCTCTATTGTAATATTTTCAAAAGAAAAATATTTGCTACCTAGATCATACTTGGCATATATTTAATCTTCTTGTTGTCTCTGACTTGGGCATTTGTACTTTCAACTAGGGCATCCTTATGTCCATGTAGGGCTTTCTACCTTGTTTTTTTTCATATGAATCCTTTATTTTTTATTTTTTTAAATATCTAGAGTAAGAAAATGTGAGGCTTTCTTCTTAGTCACACTTCATATTCTTATTCCCCCTTATTCTTTCCAAAAATATAAAACAAAAAAAGTGAGGTTCAATCCCTAGTTTGCACTCGCTACCAACTCAAAATAACTCCCAACTCACACCATTTGTTGATAAGAGTGGTTCAAATCTTGCAAATTAAAATTTTACTCATTGAAAGCTAATATATTATAATATAATGTATATGAATATGATTAAACACAACGCAAAGGCTCCATCTCAACATAGCTCCAATAGCAACAAGAGATGAAAACAATATTCAGGTCAATTATTCTCGTTACCGGTTTTGAAGAAAAATTATTTCAAATATTTTAAAACTTTTATTTTCATTTGTTATAAAACTTTGACTTAAGTTATCAATTAGTTCAATCAATTATATTTTTTAATGTTTACGAAGGAAACCAAGGTTCAAATATTGCCCAGCCATATATAAATAATATGCAAGCTTTGTTGTAATACCACTATATGGTGATGATGCAATACAAGTGGAACCTTTTTCAATCCCATATAATCAATTTTAAAAAAAAAAAACTTGACTTACATTTTTAAGCCATCACCATGTATATACATTTTATTATGGGTTGAATTTAGGTTCTTTGAAAAAAAACCAAACTCTAATCAATGAATTTAATTTTTTAGAGAATTTGCAATTTTAAGAAAAAGTACGTGGGCGAAAATTGAAAAAAAAAAAAGTCACATATAAAATTATCCTTGCACATGTTAATAACACAAATAGTTTTTGAGAGTTTTGAAGGGACAACACAACTATTTGAGCTTTGGATTTTCTTTGGGAGGTCCAAAGTTCAAATTGTGGTGTGTGGATGTGTGTTAAATTCCTTATTGATAAGTTCAGTTTTTTTTTTTTTTAAATGGGTAAATATTATTATGTGGTCATGATATAACCTTTACATAGCATATCCGCAACATGTGATGGGAGATATTTGAACCTAGGCCTCTCAATTACAATTGGAGAGTTTTAACTACCCACTTGCTCTCCAACTCCTCTACATGAGTGGATCAATTCTCCTTCTTATAAGAGGTCATGGTGGGATGGGAATACCCATTGATTGTAAAGGTTTCTTACACTAACCAAATCTATAAAAAATTATGGTTGTGTTAATTTTTATTATGATAAACTCAACTCTCCTTCTTATGAGGGGTCATGGTGGGATGAGGATGATAAGCTCAACTCTCTTCCTTACGAGGGGTCATGGTGGGATAAATATGATAAGCTCAACTCTTTCCCTTATGAGATGTCATGGTGGGATAAGAATGTTTATCCGTAAGTGTAAGACATAACAGTTTCTCACACTAACCAAATATTTAAAAAAATGGTTGTATTAAGTTCTTTATTGATAAGCTCAGCTCTCTCCCTTACAAGAGAGGTCATAAGATCAGCTCTCTTCCTTATCAGAGAGAGGTCATGGTGATATGGAGATGCCTAACCTTTAACATTGGTCATAAAGGTTTCTCACATTAAAATCTAAAAAAATAATATTTGACATACATTTGGATCTCTTAATCAAACATGTAATTAATTGGTTTTCTCTCCCTTTTTAGAATAATAATTCCCAAACCTACACATAGGTAACAAGGATTCAAATTGCTTGACATACATTTGGATCTTTAGACAAGCTTGTAATTAATTGGTTTGCTCTATTATTCATTAAGGTATTAACGAAAAGTTTAGTTCAAAATCAGCAAAGAAGGGTTTTTTATTTTTATTTTTGGGTTGAGAACAAGTTTATAATTTTACGGACAAATAATTAATATTAATTTTTTTTTTTTAATTACAATTAATTATTTTGTATCATCTAAATTTATTATTTTAATGTTTATTGTAGATTTAATTTATTTTTATATGGTAAATTATTTTTGGTAGAGTTATCTTTATATATTATATTATAAGAAAGAAATTGTATTTTAAAGAATCATGTTATAAAGTGTTGCTCATAAAGTACCCTCAAAGTAGCTTACAATTCTTGTAACTTTTCAATGCAATCAATAAAATAATTGTTATTTTTTGTTTTGTGTGAAGTTATTTATGGTTCCAATTAACTTATATGAGCAGAATTGTTACATCTGCTATCAAAGCGTTGATCCAACAATGGTTACCATAACATCCATCTCAATAATTAGTTATATTTGTAATTTATTTCACTCGGTCTTTTTATTTTCTATAATTTGTTTTGATGTCATCCAAATCACTACAATTTTTTTCTTTCCTTATATTTATAAGGTTAAAAACCTTATTTCAGGGGTTTTTAGATATCACAAAGCTATCAGTATTGGCTAAGCTAGATTGTCCATAAAGCATCTAGTGAAATAAAGGGTGCTCAGACTCCAATACTTAGGACTTAAATAACATTTGTATATGAGTACGAGCTATCATGTACCTTTCGATATATAGGAAGATACCTTAGAAATAGAAGAATATTTCACCTATAGGAAGATATAGTTTATTTTTTAGTTTTGTGGTGCACTAGTAAGCGGTTAGCCTTGAAAAGATACTTGCATCGTACCTTGAAGACGATTATTGCAACTATAGGAATGGTGTAATCCTCCATAGTTAGTGTCCTAAAATATCATAATAGTAATTTTCTATGAACAATATAAGTATATCTACAATCCCATAAACTAAAAAAATCCTAGCCTAACACACCAAAATGAAATCACGTAAGGAATTTTTGGATATTCTGAGAGATTTATTCAAAGACAACAAAATCCTAACCTAAGTAGAGTTCATTTTTAGAGAACATTAAGTTCGCACAAAAAACTGTAAGCACTTTTTAGACATATTAAGAGAATGGTTCAAAAGACACTAGAATCCTATCCTAAGTAAAGTACATTTTTAGAAATATTTAAAAGATTGCAGTTTAAAAATATATAGGAGTAATCTTAGGCATATGGAAAGTGCATTTGTAGATAATGTTTAGAAATGTGCATACTTTAGGAATAAAGAGATTACAAAGATTTTTATAGATAGGGATTTATGATTAAATGGATTGCTCAAAGTGGTCTTCGCCTGATATTTTTTTTAGCACATATAGTTGAAAGGCCTAATAAAAAAATGGTGGGGTCATATAGAAGACAATAAAATGTTTGGATCGAACTTTAAATTGGAAGTGGTGTGATGGAATTTAACATATAATTTTCAATGCTTTTATATTATATGTTATCATAGTAGGCCTCAATGGCCTGCCTAAACATAGGGAAGTCAGTGCAATAAGAAATCAAGTGAATCCAACTATTATCATGTTGCAAGAAACAAAAAATGATGAGATTCAGTAAAAAAAAAATAGCAAAAAAAATATGGAATCAAGGGGAGATGGTTTGCAAATCAGCCAGAGGAGCATCTGGAGGCCTTATGACTTTGTGGGATCCCCGGATAGTAGAAGGCACCATTATTCAAAAAGATGATAGGGTTATTAGTGTTTTATTTAAGGAAATAAATAGCAACAAGTCGTGGATCCTTTCAAATATTTATGCCTCGACTTCAATTCAAGGGAGATCTCTACTATGGGAGTACTTAGGCAATCTGAGTGAAATCTTCCATAATGTCCCCTGGATTCTAGTTGGGTATTTTAACACTCCTCTTTACCCTTCAAACAAAATGGGTGGAAATGGACCACCTATTAGGAGCATGGATGAGTTCAATGACTTTTTGAACTCCAACATGTTGATGGATGTAAAACTTAGAGGAGTGAATTATACCTGGAGCAATCGACGGATAGGGTGTCATCTCATTCAAGAAAGGCTTGATATGTTTTTTCTATCAAAGGAGGCTACAACTTTGTTCGGTGATTCTACCCTGCAAGCCCTTCCTAAAATTGCCTCTGATCATAATCCCATTTTTTTGGAGATCCCTAACTCTTTGTCCTTCAAGAAACCTTTCAGATTTCAATCTATGTGGATCAAAAATTCCAGTTTCAGAGATAACTTAAGTCAGTGGTGGCAGTAGCAACCTGTCAGGGATAGTGTAGCTTTTAAACTTACTGGAAAATTAAAGTTTGTTAAGGAAAAGCTTCGAAATTGGAACAAATAGGTCTTTGGGAACCTCTTTGAAAATAAAAAATAGGTTGTTGAAAGTTTGAAGATAATTGATCATAGGATCCAACATGGTGATGCTGATGAAACTACTAGGCAGGAGGAACGGACAAAACTAGCAGAGTTTCATAACATTTTGGCCTGTGAGGAAATCTATTGGAGGAAAAAATCAAGGGCTCTTTGGTTGAAATATGGAGATTCAAATTCTAAGTTTTTCCATGTCACCACGCTTAGAAATAGAAGCAATAACAAGATAATTTTTTAAAGAAAAGCAGATGGTTCTATTACTCAAGACTTAATAGAAATCAGAAAGGAGGCAATAACTTATTTCAATTCTATCCTTGGTCAGGAATCGTAGTGCAATGAGGAGGCCAAAGATATTCTCTTGAAATCCATTCCTAGCATAATAAATGAGGATATAAACCTTAAGCTTCTAGCTCCCTTTTCTGATGAGGAAATTAAGGAAGCCTTGTTTAGCATGGAGCCAGACAAAGCCCCGGGACCCGATGGCTTTCCCCCTCATTTCTATCAATCTTTTTGGGACATCGTAAGTGAGGATGTAATTTCTGCTGTCAGAGAATTCCAAGAAAGCAATCATATCCCAAAAGGTCTCAACTCTACTTTTATTTCTCTAATTCCTAAGAAGCAAACCCCTGAATCTATGGCTGACTTTAGGCCAATCAGTCTGTGCAATGTTTCTTACAAGATCCTAACTAAAGCCATTGCAAATAGAATGAGAGATATGCTACCCCACATCATAGATCCATGCCAAGGAAGCTCTATCTAGGGCAGGTCAATCTTGGATGGAGTTATCATAGTTCATGAAGCTCTGCACTCTACTCATAAGACTAACAGGTCTATTTTTGCCCTCAAGCTTGATATGAACAAAGCATTTGATAGGCTAAATTGGGACTTCATAATTGTTGTCCTCCTTAAGTTTGGTTTTCACCACCATTGGGTTAATTTGATCAAAGAATGTATTTCTAAAGCATGGTTCTCGATTCTAGTTAATGGAACAACTATTGGTTACTTTCAAAGTCATAGAGGAATTCGGCAGGGGGACCCTATCAGCCCCATGTTATTCATCATTGTGGCAGAAGCTTTAGGCAAAACCATAAAAAATGCTTGCAGTTCAAGGCTAATATCGGTAATCAAGGCAACATCTCTCACTAGGGTTGTTTCTCACCAAAAATTCATCGATGATACCCTTATATTGACTAAGGCATCAGTGGTTGAGGTCAAAATAATTAAATACATCCTGCAACTCTACGAGGACGCTGCTGGTCAAAAAGTTAATTTTAGTAAAAGCAAGTTATATTTCTTGAACACCCCCATTTAGAGGCAAGGAAGGATTGCAAAAATTTTAGGGTGTGATATAGCAAACCTCCCCACTTTGTATCTTGGTCTCCCTCTTTTCATTGGTTCTCCGAGAGAGTCAATGTGGGACAGGGTTATTGAAAGAATTCAAAAAAACTTTTTGGATGGAAAGGTCATCTTCTATCTCAATCAGGAAAGCTGACCCTCACTAAGGCCTCTCTTCAGAGCATTCCAGTCTATTTCCTCTCTGTTTTCAAAGCCCCTATGAAGGTTTTCCATAAAATTGAGAAACTCCAAAAAGAATTTTTATGGACTGGATCAGAGGAGAAAAAAAGGATACACCTTGTAGGATGGACCAAAGTGTGCAGACCCAGGGAAAATGGGGGTTTAGGTCTGAGGAGAATTGCTCATATAAATTTAGCTTTACTAGCTAAGTAGGCGTGGTGTCTCATTTCTGGTGAAGAAAATGAATGGAAAACTATCATCAAACGAAAGTATCTTCAAAATATGGAATTTCTAAGTGACTCAGTTCCAATCAGAGGTTCTGCTTTTGGAAAGAAATTCTCAATTGTGAGGAAATCATCAAAAAAGGTTTAAGATGGGTTTTAGGCAATGGTGAGAGGATAAATTTTTGAAAGGTGAGTGATTTGCAAATAGGATTAATTGAATTAACGTTGAATCAAAGGTTACAAAGCTTAAATACAAGGTAAATAACCTATTCGAGAAAGAAAGGGGGGAAAGGAGAAATTGGGGGAAAAGAAAGTTAACTTGAGTTCTCTTGCCGCCCAAATGCTGTCGTCCACTGCCGTCCAGGTAAGGTAAAGGTAAGTTACCTTTACCCCAAGTAAAATCAAATATTTTTAACTTTTACTGATGGTAATTTCCAACATTCTCCCCCTTAAAGTTGAGAGGACTAACTATATAGTCTCTCAGCTTTATAAATTGAGCTTTAGCCATGCCTTTGGTGAAGATGTCTGCTAGATTATCCAAAGTGCTACAATATTGAAGCTCAACTGTCTATTGTTCCACCATATCTCTTATGAAGTGATACTTCATATCAAAGTGTTTTGACCTTTTGTGGTGGATCGGATTATATGCCAACTGTATGGCACTTATATTATCACAATTCAATTTGGTTGGACCAATTTGTTTTTCGCCAATCTCTTCAAGGATTTTCCTCAACCAGAGGATCTGAGTACTTGCATGAGTAATGGCTATGTACTCAGCTTCTGTAGATGATAATGCTACAACATATTGCTTCTTGGAACTCCAAGTTATTAGTCCTGATCCTAGACTAAAATAGTTCCCTGATGTAGATTTTCTGTCATCTATATTACTGCCCCAATCGCTGTCACTATAACCAAATAACTTCACAGAGTTAGACTTGTGGTAATGGATTCCAAAATCCAATGTACCTTTTACATATCGTAAAATTTGTTTGGTTGCTTGAAGATGCAGCTCGGATGGGCATGCCATAAATCGTGATACAAGAGAAACAACATATTGTATATCTGGCCTAGTGTTGGTGAGAAACATTAAACTCCCAACCATGCTTCTGTAATTGGTCAAGTCAACATTAGGTGCTCCATCTTCTTTGCTTAGCTGGATTCCATGTCCAGTTGGTGTTGCAGCTGATTTGCACTACTGCATAGCAAATTTCTTGATCATGTCATGAGCATATTTCTGTTGACATATGAAGATCCCATTCTTTGATTGATGTACTTCCATTCCTAGAAAGTATCTCATTAATCCGAGATCCTTCATCTCAAACTGATTCATCATGGAGTTTTTGAACTCCATATTCATTTTATCATTACTACCCATGAATATTAGATCATCCACATATAAACAAACTATGAGGATATCTACTCCATTTTTTAGGTAGTATAATGTTGGTTCACTCTTGCTTTTTGTGAAACCATATTTGCTGAAATAGCCATCAATTCTTGAGTACCATGCTCTTGGTGCTTGCTTGAGGCCATATAGTGCTTTTTTCAATTTATAAACAAGGTTCTCTTTTCCTGGTTCTTGGAAACCTTGAGGTTGTTGAACATACACCTCTTCTTTCAGGTATCCATTTAAAAATGCACTTTTCACATCCATGTGTTGAATCTTCCATCCTTTATGGGCTGCCAAGGAAAGAACAATTCTAATTGTTTCTTGTCGAGCAACTGGAGCAAAAGTTTCCTCATAATCTATTCCATATTTCTGAGTAAAACCTTTAGCTACTAATCTCGCCTTGTGCCTTTCAATGCTTCCATCAGCATTGAATTTGGTCTTATAGACCCATTTACATCCAACACATTTTTTTCCCTTGGGAAGCTTCACAAGCTCCCAAGTATCATTCTTTTCAATAGAGGATATTTCCTCTTCCATGGCATCCTGCCATATATTTTCAGTGCATGCTTTTTCATAGCTAGAAGGTTCTAGCTGTGCAGCAGCCAACAAAGCATAATTGACTACATCACCCCTTGGTTCATGAGACTCATCATCCCCTGACATTTGAAGATTTTCAAGTCTTGACAAAATGTCATCCATCTCACTAGCTTGACTCCTAGTGTATCTTTGTTGGAAATTCCTATCCAACATTTGAGAAGATGGATGACTCTGTAGTATGCGCTTTCCTCTATTTGTCTCTTTCCTTTGAGAAACTGAATCAATATCCATCGGACTTGGAGCGCTTACAGATCTTTGGAATCATTTTGGAGAATTTGGGGGTGCCAACAAATTCCTTCTTGGACTTGGTGTACCACTTGATGTACTTGATGAAGTTTCCTGATGTGGAATCTGTGGAGGAGGACTGCTTTTCTTGGGTTGTACCATTATGGGAGGTACTGGTGTGGTACTGTCCGAATTAGAGTCAAAATCAACAAATTTTTTATGACCCCATTCTCCCCCTTCATCAAAAATTACATCCCTGGAGATAATGATTTTATGTGTCGTGGGATTGTACAATCTATACCCTTTGGTTGAATCACAATACCCTACAAAAACACATGCTTGACTCTTTGGATCAAGCTTCTTTCGCTTCTCCTCAAGAATGTGTGCATAAGCTAAAGAACCAAATACTCTGAAATGTTTGACATTTGGTTTCTTACCGTACCATCCTTCATAAGGAGTGATACCATCTAAACTAGAAGTCGGACTTCTATTTAGAATATATGCACTTGTTCTCACTGCATCTGCCCAATAGCTGTTTGTGAGATGTTTTGCCTGAAGCATTGTTCGTGCCATTTCAACAAGGGTGCGGTTCTTTCTCTCAGCCACACCGTTCTGCTGTGGGGTGTAGGCAGTGGTGAACTGCCTTTTTATCCCATTTTGCTTACAATAATGAAGAAATTCATTTGAGGAGTACTCTCCTCCTTTATCAGTGCGAAGACATTTGACATAGTAGTCACTTTGCTTTTCTACATTATTTCTGAAGTCTATGAAGCAATCAAATGCTTCATCTTTGTGTTTCAGAAAATACAACCAACACATTCTAGAATAATCATCTATGAATGTTAGAAAATAAGAATTGTTTCCAAGACTCTTTGTTTGCATTGGACCACAGATGTCCGAATGTACTAGCTGAAGAGGATAGCTTGCTCTCCACGCTCTGCCTCTTGGAAACTTCGTTCGGGAGTGCTTTCCCAAAGCACATGCTTCGCATACCTTTTTATGTTCTGGTATTTTTGGTAGTCCTGTCACCATAGCTTGTGATGTTAACATTTTCAAGCTAGCGGAATTGAGGTGACCATATCTCAAGTGCCACAATTCACTTGGATTTGTAATAGCAATGTTTGCAAGTTGAGCTCCCCTGGCTCACCAAACTTTAGAGGGAACAACCTATTCTTTGTCATAGGGACTTCTGTGATGACCCGGTTACAATTGTTTTTATCAAAGATTGTACATTTTCTTTCATCAAAAACTAATTTGTAATGCTTCTCCATCATTTGGCCAACACTTAACAAATTGTGTTGTAGCTGTGGAGTATAGTATATGTCATTCACATTTTTAATACCTTCTTTTGTGGGAACTTCCATAGCTCCTATGCCTTCAATTTGCAAGGATTTATTATCCCCTAACTTAACTTGAGATTTGTAATTTGAATCTAATGTAGCAAAGAGATTTTCTTTGCCACTCATGTGGTTGGAGCAACCAGTATCCGAAATCCATGTATCATTTAGATTTTGATCTGGCTGTCCATAAGAGAGAAAAATATTTGGTGGACCTTCTTCTTCTCCGTAGAATGAGCCATATTTACTGCTTTGATCTTTTGAAGACTTTGACCAGCAGTCACGAGCGAAGTGGCCTTGTTTCCCACAATTGAAACATGTTGTTTTAGGCTTATTACTTCCTCGTCCTTGATTTCCATGGCCTGCATTGCCGCTTTGGTTCTGATTGGCTCCTCTATTTTGATTTCCACCTCTGTTTGGATTACCTCCTCTGTAGGAGTTGCTTTGGCCCTTGCCTCTTTGTTGTTGTCCTCTGGCCTCGTCCTCTTCCTTGTCCTCGTCTTACACTTTCATTCGAAGTGAAGGCTTTGTCATCACCTCCATAGCTTGTTGAAGGTGCACCTTGAAGTCGCTCTTCATGTGATGTTAATGATCCAATCAAACTATCAAATGTAAGAGTAGAAAGATCTTTGGATTCTTCAATTATGATTGCAATGTGATTCCACTTAGGAAGAAGTGTTCGCAACACTTTCTTCACAATTGTTTCATTTTTTGTGTCTTCACCTAAAGTTTGCATCATATCAACTATTGCTTTAACACGAACACAATAGTCTCCAACTCTTTCATTGTCCTTCATTCTGAGATTTTCAAAATCTCTTTTCAAAGTCTGAAGCCTGACTTGCTTTACTTTATCACTTCCTTGGAATCCTTCTTTCAAGGCATTCCATGCATCTGTAGCAGTTAAGTAAGATGCAATTCTTGGAAAGATACTAGGATCTAATGCTGATTGAAGATGGTATAAGGCAAATGAATTATTTTTCTGTGCATCTTTGTAGATCTTTTTATCATTTGCACTTAAAGTAGTCCAATCTGTTGGAGCAATGTAACCGTCTTCAATAATATCCCATAGTCCTTTTCCGATGAGTAATGTCCTCATCTTGATGGACCAGTACTCATAATTATCCCCTCTGAATTCGGGAATTGGTAGATTATTATGTGATCCCATTTTTTAATCTACTAAAACAAGAAACCTCTCTTTTATAGTCTTATTGCAAAAAGACTTTACAAACTATCAAGCCCTGCTTGATTTACAATCATGAACAACTCAAACTTGTTCAGCAATTACAAAATTGTCAGCGACTTGTTCATCATCGTCACTGATCAATATTATTTCAGGAGAAGGAGGTTGAAGGATTTCAACTGAATTACTATAATGAGTATATTCGGATCCTTGTGCAGCAATTGCAACTGTGTCAGATTGTTCAAACTTGCTGCCGAAGGAGTTATCTTCTGAATCGGCTTCGTATCCTTGATCAGGATTTCTCTGGTGTGCAATAACCGCGTTTTGCAACTGTGAAAAAACTGTATTAAGACTTAGTGTTTTCACGCTCCTATCAAAGTTTTCAGGAGTTGTTCTCAGTAACAACTTGCAGAGGGCATGATAACAACCTTCCGATCTTATCATTTAAGAAAATTTCCCAGAAATTTTCTTTTACAAGGATTTCCTCTTAGGAAATAGTAAAAAAAATTTAACTTTCCAAGTTTTTTTTTTAAAAACTTTACATATATTTCCTCTTAGGAAATTTCAATCAATAAAAAACTTCACATTTATTTCCTCTTAGGAAATTTCACTCAACTAAAAAAAAAAAAAATTTATAAAAGCTAATGAACAGTTTAAAAAAAAACTAAAAATATATATATTTTTTTTAATTTTAAACTTATTCCTTAGTTTTTCTTTTGATTAAAAAAAATTAATTAAAAAAAATTTGATTTTCTATCGACCCCGCCGAGAGTCGATCCTGCGACCTCGCGGGTCTCAGGGCCGAGGGTAGCCGCTGCGCTACCCGGGCTGATCCGGGAGCAACGCGCGCTCCCCGCCTCTTGACTTTCGCGTCGAGCGCGAAGCAAGTTTTGGCTTCGCGCTTCGGCGCGAAGCTTTTATATTCTTTGGGACTATTAGTCCCACATCGCTCACAGAGCGATGTTTTTGTTGTTTAAAAACAACAAAGCACGCAATGTGCTTTGACTGCCTACGGGCAGTCACCAATGCCGCAGCCTTTTGCCATCGATGATGCACGCACAGATTGACACGTCACCTTCTCGGGCCGCGCACCAGTGCCACGTCAGCATAATTTGCAGATCGCCACGTCACCTTCTCGGGCCGCGCACCAGCGCCACGTCACCTTGCCTCGTCAGCCTCCTCGGGCCACGTGCCAGTCTCACGTCGCCACGCATCGTGCCACGTCGATCTCGCACCTCGGGCCGCATGTAGCAGATCGCCACCTCAGCTTCGCTTCGGGAATCACGTCGGTGCCACATCAATAGCGCCTCGAGAATCATGCGGATCTGCTGCTCCTGCGGGCCGCGTCGTCCAGTTCCACCAATGCCTCAAAAAATGTGCCAGTCAGCTCCTACGGGCCATCTCGAGATCCGTGCCGCCTCGGCTCCTACGGGCCGCCTCGAGATCCGTGCCGTTGCCTCGAACTACGGGCCCCACCGCCTCGGGAATCACGTCGCTCTGATACCAAATGTGAAAGGTGAGTGATTTGCAAATAGGATTAATTGAATTAACGTTGAATCAAAGGTTACAAAGCTTAAATACAAGGTAAATAACCTATTCGAGAAAGAAAGGGGGGAAAGGAGAAATTGGGGGAAAAGAAAGTTAACTTGAGTTCTCTTGCCGCCCAAATGTTGTCGTCCACTTCCGTCCAGGTAAGGTAAAGGTAAGTTACCTTTACCCCAAGTAAAATCAAATATTTTTAACTTTTACTGATGGTAATTTCCAACAAAATTGCTGGAATGATAGGTGGGCTAAGGACAAAACACTGACACAATATCCTAACTTAGCCCGAATCAAAGATATCACAGAAGAACTCATTGGAAAAAAAGTCTTTGATTATATGGTTGAGGATAGAGGTAGAATGAAGTGGAAATAAATAAGGATTCAGGGATTTCAAATAGAATCAAATGATCTCTGTAACATTCTCGGGCAATAGTTTATCCCCATGAGACCCAAGGAAGATCAAGTGACCTGGGATCCTACGAAAAATAGGTAGTTCACTGTTAAATCAGCTTACAAGCTTCTGCTTGATGACGTGTATTTTGTCCTCCAAAAGGACTTAGTTTGGATAAAAAATTTAATTCCAAAAATTATAGTCTTTTCATGGCTGGTTATCCAAGGAAGTATTCTAACCATTGATAATATGATGGGTAAAGGTATTTGTATCACTAATTGTTGTTATTTGTGCAGCGCTAATTGGGAGACCATTTATCACATTTTCCTTGAGTGCTCTTTTTCCTTGACTGTCCTAAGTGGGATTTTTTAGGACTTCAATATTTCATGGGTTAAACCAGCCATCGTACTTGATTTGTTCGTCCAGTGGCCTTACCCCTTTTCAATTCAAATACTTAGATACATGTGGAAAACTTGTATCAATCATTATCTTTGGCAGGTGTGGTTAGAAAGGAACCATAGAGTATTTAATGAGTCTATCCATGTTCATAAAACTATCATTGCTAGGATATTGGTTGACAATCTGGGAAGGTGGTTTAAGAATAGAACTTAGCCAAATAGGGTTGACAATTTGGGAAGGTGTTCAAGGATAGAACTTAGCCATAGAGATAGCTAGCAATGATTTATAAGTGACCTAATTTTTAGGTCATTATTAAATATTTAAAGAAATTCCAAAAAGAAAACTAAAAAATACAATTTTATATTTCTTTAATATAAAACTCTTTTCGAAAAAAACTACTATATAATCACAAAATAAAACCTATTTTAATTTCATAAAATCAATTAAAATTTTATTTTATAAAATTTTATTTAATATATATATATATATATATAGATTAAATAAAAACCAAAAACAATCATCGCAAAGGCAAGCGCCAAAACAATATTGGCCTTTGGAGATCCTTGGCTCTGACTTCAGTTACCTGTCCGGTGAGAACATGTAGTATTTTAAGCTTTGCAATCCCTCTTCTTGTCATTTCATGTATTAAGGCAAACCTTTTTTTCAAGTTTTCAAATGCTTGTAACATATTACCTACACCCAATGGATAATCAAATACTTTCAAACAAGTCCCATCTCATTTAGACAAGATCTTCACAGGGACATGACTTCCACTGGGAGGTTTCTCAAATACTAACATAATTGTTCCAAAATGGATATCAATGTAATCAATATTTTTATAAGGCATAGAGTATAACAGCGTATAGTTCTTCATCTCAAACACCTTGCAAATGCCATCGTCAAGAGAATATGTCAAGATGAATTTTACCTCTATTCGATCAAAACAAATTTAACCTCTCCACCTAGGTTGACTCGGTGTCAAATGCAGTGAAATTCGTATTTGTTATGCTACAAACGTGAGGAAGCATATGACCACCCGATGTTTGAGTACCCATTCACACACCAAATTGAGGATATATGGATCTTATCTTATAAAATCTAAGCCAACGATGATCTAAACTAGATTAATATTTGGGAAATATGGAAGAAGAACAAATTTAAATTTGAAGCTCTTCATATCAAGTGAAAGCTTGAATTAAAATTTATTTGGTGGAAATTGTGGCTAAAGAGAAATGGTATAATTTTCAAAGAAACCTTTTCATCCTTGCATGACATATATCAGGTTATTTGGATTAAATGTTAGAAATATCATTTGGGTTATGTAAATGTATCTTCCAAGGTACATACTTAGGACACTAGATTACTTTAGGGAGAATTTATCTAGTTACTTCATGTAATGTAATAAATGCACAAGTGTCAATGTGCAAGTTTTATATGTGCAAGTTGTCCCTTGTACAACTAGGTAGAGTGTTGGCCAAGGAACTTATGTTCCTATATAATAAAATCCTCATTATCAGATAGATATGAGAACAAGAACATAGATAGATAGAGTTGCTTATAGCATAGTCATAGGTAGTAATGCAATATTTTTTAAATCACCATATTTTGGTTATGGGTACAATTTAGTTTAGTACCTTCATTAATGGAGTGTCCATTTCCTCCATAGCTACATTGTATTAATTTATGTTATTTCTCTTCAACATACTTCAATCATATTATAGATTTACTTTCTTTTATATTATTCTGCATCTTGTGACTTTTATCTCCCATTTCTCATTATATCAAAAGCTAATAGTGGTATTAGATCTATAGTAGATCTAGTCTATGTAGTTAAATAGGGAAACCACCATTATTTTTTAGCCTAAGTTTTTTTTTCAAACTGACACACCGTTGGACCAGCCACTATCAAAATATCTCAAAAGAATCTAGGTGGTAGAATTAGAGAGAGTCACGAGTGAGAACTGAAAGAAATCTTAGTTTCAAAAAATATTGAGATTGCATTTGAATAGAGTCTTTCCACAAAGTTACAAGAAAAACTCATGAAGACCAGGACTCAGCATTCAATCCACTATATTGACAAATCATCTAGTGAGGATCATCCAAGATATCTATAATTCATTAACTATTGCCTAAATTTTCTTTTATTTCAAAAAATTAATTCCTAGAGGATTGGGACTCCTATGACCAAAAGCTAGGGGACTCCAACTTCATTGCTTGAAGGTCAACATACCATCATAGTACCAATATTGGTTCCTTGTGCAAGAGAAGAACACCATGGAAGAAGACTTCTAAAGAAGAGTTGTGGTTAAGTCAGGATATTGAAGATATACATTGCTAAATCAAAAAACTCCACAAGTTTAATAACAAGCCATATAAGCCTTGACACAAAAAGACCATAGAATACTTGAATAAAATACTGTAGAAGCCTTGATGGAGAAGCCACAGAAGCCTTTATACTAGAATATCCATAGAATCCTTGATACTAGAAAGGCCATAGAAGCCTTAATACTAGAAAAGGTCATAGAAGCCTTGGTACTGAAAAAGACCATAGAATGCTTGATATTGAAGAAATGCCACAAAAGCCTTGATACTGAAAAGGCCACAAAAGCCTTGATCCTAAAAAAATAATTTGAAGAGAATATCTGATTCAAAAGCAGACTAAATATTTTAGTACTAATACTTTTTTGTAAGGAAATAAGATTCATTGAGTTGGGAAACTTTCTACAATAAATTTAGGAAGAGTATCTTCTTTAGAATCAATTTAGCACCTAAAGCAAAAGAGATCATGAGAAGATCTCATTGAAGTACTTCTAGAATTGGAATAAGAAGGACTAGGAGAGTCTTGTTCGAATTCATAAGTATAAAAATTAGAGATCCAGAAGCATATCTTACCACTAACACTTCCAGAAGTAGAAGGTTGAAGAGATCTCAAGGAAATACCAAAAAAAACTACAAGATAAAAGACCTTGAGAAGGGATTTAAAAATTTGGGAAAAGAGGGAGAGATGTCGCAGAGCGGGAAGGTCGCGTCGGGAGGGCACGGGAGCGGGAGTACCAGCGTATTGAACCAGGGGCTTAGCAAAGCGGAGGGCCACAACAAGGCGGAGGGAGGCCAGTCAGAGGCCGGAGGCTCTACGGAGTCAACCGAAGATGATGTCAGCCGCGGGAAGGATCCGCCTGACAAGCGGTGGGTTGGTCAACAGAAATCGTATGCTCAGGCAGCGGCTTCTAAAACCCCCAGTGGTTTATTCACTAAGGACCTATTTCCATCCGGGGATGAGTTGGACATCCCGGAGGAAATCCTCTCAAGTTTCATGGATTTCAAAAAGTTTACCCTAATCGGTAAGTTTATTGGGGGCCGTCCCGATATGGAGACCATTCGCAGGTGGGCGACAGGAAAGTGGCGGACATCGGGTCACATGGAGTTGGCTGCCCTATCCCAGGGTTTTTTCGCAATTAGACTGAACAATGCAGAGGACTATTGTAGAATTCTGGCCGGGGGTCCTTGGTTTTTGGGACGCAGGAGTCTCTTTCTCAGGAAGTGGGGGATGGATTTCAACCCCGAAACTCAGAATATTAACATTGCCCCAATTTGGGTTAGGCTCCCGAACCTCCCCCTTTTTTGCTGGCATGAAAATGTTATCAGAGGCATTGCTCGCTCCATTGGGGAGTTAGTCACCATTGACCCTCCCACCCGAGCTCGAACCAGATTTGTCCAAGCTCGCTTCTGTGTTTTGGCGGATTTGGAGGCGAACCTTCCGTCCTCCATCACTCTGCGGTCTGGAGGGTCCTTTCTTCACAAGCAAGTCATTAACTACGAGAATAGGCCTGCCTACTGCCCTCAGTGTAGTTCTCAGGGGCATCTTCAGTCTAATTGTCCTCTTCAAAAGCCGAGGAAGAAGAGGGGGGATTCCTGCAACCCCTTGGAACATGGTGAAGGGCAACTGAAACACCCTGTTGCGACAGAGCCTGTGTCGTCAGATCCTTCTGGGGAACTCCCCGAATCTTCCATCCCTGATGAGGGATTCATCCTCCATTCAGGCGCCACTCAGTGCGGTGCAAGCTCCCAACCAGAACATCAAGCGAAAAAGGAACAATCCCCCTCCCGTACTCCAGCTCAGGCTGATTCACCAAAAATCCATAACCAGAACCCTCCCGAGGCCCAAAACCTGTTTGAAGATTACTTGCTGGGAAAGAGGGGCGAACAACCTGGCAATATTAGTCCTCGAAACACCAGGAGCCGAAAGCAAGGGGTGGATTTTGGTTGTGAAAGGAAGCAGGGGCGTCCTCCTAACAAAGAAAGGAGGGACAAGGAGACGGCAGCAGATGTTGCAAATGGCACTCAACGACTGCTTTTTCAAGAAGATTTCGACTCCCTGGTGGGTGATTCGCTTGTCCCAAAACCTCCCATCCAGTAGGGAAAGGGAGGTAAGAAGTATCTTAAAGTGTCCAGATGAAGGTCCTCTCATGGAATGTGAGAGGCCTTAACGGAGTGGCCAAACGCAGGGTGGTGGCCGATCTCCGGAAGAAGTCTAACCCCTCCATCCTTATTTTGCAAGAGACTAAGTCTGATGCTATTGCTTCTGCCAAGGCTGCTAAGGCCATTTGGGCCAAGGGCAAATTCCTTTTCAGTCCTGCAATTGGTTCCGCAGGCGGCCTCATGGTACTGTGGGATCCTGACAGTGTCGAGGGCAGCCTTTTATCAGTTTCCAGCAGGATTATCAACGTTTTGTTTCATTCCAAAGTTGATAATTCCTCGTGGATTTTGACCAATGTTTACGCCTCGAACTCTGCTTCGGAGAGAGCAGAGATGTGGAAAGCTATTTCTCTGATGAGGGATAATTTTAGCGACTTTTCATGGGTTGTAGGAGGGGATTTCAACTGCCCTCTTCATCCTTCAAAAAATAAGGGAGGCGCTGAACTTCCCAGCCGTAGCTTGGAGGACTTCAGAGACTTCGTATCTTCCAATAACCTGCTTGACATTGAACTCAAGGGGGCGTCCTTCACTTGGAGCAACAGGAGGATTGGGAGCAATCTTATCCAGGTCAAGCTTGACCGGTTCTTCATTTCCCATGAAGCTATTCCCTTCCTCGGTGCTGCAACTCTCTCAGCTTTGCCAAGGATCGGGTCTGACCATAATCCCATTCTCCTAGAGGTCACTGACGGGCCTGGTTTTAAGACCCCCTTCAGATTCGAGTCCATGTGGATTTCCCACAAGGATTTCAGAGAGGTGGTGTCGGCTTGGTGGCAGGTGAAGGTGGCAGGTTCAGCATCCAAAAGACTGGCCCTAAAACTCAAGCTGATTAAAAAGAATTTGAAGTTGTGGAACAAGGAGGTTTTCGGCAACATTTTTGAGTCTAAAAAGTCCATTTCAGAAAACTTGAAGATTCTGGAGGAGAAGATGGAGGTCGAAGGGTATTCTGAAGCCCTCAGAGAGGAGGAACGGAGCCTCCTGGTGGACTACCATTCCATTCTTGCTAGGGAGGAAACGTTTTGGCGTCAGAAGTCCAGAGATCTCTGGTTGAAGCATGGAGACTCTAATTCAAAGTTTTTTCACGCGTCTACCATGAGGCACAGGGGGGCCAATAAGATCAGGGAGGTGGTATGCAAGGATGGTCATACGACCAGGGAGATTGAGGAAATTCGTAGTGAAGCTGTCGAGTTCTTCCAGGATCTGCTGGGTGTTCCTCCTGACAACGATCTCCAAGTCCAGAAATCCCTGCTTGCTAACTTCCCCACCAAAGTTCCCCATGAGGTGAGTATTAAGCTCCTGGAACCGTTTTCCCATTTCGAGATTAAGGAAGCTCTCTTCTCCATGCAACCAGATAAGGCCCCCGGGCCCGATGGTTTTCCCCCTCGATTTTTCCAAGTTATGTGGGATGTTGTAGGGTCTGATGTCTGTGAAGCAATTCTAGAAATCCAAGCCTCTAGATCCATCCATCCGAAGCTCAACTCTACCTTTCTAGCTCTCATTCCCAAGACGCCTGCCTGCAAAAGCTTCTCTGACTATCGGCCCATCAGCCTGTGCAATGTTTTCTACAAAATTCTTACCAAGACTATTGCCAATCGTCTGAGGTCCCTCCTCCCTTCCTTGGTTGGTCCTGCTCAGGGAAGCACCGTTAAGGGCAGAAACATCCTTGACGGTGTCATCACAATCCATGAGACCCTCCATTCTGCCCACTGTTCCAAAAATGTTGCGCTTTTCCTTAAGCTTGACATGAATAAAGCTTTTGACAGAGTCGACAGGAGGTTTCTCTGTGTTGTCCTCTGCAAGTTTGGCTTTCACCCTCATTGGATTGACCTAGTGAGCAGCTGCATTTCCACTCCTTCCTTTTTGGTTCTGATCAACGGGTCCCCTGCTGGGTTCTTCCAAAGTGCGCGAGGCCTCAGACAAGGTGATCCTCTGTCTCCTATTTTGTTCATTCTTCTGGCTGAGGTTCTAAGTTGGTCCTTGAATGAAGCTCTCCATCGAAACAAGATTTTTGGCATTTTGCCCACTTCCAGAGTTGATCCTGTCACTCATCAACAATTTGTGGATGACACGCTCATTTCCACTGGAGCGTCTGTCACCCAGGCCAAGTCTATTAAGCGCATTTTGATCCGGTATGAGAAGGCTGCTGGCCAAAAAGTTAATTATATCAAGAGCAAAATTTATTTTATTAATACTCCATTGCGCAGGCAAATTCGCATTGCCAGAATTCTCGAATGCACTATTGATTCCCTGCCTGCAACTTATTTGGGGTTACCTCTGGCCTGTAATGGACGTGCCGACGAAAACATGTGGAACATGATCCTGGAACGGCTTCACAAGAAACTCAGCACCTGGAAAGGCAAACTTTTGTCGCAAGCTGGGAAGGCCACCCTTACCAAAGCCTGCCTTCAAGGAATTCCCACTTATTTCATGTCTGTTTTCATGCTTCCTGTGTCGATTCATTCCAAGATTGAGAAGATACAGAGGAATTTTCTTTGGTCTGGCAGTGAAGAAAGATCCAGATTTCCTCTTGTGGCCTGGGACAAGGTTTGCCTGCGAAAAGATCAAGGTGGCATGGGAATGAGAAGATCCAGACTCATGAACACGGCTTTGATTGCCAAACATGCTTGGAGGATCCTTACTAATGAACCGACGGAGTGGGTCAAGCTGGTTAAAAGGAAGTATCTTGGCCGAAATTCTCTATTCGAAGCTGTGCCTCCGCCCGAAGCTTCTGCTTTTTGGAAAACTGTGCTTCAGGCCCGTTCGTTGATTAGCAGGGGAGCTCATTGGATCTTGGGTGATGGATCCTCTATCCTTTTCTGGAGAGACAGGTGGGCTACAGATGAAGCTCTCAAATTGAAAGTGGACCTGGCTGGTCTGAGGGCCCAGATCGATCCAAACTTTCAACTCAAGGTGGCGGAATTCATTGACCGGAGTTCTCTTCCCCCTCGGTGGAAACTTCCGGTTGTTGATGGCTTTAACAATGAGTTGGCTTTTTTGTCTAGTGTCCTTCAATCTGTTTTAATTCCTTCGGTCATAAGGGAGGACAAAATTATTTGGCGCGGCACGCAGGATGGTTGTTTTTCTGTCAAGTCCGCCTATGACCTTCTTACGTGTGAGGTTGCCTTGGATCTCCGATGGAAGGCGATTTGGAGGAAAGGGATTATTCCTAAGGTGAACTACTTTGCTTGGATTGCCTTTCATAATAAAGCCCTAACCATAGATAATCTGCACAAGAGAGGCTTTGCAATTCCCAACAGGTGCTATCTATGCTTAGCTGATTGTGAATCGTCGGACCACTTATTCTTACACTGTCCCTTTTCCCACTCGGTCCTCAACTTTGTGTTGTCCTCCTTCCAAATCCTTTGGTGCACTCCCCGATCCCTCAAAGACGCTTTCCTCCAATGGCCCAATCCCTTCAAGAATCCCAAACTCCGCTTTCTTGTTGAAGCCTCCTTCCACCATTCCATCTGGCAAATTTGGCTTGAGAGAAATGCCAGAGTCTTTGGCAAGACCCCTAGGGTGGCACCCTCTGTCGCCCAGAGAGCCTTATCTTTCACCGTCGAGAATTCAAAAATTATTCCCAGTTCCCGTCCTCACCTTCCTGGGGAAGAAATTATTTTCAAAAGGTTGGACCTGTGCCCATCTTCCAAGGTTGGTTCTGTGACCGGTCGTAGGAATGCCACTTGGACCGCGCCTCCTGTGGGGTGGATCAAACTTAATTTTGATGGGGCTGCTAAAGGCAACCCGGGGCCCGCCGGATCCGGAGGTGTGGTTAGAGACCATAATGGTGAGCTGATTCTGGCTTACTGTGAAGATTTGGGCTCTCAGACGAATCATTTTGCTGAAGCCCGAGGTGTGTTGAAAGGCTTGCAGGTCCTATCGGATGATCCTAGGCCTCTAATTATTGAAGGCGACTCTCTTAACATTATCAACTACCTCCGTGGCTCCAAAGACCCGTCCTGGCGGGTCTTAAACATCATTCTCGAGGCTAGAATGCTTCTTTCTCAGCGTGTCAGGTGGGAGGCGGGGCACATCTTCAGAGAAGGTAACCGGGTGGCGGACCACTTGGCCAACAAAGGACTTGTGACCACGTGTCCGGTGGTTTGGCGATCTCGTTTTCCATCCGAGGTAGATAGCTTGGCCAGGGCGGATTTTCCCTCATGATGTTTCATCAGTGTCAGGTGTTTTCTCCTGATGTTTTTGTGGGTCGGGTGGCGGGCCCCTCTAACCTCGCCATTCGCACTCCTTTCTTCAAAGATGGTTGTTTCCATGTTTCCAAGGTTCATGAGGATCAGGAGGATCCCGAATAGCTTCCCCTCTGCTTGGATGGTTTTTGTTTGTTTATTGTCTTGTTTATCCGGCTATAATTTTTGTTTGAATGTCTTTCGTAACCAGAATATTCAGGACTGTCTGCCTCATTTGGTGCCTTCGGGCAATTAGCAACTCCTTGTTTTTTCTTCAATCTGGTTTACTTACCCAGCCACGTGGCATGAAACATCATCTGGCAAGGCTGATTTTGTATATAAGGTTTTGGGATCCTCTATAAAAACCCACTGTTAATTTATTATAATAATTACCAAAAAAAAGACCTTGAGAAGGTCTCATCGAGCATCCAAAAAAGGCTTGGAGAGCCTGGTTGAAGAAATTCTCAAAGGAGAAATCACTAGATAAATCCACTACCAAGGAGAAGCCCCTTATAGTGAAGGACTTGGGACAATTATCGCCATCCAACAACAAGCCCGAGAGAAGGAAATTTTGGAAATGAGTGCCAAATATTAGCAGAAGAAGAATCTAGTGAAGACCTCAAGACATTCAAAATCTTGAGAATAATATCCTACTTGAAGTGACAATTTGATAAGAATACTTGAGGATAAAAGAAGCTCACCAAACCTTGGATATTTGAAGATTACCTCCCACAGAAATAAGGCACCACTTCAGAGATAAAATACTTTTCCAAATCTAAAATAAAATGAGAAGAACACAAGAGGAGAACAAGCCACTAAATACTAGTCTCATGAAAGAAATTTCAAGACCATCATTTGGTGAAGGAGTTGTTCAAAATAGTCTACAAAGAGTTGCAAGATCCTTATCGAAGAAACAACTTGGTGATCCTAGACACCAAGATCTACATCCTCTAGAGAAGCAACAAAAGAGCTACGAAAGCTTTTAGAAAAAAGGTAAGCAACTTCTTGGTTCAAGTAGATTCATTAATTAGATTACTTATCATATTTGTTAAAGCACCTAAATTTGGATTAAAGTTACAATTAGATTATAGTCTTCAAAAGTGTAAAAATAAAGGTTCTTTTTAAGATTCATTTGCACATTGATTAGGAGTTGATTAGATTTTTGAATTACTTCTATAAACTACCTATCTTCTACTTTGAAAAAATAAAAAGAAGACTAAGTGCTACAATCCTTATTGTAATGAAATTATAGAATAATTATTGAAGGTTCATTTCATATTATTCTTGATTAGTTGTAGTAAATTTTATTAAGTGCATGTTCTTAAGAGTTTATTGGAGTGATAAGGTGAAATTGTTAGTGCATTAAAAGTGAAATATTATTAGATTCATTTGCACTAATATTACTCTCAAAAGAAATTAATTTTGTGCTTTTGATATGGGTACAAAATCTAGTTTGCATCAAGTGTCTAAAGACGCTCTTAATGCACAAAAATATGCAACTCATAATGGCCAATATAAGCCACAAAATTTGGTTATTACAAGTGAATAAAAACTAACCAAAAGAAGCTTCAAATATTGAGACTTGGTGAGTCTCAAAGAAAAATCACTAAAGGGTTAATTGTAGTAGAAAAAGGCTTCTATCTATAGCATTTATAAAGCTTAGATCCATCATTAAATATCCAAGAAAAGAGGATAAGGAGTCTATCCAAAGGGACGTCCTCAAAAACCTCATTTATGCATTCAAAATCTACTAAAAAATTAGACTACAAGACTTGGAAGAAGTGCAAAAATGGTGCAATAAGAATGTATTATTCTCATAGAATATTACAAGGTATTGCACTACATTATTCGTAGGAAAAGAGCAGATTGAAGGTGCCAATAAAGGCACAAAAACTACAGGGAAATCCAGCTAAGAAAGGTCAAATGTCAAGCAAGAAATACCAAACATCAAGCACTCCTCATCCATGGCACAAGGATCCATTCAAAGGAGCTCACACTTCACATCTTGGATGGAAAAAACTACAAAAGGTAATGCATATATCAGTGGATCATCAACCTGCATTTATGTATATAGAAAGGAATCTCTCTTTTACAAGCAAAAATGTGGTAGATTCTACCTCAATCAATATGGATGAATAGCATAAAGGGAGCACATTGAAGGTAACAAGTAACAAGGTGAACAGGTGATATATTAAGAGGTTGCTAGCTTGGTGAATATTTTCCACCAAAATAATCACCTACAATTTCATTCGGATCTCCAAAATTACCTCAAAATCAACCAACAAGAGAAGAGGTTGCTTGCCTTCCAAGAGAGAAAGCAAAGAAGAGGCATACAAAAAGGAGTTATACTCTCCTTGGAAGCATTACATTGAAAGAACTCCTTGCAAAAATGTTGAAATCTACTTGGAATGAATTCTCTAAGGTGCCATCCCATTTCTTAACATCCAAGAAAACTCACGAAGGAGTTACAAGCACTCACACAAGTGTTCATGTGTTACAAGGAGACCAAGAAGCTAGCAGAGTGTTACTAAAGGATTGTTACATTAAAAATGAGTGAGCACTCATACGTAATAGTTGTGACACTTGTCACAAATTTCAAGAATTATCTTCCATAAAAATGGTGGTCAAGGAGGTGAAAGGATAGTCAAAGTAAGACAGCAATGGTAGCAAGTGAGTTTGAAGTGACTCGACAGTGTTTCAGTTGTATCACGATAGTAGCTCGGTCGCTACACAATAGCAAATCAACAGCAACTTGGAGAATATTTCAAGAGCAAACAGTGAAGCACATTACTCTTGGTCAAACGGGTCAAGGAAGCATTGAAGTGAGTGTTGAAGCAAATTGCATGTGGAAGAATCTTCCATTACTCACAATGCCCAAGAAGGACAGTCTACCACTAGTTTTATAAAGGTACAATTTCCATCTATTTTGCTTTTCATAAAAAGGGAGTTATAAGGTTATATTATAAGGTTGAATTATTGAAATAAATAAATCTTCATTTGAAAGCAAAAAGTAGGGAAATTAAATATTAAAATTGTCTAATATTTGCAAAGCATAACCTAGGAGAAATAAGGAATACTACTTGGAATTATTTCATTTAAAAATAACATATATTAATGTATTCTAATTTTCTAAATTTGGGAGTCATAAGGGCTACAACTCAAACTAGGTTATTGAAAATTAGAAACAATCCAAGGGATATAAAAAGAGGTTATTAAAGTTCTTTAAGGTTGGAAAATTATAATATTCTTGTCTCAAAAACTCCTATAAAGGGACGAAATAAATCTAACATTAAAACCTCTTCAAAATTGAAAAGTGCTTAGTTCAATAGGAGTAATAAGGTGTTAAGAAGTTGATTTTTGATATTTACAAAATTTGTACAAAATAAACCAAAATTGAACTATATATTTACAAAAGCACTATATTATATCTCTAGGGAGTCATAAGGCATTCTACAAAACTTGATAATAATATCTTTCAAATATTATCAAGTTGGGAAGATATAAGCTTTCTACAAAAACCTAAAAATTAGGTATTCATATTCTCATCACTATGGAGATATAAGGAAGTCTAGAAACCTAAGGTTTTATCAAACCAAGCTTATATACTAATCAAGAGCTACAAGAATGTCTACTTTCAAAAATATTGCAAGTATCAATAAGGAAAAATCTAGTGCCATAAAACTTGGGATCATGAAATTTACTCATTAAATCTGAAATAATGGTAGATCTAACTTAAAAAGTGATCTTAATGAAGCCTTATAAGATGATTTTGATACTATAGAATGATATCTTCAAGACCGTCTCAATCAAGCTATTGATAATTAAAAAAGTGACATTACACTTTCTTTGGATGTTTTTAGCATATTATACATGGCATTACTCACATATAAACACTACAAGAATGAAAATGTAGAATAGAAAGGATTGATAGAACTACTCAAAAAGAAGGTAGAACTCAATGAGTCAAGAAAGGTTTTTCAATCCTCATTCCAAATTGGCACTTCAGGTTCTGCTAACTCAAATTCGTATCATGATGTCCTAAGTGGTTGTTTAGAAGCTTCTATATAGACTAAAGATAAAAAAGGGAAATCTTCCCTATAGGAATCAAGTAACAACACTCTTGGACATTTTGAGCTCATTTAGTTGTCATTGATGTCAAGGTGAAAAATTCATCATTGATGTCAAAGTGAACATATGAAGCCATCATTAATACCATGGAGCACACCGTAAATAACACCAAAAAATACGAAGATTTGAAGAATAAATTAGCAAAACAATATTTTATGAGGGTTTACAATAAACCCATGGTGGAAAATTAAATGATTTTTTATTAAAATAGTTATAAGGATATAAAAGCATCCTTACGCATTGTGATGGCAGTTAAGGTTTAATTAAACCCATGGTGGTAGAATATTTTATATCAAGTCAATGGAGTACAAGTTGCAAGTTTAAATTTACCCCATGGAAGACTTTAATTTTATTAAAGTCAAAGGTTTTAAAATATAATTTATAAAATTTAAATTCTATTGGAATTTAAATAATTTATAAATTATATAAAAGTTTAGCTAGCACTGACGTCATCAAAAATTAAGGAGCGCTGACATCTAAATTTGAATGGTGGTTTTGCATATAAATTAATGCCCAAAGGGGCATCCGAGACTTACCCCTCGATGAATTAATTTCCATGCAAAAAGGGCAAAGGTATTTCATGCATCATGAACATTGAGAAAGAAGATAAAAGAGCTTTGTCTTA
Organism: Wollemia nobilis; assembly: GCA_028583015.1. Classification (NCBI taxonomy): domain Eukaryota; kingdom Viridiplantae; phylum Streptophyta; class Pinopsida; order Araucariales; family Araucariaceae; genus Wollemia; species Wollemia nobilis. The sequence continues at coordinate 10,075,269 of JAQPPZ010003067.1, forward strand.
TTAGTTTCAGGGAAGAAGACAAAAAGAGGACAATGTATGGTTTGAGTCACATAGGACACGATGGTCCATTGGTAGTGCATGCTTTGTGAAGGTTTTGGAAAAGGAAGAGCCCACATTCGATTCTCATAGATGTGCCAAAATAAGGCTTTTGTTTGCATTTGATTCGAGCACTAGGTATAGAAGAAAGAGCATGAAGTGCTCGTTGGTTTCAAATGTGTGTCAGTGCATGCAGTGGTCAAGCCCACGGCTAGAGCATTCGTAGAGGCAGACATCATGGGGTTAAATCCCACTAGTGGCAAAGGTAATTTTTTGATTAAAATTTATATTTCCTAAAGTTTTATTAAAGGTTCATTTGGAGTTATAAGGGTTTGTGAAGATTTATTTTTAATTAAATTATGTTTGGAGTTATAAGGGTTTGTGAAGAATTATTGTTAATTAATTTGTGTTTTGAGTTATAAGGATTTGTGAAGGATTATTTTTATTGGAAATTGATTTGTGCTATTTGGAATTAAAAGGGTTTTTGAAATAATATTTTGTTGAGAAGGGATTTATGTTATTAAGGTTGTTAAAGTAAAAGCATTTGATTTTTGCTAAAGTTCTTCTTGCCATTAAAATTTATTAAAGAGGTTTTGAGTTATTTTGGTGTATGTTGAATTTATTATTTGTTGGGAGTTTATAAGGTGTTATTGGATAAATATTTTATGTATTTGGACGGTTGTTTTTTAAATGTGGAGTGATAAGGTGTTTTTGAGTATTTACATTGTATCGTGAGAAAGATTTGTCTTCTAACCTATTTGAGATTGGCATAGAATTTGTTGTGGTTGTGGAAGATTTATGAGATCCCTTCATCATCAAGAAAAAGCTATGAGCACTTTCTTCCATAGTTGAGTTGATTGATTGGTTTTCTAAAAATTGGAGTGAAAAGGACTTGATTAGGGTTTCATTTTTGAGAGTGTTTGAGTTAATACTTCAAGGTTTTCATGAATAAAGAGTTGTTATTAAAACCTTTTTTTATAAGTATTTTTGTTGAATCCATTAGTTGAGTGAAGAACCTGAGTTAGGCTTGTGCAAAAGAACATGAGTATCATTGTTATGTGAAGATTGTTTTATAAGCATTGTTGTTGAAGTGAGTTGTCATGCAAAGAACTCGAACTAGGGTTTAAAAAGATCATGAGTATCATTGTTATGTGATATTTTTTGTTGAGAAATTGTTGGAAACATTTTGAGTTGATGTTTACATGCTTGGACTAGGGTTTGTGAGCAAGGGTTGTTTCTTGAGTGATTGGTTGAGTAGAGTTGGTTGAGCCTAGTCAAGTGGGTGTGTGAAGTGATTGTTCAAGTTCCATAAAATAAACTATCTTATATTTTTATTTGAGTTGGGAAAGTGTTTGAGCATTGAGTTAAAACATATTGGGTCTCTAACAATTCTTTTTATGTTTCTATGAGATTGGTTAAGTTATGTGTGAGCTTATTGAGCAGATTTGGACAAGTTTTGAGTGAGCTTGTTGAGAGATTTGGATAAGCTCTAAGTGATATTGTTGAGCAGATTTGGACAAGTTCTGAGTGGACTTGTTGAGCATATTGAGCAAGTTTTGAGTGGACTTGTTGAGTAGAGTTGAGCAAGTTCTGAGTGGACTTGTTGAGCAGAGTTGAGCAAGTTTTGAGTGGACATGTTGAGCGAAGTTGAGAAAGTTTTGAGTGGAATTGTTAAGCATATTGAGCAAGTTCTGAGTGGATTTATTGAGCAGATTTGAGCAAGTTCTAAGTGGACTTGTTGAGCAGATTGAGCAAGTTCTGAGTGGACTTGTTGAGCAGAGTTGAGCAAGTTTTGAGTGGACTTGTTGAGTAGATTTGAGCAAGTTATGAGTGGACTTGTTGAGCAGATTGAGCAAGTTCTGAGTGAACTTGTTGAGCAGAGTTGAGCAAGTTCTGAGTGGACTTGTTGAGCATATTTGAGCAAGTTCTAAGTGGACTTGTTGAGTAGATTTGAGCAAGTTCTGAGTGGACTTGTGGAGCAGAGTTTGGTGTAGATTTGAGGATAAGTTTGTTCTAGAACAGATATAGAGATTGAGTATATTTGTGCTAGACCGAAGGACTATGTTTAGCGTATATTTGAGATAGAGCTTTGGAGGTGATAGAGCATAGAGGATAGTAGTCTCTAGTGGATAGAGATCTATCAACTAGGGCAGTGAGGATAGGTCTTCTTAGTGGGGACAAGAGTCTTCAGTGGATAGAGATCCACAAGCAAGTGTAGTGGAGGTAGTAGTATTCTAGAGGATCACCAACTAGAGTAGAGGAGGAGTTCTCCTATGGATAGAGATCCATGAACTTGATTTAGGGTATTGGTATCTCCTTTGGATAGAGGTCCATAAATATTGTAATAGGGAAGGATTCCCAAGAGATTTATTGAGAAAATTTTAGTGAAATATTTTCTCTATGGAGTAGCCCACATTGGGTGAACCACATAAATTATGGTGTCTCTATTGTGTATGGTGTTTTATGCATTGCTTTGATTACTACTGTTGATATTGCTATCTATACATTGCATAATATTGATTGGAAAAGAAAAGTAAAAAGTGGTCTTATACTGTTCACCCCCCCTCTCAATAGAAGCTTATGTTCTCAATTGGTATCAGAGTGGGGTCCTTCATATGAGTTTAGCAGCTTGAAGGAAAAGCTATCAAGAACACAATGGATCCAAAGGAGGTGTTCTCAAATAATTCAGCACCAGTATTTGATGGAAGTGACTATATGTATTGAAGTGTAATGATGAATATCTACCTGATGGCACTTGGGAATGAAATTTGGGAATCAGTGGACTTTGGATATGATTCCTTAGTCAATCCTCCTACAAATAAGGAAGGTAATATTCTACAGAAATATAATTCAAAAGTAATAAATGCACTTGTGATAGGTTTGTGTAGAACATAATATATGAAGGTTATGCATTGTAAAACTACAAAATAAATGTGGGATAAATTGCAAGGTATATATGAAGGAGATAAAATTGTCAAGAAAGCAAAGATACGAAATCTCAAAGGACAATTTGAAACATTAAGAATGAATGATGAGGAAAATATCAGTACTTATATAATTTGAATTGATGAATTTGTTAATGATATGCAAGGACTTGGAATGAAGATTGATGAATCCTATGTTTGTGATAAAGTCTTAAGAACTCTTTCAAAAAGATTTAGCGAATAGGTTTTTGCTATAGAAGTGTCAATGGATGGTGATTCTTTGATAAGAGATAAGTTGCTTGGTATGCTTACAGCTTTTGAGATAAGAACAAAAGATCTTATTCCCCAAAAGGAAGTAACATTCAAAGCAATCAAGAAAACAAAGGGTAAGAATTCAGAATCAAGTAGTGAGTCATCCAGTGATGAAGAAGCTAATTATGGTAGAAGAGATAAATATTCCATAAGATCCAAAGATCTAAGATTTGTTAAGTGTTTCAATTGTGGAAAGTTTGAACATTTTCCAACAGATTTTCAAGAACCAAAGAACAACAATGGTGAATAAAAATAAGATCATAGGTATAGGGAATTAGAAAGATATAGGTAGGATAAGCACCAGAAGAAAATCAAATATGGACAAAGGAAAAAAATGAAATAAGTTCTTTCAAATATAAAAGAGGAGCTACTATGCAAATAATGCAAGTAAGTACTCAAGTGATAGTGATGCTAGTTTTTCAAACAATGATAGAGATGAAGTTCTATTTATGATTGAAGAAAAAGAGCAAGTTAAGAAAAAGGCTCCAGTAATTCTCAAGTGTTTTAGATGTGGTAAATTTAGACATATTGAAGATAATTGTACAAGGGATGGTTATAGTTTCAGTGATGATGAATATGAGAATGCACTTGAAGGACCAGATGAAAATCTTCTAATGGATTTAGAAGAAGAAGTAAGTGATCCTATAGAAGATAATCCAAAAGAAAATAAATATGTGGACAAAGGTAAACAAATAGAGGAATATTAATAAAAGGATGGTTATGATCTCAAGGGAGAACTTATATATGCTCTTGATACAGTAAAGAAGGTAGGAAAAAACCCTCTAAACTTGAAATTCAGTTTCAATAATATGATGAAGAGAGAATATTGCTCATAGAAGATTTAGAAAAATCAAAGGCTAAGGCAAAGAGGTTAAAAGATAAGTTAGAAGAAAATATCTTGTAATGAGATAAGTTAGCACAAGAAGTGGCACTACTAAAAGAATATTTAGAGCACTTCAAGGTCAATATGAAAGGGTTTAAAAATATCTCAAATAACTTGGATAAGTTCATAAAGATACAAAAGACTACATCAAGCAAGACAAGTCTTGGATTTGAACAGAATCAAAATAAATGGAAAGGAGAGTCAACTTCAAGTTTTGGAGGAGAAAAAACTTTAGATAAATATACTTCAGAAGAAGATAGTGTAAAATAAAGTGAGACATCTAAGGATGATTTGGACAATAGAGAGTTCAACAAAAATAGGAACAATGCACAAAGAAGATACATATGGAACATCAATAAGAATAGGAGACCAATGAGGTCAAGACAAGGAAACTTCAATGGAAGATTATTTTCATGTCATAGTTTTGGGCACATGGCTTCACAATGCAGGACACATGAAAGACAGGAATATGGTAACAGATAACATTTCCATGGGTATTGCTACTCATGTAATAATTTTGGTCACAAGGTAATGAATTGCAGGGTTCATGACGGAAGGGGATATGGATTCACTAGGAGAATTGCACCTCAAAGGAATAATAACATTAAGTGTTATAAGTGCAATAATAATGGCCACATATCAAAGTGGTGTAGAGCGGATATTCCATAAACAAGTATGAATAGGAACAGTAACAGGATATAAAAAGAGGTTATTAAAGTTCTTTAAGGTTGGAAAATTATAATATTCTTGTCTCAAAAACTCCTATAAAGGGACGAAATAAATCCAACATTAAAACCTTTTCAAAATTTAAAAGTGCTTAGTTCAATAGGAGTAATAAGGTGTTAAGAAGTTGATTTTTGATCTTTACAAAATTTGTACAAAATAAACCAAAATTGAACTATATATTTACAAAAGCACTATATTATATCTCTAGGGAGTCAAGGCATTCTATTAAACTTGATAATAATATATTTCAAATATTATCAAGTTGGGAAGATATAAGATTTCTACAAAAACCTAAAAATTAGGTATTCATATTCTCATCGCGATGGAGATATAAGGAAGTCTAGAAACCTAAGGTTTTATCAAACCAAGCTTATATACTAATCAAGAGCTACAAGAATGTCTACTTTCCAAAATACTGCAAGTATCAATAAGGAAAAATCTAGTGCCATAAAACTTGGGATCACGAAATTTACTCATTAAATCTGAAATAATGGTAGATCTAACTTAAAAAGTGATCTTAATGAAGCCTTATAAGATGATTTTGATACTATAGAATGATATCTTCAAGACCGTCTCAATAAAGCTATTGATAATTAAAAAAGTGACACTACACTTTCTTTGGATTTTGTTAGCATATTATACATGGCATTACTCACATATAAACACTACAAGAATAAAAATATAGAATAGAAAGGATTGATAGAACTACTCAAAAAGAAGGTAGAACTCAATGAGTCAAGAAAGGTTTTTCAATCCTCATGCCGAATTGGCACTTCAGGTTCTACTAACTCAAATTCATATCATGATGTCCTAAGTGGTTGTTTAGAAGCTTCTATATAGACTAAAGATAAAAAAGGGAAATCTTCCCTATAGGAATCAAGTAACAACACTCTTGGACATTTTGAGCTCATTTAGTTGTCATTGATGTCAAGGCGAAAAATTCATCATTGATGTCAAAGTGAACATACGAAGCCATCATTAATACCATGGAGCACACCGTAAATAACACCAAAAAATATGAAGATTTGAAGAATAAATTAGCAAAACAATATTTTATGAGGGTTTACAATAAACCCATGGTGGAAAATTAAATGATTTTTTATTAAAATAATTATAAGGATATAAAAGCATCCTTACACATTGTGATGGCAGTTAAGGTTTAATTAAACCCATGGTGGTAGAATATTTTAAATCAAATCAGTGGAGTACAAGTTGCAAGTTTAAATTTACCCCATGGAAGACTTTAATTTTATTAAAGTCAAAGGTTTTAAAATATAATTTATAAAATTTAAATTCTATTGGAATTTAAATAATTTATAAATTATATAAAGGTTTAGCTAGCATCGACATCATCAAAAATTAAGGAGCGTCGACATCTAAATTCGAATGGTGGTTTTACGTATAAATTAATGCCCAAAGGGGCATTCGAGACTTACCCCTCGATGAATTAATTTCCATGCAAAAAGGGCAAAGGTATTTCGTGCATCATGAACATTGAGAAAGAAGATAAAAGAGCTTTGTCTTATTAGTTTCAGGGAAGAAGACAAAAAGAGGACAACGTATGGTTTGATTCACATAGGACACGATGGTCCATTGGTAGTGCATGCTTTGTGAAGGTGTTGGAAAAGGAAGAGCCCACGTTCGATTCTCATAGATGTGCCAAAATAAGGCTTTTGTTTGCATTTGATTCGAGCACTAGGTATAGAAGAAAGAGTATGAAGTGCTCGTTGGTTTCAAATGTGCGACAATGCATGCAGTGGTCAAGCCCACGGCTAGAGCATTCGTAGATGCAGACATCATGGGGTTAAATCCCACTAGTGGCAAAGGTAATTTTTTGATTAAAATTTATATTTCCTAAGGTTTTCTTAAAGGGTCATTTGGAGTTATAAGGGTTTGTGAAGATTTATTTTTAATTAAATTATGTTTGGAGTTATAAGGGTTTGTGAAGAATTATTGTTAATTAATTCGTGTTTTGAGTTATAAGGATTTGTGAAGGATTATTTTTATTGGAAATTGATTTGTGCTATTTGGAGTTAAAAGGGTTTTTGAAATATTATTTTTTTGATAAGGGATTTATGTTATTAAGGTTTTTAAAGAAAAAGGATTTGATTTTTGCTAAAGTTTTTCTTGCCATTAAAATTTATTAAAGAGGTTTTGAGTTATTTTGGTGGATGTTGTATTTATTATTGGTTGGGAGTTTATAAGGTGTTATTGGATAAATATTTTATGTATTTGGACGGTTGTTTTTGAAAGGTGGAGTGATAAGGTGTATTTGAGTATTTACATTGTATCGTGAGAAAGATTTGTCTTCTAACCTCTTTGAGATTGGCATAGAAGTTGTTGTGGTTGTGGTAGATTTATGAGATCCCTTCATCATCAAAAAAAATGTATGAGCACTTTCTTCCATACTTGAGTTGATTGATTGGTTTTCTGGAAAATAAGTTTGGAGTGAAAAGGACTTGATTAGGGTATCCTTTTCGAGAGTGTTTGAGTTAATGCTTCAAGGTTTTCATGAATAAAGAGTTGTTATTAAAGCCTTTTTTTATAAGCATTGTTGTTGAAGCCATTATTTGAGTGAAGAACCTGAGTTAGGGTTGTGCAAAAGAACATGAGTATCATTGTTATGTGAAGATTTTTTTATAAGTATTGTTTTTGAAGTGAGTTGTTGTGCAAAGAACTTGAACTAGGGTTTGAAAAGAACATATCATTGTTATGTAATATTTTTTGTTGAGCAATTGTTGGAAACATTTTGAGTTGATTTTTACATGCTTTGACTAGGGTTTGTGAGCAAGGGTTGTTTCTTGAGTGATTGGTTGAGTAGAGTTGGTTGAGCCTAGTCAAGTGGGTGTGTGAAGTGATTGTTCAAGTTCCATAAAACAAACTATCCTATATTCTGATTTGAGTTGAGAAAGTGTTTGAGCATTGAGTTGAAACATATTGGGTCTCTAAAAATTCTCTTTATGTTTCTATGATATTGGTTAAGTTCTGTGTGAGCTTATTGAGCAGATTTGGACAAGTTCTGAGTGAGCTTGTTGAGTAGATTTGGACAAGCTCAAAGTGAGCTTGTTAAGCAGATTTGAACAAGTTCTGAGTGAGCTTGTTGAGCAGGTTTGGACAAGTTTTGAGTGAGCTTGTTGAGCATATTGAGCAAGTTCTGAGTGGACTTGTTGAGCAAAGTTGAGAAATTTCTAAGTGGAATTGTTGAGAAGAGTTGAGAAAGTTTTGAGTGGACTTATTGAGCAGAGTTGAGCAAGTTCTAAGTGGACTTGCTGAGCAGAATTGAGCAAGTTTTGAGTGGACTTATTGAGCAGATTCAGCAACTTTTGAGTGGACTTGTTGAGCAAATTTTAGCAAGTTTTGAGTGGACTTGTTGAGCAGATTGAGCAAGTTCTGAGTGGACTTTTTGAGCAGAGTTGAGCAAGTTCTAAGTAGTCTTGTTGAGAATATTTGAGCAAGTTCTAAGTGGACTTGTTGAGCATATTGAGCAAGTTTTGAGTGGACTTTTTGAGCAGAGTTGAGCAAGTTTTGAGTGGACTTGTTGAGCATATTTGAGCAAGTTCTGAGTGGACTTGTTGAGCATATTGAGCAATTTTTGAGTGAACTTTTTGAGAAGAGTTGAGAAAATTTTGAGTGGACTTGTTGGGCATATTTGAGAAAGTTCTAAGTGGACTTGTTGAGCAGAATTAAACAAGTTTTAAGTGGACTTATGGAGCAGAGCATGGTGCAAATTTGAGGATAATTTTGTGCCAGACCAGAGATAGAGTATGAGCAAATTTGTTGTAGATCGAATAAATGTGTTTATTGTAGATTTGAGATAGAGCTTTGGAGGTGATAGAGCAAAGAGGACAGTAGTCTCCAGTGTTTAGAGATCCATCATCTAGGGTAGTGAGGATAGGTCTTCTGAGTGGGGACAAGAGTCTTCAGTGGATAGAGATCCACAAGCAAGTGTAGTGGAGGTAGTAGTATTCTAGAGGATCACCAACTAGAGCAGAGGAGAAGGAGTTCTCCTATGGATAGAGATCCATGAACCTGATTTAGGGTATTGGTATCTCCTTTGGATAGAGGTCCATATATATTGTAATAGGGAAGTATTCCCAAGAGATTGATTGAGAAAAATTTAGTGAAATATTTTCTCTATGGAGTAGACCACATTGGGTGAACCACATAAATTGTGGTGTCTCTATTGTGTATGGTGTTTTGTGCATTGCTTTTATTACTATTGTTTATATTGCTATCTATACATTGCATAATATTGATTGGGAAATAAAAGTAAAATGTGGTCCTATACTTTTCACGCCCCTCTCAGTATAAGCTTGTGTTATTCAAATACAACCACCTATGAAAGCACAGAGATTGGATTCAAAGGCAAATATAAGAAATAAGGATATGAAATCAATGAAGGAGGAATATAGTGCAATGTCAACTAAAATAAGAACCTACAACTTCAGCCTTGATGCAGGAGCATCCGACGGCAGCAAGGCAATCTTGCATCAACCAAATTTTTCTAAATATTTTGTTGGTCGTTTTAACAAGGCAAAATTTTCTAAGTGTTTCATTTTCTTTCTTTTATTTTTACAAGGCAGAAGTCGGTCGCGATATCGCGACATAAAATAGAATAGGGGGCTCGAAGGCAGAATGGTCACGATATCATGACGTTGTGATATCGCGACGTCGTGATATCACGACATAAAATAGAACAAGGGGCTTGAAGGCAGAATGGTCGCGATATCGCGACATAAAATAGAATAAGGGGCTTGAAGGCAGAATGGGGCTCGAAGGCAAAATGGTCACGATATCGCGACGTCGTGATATCACGACATAAAATAGAATAGGGGGCTTGAAGGCGGAATGGTCACGATATCGCGACATAAAACAGAACAAAGGGCTCGAAGGTGAAATTGTCACGATATCGCGACGTCGCAATATCATGACGTCGCGATATCGCGACATCAAACAAAACAAGGGGCTCAAAGGCGAAATGGTCGCGATATCGCGACATGTCACGATATCGCGACCAGAAGAAGGCAAATAAGAAATGGACATGCGGACGGCCATGCGCATGAAAAAAGAGGCAACAGTCATAGATGAACATTCTGACAAAGCGGTAGTTGTAGGTCATGGGCAATATGGATGAGACAGCAGTTCAGAAGAACAGTCTGACAAAACGGCGGTTGCAGGTCAAGGGTCTCTTTAATGCATGCTTTCATGGCGGATCGGGGCAGTTGCCCATTTATGGAAAGAAAATTGAAAACTCGGCCGAGGAAGCCGATTTTGCAGGTTTTTGTAATGTTTTCTTCCAGGTGGGTCATTAATGGCCTAGAGGGTCGAGACCTCGATAAAAACTCAGAGATTGTAAGGGAAAGGGATGGTGAGTTAGAGATTGAGAGGGGGAAGAATTATGTCGATGGGCTGTATTGTAACACTGTTGTAAGAAAATTATAGAGAAATAATATCAAGTTTGACTGTGTGAATCTCGGCTCGCCATCAAGTGGTATCAGAGCCGGAAGTTCCTGAGTGTGTAACAGATCGTCGGACGTGAGGCAGTTACACCAGGATCTATGGAAGGGCTTGTGAGAGAGTGAGCAGAATGCCTCCAAGAAGAAACCCTGTTGGTGGGAGAGGCATGGCGATAGCGGAAGATGTCCGAGTTTTGCAGAGGCAAGTTCAAGCCCTGCAAGAAGAGCTACGTAGAGGGCACGAGCCCAGAAGGGAAGAAGGAAGTGAAGACGAAGTTGATGAAGAAGAAGACCAGTTTGAGGAAGAAGAAGAGGTTGTAGATCCTGCACAAGCCAGGTTGTACAAAGCCATCTCCCAGATTGGAAAGAAACCAAAAATGGAGGTTTCTACATATTCTGGAAACCTAAATCCAGAAGAGGTGATTGACTGGATAAATGATCTAGAAGAATATTTTGAATATGAGGAGGTTGAAGACCCTAATCGGGTCAGATTTGCTAAGACCAAGTCGAAGGGTCATGCCAGCATCTGGTGGAAGGGAATACAGCTGGAAAGGAACAGAAGAGGGAAGGAAAGAATAACAAGATGGGATAGAATGGTGGAAAAGCTGAAAAGATAGTTTATTCCTATAGATTACGAGTTGGATCTGCTAAGGAAAATGCAGAGTTTGAGACAGACAAGCAAAACTGTCCAAGAATACACCGAGGAGTTTTACAAGATCTCTATTAGAACTGGCCATTTAGAGGCAAACAAGGAGAAGGTGGCCCATTATATCAATGGGTTGAGACTCAGTATCCAAGAGGAGCTGAGCCTAGTTCGGGTAAGCACCATTGAGGATGCTTACCAGTTTGCCCTAAAGGTGGAAGAAAAGCTGAATAGACGGTTTGAAGGCAAGCAAAGAGGAAGGGGCCATGGTGGAAGAACTGGTGGGAGGACCAGTGGAGAAAAATACAAAGATCTGAAGAAGACTGGTGAAACAAGTAGTAACCAGGATCAAAAGGAAGAGGATATTTATCAGCCCCGTGATCAGAACAACTACCCAAGAGGACGGGGTGGATCTGGACGAGGGTTTGGAAGAGGAGTATTTCATGGGACCTGTTTCCACTGTGGCAAAGAAGGACATCGAGCATTCGAGTGTCCACAACACCGAGAAAGGGTGAACAAGAGACCTGAGGGTCCAGCCAGAGCTGCTGTAGCAGATGAAGATGTTGAATCAGAACATTCTGAGGAGGCAGAAGGAGGAGAAGTTATAGTAACAAGAAGAACCCTGTTGAATGAAGAGGAAGGATCAGACCAGAGAAGAAACCTATTTCGCACATGATGTAGAAGTTCGGGTAAGGTTTGTAATGTCATTATTGATAATGGAAGTACTGATAACTTGGTCTCTGAGGAAATGGTTACCAAGTTACAGTTAAAGAGGAGGAAGCACCCGCATCCATATCGGATCGCGTGGTTACAGAAGGACCATAGGGCTTTGGTCAGTGAGCAATGCTCCGTTAAATTTAATATTGGGAATTATTGTGATGAGGTCCTGTGTGACATCCTGCCTATGGATGCTTGCCATCTGTTGCTGGGAAGGCCATGGCAGTTCGATCGAAGTGCAGTGCATGACGGTCGTGCCAACACCTACTCAGTGACGAAGAATGGCGTGCGCCATAAGCTGAAGCCCGTGAAGGAGGTGGATGAAAAGGTATGTAACAGCGCCAGAATCTGTTTAGTTGAAGGGAGAAAATTTTTGGATGGTTTGAAGCATGAGCATATGTGCTATGCCTTAATTCCTAGAGTCAGGGAGGAGGAATGCAAAGATGCCCCAACAGAAGTCCTAGACCTGTTGGAGGAATTTCCAGATATTATATCTGACAATGTGCCTGAGGGTTTACCCCCAGTGAGGAAAATCAGTCACCATATAGATTTAATACTAGGGTCTAGTTTACCCAATAAAGCTGCACATAGAATGATGCCTGTAGAAACTAAAGAGCTAAACAGGCAGGTCCAGGAGTTGCTGGAGAAGGGACTGATTCGGGAAAGCTTGAGTCCATGCGTAGTGCCTGCAGTGCTAGCACCAAAGAAATATGGAGAGTGGAGAATGTGTACAGACTCTCGAGCCATCAACAAGATCACAATAAAATACAGATTTCCATTGCCAAGAATGGATGACATAATGGACTGTTTGAGTGGAGCCAAGTACTTCACCAAGATTGACCTCAAGAGTGGTTACCATCAGATCCGTGTCAGAGAAGGAGATGAGTGGAAGACAGCCTTCAAGACCAGAGAGGGTTTGTATGAGTGGTTGGTCATGCCATTTGGGCTATCCAATGCACCAAGTACCTTCATGCGGCTGATGAATGAGGTACTGAAGGAGTTTTTAGGCAAATTTGTCATTGTCTATTTAGATGATATATTAATATTTAGCAGAACCCTGGAGGAGCACCTGGCGCACATCAGAAGGGTTTTTGAGAAGCTACGGGAGGAGCAGTTATTAATTAATCTAAAAAAGTGTAATTTTGTAAAGAAGGAGTTAGTATACCTGGGATTTGTCATCTCAGTAGAAGGTCTAAAAATGGACCCAAAAAAGGTGAGAGCTATCATCGAATGGCCTACCCCGAGAAGCACAACAGAGGTAAGATCATTTCATGGTCTAGCCAGCTTTTACAGAAAATTCATTAGAAATTTTAGCAGCATTTGTGCACCCCTCACAGAAACAATGAGAGGGGATAAGAAAGAATTTAAGTGGACCTTAGGGGCTGATAGGAGCTTTGATGTATTGAAGAAAAAGGTCACAGAACAGCCTATTTTGGCACTTCCAGACTTTAACAAAGTATTTTAGGTAGACTGTGATGCCAGTGGTAGTGCAATAGGAGTTGTACTGAGTCAGGAAGGCAGGCCTGTTGCTTACTTTAGTGAGAAGCTCAATGATGCTCAGAAAAAGTATTCAGTTTATGACCAAGAATTTTATGCTATAGTTCAGGCTCTAAAGAAGTGGAGGCATTATTTGTTGCCAAAAGAGTTTGTTCTATTCACTGATCATCAGGCCTTACAGTACATTAACAGCCAAACAAAACTGAATCAGAGGCACTTGAAGTGGGTTGAGTTTCTCCAAAGCTATACCTTTGTGTTGAAGCACAGAAGCAGAAAATCAAACAGAGTTGCAGATGCCTTAAGTAGAAGGCAGAATTTGCTGATTGAAATGACAGTGGAAGTGGTAGGATTCGAAGAACTGAAGGGTCTGTACCCTGAAGATCCTGATTTTGCAGAAGCCTGGATGGCTTGCTTGGCACCTGTTACTTTGGACAGGACAAAATGGTTGGATTTTCTAATCCAAGATGGAATGTTGTTCAGAGGAAGTAAATTATGCATTCCAAGGAGTTCCATGCGGGAGAACTTAGTCAAGGAGAAACACAACGGAGGACTGGCTGGACATTTTGGTCGGGATAAGACCATTGCCCTGGTGAGTGAGAACTATTATTGGCCGCAACTGCAGCAGGATGTGAAAAGGTTTGTGCAAAGTTGCAGAATATGCCAGATGGCAAAAGGCATGAGGCAGAACACAGGATTATATCAGCCATTACCTGTACCTGAGAGGCCATGGGAGGACATCAGCATGGATTTCATTCTTGGGTTGCCGAGAACACAGAGGGGAAATGACTCCGTATTTGTGGTGGTTGACAGATTCTCCAAGATGGCACATTTTATTCCCTGCCAGAAAACAAGTGACGCGGTTCACATTGCAGGGTTATTTTTCAAGGAAGTGGTGCGACTTCACGGTCTACCAAAAAGCATAGTTTCTGACAGAGATACAAAGTTTGTTGGGTATTTCTGGAGAACATTGTGGAAGAAGTTGAAGACAGATCTGAAGTTCAGTTCTGCATACCACCCATAGACTGATGGATAGACAGAGGTGGTAAATAGAAGTCTGGGTAATTTATTAAGATGCTTGATAGCAGATAAACCCAAGGGATGGGATTTGGTTTTGCCGCAGGCGGAATTTGCATACAACAATTCTGTCAACAAGAGTACAAACAAATCTCCATTCCAAGTCATATATGGAAACAGACCCAAGAAATGTTTTTGAGCTGAGGAAATTAGATAAAGGAGAAAAGTGCAGTGCCGAGGCTGAGGAATTTGCGAAACAGATGAAAAGCCTGCATGAAGAAGTAAAGAAGCAAATTACAAAAATGAATACTCAGTATAAGACAAGATCAGACCAAAAGCGACGGTTCAAAGAGTTCGAAGTGGGAGATGAAGTCATGGTCCATCTCAGAAAAGAAATATTTCCTGCCAAAACTTATAACAAATTGAAGATGAAGAAGTTTGGGCCATGTAGAATACTGGAAAAATGGGAGTCAGGCAATGCATATAAAGTGGACTTGCCAAGTGGGCTTGACATTTTGCCTATTTTTAACATATCAGATTTAGTGGAATACCATGAGGGAAATAGTACAGAGGCACCAAGTACAGAATTGTGGGGCACTCCAGAATCTAACCCAACCACAGAGGAGATCGAGGAAATATTAGATACTCGTGAAGGCAGAAGCACAAGGAACAAACAGTATTCTGAATACTTGATAAAGTGGAAGGGCAGACCTGTAGAAGATGCAACTTGGTTGTCAAAAATAGAGGTTGACCGCCTGGGTCTTCCCCTAACAGAACAGAAGTGAGGATCACTTCTCAATTTACCCGGGTGTCTGATGCAGGAGCATCCGACAGCAACAGGGCAATCTTGCATCAACCAAATTTTTTCTAAGTATTGTGTTTTATTTCATTTCTTTACAAGGCAGAAGTCTGTCGCGATATCGCGACGTCGCGATATCCGACGTCGCGATATCGCGACGTCGCGATATCGTGACATCAAAAGAGGGAACCAAGGCAAGGCGAAGTTGTCATGTATCGCGACATAAAAGCGAACAAGGCGAAGGTAAATTGTCGTGATATCGCGACATAAAAAGAAAAGCGAAGCCAAGGCGAAGGCGAAATTGTCATGATATCGCGACGTCGCGATATCGCGACATAAAAGAAAACGAGGCGAAGGCAAAATGGTCGCGATATCGCGACATAAAAAAATCAAGCGAATGGTCGTGATATCGTGACATCAAAAAAAGAACCGAAGGCGAATGGTCGCGATATCGCGACATGTCGCGATATCGCGACCAGAAGAAGGCAATTAAGAAATGGACACGCGGACGGCCATGCGCATGAAAAAAGAGGCAACAGTCACAGGTGGACATTCTGACAAAGCGGCAGTTGCAGGTCATGGGCAATATGGATGAGACAGCAGTTTAGAAGAACAGTCTGACAAAACGGCGGTTGCAGGTCAAGGTCTCTTTAATGCATGCTTTCATGGCGGATCGGGGCAGTTGCCCATTTATGGAAAGAAAATTGAAAACCCGGCCGAGGAAGCCGATTTTGGAGGTTTTTGAAATGTTTTCTGCCTGGTGGGTCATTAATGACCTAGAGGGTCGAGACCTCGATAAAAACTCAGAGACTGTAAGGGAAAGGGATGGTGAGTTAGAGATTGAGAGGGGGAAGAATTATGCCGGTGGACGGTATTGTAACACTGTGGTAAGAAAATTATAGAGAAATAATATCAAGTTTGACTGTGTGAATCTCGGCTCGCCATCAAGCCTATTTCATCATCAAAATACTGAAGCAGCAGAAAGAGTACCAAGATCAGGGGGAAGATCCATATTGAAGACTAAAGTATTCAATACCCAAATAATGTAATACAGGGGGTGTTAAAAATAGATTATATTCTATCATTTGGGTTATGTATATGTATATTTCAAGGTACATACTTAGGACATTAGATTTAATTAGGGGGAAGTTATCTAGTTACTTCATGCAATGTAATAAATGCACAAGTGTCAATGTGCAAGTTGTATATGTGCAAGTTATCCCTTGCACAACTAGGTAGAGTATTGGCCAAGGAACTTGTGTTCCTATATAAGAAATGCCTCATTGTCAGATAGATAAGAGGAGGATAACATAGATAGATAGAGCTTCTTACAGCATAGTCGTAGGTAGTAGTGCAGTGCTATGTATATCACCATATATTGGTGATGAGTACAATGTAGTTTAGTAGCTTCATTAATGGATTGTTCATTTCCTTTATAGCTACATTGTATTCATTTATGTTATTTGTATTCAACATACTTCAATCATCTTGCAGATTTACTTTCTTTTATATTATTCTACATCTTGTAATTGTTATCTCCCATTTCTTATTACATAAAAAGCTAACAGTAAAGTCACAAAAACTATGGCAGTGTATGCTAAAGAGGAAACTTAGGCTACTATAGGGATGATGGAGGAGGAAGTTGAAGTGTAGGAGAGGCAAGACATAAATAGTTGAAAGGCATCCCTAAAAGAATGGATTAAAATTAACAATTATGGATATACAAAATGTAATTCAAAAAGTCTTAGAATTGTAGTGGTCTACAAAATTCATGTTGAGGCAATGCTCTATTGGGAACTACAGGGCCTAGGCAAGGCCATGAACAATGAAGCAAAACCCTTAGCTATCAAATGGGCTTCTATCTATGTGGTAATATAATATCCTAGAAGGATAATCATAGACTCAGATTCTTAAATCTTGATAGGAGCTATGGATTATATGAGGAATGTTTCTTTAGATACATGGAGGTTGAGGATTCTTGTCACTCAAATTAAGGAGTTGTGGAGTGAATTGGATGATGTGATCCCAATTTATGTTGGTAGAGATCTAAATACAATGGCATACTTATTGGTTAATATGGGTACCAAGAAGGAGGTAGGGATTCAGTGGCACAATGGTATGGATACTAAGGACGAGAGGATTGGATAGATTTACGAGTAAATCCAACATTTGGTTGATTTGAACAACCAACACAGACACATGGTTTAGAAGGTTTGTTTCTAATGCATGTCTCTTTTTAAAATTATAAGTAAAAGTAGTTAACTCTTAGATTCTTGGGCTTTAGAGTCATGTCAATTTTTTTGGAAAGTTAGAAAGAGGAAACATGTGTTATTGTTGGCTAAGGATGGAAGGAGCCCCATTCCAACTTGTAAATAATTTTGCTCTATTGTAATATTTTCAAATGCTTTCAAAAGAAAAATATTTGCTACCTAGATCATACTTGGCATATATTTGATCTTCTTGTTGTCTCTAACTTAGGAATTCGAACTTTCAACTAAGGCATCCATATGTCCATGTAGGGCTTTCTACCTATTTTTTCCTCATATGAATCCTTTATTTTTATTTTTTTCAAAGATCTAGAGTAATAAAATGTAAGGCTTGCTCCTTAGTCACACTTACTTCATATTCTTACTCCCTCCTTATTCTTTCCAAAAATCTAAAACAAGAAAATTTGAGGCTCACTCCTAGCTTGCACTTACTACTAACTCAAAATAACTCCCAGCTCATAATATTTGTTGATAAGAGTGGTTCAATTCTTGCAAATTAATATTTTACTCATTGAAAGCTAATATATTATAATATAATCAGTGTATAAATATGATTAAACACAACACAAAGGCTCCATCTCAGCATAGCTCCAATAGCAACAAGAAGAGAGAGATGAAGATAATATTTAGGTCAATTTTTATCATTAATGACTTTGAAGAAATATTATTTCAAATATTTTAAAACTTTTGTTTCATTTGTTATAAAATTTTGACTTAAGTTATCAACTGGCATTAGCTCAACCAATTAAATTTTTCAACATTTAAAAAGGAGACCAAATTTCAAATCTTACCAAATGATATATAAATAATATCCAAGCTTTGTTGTAATACCACTATGCGGTGATGATGCAATACAAATGGAATCTTTTTCAATCTTATATAATCAATTGAAAAAATCTTAACTTAAATTTTTAAGCCATAGCCACACATACATTTTATTATGGTTTGAATTTAGGTTCTCAATAAAACCCAAACTCTAATCAATGAATTTAATTTTTTTAAAGAATTTGCAATTTAAAAAAAAAAGTACGTGGTGGAAATTAAAAAAAAAAAGTCGCATATAAAACTGTCCTTGTACATGTTAATAACACAAATAATAGATAGTGTTTGAGATTCTAGAAGGACAACACAATCATTTGGGCTTTGGTTTTTCTTTGGGAGGTCCAAAGTTCAAATTGTGGTGTGTGGATGTGTGTTCAATTTTTTATTAATAAGTTCAGCTCTCCTCTTTATAAGAGGTCATGGTGGGATGGGGATGCCCATTGGTTGTAAAGGTTTCTTGCACTAACCAAATATATAAAAAAATTATGGGTATGTGTTTAATTTTCTTTTGATAAACTCAACTCTCCCCCTTATGAGGGGTCATGGTGGGATTGGAATGATAAGATCAACTCTTCCCCTTATGAGATGTCATGGTGGGATGAGAATGTTCATCACTAATTGTGAGTCATAAGAGTTTCTCACATTAAACAAATTTAAAAGTTTAATTTAAAAAAATGTGTGTTAAATTCTCTATTGATAAGCTCAGCTTTCTCCCTTACAAGAGAGAGGTCATAAGAGCAGCTCTCTCCCTTACAATAAAGAGGTCATAGTGGGATGGAGATGCCCAACCCTACACATTGGTCGTAAGGGTTTCTGACACTAACCAAATCTAAAAAAACAAATATAATAAGTATATAGTGTCTGACATACATTTGGATCTCTATTAAACAAGCATGTAATTAATTGGTTTGCTCTCCCCTTTATAATAGGTCATGGTGGGATAAGAATGTTCAACCTACGCATAAGATAAATCATGATGCAATAAGAATGTTCAACCCTATGTATCCATAGTAAGGATTCAAAATCTTATAAAAAATAGATAGTGCTTGACATACATTTGGGTCTTTAGACAAGCCTGTAATTAATTGGTTTGCTCTGATTCCTCTGAGTGGTGCGTCATATTGATGACGACGGTGCAACCCCTGTGCATTCGGCGGTCCCCATCTCATGCTGGGTTACCATGTATCGAGACGGTGGAAGTCCTAGGAGCCTTTGCAGATAGTTTGAACCCTACCAGTTGTGCTAGTAGTTACTAAAAATCGTGATTGTAACCATTGCTTCTATATATCAAAAAAAAATCAGCAAAGAGGTTTTTTATTTTTTTTGGGGTTGAGAACAAGTTTATAATTTTACGGATAAATAATGAATATTGAATGTTTTTTTAAATTACATTTAATTATTTTATATTATTTAAATTTATTATTTCAATGTATATTGTGGGTTTAAATCATTTCAATGTTTAATATATATGTATATATATATATATATATATTTTGGTTAAATTATGTATTATTTAAATTTATTATTTCAATATCCATTGTGGGTAAATTATTTATTGGTATAGTTAATTTTTTATATTATATTATAAGAAATAAAATGTATTTTAAAGAATCATGTTATAGAGTTTTGCAAATTAAGGAGGTTGCCCCCTTAAAGTGACCTACAATACTTGTAACTTTTCAATGCAATCGATAAAATAATTGTTATTTTGTGTTTTGTGTTTTGTGTAAAGTTATTTATGGTTCCAATTAACTTATATGAGCATAATTATTATATCTGGTATTAAAGCTTTGATCCAACAATGGTTACCACAACATTCATATCAATAATTAGTTATATTTGTAATTTCTTTTACTCGGTCTTTTTATTTTCTACAATTTGTTTTGATGTCATCCAAATCACTACAATTTTTTCTTTTCCTAGAGTCATAAGGTTAGAAATCCTATGTTAGGGGTTTTAGATATCATGGAGCTATGAGGGGTGCTCAGACTCCAATACTCAATCTTAAATAACACATGTATATGATTAAGAACTTTCATGTATCTTTCGATATATAGGGAGACACCTTAGAAATAGGAGAAGTTTTCACATATAGGAAGTTATCATTTTTTTTTTAGTTTTGTGGTGCACTAGTAAGTGGTTAGCCTTGAGAAGATACTTGCATCGTACATTGGAGACAATTAGTGCAACTATAGGAATGGTGTAATCCTCCATAATTAGTGTCCTAATGTATCAGGCTAGTCCTTTTCTATGAACAAGATAAGTATATATGCAATCCTATAAACTAAACAAACCCTAGCCTAATACACAAAAATGAAATTCCATATGAGAAAGTTATTCAAAGACAACAAAATCCTAACCTAAGTAGAGTTCGTTTTTAGAGAACATTAAGTTTGCACAAACAATTGAAAGGAATTTTTAGACATATTAAGAGAATGGTTCAAAAGATACTAGAATCCTATCCTAAGTAAAGTTCATTTTTAGAGAATATTCAAAATATTGCAGTTTAAAAATATATACAAGTACTCTAAGGCATATGGAGAGTGCATTTATAGAGAATATTTAGAAATGTGCATACTTCAGCAATAAAGAGATTACAAAAAAAATTATAGATAGGTATTTATGATTAAATGGATTGCACAAAGTGGTTTTAGCCTGATATTTTTTGAGCACATCTAGTTGACAGGTATAAGGGATAAAAACAAAGGTGGGGTCATATAGAAGACAACAAAATGTTTAGATAGAACTTATAAATTGGAAGTGGTGTGATGGAATTTAACATATAATTTTTAATGCTTTTATATTATATGTTATAATAGTGTTATGTGTTGAACTTGTAAAAGTAAGAAGTTAATTAGAGATAAATAGTAATTGCTCTTTAAACAAATTAGATCCCCACAATAAGGATTTTCATCATATAATTTAACCATATAATATATCATCTCATCACTACCACAATGACTTATTGATATCATATTACACCGCATTGAAACGAACATAAAAACTTTCATATTCTTTGAAATATCTTCCACTTCCACCTCAGGATCCCCTTGTTATAATGTATTATCATTTTCTTGTTGAAAAAATGAATTCCACAAAAATATTACACAATTTAGGGCATTACCTAAATACCCATAGGTTTTCCATCACCATTAAAACTCCTTGATTGGTAATATGTGTACACATTTAGAATCATTTTTGTAATCCGGTTTGATACTACCTTATAACCACTAACCACCAATTTGATGTCTATAAAATTTTTTTGAAACTTCCCTCTCATGTCTCTTACCAATTATTTAAAATCCAAGGTATGATGTGATAGTGACAATTGCTTGATCCTAAGTAAGTTGTACAAAAGGAAGATTATTGTTATCATATTTGAATTTTTTCCTTGGGCTATCAAACTCTTGGTGTTATTTAGGATGTTGGACAAAGGTTGTTATCTTCATATTACCCTTCCTTGTAACAAAACATATTTTGTGGTCCATTTTAATCTTAAAAAATTATCTTCATAATATACATTGTAAATTGTGGTATATTTTCCCTCTATACAACCGTTGTAACACACATCACTAGGAAATTGTGATGTGATGGGAACTCCTACAATGATGCACATTTTAAATATTTTTACAACTACCCTCAATAAAAGTGTCCATCCATTTCCTTAACAAATATCATCTCCTTGAATTCACAATCGTGGAGATCACAATGGTCGATAGCCATAGGAGATAGAATTTTAGTTTGCAATACCATTATAGTTATTAATTAAATTTGTAATTTCTAGGATAAAATATAAGTTAAGATATAAATCTACAAATAGATTAATAATCTAGCAATAAACATGGATCCTTTTGTTCTAATCATATATATAATAATATAAGAATAAAACTTCAATGGAACATAGGAGTACCATTTCTTGGTTTCTCACTTTAATAAATAAGTTAGCATCTCACTTCGATTCACTAAGTATTGAAAGTATCTTACTAAAGACAATAACTCTTAATATTACCACATCTCAATTGTTACAGAATCCTACAATAGAAAAAGAAGGGTACCATATAAGGAAATCACTATCCTCTAGAAGAATAGGTAACCATTTAGAAGCATGCAACATGTACGAGGATTTGTCATAGGTTTATTTGAGCATTGAATTACACTTTTTAGAATCATCCATCTATTCTTTGAATATTGTGAGTTGTTACAAAATCATACAAAAAAAAGGACGATACCAAATAAGAAAATCACTACTCTATAGAAGAATAAGTAACATCATTTAGAAGTATGAAACATGTACGAGTATTTTCCATAGGTTTATTTAAGCATTGAATTATATTTTCAAACATAATCCTTGTATTATATAAATATTGCAAGTTGCTCATATTTTATAATGTTTTCTGGGTATCACTTTTTTCATCTTGGTTTTACAAACCTGTTTCTAAACCTAATAGAGTTTTTGAGCTTCTTAATTTTATAGATTTAGTTTGTATGTACAAGATTGTTAGAGAATAATATTAGAGTACATACCTTAAATCTAGGCAACACCCTAAGGGTTCATAATTTGTGATTAATATCCTTCAAAATTAATTATTGTTGTATTTTTGTGTAACTCAAACCATATAACTTACACCATCAACCATATAAATTCAAACTTTTAAACATTTATATAAGTTCAAGTTAAACCCTAAATTATATATATAAATTATTTCAATAAAAAATACCAATTAAAATGTATGTTATAAGATTTGAGAATTGTATAATAGATATATGAATATGGGTGTGTTTTATACTTGAAAACAAATTATTTAAATATTGGACAAAATTTAGGATAGAGGCTTGCTTCAAACATAGAAGATTGAATTCTTTAAGGATTCTCTCCTTGTAAAAAACAACTCATTTGGAGTTGGCAACTTGCATCTAACATCAAGCACATATGTACCATCACTCACATTTGTCCAGTATTGAAAATTTATTTATTATCATTTGTAAATGCATCAAGCCAGATTTTATTGGCATATACTTAGCTCTAAATAGATCTAGCACTTGTAGAGGAGACAAATACTAAAATAATTAAAGCATATGTATAAATAAAAATATTCTTGATTAGCAAAAATTTGAAATAATTACAACACATATATATTTAAGATATGATTACTTATTTTGATTTCTCAAAGTGCTTTTGCATGGCCTTGACCATATAGAATCAAATTTGTCATGAGAGTCATGCTTCTCATTTTTGCTATCTCAGAGCATGATTAGATATCCTTCTTTAGTTTTCTTGTCATGTATGCCCTTATCAAAGATACCCTTTTGGTCAAGATTTATGTTTGAAAAACCTTTGGTGGGCATCTTATCTAGATTTTTCCAACTTGATCAACTCCAAGCATCTTGTCCTATAAGGGTTTTATTTTCCTAACATGTAGATTTTTTACAAGAGTTGAGTCAATGGGAGATCAATTTTCATTGGGAGAATAGATTTCTTACCATAGAACAATGAGTATTGGCGAATTTACAATGCATTTATCACAAAAATTATATTATATGATAATGTAAAAGTTATCTTATTATGTTAGATTTTTTTATTATTGTCAAGTATCCTTATTAAAATTCTCAAAAGGCTCTTACTTGAGGAATTAGCCAACCATTTCCTTGTAGGTAATAGTCCAATGACATTTCAACAAGAATATTATAGAATTTATAGAAATATAAAAATTAAATACATAAGAAATATGTAGCATTGGCACAAACCAGGTTCATAGAGACTCCAAAACCTAACATTAATTATAGTTCAAAGAAGTCAATTATAGTTGAAGTCTTGTAATATTTTATTGGGATAACCTTAATCCGTTGTGTGATGTGATCCATAAAAGTAAAGATATATGTATTACTATGACATGAGTGGATATTTATAGGATCTATAAAGTCCATAACCTATTTTTTGAATTCACAATTTGATTAAGTGGAAGAGCTACATGTTGCTCTTTCCCTAAGTTTTGTTGACATGGGACATATTTCTTGACCTTTAGGTAGATGTCTTTAAAGATACAAGTCCAATTATATCCTATTATGAGGATGAAATAGGCTATATTTTGAGTAAAAAAATATCCACCACATATGCCATGATGGTATTCTTTGATGAATAAATGCATCTACTCCAAACTCAAATATTTCATGAGAATTCTATCTAGACCTCTTCAATATAACATTTTTTTCAATAGTGTGAAATTAGACATGGTATAGAGCTCCATAGATTTTTCAAGAGGGGTTTACCTATAAATTTACCTTTATATTATTTGTTCCACTCGTAGAAAATTTGTCTATGGTTAACCTTCCAGAGTAGAAAGTGCCAAGAATTTTGGTTATTTCTAACCAAATTGAAATTGCCTTCGGGCATTCAAACAAAAGATGGAAAATTGTTTCACTATTTTTCATGCACCTATAACAAACATGAGGTCCTACTATACCCTTATTTTGCAGATTATCACCTATTAATATTTTATTTTGAGAGACTAGCCAATTGAATACTTGTAGTTTAGGTGGTGCTCTATTTTTCCACACTATCAATAGTTTTTTTTTGGTAAGCCCAATCTATTGATGTTGGACTCCTAGATGTATAGATTATTCTCCATTACTATTTATGCTATCCCAAATAATTTTGGCTGGTATCATAGAATGAAGAGGTCTAATGCTCACCATGTGGAACTTAAAATAATCTCAATCTCCTTGAAACTAGGATGGAATGGGAGGGGAGATCTAATTCAAAGTTTCTAATATCTAATAAAAACAAGTCACCTAATTTTAGTATTTTTTGCTTTCCACTTGATTCTACAATTCGATTGGAATTCTCTCTTAATGGTGGATTTCCTAGGATTGAGTTCTCCTATAGATTAATTGACTTACCATCTCCTGATAGCCAAGAAATTTTATCCTCTATTATGCTATTTGCTGCCACTATATGTTTTCAAACCAACGAGGCTCTAGGAAGTTTGTCTATATGTTTGAACATTTGAATACCCATTTGATTATTACATATTTTCTGACTAGTATGTGTTTCCATGCTCGATTGTGCTTAAGCATGTTCTAGAGAAGTTTTACTCCCACTGCTTTCGAAACTATCTTCATTTTTTTATTCATTTTCCTCTTTGAATTTTACTTCTGGTGACCATCTCCTAATTGACCAAGTGGAAATTTTTGTTTCTGATTGCCTATCTCTCTTCCATAGGAAACTGT
This sequence comes from Wollemia nobilis, assembly GCA_028583015.1. Taxonomy (NCBI): domain Eukaryota; kingdom Viridiplantae; phylum Streptophyta; class Pinopsida; order Araucariales; family Araucariaceae; genus Wollemia; species Wollemia nobilis. Next base: position 10,100,592 of record JAQPPZ010003067.1, read on the forward strand.
GTATGATTCCATCTACCTTTTGCAAAATAAAATTGGTAGCATGATATATTGATAGTTGATAGACTGGAATATAAGCTAACATTAATTTTATCAATCATGCCCTTCCTACAAGACTAAGCCAACTATTAATATAATTTTGTATCATCCTAACCATCTTGTACAATGTTGGGGTCGAGTAGTTTGAGGCTTTGAGGTGGAATCTCATGAGCACTCCTAGGTATCTAAAGTATTTTTCTATGCCAAACCAAATTCCTAGGATAGTGCAACAGAGTTTAACTCTTATTGCTACAACATTTTGTATATAGAACTGACTCTTTTGAGTGTTTATATGAGCCTTGATAGCTTGTGTGAACCAATATAGGTATCGCTTGAATTATCTAATATTTTGCTTGGTGGCTTCACCTAGAAGAATGGTATCAATTGCAAATTGGGTATGTGTTACAATTTTACATTCTGTTGTAGCCTCTATCCCTATTATTTTTCTTCCTCTTTGAATATGGTTAATTAATCTTCCAATAGTCTCAGCTAAAATGATGTAAAGATATGGTGATAATGGGCATCCTTGTCTAATTCCCTTGGTATTATAAAAGAATTATGTTGGTTCTCCATTTATTAAGGGAGATATCCATGGGTTTTTTATGCATGCTTCGATCCACTTGATGACTTGATGTAGAAATCCAAATTTTTGTAGGATCTATTCTCCAAATTGTATATTAACTCAATTGAAGGTGTTTGCCATATCAAGTTTTATAACAATTTATTTTTTTTCTACTACTGTGGAGGGCTTCATGCACCATTATGATATTATCATATTTTTTTCTAGGAATGAACCTCCCTTGCTCTTCTGATATTAGTTTTTCAAGTTTCTTCTTTATTCTATTGGCCAATAGTTTGGTAATAATTTTATAGGAAGAGTTACATAGAGAAATTAGTCTAAATATAGAGAAAGTAGTGGCAATTTTTTCTTTAGAAATCAATGCTAGAAAGGTGGAGTTGATGGCTCCAAGAAGCTTACCTTTCACCCTAACATCCTCAATAATGCATAGAAAATATTTTGTGATGATGTGTAAGTATTTTTGGTAAAAGTTATTTGTGAATCCATTAGGTCTAGGAGCTTTATCCTTTGGTAGAGTTTAAGGAATCTCCTTAAGTTTGTCCATACTTATTGGTTGACTAAGATCATGTTTATCTTCCAAACTTAATATTATCAATATATGTTGTAGTAGTATTCCCTAGGAATGTGGGTTACCGTTTTCTCTGGAGAGTAGAGCTGAGTAATGTTGATTTTTAGGTTCCTTAATTTTCTCCCTATCTATATAAGTGGTTCCTTAATTTTATCCCTATCTATATAAGTGGTTCCTTCATGCTCTATCTCCTTGATTGTGTTTCTTTGGTAGTGTTGCATGGTTTTCAGATGAAAATATTTGGTGTTTCTATCCCCCTTGCTTAGCCAAACCATTCAGGATATAAGCCTCCAATGTGTTTCTTCTTCAATGCTTAATTTATTAAGATTTTGAATCAAGTTATTTCTTGCATCTTCTTCCCATGGTTGAGGAGGATGATCCCCAATTTTTGTTTCTAGTTAATCTACTTGTTGCATCAATTGCTTCTTGTTTGGTTTGACTCTAATTTTTTTCCAACCATATTTATCACGTGCTTCAATTTTTGAATTTTGTTTTTTTCATTTTTATTGGAGGTTGGTGGATTGGACCTGTTACTTCCAAGTACTTTCCAAAAGTTCACTGAAATATTCTTTTTTTGCCTATTCAAAGTTGTACTTGAAAGGAATTTTTTGGGGTTGTAGGCTTTGGTCATTATCCAAGAGAATTGGCTTATGATTTGAAATAATGTTTTGAATGATGTGACTAGAAGTGAGGGGAAAGTGCGTTAGGAAATTTTCACTAATCAAAAATCTATCTAATCTATAGTTTCCTTCTGGTCTTCTATTGCTCCAAATGTACTTCCCTTTGGTTGATTGAATATCTTGTAATCTTTCATCTGCCATAATTTTATTGAGCAAATCTCTAGTTGGATTCCTTGCTAAAATTTTCCCAGCCTTCTCCTAGTGGTAGAGAATCATGTTGAGATATCCCAGTATTATGTTGTCAAACTTCTCATTTTTTGGCCATTGTGTTAAGTTTTTCCATGCTTTTCTTTTTTGGATAGGATGATTTGGACCATAAAAAATTATTATTGTTATACTAGTTCAATTTGGTAAGAGGAATTTTGTACCTATCTAGTTACTAATCTAATTGTTATGGATCCCAAGCCAAAGCCAATCCCCCTAAAGGTCCCACAAAATCAATAGTTATCAATTATTATTGTGCCCATATCTTCTACCATTTTGTAGTCAATGTTACCTCTACTATTTTTATTTCCTAAATACAGACTATTATTGGATTTTGCTCCTATATTAGAACTTTGAGATAGTTTTTTAAGAGGACTTCCTAGTCTTCTACAATTCCATGATATAATCTTCATTTTTTGGATTGCTTATTAATTTTTATGAAGCTCTCCTCAATTTTGACCTACATTTTGGATTGTAAGTCTTTTTATGCTTTCTCATTTTTGATTTGTTGGTTCGATTTCTCTTAGCTACAGATCGTGTGGTTGGCAAGCTCCGAAGAATCACTATTTCCTCCACTTGTATTTTTTCTACCTCTTCCTTTGAGTTCTTGTTAGTTACTTCTCCATTTGTTGTGTTCTTTGGTGTATCTCCCATGATCTCTAGTGAGTTGTCAACTTCAATTGTAGATATCTTATCTTTATCTTTAGGAGCCATCACATCTAGAGAGGTGATTTCCTTTTCTTCTTCACTAAAATTGTAAATTTATTTATGTGTTGAAAGCTTTTTTGATCCTATGGTTGAGGTTGTCGCTTTTTGCTTCTTGATCTGTGTGGTCTCCTTTTGAATTGCTAGAATATTGGTTCTTCCTTTTTTATTTTTTGTTTTTGTTTAATTAGGTAGTTTTCAGATAAGTGTCCATGCTCATGGCAGGTTATACACTTGAATGGTATATGCTCGTAGTCCAAGGATTGGTTATGTATCCAATCAAATACCTTTATTCAAATACGCTTAGGTAAACCTTTTTTAGATTAACTTGCACACAAATATGTGTGCATATAGCATTATTGATAGTTGGAAGAGCTTAGTCAATGAACGTTCTAATAGTGTTTCCTTTTAATTCCTGTTGTTGTATGAAAATGTACGCCTACACTTGCAACCACGCACATAAACATGGGATTATTTCTCTTGTGTGGGACTACCCGAGAGGAAGAAACCTCTAAAAAGAGATGAATCTCATAGAAAAAAATAAAAAATAAAAAATTGACCCTAAAAAAAACTTATTGTTGGAAAAATATGAACAACCAACAAAAAACTGTAATCTAAAAAAAAACTTACAACCGGGAAAATAAAAATAAAAATAGACTGAACAAAAAAAATAAAAGTGCAAACTAAAATAAAAATAAAATACTGCACTTACTTGTCAGGGAAATAAAAAATAGAAACTAAAAAAAAACTGCAAGCCTGCAGAGAAATAAAAATAAAAATAAAAACTAAACTATTAAACTAAAATAAAAAATAAAAAACTACGGACTAAAAACTAAAAAAAATAAAATAAAAATGACACTAAAATAAAAACTAGAAACAAAAAATAAAAATAAAAATAAAAACTAAAACTAAACTAAAAATAAAATAAAAACTAAACTAACACTTGCAGAGGGAAAACAAACGAAAAACTAAACAACAAAACACAACAACAACAAACACAAAAAAAAAATAGGGTGATTGCGCCAAAATAAAAATGATGAGTGATTCACCACAACCGCATTAGGAACAAGATGGGAAAACGTAACATGGAGGTTGGAACAACTGCAAGAGGTAAGGCAAGGTGGACCAAGGGCCAATGCCACATGCAATCCAACCAGGGCTAAATATACATAGTATACAACCATAATATTAAATCCACCTAAACATAGTGCAACACAGAAACAACACAGATGCCACAATAACTACATGAGGTAAGGTTGGTTTGAACCCATGAAGTTCTCCCAAATGAAATATACACAAAATATAGTCATTTTTTTATTAAATCCATGGGATTACAATGCTAGCAGAAAAATGGCAGTGAAAATAGCCCACCAGGACTAAAATATTAAGCCAAAAATTCGAAGGACCAAAATCTAAGTTTACAATGTGCACATGGCCTTGTTAAATAGAGCACGCAATAGTTACAATTTAATTTTAAAATAGAACATGGGAGATGGCAGCAATTAAAAATATTTGCAGGCTCTAGCAGTTTCTGACCACCCAGTCCCGCAAATAGAACGCTCTATCATCACTGCCAACAATATTAAAGTCTTCAAATATCCCACGTACAGCCAACACTGCATGTTTCATTATATTTATGCTCTATCATCACTGCCAACAATCTTAAAGTCTTCAAATATACCATGTACAGCCAACACTGCATGTTTCATTATATTTACAAGGAACGCTGCCAAATAATCTTCAAATTTCCCACGCAGATTAAAACATGATAAGACTGCATAATTGTATTATTTTGCCTACTTTTCGAACTAAAAAAATCTTCTCAGTTGTCTGTCCAAATCCATAAGATTTTTCATGTACAAAAATTTGGACAACTCACAAAATAGAAGACTAACAATAATAATTAAATAAATGTCATGGGAAAAAAATTGTTTATTTATTTTAAATAGTTTCGACTTTGCCATTGAAATTTGTGAAGGTCTTCGGTCAAAAATTTAGCCATGTGTGCAATCAACCTAGGTATGCACAGTCGAACTGATCAACTAGGAGTCAAGCACCAAATTTTGAATGGGAGTTAGGCATCGAATTTTGAATGGGAGTCAGGCACCAGATTTACAATGGGAGCCAGATGATAGATTTACAATGGGAGTCAAATGCCATATTTACAATAGGAGTCAGGTGCTGGATTTACAATAGGATTCAGGTGCCAAATTTACAATGGAAGTCAGGCACCAGATTTACAATGGGATTTAGGCACCATCTGCGTGTGTCTATCAACTCCATCACCTGCAAACAAGAACTTGTCCACCATGTATCGCCAAAATTTTGAATCTTTTAGTCATGGGCATAGGTTGATCAAGCCTATCCCATGTGGCAATGGTTGCATGCAATTGTTAATGAATTTGAGCGGGAGGCTCAAAATTTATTAACATTTTGGTGACTCATAGGGGACACATGCTTGCAATGTGAAAAGAACCCAAAAGACTAGGTGGCCTTAGCATCCATTGGAAACAAAGCCAACAACATTGATAGATTTTCAATAGATCCTAAAAATTTGCACCTAGCAGATTTACCACAAACCCATAGAACTAAAACACATGGTAACAAAAGACCTTTCAAAATTTGGAAGAATGAAAAGTAAGGCAGATTGGGCTCAGTTCTTTCATTAGAGTTGTCAGGTGCTTAATAATTACTTTAGCAAGCAGATAATAGTCAAAACAAACATCGAATATTGATTGATTTCAAACACAACAGATCTTTACAGATATTTTATAGTAAACTAAAGATTTGTTCCACCAGGTATACCAAAATTATTGATGTCTAAAATGTACACCAACACTTACACCCACGCAAAACATCAACATGGGATTCTTTCTCTCGTGTGGGACCTCTTGAGAGGAAGAAACCTCCAGAGATATTTGGCTCTCTCTAGACTTTTTTTCCTCTTGAGCAATCCCACACGAGAGAAAGAATCCCATGTTGATGTTGTGCACGGGTGCAAGTGTAGGCATATATTTTCAGACGTCAATAATTTCATAAAAGGTTTTTTCCATAGGTGTAGTGGTAGAAATGACAACCTCACCTAGACAAAAACTTCTTTAGGATCCTCCTCTTGAGGATCAAATATCATGCTCCATGGGATCATGTAGAGTGGGTTGGATCCCAAAAACCAAAGACCTCCATGAAAGATAGTGCTCTTGTCCTCCACAGAGGTAAATGTAATGCCAAATTATCCCTTACCTATCATCATGAATTTATAAGAGGAAATTTACTCCCCTAATTTGTGTTAATACATTTCTAGAATGTGATTGGACTAGACCATATACCCACAAATTTGCATGTAAGGGCTTGGGTGGAAAGCATGAGCAAAGGATGCTAGATGAGGGTTGGAGGCACCTCAATCACTAGAGACTTGTCTAACTTGGGCACAAAGGTACCATTGTTAGAGTGAGCATGTGGTTTTGGATGGGGTGCTTTTCTTGCTTTAAGCACTTGATGCATATGATCCAACTTCTCCTCATCAAAGGGAAACTATTATGAAAACACGAAGAAAATCTCATTACCTACTTGTTTGAAAAATGAGGTCGTTGTCATCATTACAACCAACAAACTACCATAAATAACTTCCCAAAGAATCCCTATTTTTAAAGCCTAGCCAATAAAATATTTTCAAAGCTAAAGCCAAAGGATTACCATACTTGAACTAATACGTAGGATCTCTCCTAAATTGATCGACGCTAGGGTTTTTGTCTTCCCCCAAATTCATTTCTCCTCTAGCCAATGAAAGATTTTTTTATAAAAATAAATTACTATCACTTGTGTTTTTTTCTCTATGCTTCACTTTGCAACCTTAGATTTGTTGCATGCACTCCATGATTCTAGCAAAACAAACTTTTTCAAACTGGTTGGTTTACCTAAAAAATATGAGCATGTTGGACATTTTGAGTCCATCAAGTTGTCATTGATGTCAAAAGGAATGCAATTGATTGGCTCCAAAAAGTTTCATAATGTCTTATGAAGCATGACCAAAAATTTTTTCCATTAAAACCTCGACGGAGCAAAATAAAAGGTTTTCCATTAAAATCTTTGGAGGAGAAAATAAAAGGTGTTCCATTAAAACATTGATGGAGAAAATAAAAAAAAATTCATAAAAACCATTGGAAAATAAAGTATGAGAATTTTATTATACTAAGGAAGCTTAAATTTAATTATAAATTAATTTTAAATTAATTAATTAGTTAATTTACTTAATTTGAAAAGTTAGTTAAATTAATTATTAATTTATTTATTTATTAATTCTAAATTAATTAAATTTAAAACCCTAAAGTGGGTTTTAGACTTGAAATTTGAAATTCAATTTTGAAAAGCGTCGACGTCAGGAGGAATGTTATATTATACATATAAAGGGGATCATCCACTACTTTAATGAAATCACCATGCCTAAGATACAAATGTGTGAAGCAAACTGTTTAGCACTGTGACCAAGGAAAACAAAAATGTGTTTTTCACGTGTGAAAAAGGAGGATTGTTGAAGGCATAATAGGAAGGCATTAATCCTTCCTTCACTTGGGCTTTTTTAGCCCACGCGGTGAGTTTCCAAACGCTTAGGCAAGAGGAGACAACAGTACGAGTCACATTGAATCCTCTTTTGGTGGGGAATACAAGGTACGCAAGGTGTTTAATCTCTGAAATTTTTGGAAGTTGGTTGGGCAAGTTAAAACTTAATTTTGCATGTTTATTATTGGTTCTAAGGTTGCAAGGGAGTTATAAGGCTTGGCAAATTTTAATTTTTAATATTGTTTGCTCAAATATTTTATGCATGGAGTGAAAAGTGTTTGGTTAATATTCTATAGTGGTTTTGTCAATATTCTATAATGGTGAATATTATTAAGTGTGGTTGATATTCTATAGTGGTGAATATTATTAAAATGGTTAATATCCTATGGTGGTGGATATTATTTTAAGAGTGGTTGATTTATTAGGGTGTTGGTCACTATTCTAAGATTGGAGTTGATAAGGTGTTTCTAAGTATTTTGTTATGTATGATTTGTTGAAAGAGGAAGAAATAAGGCATTGATTATATCTTGGTCCAAAGAATATCTTTGAGGAAATATTGGAATAATATTTTGTATTCTAACCTTCTTGAGTTTGGCAAAGAAGTGTTTTATGGTTGTGGTAGATTTGTGAGGTCTACTCCTTATCATCAATAAAAAGGTATGAGCACATTATTCCATAGTTGAGTTGATTGGTTGGTTTTCTGAAAATTAATTTTGGAGTGAAAAGGTCTTGATTAGGGTTTCCTTATTGAGAGTGTTGAGTGAATGCTTCAAGGTTTTTTGAAATAAACAATTATTGTTAAACCTTATTTGATAAACATTGTTGTTGAAGTCATTTGTTGTGTGAAGAAATTGAGTTAGGGTTTTGCAAAGATCATGAGTATCATTGTTATGTGAGGATTATTTTATAAGCATTGTTGTTGTGAGTTGTTGAGCAAATAACTTGAGCTAGGGTTTGAAAAGAACATGAGTATCATTGTTATGTGAGATTTGTTGTTGAGTATTGTTGGAAAAATTTTGAGTTGATGATTACATGCTTGGACTAGGGTTTATGAGCAAGGGTTGTTTCATTAAGTGAGTGGTTGAGTAGAATTGGTTGAGCCTAGTCAAGTGGATGTGTGAAGTGATTGTTCAAGTTCCATAAAACAAACTATTCTATATTATGATTTGAGTTGAGATTGAGGATTGAGTTGAAATATATTGGGTCTCTAACAATTCTCTTTATGTTTCTATGAGATTGGACAAGTTATGTGTGGACTTTTTAAGCGATTTGATACAAGTATTTGAGAAGCCTTGTGGAATGATTTTATGTGAGCTTTTTGTGGAACCTTACAATACAAATTTGGTTAAGTTCTAGAGAGGAATTATTGAGCAGATTTGGACAAGTTATGTGTGGACTTTTTGAGCATATTTGAACAAGTTTTGAGTGAGCTTGTTGAGCAAATTTGAAAAAGTTTTGAGTGAGCTTGTTAAGTAGTTTGAGCAAGTTTCGAGTGGACTTGTTGAGTAGATTTGAGCAAGTTCTGAGTGAGCTTGTTGAGCGGATTTGGATAATTTCTGTGTGAGATTGTTGAGCATATTTGAGCAAGTTCTGAGTGAGCTTGTTGAGAAGATTTGAGCAAGTTCTGAGTGGAATTTTTGAGTAGAGTTTAGAAAGTTCTAATTGGACTTGTTAAGCATATTTGAGTAATTTTTTAGTGGACTTGTTGAGCAGATTGAGCAAGTTCTAAGTGGACTTTTTGAGAATATTTAAGCAAGTTTTGAGAGGACTTTTTGAGAAGATTTGAGAAAGTTTTGATTGGACTTGTTGAGAAGATTTGAGAAAGTTTTAAGTGGACTTCTTGAGCATAATTGAGCAAGTTTTGAGTGGACTTGTGGAGCAGATTTTGGTGCATATTTGAGGATAAGTTTATGCCAAACCAAAGATAGAGATTGAGCAAATTTATGCTAGACCAAAGGATTGTGTTTAGTGCAAATTTAAGACAAATATTTGGAGGTGATAGAGTAGAGAGGATAGTAGTCTCCAATGGATAGAGATCCATCAGTCGGGGTAGTGAGTATAGGTCTTCTAAGTGGGGACAAAATTATTCAATGGAAAGAGATCCACAAGCTAGTGCGGTGGAGGTAGTAGTCTTCTAGAGGAGCACTAGCTAGAGTAGAGGATAAGGAGTTCTCCTATGGATAGAGATCCATGAAACTAATTTAGGGGATCAACATATCCTTTGGACAGAGGTCCATAAACATTGTTATAGGGAAAGGATTCCCAAGAGATTATTTGAGAAAAATTTAGAAGAAATATTTTCTCTGTGGAAGTAGCCATCTTTGGGTGAACCACGTTAAATTGGTGTCTCTATTGTGTGTGGTGATTTGTGCATTGATTTGATTATTGTTGTTGATATTTCTATTTATACATTGCATAATATTGATTTGGAAAGAAAATTAAAAATTGGTCTTATATTGTTCACCCTCCCTCTCAGTATAAGCTTGTGTTCTTCAGAGCATGGATGGTTTCTTGCAAGTGGATGGAACTTTATCCAACCCTGTCACATACATCTGAGGGTTCCAAAACACCTAACATCTTTAGCTACTAAAACGATGGATCTTATGCTCTATGCAGATATTCCAACACCATTTGGTAGTTTTTAATCTAGATTTTTCCTATGGCACTTCTTACAGGGATCAAAATTACAATTGAAGAATGATGGAAATATATTTTAGTTGATGGAGATTCATAAATGATCAAATATTAGATAACAATTTTGAATATTGCTTTTTTTAATCAATTATTATTATAGGTAATCTCTTGGAAATGTGAGCATATAGAGAGAGAAGGAAATTGAGTAGTAGATAATTAAGTTAATCTTGGTGATATTGACCTTAATCTTGGAAAAAAATTGGAAGGTACAAAAAGTAGATTATATCTCTTAATAAAAATGATGTCAAGGAGCTAATTAATTATGGAAACATAGCAATTTGAGGAGGATAAATATAATTGATAGGAAATAAAATAAAGAATGTATTTGATATAAAGGTAATTTGGATATGGTTTAATTGATAATTTGTTATTTCGATGGAAGTTGCCCTACAAAAGCCACACATAACCTATTAAAATTAAATAAAATATATAAATTAATATTATATACATTTTGAACAATTGAAAAATATTATATACATATTTTAATCAAATGGCATTAGTTTTGTTGTTTAGATTCCTCAATATTTAATAAAGAGATCCAAATTTAAACCTGATGAGGCTAGAAATTGCCTCATTCATAGACCATTTTTGGATATTTCATAAACTATTTGATAGACCTTATGCTATGTTTTTGTGCTAATTTTGATGATGGAATGCATTATGTATTACTATTTACATGTTTAAATATTCAGGAGCATAGTATTCTGTTTTGACCATTTTCTGCATTTTTTGCACTGTTTTAGTTGATTTACTTAGCAAATAAACATTTATTTTGAATATGCAATAATGTATGTTGATGTGTATTCCATTATAGGGATCATGTTATTTGTTTTCCTTGCCTTCTAACCTGTTCAAATTGCAAAAAGGTGCCAAAACCTGTTCAAACTGGTATGACTGTGCAGAAAACAGAGTTTGACCATACAAATTCCAGCCAGTTGTGCATAAACAACATGGCTTGGAATTTGTCAATGCCAACACATAAAACTTATGGAATTTGTCTTCTGAGGACTTAAGAAGACTACCTAGCTAGTCAAACCCATTATCCTAAGCAATTGATGCATGGATAAGCATCAGAACTATTACACTACCTGATATTCCAGAGCAGCTCCGGAATGAGCGGAGCAGGACCAGTTTTGGTCAAAACTATCAACAGAATGGTCAAAAAGGTGGAAAATGGTGAAATTAAGGATGGATAAAGCTGTATGAGAGGTTTTATCACCCCTTCCAATGCATTTATTCCAATGTATTATACCCAAAAAGTAAAATGGATAAGCTACAGCAGAATAATTTCCTGCATTTCAGGAAGACAACTTCAACACAGTTGTTGAATCCCTGAAATGTAACAACAGAATGAATCAACATATGTAATAGAATAGTATAAATAACTAAGCTCCCATATTGGTTGAGAATATAGATATTTGCATAGAAGGATAGGAATAGAATAGTTTTTTTAGTTATAACAAAGTAGTAATTCTGTAGGATTTCTCCTGCATTGTTGTAATGTCATGTCATAATCAATAAAAGGTGTAGTTTCTTCATTCAATTTAGTATCTTGAGTGGATGTGTGAGCATTAGGTAGTTTAGAGTAGTCTTCTTACCTTATTCTAGATCAGGGAGCAAGGGCCCACTTCCAGGCCCAGGAGAAGGATCAACTTTTGACAAGTTTTCTGTTCATTTCTTGTTGTAGCAGGTTAGCAGGAACCTGACAATTTCTATTTCATTTGTTAACTGTGTTGTTTGTAGATGCATGAAATATATGTGTTGTAGATGTAGATGCAAGGTAGATGATCACATAGCATAGGCTTTTGAATCTTACAACATTTTTGAAGTTTCCCTATTTTTAGCAGTTATTTCCAGTTTTTAGCATTTCCATTTGTGTTAATTGATTTCTAGTTGTTTCATTTCTACAACATTTTATTCCAGCATTTTAATTATATTAATGTAATTAGGATTTACTTTCTATAAAACTATTATTTCTATCATTTCCATTTTGCAAGCATAAATAGGTTTCATTTCTATTATTTCTGATTCTGCAAGAGTAATTAGTTTCAATCTTCTACAATCTTTCCATTTCTGCAATTTTATTTCAGAAAATGTAATTAGGAGTTCAATTCAGTTCATAGGATTAGAGGTGACACCAAAAACCCCAAAAACTGACTGGTCTTATCAATAAAGCCATTTCCTGAGTAGACTGACCTTCAAGCTGCTTACCTCTACTATCACATACAACCATTGGACACCGCCCTGGACTGACAATTATAATGATTAAATGGTGTGATTGATGACACTCATCATTTTTGGTATCATTGTTAAGGAACCAAGGTGTTGTTAGGAGAAGTAAAGCAGGCCAAGAATTGTTATTTGGATACAAGTAATAGTTCTTGGAAACTTGTACTTCAGTTCATTTAGAAAATGAGCATGAATGCATAGGCCAAGAGATGAAAGAGGGAGGTTTATCAGAACTAGCTCTTTTCCAGAAAGATGTTCTTCATGATCAGGAGAAGACTTGCCTATGTATGAAATCCCTGAAAGACTTAAACGAGAATCATCTTCTTCATCAACCAAAATTTTGGGACCTTTGGAAGAAGAACTCTTAGAAGCACTTACTTCCAGACATCCCTCTGGACCTGGTCCATCTGAACAAATTGTAGAAGTCAAAAGTGAGGGGGACACTATGGCAGAAGAACATGATAGGGATGTTATAGTTCAAGGTGAAAACCCTACTAGGACTTTTGAATATCCTATTCGGCTGAATCCTACTCAGAATGCTCCTATGAAAACAATTTCACCTTCTGTATTGCCAACCTTTAGGGGAATTGTCTCTGAGGATCCTGACCAATTCTTGTTTGAATTTAAGGTTCTGTGTCAGACTTATGACTATGTAAATGATAATCAAAAACTGAAATTGTTTCCATCTACACTTAAAGATGCAACTTTACGTTGGTTTATGAGTCTTGAACCTGATTCAATCCGCACTTGGGAACAAATGGAAACTGTATTCTTGGATAAATATCAGGAATATTGTAGAGTGCGAAATAGAAAGGATGAATTATTTTGGATTAAACAAGAGGAGGATGAGAATTTAGAGGACTATCTTGATAGATTTACCTTTATCCAAAAGAGATGTGGTCCTATAGAATCTGATTTGTTAAAGACCATATTCTTAAGAGGTTTGCAGGATGATTCCAGGGAAGTATTAGATTTAATGGGAAAAGGAGATGTGAACCAACTTGACATTAATGATATTGTAGAGTTATGCAGAAATTATTCTCGCACTAGGAAAAGAAGAAAGAAGTGGAATTCTAATAATAATGATATCAAAGACTTAATGGAAGAAATGGCTAACATGAAAACTGATATTCTTGTCCAGTTGAATTCTGCATTAGGGGAGAGAAATGTAAAATTTGACTCTACACCACCATTGGCTATCTATTGCCCAAGATGCAGAAACAAGCATGCTTTACAAGATTGTCCCTTAAATAGAACTTCTATCTCAACTATTTGTGGTATTTGTTCAAAGGGACATATAACTGATAAATGTCATCTGCTGCCTCAACTCAAAAATGTTTTGGAAACCCAGACTGAAGAACTTAATGTTATTGGACAAAGGCAAGGAGGCAATTTTTCACAATATCAAAATACCCCTCATTTTCCTACAGGATGGGGATAAAATCCTTGGAATATGCCATGGGGATATGCAGAACCACCCTCACAACCTTGGAATCAATCTTGGACAACTCCTCAAGATTGGTCACACTCTGGATGGACAAATCCACCAGTTAATCCACCTTGGACACAAAATCAACAATATGGGCAAATATGGGGGCAACAATACCCATCATATCAAGGGCAACAAAGGTATCAAGGACAAACTCAAAACCTGTTGCCTGCTCCTAATCAGAATTTTTAGGGAAGAGTGCAACCACAACAAGCACAACAGGTAAAACAACCTCCACTTCCAGCTCAACCTATGGCTAACCCAAATAATACCAGACAAGCAACCCCTATTTATGGAGCTGAGTCTGAAGAAACTATTGTAGTTCATGTCCTTGATTGTAGTAATATCCAATTGCATTCAGGGAAGGTCTTACCTGACCCTGCTCCACCCACCATTGAAGAAATTGATGGAAAGCAAGAGTCTTCCAACCCTAAACAGTTACCAACAACTTTGGAAAAAGAGAAAGGAAAATCAAAAAATGTGCAGGTGAAAGATGTACCCCCTACAGGAATAATACCATATCCTGAAAGGTTTGATAATACTATAACTATCCCTGAATCAGAGTTAGTCATAGAACTTAAGAAAATGACTATATCCCTTCCTTTGTTGCAAGCAATAAAGGATGTGCCATTAATTAAGAAAACCATTCAGGAGTTGTGTATTCAAAAACCTGGCAGAAAGAAGAAGTCTTTCCCTAAAACTATGCAAGTAGAAGGAAAATTGGCTGACCTGTTATCTGGAAAACTTGTTCCTCCAAAATATAGTGACCCAGGAAGTCCAGTTGTTACAGTCACTATTGGTCTAGTTCAAATTCCAAATGTGTTGATTGATCTTGGTGCTGCAATTAATGTAATGACTAAAGACACAATGCAAAAACTGTAGCTCAATAATCTCAGTCCTACAACTACAGTTTTGGAGATGGCAGATAGGTCAGTTGCCAAACCAGAAGGAATACTGGAAGACATTTCCATTGAAGTTTCTTCTTGGGAATATCCTATAGATTTCCTAGTATTGCAGCCTAGAAATTCAGTTAATGGCTATCCCATCATTCTAGGAAGGCCTTGGCTTGCCACTGTAGCTACTTTTATAGACTGTAGATCTGGGGAAATGACTATTTCAAATGGCATTGATCTTAAAAATATTTCCCTTTATCCACCTGCCCAACCTTCAACCAAATTTTTTGGATAGATATGGTTTCCTGAGTCTGATGAAGAACAGGAAGAAACTATTTCCACTCTAGCCACAATAATAGTAAAGGAACATATTGAGGAAATCAACTCACAAGAAAGAGAAATATTTGAGGATGAAACTGTCCTAGTTGAGACATTACAAGAAGAAGGACTTAAAGATGATCAAATCATTGTTCATCGCTTGCTGTGGAAGGATGAAGAACATACCTCAGAACATCTATCATCCATTCCAATACAAGAAAGCTCTTTCATACTACCACATGGATGGCATCAACATCTTCTTACTTCTTTCACATGTCCTATGCAAGGAATGATTCCATCAGGCATCACTTTTGAAATAGAATCCAGAGTATTTCATACTTTGCAACCACATCACTGTCCATTAAATTCTTTGATCAACAAGTATGGAGCAGTCAACTCTATTCATCCAGGGATTAAACAAATAGAAGTACAACCAGGTAAAATTTTGAATATTAATAGTTGGTTGACTGATGAATAGGAAGCAAAGTTATTTGTTGTCCTACAAAAACATGTTCAGGATTTTGCTTGGAGTTACAAGGATATGACTGGAATCCACCCTGATGTGTGTACACATAGGATATACACTGAAGATGTTAAACCTGTGAGACAACCTCAAAGACATTTGAATCCTGCTCTGAAAGATATTGTCAAGGAAGAAATTGAAAAACTTTTAGATGTAGGGTTCATTTATCCAATTTTAGATAATCGATGGGTTTCTCCATTGGTTATTGTTCCAAAGAAAAATGGGAAAATGAGAGTGTGTGTAGACTACAGAGAGTTGAACAAGGTCACACATAAGGACCATTTCCCATTACCTTTCATAGACCAAGTGTTAGATACCCTTGCTGGCAAGAAATTCTTCTATTTTCTTGATGGATTCAATGGATATAATCAGATACAAGTTGCACTTGAAGACCAAGAGAAAACTACTTTCACATGCCCTTGGGGAACATTTGCTTATAGGGTCTTGCCTTTTGGTTTATGTAATGCTCCAACAACCTTTCAAAGAGTTATTTTGGCAATATTATCTGATTTAACAAATGAAAGTGTGGAAATTTACATGGATGATTTCACAGTATGTGGGGAAACTTTTGATTATACTTTAGAACAACTTGAAAAAGTTTTAACACGTTGTGAAACATACCATTTGTCTTTAAATCCTGAAAAATATTTTCTAATGATGGAGGAGGGGATTGTCCTTGGTCATCATATTTCCTCTCATGGGATTAAGGTTGACCCCAAGAAGGTGGAAGTCATCAAAAACCTTCCTCCTCCAAAAACTCAAACTGATGTAAGGAGTTTTTTGGGACATATTGGTTTCTACCACAGATTTATTGCAAATTTTAGTACCATAGCCAATCCAATGTTTGCATTACTGACTAAGGATTCTGAATTTACTTGGTCTACTGAATGTCAAAAATATTTTGAAGCATTGAAAGAGAAATTAACAACTCCCCCTGTGTTGAGAGGACCTAATTGGGAACTGCCATTCCATATTCAGACTGATGCTTCCAATACTGCTATTGGAGCAGCACTAGGTCAAATTGAAAATGGAGAACATTATGCCATTTACTACATTAGTAAAAACTTGACAAGAGCTGAAAAGAACTACACCACTACTGAGAAGGAATTCTTGGTTGTGGTATATGCTATTAATAAATTTTGACACTATATCACAGGATATCAAGTGTTCATCCACACAGATCATGTTGCTATTAAATACTTGATGAATAAACCTCTGGTTAGTGCAAGAATTATTCGTTGGTTAATATTGTTGTAAGAATTTGATATCACCATAGTTAATAAACCAGGGAAGGCTAATGTAGTAGCAGATTTTCTATCAAGATTGCCAAACACAGACACAAGGGAATTGGTTGAAGATGCTTTTCCTGATGAAAAATTATTTGCTATTTCTGTACAATCTCCATGGTTTGTAGATATAGCTAATTACTTAGCTACAG
The DNA here is from genome assembly GCA_028583015.1 of Wollemia nobilis. Lineage (NCBI taxonomy): Eukaryota > Viridiplantae > Streptophyta > Pinopsida > Araucariales > Araucariaceae > Wollemia > Wollemia nobilis. The sequence goes on from JAQPPZ010003067.1 coordinate 10,117,506, forward strand.
GAAAAATTCCTCTTCACTTCACTCCTAAACAAAAGAAATAGTTAATCAAGCAAAGTGCTTCCTTTAAATGGATAGGAGGTCTACTCTTTAAATGCAGTCTTGACCATGTTCTACGCAGGTGCATCCGCAAGGATGAAGTGTATGACATTCTTCATGCATGTCATGATGAACCATCTGGAGGGCACTATTCAGTACAGAGTACAATTCAAAAAATCTTGGGTGTTGGCTACTACTGGCCATCCCTGCATAAGGATGTAAAGAAATATGTCAGACATTGTGATGCATGCCAAAGAATGGGAAAGCCTACCTATACCAGTGAAATGCCATTGCAACCTCAAGTAGGTATAGAGCCATTTGAGAGGTGGGGGCTAGACTTTGTAGGACCTATTGACCCACCTTCTCAAGGGAAGGTGCATATTTTGGTATGTACTGATTATGTGACTAAATGGGTAGAAGTACGAGCTTTTAAGCATGCACGAGAAGAAAAAGTTGTTGATTTTCTGTATTCACAAATTTTTCTGCATTTTGGAGCCCCCCACACTATCACTACAGATCAGGGACCTCAATTTACATCAAAGGTTGTTGAAGCCTTCACCAAACTATATGAAATCAAGCATAGGAAATCCTCACCTTATCACCCTCAAGCAAATGGTCAAGTTGAAGTAACAAATCGAGAATTAGAAATAATCTTAACCAAAATAGTAGCTTCCCATAGGAGGAATTGGATGGATAAACTACCTGAAGCAGTTTGGGCTTACAACACTACCTGGAAATCTACCACTGGATTTACACCTTATGAATTGGTTTATGGTAAAAAGCCTCTTTTGCCTATTGAATTTGAATTACTAACACTTCGAACTACTTTGGAAGTTGGTATTGATTTGTCATAGGCACAAGCAGACCAGATTTTGCAACTCAATGCATTGGATGAACTACGAATGGATGCATTGCACCAGACTGAGATGATTCAAGCACAACGAAAGTTGTGGCATGATAGTCACATTCAACAAAAATTTTAGCAAGGTGATTGGGCTTTGTTGTTTGACTCTCGTTATGAAGACTTTCCTGGGAAGTTGCAGACTAGGTGGCTTGGACCATATCAGATCGAAGAAGTGTTTGAAAATGGAGTTGTTCGCCTTTCACCCATTGATGATTCACGAAGAAAGTTAGTGGTTAATGGGCATCATCTTCGGATATATCATAAACCACTAACTAAGGATGAGTTTCTAAAGCAAGTGGAGCAATTGGATGTACGCATGTTGGAAGGAACCACTTCTTCCACAATCAATTCAGCAGAATAAAAAAAATGATTTAAAAAAATGAAAAAATGATAAAAAAATGAATAATTCAGAAAGTGAAAACCTCCTAGGAGGCACTTCTGAATTGGCTTGCATGAAAACCGGTTGTCCGACATGTTTGCCTTGTCATATTCACCATCATTGTCCCATATATTCTCACAAACCATTGTTTTCTCTATTCTCAGAACTGCACCTATCTTATTCAGTAGAAGAGCCAGCTGGTAGTCAGCAGAAACAACCATCTGTACAAATGTAGATAAGTGGTTAAATCAGGTATGTGCCCTTTATATTTTAAACATTGTAGATAGTTAGTATGTAGTGTGTAAAGTCACTAATTAGTACATAAAGCATTCATAAGGTTTGATCCAAAAGATATCCATATAGTCAATGAGAGTAAAATTTAGACTATTTTGAGGGGATGAAGGAGGGATAGAGTTGGAGAATTGCAGCTTGAAAGAGCTTCAGAATGATATGATTCTCCAAAATGAGAATACTGCTTAGCTTCGGAATGATGAAAGCTCTAGAACAAAACTATTGTTTCTAAACAAAAATAGCTTTAGAATGACGAGGGAGGATTTTTAACCTTTGAAATAAAATAATGTCACACGTCGAATGAAAAATAAACTTTATTGAGCAGGGCACAAGATGAAGTGTCATGTGGCATAAAAGTGTTTTAATTTTCCATTTGGAGTTGGAAATAACAAATGAGGGCACACATTCCAAGTTACGAATTTCAAGGTTGCAATGAGAAAGAGATCTTGGGAACCATTGTGTGCTTCATGATATGCAAAATCATGGGCACATGCAACAAGGCACTTTGATAGAAGGAAACTCTACACGTTGTACATGATGGAGCCAATAATTAACTACCACCTCAACAAGCCATAACCATTTAATCAAAAGCAAGAAAAAGATAAATCACATTCCTATAGGGAATAGGAGTCTACCACATGACGAGTAAAGGGGATTTAATTTTTCAAACACTCTAACACATTTCGAAGCTGGTTCCTATGCTGAGAAAAATTAAATTCCATAGCCAAAATATTATAACCCCTATAGACGCAAATTGTTCAGTCCAAACCAGAAAACAACCTATTCCAGAAGGTTGAGAGAAAATAGAGCACAAGAAATTGAATATGGGAGGAAAGAAGAATAAAATTGAGCCTAAAAATGTAGAATATCTACAGAGAGATCCTGAGTCACTACGTATATTTAAAGAATGAGGATTGATGCCATTTCTAAATAAATTTGATGGACACTTCGAAGGACTAGTGATAGAATTTGCATGCACATTCAGAAACAACCAGGCTCATATTAGTGGCATGGCAATCCAGGTAACACCAGAAATCCTAAGCCACATTACTGAATTACCTCTACAAGGGTTACAAATTTTAAAAACTGGTAAAAATACCCTAGTTGAATTAGTTAATCAGTTTAAGGAGGAAGAGGATAGACCAATTGAGTTTTTCATAAATAATAATGTCTGCAAAGGGGTAAAAAGAACCAGTTTACAACATCCTTGGGAGAAGATAGCAGTATGGGTAATCAGGTTTCTAACTTATGATGGGCAATTTGCCATTTTTTCTAGACACCATATTAGAATTTTAAACCATTTGAGGCATGGTGGTTCAAACCCAGAAGTCAGAGTAAATCTCCCTCTATATTTATACCAAGAGTTACAAAATATGGCCAAATGATACCAAGCAGGGAGAGGGACTCCTAAACACCATGGGCTCATTAAGCTAATTTGTAAACATCATTTTAGGGGAAACCCTAGAAGTTTTGATAGGTTTTTCTCTGCATGGAATGAGTTAGAAGTTGAAAGCCCTGAATCTGAAGAAGAGGCAGAGGTTGAAAGCCCTAAATCTAAAGAAGAAGCAGAAATTGAAAACTCTAAACCTAAAATTGAAACTGAATCCTCTAAAAAAGAAATTCCCTCTTCACCATAGGGACCTCCATCCTCTAGGACCAGGAAGCAAAGAGAGAAACAATCTAAGGCTGGTCCTATAGGAAAAAGAAGGAAGGTTACATTTTCTGAAAATGTAACTATTTTTCCAACACAGCCCACTGAGCAACTTGGGAGTTCAAGCAGGGAAGAGCAGATGGAGGAGGAAACACCTAAAGTAGACTCTGCTCCAGAATTGTCAAAATCTATTCCAAAGTCCCCTAAAAAGGTAAAAAACAAACAATCTATTGTTGGGTTGTGAAGGTCCTCTAGACTTCAGAAGCAGAAAGTAATGGAGGAAGTAGAGGATATAGAGGCAGTATCACTATCCCAGCAAGTGAGTGCAAAAAAAGACATTGATACATTCTGAAGGTATATTGCAGGGAGAAGTGCTTATAGATGAGAGTGTAGAAATTAGTACAGAAGAAGCATATATAGGCACAGAGGATGCAGAGGTAGGCACAACAATTACAGACATAGATACAACAATGCCTACAAAGAATATCTCACTTGTTGATTATTCTGATTCTGAAGAAGAGTTCATAGTAGAGGAAGGAAAGGAAGATATACAAGAATAGTTGTGTGCTGCTAGAAGTGTCATTAGGACACAGATGGGTTGGATTGAACAACATGAAGCCTCTATCAAAGAAAAGGATAAGCTTATTGTTGATTTACAGTAGGAGGTAGATGAATTAAGGGCTAGGTTGTCAACTCTAGAGCAACAACCTACAAAATCTGATTCTGAAGATGAGTTGGCCAGAATTCTATTGGAATTAGTAGAAGAGCATAGGGAGGCAGCCATACCTGAAGAAGAATCACCCATCAGAGGAGTAGAAATAGAAGAGACAACAACACAAATCTTCCAGTAGGATGTAAGTATGACAGATTCAGGGGCTTCTGTAGAACATTCTGATAATTTGCAACAACAGGAAGCACAAACATCACAAGTAGGGAGAGGAATGAACAAGAATAGGTAAATGTGCATTCCCCTCAAGTTTCTATTGAATTAACTACATCTGATTCACCTCAAATTAAAATAGCATAAATTGGGGTGCAAGTGGATTTACCCCTTGTGGACACAACAGAAATTGGAATACAAGTGGATCTACCTCCAAAAATGCAAATAACTAGCCCCCACAAATAGTTACACTAACAAAGTATAATGAGGATATAGCACATTGGATGCTGAAGTGTCAAAATATGGAAGCACAAATTTCATCTTTGAAACCTATGGAACAAAAATTTGAAGCTCAAAATGCAGAAATAACTAAGTTACAGGAACAGATACAAGATATGAGCCAAATTGTAGAGTACTTAGTTCAATGTAGAAGGCCTGCAAGGTTTTATACTTTGATCTTAAAAGAAAAATACCTCCATTGGTAGTTAATGAGGATTATTTCCAATCTTCCTTACAAATTGGACACTACTGAAGAATTTGTAGAGACATATCTGCATAGTCCAGAGGAACAGAAGAATTTACTTTGTGAGTTATTTTTGCATAACTTCTTCATACCTGAGAATGTAACATTCTTGCCAAATATCTTCATAGGAGATATCCAGTTGAGAGCCTTCATATCTACATTGCAAAATCAGATGCATTGGGAGGAGGAGAAAAAGGTAAGCAAAGAAATGGAGTTGAAAGTTGAACTATTAATAAGACCTTCCCATGCCAATTATAGGACCTCCATAAATGAACATTTCACTATGATGAGGGAGCAGAGAATCAGAGAAGTTTATAGAAGCAATCTTACTGATTGTGTAATAAGTTTTTAGGTCTTTTGTAACCAACATTTTAGTAATGCTCTATCAGCTTGTAAGAGCAAGTGGGGAGAGTTGTCAATATCACTTCAGAAAAGGGAACCTATCTCACCCAACAACTTGTTGTGGTCCAGGAGAAGAGTAGAGGGCATAGTGCAGGTCATCCACAAACTAAAATATCATTGGGTAGGTTTGAGATATAGGTTGCCAACTGTTATAACTCATGTTCCATATTTCTTTGATAATGATCCCCAACCAGATGAGCAGTTCCAGGAGTGGCTCAAGAAAATACAGGAAATCAGAGGATACTATCAGGTTCTAGGGGGAAAACTGAGTTATGAAGAATGGAATCTGGACATAGATCTCTGTGTTGTTGTGGCTTCATAGAATGCATGAGGACATGCATTACAATAGGTTGGGGGAAAATGATGAGGCCAGAAATTGCCTCATTCATAGACCATTTTTGGATATTTCATAAACTATTTGATAGACCTTATGCTATGTTTTTATGCTAATTTTGATGATGGAATGCATTATGTATTACTATTTACATGTTTAAATATTCAGGAGCATAGTATTCTATTTTGACCATTTTCTGCATTTTTTGCACTATTTTAGCTGATTTACTTAGCAAATAAACATTTATTTTGAATATGCAATAATGTATGTTGATGTGTATTCCATTATGGGATCATGTTATTTGTTTTCCTTGCCTTCTAACCTATTCAAATTGCAAAAAGGTGCCAAAACCTGTTCAAACTGGTATGACTATGCAGAAAATAGAGTTTGACCATACAAATTCCAGCCAGTTGTGCATAAACAACATGGCTTGGAATTTGTCAATGCCAGCACGTAAAACTTATGGAATTTGTCTTCTGAGGACTTAAGAAGACTACCTAGCTAGTCAAACCCATTATCCTAAGCAATTGGTGCACGGATAAGCGTCAGAACTGTTACACTACCTGATATTCCAGAGCAGCTCTGAAATGAGCGGAGTAGGACCAGTTTTGGTCAAAACTATCAACAGAATGGTCAGAAAGGTGGAAAATGGTGAAATGAAGATGGATACAGCTGTATGAGAGGTTTTCTCACCCCTTCCAATGCATTTCTTCCAATATATTGTACCCAACAAGTAAAATGGATAAGCTACAACAGAACAGTTTCCTGCATTTCAGGAAGACAACTTCAACACAGTTGTTGAATCCCTGAAAAGCAGCAACAGAACGAATCCACATATGTAATAGAATAGTATAAATAACAAGCTCCCATATTGGTTGAGCATATAGATGTTTGCATAGAAGGATAGGAATAGAATAGTTGTTTTAGTTGTAACAAAGCAGTAATTCTGCAGGATTTCTCCTGCATTGTTGTAATGTCATGTCATAATCAATAAAAGGTGTAGTTTCTCCATTCAATTAGTTTCTTGAGTGAATGTGTGAGCATTAGGTAGTTTAGAGTAGTCTTCTTGCCTTCTTCTGGATCAGGGAGCAAGGGCCCACTTCCAGGCCCAGGAGAAGGATCAACTTTTGATAGGTTTTCTGTTCATTTCTTGCAGATTAGAAACCTGACAATTTCCATTTCATTTGTTAATTGTGTTGTTTGTAGATGCATGAAATATTTGTGTTGTAGATGTAGATGCAAGGTAGTTGATCACTTAGCATAGGCTTTTGAATCTTACAACACTTTTGAAGTTTCTCTTGTTTTCAGCAGTTATTTCCAGTTTTTGGCATTTCCATTTGTGTTAATTGATTTCCAGTTGTTTCATTTCTGCAACATTTTATTCCAGCCTTTTAATTCTGTTAATGTAATTAGGATTTACTTTCTGTAAAACTGTTATTTTTGTCATTTCCATTTTGCAAGCATAAATAGGTTTCATTTCTGTTATTTTTGATTTTGCAAGAGTAATTAGTTTCAATCTTCTGCAATCTTTCCATTTCTGCAATTTTGTTTCAGCAAATGTAATTAGGAGTTCAATTCAGCTCATAGGATTAGAGGTGACACCAAAAACCCCCAAAACTGACTGGTCTTATCAATAAAGCCATTTCCTGAGTAGACTGACCTTCAAGTTGCTTACCTCTGCTATCGCATACAACCATTGGACACCACCCTGGACTGACAATTATAATGATTAAATGGTGTGATTGACGACACTCATCAAAACCTTGCAAAGCAATACATGGATAATATCTAAACCATTGTAATACCACTATATGATGATGATTTAATATGGGTGAGACTCATTTCAATCCCATATAACAAAATGAAAAAGGGGAAATATTATATAAATTTTTATCAAATGATATGAGTGCATTATTATGAATCGGTAAAGCTAGGGCAAATTTTTTTAAAAAATGAACAATTTTAGGGGTCATATATTTACATAGAGTTGTCTGATTTAGACAATTCTTGTGTCATTTTGTGTGTATTTTGAAAATATATGAAATGAATTGTCATTCAAAAGAATCCAAGTAGTATTTGAGGGAGATATGACCATGTGAAGATAGTCATTCAAAACTAGGTCAATGTTAGGGTATTTTTTAAAATATCTCATATTTTAGGAGCTATATCTTTGTGAAGGGTTATATTATTGAAATGGTTCTTGGACCAATTTGTGATAACTTTTAAGAGATTTAAAATGAGTGGTCATATGAAGGAATCCAAACAACATTGAGGGATATATGACCCTGTGAAGTTAGCCATCTAGAACAAGGGTAATGATTATTTTTGAAGTCATAAAAATGAAATTATAGATATCTATCAACCAAGGTTCATATGATGGGAGGATAAATGGAGGGATAGGGCATCAATGAGGTAATACATTTTGTTTGTACATAGAATATTTTATCCAATTTTACTTTTCCTCTTCTTTATATTAGAAATTTTACATGCAAATTGTTATAGATTTTTTTATCAAATATTATAATTAGTATATGATATTTTGGTGAATTTTAGTAGATTTCAAGTTATAGTTTCCATCTCATGGACCAATTTATAAATAATTACTTAGATCCAACCCTATTAGTAGAGGTTAGTGAGGGCCTTAAAGAGAGGTAATTCTTTTTGCTCAAAGATACAATAATTTTTTTTTAAATTTAATAGGTCTTGGCCAAGGGCTTTGGACTTGAGAAAATAGATTGATAGGAGTTGGAAACCTCTAGAAGTAATTCTATTCTTTTTATCAAAGGTTTCTTCCTAGCCATTTTTTGTTTCATGGAGGAAAGATATAGAATTATAAAAGGAGATCCTTGGTTTATTGGAAGAGTATGGCTCTTCCTTAACTATTGGTATAAAGAATTTGAACCTAAAAATGTAAATCTATCCCTAGTAAAATTCTAGGTTAGGATGTATGGATTACCCATTGAATTTTGGAAAATGGATACTTTCAAGGCAATAGGAAACACTCTAGGAGAATTATTTGAGATTTTAAAACTATAAAAGATGGATTCTTGGCTATTTATTCTCATATATTGGTCATGATTGATATAAGTAAAACTTTATTAGAATCAATCATTCTTAAGTATGGGGGTAAATTGTGGAACCAAACCATAGATTATGAAAATGTATATTTTATATGTAGAATATGTCATGAGGTGGGGCATATTGAGAGACCATGCCCTAAGAAGAGTACAACAAAAACATATGTACAAAACCATAAGAGAAACTAACAAATGGACATGGATGAGGATGGTTTTCAACTTTCAAAAAATAGGTCTAGAGAAATGAAAGTAACTAAATAGTGAAGACTAGTAATTAAGGATATTGGAATAAATATCAATTATTTTAAGGCTTTAGCCTATGAATTAAAAGAAGTTCAAAGCTTATATGAAATAGTAAAACATGTTCAAAATATTAATATGGAACCATCTATTCAATATGATCCTAATCTCTTGAAGTACCATGCACCATTTAGGAGAAGAAAAGTGGTAGATAAAATGTAGTGTTAGATGTTAATGCCTCCACCATTAATAAGAAAATACCAAAAAATGAGCAAGACAAATAAAATGCTTTTGTAGTAGAGCCAAGAGGGGATAAATATAACGAAAAAGAGAGTTGTGAAATAAATTGAGGAATAGAATAATAAGACCTAATTCTAATATAGGAAAGGAAAAAAAAGGAAAACCCTCAAATTATCAAGTGAGATCTAGGGAAGCAAGAGAAAACATAGATAAAGGAACACAAACTAAGATGGTTGAACTTCTCCTTACCAAACAACAAACTGATATTGGTAATTTGTAGGTGGGGCCAATAGACTCTAATGAAACATGATTACAATATCATAGAATATAATGGGTGTTAATTCCCCCTAAAAGCAAAGGTATATCAACAACCTTTATTTAAGAAATAAGCTTGATATTATTTGTATCCAAGAAACTAAAATTACAAAGGAAGAAGTTTCCAAAACTATGAAAGCAATATGGGCAAGATATGAATGGGATGCTATGGATTTTGAAGAAGCGATAGGGGGAATTCTAACATGTTGAAATTCTATTAGAAACTCCTTGGTAACCATTCATAAAACTAAGAATTGAATAATATCTCTTGTCACATGCTACTTTGTAGATATTTCTTTCATCTTTATCAATGTCTATGGACCTACAACTCAGTCAAGAAGAGTATACATATGGAATGGAATTGAAGTATTTATGAGAATTAAAGACCAAGAAAACTAATTCATGATCATAGGACATTTTAATCCCATAACCAAGATAGATGAAAAAATGGAGTAATTAGAAAATTAACCCAAAGTATGACAGATTTCTTAGCCTTTATTCAAAACAATAATCTATGGGAGGTTGAGTTTGAAGAACACAACTATACATGGGCCAAAAACAAGAGAGGCCATATGTAATAGCAAAAAAATTAGATATGTACATTCTCTTATATTATTGGCTAGTTGAAGGGACTTGTGCTAAAATTAATATCTTGAAAAGGATTGGTTTATGGTGGGTTGTATATACTTCCAAAACACATTAAAACAATGACATCTAGATTAAAATAATGGAACAAGAAAACTTTTGGAAATATTTTTTAGAAGAAAGAACTAGAAGATAAACTTTTAAAATTTTGAAAAGGTGATCATAATAATCCAAGCTTGGAGGAAAGGGAGTTGCTTAGTGAATATCATAATATTTGAAGGAAGAAAATTTTTGGAGATTAAAATCGAGACATACTTGGTTAAAAGGAGATAATAACATAGTTTTTCATGGGATGACAATAGTACAAAAATACGCATCTATAATAAGCAAAATTAAATTAGTAGGATTTTGGATTGAAATAAAAAAGGAGTTAAGGGGTTTTTACTAGAGTATTCTAGGATCAAAGGAGTTTGAAGTTGTTAATAATAAATTATAAAGAGCACCTTCAATTATAACAAATGAATACAATAGAAAATGGATGGATCCTATTACTCTGAAATAAGTTCATTTAGCTCTTTTCTCTTTTGAATAGGATAAATCCTTAGGTTCGAATGGGATATCTATAGCATTCTATCAACATAATTGGGATATAGTGAAGGATTATTTATTAGTGATAGTGGGACAATTTAGGGTAAAACATTTCATACATTATAAAATAAATTCAACATATCTTACCCTAATTCCAAAAATAAAGGATGCATAATTATTTGATTCGTTTAGGCACATAAGCCTATGTAATATGACATATAATAGTATCTCCAAAGTAATGGTAAATAGGTTAAGACAATTGTTAGACAAAATTAATTTAGAAGAGAAAGGTGGATTTGTGAAAGGGAGACAAATTCTGGATGGGATCATAGTATCTCATGAAGTTATGCATTCAAAAAATTCAATAAAAGAGATAAATGATATTAAAACTTGATATGAGTAAAGCCTATGACAAGGTTAACTAGGATTTTATTTTTTTAGTATTTGAAAATTTTGTATTTGGGAAGAAATGGGTCAAATGGATTAAAGCTTATGTCTCTACATATTTATATTCAGTATTGGTAAATGGGTTGGTAACATAAACTTTTTAAGACAAGACAGATCTTAGACAAGGAGATTCTCCATTACCATATATGTTCATTATTATGGTAGAGGTATTTGGTAGGAACTTGAAGAAGGCTAACAAATATTGGCAAATAAGTGGACTTAAGACTAGTAATAACATTGACAACATAACCCATCAATAGTTTATATATGATACTGCTCTTTTTGGAAGAGAAAGGATATACAAGGCTAGAGCTTGGAATAAATTACTAAAGGAATATGAAAGAGCATCAAGGTAGAAATTTAATTGGAAAAAATCTAAAATTTACTTCCTAAACACCCTAGCTAGAATAAAAGTAGGGATATTTTGGTTACTTTAGATAGAGGAGCTAAATTTACTAACAACTTATCTAGGGATGCCCTTATTTGAGGGGAGAATGAGGATAGAATTATGGAATCCTATTAGAAGTAAAGTTTATAATAAACTACTAATATGGAATGGTAGATGGTTATCGTTAGCAAGAAGAGTGTAAATAATTAAATCAGTCTTACAAGTCATTCCAACATATTATATGTTGTTAGCATATATGTCATTACATTATTTGCAAAAGGGTAGCGCTCGTAGGCGCTCTCTAGGTTGGTTTATTAACCACCAAGTTGGTTTGATAAACCAACTTATAACCACATTGTAACCTTTATATTGATATCAATCAGAATGAATGAATTGCTTCATCAAATTCTTTATGGCATCAGAGCTAGGGATGATCGCAAAAATTGGGCAAGGTAGTTATCATTTCTAACTACTCCAACTTCCCTAAACAACACGGTTCTTGGAGACTGACGGACGCAGACAAGACTACCAGCCAACGATACTGGAGGACACTGACGGACGCGAGACTGACGAACACAGACAGAGGACAGACTACCAGCCAACGAGACTGGAGGACACTGACAGACTACCAGCCAACGAGACTGGAGGACACTGACGGACGCGGACAGAGGAAACACTGACGAACGCAGACAGAGGACAGACTACCCGCCAACAAGACTGAAGGCACGTACACAGAGGAGAGCAGATCGGGCACGTGAGGCACGCAGGCAGAGGAAACACTGACGGACGCAGACAGAGCGGATCGGGCACGTGTGTCGACGGTTGTGGAGGCAAAAGGGCGGGGTGGTTGCCCGAAGGCAACCGAAAGCTATAGTAGCTTTCGGTGTTTTAAAGACCCCCACAGTGGCAGCATAGGCCATGTGGGATTAAAAAAATTTCTCCCCTTCTCCGCCCCCGATGCTGCTAAGATATGCCTGCTCCCTGCTTGTTCTCGTCGGGCCCTCTGGCTCACGTGGTATGCGTGGTGATTGTTAGGCGGTAGGTCACGGGTTCAAGTCCCTTCGGGGAGGTATAAATTGTTTTTTGGATGCCCTGCGTGCGCTGTGACGGTGGGTAGCAAGTTTTTTGATGCCCCGCGCATGTTGTGATGGTGGGTGGCATTTTTGACGCTCCGTAGTGCCTTGTTGACGCCCGAACATGCCCAGTTGACGCCCGAAAGTGGTCATTTGATGCCTGTGCAGTCCAATGACGCCTTGAAGGCTCCAAAAAAAATTTTGGGGGTTTCAGGTACAATTTTTTTTCTCTCCTTGTCTATTTTGCAATACGAAGGGGGGAGATCTCAGTCTTCACATGATTCATTTGCAAAATTGTAAGATAAAGGGGGGAAATCAAACCATTTGGCAGAATAATTGCTAGATTTGTAATAGGTGCTTAAATTTGTGGGCATTTGTGATTGTTTCTTTTGCATTTAAATATTCTATTTTTCTTGCATTAACAATCATAAATTACAAAAAAAATATAAGACCCCAAATTTATACCCTATTTGTGCAATTTATTGCACAACAGCGTTCGGTATTTGAGATACCTCTGGTCCACACTTACAGGTAATGTTGTCGTGCTTTGGACTACTGTATTCGCCGCCTAATATAGCTGCAACAACGATGTCTGAGCTTGTTCTCTATTAATCATCGGGGAGAAATAAGGCAAACCAGTTTTTTTTCCCATTTCATACCCACATCGTGATTGTTGTTAGGCGTAAATCCTGACGAAAGTTTTTTATTCCAAAGTGTTTAGGGGAAGTTACGCCCCACGCATGAGGAATAAAACTTTCTATGGTAGGTGTCATTAACAACATGATGCCCTTTCAGTATCACCTATGTTCAATATATTGTGCTTCTCATATGTACTTACAGTCTCCCTCACGTAAGGGCGGGTACATATTGAGTAGTATACTGTTCCTATATACCTATAGTCTCCCTCACGTAAGGGCGGGTATATATTGAATGGTTACGATATAAATATCTAGCAGGTATAAAGAAAGGGAGACCAATTGGTGATATAAGGAACCTTCATAATGGCCACAATTCATAAGTATCTCTCAGATTCACAATTGTTGAAAGGTCCTAACTTTGTTCCATGGAAAACAAAGATGAAAGCCATTCTTCAGTTGGAAGATTTATGGGATGTAGTGACTGGCACTGCAAAGCGCCCTCAGACAATAGGAACAGATCAAGATGCTTGGGATAAGAAAGACAAGAAGAGTCTCGTGTTTATCTTGCTTGCTACTACAGATGAGGTGCAACCTCATATTTGTGATGCAAAAACTAGTAAGATAGCTTGGGATGCCTTGATCACAGTATATGAAGGAAAGAATCAATCCACTATTCTACACCTTCAAACTCAACTACATACTCTCAGTATGAATTCTAGGGAAACAGTTGATATATTCCTTTGCAGAGTGGCTGACTTGAAAGCCAAATTGAATGCCATGGGAAAACCAGTGGATGATGATATCTTGAACTCTGTCATCTTGAGAGCATTGCCAAATTCCTACAAGATGTTGATCACTTCTCTCAATGTTTCTGGTAGACAAGTATCATTTGTGGAGCTGGTAAATTTGCTTCAGACTGAGGAGGCAACTCAGGTTCAGAAAGATGACGTGCCAGATAATGCCCTTTCCACACAACAAAGTGGTAAGAAACAAGGTCAGTTTCAAAAAGGGGGTCCTTCTTCCAAAGGAAAAGGGAAGCAAAATCAGCAGAAGGATACAAAATATTGCAAGATTTGTGATATGAATAACCATGACACCAACAGGTGTTGGTTCAAAAACAAGCAACAAAATGATAGAGGTCCTCAGAAGAAGGGCAAAGACAAACAGAAATACAACAAACATAAGCAACCTAAAGGCCATGTTGCTTATGCTGACTCCAACTCAGACTCAGATTCTCCTGGGTCCGATTCAAATTTTGACTCTGAAAGAGCACACAAGGTGCTCATGACCCATACTTCATCTTCCCAGATAGATGTTGTATGGTATATTGATTCAGGAGCTAGCAAACACATGACTGGGGACAAATCATGGTTTGATACTTTTGTGGAGAAAGAGGGTAAGCCAGTCACAATTGCTGACAATCAAGTCTATCAAGTAAAGGGAGAAGGGGATATTTTTGTGTCCCTTCCTGATGGTAATTGTCAAATTGAGAAGGTTCTCTATGTTCCAAGCTTAGCCAATAATCTGCTCTCAATCACACAAATGTTGGATAGAAACATGGATGTCGTGTTTCGAGTTGTCAAAGGCAAGAAGAGATGTTTTATCACCCACAATGGTAAACATGTTGCAACCGGATCCTACAAACATGGCTTGTTCATTCTAGATGCACTTTCAACTCCTCATGTTGCTCTGTCTACAACTACAAAGGAGGCCACCTCTCTCTGGCATAGACGTTATGGGCACCTCAGTTCAGGATATTTGCTTGAATTACACAAATATGGGATGGTGAAAGGTCTTCCACCACTCTCATCTATCTTACCAGTTTGCTCGGATTGCTTAGCAGGGAAGCAACACAGAGTACCTTTTGAAACTAGCTCCTCTCGAGCTACAAACCCTTTAGAGCTGGTACATACCGATCTGTGTGGTCCTATGCCAACCAACTATGGTGGGAAGAAGTATTTTCAACTATTTTTTGATGATTACTCATGAAAGATGTGGGTTTTCTTTCTTCAGTTGAAATCAGAAGCATTTCTCTACTTTCAACAATTCAAGAAACTTGTCGAGAAGGAGTCGGGTTGTTTCATAAAAACCCTCCGCTCAGATCGAGGGGGGAATACACCTCTGAAGAGTTTTCAGATTTTCTTAAAAAACATGGGATCAAAAGACAACTGACTACAGCCTATACACCTCAGCAGAATGGAGTTGCAGAAAGGAGAAATCGTTCCATTATGGAAATGGTTCGATGTATGCTAAAGGGAGCACATCTTGAGGATCAATATTGGGAAGAAGCAATAAACACAATATTATACCTCCTAAATAGAGCACCCACTAGAGCTCTACAAGGGAAAACACCACAAGGAGCTTGGAGTGGTAAGAAACCTTCCATTTCTCATTTAAGGGTGTTTGGATGTAAAGCATTCATGCACATTCCAAAATAGAAAAGGAGGAAGTTGGATGAGAAAACCCTGCAGTGTATCTTTCTTGGCTATGATGAGTATTCAAAAGGTTATCGATTGATTGATCCTAAGACCAAGAAG
This sequence comes from Wollemia nobilis, assembly GCA_028583015.1. NCBI lineage: Eukaryota > Viridiplantae > Streptophyta > Pinopsida > Araucariales > Araucariaceae > Wollemia > Wollemia nobilis. The sequence continues at coordinate 10,133,034 of JAQPPZ010003067.1, forward strand.
ACACACGTAAGTAGAGATGTTGTATTTGATGAAGCTTTCACATCAAAAGACACATCTACAACTGTATACCTAGATGAAGAAGAACCTAAGAAGGAGGTTCAACTTCCACAACAACAACAGAAAGTCCCAAAATGGTATACTAGCACTTTGAGAGATGCTAAGTTGAATTCCCTTCCAGATCTATCTCTAGATAGGCCATGTACTCGCAGTATGACTCAACAAATGAGAGCAGAGGAATCTACTTCAGAGGTTGATGAACTTTGTCAACACTTTGATGATTTGTCAGTGGGTACAAAAAATGATAGAGAAGAAGATGAGGATGAAGAAAAGATTTATATGTCTACATTGAATGCAAATGAACCCACAACGGTTCAATATGCACTTGATAAACCACAGTGGAAAGAGGCCATGGATGTAGAACATAAGTCTCTCATAAAAAATAATACTTGGAAGTTAGTCGATCTGCCAACAGGAAAGAAACCCATAGGCTGCAAATGGGTGTTCAAAGTGAAGTATAAGGCAGATGGATCTATTGATAAGCATAAAGCCTGACTTGTTGCGAAGGGATATGCTCAGAAAGAAGGCATAGACTATGAAGAGACTTTTGCCCCTACTACAAAAATGACTACCATTCGAGTACTTTGTGCCATGGGAGCTCAGTTTGGGTGGAAGTTGCATCAGATGGATGTTAAAAGTGCCTTCTTGAATGGTGACTTACAGGAAGAAGTATACATGACTCAACCAGAAGGATTCATGGTCGAGGGGCAAGAACAAAAAGTATGCAAGTTGATCAAATCCTTGTATGGGCTCAAACAAGCTCCTCGAGCTTGGTATATCAAGATAGACAGTCACCTTGTGCAGCATGGATTCAAAAGAAGTCCTTCAGATGCAAATCTCTATATTAAGAAAAATGGTTCTGATATAGTGATCCTTGTACTTTATGTAGACGATCTGATCATAACAGGAAGCTCGGAAAGAATGATTGACTTAGTGAAAAATGATTTGAAGCAATCATTTGAAATGACAGATCTAGGACTTCTGCACTATTGTCTTGGTTTAGAAGTTACTCAGCAAAGATTTCATATTAGAGTAACACAAAAGAAATATGCCAAGACTTTAGTAGAAAAATATCGGATGACTAACTGTAAGTCAAAAGCAACTCCAATGGAGCAAGGACTTAAGTTATCACGATATGATGAATCACCTCAGGTAGATGGTACTCTCTATCGCCAATTGATTGGGAGTCTCCTATATCTGACAAATACCAGGCCAGATCTCAGTTTTGTTGTGGGATATCTTTCAAGGTTCATGCAAGAGCCTAAGATGAGTCACTGGAAAGCAGCAAAAAGAGTTCTTCATTATGTTCGTGGTAGTACAAATTATGGTCTGGAATACAAAAAGAATAATAAGTTTTTCTTACTAGGATACACGGACTCGGATTATGCTGGATCCATTGATGATCGTAAATCCACTTCTGGATATGTTTTTCATCTAGGATCTGGACCTGTCTCATGGCACAGTAAGAAGCAACATGTGGTTGCTTTATCTTCTACAGAAGCAGAATATCGTGCAGCCAGTGAAGCAATCTACGAGATAATGTGGTTAAGTCGCATTCTTACAAACATGGGTCTTCCAAAGAATCTTCCTCTTCATTTGTTTTGCGACAATCAAGGTGTTTTGAATCTTGTCAAAAATCCAATTTTTCATGAACGTACCAAACATGTTGATACCAGATGTCATTTCATTCGAGATGAAGTTCCCAAGCACCATATACAACTTCAATACATTCCTACTGATGCGCAAGTTGCAGATATCTTTACCAAAGCACTTGGGCGTATCAAATATGAAAAGTTTCGAGATACTATTGGAATTTGCCAATAATGTAATAAGGGGGGATGTTAGCATATATGTCATTACATTATTTGCAAAAGGGTAGCGCTCGTAGGCGCTCTCTAGGTTGGTTTATTAACCACCAAGTTGGTTTGATAAACCAACTTATAACCACATTGTAACCTTTATATTGATATCAATCAGAATGAATGAATTGCTTCGTCAAATTCTTTACTATGCTAAAATTGATAGAAAAAAATTAATTCTATATTATGTGATCATTTTTATGGTAAGGATTACATGATGAAAGGAAATTTCCTTTGGTGAAATAGAGTAAGGTATGTGATGATAAAACTAAGGGAGATCTCGGTTTAATAGTTCTTATAGATACAAACTTAGCTCTTAGGGAAAAATTAATTTGATGATTATACAAAGAGAGTCAAATAAAATGGGAAATAATTCTTCTAAGTAAATATGTTGAGCCCAATGACCCAAGCTTCATATTTACTACAATCTACCAACAAAATGGTTCTACAATATGGAATAGTTTAAAAAAAAAAAACTAATTGATTTAGTGATTAAAGGTCTAATATGGGTGGTGGGAACTGGAGAAAAAAAGTCTATTTGGATGGATACTTGGTGTGATAAAAAACCACTCAATATAGATCCAATTTTGAAACCATGGATGAGATTATTTCAAGATAAATATAGTGATAGGGTTTCAAACATTATTCACAAGGATCGGGAAGGAAGATACAAATGAAGAGAAGATTTTTTATAAGTATCCAAGACATTGATGCTAGGTGATAGTTGAGGAGAAATAAAACAACAATAATATTTTGAGGGAAGCCAAGGATAAGTTTATTTGGGAGTTGATTAGCTTAGGAGAATACACAACAAGGAGTGAATATTATGTAAAGTACCAATAAAATAGGAATATCACAAGAATATGGAGAGATATTTGGGATAGTCTAAATGTTCCTAAAGTCAAAATGTTTGTTTGACTAGTAGTTCATAGAAGAATTATATACTAGGATAATCTTATGAAAAGGGGTTTTCATGTCCATAATGTGTTCTTTGTAAAAATGACGAGGAGATTATAGACCATCTCTTGGGACTCTACTCAATAGTCTGGAAACTATGGCAATGGATTCTTAATATATTTGGTAAATGCATGGTGATGAATGGTAGAGTTCAAGAATGGTTAAAGCAATTGTAAATCACTCTTAAAAATGAGGCTTTACAAACAATTTGGGATATAAAAAATATATAATACTTTGGACTATATGGCTAGAAAGAAAAGTAGTTTAGAGGTAATGAAAAGAAATATGTGTTTAGCCATAGAGGAATCGAAACCAACCCTATCAACTCACCTAATCCCTAATATAGAAGCAAATATTCTTGATAGATGGATTCAAGTCATCAAATGGAATTATGATGTTGGATACAAGAGAAACAAAAAGAAGGCAAAGAATATAAAGTGGAACCATGATTGGTCAAATTGAATTTTTATGGAGCATCTAAAGGAAATATAGGACCAGTAGGAGGAGGAATAATTAGAAATAATAGAGGGCATATTTTGTCTCATTATGCTTTTAATAGTGTATTTAAGACAAATAATGAAGCTAAAGCTTGGGCAGCTTTGGAAGAGTTAAAAATATACAAACAAATGAAATGGAATAGATTTTGGATGGAATAAATGCAATTTTGAGGAAAGAAAAGGCTCCATGAAACATACAAGGGATAATTGTGGAAATACAAGACCTTGCTTAGATTTTGAATAAATTAGGTTTACATATACTTTAATGCAAGGAAACATATGTGCAAATAGGATAGTCAATAGAGGAGTTTTAAGTGAGAATCGTAAAGTTAAATTATCTTTTCCATTGTTAGAGGAAGTAGTAAGTTTAGCTTAAGCTAACAAGAAAATGTTGATTGCCTTAATCAAATAATGATTAAGATTTATTTTAATATTTTCCATTGGTAATATTTGCTTTATTTTATAACATTAATATGTTTTCATATAAACTATTTATTACAATTTTTGTGGTTGCACTTATGCTTCACTAAGGAATTTGTTAAGCCATAGAGGAATCGAAACCAACCCTATCAACTCACCCAATCTCTAATCTAGAAGCAAAGAGTCTTGATAGATGGATTCAAGTCATCAAATGGAATTATAATGTTGGATACAAGAGAAACAAAAAAAAATGCAAATGAAATATAAAGTGGAAACCATAATTTGTCAAATTGAATTTTGATGGAGCTTCTAAAGGAAATCTAGGACCAGTAGGAGGAGGAATAATTAGAAATAATAGAGGACATATTTTGTCTCATTATTCTTTCAATAGTGGATTTATGATAAATAATGAAGCTAAATCTTGGGCAGCTTTGAAAGAGTTAAAAATATGCAAACAGATGAAATGGAATAGAGTTTGGATGGAATAAATGCAATTTTGAGGAAAGAAAAGACTCCATGAAACATACAAGGGGTAATTGTGGAAATATGAGACCTTGCTATAGAGTTTGAATAAATTAGGTTTACACATACATTTATGGAAGGAAACAAATGTGCAAATAGGCTAGTAAATAGAGAATTTTTAAGTGAGGATCGTAAAGTTAAATTCTCTTTTCCATTTTTAGAGGAGGTCGTGAGTTTAGCTAAAGAAAACGAGAAAATATTGATTGCCTTAGTCAAATAATGATTAAGATTTATTTTAATATTTTTCATTGGTAATATTTGCTTTATTTTATAACATTAATATGTTTTCATATATACTATTTAACACAATTTTTGTGGTTGCACTTATGCTTCACAAAGGAAACTAGCAATCTATATCTGGTAAAACTGACTATGATAGTGAGTTGTTTCAAAATATTACTCTACTAAGATGCGATGCATAGACAGAAGAGGTGGAGTTTTGGTATTGTGGATGCTATAGGAAAATTTTAAGAAGGATGTTAAATTCTAGAATATTTGTATTCACACAAAAAATTGAAGAAGATCTAGAAAATGAAAATCAAGAATTTAGACATTTTATGAAAAATAATGTAGGTATCTAGCTATAGCAACTCAATTGAGATAAGAATTGAATTTATTTGTAAACTCTCAAGCTTCAAAGGATAAATTTATAATTTGTCAAGGGTGACGACCTGAGTACAACCCCTTGTCCTCCAATTAAAAAAATGACATGAGCTCAACTTATTAAATTCTTCGATTTTCATGGAGAAAAACTATATTCAAATATTATCAAATAATATATACATAAAACCTAAGTTGTAACATCACTATATTGATGGGGTTAGATAGAGGATCCCAAGAGGTATATATTTTTTACTCTCATTATTTCAAATTCAAGGTTGGATTAGGAGAAGGTTCCAATAATTATGCTAAAATTATGGCACTTAAATTATTGGTTCAATTGGTAGAAACAAAAAGAATACAAAAAATCCAAATTTATGAAGACTCACATGTGGTAATAAACTGGATGCTTGTGTTTTCAAGATAGAAAACATGGTTCTCGAACCCATCTCTCAAATAAAAAAAGTTGTGGGTCGAAGCGATGCTTTTACTTTTTGGTATATTTACAAAAGAACTAAATAGGGAAATAAATGAACTCTCAGAGAAGGGGCTATAGATTGAACTAGGTACATGGTTAGGAGGGGCTTTAGATTGAACTAGGTACATGGTTAGTATAGGAATTTAGTGAGAGCAATGCACTATAGTTGGTCTATATCTGTATAGTGAAAGCAATGGCAAAGCACTTTTAAAAGATAGACTTTATAAAATATATGGGATATATCAAAAAATACAATACTTTGGACTATATGGCTAGAAAGAAAAGTAGTTTAGAGGTAATGAAAAGAAATATGTGTTTAGCCATAGAGGAATCGAAACCAACCCTATCAACTCACCTAATCCCTAATATAGAAGCAAAGAGTCTTGATATATGGATTCAAGTCATCAAATGGAATTATGATGTTGGATACAAGAGAAACAAAATGAAGGCAAAGAATTTAAAGTGCAAACCATCATTGGTTAAATTGAATTTTTATGGCGCATCCAAAGGAAATCTAGGACCAGTAGGAGGAGGAATAATTAGAAATAATAGAGGGCATATTTTATCTCATTATGCTTTTAATAGTGTATTTAAGACAAATAATGAAGCTAAAGCTTGGGCAACTTTGGAAGAGTTAAAAATATACAAACAAATGAAATGGAATAGAGTTTGGATGGAATAAATGCAATTTTGAGGAAATAAAAGGCTCCATGAAACATACAAGGGATAATTCTGGAAATACAAGACCTTCCTTAGAGTTTGAAGAAATTAGGTTTACATATACGTTAATGGAAGGAAACATATGTGCAAATAGGCTAGTCAATAGAGGAGTTTTAAGTGAGAATCGTAAAGTTAAATTATCTTTTCCATTGTTAGATGAAGTAGTAAGTTTAGCTTAAGCAAACTAGAAAATGTTGATTGCCTTAATCAAATAATGATTAAGATTTATTTTAATATTTTCCATTGGTAATATTTGCTTTATTTTATAACATTAATATGTTTTCATATAAACTATTTATTACAATTTTTGTGGTTGCACTTATGCTTCACGAAGGAATTTGTTTAGCCATAGAGGAATCGAAACCAACCCTATCAACTCACCCAATATCTAATCTAGAAGCAAAGAGTCTTGATAGATGGATTCAAGTCATCAAATGGAATTATGATTTTGGATACAAGAGAAACAAAAAGAAGGCAAAGAATATAAAGTGGAAACCATCATTGGTCAAATTGAATTTTGATGGAGCATCTAAAGGAAATCTAGGACCAATAGGAGGAGGAATAATTAGAAATAATAGAGGGCATATTTTGTCTCATTATGCTTTTAATAGTGTATTTAAGACAAATAATGAAGCTAAAGCTTGGGCAGCTTTGGAAGGGTTAAAAATATACAAACAAATGAAATGGAATAAATTTTGGATGGAATAAATGCAATTTTGAGGAAAGAAAAGGCTCCATGAAACATACAAGGGGTAATTGTAGAAATATGAGACCTTGCTATAGATTTTGAAGAAATTAGGTTTACACATACGTTAATGGAAGGAAACAAATGTGCAAATAGGCTAGTCAATAGATAATTTTTAAGTGAGGATCGTAAAGTTAAATTCTTTTTTCCATTGTTAGAGGAGGTAGTAGGTTTAGCTAAAGCAAATGAGAAAATGTTGATTGCCTTAGTCAAATAATGATTAAGATTTATTTTAATATTTTTCATTGGTAATATTTGCTTTATTTTATAACATTAATATGTTTTCATATATACTATTTAACATAATTTTTGTGGTTGCACTTATGCTTCACAAAGGAAACTAACAATCTAGATCTGGTAAAGTTGACTATGATAGTGAGTTGTTTCAAAATATTACTCTACTAAGATGCGATGCATAGACAGAAGAGGTGGAGTTTTGGTATTGTGGATGCTATAGGAAAATTTTAAGAAGGATGTTAAATTCTAGAATGTTTGTATTCACACAAAAAATTGAAGAAGATCTAGGAAGATGAAAATCAAGAATTTAGACATTTTATGAAAAATAATGTAGGTATCTAGCTATAGCAACTCAATTGAGATAAGAATTGAATTTATTTGTAAAATTTCAAGCCTTAAAGGAGAAATTTATAATTTGTCAAGGGTGGCGACCTGAGTACAACCCCTTGTCCTCCAATTAAAAAAAATGACATGAGCTCAACTTATTAAATTCCTCAATTTTCATGGAGAAAACCTATATTCAAATACTATCAAAGAATATATACATAAAAACTAAGTTGTAACATCACTATATTGATGGGGTTAGATAGAGGATCCAAGAGGTATATATTTTTTACTCTCATTATTTCAAATTCAAGGTTGGGTTAGGAGAAGGTTCCAATAATTATGCTAAAATTATGGCACTTAAATTATTGGGTCAATTGGCAGAAACAAAAGGAATACAAAAAATCCAAATTTATGAAGACTCGCATGTGGTAATAAACTAGATGCTTGTGTTTTCAAGATATAAAACATGGTTCTTGAACCCATCTCTCAAATAAAAAAATGTTGTGGATCGAAGCGATGCTTTTACTTTTTGGTATATTTACAAAGAACTGAATAGAAAAATAGATGAACTCTCAGAGAAGGGGCTTTAGATTGAACTAGGTACATGGTTAGGAGGGGCTTTAGATTGAACTAGGTACATGGTTAGTATAGGAATTTAGTGAGAGCAATGCACTATAGTTGGTCTATATCTCTATTTGGGGGATTAATCCACTATAGTTGAAGTAAGGACAATTAAAGCAACTTTTAAAAATAAATCAGAATTCAATGACTTAGAGGATATTGGTTGATAATGGTCCATATCTCTATCTAGAGAGACTAAGATATTGGTTGATAATGGTCTTTATCTCTATTTGGGGGATTAATATATCTCTATCCTATTTGGGGGATTCTATATTTGGGGATTAATATATCTCTAAGTGGGGGGATTAATCCACTATAGTTGAAGCAAGGACAATTAAAAAAAAAATTAAAATACTCAAAAGTCAATGATTTAAAGGATATTGGTTGACAATTTAGAAAGGTGGTTTAAGGATAGAACTTAGAAGTCAATAATTTAAAGGATGATAGAACTTAGAAGTCAATGATTTAAAGGATATTGGTTGACATTCTAGGAAGGTGGTTTAAGAATAGAACTTAGCCTAATAGGGTTGACAATTTAGGAAGGTGTTTAAGGATAGAATTTAGCCATAGAGATAGCTAGCTATGATGTATAAGTGACCCAATTTTTAGGTCATTATTAAATTCTTAAAAAAATACCAAAAAAAAAAAAACTAAAAAATACATTTTATATTTCTTTAATATAAAAAAAATTTCGAAAAAATATATATAATCACAAAATAAAACCTATTTTAATTTCATAAAATCAATTAAAATTTTATTTCATAAAATTTATTTAATATATATTTTAAACAATAACATAGTTTAAATAAATATAAAAATTTATTGCAAATAATAAATATAATAAAAAAACTGGACAGCCTACCCATATTCGTGGTGGCTACCGATTCCACCATGTAAATCAATAAATAAATAAATATAATAAACCCTCCTTTTTTACGCCAATAACGCCCTACAATGACAGCCAAGGTCAGCCACGTCGTAAACAATATTAATATTTTATTAAAAAAGTCGACATTAAGAAAATTATCCGCCGACATTAAGGGTTACGATGGATTTAAAATATTTAAACTATTTAAACTAAAATGGTGCCCAAAATACCCAGGTGTTGTAGGTGAGTTGGAGAGGAGAGGACAATATTTCAAGGGAGGTCCCAGGTTCAAATCTCCACACTACCAAAAAGCTGAATTGGGTATCCAAAATCCAATTGAAAATGTTGATGCAGTAGGGTCGGGTGCGACTCCCGGGTGACTTTGACGGTGTAGAATCCTCTATTCGCGGTCTCTCAAACCAAGGCAGGGTTTTTCTCTTTAAAAAAAAATGGTACCCAAACTTATCAATCTCGAGGTGCCTATCTATCACACCCCCAAGAAATGTGATAGGGGCCTCGAGATTGATAACTCTCTGGTGCCCAAACTTATCAATCTCGAGGTGCCTATCTATCACACCCCCAAGAAATGAGATAGGGGCCTCGAGATTGATAACTCTCAACGTTTTTAGATATATATTTTATATATTTAAGCTATTTTTTATTTGATTATTGTGGTAAACTTCTATGACCGGTGTACAGGTTGAGCAAAAAAACAATTATATATTTCTTTAATATAAAACTTTAAAAAAAAAACTACTATATAATTAAAAAATAAAACCTATTTTAATTTCATATAATCAATTAAATTTTTATTTTATAAAATTTATTTAAAATATATATATATATATATATATATATATATATATATATATATATATATATATAAATAAATACTTCTTATATACATCCACCATGGGGATTGAACTAGGGCAAGTGACAATGAGTACGGGTTGAACAGAAATACAATTTTATATTTCTTTAATATAAAACTCTTTTCGAACAAAAAAAAAACTACTATATAATCTCAAAATAAAACCTATTTTAATTTCATAAAATCAATTAAAATTTTATTTTAATATCTATATCTATATCTAATATAAATATTTCTTATATACATCCACCACCATGGGATTGAACCCCGATAATGCAAGTGGCGTCCTTGCTGGTAGACCACTCACAGGATATTTAATATATAGTTTAAATAAATATAAAAAATTTATTGCAAATAATAAATATAATAAGCCCTAAAAAATTTATTGCAAATAATAAATATAATAAGCCCTTCCTATTTAAAAATTTATTGCAAATGATAAATATAATAAACCCTCCTTTTTTTTGTATTTTTTGTTTACTCCTATGAGGAGGTGCAGGCTGCTTCCTCCCAACCATGACCCCTCCTAAAGTTGAGAGCTATACTTATCAACAGGGAATTTAACACAAAGCCACCACACACCCATCCCTTTACACACTCATACACATCACGTTTTGAACCTCGGACCTCCCAAACAAAAACCAAAGCCCAAACCATTACACTCCAACACAAATGTTAAACCCTTTTCATGTAGATGCTAGCATGTTAAAAGGTTTTACATTGAAGACAAAATTTAAGTACATTTTATCAACATTCAATATGATTATATGCTTTCCCTACCTATCTTTTAGAACAAAGGAAGGAGAATCCAGAACTCGTGAAAGATAAAACCTTAGTCATCTAAAATAGTTTATTGATAAGCACATGCAATCTATTGAGGACCTCAATTATTTAGGACACTCTATTGTAAGACCGGACAGGCCAGTGAAAGAGCTTGCCAGTCAATTTTTTTTAATTTGTTTATTTTTTTTTATAACATATGGGTTTTTTAAATTTTTAAGATAAAGACCAATCATATAGGATAATTTATTGGTAAGTTGGGGCAGTTTATTGACAAGCTCTCTGCTATTACCAAAAGCATGAGATTTTTAAAAGATCAGTTTGAGATACATTAATGGTATGTTGTTAGACTGTTATCCAGACTACCCAAATTTAAATTACGGGGAATGAAGCCTTGGTTGTGCTCCTTAAAAGTATGGCCCAGTTGTGCCACCTGTTGTGCTTTACCTTATAAACTATTTAAACATAGATCTAAGCTACCCAAATTCAAACCACGAAAAATGAAACCCTAATTATCTCCGAAAGTGTAGCCCAATTATATTATTTAAACGTAAATCTGTAAATAAAACCCAAAACATACCATTACACTATTCCTTTTTCCTTCTTGCTTTTCTAATTTAAAAAATCTTAATAAAATAATATCATAAAATTTATAAAAAAAAAACTAAAACCCTTAATCTCTTAGACTAGTAATCAGATCCAGACGTTAGAAAATCTTAAAGCCAAACAAAACAAAAAAAAAAAACAGCATTTAAGCCACAAATCCCCGATTAGATTTCAATTCCTGCGAATAAACATCAATTTTGGGAGAGGTAACGGTTACCGTGCCTTCCCTTTCAAAACAGTAAAAACAAAGAAAACATGTGGAAATCCGCAGAAACATTAACTCATCCAGTAAAAGTCAATGGCTAACAGGAGGCACAGACGTACACCATCTCAAACGTCTCGGCCTCTGCAGATGCGGTTGCGACGTGAGCGGTGCCGTCAACTCCACCCGACCCTTTGGGCTTTGCATTATCATTGTGATCCGTTGCCGTTACGGCGTGAGCAGCGCCGTCAACTCCATTCGACCCTTTGGGGTTTGTATTATGATTGTGATCGTCCGAGGGAGGGTGATAATACATGCGAGCAGTCTGAGGGCAATGGGACTGAAACCTCGCTGCGACCCTCATTGTCAGATCTATAATCTCCTCCATGCATTTCGCCATGCGTTCCTTCCCCCTCTTCTATTTTTGACAAAATCTAATGCGAGGCTTGACCGACGGCTTCGCCTGAGAGGCAGGAACAAATGAGGCTTCAACGGAGATCTAACATGCAAGAGGGTGTTATAAAGCCGAGGAGACGGAGAGCCGAGACCGCGTTAGTTCTATGCATGTTGTGCGGTGTCCCCACGAGTAGAACAGTCCGACCTGGCGGTGAGATTTTAGGGTGATTCCAAACGGCTGATGCTCCGACGTGGGTTTCCCTCCTCCACACATCCAAATCTTCCATGCAAATATAGATACGAAATTCTCGGTAACAGCTTTGGTCCGGCATGACTCCAGATAGATATAGATTTTGGTTAATAATTATTGTAAATTTTAGCTGTTGGTATAAAAAAAAATCAACAAAAACCAACTATTTTTTGGAATGGAATTGGTACCCATCAACAAACAATTATTCTTTTTTTTAATTTAAAGACATTTATAGTTTATATTATTTTTTCAACATTTTAATTATATTTAATTTAAAGACATTTAAAACTATTTTTAGTTTATATTATTTTTTCAACATTTTAATTATATTTAATTTAAAGACATTTAAAACTATTTTTAGTTTATATTATTTTTTCAACATTTTAATTATATTTAAAAAAAAAATCAGTCTTTTTAAAGACATGGAAAATTGGTATATACCCATCAACACATTTAAAACTATTTTCATTTTAAATTATTTTTTCAATATTTTAATTATATTTAAAAAAATTTAATATGGAAAATTGGTATGTCTTTGAGTTTTTAAAGAGACTTATGTTCAAATCAAGCATTAAATGTGAGTAACCTCACTAAAGTTCAAACTAAGGGATAGATATGAGTGACGTTAGTTATATTTATATTTTTTTAGTTTTTGTAGAAACATAAAATTGTATGTTTTTGAGTTCTTATTAAAGAAAAGTTCAAACCACTCTATAGATGTGAGTAACCTTAATCAAGTTCAAACCACACAATAAAGTCAAGAAGAAAAACCAGAATCAAATATGTGCTCATCTACAAACATTTAATTTTTTCTTAAGGTAAACACATTTAAAATTATTTTCATTTTATATTTTATTTTTAATATTTTTATTATATTTAATTTATTTTTTAAATTATATTTATATTTTAAAAAATTAGTATATGTTAGGACATGGAAAACTGGTATGTTTTTGGGTATGTCTTTGAGTTTTTAAAGAGTCTCGAGTTCACATCAGGCTGTGAGTAACCTCACTCAAGTTCAAACCACAGGATAGATATGAGTCACCTTAGTTATATTTAGATTTTTCGTTTTTTTTTGTCAAAATATGGAATTGGTATGTTTTTGGATTTAAGTTTTTATTAAAGGGAAGTTCAAACAACTCCATAAAAGTGACAGATGTTAAGTAACCTCATTCAAGTTCAAACCACATCATAGATGTGAATAACTCCATTATATTTCTTTTAAAATATTTATATTTAATTTTTTTTTTAATTCCTTTAAAATATTTATATTTAATTTTTTTTAAGTCCAAAGTTTCTTTATAATGTTGTTTTTTTCTATTTTAAGTTGAATTTGAAATAAGATTAAAAATTTTAAGTTTCTTCATAATAATAATAATTTTAAAAATTTTAAAATAAAATAAAACTTAAATTTAAATACACTTCAATGAAAGGTTAAAATAAATATAATTTAAAAATGTACAAATTAAATATTTATATTTTTTTTAAAGATTATTTAAAAAATAATAATGTTAATTAATAAATAGTGTTTTTGGTTTTTGGTGGAATGGATACCTCTGTCTCCTTGGGTCTTACCGAAAAGTGACATCCCTTTTGGGACGTTTTCCACAAATAAAAAAAATAGTGCTTTTGATTGATTGGTGCTAATTAATGTAATTTAAAGTTTAAGAAATGAGAAAATTATTCAACATAGTGATTAAAATTATTGTTTATTTCATATATTTATTTTAATTATAATATATAATAATAAAAATTAATATCAAACTAACAAAATATTTTTTTTTTAAATATTTGGTTAATGTGAGAAACTTCTACACCGACGTTTAGGGTTGGGCATCTTTATTCCATCGTGACCTCTCATAAGGAATTTAACACACAACCCCACACACATCACGGTTTGAGCTTTGAACCTCTCCAAATAAAATAAGACATAAATTAAAATACATTTTAATGGAGGTTAAAATAAATATAATTTATAAATGGACAAATTAAATATTTATCAACTCATTTTTTTTAAATATTATTTAAAAAATAATAATAATAATTAATAAATTGTGCTTTTGCTAATTAATTTTATTTAAAGTTTAAGCATCCAAATAGATAGACAGGTATTAACGTGAAAGGAATTCCAACATGGTGATCAAAATCATTGTTTATTTCATATATCTATCTATATATTTAATTTAATTATATCATATAATAATAAAAAAATGATTTTTTAAGATTTGGTTAGTGCGAGAAACTTCTATGATCCATGCTGAAGGTTGGGCATCTTTGTTCCACCATGACCTCTCGTAAAGAGGAGAGTTGAAATTATCAGTAGAGAATTTAACACACAGCCCCACACCCGCACACATCACGGTTTGAACTTTGGACCTCTCAAAAATAACCAAAACCTAAGCCATTGCTTTGTTCCCCTCGAAAATCTATATATATAGAATAAAAAAAATTAATGGTTGTGAGGCTATAGGTCAAACGGATAATGTTTGTCTACATATAAATATCCCCAACCATACTTCAAAGTATGGTGTGCAACCCTACTCCTCAAGATTTGAACCTTGAACTTCTATTCGTAATTCTAGAGTTTTCTTGTTAGTTACAATTAAAATAATATATAAAAGTATTAATTATTAATTATTAATTATTAATTATTAATTATTAATTATTAATTATTAATTATTTATTTATATATATATATATATATATATATATATATATATATATATATATATATATATATCAATCAATCAATCAGAGGTGCAATTGGTATGGGCTTTGGTTTTTCTTCTAGAGGTTCAAGGTTCAAACCAAAACCATAGTGTGGGTAAGTATGTAAAGGGGTGGGTGTGTATGGTTGTGTATTTGGCCCCTATTGATAAGTTAACTCTCTCTTATGAGAATTCTAACTCTCTCTTATGAGAGGTCATGGTGGGATGGGGATGCCTAACCTTGAGCATTGATCGTAGGATTTTCTCACACTAACCAATTCTATAATATATGTTATATTTATTAAAAATTATGTGTTTTATTGATCGATGTCATTTAATACTATTTAAAGTTTTAATAAAAAAATCTCAATATAATAATCAAAATCATTGTTTATTGTTCCACGTAGACTAGACTGCACAACAGTTGCTTTGACTATTCTTTGGGAGGTTCAAGGTTCAAATCGTGGCATGGGTGAATGTGTGAGGGGGTGGGTGTGTTAAATTTCCTAGTGATAAGCATAGATTTATATTTTATGAGGGTTCATGGTTGGGAGGAGACTACTCAGTCCTATGAGTTGGTTGTAGGGGTTTTTCACACTAATCAAATTTTAAAAAAATCATTGTTTGTTTTAAATATTTAATTAGTGGAAACCATTATGAAGTGGGTTAAATTAAATTTTGATGGAGCATTTAAAAGAAATTCAGGACCAACACGAGGAGGAAAAATTAAAAATAAAAAATGAGAGATTTTGTTTCATTATGTTTTTAATAGTGGATTTAAGACAAAGAATGAAGTTGAAGCTTGGACAGCTTTAGAAGGGTTTAAAATATGTAAACAATTGAAATGGAATAGAGTATGGATGGAAGGTGATTCTTTCATAATAATAAATACAATTTTGAGAAAAGCAAAGCCTCTATGAAACATACAAGAGATAATTGTGGAAACTCAATATCTTGCTAAAGAGTTTGGAAAAATCAGGTTTACACATATATTAAGAGAAGGAAACAAATGTGCAAATAAGCTAGTCAATAAGAGCGGTTTTGATTGAGGATCGTGAAGTTAAATTTTTTTTTCCATGGTTAGAGGACGTAGAAAGTTTAGTTGAAGCTGACAAAAAAATGTTAATTGCCTAAATCAATTAATGATTAATTTTTACTTTAATGTTTTCCATTGGTAATATCTGTTTTATTTTGTAACAACAATGTGTTTTTTTTTAGACTATTTATTATAATTTTTGTGGTTGCACTTGTATTTTAGGAAGGAAACTAGCAATTCATATTTGATAAAGCAAACTATGATAGTGCGATGTTTTGGAAATATTACTCTGCTAAAATGCAAGACATAAATAGTAAAGGTGAAGTTTTGGCATTGTGAAGATTGCTATAGAAAAATGTCAAGAAAGATGTTAAATTTTGGAGTAATCATATTTAAACAGAGATTTAAAAAGAACAAAAAAAATAAAAAATAAGAATTTAGATATTTTATGTAAAGAATAAAATTGTAAATAAACTCTCGACTTTATGAGAGATCATGGTTGGAAGGAAACTGCTCAACCATGTACATTGATCGTAAAAATTTATCACACTAACCAAATAAAAAAACATTATTTATTTTAAATATCTAATTTAATTATAATATATAAAAATAAATAAATAAAAATCAAACAACCAATAAATAAATATATATGAACATCACAATTTATATTGAAATTAATATATAAAAAATCAAATTGTAAGTATTAATATGGGTAATGTTTAAATCAAATAAGATGTATTTCCTAAATAAGACCATAAAGTGGTTTGACTTAAATGGTTATTCTTTAAAAAGGATACCATTTCATAGAAACCATTGTTACCCCTCTCCACTATCACAAGAAAAGACTTGAATGAATGATGCATAATCACAAGGTAATCTTAGTATTTACTTGGTATGTCCTCCTAGTGTTTAACATCTAGGATGGATTGCAAATAACGGTAATGTATAGTATCACCTCTAAACAATTTTTGGTTCTATATTTTGCATTAAGTGATTGTGTGATTTGTACCAATAAAGAAAGGGTAATATAAAAATATTTAGATGGTAGAGTATCCTTATCATTTTAGAGACATTTAGATCAATTTAAATAATTTTATATCTAATGGGATAATAGTAAAAGACCCTATGATTAGAATTAAAATTTTGATATTTAGTATTAGTTATTAATGATTTTTTTGATAATTTGAATTGTATTTACATTATGAGTTTTGAAAGGAATCCAAAACCTTATTACAATAGAGGTTGTATAGTCGTACGCAAAACCAAAAATTTCAATGAGGTGTTAAAGACCTTAGAAACCCATATAAACGACCATAACAAAAATCCTTTTGGACCTGGAAGGAAAAAGCAACTAGAACAGAGATTAGAATGGGAAAGCCCTAACCATACATATGCACTAGACCAAAAACTACCTTTTTTGGCTTCGAACGCCCCATCTGAACACAATTGAACAAAAAGATACATGCTAACCCAGGTAGACCAGACAAAAACAAAGGCATCCTTGCATGCCAGAGGGTCCAGATGGAGGGACTCATACCAATAATTTCTTATTGTCATCCTTCTTCCTTGGAGTGGATCTTATAGCACTCTGAGTGTAGCGAGATAGAATCTTGGAAGCTTCCAGATACTTGATAGTTGTGTTTATGGTCGTGACCACAAGCTCCAATAGTATTTTGGATCAAGGGTCACCTTTATCACTTTTAAATTCAAAAATGACATGATTTGAGGAAGATGAGTGCTCCACCTTTGGATTTTTGAGCCTAATAGAGGATCTGGATGTCGGAGGAGTGTTCAAAGTAGTCACGCACTTACTTTGATCACTTTGCCTAGCACTTCTGAGGGAAGAAGACTTTGAACGACCCCCAACTGAACCAGGGCCAACAGGGGAGTCATCACGAATGGGGTCCAAACTAGGATAAGGGGGGTTCATTGGGAGGATTGACAGACACGGGTTTAACATTATGGATAGGGGTGGGTGGTTAGGATATTCTTGAAAATGATAGGTAGGAGGCCTTGGTGAAGGTGTTTGCCATTGGACTTCTGACATTTCCCAATGGTCAGAGTGAGGGAGTAAAGGAGGTAATCAAGGACACATACAGCCTTGCCATCCTGAAGGTGATTGAAAAAAATGAGGTGGAAGCTCCTTAGGGGCTTCTCAGGGTCATCATAGGTGATGTACTACATGATGGGGACTAGAGCGATGTTCTATAAAGCCGGGAGGGAAGAGCAATGGAGGGTAGACTTATCCCAACCTAGGATTTTACCTTTATCGAGAAATTGATCAATTTTTTCCTCCCAATTGTGCTTGTTGTGGTGAATGAAGCGGCCTATTAGCGAAATACTAGTGATATTTGCTAACATCTTGATAGTCACTTTGACGTGAATACCCTAAATTGTAACCTCACCCTGGTTCCAAGAAGCGATGAAATTCTTGGTAATTTGGTCCTCGACCCTAGAAAAATTTTGTAGGAAGGGGGTAAAACCTTTGGCATCCATGCAAATTTGGGCAGGGGGTTCAGGTTAAACTGAGCTAGTTCAATGTAAACCATGCTTTTAGCTAGGGATCGAGAGCTAAGGCAAAGAAGCAGGAGAGGGCAGAAGCTAAGGCCAAATTTCATTAAAGCTGAGCTAGGGTTGACAACAGAGGGGGCGCAAGCTAGGGGGTATAGCCTTTGTAGGTTAAAAATAAATAGAGTGAGCAAAAAATGTTGGAAACGATGGAATCAGGATGAGCAAAATTTCATTGGAACAAGGCACAGGTTGGGGACTAGGAGTGCTTGGGAAGGAACTAGACATCATCCCAATGCTTGAAAAGATCATCGTCAAAATGCCTGAGATTTGCATGATTAGAGCACGAGCGGATAGTCTGGGATGAGGCCAGAAAAAATATTGCATGAGTATATTACATTAATTATATAAAGTATTAATGGTATTTATGAATATTGGTTGTTTGAATAATTTATTAAAAAAATAATGTTTATATAGTACATTAATTATATAAAGGATTAATGGTATTAAATTTAGATGGTTGGTTGATTGTTTGTATATAAATTTTTAATTAATTTTGGACAAGCCTAGGAAGATTACACCCTTTACTGCAAGAAATATTATCATGAGTCCAGTTTGAGTAAAACCACCTAAAAAATATAAAAAATAAAGAATATTATCTTGAAACATGTAAAGGACATTTTTAAGGTATGATTTAAAGAGGATATATGGGTAAGGTAAATTGTTGGAAGGTGAATAAACATACACAAATTTTAGCTAGTGGGTTCTAAATTGAGCAATAACAAACTAGGATCAAGGCAAGTATAAATTAAATGATATGCAAATAAACTATATATAGCAAGTAAAATAAAGAATTCTTCAACTGATGAAAGAAATAAATTTAAATTTTTAGATATGTTTGACTCTGTTTTTTATATTTGTCCCTTAGTACTTCAAACTTAAGATTTGTTGTCTTTGATGCTTTATGGTGCTCCTTGAGGAGGATTATTAAAAATGCATTTCTTGTTCAATGGCTTCCTACCATGACTATGAAGTAAGAAGGGGATCGTAGAGAAATACTGGTTAGAAAAAATGTGAAAAAAATAAGATGTGATCAATACCAATCTTGTAAGAATCCTAGTGTCAAGAGTGATAGTATGGTAGACTTATTACTCCTTTTAGTATCTTGATAGTGCTTGTATGTGGGGTTATTGAAGACTCTAAGTGGCTTAGGAAGCTTGTATATGGTTTGCAAGTAGAAGAAAGGAAAAGTCCCTATTTTCTGTTTTCTTCCTAATTTATTTAAAGAAGAAAAGTGATAGATTATGGATTATTTTTCAAATGCCTAGACTCTTGCCCTATTTATACACTTTTTTATATTTAAGTTCTTATAGATTTAATTATTAATCAACTAGTGGAACTGTAATCAATACTAAGATAAGAAATGTTAGGTATAAATTTGTTAGGCCTAAGATAATATTTATTTTTAAAATTTCAAACTTAAATTAAGATACGCTTCATTGAAGGTAAAAATAAATATAATTTTTTTTTTAGTTTTTGAGTAATACTTCTTATACACATCGACCATGGGGATTGAACCCGGGTCACATCTACCGAAAATAAATATAATTTATAAATGTATAAATTAAGTATTTATCATTTTTTTAAGATTATTTAAATAAATAATAATGTTAATAAATACATTATGTTTTTTATTGATACTAATTAATTAATGTAATTTAAAGTTTAAGCATTGAAAAAAGTATCCAAAATTATTTAAATAAATAATAATGCTAATAAATAAATTATGTTTTTTATTGATTGATACTAATTAATGTAATTTAAAGTTTAAGCATTGAGAAAAGTATCAACATAGTGATCAAAATTATTGTTTATTTCATATAATTAATTTTATTAATTTTTTTTTGTTATGTACAATCCAAGACACACATGCCCACCCCCTCCCACCCCCTCACTCACGCTGTGGTTTGAACTTTGGACCTCCCAAAGAAGAGCCAAAGCACGAATTGTTGCGCTGTCCCCTGGGACTTCATATAATTAATTTAATTAAAATATATAATAATAAAGAATTAACATCAAGTCATTTGGTTAACCCCTACACAAAAGTTTAGGGTTGGGCATCTTTACTCCACCATGGCATCTCATAAGGGAGAGAGTTTAACTTATTATAGGAAATTTAACACGCAGCACCATAGGCCACGTTTGAACTTTGAACCTTTCAAAATTAAATAAAAATTAAATTAAAATACACTTCAATAAAGGTTAAAATAATATTTACTAAAAATCGTGATTGTAACCATTGCTTCTATATACAAAAAAAAAAAGGTTAAAATAATATAATTTATAAATACACAAATTAAATATTTATCAACTCATTTTTTAATAATTATTTAAAAAATAATAATATTAATTAATAAATTGTGATCTTGATTGATTGATGTTAATTTGCACGTTATTTAAAGTTTAAGCATTGAGAAAAGTATCACCATAGTAATCAAAATCGTTACTTATTTTATATATTTTTTATTTTTTTAACACTTCAATAAAGGTTAAAATAATATAATTATAAAAGCACAAATTAAATATTTATCAACTCATTTTTAATAATTATTTAAAAAATAATAATATTACTTAATAAATTATGCTTTTGATTGATGGATGGTAATTTACAATGCTTAAGAAAAGTATCCCAACATATTGATCAAGATCGTAACCTTTAATGTCGGCGGATAACCTTTAATGCCTTTATAGATATATATATTTTATATATCTAAGCTAGTTTAAATCACATCGTAACCTTTAATGTCGACGGATAATTTTCTTAATGTCAATTTTTTTAATAAAATATTTATATCGTTTATGGTCGTGGCTGACCTTCTTGGCTGCCATTGTAGGACGCCTATGAACGTAATAAATAATAAATATATAAAAACATGAAATTATATAAATTATATTATTAAATTCAAAGTGATATTTTTTTATTAATTACATAAGAGAGTTGTTAAAGCAAATTGTATTAATACAATTAAGGTTTAAATCAAATAAGATACATTTCCTAAATAAGACCACTTGTAAGTATTAATATGGTTAAGGTTTAAATCAAATAATATGTATTTCCTAAATAAGACTATAAAGTGGTTTGACTTAGATGGTTATACTTATATCATTTCATAGAAAACCATTGTTGTCCCTCTCCACTATTACAAGAAAAGACTTGAACGGATGATGCAAAATCACAAGGTAATCTTAGTATTACGCGATGGATTGCAAATAATCACAAGAAAAGACTTGAACGGATGATGCATAATACAAGGTAATCTTAGTATTTACTTGGTACCCGATGGATTGCAGGTAATCTTAGTATTTACTTGGTACCCGATGGATTGCAAATAATGGTAATGAAAGAAAAGATTTTAATTATGTTCGTGAGATTTAAATATGGTTTATGGAATTTTAAATGTGGAAGTATAATTATTCAAATTATATCATATGATCTTTAATATCTTTGAGAAGGTTGTTCCTTTTCCTGTTTATTTGGGTTAGCAATTCTTCTAACTTTTTTATTTTATTGTCTTCAAATAACTCTAACATAGACCCGTTCTCAAGTGTTTCTTTGTACTTGTTATGAATATATGAAAAACTCGAAAATTTATAGATGAAGTGTTCCTCTGTCTCTACTGCCCTTGTGTTGCATAAAGTACATATTCTTTCTTCCCATTGTTCTTTGGGCGTTGTCCATCTCCTTGTTTCACATCTAAGCCTATGAGAGCTAGTCCTTATCTGAGCAATGAGGATTTTTTCCTTCTACTTGATTTCAGTGCCTATATACGATTTTTCCTTGTGGTCATACGTTGAGAGCTAGTCATTATCTGAGCAATGAGGATTTTTTTCTTCCACTTGATTTCAATGCCTATATACGCTTTTTCCTTGTGGTCATACGTTGGGTTAAACTTTGTGATATAATATTGTCTTTTCTTGCTTGCATTTTTTCACATTCCACTTCTAAACTTTTCATTCACATAATTTTTTGTCTTTGTTGACATTTGGACATTCATTTATGTTGATTTCCCAATGTTTCATCCATTTTTTATTTTGTTTCATCCATGTATTCTTCCGCCTATGTAACTCTTCGTCCCTAGCTGCCCTAGGCCATCTGTCATTTTTCATGATTTATGTTTTTTCAAGTAACATAACAGCTTGGTCATAGCAATTGCTTCTAAAGGGAACATTCTAGTTTCAGCTAAAATAATTTCATAAGGGGTTGTGGCCTTAAGTTTTAGAAAATTTGTGATTAGATATTTTTGAATCCTTTCTATTTGCCTCCATTTTGCATTTTTTGTGCCACTAGCCCACACCTCGTAACCATACAACAAAACTGGTGTAACAAGTAGGCCAAATAAGACCTTGGTGGTCTTCTAGTCCCACAACTCGGCATTCCTACAACTGTTTTGAAGTGCATATAGTGATTTCCAACCACTTTGAGTTATTTTCATCCTACATGTATTCCAATTAATTTTGTCATGAAAGTCTATGCCCAAGTATTTGTATTCTACTACTACCTCAAGCGGTTCTCCGGTAAACTAAAATTCGAGTTGTTGCTTCTTCTCTTTTGCTGAAAATTTTATAATTTTTGTTTTGCTCGTGTTCACCTGCATCCCAACTTCCTTACAAAAGAGTTCTAGAGATCGAAGGTGATCTTCTAGATCTTTGGTTGTTTTGGCCACAAGAATTACATTCTACATACATGAGGAGTTTTACCACATATTTGGCTAAGTGCACACCCTCTCCCCCAAATTTGTTTATCCATTCTTCTAGCTTGTCAATGTACAACCCAAATAAGGTCGAAGATAGAGGGCAACCTTGTTTGACACCTATGTCACTACCAAAACATTCAGATAACCCTTCCTCTATTCTGATTCTAGCCTTTACATGCTCATATAGTCTATGAACTGTTGCCCTGTAGTGAATTGGAACCTCTAGCTCTTCCATTCTGCTCCATTATTTTTTCCTTGGCACTGTGTCAAATGCCTTTTTAAAGTCTACAAAACAACAAAAAAACCTCCTCTTTTTCGTCCTATAATTTTTCCACTATGTTTCTGAGCGTGATACAGTGATCAATAGTTGAGTGTTTTGGCCTAAAACCTGCTTGCCCCTTTGCTCTCTTTCCCTTTTCTTTTGCCCATTAGGTGATTGTGTGTTTTGTGCCAATAAAGAAACGGTAATATAAAAATATTTAGATGGTCGAGTACTCTTATAATTTAGAGACATTTAGATCAATTTAAATAGATTTATATTTAATGGGATAATAGTTAAAGGCCCTATGATTAGAATTGAAATTTTGATATTTAGTATTAATTATTAATGATTTATACAATGAAATTAAAATAAATTTTAATAAAAATAAATAAATGAAAACAAGAAAATAGTGGATAGATATTTATGAATTGTTTAAATAATTTGTTAAATATATTAACGCTTATATAGTATATTAATTATATAAATGATCAGTGGTATTAAATTTAGATGATTGGTTGATTGTTTGTATCTATATTTTTAACTAATTTTGGATAATTCTAGGAAGACTACACCCTTTACTGCAAGAAATACTATCATGAGTCAATTTGGGTAAAACCACTTAAAAAAGATTAAAAAATAAAAAATAGTCTTGAAACATGTAAAGGATATTCCTAAGGTATGATTTAAAGGGGACGTATGGGCAAGGTAATTTTTTGAAAGGTGGAAAAAACATATGCAAATTCTAGCTATTAGATTCTAAATTGAGCAATAACAAACTAAGATCAAGTCAAGTACAAATTAAATGATATGCAAACAAACTATATATAATAAGTAAAATAAAGAAATCTTCAATTGATGAAAGAAAGAAATTTAACCTTTTAGATATGTTTGACTTTGTGTTTGATATTTGTCCCTTAGTACTTCAAACTTAAGCTTTTTTGTCTTTGATGCATGATGGTGCTCCTTGAGGAGGACTATTAACAACATATTTCTTGTCCAATGGCGTCCTACCATGACTATGAAGTAAGAAGGTGATTGTAGAGAAATACTGGTTAGAAAAAAGGAGATAAAGACAAAATGTGGTCAATACCAATCTTGTAAGAATCCTAGTGGCAAGAGTGATAGTATGGTAGACTTATTACTCTCTATAGTATCTTTATAGTGCTTGTATGTGGGGTTATTGAAGACTCTAAGTGGTTGTAGGAAGCTTGTATATGGTTTGCAAGTAGGAGAAAGGAGAAGAAGTCCCTATTTTATGTTATCTTCCTAATTTATTTAGAGATGAAAAGTGATAGATTATGGATTGTTTTTCAAATGTCTAGACTCTCGCCCTATTTATATACTTTTTTATATTTGAGTTCTTATCAATTCAAGTGTTAGTCAACTAGTGGCACTATAATCAATCCTAAGATAATAAAGACTAGGTATAGATTTGTTAGGGCTAAAAAAAATTGAAAACAAAAAATATTTAAGTTTTGAATTCATTTCAATGAAAATATATATAGTACTACACATTGTAGTTTAAAAAACAAATGCTTTTACCCAAGTGTTGTAGGTGAGTTGGAGAGGAGAGGGAAATCCTCCAAGAGAGGTCCCAAGTTCAAATCTCCACCCTACCAAAAAGCTGAATTGGGTATCCAAAATCCAATTGATAATGTTGGTGTGGGCAGGGTCGGGTGCGACTCCTGGGTGAATTTGACGGTGTAGAACCCCCTATTCGTGGTCTCTCAGACTAAGGTGTTCCCGCAAGGGGTTTTTCGCTTACAAAAAAACAAATGCTTTGGTGGAATATTAAGCACTATAGTCAAAAATATAGACATTTGGAAAAAAATGATGAGGTGGCATAAGATTAAAACTAAGGATATGGAAGAATCCTAAGGGCAATATAAGGATTAATTTACCTCTAGGTCAACACTTTCTCATACAAGGGACCACTTGTTGAAAAATAAATCAGATCATATAATTAAATTAGAGAATTCCATAGTAAACATCTTACCACTCAAAGGTGTCCATTTTGCCATGTAGTTAAGCAATAGTGAAGCACCTTGTGTCAAGGAAGTTGTTTGTTGTAAAAGTACTCATAAAATACAAAAAAAAACTCAAACAAATGTTCATGAGGCATAATGCCACCATGATTAAAATAAAACTATAAACAAAATAGAAGAATGACATTACCAAAAATCAAAAGAAGGCTAATTGTGTTTAAATATGTGGTGGTTAAGCTTCACTTAAGTCCAAGGGAGACTTTGTATTGTATTATATGTATAAGCCCTTTGGGCCCTTATAAACCTTGTAAAATTATGTTTTGTAATATTTTATTATTTAACCTAAAGGTTTGTTTTTTAACCTTGACCTAAAGGTCACTTGTAATTAGGTATAAATACCCCCTCATACCAATCATTTTGTTATCAATTGGAGTGTATTCTATTTTCCTTTAGTGAGATAATTTGGTATCTATGGGCACCCCCTTATATCATGTGTATCATTTTTCTGTTAATTTTTCACATTTCTAGGTAATGTGTTGATTCCATTCATTTTTGGAAACTATTGTAAAATCTAACATGGTATCAAAGTGGGTTTTAATCTTTACTACTCAAATAATTTTCTTCACCAAATTAGCATCTATGATGTCTCCTAATGACAACAATGTTTGAAGCATTTAGAAGGATTTATGTAAGTCATCAATAGTTTATAAAAGGGGTTTTTGGCAAAACCCTAGGTGGACTTGGATCACGAGGATCTCAATGGATTCAATATATTTGCTCTACGAGAAATATTCATTGATGGATTCCTTTGTTCCTCTCTTGAAAATCAATCTATTCATTTAATTTTTTATTTCTAACAAGATGGATGCTCTAATTTTAAGAATGTATTTTTCAAGGTGTTTTTAAAACCTCATTTGTCTTTTATAGATTTTTCAAAAAAAAATATTTCCTTTTCTTTTGGAATTTTGTGTCTAATAGTAGCACAAATGAGAGGATAGTCTACATGATTTTCATGCAAGAAGAAAAGAAGAGGATGAAAATATTTTTTTAGATCTTGGATGCTAGTGAAGTCATGGAAAGACTTCCATGCATGGTAGAGGCCTCCAAGTTGCTTGAAAAAGTTGCTAAAACGGTCTAACAACTTTTTTTATTGTGTTGGCATGAGAGGATGTCTTGATTTTTTGTGTTTGAAAAAAAGGTTATGTAGGATCAAACCATGAAAGATACAAATGAACGTCAACATTTTTGGATTCTTTGCAAAATTTCAAGGGGGGCAATTTAACACTTCTCTTTTGACCTCTAGATACTTGTTTTTTGTGTTGAAAAAGTTTTCTATTTTTCCTCCATTTTTCAAAATTTTAAATTCAAAAAAGAGAATATTATATTAAATATTTATATTATTATGGTAAAGTTTGCAAACATGATTTACAATGTCACCATGATGCAAGAATGCACCATCACAATTGAGCCTGTAAGAGAAGGTAATATTGGAAGGAAAAAAGGAATGTCTCCTTAATTTTGTAGTTTTTACCCTTGTGTTCTCAAAGGGCACCCAAGCCAAGGTAGCTAGTGGATCCACCCTTAATGCATCAACCCATCCTTTAGGAGAAAATTGATGATATTAGTAACTTCAATAATGATGTTAACATATATACCATTGCAATATACAAAGATGACATGGCATTACATAATAACATGGAACTTGATGAAATGGTGCATGATGTCATGGCACTTGGTATTGTACCCCATGATGATGTGGTTATTGATGACATGGAACTTTTTTATGTGGCATAGAATGATGTTGTGCAGGATGACATAGTGAGTGATGACATGGTAGGTGGTGATATGGCATATGATGTAGCACTTTCTAAAATGGTGCATGATAATTTAGCAAATGATGATATTCCAATGGGTAATATGGTAGGAAAAATACCACTTAAAAGATATAGAAAGGGGTTTGACCAACCACATTTAACCATCTCATTGAACCCATTGACCATATAGTTGTACAAACTTGCGAAGTATAGATTTTAGAGGAAATAAGATAATGACAAGGGATGTAGTATGGTTCATAGGTATCAGAGAAAATTAGAATATGATAAATAATGTAGTCCAATTTGTTGGTACACTTCCTACTGACCTACATAGCACCCAACTGGCAGATACTTGTTTAAACAATGATAAGTGGTGTAACCTTATTTTCCAATATATTGTCTATTTAGTGCCTAGTTGACACCCTCATAGACACTCACACATTGATACATGGTATCCTCCCATTTTCTATAGGTATAGAACAAATCAAATTCTCAATAGTCTTGGAGCCACTTTGTGTGATTTTTTAGGCAAAATGTCTAGGGACCATAAATTTTACATACATAAGCATTTTGAGCCCATTTCTATTTTAAATCATGATTTTTTTAGATTTTTGTATTGGTAGTTTTTTTTCTAGTGACAACTACACATAGGATTTAATATTTTGAAAGGAAATTTATGGATCAATATGTGCTCTTGTTGAATGGTCCAAACTATGTCACTTGGAAAATAAAAATTGAAGTTCTACTTTGAAGCAATGGGTTGCTTAAGATCCTTGAGGACTAATTTTGAAGAAATGAAGTAGTTGTTTAGGGTTAATAAGGAAGATATTTTTGGTGTGATAGATATTCATTTTGACAAGATTTATGACACTAATTTTAGCAATACTATGGATCACAAATAGTTTTGTGACAAATTTTAGGGGTTGTGTGATCAAATTATTTCCATATAAATCATTAGATTGGAGGTATAACTTTTTACCTTGATAATGGATTTATCTGATATCATTTTTTAGTATATCAATCAATTCAAGAAGTTGCAAGATGATATTTGGACTCCTAGAGGAATTCCTAAGGGAACATGAGAGGTACAAGAAACCTTGAATAATCAAAAAATTGAGCTTCTCAACATTGTATGCAACAATATCTCGAAGATATATAAGATAATTGTGATTGTGTTTGAGATGTTTCATATATACTTTCCATATTTTTCTCCTTCAATTAATAGTGTTTAAATTCCTTCTTCACCGTCAAGCTCTAAGACAATGGTGTAAGGGTCATTTTTGCATCAATTAGGCTTATGCAAAAGAAGTGATTAGGAATGTGACTAATAAGAAACTAAATAAAAATGAGAAAAATACTAATAATCCCTTCAAGAATCCAACCTATGAGTTTTGCAATAAGTAAAAGCATAAATTGGAGTTTTGATGAATTCACATAAACAATCTTGAGGAATGAGTCAAAAAGAGGATGTTGATGGTGCTCTTTTCCATGCACAAAGTGAGGAAGTCATGTTGGAGAGACCTCACAATCTCATAAAGTTGTTCATTCAACATATTGGACATCCACTTCTTCTAATGAGTGGATTGCAAATTTAGGGAAACAAGGCACATGACCAAGCACAAAGACCTTCTATATGATTATAGTACACTCCACTTGGGAGAGTATATTGTCATTACATATGACTCTTCTCTACAAGTGGAAGGTTGTAAAGAGGATATCATTAGATATTCTTCATTTGATAATATTTTTCATATTCCTAGTGTTGGCCCTAATACTTTACCTATTTATCACATCACCCATACAAATAAGAAAGAATAGTTTTGGCTTGATTGTTGGGTGATCAAGGATATGATAGCTACCTCTAGATATTATGATGAATCAAATAAGATGAACAAAATAGGGAATAGACTATATTTTTCTACTTCTTCCTCCTAAAAGAAATATTTTATGGCCATGGTGGTATAAGTAGATGATGAAAGTCAAGATGGCATCACAAAATTGGGCATCTTAGCTATGGATCACTTGAGGTACATGAGACATCATCAAATGGTCATTGGACTTTCTCACATTTCTCCTTCAAGTTGTACATGTGTGGGATGTACTTTTGGAAAGCATAATAGAGATTAATTTTCAAATAGGACAGTAAGGCATGCCACACGACCCTTGGATCTCATTCATGGTGATATAAGTTGACCCATTATTACACCTTCTATTATTGGAAATAGGTATTGTCTTCTCTTAATTAATGATTTCTTTTAGTATGTATGGTTGTATATTATCCATACCTAAGATGAGGATTTTAATAAATTCAAGGAATTCAAAGCAATAGTAGAGAATTAACTAGAAAGAGAGATTAAGTATCTCAAGAAATATAGGGAAGGTGAATACATGAGAAATATTTTTCATTCTTTTTTTAATCTTCATGGTGTTGCATTTTGAAGGAATATTAATTATAATCTAGGTAGCTAAAATAAAAAATAATGTGATTATGGATATGGATAATTGCATTCATGCTATGTGGATTGAGTATAAATTCTAAGGTGATTTTGTACTTATGTACATACATCATCAATAAAGTCCTTACTAGTGTATTTTAGGGTATGACATACCTTGAGAGGTTGAGAGGTGATAAGTCTAATGCTTCTCGATGTCATATATTTAGGTCTTTAGCATGGGTTCATATACCCAAAGATATTTAAAAGAAAGAGATATAAAAGAGTTGCAGATGCATTTTGTGTACGATATTCAAATACTTCTAAGGTATACCATATTTTATATCCTTAGATATGTAAGATTCTTATTTTGAGATATGTGACTTTTGATAATAAAAAAATCTAGGGGTTTTATTTGGTTATCCACCTAAGCTTTTGGTGAAAGATCCTCCAATTTCTATTATCACTCCAATAAATTCTTTACAAACTTTTGTGGGATCTATTCCTATTGGGTTTTCTCCTTCACCTTATAGTGAAGGCCCTATACCTATTGATTTCACCCTCTCATAAAGTAAAACCATCTTCAACATCTTCAATTTTGGATTCGAGGAAATTTAATCTTAACACACTATTTCCTTATGCCACAGTATTGGATGATGAGGTGGATGATGAATATTATTTGGATGCTTCAGACTTTGCTTTTGATGTTGCTTTGTCTGAGTATGTACCTAGATCTTCCACAACCTATCCAACACCTAACTGCGTTCATAATTATGTAGGATGTTGAACCCATCCTTTCTATGGAGTGATATTTTTTTGGTAGATTAATAATTTTATTAAAACCAGGGCATTTGAAAGGCACCCTAACGCCTTGTACATCAAAAGATAAAAAAGGAACAGACAAAAGGAACAAAGAACTACTAGCTGAAATAGAAAACCATCCTCCAGAATGCAACCTCAAAATAAAATGAACCAACATCCTTGGACAAGAAGGAATAGAGAGAAATAGAGAGAGACAGAGAGGAATCTGCCAGAGCCCAAAAAGAAGCAGTCCTCGCCTGAAAAGGATCTCAAAAAAATATGATCCTCTACCTTATAAGATCAGCCGTCAAGGGTAATATCCATCTACATTAGGGACGAAGTAGCACCTTCTAGACCAGCATCTTTCACTTTAGTTTTGGAAGTCTCCTTAGCATTATCCTTCTAAATAATAGTGCAAGCTTCTTTAGCGATCTCCATCACATATTCGTCGATTGCAGCATATTTGATGTCAATTTTGGTGTTGATGAAAACCTCAGCCCTGACCAATACTAAAACATTCTCAAAATTATCATAGAAAAATAAAATGTTGAGTGCATGGCATTGTTCTTTGAGGGAAGAGATTACCTTTTCGATTGCCAAGTGAGCAGATTCAAGGTGGTCAATGGTGGCAAAAGTAGCATGCACAGCCAACTTGTGAAGGTACCTTTCGACAAGGTCTGGAGAATTTGACTTGTCCTTAGGAGTTTTAACAGAGGTGGACGGTGGGGTTTTTGTGACTTCTTTATGCTTCAGCCTCTGGGAACTACGGATAGGGGTTTTTTCAATTTTAGCCTTCTTCTTGGCGGAGAACTCAGACACAGATTTTCCCCCTTTATCTTTTCTTTTGGATTTGGAAGTTCTAGGGCTCGGGGTTGAGGATGAATTTTCCTCATCAGATTCAGGGGTAGGGAGGTTACCCTCAGGGAATTGCAGAAGGAGGTATTTGTAGAGGACCTTGAAAAGACCCTGGTGGCAAGGTTTAGCCTCATCCTTTTTGGAGCGATTAGTGGTAATGGTATAGTCCATAGAATAGAAAAGGGCAGCAGGAATATTCATCATTTTTTAATCCTAGAAATGATTAACAAATGTAAGATGAAAACAACATAATTGAGACTTAGGATTATCACAAGTAAAATATTACATTATTGGCTTAAGGATTTCTTTCCAAGGTGTTGACAAGTGATGATGAAACAGACCTTTTTTAACCTTCTTGTGGATGGGTGAATTTTTATCGAAGAGATTCAGCTCCACTTCCCAGTTGTGCTTGTTTCTTCTGATGATTTTTCCCTCCAAATCTTGCCCTGTCAGGTCCGCCAGCAA
Organism: Wollemia nobilis; assembly: GCA_028583015.1. Taxonomy (NCBI): domain Eukaryota; kingdom Viridiplantae; phylum Streptophyta; class Pinopsida; order Araucariales; family Araucariaceae; genus Wollemia; species Wollemia nobilis. The sequence continues at coordinate 10,164,667 of JAQPPZ010003067.1, forward strand.
CTCAAAGGAAATTTGAAACTGGACATCGTGGATGGAGACAAGACCATTGTCCCAAGTAGTCAGGAAAGCCTTAGTAACCTCGTCATCAACTCCATAGAACATATTGAAGAAATTAATAATCCCATGCTTATCCTTGAACATGTCAAAGGATATGGAATCCAGTTCAACAGTTTTAGGCTCAATGAACACAGTTTTCCCTTCCTTCATGGTGGCAAAAGGAATTAAGGAAGGAAGGTAAATGGGAGGAAGAAGGCGCAGATCAAAAGGAACAGGAGTGAAACTATGATTTTGTTGATAAGACCACAGGGGGAATAAATAGAAAGTAATGCTTGACCAAAAAGGAACACCCTGGCAAAAAGGATTATGATGGTTAGGACATTGGGCACAACGCAAAAAATGGGAATGACAATGGGTCAGAATAATCGAGCAGATGATTGTCCCAAGGAAAATAGATCTTCTGGTGATACTTACGTAAATAGACCAATGGCAAAAGTAGGCACAAAACCCAATAGGAATTGGGATGCACATTCCAGAACACCTCGAGAGAATGTGAAAGGCAAGGCATTTAAACAGGGTTCTTGGAAAGGCAAGATTACAAGCATTATTCCACACAAGAAATGATTTGAAAAAAGGGTGAACATGACATCGGGAAACCTCATGGAGACGTTTATCAAAAAATAAGGGGCATGAGAAAGAGGCGGTGGAGAACTTGGAAATATCAACATAGGACCCCTTTCTAGAGAAAGATAAAGAGAATAATAAATAAAATCTACAAATTGGAAGTTTTTGGGATTTTGGATATGGACCCGATGAATCACGAAAAAAAGGAAATCTTGGGCTATGAGAAACTTAGTAATCATCACGACGGGTGGTGTTTTGATCAAAATTTTCCAACTCAGCAACTTTAGTGGGGAGGACATCTGTCCAGGTCATCAAACCTTGAGCATTAACGCCAATGTTGGCCAATTTGTCAGCAATAGAATTGCCCTCCCTAAAAATATGTTGAATCACAACATTGACTTGCTAACGAAGAATTTTCTTACTATCTTTGATGAGATTCCTGATCCTCCAACTGCAAGGTTTGGAAGTTTTTAGGAAATTTATGATATTAAGAGAATCTCCTTCAACAATAATTTTACCAAGAATGTCCTTTAGAAATTGAAGACCTCTCCACACCGCTTTGGCTTCAGCAGAATGATTGGATTGGATTCCTAAGGGTTCGAAAAAGGCAAATATGGATTTACCAAGGTGATCACGGAGGATTCCTCCAGCCCCAGCCACTCCAGGATTGCCTTTAGCAGCACCGTCAAAATTAAGCTTAACCCACCCAAAAGGAGGAGGCTGCCATTTGATGTTGGTCCTATCCGAAGACTGAGTAGTAGGCCTTGGGACATCAATGCAAATATCGCAAGACTTCAAGATGCCCTTCTCAAAATGTGAACAAGAAAAAGGGTCAAAAGGAGCAGCAAGGGCATTTTCCTTAGCATAAAGGATGATTTTACTGGCAACGATGTTGGCATCTAAAGCTTTCAAGTCAAATATTCTTTTGTTACATTCTAGCCATATCTGCCAAAGGAAATGGTGCAAACAAAAATTCCAAAACCCTTTGAGGATAGGATTTTTGAAAGGATTTGGCCACTGTTGGAAAAAATCAACAATTGAAGGAGGACAGACCCAGGCTATCTTGAAAGTGTGGAAAAGTTTATTAAGCACCATACTTGAGTAGGAACAAAACAAGAAAATATGAGAAGTATTTTCCCAATCAGAGAGGCAGAGGTGGCATCTATTAGGCAAAGGAACACCCCTTTTGATGAGGTTCTCCATGGTCAGGATACGATCTTGGATACATAACCAGGAAAAGGAAGCAATCTTAGGAATCAAATATTTGGTCCAGACAAGCTTGAAAGGAATGGTATTTTCAATGCTATTAATAGAAAGCAAGTATGTCAATTTGACAGTGAAATCTCCAAAATCAGTGGGTTCCCAAATAGGATAATCAGGTTGGTCATTTAAGGGAATTTTGACGGTAGAAAGTAGATTGTATAAATAGGAAATTTCATTTTCATGACCAGGAATAGCAATCCTCTTCCATATTTTATGACCATTAATACCAGAGATGTAATCTATAGCTAGTGGTCCAATCAAAGGAATAGTAGTGTTCCTCATCCTTTGAAACATAGGATTTTGGTTGAGAGGTCGATCTTCGATCCATTTGTCATCCCAGAAAGAAATAGTAGTGCCATTACCCAATTGCCATCTTAGACCTTTGATCAGGAGGGAATGAGCTTCACATATGGCTTTCCAAAAAGTAGATCCGAAGGAAGGCACCTCCCCATGAGGGAAATGGGTTCCCTAAAGATATTTGCTTTATATGATCTTGACCCAAAGAACATTCTCATTAGAAATCAACCATCAGGCTTGTTTTGCAAGAAGTGAGAGATTGAGAGGATAAATTCTTTGAAGGCCTAATCCTCCACAATATTTAGGCTTACATACTTTATCCCAAGCAACCAAATGAAATATGTGCTTATTTTTAGATCCTGTCCATAGGAAGTGTTTTTGAATTTTCTCCATTTTTTCATAAACTCTTACTGGAGCTTTGAACAAAGAAAGGAAGTAAACTGGAATGCTTTGAAGGTAAGCCATAGTAAGAGTAATTTTCCCTGCTTGAGATAAAATATTGCTTCTCCACGTGGTGAGTTTTTTTGTAGCCTCTCAATAACATTATCCCATAAGCTATCTTTAACATTCCTAGTGAAGAGAGGTAAGCCCAGATAAGTAGAAGGCAAAGAAGCTATGGAACAATTAAGGATGTCAACAATAATGTTCTGTCTTCTTGGTGGAGTATTGAGGAAATAGAGTTTACTCTTTTGAAAATTAATCCTTTGACCTACAACAAGCTCATAAAGGAAGATAATCCTCTTGATAATCTTTGCTTCATTGACAGATGCAATTGTAGATAGCAGAGTATCATCAACAAATTGTTGATGAGTGATGGGATCACATTGAGAAGTAGTCTGGATTCCAGAGAGGAGACCAACATTTTTTGCTTCAATAATTGCTCTTCCCAAAGCCTCTGCAACAATTATGAATAAAAGAGGAGATAAAGGATCTCCTTGTCTTAGACCTCGACTGTTTTGAAAATATCCTACAGGAGCACCATTGATGAGGACTAAAAACCAGGCAGAGGTAATGCAACCTTTAATTAGAGAAATCCATTCAGGATGGAAGCCAAACTTTGTGAGAATAGCAAAAAGGAAATCCCAATTTAATCTATCATAGGCCTTGTTCATGTCTAACTTGAGAAGGAAAACCATTTTTGTTGATGGAAACTGAATGAATTGCTTCATGCACTGAAATGATGTCGTCTAATATGGATCTGCCTTTGACAAAACTACCTTGGCTTTGATTGATAATCAACGACATGACTTCTCTCATGTGAATGGTTATGGCTTTTGTTAAAATTTTGTAGATGACATTACAAAGACTTATTGGCCTGAAATCATTGAAATTACGAGCATTAGGATTTTTTGGTATAAGTGCAATGAAGGTAGAATTGAAGCCTCTGGGAATAATTTTAGAATGTTGGATCTCTTTTATGGCTTTGCAAACATCCTTGTTAATAAGATCCCAAAAGGTTTGAAAAAACCTTGGGGAAAACCCATCCGAGCTAGGAGCTTTGTCAGGATCCATAGAAAATAAGGCATCTTTAATTTCCTCATCAGAAAGAGTAGCCATGAGTTTGCTATTGATGTTGTCAGAGATAATATGAGGAATGAACTGGAGGAAGAAATCTTTAGCAATCTAAGAATTGGGTTTGTTCTCTGCCTAAAGTAGTTGCATGAAATGAGACACACCTTCATTCCTGATTTATTTGATATCATTGATAATTTCTCCTTCCTGAGTAGTAGAAGTGTGGAAAATTTTGGTGTTAGAATCCCCTTTTTTAAGCCATAAATCCCAAGATTTTTGTCTCCAAAAAATTTCTTCACATTGAAGAATATTGTGATACTTTGCCAACAATTCCTTTTCTTCCTTTTTGATCTCAGTAGTAAAATCACCATTCTCCTGATTATTTTTTTCAATCAAAGATAACTTCAGTAGAACATCCTGCTTATTATGGAAAAGGTTACCAAATATGTCTCTATTCCATACTTTAATATTCTCTTTGATGATTTTGAGTTTTTGTGCCAGAATAAAGGAAGGTTTTCCTTGTATGTCAGTTTACCACCATTGGTTAATCCTTTCCTTGAAATCGGGATGCTGCATCCACATTGCTTCAAACCTGAATGGGGTTTTGTAAATTTTTGGGTTATTTGTATCCAAAAGAATGGGACTGTGGTCCCACAATGGACATTATTCTTAAATATTGATAATTTTAGATATCCTTTCACCTATTATTGGACTAAGGATTGACCAAAGTCTAAATATGTCATGTTTGTTGAGAATGAGTGTTTGATGAAGAATCAAACAAGGGATCTTGTTCCTCTTCTAGAAGGGAAGAATGTTGTTGGATGCAAATGGGTCTATAAAACCAAGTAGGCTTTAGATGGTCAAGTGGATAAGCACAAGGTATGGTTTGTTGCTAAGGGTTTCTCTTAGAAAGAGGGAATTAACCATTTAGAGACATTTACCCTAGTTGCTTGGATGATTTTTTTTGGATGATTCTATCTATAAATAATTTCTATGTTTGGGAGGTACATTGAATGGATGTGAAGAGTATCTTTATTTATGGTGAACTTTAAGAGGATATTTACATGCAATAGTCATCTAGTTTTGATATTGAGTGTCCTACCCCATAGTCTGTTGCTTGACTAAGTTCTTATATGGACTTAAGTAGGCATTTTGTGCTTAGTATGAGAATATCCACTCTATATTTCTCTGTTGTAGGTTTCAAAAATGTGAGGTAGAAAATGATATTTACATCAAACATTAATATGGAGAGACTTTAGTGATTGTATTATATGTGGATGATCTTCTCATTATATGAAGCTCTTCTAACTTGATTTATTACATAAATTCTTGACTTTATGTTACCTTTGAGATGATAGATTTGGGGCTTTTGCACTATTTTTTGAGAATTTTGATTGATCAAACTTTATCAAGGATCACTATCTCATAGCCTAAGTATGCTTTAGATCTTCTTCAAGTCTTCAATATGGAGGACTTTAAGTCTACTTAGACTCATTTTTCTTTAGGACTAAAGCTTTAAGAAAATTGCATAACTTTTTTTGTGAATTCTACTCTATATCAATCTCTTATGGGAGGCCTTATTTACTCACTCATATGACCTAATATTGTAGTTGATATCAGTTATTGTTCTTGGTACATATAGGCACCTTAGGAAAGTTATTGGACCATGACCAAGAAGATAATTATTCAACACATCATAGTTACATATCATATTGGTACTCATTATTCATTTGATTCACCTTCAATTTTACAATGATTCTCAAATGCATATTGGGCTAGTGATTTGGTTGATTGATGCTCCACCTTAGGTTTTATCTTCTATCTTGGTTTTGGCCCCATATCTTAGTTCTCTAGATAATAGTACACTATTTTTCAATCTTTCATTGAAGATAAATATTATGCTACCATTAAGGCAACAAATTGTCTTTGATATATGCGTATGATTTTAGAGTAGTTGTAAATTCATCATCCTTACCCAATAACTCTTTAGTGTGACAATCAGAGCACTATTCAACTTGTTTGTCATCTAGTGTTTCATCAATGACCAAGCATAATAAGATTTGAATGCACTATATGAAATGGATTTATGCCTATGGGATGATTTATCTAATTTTTGTGTTATCAGTAGAGTAGGAAATCAATATTTTTACCAAATTCATACCCGAGGTTCCTCTTGTATGCATGCAGGAGCTACATGTTGTGGAAGAGTGTCCCTTAAGGAGGGATGACTAGTAAGAGTCTCTCTCGATGTTCCACATTCAGCTTAAGGGGGATGTTTAATTATGTGGTGCTTAAGCTTAACTTAAGACCATGATTTACTTTGTATTATATTGTATGTATAAGCCCTTTGGACCTTTGTAAACCTTGTAAAGATGTTTTTGTATTTTTTTTATTTAACCTAGTTAGTTTCTTAACCTTGATGTAAAGGTCACTTGTAACTGGGTATAAATACCCCCTCATACCAAACATGTTTTATTTTTTGGAGTGTATTCTATTTTATTTGGTGAGATAAATTATTTTCTAAAAGCACCCCCTTATATTGCATATATTGCTTTCTATGTGTTAATTTTTAGCATTTCTAGGTAATGTGTTGATTACATTCATTTCTATAAATTACTATAAAATCTAACAAAGGGTAGAGTGCATCAATGGAAAAATTAGAACCAAGGTGTGATATCGGTGAAGATAAGTAGGAAGGAAATCAATTTTTATGATAATAAAATTTGGAAGGAAGATTGACTACTAGTAATGAAAGGTAAGGTCATGTATCCACAAAATTTAAAATGGATAATCAAGGTTAAAAGTGAGGGTAAATAGAAATAACAATAGTCATAAGAGGTGTTTTCCCAAAATAATTATTTTTTTTCTTTTTTCTAATCTTGTGCTCTATTGTCTAGTTGTCATCATTTGATTAGGTCTTGACTAGTTTGGGTAATATATTTATTGTTGATTATGCACAAATATGCTTCTACACTAGATTCTTGGTCATGGATATGCTAGAGTATAGGGAGGTCCTAAAAAACATGAAAAATATATGTATATATATTTAGTTATTTGGTATTCTTATTTGGTCATGTTGCTTTTCTTTTATTAAGGAATAAAATTTGCATTTTCTACTTACTTGTAGAAACTCTCTATGTTGCACCCCAAGAATTAGAACATCAATTTTTGGATTAAATTTGTTTAATCTAGGTGTTTGTGACTACATCGTTGGTCTTAGATACTCTATAAAGAGGCGAAGAACATGTTGGATGTCATTTGATTCCTAAAATTTGACCTATATGGATCATTATTTTTCTTTTCCTATAGAATGACAACATAACTTTTTGACCAATAAATATTTCCCTAAATATGATGAACTCAAGAGTAATTTTATATAGAATTAGTTGCCTTATATGGGAACTATATGGTGTTCTTTTCTTTTTTTAGGTACTATAGGGAAGTGTCATAGTTAATGAGTGGAATCCTAATGTGATGCTTTAGTTTGCAATATAATTGTTTTACCTAATATTAATTTTTGCCCTCCTTTTTCAACTTTATGCTTTTGGTTATAGGTGGAAGGAAGTGAGATGTAGGATATGTAAAAGTGTTAATAAGGATGTCTATGAGTGGAATCACCCACTATAATGGATATTCAAACGTGGAGGAGAAAAGTTTTAGCTTGTTTTGTCAATGGAATGATTGAATAGTATGAGCTACAGAATTATGGGCTCATGGAGATAGATCAAAGGCTATATGTTAATCCTTAGAGTAATATTATGGTGGAGCTATTATAGACTTTGTAGCATGAGTCTAATACTTTTATATAGTATAGGCATATACATATATGTGATATGACCATCATAATTGAGGATGTGTATACCATACTAGGAGTGTTGGTGGTAGGAAACACATGGATACATGTTTATTTATTAGGATTTTTCCATACACCCTCTATAATATACTTGATATATGGGAAGAACCATGTGGATATGCTAGTAGATATAGATGCAGTGAGATGTTCCAATAATTTTGATTTATATAAGGTTATATTAAGGTTTCTTTGGCATAGAGTAGTCTAAAATAAAATAATCAACAAATTTTCATTGTATAATGATCATGTGTAGATGATGTTGGAGCAAAGGACCCACCTCAATTGGGATGAGATCAACTTAGCTTATGTATCTACATGTACAAGAAGAAGAAATGGGTAACACTCTTCATCAATTAGATATATGTTAGATTCTTTTATTTAGTACCTATAGATTACCTCTATATGTTGAGACCTGCATGTTGTGCATACATCATTGGAGGTAGGGATAAAACCCATACCATGGATAATGGTACCCATTTCAAATCTGAAATTAAAGGTGGATATCATATGAATACCCTACAAGAGAACACTACCAAAAATGATGGAGTGAATATCACTCTCCATATGGATAATATAATTGGGTACAACACTTATATGGTGTAGGTAAACCCCATTAGTAGTGTGCTAAGGTAATTTAGGTAGGAGAGTCTACTTCTTGTCTATCTCAAGTTTGTCACTTAATTTGTATAGGAGAGATATAAAGGGTTGGCTAGCACATTACGAATGGATGAAAATAGATTGGAACAAATAATAATATAGGTAATTAAGATCACACCTCTTGTATAAGTGATAAATGATGTAGATATGCCCTAGGCCAAGGTGTGCCCTTGGATAAGGATGAGGATATACACAAATGATGGAGGTAGTTGTACCTTTAGATATATATGAGGGCATATAGGGATTCAATTCTAGGATGGGTATTTGATGAGGAGGACTATGGAATATCTTAGGAGTGGAGATGAACTAGGATTGATAGTGATTTTTCTATGGAGAAGGATGTATGTCATATTATAAGAGGAGACATACTTATGTATTTCCCACTTGACACTGGATGGGGAGATGGTTGGAGAGTCACCCTTAAGGGTAAAGATGACACAAGTGGAGATATTAGGTTGCATAGACATGAGATATTATGGAATATCATATGTGGGGGACAATCCAAGTAATTAAACTTAAAAAACAAATTTTCTTATACTTGCTCAAATTATTTTGAATCAAAATTTAGAATTCTAGAATACTAGAAATACAATGGCATAGATGAAGTATTCGAGTATCAAATACTAATGTAATATAAATGTGCAGGTACTTAGAAGTGATAGATTGCTCTAATTTATCAATGTATTTATAATAATATGAATCTAGAGATTTCAACTAACATCATTTCCATTATGTTTTCTTTTGAATTTATCCAAGTAGTTGGTAGACATGTGTATGTGTTTGATCCAACTTATCATGCCAAATTAATTTTTAAGATTTATAATGACATGTTAGTGGGGACATAACAACTATGTAATTATCTTATAGCATGGATAATCTAGTATGTAAAATGGAAAATAATGATATCACAGATATCATAATAGGCATAATATTGAAATATTTGTAATCTAACCTTATTAGGCCAAGGTCTATTAAGATGAAGTGCCTCTAGGTGTTCTTGATGTAGCATATGGGAAAGTGTTATATAATCCTTTAAACATCTTGATGTAAGCCTAAAAACATGCTATATATAACCCTATAAACATTCTTCTATGTAATATAATGAGAAACTTTCTATGTAAGCATATAGGCATTTATGTGTAAGCCTATGGGAATCTTGATGTAAGCCTAAGTGATATTTGTTAATCCATATTTATGGATAACCTTGATTAAAGGGTATAATTTATTATTATATTTGTATAACTTAACCTCAAAGTCAAGTTAATATCAGCTTGAGGTTAATTATTAACTAGGGTTTTGGTATCATTGTAAATACCCCCAAAAACTGATCCATTGTATCAGTTTGTGATATATAATATGTTAGAGTGCCTACGATAACCCACCACTTATTCCTTCTTTCCTTTCATGCCATTTATCTTTGTCTCTATTTTTCATCTATATGCTCTTGTATTTTGCTCTTCTTCCTTTTGTTGCATATAACTGTGGTGAATGGATGTTTTGGGATGTTTATGGAAAATATTGTGAATTCCTATGTGGTATCAAAGATAAAAGAAAGCAACTTTTATCAATCACATAAAAAGGTTGTATAGATAAAACCATGGCATATATGGATGAACTATTTTTCCATTAGATTTGTTGTAAAATTTTAGAGGGGGTACCCCAACACTTTTAGATATTTCATTATTTTTATTGTCTATTTTTGTGTCTAAAAATGTCTATTTTCAAATTGAAATATTCTATCATGTGATAAGATGTGGAAGGGAGGCATACATAGACTATTTTAGTGATAATTTAAAAAAAAAACTTTGTATTCATCAAATCACTAAAAAAGAAATAGAAATTGATCAGAACTAGGAAGCATAATAGTATAACATTCGGGTTGGAGAATATAGGTTCTACATTCAATTCATGTTGGCATTTTTTTTAGAAATTTAGTCATTTTATAATATAAATATTTAATTTTCAAATTTTCTTTTCATTTTCAATAACGGCATAACAGTAAGGCTTGTGCCTTCTTACCAAAGGTTATAGGTTCAAACCATGATGGTGTAAGAATAAATATGTGTTGTCTATGCTTTAATTTTTGGATGCATGACCGAGAATAATTTAAATGGAAGTTCCCTTGCTCTCAAGAAAAAATCATGCCTATGATGTAGTGGCAAAATGTCTCAATGGAATATGATGGGTTGTAAGTTCAAATCTCCATATTTGTTGGAGAATATTACATTATTTAGAATATGCTAATGTACCCCCATGGTACCTTCATAGTACAATTGTAAATAATAGATTAGGTTTGAGTCATAGTTTAGAGTGTGATTTATATTTGCCTTTTATGTAATGTGAATATGTAGGAAATGCACGTCTTATGTAAAGTTGTAATGTGTAAGAAATGCACGTGTCATGTGAGTTAGTGGGTAAGTGTAAGTTAAGTCTATGTGTATGAGTGTCTTTTATGTAAGAGTGAAAATATGTAATGTAAATATGTGCACAAGTGTCTTAGAATATAGTGTGCAAAGTGAATGTCAAGAGTCGTGTATAGGTGTGCATATAATATAGATTCAAGTGTTCATTAAGTATGCAAGTCTCAAGTAGAGAAGCCAAGAGTCATGAGACTTGATAAATGGAGAGCAATAGTCAAGTATGTGAAGATTCGTATTACTATGGCTATATTATGGATATAATATTCCATAGAATGTATCAAATAATAGAATACAATTGATATATCTCATTTGTAAGAGAAAGAAGAGCAATAAAGGTTGCATACATTTTGAGCAATTAATATTGTAAGTTGTTCTACATGCTTAGTACATGTATGATTCAGGCTATTTACATTCATATTGTTGCTTATTATTTAATTTTATTTGATATATTATTAGCCTTGATATACATATTAATTTGCTCATATTATTCTACTCATATCATTATCTTGAACTTATTGTATTGTGGCTACATTATATTTGATTTTGTAATATTTAACCTGTGATATTTGTGGTAGGATTAAGGCTTAAAAACCCATCAATATGGTTGTGTTTAAAGGTATTTGTTTGGCATATTTTTGGGAAAACCATTTTGAATTTCATGAAAACCATTTTGTTTCCCTATAACATCTTACTCTATCATCCATCCATCATATATATTTTTATCATATTACTTATGGTTGGATTTCAAATTAATGACTTTTGTGAAAAGGTTAACATTTTGATTGATGACTTTTATACATTTTTAGGTGCTTACATTTAGTTTGTTTTGTATCTTAAATAAAATTAATATGTTTTAGAATATCAAATAAAATAAATTAATTTTTTTTGCACTAATCATATCATTACTACATCACCTACATGCATACATGTAGGTATACATCTACGCATGCATATTACAATGTCTAGGCATACATCCATATCCATAATTATATCCATAAAGTGCATCCATGCATAAAACAAAAATATGACATAAATACATGATGGGCCATAATAAAATATATATCATATAAATATGGTAAATGCATCATGGTACAAAAATGCTCATAGGCTACAATAATATGGATCCTTGTACCTCATAGCCACAAAGAGTAAAATACACAAACTCTAAATCAAGGAACCACCTCCACCCTCGGTCTTGTCCTGATGAGGCTGAGCAAATCCATTGGCCTCTAACCCTTGTGGGATATCTAAAAACCTAGGCATTGGCTACCTAACTAAAGTATCACCTACCCCTTTGTATTGGCTCTACTGATATATGTCCTCGATGAGACTCACAAAGGTAACTTGCCTCCTAGCCGCTCCACCTCATCCTCCAAACCATATATATACTCTCGATCTGACCATTGTTGAGCAATGTAATGGGCCACTGTACCCTACAACTCTACTAGCCATGCCTATAGCCTAGCCTCATAACATGTGGCCTATCCACCTGTATCTACCTACCCTTGATCTATGGTTAAAGCTACCACCTAAGCCTATAGAGCATCTCAGTTTCCTATTCTAATAGTTTTAGCTACTAAAATTATGTAAATCGGATAAGACTATGATGATGCCACTCTTATCGACACCATATGGCCCCATTGGGCAACCCTCAGGGGTTAATTAGGGGTCCTAACCACTTTTGGGAAGGTTTACCCCACTTTTGGGAAGTTTTGGGCCATGTAGCCATGGTTGTCCCACCCCAAGATGACCATAGTTCATGGTCGTCCCACCCAGGGATGGCCACAAGCAACCATCCTTGGGTGGGACAGCCATGGTCTAGACCCCTCAAAAAGTCAAGGGTGGGACAAATGGCAATCAATTTCTACCATTTATCCCACCCAATGACTTATGATAGATTGGGAGACTATCTAGGCCATCACAAACTACAAATTGGAGGCCCAAATTGGAGGCCTCTTCCACCCAATGCATGGCAAGGGCTTTGACAAGTGGCAACACCTACCTTGCATGCCCCAACTTGCCCCTTTGACCCTTTTGCCCTCTTGGGCTATAAATTGGAGTGATTCCACTCAATTTTAGAGAGAGCTCTTTGCAAGTATTCACCACGAAGTGCTATCGAGATTCCCTCTCACATTTTGCCCTCGTATTTGCCCTTGGAATCTTCATCAATCGAAGGAATTTTCAAGGCATCCCCAAATATGCACATCCTTTCCAAAACCCATCCATTCCTATGAATCAAATCACAAAATTTGATGACAACACCCCTAGGAGTATTCTAGACCAGATCCCAAAGGAATTGGTGGTAAAAACCACCCTATTTTGTGGTCGTCCCCACCTAGGATGGTTAACAGTCCCAAATGGCTCACCCTGGGATGGCCATGAATTGGCATACAATTTTGAATCAATTTTAGTGTAGATCATTCTTAGAGTAGTTTATATGCATCATACTTGAATTTGGTAAAGTTTGGAGCAATTTTGGACCTTCAATTAGGGTTTTTGTAATGACAGTCCTAATTGGCCCACCCAGGGATGGCCATAGATTCTGCTCATAATTTCATTTCAATTTTTGTATAGATCATTACAAAATTAGATAATATACATCATGTTAATTTTTGGTATCATTTGGAGTAGTTTTAGATTCTCTATTGCACTTTTTGTATCCTATGTTGCATGTATTTCATTGATATTATCTTAATCCGCACATGCTATTAACCAATTTTAATTTCTTGTGTGTAGGTATAGGTATTCCAATGCATGAGGAAGGAGCTAAAGATTTGAAGAAGGATAGCTCATCAGCGGTAACAAAAACCCATGCTTCAATCGTGAGTGCGAGGAAAACACTGAAAGTGCACCATAGGTTTATGAAAGGATTGGATCCTTCAACATTGTAATTGGATTGTATCAATTGAGAGCCCTCAAGGGGACATTTTGTAACCTTATATTTGACAAATTAATCAATATAAAGAGAACCCCCCATTTCTTTCAAATATTTGTCATTTATTGTTTACTTTAATGTCGCTTTTGAATGCTTGAATAGAACAATAGATGTAGTTCAATTTCCTTTGCTAGGTGCACCATTTTTTCCACTCTATAGTGGTGATCACGGTGGGACCCTTGTCCCTTTTCATTTTTGCAATTTTTAACCTTGTTTTTACACTTTGAATGTTGTAGGTTCTAGCTATTCTGGACTGAAATGGCCCCTGAATTCCTAATTGGAACACCCTGGGATGGCCACAGCAACCGTCCCACCCAGGGATGACCCCTAAATTTGCAGTCATCCCACCCTAGGACGGCCACAAAACAGGGGGTTTTCAGCCCAAATTTCCAGAAATAGTAGCTTCTTAGACCTTCAAGGTAAGTGCCTAAACCTTCAATTTGCATTAATGTTGTTCAAAAAAAGTTAAATTCAACTTTTTCATGTCTTTCCTTGTTGATTGAAAGGTTGATTTTTGCTTTTCCTAAAATTCAAAATAACAAACAAAAGAAAAATAGGAAAAATAACAGTTTAATTATGCATTTGAATGGTTTGTCTGCATGTGATCTACCTAAGGGTTAGGTTGTCATATAGGATAAGTATTTTGTAGGTTCCTTATTCATGCTAATATTTTTGAAAGTGAAACGTTTCTTATGCATTTAGTGAAGGTTCATTGAATGCTACTTTGTTTTACTTTATTTAAGTATAAAAGGAACCACACACACCACGTCACATTTGAACATTAGTGAGTTGGAATTTCATCCCCAACCACTAATAGATACCAACAATGGTGGGTTTCATCTCCACCCATTGGCTCACATCCTACGAACCCTATTTTTTGCCAAAGCTAGCTCCAAGAACCATCTTAGCTGTGGAAAATAGCATGCACTCCTCTTCGAAGGGTGTATCACTGCCCACGATCAATATGGGTGAGGACTGGTAGGACCTATGCTCCCTGATCGGGTATGGGCTTCATATCCATACTTTGGTTGGTTCACATGACCGGACTTTCATTTTCGGTTGTCGAGCTACGAGTATACAGGTGAAATCCTTTTAACAAATTGAGAATTACATCAACAATATTCAAACACGTGAAAAGATATCTCTTTGCAAACAATAAATCAAAACACACCAAACAACTTAAGGATTCACATTTAAAACTTAAAGGAGATAATCACATTGTTTTCTTGTGTGCTTCTTTGATCATTTGATGGTGTGTTTCTAAAATTTAAAAGAGATAATCATGTTGTCTACTTTGTGTGTTTCTTTATTGTTTGGGTAATCAACATAAGCTCCTACCATCTAGGACCAAACCCTAAAAAACCAATCAAGTAAATTGCTAATTTTTTATTCTGCATCCAACGAATCAAAAATCATGCAAATCAGAGCTATAACAAAAAATTTATGTTGGTTTTATGATTACTCTATTTTTGAGTGATTTTAAAGCCAAAAATAGGGAAAAACTACACTAAAACAGTCATAAAAAGCCCTAGACAACCCCAAAAACTACCAAATTTATTTTGTTGTCTTAGTTAGCTCCTTGTGCACCCATCACAAAAATTTTGAGTCCTAACTCTTTATTTCTCAAAATTTCCCAAAAATTCCTAAAATTGGGCATTTTTCCACGAGCCTCGATTGGCCAAATATTCCAAAAATACAATTTTTGACTAGGAAGTCATTTTTTGGAGCCCTAGCCCATTGTGATCAGCTCGTCACATTGATAATTCTGGTATATAACACCCATAACCTTTTTTGGAAGTCAAAATTTTCTTCAGTGTGGGTTTCCTTCAAGGTTTGCTAGTCAACACATCATGACAACTACGCATAGTCGAGCTCAATCACAAGCCACTGAAGAAAAAAACTTAAGGAGAGGCCCTGAGCATCGTAGTTATAGGTATGAGGATATCCTTATTCCTACACGATGCCTTGATAGTAGTTGCATCCATTACTCTCCTGAGGATCTCATCATTCCTGCATGATGCCCTAAAAGTCATCGTGAGGTCAACCCCTCACATAGAGGACCCGACCACCAAGGTACCTCTACAAAGAGAACACCAATGGATTTTTTACATGATCAAATGGATTATTCGGTTAGCCAACACCAATTTCAAGCTCAAACCAGATATAATCAGCCTACCAAGGGGCCTAGTAGGGAAGTCTACACTCCCTCTACATCGTGGCCTTCACCACCCAGAACTCCCATCCAACAAGTGGTAACAATCCATAGTAGGCCTATGCAAATTTCGCATACATCATCAACCAACATGACCATGGGTGAGTTAATACAAAAATCCCCCAAGCATTAGGAAACTCTCATGGAGGTTTTAAATTCAATCGAGTTACAACCTCATGATTTTGATGCTTTCACCAACTTTGTGGGATACATACAAATGCACAAAGATCCTATTATAACCTTTCAAAATCATGAGATCAAACCCGTGTCTACCAATTTATCAGACCCTCCTTTGCACATCATCACGTGCATCAACAAGATCCCCTATAAGCGAGTATTGGTTGACACAGGTTCCACAATAAACATTATTACCACAACTGCACTGAAACATCTCAACCTTCCATCTTCGCACATTGCAACATCCACGTTCACCTTGCAAGTGTTTAACGATGCTTTATCCTCCATTGTGGGTACGATAGTCCTACCTATTCAAGTTGGACAAAATACTATGCCTACATTGTTCTACATCTTGGAAGGTGCGAGACAATACAACATACTGCTAGGAATACCTTGGATGAGAGACATGGAGTGCATCCCCTCCATCGTGCATCAATGCATCAAATACATTCATGAAGGTTGGGTCCATGTGGTTCATGCCGATCTAGATCCCTTCAAGTATTACAATAAGGATGATCATCCACAGGAGTCTACTCTTCCATCCACACCCTTGGACACTAAACCCAATGATCTTATCCAGAGTCTAGATTCAACCCCACGATTAATTGTGAAGCTATCTTCACCACCGTTGGTACCATCAGTTTCTACTGCCACTCCCCCTTCATCCTTGGTTTCTTTGAGTGAGAAAGAGTCAAAAAGGCCAACTGCAAAGGCTCCCATAGCCATATTCGACACATTAGTAGAAGACCTTCCCACTCCTACCAACAAGGAGGAACCCATAGTTGATAAGGATGAATCAGATCATATCATACCATCTTCATCCACCACACTTGAGGACACAGTTCACTTGACCAATCCTGAACTCGGTGAGTACATAATACACAATGTTACATTCATGCCTATCATTGAGTCGATCAAGGATCTAGGTCATCCTCTTTCCAAGTTGCTATCCATTGATAGTATTTTTGATTCACCATCCAAACATGAGGGCCAAGCAGACCACCTTGGACAAGTTGATGAGGCATCCATGACTTGTCCAAGTGCAAATGCATTTTCTCATGAGTTTGTGGGAATGATAAATGTGATGACAGAGAACCAAAGTCCTCTAAATCTATTTATGCCACTTGTGACTCCATCCAACATTCCATCCATACCACAAGTGCTACCATTTCTAGATTCAGTCACACCTACTCCATCTCACTCAACATCTCCACAAAATCAAGAACAAGTGTACCCCCTACACAAAAGTAAGGATAATTTAGCTACCACAATTGAACACTCTGAGTTGGAACAAGAGAATGAGCTAAATCAAGAACAAGAGCATGTGGATATACTCACTAGCCACAATCATCATGAACCATCCATATCTACTCAGACATTGAGAACTTTTGATCCACATCTGCTCAATTATCTCTTGGCTCCCACACCCAATCCACCTCCACTACCTATTAGTTGTCATCCAACTTCATCAACAACCATCCAATAATTACCTCCACTAGTTTCACAACATATATTGGATAGGCTAGCCAATATTGAGTTACAAGTGAGTCACCAACACAATTATTTACAATAGATCTTGAATCGACTCACAAGCATTGAGTTACGATTGAGTCATCCAAAATCTCAACCCCCTGATTGTCAGGACCAACCCCCTCCTATGCAGTCCAATGTTAAGTCTCAATAGAAGTAGGGGCAAAGGCAACAATACCATCAACCTCGCACTTATACACCATTGCCTAAATCTTTGGTGTCACTCTTTAATCGATTATGTGAGGCCAAGGCTATCACATTACCAGATATCCACCCCTTGGATCCCAACAAGTCCAAACCATGGTGGTATCGAGAGGACCAATATTGTCCTTATCATCAAGTAAATGGTCATAACATTCAGTCATGTATCCCATTCAAGAACAAGGTACAGGATATGCTTGACAAGAATGATCTTCAAATCAATAATCAATAAATTGGCATATTTCAGGATCTATTACCTACATATGGGAGTCAAGAAGAGCAACCTAAATAGGTGATTGAGATACATACAACCTCGATGCCTCATAAAGTGAGTTAGTCATGTTCACCTCATTTAAAGCATCAATATCATACTTGGACTCCATTATCTGAGTCCATGTCAACCATTTTTCACAACCTACAAGAAGCAAAGACAATCATCTTTCCAGACATACCCCTGTTCAACCTACGTAGATCCAGATCTAAATAATACATGGAGGATCATTCTTACCTCTATCATCGAATGAAAGGGCATGACATTAGTAATTGTCATACTTTTAGACACGTGGTCCAAGATCTTATTGATAAGGAAGCTTTATCCACAAATGGGTCACTCATTTTACCCCATCAAGACATTGGCATTACCCAGAATTCCCCACCACAATAAGGGGAGTCAATTTCTATCACTCCTCCTAGCCAAGCCAATAACATTACATCAATCACAATACATACTGGGGTATCCAAGGTGTCACACCTTCCCCACTATTTACATCACAAGAAATGAAGCAAATTGAGGATTCTAAAGGTATCACACCTTCCTCGCTTTCATTAATCACCATAAATGTTGGAGGTACATAAGGTATCGTACCTTCCTCCTAAATTCATAAAATAATCAAAGTTACAAAAAGCCCCAAAGGTATCTATAAACCCTTTGGTCAACCCAAAATGCTCCAAAGGTATCTATAAACCCTTTGGTCACCCCAAAATGCTTCAAAGGTATCTATAAACCCTTTAGTCACCCCAAAATGCTCCAAAGGTATCTATAAACCCTTTGGTCACCCCAAAATGCTCCAAAGGTATCTATAAACCCTTTGGTCACCCAAAATGCTCCAAAGGTATCTATAAACCCTTTGGTCACCCCAAAATGCTCCAAAGGTATCTATAAACCCTTTGGTCACCCCAAAAAGCTCCAAAGGTATCTATAAACCCTTTGGTCACCCCAAAATGCTCCAAAGGTATCTATAAACCCTTTGGTCACCCAAAAAGCCCCAAAGGTATCCATAAACCCTTTGGTCACCCAAAAAGCCCCAATGGCATCCACTAAGCCCATTGGTCAAATGTATATATATATATATATATATCAAAATCTAAAAACATCATTAAAATATCAAAAATACAAAAATATTGCATTGCATTACATTTCATATCATTGCATTATACAATCACTTGCATTAAGCATACCCATCATTGCATTTTGCATTCTAGAGTTGATCATACATGTCTAGCACCAGGTTTGTCCACTAGCCATCATTCAAAATCAACTTTGTCAAAAGTCATTATTCACACTCATCTACATTTCAATTATCATGTTCATCTACATTTTCCACCTTTCATATGTGTGTCTATTTCCCTTCACCTAGGCCATTGGTTATAAGGTATCATTAGGGTTTTCGGTCACTCAGTCATCTCTAGTTTTCTTTTTAGATTTTGTAGAAAGCTATCATGATTTTTAGAAGGTAGAGTCTTGCTTTGATTGTACCTTGTATACGTCATAATCCCAAACACATTTTCACACTAATAAATCCAAGTTTTGCACAAGGAAATATGAAACCTACAAAGTGGTCCATGTTACCCTAAGAAAAAAGTTTACCTCGCTCATCCCCTTATGTGAATGGTTCAAAAATACTGAGAATTGACAAAAGGACAAGCTCCTCCTTACCCAAAACAATCAAAATCCCTTGCTTCACACCAAATTGGGGCAAGTATCCAAAGAGAAAAATAAATAGTGGTTGTTACCACTTAAAAATATTCAAAATAAAAAGTGGTTTTCACCATTAGAAAAAGAAAAAAGTAAAATAAATAGTGGTTCTCACCACTACCAAAATCCCTTGCTCACCAAAACAAAAATGAGAAAATCCCTAGAGAAATTCAAAGATAAAAGAAAATAAGGGAGTACTGAACTTGAATCCCTGGAATTCTCAGCATTTGATAACCATAAGGTGATCCTCATTATAGGTTGGGTGGCATCAAGCCTACTTGGCAATGGTGGTATCCTTATGCATGATGATATGTCTGTCACATTAGCGACCTAATTTTGTACAGACCAATATTTGCATGCGGATGAGCTAGCTTTTGGTAGCCTGTATTGCCTAGTGGTCTAATCCAACTACATACAAAACTCAAGATAATGATACTCGTAGGGTGATCTTCAGTACATATGGGCTGCATCAATCATGTTTGGCACTGGGGTAACTTTATGTGTTATCATAAAAATGAACTCACATGCACACACAGGGATATTGAATATCTTGGTCATCCTAGCAGATTTATACCTTGCCAAAAAGTCTTGCATAGTTACTATACAACTTTTGACTAGATCACTAGAGTGTTTGAGTCTCATGAAAACCTCAAGGACATTCTATAACATCTTACTATGCATATCATTCCATACCATTTTATCACATGTTTGTTAGTTTATATTTTCACAATCCATTACATAGTCTGATGATAACGTTAAAAATGAATCGATGAATTTTGTACAGTCTATGGTGCTAGCATCTAGTGTGTCAAATAGTATTCATAACTCATCAGTACAGATTAACAAATCATCCATTTCATTATGCATACACTCATACACATATCATCAAATCACATCATATTGCAATACATACATCCATGATAAGCATCCATAAAAGCATCAGTAAAGCAAACATAAACATTGCATACATCTAATAAAGTAGTAAGGAAACACATGATGACAACATAAAAACTCATATATATATTATATATATATATATATATGTATATATATATATGTATGTATGGGACAAAAAGATATATCATAATCCAAAAACTGCTCGTAGGCTACAATCAAGTGGGTCCTCAAACCTCACGCTACCAAAAAGCCAAAAATAACCATAAAGTCTCAAAATCCATGGTCACACAAGATCGGCACTATGACTCTCACCCCCACCCTCAGTTGGTGCTCATTGAGAGCTCCTAAATCTACTCTCCCTAGTCCTATCTGCTCTCCTCATAGAGCTAGGTGCCCCCATCCTAGCCGATGACTACCCTGTACCACTCCTCCTACTCTGTTGGGACCCACTAGTAGAAGAGCGAGCTAGTAAGTGCCCTCTAAGATGCGATATCTCATCCTCCAAATCTGTGTGTAGGTGGTATCATCTTGGTGATGTGCTTGGTACTCACTCAGTAAAGTCTAGAGCTATGTCACCTCCTCCCATAGCCTAGCCATCTCGCCACTGCTAGATCCCCCATGGCTAGAGCTCCATGCTCCAACCTATGATTGAAGAGTAGCTAACTCTACTACCTACCTATCAATATTTGCTTGTAGGAGAGCCCTCTCCTCTGCATACTCCCTCCACTCCTATCTACCTCTTATCATCTCACCCTATAGCTCAGCAATGGTAGCATCTCATGCTACCAACTATGCCTGCACTCCCTACTCATCAAAGTCATCCTCAACATAGTCATCATGTAGATCCTCCATATCTAGGATATCTATCCACTCATCATCTACCTAGTGACACACATGTCACTCACCTAAGTATAGCTCCTCCTCATATAGAGCCTCATCATATCCCCTAGCTAGAGCATCCCCATGAGCCTGCCTTGTTTTCATAGTTGTACCACCTCCTAGAGGTCCCTCACCCCACCACTGACGCATCACCCACCAAGAGTCATACTCTATTATAGTCCATGCATCATCTAGCTCAGAGACATCCTCCATAGGATCTACCTCCTCTCCAACTACCTCAACTATAGGCCAAGTAAGTGTCCTCTCATCCTCTGGCATTAGTAGATCACTAGCTCACTAAGAAACCCCTAGCATAGCCCAAACTATCGTAGCACTCGAGCATATGGAAATTACTCTCACTCAGTCCTATGTTGACCAACTAACCATCTCCCTCACCTCACCCGACAAAGTTGTACCTCAGCCTCAGGCCATGCTGGACAATCCCTGTATGGTCTCCAAGTCACCTCCTCTACCCTGAGCCATGCAAATTACTATGCATAATGATCAATCATACTTGCATAGGGATGGCTCTAACCCCTCTCCTAGTCTCACTACCATAGGATCCCATAGCCAATCTCCATATCTACAAGTTGTGCTCATATCATCCAAGGTAGTCCCCATGGTCGATCCACAATAATATGCTATCATCCCCACACCTACAGTAGAAATCTGCATCCCAAGCCCTTTCACCCATGGCAATGGATCTCATACAACTCATCATAAATTTATGCCAGCAATGTCATACCCCAAGCCATCACTAACAACCTCTCTATGGTGCACTCCACAAGTGAAAATGCCAACTCCAAAAGGTTCCAAGGGAACCTGGCTCCTGACGAGTCTGGTAGAAACATGTTGGAGATAAGCATCATCAGTAAGGTGTATCTCATAGTCAAAACCTTTACCTCATACCATAGCTCCACTAGGATACCTCTGCTAGGCAAGTCTCGTACTACCTCGTGCCAGTCCTCTCTAAAGTATCTCTGCAAAATCATATCTCTAAGATCTCGATGAGTAGATACAATCGGAAGTCCCTCTATCAAAATGTGCAAAATATGGTAGACATCCTCTAGCATCACTATCATCTCCCTAATCGGTAAGTGGAAGGTGTTGGTGCGAGGGTCCCATAGATCTATCAATACCATCAAGTAGGCTCTGTCTCCATGCACTAGCTCTAACCGTGTCACTTGCTTGAGACCAATGGCATCAAGCCATGTCCATTCATCCTCTATCAATAAGTCCCTAGTAGTCTAAAAAAGAGTCAAAAATCGACACCGACTCTTGACCACCTGACAAAGCCAAGCAATCTTAAGCAAAAATGCATCAAAATTACCCAAAAATAGCAAAAAAATCAAAAAATGGGACTTTTTCACCCAAATTCATGGCCATCCCACCCAAGATCTACCTCTAAATTGGTAGTCATCCCACCCAGGGATGGCCCCCAAAAATGCTAAAAAAGGGCTTTCCTAGCCCCCAAAAATAGGCATAAAACAACATAAAAACATAAAAAAATGGAATAAAATTGCACACAAACTACAAATAAAGCACAAATTCCTATATATTAGCACTAATGAGGTTCATTAACCGATATTTAGTGTGTTTTGTTGGAAAATGTACAAATAATTACATTTCCAAGTTCAATAAAGTATAGGAGAAAATTCAGCCCTTACCCATCTCGCATCGGCTCCACCACTCATCGAGTCCTGAGGCTGGATCATGGTGATTGTGGGGTAGTCTTAATAGCACTCCACTTCAAAAAATCAATCTCCTACTCCTCACCTCTCAGTTTTCCAAGTTAGAAGTGTGCAAATGAGCTCATTTTGGCCAATTTTGGGCTTAAAAAGGCCTAGAATGAGCAGTGGTCATCCTAGGGTGGGATGACCAATAAATTGGCTAATCATCCCACCCTGGGATGGCCATAAAATATGCAACCATCCCACCCTAGGACAACCACAAAAAAATCCCACAAAAACAGATGAAAAAGCAAAGAAAATGGCCTAAAAACCACCAAAAATAGGTCAAAATTGATAAAATTCACAAAGGATCAAGATTGAACACAAATTTTTCATGGATGAATTGAAAAGTCTCTACTTCAATCCCCAATAAGGCCATTGTGGTCAGAACACTCCATGAAAATGAGGTATTCAGTTCTATTCTACCATGAAATATCAAAAAAACCATCAAAATCCTCACAAAATTGATAAATCTTACAATGGGTAAAACTGAAGGTAATCCCAATCCAGTCATATGGGTCAAGTGACTCATCACTTTCATCATTGGTCATGCCCTCATCGACTCATCACTTGAGGGGGTAGTCATAATAATGAATTCATAATCAAAATCAACACTCAAACACTCAAAAGTGCAACTTGCATACATTCAAAAGAATCATTGTCAAAGATAAATTTCAAGCCTACACTGGGGCAAATAATTCAGCACAAATTCAAAACAAAGTCTTGGTATACTTGAAGCCTTGGGACACATATCCCAAAATAGGTAAAATAAGGAAC
Organism: Wollemia nobilis; assembly: GCA_028583015.1. Lineage (NCBI taxonomy): Eukaryota > Viridiplantae > Streptophyta > Pinopsida > Araucariales > Araucariaceae > Wollemia > Wollemia nobilis. The sequence goes on from JAQPPZ010003067.1 coordinate 10,188,603, forward strand.
CAAGACCAAGTATACCCTAAGCCCCTAAGATTGCCATTGCAGAGTGGCTAAAAGGTATACCAAAATCAATCCTTCAATTATGTCAAAAGCAAGGATTCCAAGAATGTATGCTCTTTCCACAATGGAGGCATCTAAAGTTGGTTAGGTTACTGAATAACCTTAATCATTTGATGATTTAGTCATCTATTTTTTCTTCGCATTCTATTTCACACAATGCATCTCAAAAAGGGGCATCTGTAGACACTAAAATCATGTAAATCAGATAATACTATGATGATGCCACTCTTATCGACACCATATGGTCCCATTGGGAAACCCTCAAGGGTTAATTAGGGGTCCTAACCACTTTTGGGAAGGTTTACACCACTTTTGGGAAGTTTTGGGCCATGTAGCCATGGTCGTCCCACCCTAGGATGGCCACAATTCATGGTCATCCCACCCAGGGACGACCACAAGCAACCATCCCTGGGTGGGATGGCCATGGTCTAGACCCCTCAAAAATTCAAGGGTGGGATAAATGGTAATAAATTTCTGCCATTTATCCTACCCAATGACTTATGATAGATTGGGAGACTGTCTAGGCCATCACAAACTACAAATTGGAGGCCCAAATTGGAGGCCTCTTCCACCCAATGCATGGCAAGGGCTTTGACAAGTGGCGACACCTACCTTGCATGCCCCAACTTGCCCCTTTACCCCATTTTCCCTCTTGGGCTATAAATTGGAGTGATTCCACTCAATTTTAGAGAGAGTTCTTTGCAAGTATTCACCATGAAGTGCTATCGAGATTCACTCTCACCTTTTGCCCTCATATTTACCCTTGGAATCTTCATCAATCAAAGGATTTTTCAAGGCATCCCCAAATACGCACATCCCTTCCAAAACCCATCCATTCCTATGAATCAAATCACCAAATTTGATGACAACACCCCTAGGAGTATTCTAGACCAGATCCCAGAGGAATTGGTGGCAAAAACCACCCTGTTTGGTGGTCGTCCCCACCTAGGATGGTTAATAATCCCAAATGGCTCACCTAGGAATGGCCATGAATTGGCATACAATTTTGAATCAATTTTAGTGTAGATCATTTTTAGAGTAGTTTATATGCATCATACTTGAATTTGGTAAAGTTTGGAGCAGTTTTGGACCTTCAATTAGGGTTTTTGTAATGACAGTCCTAATTGGCCCACCTAGGGATGGCCACAGATTCTGCTCATAATTTCATTTCAATTTCTACATAGATCATTACAAAAGTAGATAATATACATCATGTTAAGTTTTGGTATCATTTGGAGTAGTTTTGCATTCTCTATTGCACTTTTTGTATCCTATGTTGCATGCATTTCATTGATATTATCTTAATCTGCACATGCTATTAACCAATTTTAATTTCTTGTGTGTAGGTACAGGTATTCCAGTGCATGAGGAAGGAGCTAAATATTTGAAGAAGGATAGCTCATTCAATGGTAACAAAAACCTATGCTTCAATCATGAGTGCAAGGAAAACACTGAAAGCACATCGTAGATTTATGAAAGGATTGGATCCTTCAACATTGTAATTGGATTGTATCAATTGAGAGCCCTCAAGGGGACATTTTGTAACCTTATATTTGACAAATTAATCAATATAAATAGAACCCCCCATTTCTTTCAAATATTTTTCATTTATTGTTTACTTTAATGTCGCTTTTGAATGCTTGAATAGAACAATAGATGTATTTCAATTTCCATTGCTATGTCCATTATTTTTTTCCCTCTACAATAGCCACCTGAACCTGTAGCACATATCACTCTACTATATGGATAGCCATATACACCTACAGAGCATCTCTTTTTGCCACCACCCTATCAATATCTACCTAGCCTCTATCCACCTGGGCCTTCAACAAGTCTCTCTCCTCATAGAATCCCCTTCACTATTATTTCCCCCTAGATAGTTGGCTCTGGAGTACTGCAACAGTAGTATCTCGCTCTACCAACTATACCTAAAGAGACTGAGCATGCTCTCTACAAAGAGCATCCTCATCCTTAGGATCCTCATCATCTCCACCCTCATCCATTGGCTCATCATCGCCCTCAATAGATTGACCCCTCTCCTCCTCCATATGACGATGCACTCATCATTGATCCTTGACCTCCTTGGAGCCCTCCTCTACTACTAGTCTATTTGATACACCCATAGGTCCACCACCCTACCATATATGAATCACCCACCATGCATTGTACTCTACCGTAGTACTCGTCTCATCCATACTTGGATCTACTAGTGGCTGATACACTACATCCCCCATTGGCTCCACTCGTAACCACTCAAGTTGAGTCTCATTCTCGTAACATCAATAAATGATAAGCTCACCAAGAACATCTTGGTGAACCCCAAACTATCGATAAATGTGATAGTACTATATGTACTCCCACTTTTTTTCATGATTCCCAACCATCCATCACCCATATCTAGTCCACCCTAGAAACTCTACTACCTCTATCCATGGTGAGCAATCCCTGTATGACTGTCATATCACATGCTCTGGCCTAAGTCCATTGAGAGACCCAATATAGTGCACAAGCCTATCCAAATGGGGTTGGTTTTGACCAACCTCTTAGGCTTGTATCCACCGCATCCCATATCTGATCTCTCGATATGCCATCTGATCTCACCCTGACCATGGGAGTCCCTTTGGTCGGTCCACTCGGATATACTCCCAACCCTATATATGGAGTAGAAAATTGTAGCCTAGTCTAGATCACCTTTGTTGTTGAATCTCATAAAGCTCGTCATATAGGTGTGCTAATAGGTTTACCCCCTGGCCATGATTGTAGGCTCATCAATTGTGAACTCCAATAAATCATGTACCAGGTCTAAGAGGTTCTAAGGGAACCTTAATCCAAAAGAGTCGGGTAGTAGTATATTCTACATGAGTGAAATCAACAATACATGTCTCGATATGAATACCTTTACCACATACCATACCTCAACCAGAACCCTATTACTATCCAAGCTACCCTCAGCAACCTCCCAATATTCCCCAAAAATGCTTTGGAGTACTCTACTCCGCTAGATCATCGATGCAAATAGGATAGGGCATCCCTTGATGGAGATTTGGAGAATCCGATAGATGTCCTCCAGGGTAACTGTCATCTCCCCAATAAACAAGTGGAAGTTGTTAGTCTGACTATCCCAATGGTCTATCAAGGTCATAAGGTAGGCTTGATCTATGATCACCATCTCTAGTCACACCACCTACTTAAGGCCAAGAGCCTCAAGCCATTCCCAATAATCATTGGTTAGTACTCCCATGTTGTCATATAAATTGTGGGAAATTTATGGTGGACCCTCATATGTTGAACCAAAAATTACCAAATCAGGTAAAAAAAAACAAAAAACAAAAAAAAACACCCTAAACAATCCCAAAAACCTTGGCCCAGCAAGGCTGTCTTGGAGTAATACGGTCTATAGGTGAGATCATCTCGTAACGAGACGATCTCTAGGTGTGACCGTATTAGGTCGATATGGCCTCCCCAACAATCAAATTTTTTATTGTTCGAAGTTTTGAATCATGGTCGTCTCACCCAAATATGGCCCCTGAATCCATAAGAGGGGTCGTCCCTCCTTGAGATGATCCTGAAATAGGGTAAAACAAGGTACGATTTCATGTCCTTAAAAATCAACAACAATAAAAAGCAAACCTACCCTACCCTCCTAACTTATGGTTTGATTATTTACCTTAATTCAATAGTGAAATTCATTTACCATTTTACTTAGTGGGTTTCATTCCATTTTACATAAACACAAGTGAGAATTTGATGCTTACCTTTCTCCATGTAACTCCACTAGTGATAAAGGTCCTAATTTGGTCCATGGGGAATTGTTATTTGAACTTTGGTAGCACTTTGTGTAAAAAATCATTCTCCTCCTCCTAAGCCTTCTTTTTCCTTAAACTACCAGTTGTGCAAATGACATCAAAAACATGCTAATTTTGCTTTTACATTTTCAAATTTGTGCAAGCATCTCAAGGTCAGACAATCGCATTTGTTGTGATTGTCCCACCACAGGATGATTGCTAAAATTAAAAACAAACATCTTCATTAAAAGTCCCAAAGGCCCTTAAGCCTTTTGGTCACATCATCACAAAAAATCTCCAAAGGCACCCATATTCCTTTGGTCAAAATCAAAAAGCTCCAAAGGCACCCAAATTCATTTGGTCACCATCAAAAGGCTCCAAAGGCATATAACCCCTTTCGTCACATAAAAAATACTTAAGTGAATCTAGTATCTAGTGCTTTACTCTAGAAACCTAGCGATTGCAGTGATTGGTTGTCCATGCAATTTGGTAGGATGAGTAAACTACCATAAGATCATTCACCAAAAAAAAGTAATAAATGGATCAAAATCAAGGTTGTAATAAGGACATGAGCCCTCTAAACTGTTGAAATTTTCCTAGAAAAACCCAAATCAAATCATCTTGGTCAAGCGACTCGTTGCTTTTATCATTTTTCCATTTCCTCGTCGACTCATCGCTTGAGGGGGTAGTCATATAATCATAAAATTCATAATCAAATCAATAATCAAACACTCAATCATGCAAATTACATTCATTCAAGAATCATTGCCAAATATAATCATGTTCTTCTTGCTTTGGGCAGATAACAAGCAAAAACTTAAATTAAACACATAACAAGATAGTCAAAATTGCTTGTTTGGTATCCTCGAAGGCTAGAGTGCATATGGAAGTTTATCTTCCAAAACGTACCATGTGGCTACAGTGTAGACTCAAGCTTGTCTCCTAGTGACCCAAAGGTTTACCTAAAACCAAGTTCTTCAACTTGTCAGAAGTAATGGTTCAAAACTACATGCTCTTTCCATGATTGGGGTATCTCACATTGATCAAATCAATGAACATCATAAACCTTCAATTTGACTTTAGGTCATCTATTTTTGCTCTGTATTATGTTTTCATACAATGCATCCCAAAAAGAGGTATCTGTAGACACCTAAAACATGTCATATTGAGGAGACTACCTATATGGACTCCCTAAAGACCATATGACCCACCTTGGGCAGCCCTAGGGCTTAAATAGTGGTTTTTACCACTCAAACAAGGGACATTTCCCTTTGCAACCCTAGTTGTCCCTCCAAGAGATGATCTCCAAAGGCCATCCTACCAAGGGATGACCCTGAGTCAAGGTCATCCCACCCCAAGATGATCACACCAGAAGCAAAGCCAAAAAAGAGCGAGATATAACTGGTAGTCAAAACCACCAGTTAAAGCTGTGTATGAACTCATGCCGCAATGTTTGCATGTGCAAGAGCCCGATTTATGTAAAAAGCAAAACATGATTAGTTTGCATGAAATCTCAAAGAAAAACATTTGCTTTCTCAATGCAAATTGATCCTTTGCTTTTTCATGTGCAAGGTGGCATTGTTATTAGATTTCTTTTGAGGAATCTATATAATAGTGCGCATGGCTCTTTCAAAAAGGTACCAAGTTTTTGAGTTTTAGTGTAACGAAGTGCTATCATATTTTTATCAGAGATCCAATAGCTTTGTGAGAATCGAACTGTTACTCATATCAATTCTCTAAGAAGACCATGTTGTTAGACTAATCCAAGGGATAGAGGTGAGCATCTATTTCCTCCACCCGATCTTGCTTGCTTGCTTCAAAGACTGATCTAGACCTGTCAAATCGTTGCAAAAACACATCCAATCTGCCAAAAATACCAACAAATCAATCCTAGAGTTGCTCTTCGCATTGACCTCGATAAACGGATCTATGGTTTAGCGATCATCTCGCTCAGAGACGACTCACAGGTATGGTCATCCCGCATAGAGACGGTCTCTAGGTTCAGATCTATTTTATTTATTTCCTTTTTTAATAGATTTTAATAGTTTTCTTACTTTACATTTTAGCTTAGATAGATTTCATTTCATGCACGCATTTATCAGATTTTTATTGTTTATCGTTTTCGTTTACCAGTCTATCCACACATGCTATTAACCCTTTTGTGTTCCTTGTGTGCAGATTATAGACTTTCTATAATGAAGGAGGAGCACGAGAGTTTGATATTATCACCCCTTGCGGAGATCATGAAGAAACCCTCTACAGTATGGTTCATGGATGTGAGAAGATTGCATAGTGCACCAAAACTATTTCAGAGAAGGTTAAACCCTTATATTGTGTATCTATTGTATCACACTATTGAACTTCCTAAAGGGGATGTGATTGTAATCTATTTTGATAAAAATAATATATTATTAATAAAAGGGACCCGGATCATTATTTCTTTGTTTTATAATAGTGTGTGACATTGCATGCTTTTGGTGTTTATTTAATTTTATCATTATTCCTTTATTGTGAACTAATTTTATGGCATTTCATTACCTTCGACCAACCCTTGGACTACCAAATATTTTTCCAATACTCAACTTGATAAGCATGAGGAGGAGGTACTGGAAGGATCTTTTCATATCCATCCTTCACCATGTAGACTCCAAGGATCCCATAGCCCCAAGCTAATTCATCCTCCTCATCCCTACTTATGAGAAATCTTTTTGCTAAGATTTTAGTCATGATGGTTTCCAATTTTGAAGGGATTGGAATTGGCCACTCATCCAACTTCTTAAATTATTTAATTGTATAAACCCCTAGATATATGGTGTTGAATTAACTTTCAATCTTGATGCAACCCCTACTTTCCATTGTTGTTTTCACTAGTTGCAGTTATGGGAATTCAATAATGATAGGTGTGTATTAATACCATGAATCTATCCTATATTTTACCTTCTCCCCTCTTCCCACTTTCTAAAATAATCCATCTTTAACTACCCAAGATCCTAGATTTAGTGCCTACCACACTAGGGACCCATTACCATCCAAAGGGAAATGACTCACCTCAGTCATGTTCACCTATCCCAAATATTTACTAATGAAAACTTTACTTAATAAAGAAGTTGAATGAGAGATCCACCTCTAGTAAATATTTCTAGCCAAAGCTTTATTATTTAGATTTTATCTCCTCAGGCCCAAGCCTCCCTTTTCCTTGGGTTGGCTTACTTTCTCCCAACCTACTAACAACCATTTCCTCTCTCCTTTTGCTTCTCCCCATATAATTATTGTGGCCATCTTGTCCAACTCTTTCCATATTGTATGTGGGAAATCCATAATAGAAAATGTATAGATTGGCATGGCATGAATGACTGACTATAAAAACGTTAATCAACCCCCAAAGGTTAACCATTTGTGAGACCAATGGTTATTTATTTTTTTAATATGGTCCAAAATATTCCTCCATACAACTATCTTCAATATTTTAAAATGTAGAGGGACCCCCAAATAGACCATTGGGAGAGAAGCCTCGTGAATCCTAATATCTCTAGAATTCTATCTTGAAGCCTTTGGTCAATATTAAAGAAGACCACTTTGGATTTCTTATTGTTGATGATTTGGTTTGTGACCCTAAGATAAACATTAAGAGTATCTTTGATCATTCTTGCTTCCCTGAGGTTGGCCACTCTCATCAATCCTATGTCATCCATAAGTTGTAGGTGAGTCAACACTTCCTCACCCACCTTGATACCTGTGAAGAAACCATGTTGTCTTCTCCTCAAGATAGGTCTACCCAAACCTTCAACCAATATTAGAAAAAATATAAGGGGAACAAGGATATCCCTAATGAAGGCCTCTAGTGGCTCCAAATAATTGTGAGGGAACACCATTGATTAACACTGAGTATGTTAGATCAACTCATGACCCACTCTATCCAATCTTGAGAGAAGTTGAAGGCTGCCATAATCCTTGATAAGAAGCTCCACTCCACCCTATCATAAGCCTTTGACATATCCAATTTTATGAACATTCCTCTATTATTATATTTTTATATTGAGTGGATTACCTCTTGAGCTAGTGTTGGATTTTAAGCATAACTATCTCAAAATATTACATGTTCCAATATAAATAAACCACAATATTATGGGTTGAAATATCAATAATCAAGAGTATAATTATATATGAGCAATCTGATATATATCCAGACCAATATAATAATGAAATAACATTCACTTATAATATAAAATATGAATGTAAATGGCCAAAATCATTCATGTACATGCATGAATAATACTTACAATAAAATTGCTCAAAATGTGTATACAAGCTTTATTTAAAATGTTTTCTATGTGGTGATCGTTATAGACCATTTTTCCTTTTATTGTATGGAGCTTTATCTACATAATATAGACATAGTAATATGACTCTTCAATACTTGTCTATTGTATTCCTCACATATCCAAGAGATGCAACCTTTCCTATTCTTGACCTTTGGCTTCTCATCTTGCCACTTGTATACTAGACTCTTCACTCTCTTATTACATGTATATTTGACTCTATGACACTTGCACACTTCTACATGACTCTTACTCTCCTACATGCACTCCTAATACAAGACACTTGTGCACATCCTCACATTACATATTTGCACACTTACATACATGAAACTTGTGCACATTCTATCAATACACACTTACACTCTTACTTACATGACACTTGTGCATTTCCTACACATTACACTCTTACATGACACTTGTGCATATCCTACACAAACTTTTACATAAAGGGGAAATATAAATCACTAATCTAAACTATATACTTATACCCTAATCTATTACATATTTATATTTTTACCATGAAGGTACCATGGGGGTATATTAGCATGTACCAAATAATGTAATATTCTCCAATAGCTAGAACTACACCATCGAAGATATGCCTACCCTCTATAAAAACACCCTTGTTTATAGGATATAGGGGATGTTTTAGTCACTTATTACCTTCGTGATTATTTTGTATATGATATTGCATAATGTGATAGGTCTATAATCTAAAATATGCACCTCCTCCTCCCCTTTTGGAATTAAGACAATGAATATCTAATTTAATGCTTTAAGCATTCTTTTACTACCCCTAGACTCCTCTATGACAACCATTACATCATCCTCCAAGATGTCCCAAAAGGTTTTAAAAACTTAATTGGAAATTCATTTTGGCCTATCATTTTCCCCATACTCATGCCAAAGACTACCTCCTTCAGCTCCTTTATATCAATGGATTTAAATAAGGCTTGGTTTTGTTCTTTAGAGATGATAGAGGAAAAAACGGCAATAACTTATTTTTGTGCCTCTTTTGTCTACACCAAACATTAAAAAAATAGCAAAATAATCCATTTAATGGGAATGCATACCTGGTATTGTATCAAAGGAGATCTCATTCTCATCTTGAAGATATTCCATCTTGTTCATTTATCTCCTAGCACAAGTGATCCAATGAAAAATGTAGTGTTTATGTCCCCTTATAGTAACCAAGTAGTTCTTGCTCTTTGTTTCTAATAGATTTTTTCTTGGTTGTCAATGCCCTCTACCACTTTACACAACTCATCATCCTCTTATTTGATTTTCTCTGTAATTGTTCCTTCCCTTAAGAGTTTCTACACCTCATCTCCTTCAGCCACCAATGGAGCTCTTTGGGCCTGGTAGCCCGACTTGCTAGATCACCTCCACCATTTTAGTTGATCCTTGACATAGTGAAGTTTATTATGGAAGCTAAATATTGTTATCCCATATCTGGGATATCTCTCATCCCACAACTTCTAAATTTTCTTTTGAACTTCCTCCATTTGTAACCAAAGATTTCAAAATTTGAACAGTTTTTGATGTTGCCTCGTTCTGATCACCCCTCCAACATAATAGTGAAGTGATCTAAGACTGAACCCTCCAAAATCTTAAATTTTAGATTCCATTTTACAAATGCCTCCTCTAAAATTAGAAAATAATTTAACTTTCTCTTCTTGCTATGTGGTTCTCTCCTCTTGTTAGTCTAAGTATAGCTAGTTCTAGGGCATTTAATATCCACCAAGTGTAATGCATGGACTTGAGCAATCATGAGTTGATACTTCAATCTAAAACCAAAGTACCCCCTTCTTGATCTCTAGATGATAGTTTAACATTAAAATCCCCAATAATAATCTAGTATAGATCCTCCCTTGAGACTCTCATATTTATCTCTTTCTATTGTTGAATATGTCCATCTAGGTTTTGAGTCCCTTAGAAATTTGTGATTAAAACCTACTCAACTGTCACGTTGTTCCTAAAATTAGATGTAAGGACACCCCTCCAAGATAAATTCTCTATAGCCATCCATTCAAGAGAGTTCCAAAAGGTAACTATCCCCCTTAAGACCCCTTGGGTAGCCACTTCCATATGACCAACACCCCTCCAAAGTCTATTTATTGTATTATACATAATATCCAGTGATATTTTGATCTCGTAGGTAAGCAAAAAATATATTTTACTTTTCTCTAAGAGTCTTCATACAGTATATTGATGAGTTTTATTTTTTAAACCCCTAATATCCCATGATTATCTAATCATTGGTTACCATGAAACCAATAAGCATTTATTATCCTCACTGCTCCCTCAATGACCAGTTTGTCTCCTTGGGATGCTATTAATTCCTTATTTTATTTTCTATCCACTCCCTAAAATTTGTTATTTCACAATCTCTTCTTCATTGGTTTATCCCCAGAGTTGGCTTATCTATGTCTTTTTTGCCACACCCATGATAACATCGTTTACTATTGGTTGCTATTGGTTATGCACTATTAATGCCCTTGCCATCTATAGTTGTGGTAACTGACTTGCTATTGGTTTCTCTTGGTTATACACTATCAATGCCCATGCCATCTTTGGTTGTGGTAACTCACTACACTCTATTACTATTGAAGGAAGGGCCTTAACATGAGTGTTACTATTTTTGTTATTCCCATCCACTCCTTCCATAAGTTGTTCTTCTTCATGTTCCACTAGTGTCTTGAAGATCTCATACCTATTTGAGGGCTTGGGGTAGGGTTTGCTCCTTACATTATTTTTTCTTTTACCTCATTTTGGGCTATTCAAAACCATCTCCATTTGCTCATCCTTAAGAAGTACCAATTGCTCTTTTAATGAATATAGACTTACATTCCTTAGAAGGATTCAATGTTTCCAAAGGGGCCTCCATTTTTATGGTGATAATGTTTGGGTAGGATCGGGCCAAATACCTATATTTATGGCAAACTCTACACCTGAAGGGCAACACTTCATAATCTAGTTGTTGAATCCAACATAGTCCTACAAGTTCGAGTTCCACCTCTTCTAGAAGAGGTTGGCTAAGATCCATTTCAACACATAATATAGCACAAATGATAGTGTTTCCTTCTATTATGTCTTTATAGACACTTAAATATTTTCCAAGGAAGTTACCTATGGTTTACAATACCTACTCACTCCAAAACTCCAATGGAAGTGCATACAATTGGATATAAACTAGGACAACAATGAGTTCAATTCAAGGATCAAATACTGATCTTTACGGTTGGACAAATAATATTGTTGAGTCACGATTCCTCTTTTACGATTTGAATATCTTATTTATGTCGACTAGTGAGAAAAAGCTAACAATAAAATATCCATTACTAATAAACTACAAGGAATACTCACCAAGAGGCTCCTAGTTCTATTGAACCAATGAACATAAGAAGTTCAAGATAGTATGAATACCCTTGAATTTCTAGATCAGGTCATGATTGGCTCTATTTAGGACTATTTCATGTACTATACTTAATGACAACCTTTGGTTTTGATTTAGACTATTGAAAACATTCATTTACACTTTGAGGTACCTCCTTACTCACTGATCTTTTTCTAGTAGTCACAAAGATCATTTTCAGTGTTATTTTTCATGCTTTTTCAATATTTGTTCGAGGTTTCTCCTTCAACATATCTGCAAATGAACTTTACCTATCTAAAAGGGGATCTAAAGGTGCTCTTATTGGGTCCTTTTGGGATAACATTCTCTTATAGGGTTTTATTTCAATCTCATATATGTCCTCAAAATTCCCATATTTTTCAAAGAAATCCCACTTTACACTCTATTGTTGGTCTCTTCACTCAAATCTAATATGATTTGCATCAATAAATCAAGAAACCTCCATGAACCCGCTTCACCTCCTACTTCACTTGCATGGTTATCTCTAGATTATACTTTTCACCTTTAATTCCTTTTGAATTTGAACTTGCAAATTGTACTTTCTCATCTCTTGTATCCTTCTTTGTTTCTTTTAATGGTTTTATTTGAGTAAACTATGGTAGCATTTTCCATATGATGTTTTAGGTAGGCTTTCATTACCTATTCTTTTGGAGTGGAATATCCTTGATCTAATCCAACTTTTACTACAATATGATTTTCTTACTTCATCTTGAAGTTTGTCTCATGACCAAATTTTTTCTCTTTCTTCATCATATTTAATTTGAAATCTCTTGTCATGTGTCTAGTCTCATAACAATTGTACCATCAAATGCAATGTTTTCACAATATACTTGATGATCCCATTCTTTTGATTCAGATTTAATCTTAATGAATTGTCGCAATGATTTTAAAAGTATCCATATCAACACATATCTAGGTATATAGCATGATTTTACTCCTTTTTATTGGTCCATATTGATCAGTTCCCTTAGGGTATTTGCAATATTCTTTAAAATATCCTTATTGATAAGTTAAATTGGAAGTCCAAAAATCCTAACCTACATTAGAATATTTTTAATAGTTCTGGTCTTGAAAAACAAATCTCATTTTATTATCTTAAATAAAGGGCATCTCTCCCTTAAACCATGAGTGACCACCCATTATTTTATTCCTAATTTACAAACTAGAAAAGATAACATAGAAAAAAAATCTTTAGGAAGAAATATCATGGAGTAATTTTAATTCAATCCCCACTTCTATTTGATATCTAAAAACCTTTTCCACTATTTATGGAACTTACATATTAACACTATACTTTTAAGAACCATTATATCATGTTCAATCATCTCATTCTTGATAATGACTTTTGGTAGAAACATATGCTCTTAGGATGAAACTTACCATTTATTTACTCTTTTCCTTATCTCTAGATTGGGCATCCATACTTCTAGCTAGGGCATTATGACTTCTAATCAAATCTCCTTCACTTTACCTAGTAAGGCTCACTCCTGGCTCACACTCGCTTTAAACTCACACTCTATTTTTTTTTTTTTTGGAGAACAAGGGGTTGTACTTGGGTCCCCCACCCTTGACAAGCCACAACTCTCTCCTTTAAATCTTGAGATTTTACAAATAATTCAATTCTCATCTCAATTGAGATGCTATAGCTAGATACCTACATAATTTTTCATAAAATGTCTGAATTCTTGATTTTTATTTTTTGGATCTTCTTTAAATTTTGTACAAAAACCTTCACAATATCAAAGCTCCACCTCTAATATCTATGCATTGCATCTTAGTAGATTTGTACATGGGTCCCCCACACTTGATAAGCCACAACTCTCTCTTTTAGAGCTTGAGATTTTACAAACAATTCAATTATCATCTCAATTGAGATGCTATAGCTAAATACCTACATCATTTTTCATAAAATATTTGAATTCTTGATTCATTTTTTGGATCTGCTTCAAATTTCTATGTGAATAAAAATATTCTAGAACTTAGCATCCTTCTTGGCATTTTTATACAACAACCTTCACAATACCAAAGCTTCACCTCTACTATCTATGCATTGCATCTTAGTAGAGTAATATCTCCAAAACATCACACTATCATAGTCTACTTTACTGATTGCTAGTTTCTTTCTTGAAGCATAAGTGCAACCACAAAAATTATAATAAATAGTTTATATAAAAACAAGTTACTGTTATAAATAAAACAAACATTACCAATGGAAAACATTAAAGTAAATGTTAATCATTATTTGATTTAGGTAGTCAACATTTTCTTCTATGCTTCAGCTAATCTTACTACTTCCTCTAACCATGGAAAAAGGAATGTAACTTCACAATCCTCAATTAAAACCCCTCAATTGGCTAGTTTATCTGCACATTTGTTTCCTTACCTTAACGTAAGTGTAAACCTGATTACTTCATACTCTACATCAAGGTCTTGTATTTTCACAATTATCTCTTGTATGTTCTATGGAGCCTTTGCTTTCCTCAAAATTGTATTTATTATATATATAGCGAGTTGGTTAGATCCACACTATTTTTAGTAGTTTTCAAATGCAGGGTTTAAACCACGGGATTGCTCCCAACAAGCATATACCACCTCATTGTTGATGACCCAATGTGAGGAGGACCATCGATCATTCGATATTCATACCATTGTCACCAATCTGGCATGCACTAAGAGTATTCAAATCAGACTACTACCTTTGCAACAAGCATGTCTCCAAGGTTTGAACCTAGGTCTCTTCTTGGTAAGTGTTTGACCAGACAGACAATTACTAATCCACCTAGCCTTTGGGGGCTCAAAATTACTTTCAAAATTGTATTTATTACTATGAGTGAATCACCTTCCATTCATACTTTGTTTCATTTAATTTGTTTACATATTTTTAACCCTTCAAAAGCTTCCCAAGCTTCAACTTCATTATTTTTCTTAAATCCACTATTGAAAGCATAGTGAGACAAAATTTCACCTCTATTATTTTTTTAGGATATTATTACACTATTTGTAATAAATAAATGTTACCTACCAAGTACGCATACCAAAAACATAAAGTAATACACATTTCAAGAAGATAAAGGAGTTGGCAAGTGGGTAATATTTTAATATAATAGTTAGTCCCTACTAGGCTCATATGCTTATAAATATGCACGCTGTGTAATGTTGAATATATCAAATGCATATCAAGTTTTTTTCTAACCTTGGAAATAGAGTGTTCTTATTTTGATCCTATGAGGGAAAAATTGTATCCCTTTCATCTCCATAGCCCTTTTCTTAGATGCAAAACATTTCGAATATGTTCTAAACTTGCGGTAATATGCAAATCTAGTCCCCTTCTGTCTCCATAGCCTTTTTCTTAGATGCAAAACATTTTGAGTATGCTCTAAACTATTCATCAAAGAGAGGTCTTTTCTCCAAGAGCAAATAAAAAAAGGAGCTTGCAATAGAATGTATGCTTCACAAATAATGATATTGTATAATGTTATTTTTGTCCTATCTTTGGGCCACTAAGATTACATCTATTCATCCATGTTCAAAAATTTCAATCATTGAAACATGTATCATCATATTAATTATGAATATTGTAAAGGTGCAACCAAAATGATGTTTGGGACATGCATCAACAATGGATTCGGTTGAGGGCAGACTGAAAGGGGGGGACTGGTTGCGCAAGGTCTCAAACTTTGCTCCCTCTTCTGGCAGTAGACTACTATGCAACTCGTCACTTGAGATCCTCCTGGCCTGAGAGACTTTTGACAGCACAAATATAAAGTGGAACTAAGAAATTTGGACACTTTGTGTATGTATTCCATGACTTAGCACCTCACAAACTAGATAATTTTGGAGCCACCGATGAAGTTTAAGCCCATTTTTCCATTCGGATAAGTTGCTTTCAAATTTGTAGAACTACGCAAAACCTCGCTGACGGTAAAACACTAGTGTGACTCGGTTCAAAGATCAAGGAGATTGCCAATGTGGAGAGGGTTGATCACATTCATATGCCTTGCAACAACCCTCTCACTCATGTCTTACAGTCATCTTCGAGGTGAAAAATACCCTTATCTTTGTTTTTCTCCTTTACCTGCACGTGGAAAAGGAGATGAATCCATGTGATATTTTTAAAATAATAGAATATTTTTATATTTTGCAATGAGCAAAAATTATTTCTTTGGAATATGTAACAAAACTTTCTAGTTTTGTAAATGTTTCACAAAGTTTTTTTTAGTTTTCCAAAATTTTGACCAGAGATTATTGAAGATTTGACACTCTGAATCAAGAAAAAAATATTGTTTTAGGTATTATAGAAAATTTGACATCTTAAAACCAAGAACAACAATCTGAATATTACCAAGATTTTGACACTTCGTAGATCAATCACTTCTGAACACTTTAGAGATACAGACACTTTAAAAGATGCATTATATATTCCTTACTTGCACATACTACAATTCCCTTTCCAATCCTCCAATTTGGGTATTTTTTAGGCTCATTTTTTACAAAATTTGTTGTAATATGGAGTGCATTTTTTGTTGTACTCAACGCTCCTCAACACAATCCAATTGAACCTCATCAAGGCACTTGTAGATGCTCCATAAAGGCTCTAAAATTCTTGTACAAAGGTGTATTTTTTTTAGGGACTGGCATATTTATAGTATAAAATATGAGTTCACCATGAGGGGGGTATACTCATGAAACCTTCAGAATGAACCTTGTAAGTAGTGATCTATTCTATTAAACTTGGTGATTGCAACAACTGGTTGTCCATGCTATCCAATAGAATGAGAATATTACCATAAGGATACTCATTATTGAAGTAGCAAAGTGAGGTCATACTCACTTTTTCTTAAGTACACTAAGTGTCCTTAACTTGCTTAGTCCTAAAGGTTGACCCAGAGGCAACAAACCTAGAGGTAGATCCAAAGACGATAGACCTAGAGGCGATAGACCTAGGGATGTCTATTTAAGAAAGAGGTAGAGCGACCAGGGCCAAGATCTAGAGAAACCAAACCAAGAGCCAAAGCAACCAAATCCAAAGTAGCTAGAATAACCAAGAGCCAGAGCAACTAGAGCTAGAGCCAAGAGCTAAAATCCAAAGAGCAAGAGCCTATGCTTATCACAAATAATGTAATAAGGGGGGATGTTAAGATATTATTACATTGTTTGTAATAAATAAATCTCACCTACCAAGTATGCATACCAAGAACATAAAGTAGTACACATCCCAAGAAGATAAAGGAGTTGGTAGGTGGATAATATTTTATTGTAATAGTTTGTCTCTACTATAGGCTCATATGCCTATAAATATGTACACCTTTGTAATGTTGAATATATTGAATATATATCAAGTATTTTTCTAACATATTTCTAATTATTCCTCCTCCTCCTCCTACTAGTCCTAGATTTCCTTATAGATGCTCCGTCAATATTCAATTTGACCAACTTCACATCTAGTGGTTTCCACTTTATAGTTTTTGTCTTCCTTTTGTTTCTCCTATACCCAACATCATTTGATGACTTGACTTCATCTATCAATCCTCTCTACTTCCAAATTAGGGATCGGGTGAGTTGATAGGGTTTGTTTAAACTCCTCTATGGCTAAACAAATATTTCTTTTCATTTTCTCTAAACTACTTTTCTTTCCTTTAAATATTCTTATATTCCTTTCTAGCCATACAATCCAAAGTATTGTATCTTTTGATATATCCCATATTGTTTGTAAAGACTCACTTTTAAAAGTGCTTTGTCATTGCTTTAACCATTATTTAATTCTTCTATTCATCACCATGCATTTACCAAACATATTAAGAATATGTTGCCATAGACTCCATACTATTGAGCAATGTCCCAAGAGATGGTCTATACTCTCCTCTCTTTTACAAAGACATTGTGAGGGGCCATGGAAACCCCTTTTCATAAGGTTATCCCAAGATAAAATTCTTCTATGATCTACTAGCCAAACAAGCATTTTAAATTTAGGAATGCTCGAGATATCCTAAATATCTCTCTCCATATTCTTGTGATATTTCTATTTTGTTAGTGCTTTACATCATATCCACTTCTTGTTGTGTATTCTTCTGAGCTATTCAACTTCCAAATTAGCTTATCCTTGGCTCCCCTCAAAATAATCATTGTTGTTATCTTTCTATTCAACTACATCCTAACATTAATGTCTTGTATACTTGGAAAAAATCTTCTTTCCATTTGTATCTTCCTTCCCGATGCTTGTATATAATGCTTGAAATCCTATCACCATAATTATCTTGAAGTAATCTGATCCATGGTTTCAAAACTGAATCTAGATTGAGTGGGTTTTTATCACACCAAGTATCCATCCAAATAGAAATATTTTCTCTACTTTCCACCATCCATCTTAGACATTTAATCACCAGATCAATATATTTTTTAAATTTTTCCATAGAGAAGAACCACTTAGAAGTGAGAATGTAGTCAATATTAAGCTTGGTTTATTGGGCTCAAGATACTCAAAAGAATTCTTGCCCATTGTCTTTAACTCTCTTTGTACAATCTCCAAATTACTTTTACCCCAAGAGCTAAGTTTACATCCATAAGAACTATCAAACTGATACTTCCCTTAGTTTATCATTACACACCTTGCTCCATTTCACCAAAGGATATTTTTCTTTTATCATGTACACCTGACCACAAAAAGAACTGCATAATAAAGATTAAATTTTTTTCTATCAATTTGGCATAGTATACAAGGATATATAATAAGTTGGAGTGACCTATAAGACTAACTTAATTAGTTGCACTCTCACTGTTAATGATAACCAACTACCTTTCCATGTCAGTAGTTTATTTTGAACTTTACTAATAACTAGATTCCATAATTCTATCCAGGGTTATGCACAGTGGCAAATATTAGCATTTTCAAAAATGCAAATTGACGAATTTTGGGGACCTTGGACGTCGGCCCATTCATCCAAATTTTCCAAAAAAAAATTAGGGGTCAGTTTGTCGCACGTTGAAAATAATATTATGTATGTTTTAAAAACAATTCCAGCACTCCCGCCTCAATAAAGGACCCTTTTCACCTTAAATTTATAAAAAAATTAATTATCCCACCAAATTTGCTTATTATACCAGTATATATAATTAACACGCCAACAATACTTTTTCATGTAAACATTCAAATTATTAAAAAATTGAGCAGTAGCAACGAAAAGTAAAAGCTTCCAACTAAAAAGAAAAAATAGAAACATTCGATCTGTTGCAGAATTCCATCGAACTCTAGTCGATCCAGATACAACTTCAAATCGAACATAAAAATGGATCCATAATTGTACTCGGATTGGGACAGACCATGTTTTATACCTGAATCGAGAGTTGGCTCTTATTTTGATCCCAAACATAGAGTCGAACCTTTTTTTACACCTGGATTGAAAGCTGAACATTTTTTTGCACTCGAACATAGAGTCGGACCTTGTTTTACACCCGAACCAAAATCCAGATCGTGTTTTGCACCCAGATCAAGAGCCAAATTTTTTTTTGAACCTAGATCAAGAGTTGAACATTGTTTTGCACCCATACCATGAGTCAAACCTTATTTTACAACCATATCAAAATTTGGATCTTATTTTGCATCCGAACCGAGATTCGGATCGTGTTTTCCACTCGGATGAAGAGTCTAACCTTATTTTGCACTCAAACCAAAAGCTAAACCTTATTTTGCACCTAAAAGGGAAGTTGCACCTTATTTTGCACTCGGATCAAAAGTTGAACCTTATTTTACATCCAAATCAAAAGCCAAACCTTATTTTACACTTGAACTAAAAGTCAAACCCTATTTTCAACCCGAACCGATTGTCGAACCCTATTTTGCATTTGGACCATATCCGATCATGCATCACTTACGAAAAATAAAGGTACAAAATTTTACCTCTCTAAATTCTTTTTAGAGAATATGATTTCTAGTTTTAGTAGTAAGATGTGTTTTTTGTAGTAGTTATTCTCTTATTGCAGGTTTATTTTTTGTTGTTTTCCCTTGTTTTCCTCTATTCTATATTTGAGTGTTTTGATGCAGTTGTAGTAATAAGAACTTTTTTGTCACCTAATTACAGGTTTTTCTATTATTTATTGAAAATATTTCAATGTTCTATTTCCCATGATTTCCCTTATTTTGCTTTGTTTATATTTTCAGCTACTTGCTTTTCTCTTAAGGAAATGTATTTCTCTCTTTCTCTAAGGATACTTTGATTCTCAGTTTCTCTTGATATCTACTTTTATGTCATAAAATTGTAAATAGTTAAATTCTCTATTTCTCTTAAGACACTTGTATTCTTTATTTTTCTTGATTCTTAAAGAATATGAGTTCAAGGAGAATATGTATTCTCGTGTTTTTCTCTTTTCGATGAGTGACCATTTTCAAGAATTTTTTACCTAGTTGAACTTCCCTTAAGACATTGGCATTCAGTACTATAATCTGATATTTTTCCACATTTGTACCTCTAATTATATTTAGTATATTGATTATATTTTTGCTCTTAATAGTGACAAGTGCTATCTCCAAAAAATAGAGTAGTGGCATGCACTAAAAAATCATGATAAAGCCTACCTGGAAACTGGTATGTATTTTCTACCAACCAACCATCTGTTTATTCTAGTTACAATATTATCTATTCGACATTTTATTAATTTTCTAAAATGAAAAAAAAAAATTACAAGTAAAATGACAACTATTGGTGATGGAAAGAAAAGAGGCAAATCTTCTATTGAAAAGATTATTCTCAAATATTTTAGCCATATATAAAAACCTAAGGAGCCATCGACATTTGTGCAAAATCAAGGTACAAATGACTTTTACCTACTAAAAAATTAGTTGTGTATTTTGTAAATTATTTAAAATAATGCTTTCTTTCTCAAAAAGTTAATTTTCGGTATGTGACTTTGGCCATATTACATGGAGATATGAATCTCATTTCTATTTGTAAAAAAATCTATTAAATCCAAAAATGATAAGGAATATTATTGTATGCAGAATATTATGTTGACCTTGATATGCCTCCACTTGAAGATATTCCTCACCAAGAGATGCCTTCTAATGAAAATTCTCTTAACAATGACATCCAAAAAACACTTGAATATATTCCTTAAAATAACACACCAATTAAAAATGAAAGCGATAAGTCAAATACAATACAAAGCATTAAAACTAAACGTAGAAAGTTATCTAGCTAGACGATTGGAAGGTCATTTCAAGTTGAATGGGCATCAAAAATTCTTTTTTTAGAGCCAATCCTGACGGATAACAACAATAACGATAAAAAAGAATGTAGATATAAAATTTGTAGTTGGATCCTAGGTAAGGATCATAAGATGCAAATGAAGATAGATACAATAGAAAAAAATTGTGTCAAAGTTTATTCAAAAGTTACAGAAAGTGACGAAACATTTAAGAAAATAGTTAGGTAGAAGAATGAACCAAAATGTATGCATGTTAGATATGCAAAATAATATGATAATCATATCAAGATACAATAATATCTTGTTGAGAAATGTGGAACGATTGAAGCCCAATTTCATAAAATTCATAAAACCACTTTAGCTTCAAAAATTTTACAGTTTGTTGTTGTATATAATATTCTCAAAAAGGGTAGACCCATGTCCAATTTAATTGATTATAAGCACCTACTTCAATTAGCTAATGTGAAAAATCTTTCTAGTTCCCATTGGTCAGATCAAAGTGGTTGGGAAATTGCAAAATGTCTATCATTAGTTGAGGAGGACTTGAGAGAGAAAGTAAAACTTACCAGATTCATTTTACTTCCAATTGATGAGGTGATGGATGTGGACAACACATCTTGGATTTGCATGTATGTGTACACATTACAAAATTAAGTAAGACAACCTAGTTTGCTAGGATTACATAAGATGGTGAAAAGTTCTAATACAGAAAATATCTATAATGTTGTTGTAACTAGTTTGAAATATATTGTGAGAATGAATTATCTAGACATAGCCATAAATTTAATATGTGTTGGAGTTGATAGTGTTGCTATAATGCAAGGACACATGAATGGTCTTTGCATTTGACTCTAGATATCAGTTACCCCATATATGATATTCATTAATTGTATGGATCATAGAGTGAATCTTTCATATAAAATAGTGAGTATTTTTGAAAATATTGTGAGAGTGAAAGAACTCATTCATGAAATACATGCTTATTTTTTGTGCAGTCCAAAAATGTTTGTAGAGTTTCAACAGTTTTCACTAGGAGTTACAGAAGAGAAAAAGTTATTAAAAGATGTGGATGCAAGATGGATTTCATTGTATCGACCTACACACAGAGTTTTAAATAATATCAATTGTTAAGATGGCTTAAGTACGCAAATCATAGGGCAGTTGATAAGGTAAAATATTTGCTATTGTTAGCTTTTGACAATGTAATCTATGGCATAATGCAATCACAAGATGCAAGATATGCAAAAATGTAAGATAATGGAATTTTGGAATAACACTAAAATATACTATTACTAAAAAGTGATAAAAATATTACAATACAGTATGGAGGAATGGACACTCCAATACTGATGCTAGAACTATATTGTATTCCATAACCAATATATACGGTGATCTACCCACTATACCTACTACTACCTATCACGATATATAATCACTCACTGTGAGGCCCTTTATATAGGAAGATGGATTCCTTGGCCAACACTCTACCTAGTTGTACAAGGGGGACACCTTACACATTTACAACTTGCACATTGATACTTGTGCATTTATTACATTACTTGAAGTAACTAGCTAACTACCCCCTAAGGTAATCTTCTACTCTAGCTATGTACCAAAGGTGGTACATTTACATGACCCAAATGATGTAATATACTCTAACACCCCCTTGTATTACATTATTTGGGTATTGAAGACTTTAGTCTTCAATATGGATCTTCTTCTCCTTTTCTTGTACCTTGTTCAAGCAAGTAGTTAGTGTCTTCATAATATGTTACCCTTGTTGTGATAGCTTTGACTTCTTGATCATCGGTAGTATCTTCAATTTCTTCAATTCTTTGAGCTAGATGTCCTTTTCTATACCCTTCTCGATATTCCAATTATGAATAATTGTTTTGATGTTGAACTTGTTGCTACCAGGGATTATTTTGATATTGCCTTGGTTGGAATGCTCTATTTGGTTGACTTTCATAGTTCATCTAGTTTCCTTGATTTTGATTTCTTGGATTGTATCTGCAGTAACTGGTGATATGCCCTTTTCTCCTACATATTTGACAATATCTATTTTTCCATGGTCTTTGACCTTTTGAATATGAAGTAATGTTTCCTTGTGGATTATATTTTGAGACCAATGCATTGTTAGTCATTTCATATTTTATAGTATTTTCTACCTCATATTCTTGAAGAATGTTGATTAGTTCATCAAATCCTATATCTTTACTTAGAACCTGTAAAGATGTAACTAGATGCTTGTAGCTATCTAGAAGTGCTCTCAAGGTTACTTGAACAAGAAATTTATCTTTAACCTCTTCTCCCAAGGTTAATAATTTACCTTTGATATATGTTATCTTTCTTAAGAATAGTTCTATACTTTCACCACTATTCATTTTCAGGGAATGTAATTGAGTTTGAAGATTCAGGATGATGGTTTTATTCTTCCCTTCAAATATTTTTTCTAAGGTTGTCCAAGCATCCTTAGATGTTCCTATTGAGCCAATATAAGCTTGTATCTCATTTGTTATGGTGAAGGTTATTAACATTAGTGCCTTAGCATCATTCTCCTCAAACTTTAGGATTTCTGTATCTCCTGAAGTTGGTTTAGTTTTTGTCCCTTTGACAATTTTCCAAATTTTTTCAAATATAATAATGGCTCTAACTTTGTTCTTCCATGATAAGTAAATTAGACCTTTAAGAAGTGGTTTTGTAAGGATGAATTTATTTTGTCATGATGGTTTCTATGTACTACCTTATGACTCCCTAGATATATGAACCAATTTTATATAACCTTTCTTTTTCTTTTATAGGATTCCTTATGTCTCCCTAGTTAGATTATGTTGTAGACTTCAATATTTAGTTCACCTTATGAGTTGATTTTGTAATATTTTGAGAATAATAATCAACTTCTAATTTTACCTTATCTCTCCTAATGAAGTAGGCTTTAATGGTTGGATTTATTTTTGTCTCCTTAGTATGAGTATGAGACAATTTTTACCATTTAATTCCAACTCTATATGCAAGCAATAGATTTGCTTCTCTATTCAATAGATTAATTTTCTAAATTCCAATTATATAGTTTGAAGTAGTATGCCTTATAACTCCCTATCTTTGGAATATTAGAAAATAATTATATTTGCAAATTAGTATTGAATTAATCAAGGTTGACAACCTTATATCTCCTACTTAGTTATTTTCAAATATCTATAATTATTTCTTTCTTTTGTTAGGATTCATTTCTTGCTTTCTAAGGTTGTTTTAATTATCAACGTTATATTTAATACCTTTTAACTCCAAATTTTAGAAAGCAAATAATTGAATGATGTACTTATCTTTCTTCTATGTAGATGGTTGGGCTGGCAGTGAGTATTAAGTAGCTCTCAGTAGTTAGTGATGATGCACCTGGTATTGCTTCCTTTGATGATAGTAATGTTGGTGGTTTTTGCTCTTCCTTGTAAGTGGTTTTTGCTCTTTCTTTGTAGGTGATTTTTGCTCTTCCTTTGACAACATTGACGTAGATTGTTTTTCTCTTCCTTGTAAGCGAGTTCAATCTCCCTTGATAGTAGTAATGTAGGATCTTAGATGGTGCTGGTATTACCTTATCATTTAATGCTAGATGAGCGTTGTAATTGTTGATCGACGATAGGCTTGTAATGGACATCCTTTGACTATTTGATGTTATGCTTTTAATACACCCTTGTTGTAGCTTCAACATACTCTCCTATAACTTTGCTTACACTTGCTTCAAACTTACTTGGTGTTCACTATAATTGCATGGACTTGGGCGCTTATGTAGCTTACGTTCTCCTTAGACTTGCACCCACATGTTGCTAGCTTGTGAAGCGTTATAGTAACACTTTGATCTTTGAATAATGCTCTTCCTTCCTCGATTTGCGAGCGATGATGAATATTCTTGTAATGATGTATTTCAATGTCCAAGGTCTAGATGTTATATGGGTATTTCCTTTATGAGCAATTATTGATTGCTCAATCGCATATGATAAGTGGTGGCCTTCTCTACTGCATGTATGCTCTCTTAAATGTTTATTAATATTTTATAAAACTCCTTTGATAGCTACAACATGACCATTTCCTTGCTTCTCAGTGCTTTCTTCAGGTGGAATAATACGCTTCCCTTCACAGCGTTGGCTCTTGATTTGATGAGGTGGTTCTATGGTGTTATTCTTGGCTGATTATTTTCCATGGTAATGCACCTCTTATGATAGAAAAATAGCTCTCTTTTCTTTATTGTAACACATTGTAGTGATTGCTTTAATGCATTGTCCTCTTGTGGATTTGATGCTTGTAGACATTCGCTTCTGAATATATCAATATTATGGATGATAGAAAACCATAATGTGTGTTGAATGTCGAGCCCTTTTTTGACTCGTTCTTCACATGCTTTCAACCTGGTATTTGCTCCTCGTAGATGAAAAACTTTGAACCCTTTTGGTGTGGTTCACTTTTGGCACTTTCGATGGTGTCAATGACCAATAATGAGCTCCTTTTGATTGGCTCTTCAATGTTGATAATATGACCTCTTGTAGATAGAGTAATGTGCTATGTTAAGTATCTTAGGACACTTATATTTTTATCTCCTTTCGACATAGTAATAGAGATAAATTTGGTGCTCACATTCGAGTCTGTGAAATCCTTTATTTGCACCTTAATTTTGAGACACTTCATATCTCTTCTTATAACTTCTATTTCTAATTTGATGGCTGACTTTTTCTTCTCCACTCCTTGGAGTAATTTTGATCTGCTTGGTGGCTTCTACAGGCCACAATATCTTACAGGTATTGAGTTCTAAATAGTATCTTTAGACACTTTGATATTTGCAGATTTGTGCTCTTTTGGTTTTCTCCTCAAGCTAATAACCAATGCATATAATTATCTTTAAGAGTAATAAATTAATAATTCTAGAATAGTGTGTTCGAAATAGTAAGTATATTCGTTGTCATTGATGTCAAAGGTGAAAAGGTTAAGAATTATCTTCAAGGTTGAAATATTAAAGTGCAAGGTAAATATCTTCAAAGGATACATGAGGCAGTGTCAAAGGTACAAAAGTTGTCAAGGCAAAAAAATTCTTCATGGTTATATTTGCAAGTAAAGGACACTGTCTTACTTGCTTTCAAAATATTTAAAATTCAGAATTAGAGGCAAAAGTTTAAAAGTTATTATTATATATTTATTTAAATATTATAATATAACTAAGGTTAAGGTTTAAAAGGCACCATTGAAAAATCAAATTTTACACCACCGACGTTTGAAATATATAATCGAAGTGCATATTTAATGAAGGACAAAATACCTCATTAAGACAAAGGTTGAACATTAAGCGTAATCGATCCATTTGCATTTTGTAAAGGGAGCAGAGGAGCAAGATAGCACATGCATTCATTTCAGGGTAGAAGCAAGGAAATAAATCAAAGGATGCACCTTCGTTGTTCTAAGCAGGCAGTTAGCTCAAGCGGCAGCTTAGCCGAAGCTAAGGAACTGGCAGATAAGAGGTCAGGGGGTCGATTCATGATGGCTCCAATTTTGTTAGCATTTTGATCAAGGAAGAAGTTCGTCGAAGCAATAAGGAGTATTTTGCGGGCTTAGAGTTTTGTGTGGGGGGCTAGCTCACGTGGCAGCCCAGCTTGCACTAGGGCACATGTAAGCAAGAGGTGGCAGGTTTGATTCACGGTGGCTGCATTGGTAAGGGCATAAATTTTTTAATTAAATTTTCTATGGTATGCATTGATTAGGGAGTCATAAGGTTGTGTTAAAGGTTTGTTCCTTTTTGCATATAGGGAGTCATAAGGATATGTTAAAGGTTTGATTATTTTGCAATTAGGGAATCTTAAGGAAGTGTTAAAAAATGTGTTATCTTGCACACTAGAAGTTATAAGGGTATGTTTTAAAATCTTTTAGTTCGAAAAATATAAGTCATAAGGGTGCATTTATAAAGTATTATCTTGCAAAAATTATAAATATGAAATATAAAGGAAATATTTTTGCATGTGAGAAAAGGAGTTATAAGGTGTAATTTGAATTGTCTTGAAATTGTAATTGTTGTATTTTTAGAAAAGGAGACATAAGGTGTATTGTGGCTTATTTTTAAATTGTGTGTTGTATGATAAAGAGGAAAAATGTCATTGGTTGAAAGCTTTATCTTGTGAAACAAGAGAAGGTTATAAAGCACTATGTTTTAGAATTATCTTTGTGCACATATTTTGAAAGAAGTTTTTCATGTGGATGATTTGAAA
Organism: Wollemia nobilis; assembly: GCA_028583015.1. NCBI lineage: Eukaryota > Viridiplantae > Streptophyta > Pinopsida > Araucariales > Araucariaceae > Wollemia > Wollemia nobilis. The sequence goes on from JAQPPZ010003067.1 coordinate 10,215,619, forward strand.
AAGTGTTATGCTAACTAAACCTTGAAGTGGCATAAGAAGATAGAATATTTTGAGACAGGTTTTGAGGGCACATCTTCATAAAAGCAAGTTAATAGGTATGGTAATATCATTCATTCTTTAAGGTGTTTGTTTGAGCAAATATTTTTGAATCATAAGGTGGAGATAAAAGGTTTGATTAGTGTGCATTGTTGGAAATATTTGAGCTAAGGTTTGAGAACAAAATTATGCTTCATTGTTAAAAATATTGGAAACACTTGTGCTAGAGTTTGTGAACAAGTTGTGCTTCATTGTTGAAAAATATTGGAAACACTTGTGCTAGAGTTTGTGAACAAGTTGTGCTTTATTCTTGAAATAAATTGGAAACACTTGTGCTAGGGTTGAGAGCAAACTTGTGCATTATTGTATTTGATCTTTGAGAGCAAATTTGCAAGGAACATAGACCAGTTTTGTGAAGCAAGTTATACACTAGCATGATTTGATTTGAAAGGAATTTGTAAGAGGTAGAGATCTGATTTGTTGAATGTGAGACATGTGAAAGCGACAAACTTAATGAATGTGTAGAACATATTGAGCATTTTTCAAGTGCATATCATTCTCTATATGTTCAATGGGTTAAAAAACTTCTGGGTAGAATATGTCTAAACTACTTTAGTTAAGAAAAGCACATTGAAGATTGGATAAAGCACTTAATGATACTATTATGCAAGATCTTGAAATAGATTAACATTTGTTTTGTATGCAAGATTTGGAGAGTTGAGAATAGGTTTTGATGAGCAGATTTGAGTATGTATTTTGAGCAGATTAGAGCATGTGTTGTGAACAGTTGTGAGTTTTTTTGAGCAAGTCTTTTGAGAAGGCTTGTAGGCAGATTTGTGCATGTAATACGTGTAGATTTGGGACAAAGTTGAAACAGATTTGTGCATGTAATGTGTGCAAATTTAGGATATATTTGAGATAGATTTATGCATGTAATGTGTGCATATTTAGAAAAAAGTTGAGATAGATTTGTGCATGTAGTGTGTGCAGATTTGGGGTAAATTTAAGAGCAGATTTGTGAGCAGACCTGAGTAAGCCTTATGAGTAGGCTTGGAACAAAGTTAAGCAAAGGTGTGTACCATCTTTGGAGGTGACCAAAGCAGATAGGAGAGGTTTCTCCTATGGATAGAGTTCCACGAACCAGAGTAGAGAGGAGAGGTGTCTCCTGTGGATAGAGTTCCATGAACCAGAGCAGAGAGGAGAGGTGTCTCCTATGGATAGAGTTCCATGAACCAGAGCAGAGAGGAGAGGTGTATCTTATGGATAGAGTTCCATGAACCAGAGCAAAGGAGAGGAGTCTCCTATGGATAGTGTTCCACAAACTAGACCATCAAGGGGATAGATTTCTCTTGTGGATAGAGTTCCACGAAGCAGAGCAAAGAGGAGATGTGTCTCATGTGGATAGAGCTCCACAAACCAGATCAAAGTATAGGAGTCTCCTATGGATAGAGCTCCATGAATTAGACCATCAATGGGATAGAGTTATCCTTTGGATAGAGTTCCATAAACCAGAGTTAAGAGGATAGAGTTCTCCTATGGATAAAGGTCCTGTTGGCATTTTTGCCACATTGATTCTCATTGATTAATGCATTAGTGTATTGTTGAAAATCTGACCTTTGATACCAGCTTTGATGCAGCTTTGAAGCAAAAAAGGAGCGAAATTGAGTAGAAAATGGCTAAGTCTAAAAACTGCAGCGATTCGCTGACATGTCGCGAAATCGCGGTCAACGCAGTCAACGCATGCAGCTAAGAAGAACCGTCGCGATATCGCGACTGTTCTATTTTCACGGCTTCAAAAGCAAAAAGTGCAGCGATGCGCTGCATGTCTCAAAATCATGGGCAGTGGTTGCAAAAGGGAGTCCAAAGCAAAAAAAGTGCAGCGATGCGCTGCACGTTCCATTTTCGCGACGCGGGTAGCTTCAAAGACCTAAGTGCTCGAATGTGTAGCGATATCGCTACACCTATCAAACAAAGCAGACCAAGGGAAAAAGTGCAGCGATTCGCTGCACCTCTTCGAAAGGCTTTTGTAAAGCGGAAGTTGTATCATTTTTGTGGCTCAAAATGGTGATCAGTACGGAGAAAGAAATGTGTAGCGATATCGCTACCCGTAGCGAAATCGTGGGGTTTTGACCCGAAAGACAAAAGGCATAGAAAATGCAGCGATTCGCTGCAGTTTTGGTAACAAGGCGGAGTGAACTGAAAATCAAGCAGAGTTCGAGGGTAGCAATTCCATGATGCCTCGTTAAAAAATGATTAAGTGCTCAAATTGGTAGCGAAATGGAGACAAGGAAGAATTGAAGGCATTCAAGGGCAAAAGGTGTTATGTTTTCGCGACCCGTCCATGAAGGCCGTACAAGGTGCCCGAAACATGTAGCGATATCGCTACATGTTCCATTTTCGTGGAGAAAAGCGAAGAAAGGAGCCAACGACCAAAAGACGTAGCAAAATCGCTACATGTGCCGTTTTCGCGTGGATAAGCTAGCGATGGAGAAAAGGAAGCCGAAGACGTAGCGATATCGCTACAGGTGCCATTTTCGTGGGTCAAAGGTGGTCAAAGTGTATGGAGTTAAAAGACGTCACGATTTCGTGACCCGTCGCGTTTTCGCGACCTGCGCAGTTTCTCGCCAAGTGCAGTATGAACGCCCGAGAAGGTTTTTTAGATTTCCAAGGATTAAATGCTGCCCCGAATTAAATATTTTGTGGATTTCCAAGGCATTCAAAGTCAAAGAACCGCCCAGGCTTCCAAAATTAAAGATTTATTTGTTCGAAGCGGCTGGTCGTGGTCTATTTTAACGGTTTCATGCACATGTTCGAAAAATAAAATTTAATGAAGGCGACCGCGATTATCTTATTGTATTTAATTTTTGCCTCCTCAATGCTGCAATTAAGGGGATCGTGTGCATAATTTCCGTTGCATGGTTGTAGATCACGAGGAAGTTGGTTTTAAATATTCAATGCTGTAAAGAGGACGGACCTCTATAAAAACCAATGTAATTTTCATTTACGAGAGGTTGGAAAAACTTGCTGCTAGAGACTGGAATTGTATTTGCGAGAATAAAAGGATCAACTTCTAATTTTTCAAGCGTTGCATGGATGAATTTCTTTTCTATTTTTCTCGCATTTCTAATAGCATTCATACTCCTGCATTGTCGTTACATTTAAATTCTGTTTTTGGATTTAAATATTGCGGTCAGGGTACGATTTTTGGAATGTGGGTTTGGAGGGATTTGCTGCATGTGATTGTGCGAGGATTAAGCTAATTCCTTATGTTACTTGTTGTTGTTGCGTTTGTAGTTTCCTGCTATTGTTTTTCTGATCCCATCACTTCGGCCTGTGGCCATATTTCCCATTTCTTTCTGCAACTTTTTCAATTTCTTTCCAGTAACCCTTATCTTAAACCAATTTTAGAATAGTAGAGGGAACCAGCCCACTCTGGAGATTGGTCTAGGAGCCATTTCTTGCTTCCAGCCTTTCAATGTTGGCCGGGTCTAGGGCGCACTTGTAAAATCCTTTCCTGTGGCAGATTTTGGACCAACAGTTTTTGGCACGCCGGTGGGACAGACTGTTTCTGTCTCCAAGAATTCATAATCGGTGGATCAAAATTTTCAAAGTGAAAACAGTGACAGAGCCGAGCGTCTCCAAGAATTCATAATCGGTGGGATAAGCATAATTTTCCAAAGTGATAAACCCACCGGTGCCAACAGTTTTGGCACGCCCGGTGGGACAGACTTCTTCTGTCTCACAAAAATCCACATTTTTTTTAACACCCGGAGGTCTCAAGATTTGATGAGTTGTCTTGGCCTCACAGCGGAGATTTGTAAGTTCATCTGGCGACTTTGCTGAGTTGAAGATCTTCTTGATCGTGGACGCCTTTTTTTTTTTTAAAATTCAAAGAATGTTCATCTGGCGACTCTGACTTAATGGCGATGGCCGTGATTCCGTAGACCACTGCCACAAAGGCGAGGGTTTTTTCTAGATGGGATGATCCCGGCCCTCTCGAATCTCCAAGTTCGGCATGAAATTCCCGAAGGTGCCCTGAAGAACCTGGCAAAATATGATGGTACCGAAGGCATGGCTCTGGCACATGTTGAAGACATTGCTACTCTGTCCATGATCCATGTCATAGAACACGAAGATGTCATGATCCGACTTCTGGTTCAGTCTTTGGAAGGAAGAGCATTGCAGTGGTACAGATTGCTCAAACGTCAAAGCATCAACTCATGGGACGATCTAGCGGGGGCACTGATCAAAAGATTTGACGAAGATCCTTTCTACAGTTCTTTGGATCTCTACCAATTTTTCATGTACATCAAGAGAGCACCTCAAGAAAGCATCACGGACTTCAATGTCCGATTCTTGATAAGTTGGAAGAGAATTCCGGAGAAGATCCGTCCATCACCCACCCAAGCCCACCTCTTTTATGTTCGAGCTTTTAATTCCGACATAGGTCTCTTTTTGCTGCAGTCAGGTGAACAACGGTTCCCACAAATCTTTGAGGAAGCAGTGCGAGCGGAACAACTTTTGCTCTTATCGAGAAAGTTACCGTGGGGAGAAACTCCATTACCTTCTTCGGTGGTTGCTGCTCCTGTCTACCCTGCACAATACTTTTCATGCCAGATCCCTTATACTGAGCAGAAACCTGAGATGCAGTCATGTGGAGTTCAAGGGACAGATCTCGTCCAAAGTCAAGGATTGGAACATGCAAGAACTTTTCCAGCAATGAACAATATGGTTGCTTGCAGTTTTCATCAAGAGATGGGCCAAGTAGAAGAACAAGTTCAAATTCCGGAACCTGAGGAGATCCCGGAATCAGATTTCTCACTTGAAGAGCCCCGTGATCACATCAAGGAGTTAGAGGAGCTCGTACTCAGCCCACAAGCCGATAAAGTCCGCAAAGTGGTGGTGTTGGTTCCAGCCACTACATCCGAAGACCGAAGAAGTCCTCCATGTGGGTACTAGTAAGAAGGATAATCTACCGCATTGCATCCTATTCGCACCATGGAGAACTTCAGGAAGGAGCCAGCCCAATTTCAAGAACCGACTCAAGTATGATTGGATCTGGTCGGGACATTGCAGATTTATCGGATAACCCTCTGAGACTAGGTGTCTGGTGGCGACATGCCAATCATGTCGTGAACTATTGTATATAGTATAAAAAAAAAAATAGAAAAGAGAAAAAAAAAAGACAAAAAAAGAAAGAGGTATTGTTTTTATTTGTTCATCTCGGCTCTTGTTGCCTGCGAGCCGTAGATGCTTGTTTTTCCTTTGTTTTTCTCCTTTCCCAGCAGTTGGTGGCTTTCTAGAACTTTCTTCTTTTCCCTTCCCTTTTTCTTTCCTTTCCCTTCTTCATCTTCCTTCTTTTACTTCTTTTTCTTCTGCAGTTAAGAAACGAGCCACGGCTGTTGTTTCTTTTCCCTTTTTCTATTTTTCCCCGTCCCTTCTTATCCCTTTCTTCTAAGTTATGTCAATTTACGCATTTATTTACAGTTTTTTATTTTTCATTCCACACTTTCCATATTGCCATTTCCATTTCATCCGTTCGTTCACTTTCATTCCATCCATTGCAGATGGCAGTATAATAGCTTTTGTTGTTATGTCTACCACATCATTTGCTCACTCCATCATTCCATTATTATCATCATTCCATTGCATTCACCGCTTGCGCAACCGCAAGAGCTCATTCCATTTCCATTCCATTTGTTTCATTTCACAACAAGTTGCAGGTCCTTCCAGTTTCAGCTCTTCAGCAGAGAAGTTTTGCGGCAGTCCCCTGACATGTTTTACAGCAGCCAACCTTCCTGTTCTGATATGACTCTGTGCCCAATGGACTAAGGCCTGGATTCTTGCATACAGCGAGCTGTATACCCCGTGAGCCACCAAGAATGTTGGCATTTTTGCCACATTGATTCTCATTGATTAATGCATTAGTGTATTGTTGAAAATCTGACCTTTGATACCAGCTTTGATGCAGCTTTGAAGCAAAAAAGGAGCAAAATTGAGTAGAAAATGGCTAAGTCTAAAAACTGCAGCGATTCGCTGACATGTCGCAAAATCGCGGTCAGCGCAGTCAACGCATGCAGCTAAGAAGAACTGTCGCGATATCGCGACTGTTCTATTTTCGCGGCTTCAAAAGCAAAAAGTGCAGCGATGCGCTGCATGTCTCAAAATCGCGGGCAGTGGTTGCAAAAGGGAGTCCAAAGCAAAAGTGCAGCGATGCGCTGCACGTTCCATTTTCGCGACGCGGGTAGCTTCAAAGACCTAAGTGCTCGAATGTGTAGCGATATCGCTACACCTATCAAACAAAGCAGACCAAGGGAAAAAGTGCAGCGATTCGCTGCACCTCTTCGAAAGGCTTTTGTAAAGCGGAAGTTGTATCATTTTCGCGGCTCAAAATGGTGATCAGTACGGAGAAAGAAATGTGTAGCGATATCGCTACCCGTAGCGAAATCGCGGGGTTTTGACCCGAAAGACAAAAGGCATAAAAAATGCAGCGATTCGCTGCAGTTTTGGTAACAAGGCGGAGTGAACTGAAAATCAAGCAGAGTTCGAGGGTAGCAATTCCATGATGCCTCGTTAAAAAATGATTAAGTGCTCAAATTGGTAGCGAAATGGAGACAAGGAAGAATTGAAGGCATTCAAGGGCAAAAGGTGTTATGTTTTCGCGACCCGTCCATGAAGCCGTACAAGGTGCCCGAAACATGTAGCGATATCGCTACATGTTCCATTTTCGTGGAGCAAAGCGAAGAAAGGAGCCAACGACCAAAAGACGTAGCGAAATCGCTACATGTGCCGTTTTCGCGTGGATAAGCTAGCGATGGAGAAAAGGAAGTCGAAGACGTAGCGATATCGCTATAGGTGCCATTTTCGTGGGTCAAAGGTGGTCAAAGTGTACGGAGTTAAAACATGTCGCGATTTCGCGACCCGTTCCAATTTCGCGACCTGCGCAGTTTCCCGCCAAGTGCAGTATGAACGCCCGAGAAGGTTTTTTAGATTTCCAAGGATTAAATGCTGCCCCGAATTAAATATTTTGTGGATTTCCAAGGCATTCAAAGTCAAAGAACCGCCCAGGCTTCCAAAATTAAAGATTTATTTGTTCGAAGCGGCTGGTCGTGGTCTATTTTAACGGTTTCATGCACATGTTCGAAAAATAAAATTTAATGAAGGCGACCGCGATTATCTTATTGTATTTAATTTTTGCCTCCTCAATGCTGCAATTAAGGGGATCGTGTGCATAATTTCCGTTGCATGGTTGTAGATCACGAGGAAGTTGGTTTTAAATATTCAATGTTGTAAAGAGGACGGACCTCTATAAAAACCAATGTAATTTTCATTTACGGGAGGTTGGAAAAACTTGCTGCTAGAGACTGGAATTGTATTTGCGGGAATAAAAGGATCAACTTCTAATTTTTCAAGCGTTGCATGGATGAATTTCTTTTCTGTTTTTCTGCATTTCTAATAGCATTCATACTCCTGCATTGCTGTTACATTTAAATTCTGCTTTTGGATTTAAATATTGCGGTCAGGGTACGATTTCTGGAATGTGGGTTTGGAGGGATTTGCTGCATGTGATTGTGCGAAGATTAAGCTGATTTCTTATGTTACTTGTTGTTGTTGCATTTGTAGTTTCCTGCTGTTGTTTTTCTGATCCCATCACTTCGGCCTGTGGCCATATTTCCCATTTCTTTCTGCAATTTTTCAATTTCTTTCCAACGTAACCCTTATCTTAAACCAATTTTAGAATAGTAGAGGGAACCAGCCCACTCTGGAGATTGGTCTGGGAGCCATTTCTTGCTTCCAGCCTTTCAATGTTGGCCGGGTCTAGGGCGCACTTGTAAAATCCTTTCCTGTGGCAGATTCGTGACCAACAGGTCCACGAACTTGACCATAGGGGATTGAGATCTTCTTTGGATAGAGGTCCATAAACATTGTAATAGGGAATTGGTTCCCAAGAGATTTGTTGAGAAAATTTAGAAGAAATATTTTCTCTATGGACGTAACCCACATTGGGTGAACCATGTTAAACTTGTGTCTCTCATTAATATTCTACAAGTTTAACCTATGTGTCTCTCATGTGTATGAACATAATCTATTTTCTCTATGGACGTAACCCACATTGGGTGAACGATTGACACTTGTGCATTTATTACATTACTTGAAGTAACTAGCCAACTACCCTCTAAGGTAATATTCTACTCTAGCTATGTACCAAAGGTGGTACATTTACATGATCCAAATGATGTAATATACTCTAACATCTACTCTGTTTGACCAACTTGGAAACACTTTTAACATTATGTGGTATTCTTCCAATGTTACAATAAATAAATAGATTGAATAAACTTGCACAAGAAAGAACCATCTATATTGTCGATTTCATGAGGATGAGAAAATAAATATGTATGATTATTGATAGGTATATGTCTCCGAAGGAAATTTTGTAGATCCCTTGTTTGATAATTGGAGAATATTAACTAATGTGAATGATCCACAAAGTTTTTTGAATTTTGACATCAATGGTCATTTTTGTATTAAAGTTTGTGAAAAAAAGATACCTCTATATTCTTTTGAAAGGTGGTCTAATATAGTTACGGACGATGTTGAACAAGTTCCCATAACACGTAATCGATTTAAAGTTTTTTTACAAAATAATATTAAATTGTTAAAAACAGCAAAATCATTAACAAGTGAAAAAAAGATTAGTTTCAAAGAGATAAGTTGCTTAAGGTCATGGGTGTGGTTAATCCTCTATTTTGGGATCCTTGTATTGACTAAAAATCCACACATGAGTTGTTTAGTAAATATATGGGTATAATTAGTAAGCATTTTAGTAAAAGTGTGGAAGTCAATGGTGTTGAAATCAAAGGTATTCTCCACAAGGAACTTTTAAGACAACAATCATCACATTCTAGAAGTACAATGGTTGATCAAACGTCACTTTTGAGAAACATCCATGAGCTTGTTTCCATTGCATGTTTGTGGTAAACATTATATCCAAGGAGTGTCTTACAAGATACAATTAGTGAATACTTTTGTTTATATGAATTATGCCAAACAATGATTTGGGATTTGTAGAAGATGAGAGTGTTTTTAGTGCACTATCTTTTGTGAAATCTAAACTTCGTAATAGGTTGGATAAAAATTCAGAATTTTTTTTGAGGATTTATGTGTCAATGTATGAGCTGTACAAATTTTCCCATGATAGAGCATTGACATACAGGAAATCCCTAGCAAACATAATGTGTATCACTAATACACATGATAAGGAGGATAATGATGGTTGTAGTGATCAGATAGTGGAGACACAAATATTTGCTATGCTTAATAGTGATTCTATAGAAGCTGAGAAGTGTTTTTTCAGCTACCTGAATTGTAATTTTTTAATATTTTACAACATTCATAGATTTAACTTCATTTGATATCAGATTTTAAAATATTGTTTCAGATTTATTATATTTTGTTAGGATTAAATAATAAAATGTGAGCAATAAATAAACACAAAATAATACAATAATACAAGAGACAAATTTACGTGGTTCACCCAATATGGGCTACATCCACGGAGAAAATAACCAGGCCTTTTATTCCATCCAGAAAAATGAAGGGATACAACCTACAACAGATCCGTTGTAACTTCCTCTTCGCTCTATCATCGTCAATTACAATACATGCACTCACTATTCAACCATCGTACAAAATCCTCTTTATAAAATAGAGTTACAATTTAGGGCAAAAATGCCCACCTAAAATCCATCGTCCGATCTGTGACCTAATAATAAATGGTCCAGATTTACAAAGGGAAAAAACATCTATTTTTGGCTTTGGGCCCCTAGACCCCCTGGGACACAAGTAGGGGGGCGTTGCCCCCCTACACCCCCCTTCATGGAGTGGGTCCAAGTGCGGCTGAAAACAAGACCTCCAAATTAGAGAGAGAATCAGGCTCCACAACCAACAATCTCCCACTTGGAGACTGATCACAATAACTCCACCGCTATTGCACCTACTGGACTATGCTTCAACTTTGGACCTGGAAATTTTCTCACCTTTACTATCATGCTTGAAGACCAACTAAAACTGAGCAAGAACTCAATTTCTCCTTGGTTACTACCTTTGTTAACATATCTACAGGATTTTGGCTAGTGTGTATCTTTTCCAGCTTCAATTGTCCATCTTCCAAAATTGATCATATGAAATGGTACTTGGTCTGTATATGTTTAGTCCTAGAATGGAAGGTTGAGTTCTTTGCAAGATGAATGGCACTCTGACTATCACTATATAATATGCTATTCTCTTACTTCTTTCCCAATTCCTCCATAAACCTCTGTAACCAAATCATCTCTTTACTAGCCTCTGTAACAACAACATACTCTACTTTCATTGTTGAAAGTGCAACAACCTTTTGTAATTTTGAAATCCAACTTACTGTAGTTCCACCTATAGTAAAGACATACCATGTGGTGCTCCTTCTACTATCTATATCACCTGCCATATCTGCATCAACATATCCCTATAAAACAGTGTTAGAACCTCCAAAACATAATACCTGAGTGATAGTACCTCTTAAATACCTGAGAATCCACTTCACTACCTCCCAATACCTTTTTCTTGGGTTGTTCATAAACCTGCTCACAACTCCCACTACATGTGCTATATCTGGCCTTGTGCACACCATCGCATACATCAAACTACCAACTGTCGATGAATAAGGAACCTTGGACATGTAGTCTATCTCCTCCTATGTCTTAGGACACATCTCTTTAGTCAGTTTGAAATGATTGGCCAAAGGTGTACTAACAAGTTTTGCATCCTGCATATTAAATCTTTTCAACACCTTCTCAATGTACTCACCCTGAGACAATGTTAATTTATGATTTTTCCTATCTCTTGTTATTCTCATACCAAGGATTTGCTTTGCAACACCCAAATCCTTCATTGCAAATGAATTTGCTAATTTTCTTTTGAGCACATTTATATCCTGCATGTTAGACCCTACAACAAGCATGTCATCTACATACAATAACAAGATAATATAGTTACCATTATCTAATCTCTTAAAATAAACACAATGGTCAGAATAACATCTACTATATCCTTGTTCTATCATAAACCTATCAAATTTTAGATACCACTACCTTGGAGCTTGCTTCAGGCCATACAAGCTCTTTTTCAACCTGCATACTAATTCCTCCTTCCCTTTGACCTCATACCCCTATGGTTGCTGCATATAAATCTCTTCCTCCAAATCCCCATGGAGAAAAGTTATTTTTACATCTAATTGTTCAAGATGCAAATCTTCTACAACCACTAGACTTAAAATAGTTCTAATTGAAGTCATTTTAACAATAGGAGAAAATATTTCATCATAATCTATACCTTTCTTCTATGCAAACCCCTTTACAACAAGTCTAGCCTTATACCTCTTTTTACCTCCATCTTCTTCCTTCACCCTGTAAACCCATTTATTCTGCAATGCTCTTTTTCTTGTAGGCAACCGAACCAAATCCCAAGTCTGGTTATGTACCAAAGAGTCCATCTCCTCTTTCATGCCTTGCTCCCACTTCTTTCTGGTTTCTACCTGCATTGCTTCTTCATATGTTTCTGGTTCACCAGAATCAATCAATAATACATAATACAATGAAGGAGAGTAACGATCAGGGGGTCTACTTAACCTGGTAGATCTTCTAACAACACTTGCAGGAGTTTGAGGTGCTTGTTGCTGCTATTGTTGAATATTTTGATTTTCTAGCACCTTTGGAGTTTCATTTTCTATGATTTCATCAAGCACTGTGTATTCTGTGTTTACCTTTTCCTATTTCTTTCTCTGCAACTGATCTTTATACATGACCTTCTCATTGAATACCACATCTCTACTCCTAATGATTTTGTGATTTTCATAATCCCAAAAGTGATAACCAAAATCATTAACTCCATATCCAATGAAAGTACACTTCTTAGACTTTACCTCAAGTTTTGTTCTATTTTCTTTATCAATATGAACAAATGCTTCACAACCGAAAGTCTTCAGAAATGAGTAGTTAACAGGTTTACCTATCCATACCTCTTCTAGAATACCACCATCCAGGGAACTTGAAGGTCCTCTATTTATCAAGTAAATAATAGTATCCACAACATCTACCCAAAACTGTAAGGGCAATCCTGCATGTAATCTTATACACCTAGCACGTTCCATGATTGTCCTGTTCATCCTTTCTGACACACCATTTTCTTGTGGTGTTCTTGGAACCGTCTTCACTCTACGAATCCCATGGTATGAACAATAACTATCAAACTCCTTGCTGTAATATTCTCCTCCATTATCTGATCTAAGACACTTCAACTTATTTCCTATCTCATTCTCAACCAAAGCTTTCCATTTCTTAAAAGTATCAAAGACATCAAATTTTCTTTGAATATAATAAACCCAAGTTTTTCTAGTTGCATCATCAATAAAAGTAACATAATAATGAGAGCCACCAAGAGATGATACCTGAGTTGGTCCCCATACGTCTGTATGCACAAGCTCTAACTTTTCACTCTTCTTTTCCTTCCCAACTCTGAGAAATCTGACTCTTTTCTATTTTCCATAAACACAGTGCTCACAAAAGTCTAAATCAACCTACTTCAAACCTGGCAACAAATTCCTTGAGTGGAGAATCTGCATCCCCTTCTCACTCATGTGCCCAAGCCTATGATGCCACAAAGTTGTATCCACTCTTGTAGAAGCTAAAGCAATAGAAAGATCAGTATTACCAGTACATACATACAATGTACCTTCCTTCTTTCCTTTTGCTAATATCAGTGATCCTTTAGTAACCTTCCACAAATTTTTTAAGAATGTAACTGTACAACCTTCGCTATCCAACTACCCTATTGAAATTAGATTTCTTCTCAAATCAAGAATATGCCTTACCTCTTTCAGCAACCATTGGTTTCCATTTGGTAATTTTATCTGTATCTTACCCATTCCAACAATTTTACATGGTCGATCATCACCCAAATAAACCTATCCAAAATCACCTTGAACATAGTCTAGAAAATATTTCCTATGGGGTGTGGCATGATATGAAGCCCCTGAGTCTAGCACCCAACAATCATTAATATTATCTAATGAAAGGATTAAAGCATCTTGTAACACATCACCTACTACATTTGCTTCCTGATTATTATCCTATTTTTCATCTCCCTTTTTTCTTTTTGAGACCAACAATCTCTTTTTAGGTGTCCTTTCTTCCCACAATGCCAGCATTCCAGCTGCTTCCCTCTGGATTTGGATCTACCTTTCTTTGACTTTCCATGATTCCCTAGGCTCTTTCCTCTCTCCCTTTGTCTCCCCTTATTCTCCATAGTCAAAGCATTACCTGATGTCTCACCTATGCTTTTCCATCGCATTTCCTCGCTAAGGATAACACCAATAACATCATCAAACTTTAAAGTATTTGAACCAGAGATAAAATTACTCACAACCATGACCAAGCCATTCCAGCTTTCTGGCAATGAGCACAAGATCAAAAGAGCCCTAACCTCATCATCAAAGTTTACTCCTACAGAACTTAACTGATTGGTAACCATGTTAAACTCATTTAAATGATCAGTAACAGACCCACCTTCTGACATCTGCATATTAAATAAATGCTTCATAAGAAATACCTTGTTCGAAGCTGAGGGTTTTTCATATAGTTTAGCCAATGCCTTCATTAGATCCTCCGTTGTCTTTTCCTTTGAAATGTTGAAGGCCACCGATGCTGCCAGGCATAGTCGTATTGTTCCTAATGCCTTTCTATCAAGAACTTCCCATTCTTCGTCTGACAACTTCATCGGCTTCTTTGCTATTCCACCTAATGGTAGGTAAAGATCCTTCTGATATAGATAGTCCTCCATTTGCATCTTCCATAGCTGGTAATTTTGGTCATTAAACTTCTCAACCCTAAACTTGCCTTCTTCTGCCATTGCTCCCACTCGAACCAGGAAACCCTCCTTTCAAGTGCATTTTTCAAACCCTAGGCTCTGATACCAGTTGTTAGGATTAAATAATAAAACATGAGCAATAAATAAATGTGGAAATAAAATATAGAAGAATAAAATAATACAAGAGACACATATTTACGTGGTTCACCCAATATGGGCTACGTCCACGGAGAAAATAACCAGGCCTTTTATTCCATCCAAAAAAACGAAGGGATACAACCTACAACAGATCCATTGTAACTTCCTCTTCGCTCTATCATCATCAATTACAATATATGCACACTATTTAGCCATCGCATGAAATCCTCTTTATAAAATAGAGTTACAATTTAGGGCAAAAACGCCTACCTAATAATAAATGGTCCAGATTTACAAAGGAAAAAACATCTATTTTTGTCCGCCCCCTTGGACCCCCCTAGAGACACAAGTAGGGGGGTTTCCCCCCTACACCCCCCTTCGTGGAGTGGGTCCAAGTGCGGCTGAAAACAAGACCTCCAAATTAGAGAGCGAATCAGGCTCCACAACCAACATATTGCACAAATAAATTTTATGTTTTATATCAAAATGTTGTTTTTAAACATTATATCTTTTATATCATAGTGTCTCAACTACCTTCACTGATAAATCCTTATGTTTTATATCATAGTATTAATAATGTATGAATATTGATGTATTAGCACAATTGAGGTCTTTTTACTTTGCAAATTAGCTACTAACCAACAATAATATTTCTTTGTTGTTTGAGATGAACATAGTAAATATTATTGAATCGACATAAACTAAAAAAACAACACAAAGTTATAAATGGAAAGAACCATTTAAAGATAGAAGACACAAAAATAGTAACTGCATTTTTCATTAATAAAATTAAAAATATATTACATTGTAGAAAATTGTTGACTGTAATATAAAAAAATTGCAGTCAACTAGTAGTCAATCCATAGTTTTTTTAACATTAGATTAGGGTTTTTTGCCTCAGCTTCTCCTTCAGTTTCCAATTCCTTTCATTTTTCTTGTTCCCCAACACCCTTTGCTGGCAGTGCTATAGTTCTAACCAGACCTTCTTTTATTTTCTTGAAACTGCCTAGCAAAGCAAATTCTTCTTGGATTGGATCTTCTAGCATTGTTTGAAGCAGTTCTTTTGCTTTCTGCTCCTGTAGCACGAGATTTGAATCCTGGTTCAGTTTCTCCTTGATATATCTTCTTAAAATATTATTATCCCTAACTTTGGATTGCATGGTTTTCTTCATTAACACTACATTTTTCAAGAATTTCTTGGTCGCTTCAATATTAACTTCCATGCTTTTAACTTGTTTTTTTAAATTATCAAAATTTGACTGCAAAAAGAAAAAGAAAAAATAATTCAAAAGAGTTATAAAAATATATATAAGAAAACAAAAGAAAACATTTAAAATAAAAATTGAGTTTGAAATTTTGATTGCAAAAGAAATTGAATACATAAGAAAATATTTGCTCACCTCAACAACATCCCTTGCAACCTCAACAACTGCAACTTTTTTCTTATCAAAAGCCCATTGGTTATAAAATGCTTGGGCTTCAGCATTAATATTCTCAATTCTACTAACCATAATATTTAGAATATCATCATCATACACAACAATAGACTTCACTTTTCCTAACGTAGCCTGATCTAGCAAGCCAACAAGCTTTTTTGGTTCGTTCTCGACCAAAGAAAATTTTGATTTCCTTTTATCAAAATTTTTATATCGAGCACTAATTTCCTTCATGAGGACCTTGGCCCGATATTCCCACTCCTTCACCACTTCCAAATATTGAAGCAACAACTCTTTTATTGTTATTTCACATTGTTCAGCCATTAAAGCATTTTCATCAAAATTTACTGTCATCCTTAGTTTGAGGATGAGGGTCGTCTGAGATAATAATGTTTGTTGAGATATAGGGGATTTTATTTATTGCACTTATCCATGTGGTTCTTGAAGCCTAAAATGTTGTCCTACAACAGATAGTCATCGTCAAGTGGGATTATCTAATCCCATACTTGAAACTTCTAGTGCTTGTGTATTTGTGTTTAATGAAAAAGTTGGGAATGCAAACACATTCTCACTTGATGTTGGCCCCCATGATATCTGTGAAGAAAGTTGTTTTCCAACACCAACACACATATAACCTCTCATTCTATAAACCTATGGCGGTCATTGTTGTGGTTGAGGCGATGGCAGCATAACATTACCTCTCACCACCTATAAATAGTAAAAAAGATTTTGTTAGAATTATTCAAAAAATAAAATAGAAAAAATAAATACATGTTAATTCAAAGTAAATACACATTCATTTACCTGAAGACGATGAGATCTGATGTATTTGGGTGTCAAGTGGGGTGGGACATAAGTCTGAAAACATATGAAACAATTTAATAAAAATTATTATAATTTTAAGTAAACAAATATAGAGATAAAATCTGAAAAGAGAAACTTACGTGTTGTAGGGTTGGCCTCACTAGATGCACACTGCACATTTTGTGCAAACATAGATGCACGAGAACCCCCAGGAGAAGAAACATACCTCAAACATTTAAGCGACCTCTACAATGGTGATGCGTGTGATGCAGTGTCTTCAGAATCACCAGTGGCCTTCGACATGTGATCCCTTATGGTGTTATCTTATTTTACCCTTGAGGTGGCTACCCTAGTCTGCATTTAGGTGCAAATAAAAATTAAAAAATGAAAACATGCTAAAATATAAAAAACTATTTGATGGTTTAAGATGGACTTATTTACCTTTAACTCCTAGGGTGTCATGGCAATGCCTTGTAGTGTTGGATGCACTACAATTGGTACAGGAGTATTCTGTAAATTATGAAAACTTTCATAATAAAGTGCTAAAATATAATTAATGGTGCCCACGATGGTCGTTATGTTTGTTTGGACGCCATGCAACTCTGCTCTGATGTAATATGTAATATATGTACACCACTCAAACTTCTCATGGTGTAGATAGTGAACCATGTAGGCTAATACCTAAAACTAAAGTTTCGTTCTTCCATGCACAATAAGTCTTGCTTGGAAGAACTCAATAATCACCTTTAGAGCTAGATGTTGAACATAGTTGTTTGTTAACCCTCTTTTTGACTTAGAGGTGGAAGTTGCAAAAAAAAATTAGTTTACAAATTACAAATTTTAAATTTTGAGCATTAATAGAATCTAAGAAACGAGAATTATACCTGACAACAATTTTGTATCGAGATTGTACATCGTCTCTAGGTAATTTCTATCATTTGGAGATAGCACAAACTTTGATGACACTAGAGGAGCATCCTTGAAAGGTAGATCGATCAATCTTTGGATGTTTGTAGGCATGATTGTAATTGATAGTTTTCTATTCCATAATTATAGATTAAATATGGCATGGTCATGGTCATAACTGTCTATGATACTGTGCAGAATGAATTTATTTGTCTTGAATTGGAGAATAGAAAGAAAGTTTTGCAAACCTACATCTTTTACCCATGAAATATTGTAACCTGAGGTGGTCAATATATCAAAAATTGCAAAGCAAGAAAGGTTCTTGAATACAATTTTTGCATAAGGGGTGGATGTGGTGGCCATTGCTAGTTGTGGAAGCAAAAGAATATGGATTGGAAATGTTGCTAGAAAATAATTACTCAAGAAGGGTTTGCTATGGTTTGCAGTCGTAGAAATAAAAATTTAAAAATGACTCTCGATGCTTTATATAGATAGAAACGATTGCAGGTGGACACATGGCAACATGTCATTCAACATGCAATGTGGTTGACCTATCGCATGACATGTGGTAGTGCAAACCTTGGTGCACCCGACCTAAATTCGGATAGAGTTTTGCACTCGATCCGAGGTTGGATCGTGTTTTTCACACGGATCAATAGTTAAACCTTGTTATGTACCCGATTCGAGAGTCATATCTTATTTTACATCCAATATGATAATTGAATCTTATTTTACACCTGAATCGAGAGCCAAACCTTATTTTACACCTAGGTCGAGAGCCAAATATTATTTTGTACCTGGATCGAAAGTCGAGCCTTATTTTATATTCGTATTAAAAGGCCCTTCATGTTTTAAACCTGGATCGAAAGTTGGACCTTATTTAGCACTCAGATCGAAAATCAGAGATTATTTTGCACCCGAATCAAAATTCGGACCTTATTTTGTACCCAAGGAATTCGGACCTTATTTTACACCTAAAACAAAAATTGAAGCCTATTTTGAATTAGATCGAAAGTCAAACCCTATTTTACACCTAAATCGATAGCCGAACCTTATTTTACACCCAAACTAAAAATTAGACTCTTTTTGCACTCGGATCGAAAGCTGAACTTTATTTTACACCCAAATCGATAGTCAAACCTTATTTTGCACCTAGATCGATAGTCAAACATATTTTTGCACCCAGATCAATAATCAAACCTTGTTTTGCACTCGGATCAGAAATTGGTCCCTGTTTTACATCTGAATCGATTGTCAAAATCAATTTTATGATCGATTTAATTTCGAACCTTGTTTGCAACCGAAACTCTCAAATTCACCATTATTTTATTATTTTGGTGAAAAATAAAGGTAATTCACCATGTCTCCTAAATGAAGTTGGCTAGGATTCACTAGGATTTTGAAACTGATTCACTTTTTTTTATAATTACATTTCTGGTCCAACCCCTTATGCATAACCCTGATTCTATCCTCTTTCTCCCCTAAAATAAGGGTATCCCTAAATAAGTTGTTGGTAAAATTGCCTCCTCCATTTGAAGTAACCTGTATATCCCTGATTTGGTCCTAGTTGGGGTGTTTAGAAAGTAAATATCAGATTTTGTCCTATTAACTCTCTATCGTGATGCTTCTTTGGTATTCCTTTAATAAGTAATCAAAACTTTGGCCTTGTTTATCCTTTCCCTCCTAAAAAGGGTTCTATCATCTACAAATTGTTAATGAGTGATGTTGTTGGTGTTATTACAAACCTTAGGACCACTTATCAATCCATCTTTATTAGCCTTATTCAAGCTCCTATCCAAAATCTCTACCATAATAATGAAAAAATATGTTGATAGAAGATCTCCCTATCCAAGCCCTCTCTTGGATTTAAACTATTATGTTACTAACCCATTGACCAAAACTAAATATGAAAATGTAGAGACACAAGCTTTAATCCATTTGACCTATTTCTTACCAAATTCAAACTTTTCTAATACTACAAAAATAAAATCCCATTTAACTCTATCATAGGCTTTACTCATATAAAGTTTTAAGATCATTGCTCTCTCTTTTATTGAAGTTGTTGAATGCATAACTTCATGAGCTATTATGATGTCGTCTAGAATCTATCTCCCTTTCACAAATCCTCTTTGCTCTTTTGAAATAATTTTGTCTAACAGAAGTCTTAATCAATTTGCCATAACTTTGAAAATAATCTTATATGCCATATTACATAGGTTTATGGGCCTAAATGAATCAAACAATTATGCATCCTTCTTTTTTGGAATTACGGTAAGATATGTTGCATTTTTTTTTATAAGTAACAGTTTATATACAGAGGGGTTTTTTAAAGGGACCCAAAACCTTAATACAAAAGATGTCGCAACATTAACATGCCAAAAAAACCTGACACGCTAGACCAGGGGTGGACACCCATTACAAAAACCGGGGTCCGGGATCCCAGACAAAACAAACCCAGGGTTGCGGGAACCCCGACAACCAACAAAAGAAACCTGGCTCCGGGACAGGACAGAACCCCACATTGATTCAAAAGAAAAAACTGGAAACAACATAACACCTGCAAAGCCTGCTGAAGGCCCCAGCTTCAGACCTAGCCTGGAAACCCTGCCATCAAAACTTGGACCACCAAAACTGCCCTGGGAAGGGGGCCCCATTGAAACAGGACTAGCATGACTAATTCTCGTCCCTGTCGAAACCAACCCCTAGCCTACGGTGGAGCTCCTTGAAAACATGCACAGAGGTCGAAGCCGCATTGGCTACCGAGGTCAGAGAGTTTATCGCCATGTCCAAGAGAATTCTGATCGGGAAGACCCCCAATTCACCCTCAGAGTCCGAGCTGATCTCGGTGGTGCCCTTGAATTCCACTTTCGGCTTCTTGAGCCTGCTTGAGGATCTGCATCCACTAGGAGCACCGGGGCCGCCAAGGGTCGAACCCCCTAAGGCCGAGCTACCATCGGGGGTAGAACCACCTGGGGCACTACAACCGCCAGGGACCTGAGCCGACGCCCATCGCTTTAGGGTGGGCCTACGCTTCTTGGGAGGAGGAGAATTATCGGGGTCGCTAGGGCTGCCCTCCCTAGCCTTGGACTCAGGGTTGGAAGAGGCCGGAGACCCAAGGGGGATTAGCGGAGAGGGGAGGGATATGTTGGACAGGGGGCTGGTTAGCGAGAGCATGGCGGTAAAGGACTGCCATGAGGCCTTGGTGGATGGGGCGGGTGTGGGCTTTCTGGGCCTTCTCGACAACAATTATGAGGGAGTACAGTAAGTACCGAGGAGTGCACAGAAGGGTGGCACCATGGATATGATTGATGAAGCTGAGATGGAAGTTGCACAGTTTTTGGTCAGGGTCATCATAGGTAATGAATTGCATGATGGGCACGATGGCCTCATCGAAGGGTTTGGGTAGCTACGATCTGAAGAGGGCGGTCTTGTCCCAGCCATGCTCCAGGAAGTGGGTGAGCTCCTCCTCCCAATTGTGCCTGTCGTGCCGGATATACTTCCCTTTTTCTTCATGGTGAAGCCTTGTAACTTCAAACATGAATTCCTTGGTTACCCTAAAATGGACGCCTTTCACAACCACCTCACCATTGTTCCAGGTGTCGAGGAAGGCCTGGGTAATCTCCTCATCAGGGCCTACAAATTTGTGAAGGAAAGGGGTAAGGGACTTGGCGTCCATGAACACCTTGGCGGACTCACTCAGGGTGAGGGAAGAGGGCTCAACGTAAATGACTTTGGATGAGGACATGGTGGAAACAGAGGCAGGCAATGGTGGGAAGCAGCAGAGGGGACCAGAGCCGACCAGAGAGCACACTCGTAGGAAGCCGACGAGGGGGAAGAGACTAGGGGGAAGTGAGACGGACATGCTCGAGAGGGAAGAAATAGGCGAGGAGGAAGCCGAAGGGGCACAGGGCTGCTGCATGCGTCGGGACTCTGCATCGAGGGAGACGGGCGACACGCTCGAAAGGTGGTAGAGACGGGGAGAAAGGTGGTGGGCATGACAATTAACGGGAGAAAGCCAACGGGAAGTGGGTGCCTTGGGACGTGAATGATGAGGTGGCACACCGGGAGTGGGCTAGGTGGATGGCTTGCATGGGGTAACTGCCTTGGCATAAAGAGGTAGGGATAAGATGAGGACAACATGATAGGTGGGCTGAGGTGGCATGGGGCCAGACAAGGAACTGATGATGAGGCCAACATGGATGCGGTGAGACCTGCTCAAATTTGGCCTAGCGTTGAGGTGTCTGCTATGGATAAGACCATCAAAAATGATGACCTTGGGAAGCTTTGGGCAGAGGTCAACGACCCCCAGAAAAATAGAGTGGGGCCTAGGGCTCCAGGTCAACGGGGCCTTGAGATCGAAAATGCTAGTCATCTATGTTGGCATCGTGGTTCGGAGGCTGGTCTTGGGATGCCGCATCCAATAGGTCATCGAGAAAGCCATCCCGCTAGATACGGAGACCTGTTGACGAAGCCGTTGAGTTGGCCATGTAGTCTGCTAGCTTGTTCCCTTCATGGTAGACGTGGCAAATGGAAAATTGGGGGAGCCCTTGAAGGATGACTCAGGCTTCTTGGATGATGTTGGCTATTCGCCATGATAGGTCCCCTTGCTTGGTCATGACATTGATAATGTTTAGGGAGTCACCCTCGATGATCACCCTTTTGGGGGAATCCTGGAGAACGATCAGCCCACGGAGGAGCGTCGAAGCTTCCACGAAGTTGTTGGTTTGAACGCCCAAGAACTCCATGTAGGCAAGGATCAAATGCCCTGAGTGGTCATGGATGACCCCACCAGCGCCCGAGGGGCTGGGATTGCCTTTAGATGCTCCATCAAAGTTCAGCTTGACCCACCCAGGAGGGGGGGCCGACCATCTAGTAGAGGCTCTAGGAGAGGGGGAGGGATGGGGGCAAGGGGGAAGCGTCTGCACTCCAAGGGAGTTGAGGAGGGTTAACTCGCTCGCCTTCCATGGAGGGCAGGTCGGGGGAAGGATGCGGGAATTCTCTATCACAAAGGCGAGCGCTTTGACTGCCACCGCCCGAGGGTCCCGGGGCGGGGAGGAGAAAGCTCTATCGTTATGCTCAAGCTAGAGTTGCCAGAGCAGGTGGGGTAGGCAGTAGGCCCAGAGGGATCGAAGGGTGGGATGGGAAAAGGGATTGGGCCACTGGATGAGGAGGTTAGGGATGGAACTGGGAGGGTCCCACTAGATGGAGAACTAGGCGAGGAGATGTCCTAGAGCCTCAAAGGAGAAGGGACATCTGAAGAAGAGATGGGTCATCGACTCCCAATCAACGCAGCACAAGTAGCATCTATTTGGGATCAGGAATCCCCTCTTGGCTAGATTTTCAATGGTGAGGATCTTGTTTTGGATGGCAGTCCAGAAGAAGAAGTTGATCTTGGGGATCAACTTCTTAGCCCACACCTGCTTGACTAGGAAATGGGCCTCTTGGGGATCCCTTAGGAGGGCATGGGCGGATTTGATCGAGAAGGAGCCATTGTTGGTGTCGTGCCAGACACACCTATCCTCACCCTCACCTGAAGGGATGATAGTAGTGTCAAGAAGGGCCGAGAGGCTGGCTGCCTGATGGGGAAACTGGGGAACTTCGATGGGCCCCCAACCTGCTCTGCCCTGACCCCTGATGATAAAATCTGCCACCTTGGGTCCTTTGGAGGCCTCCAGGTGTGGTCTCAAGACCAGGAGGTCGGTATCTTCTCTCAAGGCCTCGTCCCGGAGCCACCTATCATTCCAGAAGTCAATCCTGGTCCCGTCGCCAAGAATCCACCCGGTTCCTTTTTGGATGAGGTCCTTTGTGTGGGTCAGGGATTTCCAGAAGGCAGATCCATCTCGGGGATGATGGTCACTGAGGAAGGGGTGTTGTTGGAGGTATTTCCTTCTTACAATGCTGACCCACTCGACCGAGAAGTTGGTGAAAACCTTCCAGGCATGCTTGGCCAAGAGGGCTTTGTTCATCAGGGAAACCCGATGGAGGCCGATCCCACCTTCATCTTTGGGGCGGCAGACCAGGGGCCATGCGACCAGTGGAATCCTCTTCCTCTCTTCGCTTCCAGACCACAAGAAGCGCTTCTGGATCTGCTCGATGCGGGCACCAATCGAGGTCAAGATTTTAAAAATGGACATGAAGTACATCGGGATGCTTTGGAGATAGGCGGACGTGAGGGTGGCTTTTCCCGCCTGGGAGAGGAGATGCCCTTTCCACGAGGCCAACTTCTTCTGGATTCTTTCGACCAGGTTACTCCACAGGGCCTTGGAGGGGAAACCCACGAACAGGGGAAGCCCAAGGTAGGTGGTGGGGAGGGTGTCCGGGGAGCATCCCAGAATCTGGGCTATCTTAGCCTGCCTGGCCGGGGGAGTGTGGATGAAGTAAATTTTGCTCTTTCGAAGGTTGATTTTCTTCCTGGTTGCCTCCTCATACAGGTGAAGAATCTGCTTGATGACTTTAGCTTGAGCCACCGAAGCGACGGTAGCTAAGATGGTGTCATCCACAAAATGCTAGTGGGACACCGGGGCCAAGCTTGAAGCTGGTCTGATTCTAGAGATGAGCCCGCTTCTGGTTGCACTCGAGATGGAGCATCCCAGGGCCTCTGCCAGAATGATGAAGAGGATGGGGGATAGAGGGTCACCCTATCGGAGCCCTCTGGTGCTGGGAAAGAAGCCAATCGGGGATCCATTGACCAAAATCGAGAACCACGGGGATGACACGCACCGCTTGATGAGATCAACCCAGGAGGGGTGGAAGCCGAATTTGAGGAGGACCTTGGTGAGGAACTCCCAGCTGACCCTGTCGAAGGCTTTGTTCATGTCCAGCTTGAGGAGAAACGTTGGTCTTTTGGCAAGGGAAGCTGAGTGGAGGACCTCATGGATGATGACGATCCCATCTGTGATCATTCTTCCTTTGATAGAGCTCCCTTGATAGGGGGCAATGATAAGGGGGAGGATGTCTTTGAGTCTATTCTCTAGGGCCTTGGTGAGGATCTTGTAGAGGACATTGCACAGGCTAATGGGGCGGAAGTCTGATAGGGATTTGGTCATCGAGGTTTTGGGGATCAGGGCGATGAAAGTGGAATTAATGCCTCTGGGGATGGATCTGGTGAACTGGAGGTCTCGAACTACAGCACACACCTCTTGGCCGACCAGGTCCCAGAAGGTCTGGAAGAAGCGAGGAGGGAAGCCATCCGGGCCTGGGGCAGCATCTGGTTTCATGGAGAACAGGGCCGCTCTGATCTCCCCATCTGTGAGAGGGCTGAGAAGCACCTCATTGGTCTCAGGGGAAATAGAGGGGGGATGTGCTCGAGGAGGGCCGTGGCCGCTTGGGGGGAAGGCTGGGAATCGGTGTCGAGGAGCTCCTGGAAGAAGCTAGTTGCCTCTGATCTGATTTCTTCCTCATCCCTCGTGGTCCTGTCGTCACTGCAAATGAGCTCAGGGATTCTGTTGGTGCTCCGATTTTTGAGGGTGGAAGTATGGAAAATTTTGGTGTTGGCATCATCGTCTTTGAGCCAGAGGGCTCTCAACTTCTACCTCCAAAAGGTCTCCTCCCTAGCCAAAACATTGTGGTATTCAACTAGGACTCTTTGTTCCTCCTCCCTCGAGCCTGGATCCTCACTTCCATCCTGGAATTTGCACTGAAGGTCTTCCAATATTTTCTTCAGAATCTCCTTGCTCTCGAAGATATTTTTGAACACCTCCCTATTCCAGACCTTGAGGTTGTCCTTCAGAACCCTCAACTTCTGGTAGAGTTGTCCTACGGGGTGCCCCATGGCGGGATGGCTCCACCACCTGCCCACTTGATCCTTGAAGTCGGGGTGGTGAAACCACATGGATTCGAACCAAAAAGGGCGCTTGTGGGGAGGGCGTCTGCCAGCTTCGAAGAGGAGGGGGTTGTGATCCGATGCTATTTTGGGAAGGGCCAGGAGAGTGGCATCAAAAAATAGGGGAATGGCCTCCCTGGACAGGAACACTCTATCTAGCTTGACCTGTATGAGGTTGGCCCCTGCTCGTCTGTTGCTCCATGTGAACTTGGCACCCTTCAGGTGAACATCCATGAGCTCATTGGCATCAGTGAACTCCCTGAAGTCCTCCATGCTTCTAGAATTCAAGACTGTTCCCCCGCATTTGTCTGAGGGGAAGAGGGGGCTATTGAAGTCGCCCACCAGGATCCAGGGGAGGGGTGCGAACGCCTCTCTCATGAGGCTGACTTCATTCCACAGGGAGGCTCTTTCGACCGGGCTGTTGGGGGCATAGATGTTGGAGAGGATCCAGGTCTGCCCTGACTCCAGGCTGTGAAACATGACGTTGAGGATTCTGGGAGAGGACGAGATCAATATTCCTTCGACTGTGCCTGGGTCCCATAGGCACATCAGCCCCCTATAGAGCCGAGGGTCGGGGTAGAGAGGGAGTCACCATTGTTCCAGATCGCCTTGGCAACCTTGGGGGAGGATGATTCGTCAAGCTTGGTTTCTTGGAGAAGCAGAATAGTAGGTTTATGGTCCCTACGGAGCTGGGCTAGGACGCGCCTCGTGGGGGCTCCATTGAGCCCTCTTGCATTCCAAGTAATGATCTTCATCTGACACCCTTAAGGCGTCGCTTGCCTCCCTTCCCCTACTGGGCGGGAGGTTTGGATCTCAGGAGTTCTTCTTTCGAGAGGCTGAGGGCATCAACCAGGAGGGTCGTATGGAGGCCATTGGCAATCTCATCCTCTGCTTGCTTGTTACGCTATTCTCCGAGAGTGGGCCGACCTCTTTTCTTCTTGCTTCCAAAATCCATTGCAAATTTTTTGTTGCGAGTCCGTTTGGGGCTGAACCCTTTAGGGGTGGACTGGGAGAAGGTCGGGCTGCCATCGTCATCGCCCTCGAACGCCTCTGATCCGACTTCTGAGAAAGCCTGAAGAGGGAGGGAGAGGTTCGGGGGGACGGGGGATCATCAAAAGATGGAGGGTCCTCGATGAGGGGGGAGGCGCGGGATGCTCAAGGAGGCTTTTCGGGGCTGGCTCCGGGATGGGGTCACCCTCGACCGGGGGATGGGAGGGGAGGGACTCGATCGGGGAGGTCACCTGGGAGAAAGGGGTTTCGGGAGGACCATCGGGCTGGTGGGGAAGCTCCTCAGGACATCGTAGGGCAGTAGATGAAACCTCGAGGTTGGGGTCAGGGTTGGAGCATACCTAGTTTTGATCATCCATCGGGATGGGGTCAGCCTTCTATTTTCCTTTGTCAGCTAGAACGACCATCTTCTCACGCCACTCCTGGGGTGGATGTCTGAGAGGAGGGCGCTCGTCTCGGGGGGGCACGGGAGGGGAACCTATCATGCGACGATGCCTTCGGAGGGGGATCCTCCGGAGCTGGAGCTTCAGGCTTCTTAGAGAGGGGGCACTGATTGGGGAGATGCCCCTGCATGTTGTAGTGGGTGCAAAAGGTTGGTTTATTTTCATATTCCAGGGTTTGGCACCAAAAATAAGATCTCAACGAGATGGTGACCGAGGATGGGAGCTTCGATTAAAGATTCACAGTTACGCATAACCTGGCATGGACCATACGAGATCTAGCCTTGGTGGCTAAGTTGAAAGCAACGAGTTCCCCTATGGCCTGGGCTATGAGTCTAAGCACGTCCTCCTACCAGATGTAGAAGGGGAGATCAGGTAGTCTGACCCAGATTGGGGCATAGTTTATGCTCTGAGTGTTGGGGTTGAAATCGTTAGCCTAGCACTTGAGGAAGAGGCTTCTACGTCCTAAGAACCAAGGCTCGCCCATGAGAATCTTGCTTGTGTCTTCCTTGTTGTTAAGCTTGATGAGGAAGAACCCCTTCGATAGGGCAACGATCTGCATGTTGCCTATGGTTTTCCATTTGGAGAAGGCCCACCGACGTATGGTTTCCATATTCGGGTGACCCCCAATGAATTTCTCGACCAAGGAGAAGGAGGAGTCTGACACGAAGGATGAAAACATGTCATCCTTGATCGAAATGTGCATCCCTACCAAGGAGAGCCCCGAGGATGGGGCCCGAGGATGACTGGACTCTCCCACCAAGATCTGCACAAATGAGGGTTTGTTGGACCCCTCGAGGGTAGATCCCTCAATGACTTTGTCAGGTGGTTCTTTGTCTGGGGAGGGGCCCCCAGAGGTGCCCTTGCTACCTTTGGGGCCCGGGCCCCCAGACGCTTGACGGGGTCCGACGTCGGGCCCAGCCTGGTCTGAACCCGCCCCTAGACTTGCCGTTGCTCCAAATCCTGCTGCTGTAGAGCCCGCTGCTCCAGATCTCGCTACTTTCCCTGATCCCGCTCCTGGTCCCGCTCTTGCTCCCGCCATGTGATCCCAGATATGTTGTATTTTATTTATAATAAATATATTTTTTTACCCTAAATTGTTCCACTACCACCAATAAAGAAACCTTCACTGTATCCGAATTATGTTGATAAAAATTCGTAGAGAGTCCATTTGAACTTGGGGATTTATCCTTATCAAAAGAGAAAAGAGCTAAATGAACTTATTCCAAAATAATAGGATCCATTAATTTCCTATTATCTTCATTTGTTATAATTGAAGGTATTTCAAGCATGGAGGAGCTACGGAGGAGGAGCAACGAAGGAAGCAAGGGAGGAATTCAAATATCTAAAGGTGGGAAGGATCCTCATGACCCAGGGAACCAGGATGCATCGGGCGAGGATCCAGGTGTAGGTAAGCCACCTGATGAGACAGAGGACGAACAAGATTCCATCCCTATGCAAGTTGAAAAATTTTGGGGAGACGAACCCCCCGACAAAGATCCTGACAAAGGGGCCCATTTGGGAGTTGCGGGCCCCAAAAATATCCTATCTTTCATGGAGGCCCTCAAAGGCAAAAGGAGTGATTTCTTTGACTCTCTCCCACCCCTCATCCCCGAAAGGAATAGAGTAATCACTCCTTCGAGCATTATGGATGGGTTTTTATCCTTGGAAACCTTTTCCCTAGTAGGAAAATTCATAGGCGGGAGACCAGATATAGAAACCATATAGAAATGGGCTTTTTCCAAGTGGAAGATGGTAGGAAATATGGAGATCGTCGTGCTGTCCAGAGGTTTCTTCATCATCCACCTCAATAACCATGAAGATGCCAGTCGTATCCTGATAGGAGGGCCATGGTTTTTAGGTAGGCGAAGCCTCTTTCTCAGACCATGGGGTGAGGACTTTGACCCTGAAACACAAAGCATTAATACCGCCCCCATTTGGGTTCATCTACCAAATATTCCCAACCAGTTTTTCCATGAGTACTTCCTCAAAGGGATTGCAAGGACTATTGGTGAACTCGTAGCAATTGACCATTCTACCCTGGCCAGGTCGAGAATGACACATGCAAGGATATGCATGAATGCCAATGTGGATTTTGAGCTTCCCACCTTTGTAGAACTTGGATATGGGATGTACTTGAGAAAGCAGGCCATTGAATACGAGAATAAGCCAGCATTTTGTGTGGAGTGCCGAACCCAGGGTCACCTCAAAAATCAGTGCCCAAACCTGGTCATCCCAAAAGATGCATCGAAGAAACCCGACCCAAGAGGGTTTGATGCTAAAGGACATACCAAGAATCAAGGATTTTGGTTTCCAATGAACAAAGGAGTCTACAGGTAAGCCAGGAGAGGTCAAAACAACCAGGTTCAAGGAGTTGAACCTCAACAATCAGAAAAAGGAAAGCAATAGGTCTCGTGTCAGGCAGACCAGGAAAAATAGGTAAGTCCTTCGATTTCCAAACACAATAAATTTGAAATACTTGTTGAGGATGGTGTTGATCAGAACAAGGAAGGAACTAAGGAGGCTTGCTCTATTTTAGACCTTTCGACAAGCCTAGAGTCCCCATCAAGATCAGGGCCATCAAACACCCCCCACCTTGTCCTCCCTTAAACTGCCCTTATGGTATGCCCCAAAATCTGGAAGAATACAGGAAGAATATGGAAGAAGAAGATATAAGGATTGAAACCATGGAAATCATGGTTAGCGATGGTTGTGCTAGCCCTATTTTGTAGAAAATTCCCCTCCTAAATTTAGCCCCAAACAAACAAGGAGGTTAAATGAAATCCCCATCATCGTTTGGGGGGGGGAAAAAAAAGGAAGGAAGGCTAGCGGATGAACATTTTAGAAGAGGGATTGAAGATGATATTGCAAATGGGACTCAAAAGACATTATTTTCTTTAGTTATCAATGTCCTCAAAGATGATAACAAAACCAACAAACCTCCTCCACCCCAGGGTAGGGGGAGAGGGAAGAATTCAAAACATTCTAAATGAAGTTCCTCTCATGGAATGTGAGAGGCCTCAATGGCCTAACTAAACAAAGAGTGGTTAGCTCATTAAGGAAGGAAATTAATCCTACAATTTTCATAATGCAAGAAACAAAAATTGATGTTGTGTTGTCAAAGAAAATTACCTCTAAAATATGGAAACATGGGGAAGTAGCCTTTAGCCAGGCTAGAGGTGCCTCAGGAGGATTAATGTGTTTGTGGGACTCGAGGAAGTTGGAAGGTAGAATCATTCAGTCTGATGAGAGGGTTTTGAGTGTTTTCTTTCATGACATGGATAATAATTTCTCTTGGATCTTGTCCAACGTCTACGCTCCTAACTCACTTCAAGGGAGAGCAGTTTTGTGGGAATCTCTAAGAAACATGAAAGAGGTGTTCCACAATATTCCTTGGGTTGTTGTAGGGGATTTTAACATGCCCCTTTATCCTTCAGATAAAAGAGGAGGGATAGGTCTACCCACCAGAAGCATGGATGAGTTTAATGAGTTCATTAATACCAATGATCTTATGGATGTCAAGCTCAAAGATGCCAAGTTCACGTGGAGCAATAGAAGATCAGGAAACCAACTTATTCAAGAAATATTAGACAGGTTTTTTCTATCCCAGGAAGCCATTACTGTGTTTGGAGATGCAACTCTTCATTCTTTGCCCAAGATTGCATCTGACCATAGTCCAATCCTGTTAGAAATGCAAAAGGCTCATCCTTTCAGAAGGCCCTTTCATTTCGAAGCAATGTGGTTAAAACATCCTGATCTGAGAGACCGTATTTCCCAATGGTGGCAACACTCTGGTCAGGGGAGCCCATCCTTCAAACTATCCCAAAAACTAAGGCTCATCAAAGACAACCTCAAGGTATGGAACAAGGAGATCTTTGGGAACTTGTTTGAAAACAAACAAGTTGTGTCTGATAGACTCGCATGCATTGAGAAGAAAATTCAGAATGGTGTTTGTGATGAAGCTACCAGGATTGAGGAAAGAAACACTCTAGCTGAATACCATAACATTCTTGCTTGTGAGGAAATTTATTGGAGGTAGAAGTCTAGAGCTCTGTGGCTTAAACATGGAGATAGGAATTCCAAATTTTTCCACGTTACAACTCTGAGGAATAGAAGCAACAACAAGATCAGGGATTTAGTTAAAGGGGATGGCTCTTCTACTCAAAACATCCATGAGATTAGAGATGAAGTGGTATCTTATTTCAGTTCCCTCCTTGGTGATGAGGCCCCTTGTCTTGCCACAACCAAAGAGTCCATGCTTCAATTTATTCCTCAGTCCATCAATAGTGAGATCAATGCAAAACTCAATGCTCCTTTCTCGGATGAGGAAATCAGACAAGCCCTATTCTCCATGGATCCTGATAAGGCTCCGGGCCCTGACGGATTCCCACCCCATTTTTTCCAAACCTTTTGGGATATTGTTGGGCAAGATGTGTGCTTAGCCATTAAAGAGTTCCAATCTTCCAAACACATTCCTCGTAGCTATAATTCGACTTTCATTGCTCTTATCCCCAAAGGGCCTACTCCCAAATCTATGGTGGATTTTAGGTCTGTCAACCTCTGTAATGTTATTTACAAAATCCTAACCAAATCAATAGCTAACCGCATGAAAGAAGTGTTACCCTCCATAATTGTCCCCTACCAAGGAAGTTCGGTCCAAGGAAGGTATATTCTCGATGGAGTCATCACCGTCCATGAGGCCCTCCACTCCGTCTCTCAATCCAAAAAGCCTACCTTTGCCCTCAAACTGGACATGAACAAGGCCTATGATCGTATCAATTGGGAGTTTGTGATTGCTATTCTATTGAAGTTTGGGTTCCATCCCGATTGGGTCAGGCTCATTAAAGGTTGCATTTGTAAACCATGGTTCTCCATCCTCATCAATGGTTCCACGATAGGGTTCTTTTAGAGCAACAGAGGCCTTAGACAAGGAGATCCAATTTCTCCTATGCTCTTCATAATTGTTGTGGAAGCCCTCGAAAGGACCATCAAAGCTGCCTGTAGTGCTGGTCTCATATTCGGGATAAAAGCAACGTCCTTAACCAATCCGGTTACTCATCAACAATTTGTTGATGACACTCTATTTCTTACCCTCGCTTTTGTGGGTGAGGCCAAGGTCATCAAACACATTCTGACTCTCTATGAGGATGTTGCTGGACAAAAGGTAAATTTCAACAAAAGTAAGATTTACTTTCTCAATACTCCTATTCCTAGGTAGGCCAAGATTGCAAGGATACTGGAGTGCTCTATATCTACCCTTCCTACCTCCTACCTGGGTCTCCTACTTTTCACAGGCACTCCAGTTGAATCTATGTGGAATAATATTTTGGAAAGAATCCAAAAGAAACTCACAGGGTGGAAAGGGCATCTCTTATCCTAGGTTGGTAAAGCAACTTTGACTATGGCCTCCCTCCAAAGCATTCCAGTTTATTTCTTATCAGTGTTTAAGGCCCCGACTATGGTGTATCACAAAATTGAGCAGTATCAAAAAAACTTCCTCTGGTCTGGTTCTGAAGACAAGTAGTGTATCCACTTAGTAGCATGGAACAAGGTATGTCTACCAAAGGAGGATGGAGGATTGGGCCTTAGAAGAATTAGTCACCTTAATACAGCCTTGTTGGTAAAACAAGCTTGGCGTTTGATGATCAATGAGGAGAATGAGTGGACTACAATCGTGAAAAGGAAGTATCTTCAAGGATCAGATTTTTTGAGTATTGCAGTCCCAAGCAGAGGATCGACTTTTTGGAAAGCCATATTGACAAGCAGAGATATAGTTATTAAAGGCTTAAGGTGGATCATGGGGAATGGCCAAAATATTAGTTTCTGGGAGGACAAGTGGGCTAGATGTGAAGCCCTCATAAAGGATCCTAACCTGGCTAGGTTAAAAGTCCACACTGATGTATTGTTTGGGAAAAAGGTGGCGGATTTCTTGTGTCCTGATAATAACAAGCCTAGGTGGAAATCCATAAATATTGATGGGTTGGAGGTTGAATCTGAGGCTTTAGAAAATCTGTTGAGGCAACAATTTATTCCTTCAGCTGGGGAAGAAGATCATGTTTGTTGGGCGGAAACAGAGAGTGGCAATTTTTCTATCAAGTCGGCCTACAAGCTTCTACTGAAACCTGAGGATCCTCCATTTCAAGCTCAGCTGGTGTGGACTAAAATGTTGATTCCTAAGATATCATTTTTTTCTTGGCTTGTCATCCAAGGCAAGATCCTCACCATAGACAATATGATCAAGAGAGGTATCATGGTTCCTAATAGATGTTTTCTTTGCAGGGTGGATTGGGAGTCTGTGCATCATTTATTTCTTGATTTCCCAGTGTCCACATCCATCCTAGATGGTCTTTTTCAAAATTTTCATATATCCTGGGCTAAACCTGCCTCAATCTATGATTTTTTCATGCAATGGCCCAACCCCTTTGCTAACACCCATCTAAGGTTTATGTGGAAAATCTACCTCCATCATTTCCTTTGGCAAGTGTGGTTGGAGAGGAACCATAGAGCCTTTTCTGAAACCAAGATGTCCTCTGCTTCCATCATCAACAAGATTTTGGCCTTTGCTAGTGAGAATGCCATTCTATATCCCTTATCCTCTCAACCGGTTTCCTCCTTTGAGAATTCGTTAGGTCAATCCTTGAACATTCCTTTAGAGGATAAGTCTATTCTAGTTCCTCCTAACCTCATATCAGGGTCCATGTGGATTCCCCCCTGGTACTGGTTCAAGCTGAACTTCGATGGAGCTACCAAAGGAAACCCTGGTAGGGTTGGGGTAGGGGGTGTGTTGAGAGATCATCAAGGCCACCTTGTTTTTGCTTTTGCAGAAAATCTAGGCATTCAAACGAACAATGAAGCTGAAGCTAAAGCAATGTGGAGAGGATTGGTCTTGGCCAAATATGTCCAGGGCAGATTGATAGTGGAAGGTGACTCACTCAACATCATAAACCTCCTTAGAAACAACAAAAACCCCCCATGGAGGATTGAGGCCTGCATCAAGGAAGCTAGGATCCTGATTGGCTGTAGATGTGATATAGTGGTCCAACACTCTTTTAGAGAGTCCAATAAGGTGGCGGACAGGCTAGAAAATGAAGGAGTTAATGTTGATAGACTCATCACGTGGACTCAGGGATTACCGCATGATGTGGAATTTCTAATTCAAAATGAAATTAGATGACATGGATGACTAATGTCTGGTTCGAGTGTATGTTTCCAATTTTAATCCAAGTTGGTCCTCATTTTTTGGCCTCAAGGAGGAAGTTCCTTTTCTGTCTCCTTAGGCTTGTCAGGTTTTCGAGAAGGGTTAGCCTTGATAAGCGTGGAATCAGGTGTGGTTTCAATGGGCGTATTGACAGTGCAATCCGCACTTGCGTAAGGAATGCCAATCAAGGCTGGGCTTGGTCCCGATGTGGGTGGTTGATGGTCCCATCTCATGCGCTAAGTGTTGTCACCCATGTTGAATGCATCAGCTTTCCCGCCATGCCTACCCTTTCAAATCTTCTCATGATTCCAAAGCATGGGCATCCAAACAGTCATATTTCCTTCAAATCTGGCATGAGTTTTTTGCGTATCAAGGGTGCCATGCAGACCATCCTCCAGGTGTCCTCAAGTATGGTGCTCATCCCTATGCATGGTGCCATCCCCCAAGGTAATTTCCACACCAGCCAAGGCCGCATCCAGAAGCTTCCCTCCTTTTCTAATAAGCACCATTTTCAGTGTCTGTCGGAGGTAAACTCAACTGTTTCTAAGAGCAAGAGCCTTTTTTATTTCCTTGAGGTTGGTAGTAACTGTGCTCATGGGGTTTGCACCATGACGTTCATCGAGCCGAGCAACATCGAGATGGAATCCCTGGTGGAAGCCATCCTCACTGAGAGGGGTTTCACTCCTTTTTTCAATTTGTTCACTGGGGCTGAGAGAGAGATTACCTTGGTGGTGATGGATTCATGGGAAGTCGACAAGGATGGTGGCAAGGTGAATGTTCATGGATGGGAGTTCATCATCGATGTTCATTTTCTAGCAATAATTATGGGATAGGCGGCCAAGGGCAGATCGATTCACAAGGAGAAGCATAATTGGGACATGGAGCTCAAGGAATTTAAGGATAATTCTAGGATTTTCAAAGAAGCCAAAATCGGTCTACTGCGTACTGACCTCCCCACCCCCTGGAATGTTGTTATGAAAAATGTAATGGAATTCATAACTGCTGAGGACCCTGGGAAAGTCCTTATCAATTTCCATTATGCTTTCGTCACCTTTTTCCGTGATGTTAACCCGATTAGTATTCCTCACTTCTTGTTTAATTCCATCAACTACACTATCAATTCCTATAGAAAGAAGAAAGGGGCTGACCTTCCCATCCACTAGGGTTTGTTTAAGGTAATATACAACCACATCCTTGCCAATTCTCCCTAGAGTGACCTTCCCATTAATCCTCAAGTAGAAAGTTCCAAAGGTAAAGATAGCCCTATCCTCCCTAAGACTTATGGGGCATATCTAGCTAAGAATATGAGGGTGGATATTTTGGATAAAGGAGGGCTTGCAAGAAAGAGGTTGAAGACCGAGGACCTCGAAGGCCCCATCAGATCCTCGCTGCGCCTGAGGAATAAGCTGATCCAGGATAGCTCAAAAGTTCTTGAGGTGGATTCTGAGGATGAGGATCCTGACCCCACCGACTCCATCCTGAAGTGTTACGTTATCACGACGTCCTCGAATATAATCCAGCAGATGAAGGGGCTTCGCGATGCGTTGAACATCCTATTTTTCAACGAAGGCTTTCAGGGCCAAGGAGAGTCCAAGACGGTGGAGGCCATCTCTGAGGTGGAGGTGAAGGAAGAGCCGAAGGATGACGTGAAGGACGAGATTAAGGAAGAAGATGAGGACTATAAGGAGGCCTAAGTTGTTGCTTCATGTTTCATCCTGATGGCTGCCCTGCGTGGAGCCGGTTTTGTTTTGGGGGTTATTTTATTTTTGTTGGCTTGTTGGTTGTTCTGTAGGTTGTTTCATCTTCCTGTCTTGCGTATGGGTGGGGTTCTCTTAAGGTATAATCATGTTCTGGTAGGACCAAGGGTCCTTAGTTTTGTTATGTTGTACTGGCTCAGCAATCCTAAGCTGATTTTTGTAATGAGGTTTTGGGTCAACCTGTGAAAACCCGTATCTAATGAAATCTTTAAATTACCAAAAATAATTGAAGGTACTTATTGTAGAAGTTTAGCATCAAGAACTTCAAACTCTTTTGATCCTAGAATATTCTGATAAAAAAACCTTACCTTCTTTCTATTTTAACTTTGGTCTTTAATCCAAACACCTTATATTGATTTAATTCTACTAATTTTGGATGTTGATCTCTGTACTACTAATATCCTATAAAAAAATTGTTTTTTATTTCCTTCTTTTAATCAAATATGTGTTGATTTTAATCTCAAAAATTTTTCTTCCTTACTCAAAATATTATGATATTCACTAAGCAACTCTTTTTCTTCCCTGCTTAAATTATTATGATCACCTATTTGAACTTTAACTCACACTCTAATTAATCTTTTTTTTTTTAAGCGAAAAACCCCTTGCGAAGCCGCCTTGGTCTGAGAGACCACAAACAGGAGGTTCTACACCGTCAAAGTCACTCGGGGGTCGCACTTGACCTTGCCCGCACCAACATTATCAATTGGATTTTGGATACCCAATTCAGCTTTTTGGTAGGGTGGAGATTTGAACCTGGGACCTCCCTTGGAGAATTGCCCTCTCCTCTCCAACTCACCTACAACACCTGGGTGCACTCTAATTAATCTTCAATTATAATTTTATTTAATAATAAATTAGATTTAAGATCTATGAGACAATAAGTCATGGAACGATGTGCTCTATTATACACATGTTTATTCAACTAGGCATGGTGTACAATCTTACTTTATCGATTCCACCCTTGCAATCTTTATTTATTTATCGGATTTGAGCCTTACACCTCCTATCTATAAAATGCTAAAGAATATCGACTTTAAAAATTTATTTTTTCAATTAAACAATCCCACTATATGATAACCACATAATAATATTTTAATAATTAACCATGATATATATATCACTTACCAATATTTCAAATCTAAATTTAATTAATTAAATTCATACAATTTAACCTTATATTTTAAAATATAAAATAGTTTAAACACTAATTTTATTCGCCAACGATATAATTTGACTCTTATGTTGGACTTCAAACGAGCATGTATGAAAGTAAATTTTACTATTTAAATTTTGTGCTTATTCAGACACGGATGCATCGCGGGTGCAAAGGCGGCGAGTGTTGCATTTAATGTTTTATAATCGGTATAAGTCCCCCGCCAAGGGAACCATCATTTGCGGCATTTCCTCTTTGAATACTCTGATTTCATAACGTTACGTTTCCACCATCCCGAGCAGAAGAGCAGAGCGAAACCACCCACACAGGTAACAATATATACTTATTTTCTTCAATTGTTTGCTTATATCTTGTTTTTACACAACATGGGAATCTTCCACGCGAAGATAATGGGGGCAAACTATCAATAACGGAATTTTGGGTTCAGTCATGTGCAATATCTGTGGCAATTTCGTCAATTTCTTGGAATTAACCCATTTTTTGTATGTGACAAGTAGCTTCAGTGGACTAAGGGAACTAATTAAGCTTAGGACTTGTTGAGGCATGGCAGTGGGATAAATCACATATTATTCGAAACAAATTTTGCAGCACACCCTATGGTAGAGTCAATATAACCTATATTACGGTTGATTACAAGAGAGTTAAAGGCCCTGCCAGATTTATAGACAAAGTTATATGACTTTAATTTTAGCAGTAACCTTTTACAAAATGCTGTAAAAATTATATGTGTGTATGTTTATATGTATTTATGCACTTATTTGCGTTTATTTAATAAATATCATATCCTGTGCCTGTTAAAGGTGAATTTTTAAGTCCAGCCTGACCAGCATAGCTATGTGACATATGGGACTCTGTTGGGGAGAAGGAAACAGAATAGCTCAATAGATCTTCAACTGAACATTTACAAAAAATTGACAATACGATTGGGGGTGGGGGTTGCGGGCGGGAGATAGACCTGGCCATCTTGGAATCCCATTATAGGGACAACTAATGCCATTGTTGAGGATTATTGTGTGAGTAACCTTTAAATTGGCTAAATGCAATTTTTTATTTTTAAATATATAAGGGAAACGCCCTTTGAATTTCAAAGAGGGTATTGAACTCCGTTGAACATTACATTGCATTTCAAAGTGTGATAGATGCCCCCGTATCTAGAACCATGGTCCCTCAAATTGGTGCAATGGTCACAACCAGTCTAGTTACCACTGCAGGACAACTGGCTAGAGGCTTTAACCAAAACAAATAGATTATTATAGTAACCAAGCATAAATACAGAAAAAATGTCCCACATGAGTAGCAGCTACAAAACCAACTTCTAGTTCACAAGTTGTTGGTGGCCGTGGCCAAAGCTGCAAAGTTCTGGTCAGTTGTTTCAAGGCCTGATCGCGTTCAATTTGAGTGTAGATGAGTTTTGATAGCTTTGACAGCTGGTTTGTTGATGCATTGTTTCAATGGAAGTTGATCCTTCTCATACCCATGCAATCTCAACCATTTTTCCAGCAATGCATCTTGCAAAAGCAAATTTGGAATTGCTTGCAGAGAAACAACTATGATTGGTTGCAGAGGGAATGTAGACCTACAAACAGCAAGTGATAATGTCAGTCTGCTCTTTGCTTTTAATTTTCTAAACATTCATTTCCATCGTCACAATTTTCCAGTTGATAGTGAATTTGTTTCATTACTCTTCTTTCAAGTTGCGTTTGGTCAAAGTCTACAAGTTATGCTTCATAGAAGAACTCTACAAATGTACAATATGTCAATGCTGTGCTCTATGACTCAAAATCTGTGCAAGCTGACTGAAATTTACGGTACTACGAGACATTAAGAATAATGGTGCAAAAATAAAGTTTCTCAACCGACATTATCTTGTGATACGTTTCAAACTAGCAAAGACTGGCAGGTTATAAATGGATGGATGAATGCATCTCCTCCTACTGTAACGAATGGCATTTTAAAGAATGTCTAAAGGAGGGGAAGAAATTCTGAGAGACTCCAGTGCATAGAGGCAAATTTATCTGTTTTTTTGTTAATTCTGTTTAGTCTTTGTCCACCAGCATAAATTTACTCTTATGCTAAATTGTCTTGAGGTCCAAAACAGACCTTAGTATAAAATCAGTTGATAATGTATTACCTAGCTCTATTGCCATTGCAAGAAGTCCTCATCTACCTTCATTGGCTAGCCATGTTAACCACAATAATGTACGTGACTATGGTATCCTTTTGATAAGCATTGGAGTCCCTTATAAACAATTTGTTATAATCTTGTAGTATATATGTTCTATTGCGTATCATTCACTTTTGGACACAATCGACATTGTGCTTGTGTTGTATTATTGCATTGGCCCATGATAGGAAACTACAGCAATTAAAACATTCACACATATAACTCTACTCAAATGAAATAATAAATCAGATCAATCATATATATATATATATATATATATATATAAAGCCAACAAATCATATTCACAATAATCAAATCCCAGATTCCAATGCAGAGCAAATCCACAGCCACTTAGAGAGGGTGAAGTCTCATAGCCACATAGAGAGGGCAGAGTCAATTATGCGCAGAATGCAACAAATTCTATAAAAATTCTTCGATGATCCCAACTATTCAAAACTTCACCCTATTTATAAATTAAATATAACCTTAATCCTCAAAGGCCGACTAACTACACCTAGGGCTTGAGCTAATAATAAAAATAAAGATAGCCGATATGGCTATATTGGGAATGTCACATGGCTCCCCTCCTCAAAAAGCTTTGTCCTCAAAGGTGGAAAAGACTAGAAAATGATCTTAGGCTCCCACGCAGCATTGTCTTCTGGAAGGTCCTGTCACTTGATTAGGAGGTCCTAAATTTGTCGAGATTGAAGATTATGAACTCTGGGCTGCAATATTGCTTCAAGCTGAAGAGTGATTCGACCTTCTTCATTGACTATTGGAAGAGGCAGATTGAACCTTCATGCAATTGACTTGGGCAAAGAATTCCATGTGATGTGAGCTGGGCACCTTGGAGGGAGGGGGTTGGATTTCTTGGAGACAAATGACTTTTCGATTCTCATTCCATTTGACATATAAGTTTTGCATATTAATAGTAACATCACCGGGCTGAGATAGCCATTGTGCTTCCAAAATGACGTCTAAACTTCCTAGGTTCACGACAAAGAGATTGTCCACCCAAGTATAAACTCTGATTTGGATGTTAACTTTAACCGTTTGACCCAAACATTGATCAATACTCCCATTTGCAATTAAGACTTGAAATTTATCTTGATTTGAAGTATTGATATACAAGCCCAAGGACTTTGTTATCTTATTATTTATAATATTGTGAGTGCTATTTGAATCAATCAACACATTGACACACTGTCCTTTAATAAATCTTTGTATGTTGATAGTGTGGTGAGCTTGGAGTCCCATTTGCACGTGAGTAGAGAGAATCATGGTATCATCCTCCTATTCTGCTTCATCTACATCTGCTAGTTGCTCTTGCTGTAATGAATCCTCATCTTCCCATACGGATGTGTCTTTACCTTCCAATTGAGAGTTACGATGTTCTTCACAGGCCTGATCTTGGGAATGGTGAGAACGGTATTTGAAATAGAAAAATCCTTGAGACTGTTGAATATTGTGGAAAGGACAATGGGAGTTGAAGTCACTTTTATATGGGGGACCAGAATATTGGAGCTTTTGTTTTGCTGCCAAAGCTACATGTCGTGCATCGTCAAGAGTATAGGGATTGTGCATGTAGACTTCCTTCCAAATTTTATCCTTAAGACCAGAGCGAAAGGTCGAGAGCACCACCGTTGGACAAAATTGATGGGTATAGGTGAGAAGACTTGTGAACTTAAAGCAATACTCTTCCACTGTTCCAGTTTGCTTTGTTTGCATAAGGCGTACCACATATGATATTGAAGATCCCTTGTCAAAACTCTGGGGAAATCGTTCTTTGAAATCAGGCCACAAAAGAGGACCACCATGTTGGCGGAGCTGCCAAAACAACCATTTATAAGCTTGGGTACCCAACTTAAAATCTACGAATGCGACATGACCTATTTCAGGAACATGGTACAAATGGATAAGGCCTTCCATTTTGGCCAGCCATGCATGAGGATCAGTACCTTCAAAGGTGGGCATGTTGATGCGAGGAACAGGAACATTATGAAGTCATTCAAGGAAATTAGAAGCACTATCTACTAAAGAATCCAAATCAAAGGCAAAACCTAGGTCGTATGGGCTGAAAGCTGGACGATTATGACTAGGTGGTGGTTGTGGAAGAACAATATTATTTGGTACTTGATGAATGGTCAATGGTTGTTGCCTGATGGTTTGTTGAGACCCCAAGAGCAGAGGAGGCGTAGTAGTGGATAAGTTTGGGAGTTTTTCAATGTCATTCAAGGAGTTGGCTTGATTATACAAGGTGTTGACAATGGAAGTAATTGACTGGCTTTGATCACTCAAGGAGTTGCTAAGAGAAGCAATCGGTTGTTCTTGATGCAAAAGATATTATGTATACTAGGGTCAATAGTATTGGGAAGTATAAAATCACTTGGAGGGGTAGTGGAAAGAGCGCTAAGGTTATTAGGTGAGTTATTGGGAGGGGGGGAGGAGGAACCTGAAGTGTTGGGCAGGAGTGAAGCTACGACGTTTAAGGAAGAATATTTCTACTCATATACACATCCTCTGAAAGAACACTACACTATAATCGACCTTTGACTCGTGCCCAACCTGTAGGGACCACAGGTTCACTCATGCACTAGGAGCAATTGAAAAACTCAACAATTACTTGGAGTACTACCGGAAATAAATTATGAAAAAATACCTCTTATTGATCAACTTGAAGAAACAAACGTTGGGAAACAAATGGCCCTTAATGTTGACGATACTTGATACTTTACTCTCTCTCTCTCTCTCCTTCTTTATTTTTATTTTTAATTATTATATATATTTTATTTTTAATTTTATTTATTATTTTCTTTTTTTCTCTTTTTTTTTTTTAAATTAAAATAAATTTATTATAATAATTATTATTAATTTTTAAAAATTTATTTCTCATCTCTTTTTTTTCTTTTTTCTTTCAATTAATTTTTTAAATTTCTTGCTTCTCTTATTTATTATTATTATTATTATTTTTTATAAATTTAAATTATTTATTTCCTTATTATTATTTAAATAATAAAAAGAAAGTAATGGAGGGTGGAGAAAGAAGGGTATACATGGAGGGGGGAAAATAAGACAAAGAGGAGGCTACGTGTCTGTGTCAGATGCATTTGAAAATTCTTCAAATTGGCTTAGAGTGGCTAAGCTCCGCATTGCAAAAACTCAGAAGTTTGTTTTTTGCATTTAGGTCACAGAAGGGATAAAAAATGGGAGAGAGCGAGAGAAGAAGCAGAAAGAAAAATTCTAGATGGAGAAGTAATACAATTTGTATACAAGCTTAAATTGTTTAAGCATCGACACATAAGAAGAAAGGAGAAGTTGGAAGAAGAAGGGAGAGGGGCTGTGTGGGGGGCAAAGGGGATGCGTAAGGAAAGGATAAAGCTGAGAGAAGGTAAAATATAATAATAAACCCTAAAATTTTATAGAAAGTTACCGATTTATGCTGTCGGCTCTTGATTCTCATCTTGTTGCAAATTGTTCTTTAAAACATCTCCGTCGCTGGTCCAAGAATTGTCGGAATCAAAGAGCTTTTGTGATAGCGCCTTTGAGTTTGCTTGTACGATGAAGTAGATAGTTTTAGTTGCGGAATCAAACACAGGCCTTAGGAGTCCTCACATGTCAAGCTTGCAAATGAAATTCCCTAAATTGCACAGACGCCAAGGCAACTACTGATTCTTTTGGTGTTTGTTGTCTCCGTCGGTAAAATCTGCAATGGAATTTTTTTTTGCCGAAAAAACATCATATAGTTTTTTCTAGTGAGGCAACACAGTTCTTAGCAAATCCTTTTATGTCCAAGAAGCTCAAAAGTGCATGAATTTCCTGGCCTAAGACTCCAAACATGCTTGCAACAATTTTATGATTTGAAAAAGATGGTGAGATCAAGCTTACATTGTAATTGTTAAGGAATGCGAGATCAGGATTTTTGACTTGGGATCTGCTTTGAAGAGTTTGATAAACCTATTCTAGAATATGATACATACATAATCGTAAAAGAGAAGGAAAAATAACATGCATTCATAATAAACACGAAGATTTATCTTGGAAACCCTTGATTGGGAAAACCAACAAAAAACTCAGAGTTGCACCTCTTTCACTCTAACAAAGAAGTTACAATATATATAGGTATCCCGTAGCATCGAACAACTTTAAACCACCAAGTGGTATTAGAATACAATGGGTATAAAACCATGGGCTAAAATCACCCATAGTTGATAATCAAGGAGCCAATCCTGAAAATTAAGGAGCCCAAAAATTAAGGAGCCTCAGACCTTGCACAATTGAGGTGGACAATCTTTTCTTGCAAAGGATACAACACATCCAACATGCTCCATCCCAAGTTTATTTAAGTATGTGTGAAAGACCTCATTGGTTGCTTTTCTCAAGTGTCCTCTTTGGATTTCACTTCTCTACAACACTGATTTCTTGATTTGGATAAGAACTCTTTAGTTGAATGGTTACAAGAATTTCAACATTGGGCTTGAGAACAACTACCACATCCAAGGAAGAAGGTAGTAGGCATGCAAGTAGTGGAATATTTTTTTTTAATAAATTTGATTATTTCTAGAAAACAAATTATGTCTAGATTTTGCAACCTAAAAATAATTCCACTTTGCCAGAAATGTTGCTTTGATACCACTTGATAGGAAACTACAACAAATACAACATTCACACAAATAACTTTACTCAAATGAAATAATAAATCAGATAAATTGCGAGGAAATTAGATTCACAATAATCAAATTCTAGATTCTAATGGAAAGCAAATCCATAGCCACTTGGAGAGGGCAAAGTCTTATAGCCACTTAGAGAGGATGGAGTCTCTTATGCACAAAATGCGACAAATTCAATAAAAATTCTTTGATGATCCTAAATATTTAAAACTTCACCATATTTATAAATTAAATCTAACCCTAAAGCTCAAAAACCGACTAACTACACCTAGGGCCTGAGTAAATAATAAAAATAATGATAGCCAACATGGCTATATTGGGACCATTACAGCCCACGAGCCCATTTTCACCTTGCAGGGTGAACCTTGTATGATATTGTGATCCAATACATGTCAATTTGATGGCTTTTGGGATTTGTGACATTGTATTATGGGTAGTAGTTATATTTACATTCATTCATATGTTTGAGATCCTTTTCACTATTACTGAGAGATTATTGGTGTCTAAGGGTATCACATCATATTATCGTGTTCCTTTTTAGTTATGTATGTTATCTTGTCCGTTTCTTGTTGAGAATTTGGGTTATGTGTTGATTGCAATTTCTGTTCCGTTCTATTTCTATTGTGAAATTCTAAATGTCGTTAGAGTTGATGTGAATCTCCATTTTTCGGTTCTTATGCTAGGTTCATGATCATCTTGCGACATTGGTTTTAGAGAAATTGTTTTTCCAAGGCGTGATTGTAGAATGAGGATTTTGGACCAACTTCGCCTCTTTAGGGTTTCTACAATCCCTAGCTTGTCTTTTAGGGGTTTTTGAAAAACCTATTTTGCTTCATTCCTTTGACTCTTTTGCTCCAAAGCAAAAATGTTTAGAAGGATAGAGACCGTGGCTTTTAAGAATTTGAAGATGGTGTTGGACATGGATGGATCATCCCTAAGCGCCTACAGATTTTTGGGCAGGACCTAGTGCACCATATGTTACTTTAGGATTTAGATCTATAAACAACTTGATGTCTGGTTCCTTCAACCCTCAAAGATTCTAAATATAGGAATTTTTGCAAGTATTCAATATTCTAGGGAAGTTGGCTGTCAATGAATGTGTTGTTGAAATGTTTCTTAGTTGGCTAGGTAGGCATTGGATGGGCACCCATTGATCGAGAGTTTGATTGTTACTCTGTTGACTGAATGGCCTTCTATTGGGACATCATTGATTGGGGTACAAATGATAACGCCATCAATCAAATGGCTTTGGGTGAGGGCATCATTGGTTGGGGCCATGTTGGCTTTGTTGAAGGTAAAGGGTCGTCAACTAAATGACAACATGACCCTCATCGTCTTCCTCGTTGATTGAGGTTGACTTGGACCCTTTGATAGCT
This sequence comes from Wollemia nobilis, assembly GCA_028583015.1. Classification (NCBI taxonomy): domain Eukaryota; kingdom Viridiplantae; phylum Streptophyta; class Pinopsida; order Araucariales; family Araucariaceae; genus Wollemia; species Wollemia nobilis. The sequence goes on from JAQPPZ010003067.1 coordinate 10,260,447, forward strand.
GACATCCAATCGACACCCCCTTGGCTAAGTGCTAGCCAACAATAACAAGATAGTTGATGGTTTGTAGCTACTATAACCTCGAGAAATTTAGTTATGATCAACTAGCCTAGATTGTGTCCTTTAGGTCATAGCGACATCCTTCATAATCTAAATGATAGGCTTCCTCTCGCGTTGATCACATTCTTCATCATTTGAATGTCTTACCTCCTCCAAACAACATCCTCCATTTTCGAACGATCTTCATCCTCATTCACATGTTTTGCATCCTTTTCTTGATAGCTCGATTTGTCCATATGGCATCCTCTTTGGTTTTGGGGTATACACTAGCTCTTGTTCGATGTTAGGCAAGTTGATTTTTACCTTTGTTCTTCTCCTTTGTCTATAGATCAAAGCATATGATAATGTACTCAAATTTCCTAAAATTTCCAATTTTTGTCCTATAAATTCCATGTGCTAAATGTCTTTGACCATGTCGGATTGGGCATTTGCACAATTTGTCACACGTCCAACATGATGCTTTGCCTCCTTGGTTGCAATCAAATTTTCATTACACTTCTCTTCTTATTTGGGGCTTTGTCTCTCCTTTGGAATCTTGAGTCCTCTAAACATAATTGGCTGAATGCTGCTCGCGTTACTCCAACTACCATATGCAAAGTGCCCTAGAGATGAAATTTATGGCACAACATAAGGGTTGTGTCCCATGCATCATTTTTGATTTGATGTCTTCCATTACTTTGGTGGTTGTCACGAAACCTTCCTCCAATGGCACCTCTCTTTGGAATAGTCTCCCTCCATGTGGTATACACCTATTGAGTGTTCTTCAAATTCAAGGGGGAATCCTTTATTGAATGTTTTTTCCTGCATTTAAAGTAAAATATCTCTTCTATTCCTTTGAACTCATTACACCTCTAGTCTTGTTATTTTTATATTCTTGAAATAGGTGCATCATCTCCTTACAAAGTGCACTTAGCAATGTTCTTGCCTTGGCATGCTCATTCTCAAAATCATTACTCTTGTTGTTCTTATCTTCTAAGTTACTCTTATCACTAGCTTCCCAACCCCAACATTTGGATAACAGTCACTGATCATCCTTCAAGTTGCTCCCTTTCTTGGAGTTGCAGACTTTTTGATCCCATATCTTAGCATTACTTTTCATGTTCACGGCTTGCTTAGAGGCCTCTTCGTATGGTATTGGGGGGACACACCTTGATCTCCCTTTTGTCCATAGGAACAAGGCCCTCCACAAACCACCTCTTCTTCAACGCTTGACGACATCTCAAGACAATTGATCAACTTGTTCATCCTTCGGTCATAGGATCGAGTTAACTTTGACTTGTTTTGCTCGATTCTATGAAGTTATGCAATGATCTCATCATTATTACAAAGCAATTTGATTTTCTTCACAAAGGCTTCCCATAACTCCTCCAAGGTCTGGTATTTGCTCTTTGGTCTTCCACATACTAGATTAGCATGATTCCATGGAATATCACAGGGAGTAACCAACCTCATGTCTACTTCATTCATTTGCACATTGCCTTTCAAATTGTAATTCAAAATTTCCAATGTCTGAGTGGGTCCTTTGCTTTACCACCATGAAATGTTAGACACATGCATATCACCAATATTGGTTATCTTTGTGACCTGTTGATTGGCATAGGTAATAGTTGCTCCAATATTAGACTCTCATTGTGCGCTTCGTCGAACTGACACATTGCATTTGCTCTTAGGCCAAAATCTCTTCATGCACACCATCATATGCACCAACCTATAGTCTCTTTGATGTTGAATTCCTTTCTTACTTGCCATTGGACATGCCAACTTGCAATTACTTTAGTGTTAAAAATCTTATCATGTGCACCATCTGAAATGCCAATATGCATTTGCTCAAATGGTAGACTCCCATCTTGCACATTTTCGAACATGCTAATGTGCATTTCCTCTAATGTTAGACTTTCGTGTTGGTTAGCATCATACACAACTTGCAATGTTGAACTCTTATCTTGCTCACCATTGAACACACCAACCTGTAAGTGCTTCGAACTCTTTTGGTGTGCACCTTTGAACATGTGAACTTGAGTTGCTTTGATGTCTAACTCTTGTCTCACACACCAATGGACTCGCCAACTTGCAATTGTTTCAGTGCATAGCTTGTCTTGCGCACTATTTAACGTGCAACTTACTTCGATTGTTTTCAATCTTTCTTGGCAAATTAAGTTTTCTTTATCATAAAGCTCATTGTCACTTCTCTCTGTCTCACCTTGCATCACCAAACATGTCTATGTCATGTCTTGCATTACAATGCACACCTCTGTCGTGCCTTGCATCATCACACATGCCTTTGTAGTGCATTCTATTGTTAGTTGGCCCTTTGTTGACATCGACAAAGAAGTTTGCATCGCTTTCCTCATCAACCTCCCATCTTCTTCCCTCCTGAGGAGCCAAAAACACTCTTGGATGACAATGCTTATTGTTGTTTTATCTATTGAAGCAAGGTGCTTGTTACAACTCCATGTCATCATTTTTGACCCCACTTTGTATAGGCAATAATGCTTGAATGTAGATTTCTTGCACAAAGAAATAGGATGCAACACACTATAACATAATTCCATGATACAAGAATAATAATGCACAGTGGAAAAGACTTGCAAATACATGTAAATACGTTGCATGTATTCTTTATATTTGAATCACCTCTAATACATCATGGTTTGGTTGAGTCACATTGACCACACACATAACAAACATAGACAACCAACATCATCCTCATCTGCTGCAACCTACCTCCACTAAGTTAGATGATGTACATATAGTTCTTGCGGGATCTAGGATATGAATGTCAATTTCCCAACTACAATCTAACTACTAGTATACATGAAACATTATTACAAACATATCAAATAGCATGAGCTTAAAAGGTTAAAAACATAGTCTCCTAATGTGAAGACAGATTTAAATCTTGTCAGGTGATATATACATAATTGCCAAATGTAATACCACTATGTGGTTTGTTGATATACTACGGTAACACAGTGATGATGTAATACGGGTGGCCTGGGTGGCGCCTATTTCAATCCTATATAACTAATTCAATTTAATTTTTTATTACAAACATATATTTCGTCATGTCCACACATGTGACAACATCGCTTATGTCAAAACTCTATTTATATGACACATGTATCATCGATGTGGTGCATACATCCATGCATTCATGCTCTCATGTAGATGTGATGTTCATTGGCCAATTTTTCTGTCTACATAATTCATTTTTTTCTAGGTATCTAGATTGGTCATTCTTCTTTAGGGATTCTCTCTCTCAACCTTTGGAATTACAACATTTTCAAATGGAGGATTATAAGTATATGCTTACCCCATTTGCGTTTGAAGTGAAGCTTGAGGTTAACTTTTCTTCTTTTTTTATTGATTCTATTGTCTATTGGTCATTGGTTGGTAGTCCTCTTGATCTCTCACTCAAACCTGGCCAGGCATTATTTTTGTTGGTAGTTTGTGTTCCAGGTAAATGCAGGTGCCTCATGAGAGTCATTGGAAGGCTGTTGAGCAGATTTTGCACTACATAAGGGGTACTATTCACATGGACATTCATTACATGGTAGGGTCTCCCATTGTTTGTAGGGCCATTCAAATGCAAACCGGGCCAATGATCTTGAAAGTGAGAGTCTACTTGAAGATACTCGTTTTCTTTTGGCTCTATACCTATTTCTTGGGTTTCCAAGAAACAACATAGTCTGTCTTTCACAAAAGTAGAATATTGTAGTGCGGTCCTTGTTTAGAATCATCTTTAGTGGATGCAGATGGTTCTTGGGCAATCGGGTCTTTCATTGAAAGTGCCAATTTTATCTTTGTGATAATTAGAGTACTATTGACCATAGTAGCAAAACTCGGACTCGACTCGGGAGTCAGACTTGGGACTCGGAAAAAAAACTTGGCAAGATGGTAAAAACTCGGAAAAAAAGAAAAAATGAAAAAAAATACAAATTTTTATTGAAAAGAATAAGTTTTTTCATGCATATTACTTATTAGTATATTCTAACACACTTACTCAACATTCAACATTATACAAATAAGAAAATGACAAGAGGAAGGAGCATATTCTAATAGCAAGCTAATAATTTTGTTTTATAATATTTTTTTTTGGATACATAGGGAGTTGGTTACATCCACACTTTTTTTAGTAACTGCCAAGTGCAAGGTTCAAACTACAGGGGCTGCCCCCAACAAGCCTATACCACCTCATTATTTTATAACCCGACATGAAGAGGACCACCGCTCGCTCGAGATTCATACCATCGTTGTCGGTATGGCGTGCACTCAGAGGATTCAGAACAGACTGTGACCTTTGGCAGCATGACCACTTTGGTTTATAAAATTATAAATAAATAATATAATGATAAAATAAAACTTAATATATAAAGTTCAAAAACATTATTAACATTTTACAAAACATTAAATAATAATAAAAACATTAAATAATGATAAACTTTACTGTACCATGTTTAATAGACGGAATCACCCTAACTTAGTCCACCATGTTTAATAAATAAAATATTCAAATACCATGTTTAAAAATGGTCGGTGGGTTGTCTAGATTTTATTTCCTGGATGGTTGGTTGGGATATATTAACTTTACTTTTATTAAAAGGTTCCTGAGAAAATAAAACTGAAAATAAAATTCTTCAAATATTAATAAAGCTAATATGTAATCCTAGCCATTTTTTCGGTTTTAGAATGGGCAGCCGTTTTTGAAATCTGCTTACCAAAATTCAAGGTAGAAGCGACATTCATTATTCAGGGGGAGCTTCGTGTGTAGCAATTGTTTCACTGGCGGTCGAGGGTTTCAGAGCGAAATAAATTATCGTTTTTAAATTTTTTTCCATTGCGGCGTGGTGGTGTGTATTGGCTGCAATGGCGATGGTGGCAGTGACGGCGATGGGAGAGGGTGCATTGAAGGAGAGAAAAGAATGGAAGAAAATGAAGGTGCAAGAACTGCGCTACGAAATTTCCAGAAGAGGTCTCAACACTGGCGGCCTCAAGCCTTCCTTGATCAAACGCCTCCAAAATCATGCCATTCCCCGCTCGAATCGCTACACCCCACAAGACATGCATACGTGCATTCTGAAGTGGTTCCTATTCCCAAACAAGAAGCGGATGATGTATCCATCGGCGAAAGATATATTTGTATTAAAATAAATTATAATTGAGGGATAAGCATTCTGAAGGTTTGAGAAGCAAAATTGCACATTCTCTCGTTAATATAATAAACAAAGATTTCAGCTTCTTGTTCATGATTGCGCACAACGTGGAAGCTTAAGTCGTGGAGCATCATCAACACTTAACCGCCCTAGACGTAATTTTTTTTTATTTATTTTTCCATTTTTTTGGGCCAGCTGAGTCCCGACGTCGGGACTCGGGAGTCCGTGTCGGACTCGGACTCGGACTCGGACTCGGCCGGACTCGGTGGAGTCCAGAAAAAAAGGAGTCGAAGTGGGCTTGGCGCGGCTGAGCCCACTCGGAAACGGACTCGGCGGAGTGCTCGGGAGTCCAAAAGAGTCTGACTACTATGCTATTGACTTGGTTTGGAACCTAGTGGAACATGAACAGACCAAGCACATTGATATTTTGATGCACTACATTTCCTAGCTTCCTTCCTAGGGTTAGCTTGTGGTAGTGTATGTGTCTTTTGCAGATCAACTTGTAGACATTTTTACTAAGGCCATGCTAGAGGTCACCTCCATTAGATTGAAGGATCATTTGGCAAGGGAAAGTTTCCATTGAGGGGATGTTCACTAATGTCTTCTCTCTATGTGCCCCCTTCCAGTTAACTGGGGATGTTGAAATGTGTAATCATTTACTTTTGGCCATGATAGATATTATTGTTGGAGAATATTACATTATTTTGTACATGTCAATGTACCACCTTGGTACAATATTAGATTAGGTGTGTGTCTTAGATTAGAGTGTGAGTTTATATTTCATGTAATGTAATAATGTGCAGGAAATGCACAAGTGTCATGTAATTAAGTGTGCAAGTGTTGTGAGTGTAAATGTGCACAAGTGTCCATTATGTAAGAGTGCACGTGTCCTTAGAATAGGAAAGTGAAGAGTTACAAAGAAGAGTGAAGGTCAAGAGTGCACCATATGAGGAGTCACATACTGTTATATATTTGTGACAAAGCATTGTAATTAGTATCGAAAATGCATAGCTTATTGCATGCATTAGTAGACCTTTATTCAATAGCATTTTCAGTATTTTTGTGAGCATTTCCATGTGATTATTCTATGAGTATTTCAAAGTTATTCTTGTGTTATTATCATCTTTATTGAGTTCATTATATTGCAACTTTATTTCGATCCTGTGATTATTTTCTTGTAAGATTTACATTAAGTATTAGGCTTCAAAAGCTATCAATGGTATTAGAGCCACAACAAGGTTACTTGCATAAGTTTTTAAAAGTTGCAAACAGTCCAAGGACATTACCATTGGATAAGAAAAACCAGTGAAGACAGTATTTCCATCATGTTGAAGAAAAACTAGTGAAGCCAAGAATTAATACCATTAGGTTGAAGGACAACCAGTGAAGATTAAATATTCAAATAGAGATTACTCAAGGTAAAAGTTGGTCAGTCTGCAGATTGAGTTTACCTATTCCAAGAATATATTCGGAATAGAAGGCAATCTACAATACAAATTCAGGTCTCAAAGATAGACCTTGATATTGATAGAGAAAGGAGACTTGAAAAAAGTCCCATTGAAGGCAGATTCAGAGACCCAAGAAGAAGGTCCTACTAAATATTAAATATAGAAGAAAGAAGACTTCAAGAAAGTAGAAAGTCTTGAGGGAGAACAGTTAAATGACAGCACATAGCACTTCAAAGGCAGCATATTAGAAGTCCACATTGGACAGAAAAACCAGAGAATTCAGGACAGCAAAAGAGCAAGGTAGTATTTTGAAAGTGTGAATGCCACAAGGGCAATATTGAGAAGAGTGAATGCCACAAGGGCAATATTGAAAAGTGTGAATGTCACAAGGGCAGCATTGAAGAGAAAGGTAGCATTTGAAAGCCACAAGGGCAGCATTAAAGAGAAAGGTAGCATTTGAATTAACAAAGGCAGCATTAAAGATAAATATAAGAATGTCACAAGGACAGCATTGGAGATAAAGGCAGTAAATGCCACAAGGGCAGCAGTAAAGAAAAGAGACAACAAGTTTAGAGAACGCAAGGCAACATTCATAGCATTGCCACAAGCAAGTGAAGCATCACAATAGCACCACAACAAGAAGTCTTGAAGCTAGAGAAGGCAACATATTTAGTCAAGAAAAAGACTAAAATCTAGAAGAACAACATTGTAGACAGAAGGATTGCTTACACCAATGAATTTCTCTTGAAGGATTGTCCCAAACTTGGTGTAAGCAATATATTTAGTTTTGGACAAGTTAATGTCCAAAGACAGCAAGCTAAAATTCAAAGATAACCGACATATACTTGAAGGCAATAAGTTTTTTGAGGGCATAAAGATATCAAAGTCTTAAAAAAAAAATATTCAGCTTTCAAGAAATAAAGTGTTGGTAGAGTTAGAAAACTGCAGTCAAGGTAAAATTTCAGAGTGCAAGGTGCAATAGAAAAGTGTCGCCATCCATCCAACGCTCGAAGGAGCAATCTTTAATGCCATATTATACAATCTGCAATCAAAGTATGAAGTAAAGGTAGTGTTGTAAGCTTTCATTTGCGTAAGGAAGAGTGTGATTGCTAAAACAAAGGAGAAAGCGCCATTGCAAAGGGAATGCGTCATTGCTAACTTTAAGAGAGAGCACCATAGACGGACAGCGCGAGCGGACAAAATGAGAGCCAAGGAAGCGCCATCAGATACAGGCGCCAAGCTTGTTCGAGGGCAAGAGACAAAACTTCCAGGAAGAAAGGAGAGGAAGCACTCATTAGGTTGTTTCAGAAAGCTTGTGTACAGAAGGGAAGGAGATAATGTCATTTATCCAGAGGAAAGAACCGAGTGCAACTCAGTCATAGAGGAAAGAGTGCATTCCAGAGAGAAGAGAAGGGCAAACATCAACAACATTGTCAAACGTGCCCTCGGATGTAGCAGAAGAAGCTCAAAGGTTGCTAAGTGCCAAAAGGCAATGCAAACAAAATGTATAACATTCAGGTATACTAAGCGCAAACCAAGAGGAGAGATAGCGCTGTTACGAACAATATCAAGTGACTTTTAAAGTGTTTGAAAGGGGATTGAGCATTGAAGTTTAACCCTAACATCAATGGAAGCGAATCAATTAGCGCACCAAAGAAATGTGGAACGGTTGGAAGCGTTAGAACATTGAGTGCAAACTAAAATGCTATGCAAATTGTATAATGGACACGTTTAATTAAAGAAGGCAAAAGGGCAGAATGCGTATTGTCTATTTAGGGAGATTTCAGCTAGTGGTTTAGTCAAGATTCACCTTACATTCTCACATGCTCGAGTTAGGGAAGCACAACAAAACGTTATTGAACTTGCCAATGTCAAATTCGCCATACGAAGCAACGCCTTTCAAGGAGATAAAATTAGGGTTTATTAGATAAATTAAATTAATTTTTGATTTGTCTAAAGTTTAGTGGAGTGATAAGGAGTTAATTTTTGATTTTTGGTTTTTAAAGGTTTTCTAAAGGTTATTTTGGAGTGATAAGTGTGCTATTAGAATAATAAAGGTTTTAATTGTTTTTAAGCATTTTCTTGGAGTGATAAGTAGTTAGTGAAAAGCTCTTTATTAAAGTTTTTTGAAAGCTTTATTTTAATTCAAAAGCCACAATATTTGCAAATAACTAAATTATGGAGAAATGAAATGAAATATTATTAATGTCCACTGTGGGCCAAAAAAAGACCCAAGGGACTATGAGAAGGACAATAATGATTGCCAACTAGCGGGCTAAAAAGCCTAACAAAGAAACGAAACTAAGTTAAATACAAGATGTGACTCGACAAACGGGCCAAAGAGAAGGGGGATAGAGAAGGGGGAGAAGAGGGGGGAGGGCAATAGTTTAGAGGAGCGGAGTGCATGCTAAGAAGAATGGAGAGAGAGAGGGAGGGGCGAGGGAGCAACCCAAGGGAAAGCTCCAAGAATCCCCATAAACTAATCTCTCCTAACAATTGTGGTTGAAGTATTCGAGTTGAAGAAGTCCATGATATGTCTCTGTCCATCGCTAGTTTGGGACCCTAACAAGCTGTGGGTGCGCTACCTAGTGACCCTGCTGCCGTCTGACTGGAAGAAGCAAAGTATTTCCAATCGATGTCACTTGGTCCGTCGGAGCTGGTGAAGTAAGTTATGATGAGCTTATGATGAGGGGGCTGAGATCCATCTGAAGGAGAGCTTTTATGGCAACGAAATTGAGTTATCTCCCTAAGAAAGAGTGCGAGATACCGTTGGTCCGGGTTCTGATGAAGGTAGAAACATATCGAGAGTTGTCTTTGAAAAGGCAATGGAATCTGCCTCAGATATTGTAATAACTGGGACAACAAAAAATAAAGTGATGCAGTGTTTCAACTTCCCCCAAGGAGCAAAACAAGCAAACCCTCTCCTCCGTCGGAAGATGGTGATCTGTCTCAATCCGGAGTTGGTGAGAACACACCTTGAGTTGCCCAATTGATATTCGAAGACTATGCATTGTGTGTTGCTGAAGGTATCGCGGAGGAACTGTTTTGCCCTCTTGAAGTTGTAAGAAGTGCTCACGGTAGAAAGACAACTTGGGGAAAAGAGGGGCAATAGGAGAGATCCATGTGCATCTAGTGTACTGGAGACTAACATCCTTTCGGATCTCGTGGAGCATATTCTCCTTACTAAGCCGAGAGGGGGGGAGAACACTCAAGGAATAAGGGGAGATAAAAGGAATTCTACTTCAAACTTAGGAATTTTTAAATTTGCAAACATAATTTTTTCATTCAAAAACTTAGGGAGCCATAAGGTATTCATCTACAAAGGTTCTTATCAAATTTAGAAACTAGAGATAATAAAAAACTAGGGAGTCAAAAGGATGTCTACTTCCAAGAACTCTATGGATAATGATATGGAAAACATAATTAGAAAAGAAAGGGCAAATGTCATAAAAACTAGAATAAAAAATTTGCTTATAAAAACTAAAAGAAAATTAGATTTAGCTTCAAAATTGATCTATAGTGAAGCAATTGAAGAAAGCTTTGAAACTTTGGAATATCATCTACATGCTAGGATTATTGAAGCAATTGATAATGGAAAAGATAATATTCTAATTTCTTTGGATATTGGTAGCATATTATATATGGCATTGCTTACACTCAAATATCACAAAGAAGAAAGCATAAAACAAAAGGAATTGATTGAATCCCTTAAGAAGAAAGCAAAAATAGATGAATCCTTTTTGGAAAAGATATTTCATTCTTCATGCAATATTGATACATCAAGTTCATCTAATTCAAAATCTTACCATGATGCTTTAAGCAAATATCCAAAAGTCTCTATACTAAAGAAGACATGTGATATGAAGAACAAAGGCAAAGGGAAAATTCTTTTGCAAGAATCTAATGATAATATCATAGTACGAGAAAGCGCAAAGACTGAAGATCATGAAGCTGAGACTAAAGATGAAGACAAGCAAGAAGAAAATGAATCTGATCATGATGAAGGATGCATACAATGCAAAGTGAATTAAAGGATGAAGATTGTATTGAAGTCTAAAGTCTTCAATAACAAAATAATGTAATACAAGGGGGTGTTAGAGAATATTACATTATTTGGTACATGTCAATGTACCACCTTGATACAATATTAGATTAGGTGTGTGTCTTAGATTAGATTGTGAGTCTATATTTCATGTAATGTAATAATGTGCAGGAAATGCACAAGTGTCATGTAATTAAGTGTGTAAGTGTTGTGAGTGTAAATGAGCACAAGTGTCCATTATATAAGAGTGAACGTGTCCTTAGAATAGGAAAGTGAAAAATTACAAAGAAGAGTGAAGGTCAAGAGTGCACCATATGAGGGGTCACATACTGTTATATATTTGTGACAAAGCATTCTAATTGGTATAAAAAATGCATAGCTTATTGCATGCATTAGTAGACCTTTATTCAATAGCGCTTTCAGTATTTTTGTGAGCATTTCCATTTGATTATTCTACGAGTATTTCAAAGTCATTCTTGTGTTATTATCATCTTTATTGAGTTCATTATATTGCAACTTTATTTCGATCCTGTGATTATTTTCTTGTAAGATTTACATTAAATATTAGGCTTCAAAGCTATCAATTATATTTGTTATGCATTATAGTACTAGCCCATAGGTCCAATTTCACTTGTTGGGTGATCTTTGTTCTATATTGTGATTAAATAACATGTCGTTTGATGGTTATTGGTGATGAGGCAGAAAATTGCCTCATAAAAGACTACTTTGATAAACTTTTAAACCCATTTGGAACTGCTTATGTTGTGAATTTATGTTAGTCTTAGAGATATTATGCATTATGTGATGATATTTACATGTTAAGATGATGAAAGTGCATATACTCTGTTTTGACTAATTTGTCTATGTTTTATATTCTGTTTTGGTTGTTTATTTCAGTATATTCTGCATTAATTTAGGTATTACAATATTTAGGTACTTCATTCATAAGGTTTATGTTTCTTCCATAAGTGTATTTCACCGTTTGCCCATTTTTTTTAAATTACTTTAAGGCGCCAAGAACTCGTCAACAGCTTGATCGTGCAAGAAACTGGACTTTTTCCATACAAATTCTAGCCAGCTGTACATATATAGCATGGCATGGAATTTGTCCACTCCAGCTCAAACCAAAAGTGGAATTAGTCATCTAGGTGCTCAGAGAAACCATATCCGCCGCCACAGTTGGTCGCATGTGCTTTTGTTGCCAGATATAACAACAACCTTGTTCTGCTGCCTGATATTTCGGAGCTGCTCCGAAATAAGCGCAGAGGGTTTAAAACTGACTGAATGCGTCTTTAATCGCCATAAACAGGAGGTAAATGGTGACTGCAATCATTTTAGGAGTATCCTTATCCATTCTTACACCTGTCCCTCACCGATGGAAGCCAACAACTTGAGTGGAGAAGGCTTGAAGGGTCAAAACCCTGCATTTGTGGAAGAACAAAATTGAAACAGTTGTAACAGTCCTATGTAACAACATTAAACCTTATCTTTAATGTACCTTATTTGTATAAATAAAGTGCTCCCGTCTGGTTGAAGGGGGAGAGAAGGGAGGAAGTAAGTAATAGGAGTTTTAGATATTGTAATTGTGTATTACAACAACATAGTAGTCTGCAGGTCTTTCCTTGCACTACTGTTATGTTGTTGGGAATGAAATAAAGGTGCGTCATTCGTTATTTATTTATGGTCAATTCTGCATTGAGTGTGAGGACTTAATAGTTTAGAGCAAGTTTATTTGCCCTCTTTTGGTTTAGGAAGCAAGGGCCACTTCCAGGTCTAGAGGAGGGTTTTTACCTGACAAAATTCTGCTATTTCTGGCTGCAACAGGTCAGTAGAGATCTGACAGTTTTTGCATGGTTAGTGATTAGGATAATGTGGCATTTGAATGCATGGTAGGTAACTCATCTAGAATAGATTTTATAGCATAACATTTTCTGTTTCAGCTTCAGCATTTCCAATCTGTATTTCCAATTTGCATCAGAGAATTTCTGGTTAATTCAGTTTGCTACAAATTTGCAATATTTGCTTACCAACCTTTGAATTTCATCATTGTCTTAGGTTTCATTTTTTGCAGGTGTGAAGTTTCAATTCTGAAAAGTTTCATTGTTGTTATAGTTAATTCCGTGATTTCAATTTTGTTATTTTAAATTCTGTCAATTAAATTATGCTATTATCAGCTTTGCAATAGTTTAGTTTGATTTCTTCTGCAACAGTGTGAATTTCAATTTTGCAAGGATAAGTAGGAGTTTGGTTTTAGTTTTTAGGAGTAAGAAAGGAAATCCCAAACACCCCAATCTCTAACTGTTCCATGAATAAAGCCATGATCTAAATGAACTAAAAATCAGTCTGTTAACCCTTGCTTTCGTATATAGCCTTGGACACCGCCCTGGATTGACACATAATGATTAAATGATGAAGATTTGACGACACTCATCATTTTTAGCACCGTTGTCGGGGAACTTAGGCGTTGTTAGGAGAGGTCTAGCAGTCCAGAAACTGTCCTGTTTCAGGAAACAATTTTTGGAAACCTGAGGTTTAGTTTATTTAGTAAATAGGCATGAATGCATAGGCCAAGAGACGAAAGAGGAAGGTTTATCAAAATCGGCTCTTTTCCACCAAGGCGTTCTTCACGATCAAGTGAAGATCTGCCTGTGTATGAACTTCCTGAAAGACTTAAAAGAGAATCATCTTCTTCATCAACTGAAATTGCAGGATCTTTGCAAGAAGAGCTCTTAGAGGCACTTGCTTCTAGACATACCCATAGGGCTGATCCATCTGAACCAGTTGAACAAATTAAAGCTGAGGAAGCACCTATGGCAGAACAAGGAGAACATGATAGGGATATTGTTGGTCATGATGCTGACAATCCTCCTGTTAAAACTTTTGAATACCCTATTCGTCTGAATCCTACTCAGAATGCTCCTATGAAAACAATTTCACCCTCAGTATTACCAATATTTAGGGGAGTTGTTTCCGAAGATCCTGATCAATTTCTGTTTGAATTCAAGGTCTTGTGTCAGACTTATGACTATGTCAATGATAACCAGAACTGAAGTTATTTCCCTCTACACTCAAAGATGCAGCCTTACGGTGGTTTATGAGCCTTGAACCAGATTCAATCCGCATTTGGGATCAAATGGAAACTGCATTTTTGGATAAGTATCAAGAGTATTGTAGAGTGAGAAATAGGAAGGATGAGTTATTTTGGATAAGACAAGAAGAGGATGAAAACTTAGAGGATTATCTTGATAGATTTGCCTTTATCCAAAAGAGATGTGGTCCTGTGGAAACTAACTTATTAAAAACTATATTTCTGAGAGGTTTGCAGGATGATTCTAGAGAAGTATTAGACTTTATGGAAAAGGAGATATAAACCTGCTTGATATTAATGATATTGTAGAGTTGTGCAAAAATTATTCCCGCACTAGGCAAAGAAGAAGGAAAAGGAATCCTGGTAATACTGATATAAAAGGTTTGATGGAGGAAATGGCTAATATGAAAATTGATATACTTGTTCAACTAAACATTGCTTTAGGAGAAAGAAATATAAGAGCCAATTCTTCACCACCCCTGTCTATCTATTGTCCTAGGTGCAAAAATAAGCATGCTCTGCAAGATTGTCCTTTGGACAAGACCTCAATTTCAGCAATTTGTGGCATTTGCTCAAAGGATCATAAAACTGATAAATGTCACCTTTTGCCCCATCTTCGGAGTGTTTTAGAAACCCAAGTTGAAGAACTTCATGCTATTGGGCAAAGGCCAGGAGGCAACTTCATGCAAAACCAAAATGCCCCTCGCTTTTCTTCAAATTGGGGACAAAATCCTTGGAATATGCCATGGGCATATACCGAACCTCCTCCCCAAACTTGGAATCAATCTTGGGCAGCCCCTCAAGATTGGTCACATTCTGGTTGGAATCAGCCATGGCATTCAGTTAATCCATCTTGGGTACCAAATCAGTCAGGGCAAAGATGGGGGCCACAATACCCATCCTATCAAGGGCAGCAGAGGTATCAATCACCAAATCAACACTTGCTGCCAGCCCCTAATCAAAATTTTCAGGGAAGAGTTCAACCACAGCAAACACAGCCAGTTAAGCAACCTCCACTTCCAGCTCAGCCTATGGCTAACCCCAATAACAACAGACAAGCAACCCCTGTTTATGGAGCTGAGTCTGAAGAGACTGTTGCAGTCCATGTCCTTGACTGTAGTAACATCTAGTTACGTTCAGGGAAGGTTTTACCTGACCCTGCACCACCCACTATTGAAGAAATTGATGGAAAGCAAGAATTTTCAAGTTCAGAAAAACCACAAATAGAGTAAAAAGAGGAAAAAACAGAAAGTTTACAAGGAAAAATTGAACCTGCCTCGGCAGACCTACCGTATCCTAAAAGGTTTGACCACACTATCACTGCTCCTGAATCAGAATTAATCACAGAATTGAGGAAAATGTCTATCTCACTCCCTTTGTTGTAGGCAATAAAGGATGTACCTCTGATTAGGAAAACCATTCAAGAGCTGTGTATTAGGAAACCTGGCAGGAAGAAGAAAGCCTTTCCTAAGACTGTACAAGTAGAAGGTAAGTTGGCTGACCTGCTTTCTGGAAAACTAGTACCCCCTAAATATGGTGATCCAGGGAGTCCAGTAGTTACAATTACTGTTGGGTTAGTTCAAATTCCAAATGTACTTATCAATTTAGGAGCTGCAATCAACGTGATGACTAAGGAAACCATGCAGAAATTGCAGCTCAATAACCTTAGTCCTACTACCACAGTTTTGGAAATGGCAGATAGGTTAGTGGCTAAACCGGAAGGAATTCTGGAGGATGTTGCCATTGAAGTGTCTTCTTGGGAATACCTTGTAGATTTCTTAGTGTTGCAGCCTAGAAACTCAGCTAATGGCTATCCTATTATTCTAGGATGACCTTGGCTTGCCACTGCAGCTGCATTTATAGACTGCAGGTCAGGTGAGATGACCATTTCAAATGGTGTAGACCTGAAAAAGATTTCCTTGTATCCACCAGCCCAACCTTCAGCCAAATTTTCTGGACAGATATGGTATCCTGAGTCTGATGAAGAACAAGAAACTATTGTCACCTTGGCCACCGTTGTAGTAAAAGAACATATTGAAGAACTTAATTCACCAAAAAGAGAAATCAAATCTTTGAACATGAAACAATTTTGGTGAAAAAATTGCAAGAAGAAGGCCTTAGGGATGATCAAATTCTTGTCCATCGTTTGTTATGGAAAGATGAAGAACAAACTGTTGAACATTTGTTATCTATTCCACTACAAGAAAGCTTCTTCACATTGCCACATGGATGGCATCATCATCTTATGACTTCTTTCATCTGTCCTATGCAAATGATCCCATCAGGTATCACATTTACACCAGAATCAAGAGTATTTCATACTCTGCAGCCACATCATTGTCCCTTAAATGCTTTAATCAGTAAATATGAGGTTGTCAACTCTGTTTATCCGGGGATTAAGTAGATTGAGATACAACCAGGAAAATTTTTGAACATTAATAGTTGGTTGACTAATGAGCAAGAAGCCAAATTATTTGTTGTTTTACAGAGACATGTTCAAGCTTTTGCTTGGAGTTATAAGGACATGACTGGCATTCACCCTGATGTGTGTACACATAGGATATACACTGAACATGTCAAACCAGTAAGACAACCACAAAGGCGTTTGAATCCCGCTCTGAAGGATATTGTTAAGGAAGAAATCGAAAAACTATTGGATGTAGGATTCATTTATCCAATTTCAGATAGTAGGTGGATTTCACCATTGGTCATTGTTCCAAAGAAAAATGGGAAGATGAGAGTATGTGTGGACTACAGGGAATTGAATAAGGTCACACATAAAGATCACTTTCCATTACCATTTATAGACCAAGTGTTGGACACCCTTGCTGGTAAGAAATTTTTCTGTTTCCTTGATGGATTTAGTGGTTATAATCAGATCCAGGTTGCACCAGAAGACTAGGAAAAGACAACTTTCACATGTCCTTGGGGAACATTTTCTTACAGAGTATTACCCTTCGGTTTGTGCAATGCACCAACAACATTTTAGAGAGCTATTTTGGCTATCTTTTTTGATCTAACAAATGAAAGTGTAGAGATTTATATGGATGACTTCACAGTGTTTGGAGATACATTTGAATATACTTTAGAACAACTTGAAAAAGTTTTAATACGCTGTGAAACATATCATTTGTCTCTAAATCTTGATAAATGTTTCTTGATGATGGAAGAAGGAATTGTTCTTGGACATCATATTTCTGCTTGTGGAATTAAAGTTGATCCTAAAAAGGTAGAGGTCATCAAGAACCTTCCTCGTCCACAAACTCAAACTGATGTCCGTAGTTTCTTAGGACATATTGGCTTTTATCGCAGATTTATTGCTAATTTCAGTACCATTGCTAATCCAATGTTCGCATTGTTAACAAGGGATTTTGAATTTGTGTTGGCAATTTTGGGTTTGAGATCCTAGTTTCTTGTCTATGAGTTGTCATTGATGTCAAAAGGAAATGACATTAATGTTAAGAGGATGTGTTGGCTTCAAAGGTGGAAGATTCCAAGAGAATCTTTTAAGAGAATCCGGAGAGATTCCATTGGCAATGGTTTTTATTAACACCAATGGAGGTTCTCTTTATTATTTATTTAATTATTATTTAAAACCCTTCAAGGTTTTAATTAATTAATTATTTAATTAATTAAGGGAGAAATTATTTTTAATTTATTAAAAATACTTTAAGGGTTTTTAAACCCTTTAGAAAGCAAATTTCGATTAAATTCGAAATTACTTTTCTTTGCAGTCGACGTGTTCTAAAGTCCACGTATGGACTATAAATATGAGAAGGTTCCTAAGGTTAAACCCACTTGGAAAATCGAAGGCAATTAATTGGTTTGGCTGCGATCGAATGTTCTGTTTACGCTGCGAAAGAGGAGAGCTCGTGGTTTGAAAAGCTTTCGGAAAGCTTGACCGTTTATGTGGAAGGAAGTCCGTCTTGGACTTCGTAAGCCCCTTGTGGGCTAGTGGCAGCGAAGGCTGCGTTTGGGCCTTGCGTAGGCGGAGGTCTGCGTTTCGATCCCCGCGGAGGGAGTTGTGCATGGATTAGTCACGTTTTTATTAAAACGTGTTTTGTGCTGCGAATTTCGGATTCTTCAAGGGCAGCCATTATAAGGTGTGATTATTTTCTTGATATGATTTTTGGCATTGTTTAGCATTGTTTAAAAGACATAGGAGAAATAAGGGGATATTTCTTTGGTTGTATTTTTGAGATTAGTCTTTTGCTATGCTAAATTTAAAAATGGAGATATAAGGTGTAAGTTTTGGTTGTTGTGTTTTTGGCTTCTTTGGTGGTTGTTTTTAAAGAAGAGGAGCTAAAAGGTGTATTAAGGAAAGTTTTTATATATGCTCATTTATCTTGGTTCTAACCCTAACTTGGTTGGAAGTTTGAGGGTTGTGTGTGGTGACAGCTTTAAGGATCAATTTTCTTCTACTCCAAAAAGGTATGGGCACATTTTCCTTATGAGTATGATTGGTGTATGTTTTTCTGAAATAAGGTTGGAGTGAAAAGGTTTTCAACTAGGTTTCCTTTGGTTGGGTGTAAATCCTATTTTCTGGTTTGTTGAAGACTTCTTATGCATTGTTATCCTTGATGAGAGTTTTGGTGAATGCATAATTCTGGTTTGAGGTAGTGGGAGCATTGTGCACTAGGGTTTATGTTTGTGAGTCTTGCTACTTGCATTGAGTTGGTGGAACCCTTGGTTGGTTGTTTTGAGTTTGATGGTTGAGTTGCTTCCATAGAGGTTGTTTGATCAAGTTATTGCTTTACTTGATTCATGATATTGGGCTTACTCCATTGAGTTGATTTGAGTAAGTTATTCTTTGCATTTGGTGATATTGTGTTGGTGGCTGTTTTGTTCAAATATCTTTGGAGGGAAAAGGATTTCTACTTGTTTCCTTTTCTTGTGATGATTGGTTGAATGCTTCAAGGTTGATGTTGAGTTGAATGATGTTGGTTGACTAAACCTTGTTTGATGAGCATTGTTGTTGAAACCCTAATTGATGGTGAAAAGAACATGAGTATCATTGTTATGTGATTCTTTGCATAGTTGGCAATTGTTGGGGTTTCATGTTCTTGAAAGAAAACATTCTATCCTATCCATTTCAGATATTGAGTTGAGTTTTCAGATTTGAGATTGAGTTTGAGCTGAGTTGATTTGAGTTGAGTTTTGAGATTGGGATTTGAGTATAGAACATATTGAGTCTCTAACAATTCTCTTTATGCTTCTATGAGTTTGACAAATCACATTGGGTCTCTAACAATTCACTTTGTGATTTCCTACTAAGAAAGTTTTTCTTGGTGAGCTTGCTGAGTTTTTGGACAGGTTCCGGTGGGGACTTGTGAGCAGTTTTTGGACAGGTTTCGGTGGGGACTTGTGAGCAGTTTTTGGACAGGTTCCGGTGGGGACTTGTGAGCAGATTTGGACAGGTCCTAGCAGAGGACTTGTGAGCTGAGTTTGATAGTTCTATTAGAGAACTTGAGGACAGAGGTGCATTGGTTCTATGAGAAGAACCTGAGGACAGTTGGCAAGTCTTTGAGAAGGCTTGTATGCAGAGGATTGATTTGTTCAAGAGTTGGACAGATCTGACAGACAGAGGAAGACTTGTACTAGACCGACTGACTGTGTTTGGTACAGGTTGTTGAGCTGCTGTGGACGTGATCATAGAAGGCAGAGGTCTCTTAGGCTAAGCATTGAGGACAGGAGGTCTTCGGTGGAAAGGAGTTCCACGTGTTGGCAAGAGGTAGAGGCGATTGATCTTCTGAGGGATCATTTCCGAAGCAGAGGGGAAGGTATCTCCTTTGAGCAAAGGCTCATAAATTCTGATTGGGGGAAGGTATCTCCTTTGGGCCGAGGCTCATAAACATTGTAATTGGGAAGGATTCCCAAAGAACTTTGAGATAACTTTTAGAGAAAATTTTTGTGGACGTAGCCCAACCATTCGGGTGAACCACGTTAAAATTGGTGTCACTTTGTGGATGATATTGTACATTGCTTTGATATTGCTTTGGGTATATTGCTTTACTGTTTTGAAGTATAAAGGAAAAAGTAAAAAGAGGTCTTATACTGTTCACCCCCCCTCTCAGTATAAGCTTGTGTTCTTCAATTTGTTTGGTTTGCTGGGTGTCAACAGTCCTTTGAAGTTTTAAAGGAAAAATTAACAACTCCGCCTGTATTGAGAGGTCCTAATTGGGAGTTACCCTTCCATATTCAAACTGATGCTTCCAATACTGCTATTGGAGCTGCATTAGGGCATATTGAAGATGGACAACACTATGCCATATACTACATTAGTAAAAAATTGACTGGAGCTGAAAAGAATTATACCACAACCGAGAAGGAATTTTTAGTTGTGGTGTATGCTATTAACAAATTCCGACACTATATCACAGGATATCCCGTATTCATCCACACAGACCATGCCGCTATAAAGTATTTGATGAGTAAACCCTTGGTTAGTGCACGAATTATTTGCTGGTTAATACTATTGCAGGAATTTGATATTACTATAGTCAATAAACCAGGGAAGTCTAATGTAGTGGTAGATTTCTTGTCAAGATTGTCAAATGCAGATACGGAGGAATTGGTTGAGGATGCGTTTCCTGATGAGAAATTGTTTGTTGTTTCTGTACAATCTCCATGGTTTGCAGATATAGCTAATTATTTAGCTACAAGGAAGATTCCTCTTCACTTTACTCCTAAACAAAAGAAACGGTTGATCAAGCAAAGTTGTTCTTTGGAATGGATAGGAGGTTTATTGTTTAAATGCAGTCCTGACCATGTTTTGCGCAGGTGTGTTCGCAAGGACGAGGTATATGACATCCTGCGAGCATGTCATGATGAACCATCAAGAGGGCATTATTCAGTGAAAAGTACCCTTCGGAAGATTTTGGGTACTGGTTACTATTGGCCATCATTGCACAAAGATGTCAAAAGGTATGTCAGAAATTGTGATGCATGCCAAAGGATGGGTAAGCCTACTTTTACTAGTGAAATGTCTTTACAACCTCAATTAGGTACAAAACAATTTGAAAGGTGGGGGCTAGATTTTGTAGGACCCATTGATCCACCTTCCCAAGGGAAAGTGCATATCTTGGTATGTACTGATTATGTAACCAAGTGGGTAGAAGCCCGTGCTTTTAAGCATGCTCGAGAAGAGAAAGTTGCTGATTTCTTGTATTCACAAATCTTTTTGCGATTTGGAGCCCCACATTCTATCACCACTGATCAAGGACCTCAGTTTACCTCAAAAGTTGTTGAAGCCTTTACAAAGTTGTATGAAATCAAACACCGAAAATCCTCACCTTACCATCCGCAAGCCAATGGCCAAGTTGAAGTGACAAATAGGGAATTAGAGAGGATATTAACCAAAACTGTAGCAGCCCATAGGAGGAATTGGGTGGAGAAGTTACCTGAAGCAATTTGGGCTTATAACACCACTTCGAAATCCACTATTGGATTTACTCCCTATGAATTGGTTTATGGTAAAAAGCCTCTTTTGCCTATTGAGTTGGAATTACTAACTCTTCGAACTACTTTGGAAGTTGGTATTGATTTGTCACAGGCACAAATGGACCGGATTTTGCAGCTCAATGCATTGGATGAGCTAAGGAGGGATGCATTGCACCAGACCGAGGTGATCCAGTCACAACGCAAGTTGTGGCATGATAGTCATATCCAACAACGAAAATTTCAACAAGGCGATTGGGCTTTGTTGTTTGACTCCCGGTATGAAGATTTTCCTGGCAAGTTGCACACTCGGTGGCTCGGACCTTATGAGATTGAGGAGGTGTTTGCAAATGGAGTTGTACGTCTTTCACCAATAGATGATTCAAGAAGGAAATTGGTGGTCAAGGGTCATCGTCTCCGAGTCTATGACAAACCGTTAACCAAGGAGGAGTTTCTCAAACAAGTGGGAAACTTGGATGTATTAGTATTGGAAGAAAACATTTCTTCCAAGATGAATTCCATCAAGTGACATGAACAATTTGTCATTTAAAAAAAAAATGAAAGAAAATAAAAAAATATAGAAAAATGAAAACAAACTTGACAAAAACAAATAAATCAGAATGTGAAAACCTCTTTGAGGCACATCTGAGTTGAGTTTACCTGAAAACAGGGTTGTCCGGCATGTTTGCCTCACTCTTCACCATTATTCCATTCACTCTTCATCATTCCATTATTCCATTCACTCTCACTATTACTCACCTTTGGTCCATTCATTTTCACTTCACTCCATCATTGTTAACGTTTGTTCCACTCATTTTCCCCTTTGTTTCACTATAGTTCAGATTGCACCATGTAAAGCGTTAGCGCAGAATCAGCGAAAAACAACATTTGTACAAAATGTGGATAAACAAGTTTCTTCAGGTATGTGCCTTTTTCTATTTTAATAGTGTGAATACTTCTTGTATGATGTATGATATCACTAACTGGCATAAAAGCATACATAAGTTAGTTCCGGAAGGTTATCAAAAGAAATCCTCTTGAAACGATAAAACTGCTCTGGAATAAACCTGCTGCATACAAATACTCTTGAATGAAAACTCTGGAAGATGTCTTGCTCAGGAATGAAGCTAATGATAAAAGTTGGTAAAATGAATTAACAAACGGTTAATTCATTTTAAACTTTGGAACCACGAGGCTCAGGCTCAAAAGTCAATTAAAATTTCCGTGGGTTCGTAAAAGTTACGCCAATCAGGATTGGAAGTTGTACCAAGGTGCAGGTTTCAAATTGGAGGTTCCAAGGCACAGATTCTATGAAAATATTTTACCGCATGTAATTGGTTGGCACACAACTCAATGGGAGGTTATTTTAAACCAAGCAGTTTCCATTAATAACTGTTTGCCATATCACCACAAACGTCGTAACAAATTAATTGCATGCGGGAAGAACAGGAGTAATGATGAATTATGTGCCGCCACCTGCCAAGCTTTGCCTCATGTCACACGATTTCTCATCATTCTGGCGCTGCTTGCATGTGTTTATCGTCCTCAAGTTTCATTCTTTCCCTGACAGAAGTATTCCAGAATGAGAGAGAAAAAACCTGCGCCATATTTTCAAATTAAAGCAAACAGGGTACGGGAAAATTCACCATGGGTGGACAAAAGAACAAAATTGAACCAGGAAATATAGAGTTTTTGCAGAGGGACGAGGAGTGTATGCGAATCTTCGTGGAAGGGGGTTTTCTGCCCTTCTTGCGCAAATTTGATGGGCATTCAAAAGGTTTAACAACAGAGTTCGCGCGCACTTTTTGCAGCAACAGAGTTCAAATCAGCGGCATGACTATTCAAGTAAGTCCTGAAATTCTTAGCCAAGTCATTGAATTGCCTCTGCAAGGGATTCACATAGGCAAATCTGGAAAGAATACATTAATAGAATTAGTCAATCAATTTAGAGGGGAAAATGACAGACCTACGGAGTTCATAATAAGCAACAATATTTGCAAAGGAGTTAAGAGAACCAGTTTGCAACCACCATAGGATGAAGTTGCAGTCTGGGTCATCAAGTTTCTAACCTGTGATGGTCAATACCTTGTTCTTTCTGGTCATCATTTACAAATTTTAACTCACCTCTGCTATGGTCATTTAAACACTGAATTAAGAGTCAATTTGCCTCTGTATTTGTACCAAGAACTTGCAAATATGGCTAAAAAGTATCGAGCGAGCAGGGGGTCACCCAAGCATCATGGGTTAGTCAAAATTGTTTGCAAACATCACTTTAGGGGGAATCCTAGGAGTTTTGACCACTTTTTACATACTTGGGATGAGTTTGTTGAAGAAAACATTGGTGAGAGTCCCACTTATGGAGAAGAGACAGAGGAGGCTAACCCTAACCCTGAGCATAAACTTGGAGCTTCTGTCAGTACAACCCCTTCATCTCCAGAAGGACCTCCCTTGTCACGAACAAGAACACAGAGGAATGTTGGCTCTGACCGGAAGAGAAAAGTCACATTTTCAGAGGATGTACAGACATTCCACACTTCTGAAGAAGGGGAACCCTCTAATCAGCAAGAAACTGGAATTTTTGAGTCTAGGTCTCCTAGTTCTAAAAGAAATAGGAAGCAATCTGTTTTAGGGTTGAGGAGATCCTCAAGGCTTCAAAAAGCTGCTGATACAAAGGATATGCAAACATAGGAGAGGAAGGAACAAAATGATGTTTCTGAAACCAATATTCAGCTTGTGGAGGAAACTATGCAAGAAGCTGAGGCCATCAACGACCAAGATGTAGATATCTCTGGACAGAATGTGGACATTGCAGCAGAAGAAGAAATGCCTTCCATTTATCTCAATTATTCATCAGATTCTGAGGAACAAACTGAAGCAGGGGCAGCACAGGAAGACACAACTGTTATTGGTCTACCAAGATCCCTTGTAGATTACCCCGACTCGAAGAAGAGCTTGAGGCAGCAGCATATGAGAAAGATGATTCAAGTGCAGAGGAAGAGGAGGAAGTTGATATTTAATCTCAGTTACATTCAGCCAGAAGTGTGATCAAGACCCAAACAGGCTGGATTGAGCAAAATGAGGTCTCCTTAAAGGAGGAGGACAATATCATTGCCTAGTTATGGCAAGAGATAGAAGCTGTAAAGGCTAGGCTCACACTTTTGGAACAACAACCTTCTCAAACAGACTCAGGGGATGAATTGGCTAGTTTGTTAATGAATTTAGGAGGAAATGCAAAAAGAAGTTCACCTGGCAGAGTTGCATTTGATGAAGCACAAGAGGCACAGCAGAATTTAGGGGATGAGCAACCAGGGGCACTTGTGCAGGTGTCCAAGGAGCCACAACAGATGACCACGACAACAACACCCCCAGAAGCAGCCATAATAGTCCAGGAATAGGTAAATCCACACATTCCCCAAAACATTGTTAATGTGAACATTCCTGAAATTAAGCTAGTTGAAGTTGCGATACAAACAGAATCCCCTGCAATAGAAAAAGTAAATGTTGGCATTCAGGTTAATACTGTACCTCAGATGCAACCTTTGAATAGGTCACCTGAAAGAATTTCATTAGTAAAATATAATGAGGATATAGCATATTGGATGACCAAATGCCATCAATTGGAGGGAAAGGTCTCCTCATTGCAGACCTTAACAGAAGAAATAAAGCAAAAGACTCGAAATTGAGAAATTAAAGGGGCAAGTACGGGACATATGTCGGATTGCTGAATGCATGGTTCAATGTTGGAGGCCTGCTAGATTTTACAGTTTAATTTTGAAGGAGAGGTACCTCGGATGGCAGACAATGAGAATTACCTCTGGTCTCTCCCACACATTTGAGACACCAGGTGAATTCTTGGAAGCTTTCTGGTAGAACACCAAAATTTACTATGTGAGTTATTTCTTCATAATTTCTTTTTGCCAACTGAAGTTATTTTCCTCCCCCACATATTTACTAGCGATATTCAGCTGAGGGATTTTCAATCAACGCTTTAGAATCATATTTACAGGGAGTAGGAGAAAAGGGCTAGTAAATCCATAGAATCCCAAGTTGTTTTGCTCATTAGACCTGTCCACTTAAATCACAGAACTTCCACCAATCAACATTATACACTAATGAGAAATGACAGGGTAAGGAAAATGTACCTGGGAAATTTTCAGGCGTGCATAGATGGTTTTCAAATATTTTTTCCAGCATCATTTGTTGACGCTTTTTCAATCTGTAAAATTAGATGGGGTGAGTTACCCATATCTTTGTAGAAGAGAGAACCTGTCACATCTAACAATTTAATATGGTCAAGAAGAAGGGATACAAGCATAATCCAAACCATGTTTGAGGTCAGGGAGCAGTGGATTGGACTCAAGTACAGAATGCCAACTATAATCACTCTTGTTCCATACTACTTTGATAATGATTCTCAGTCGGAAGAACATTTTCAGGAATGGCTCGGGGAGATTTAGATGCACAAAGGATACTACCAGGTTGGAAGCAGATTGTGGAAGTATGATGAAGGATACCTGGATGTGGATCTTTGTGCTATTGTGGCAGAACAAAATGCATGAGGACATGCATTAGAATAGGCTGGGGGGAAATGATGAGGCAGAAAATTGCCTCATAAAAGACTACTTTGATAAAATTTTAAACCCATTTGGAACTGCTTATGTTGTGATTTTATGTTAATCTTAGAGATACTATGCATTATGTGATGGTATTTACATGTTAAGATGATGAAAGTGCATATACTTTGTTTTGACTAATTTGTCCATGTTTTATATTCTGTTTTGGTTGTTTATTTCAGTATATTTTGCATTAATTTAAGTATTACAATATTTAGGTACTTCATTCATAAGGTTTATGTTTCTTCCATAAGTGTATTTCACCGTTTGCCATTTTTTTAAAATTACTTTAAGGTGCCAAGAACTCTGTCAACAGTTGACTGTGTAGGAAACTGAACTTTTTCCATACAAATTCCAGCCAGCTGTACATATATAGCATGGCATGGAATTTGTCCACTCCAGCTCAAACCAAAAGTGGAATTAGTCATCTAGGTGCTCAGAGAAACC
The DNA here is from genome assembly GCA_028583015.1 of Wollemia nobilis. Taxonomy (NCBI): domain Eukaryota; kingdom Viridiplantae; phylum Streptophyta; class Pinopsida; order Araucariales; family Araucariaceae; genus Wollemia; species Wollemia nobilis. The sequence goes on from JAQPPZ010003067.1 coordinate 10,286,732, forward strand.
ATATCCGCCGCCACAGTTGGTCGCATGTGCTTTTGTTGCCAAATATAACAGCAACCTTGTTCTGGTGCCTGATATTCCGGAGCTGCTCCGAAATAAGCGCAGAGGGTTTAAAACTGACTGCATGCGTCTTTAATCGCCATAAATAGGAGGTAAATGGTGACTGCAATCATTTTAGGAGTATCCTTATCCATTCTTACACCTGTCCCTCATCGGTGGAAGCCAGCAACTTGAGTGGAGAAGGCCTGAAGGGTCAAAACCCTGCATTTGTGGAAGAACAGAATTGAAACAGTTGTAACAGTCCTATGTAACAGCATTAAACCTTATCTTTAATGTACCTTATTTGTATAAATAAAGTGCTCCCGTTTGGTTGAAGGGGGAGAGAAGGGAGGAAGTAAGTAATAGGAGTTTTAGATATTGTAATTGTTTTGACCCCACGATATTGATATTGTAATTTGTCTTAGTTTTTGAGAGGTCCCCACGAGATCTTGATGCCGGTACGTGCTAGGTATTCTTGAGGGCCTCCCCCACCAGATATCCAAGAAAAAAAAAACTATGGGATCCGACCAACCTCTCCCCCCTCCCTTGAGATGATTTCATCTAAGGGCTTGGAGGTTCATTATTGAAAGATATGATAGAAGGTGATATGACAACTGTTATAGTTCTTGGTTGTATGGTGATTCTCATTGTCTTATTTTGGTCATTCACAAACATTAATATGACATCTGATATAAATCTCATTCTTTCTGTTGAGTTTATATATTTGTATAATTGTTTTAATCTTGATCATGCTTTTCAAGTCAAAGTTTGTAGTATAAATTGTTGATTTCTTTTTTTGTGAATGGATATTGCAGATAAAGAAGGGTCATAAAGAAATATTCCAACAAGATTTCAGATATGACCCAATACTAGTGAAACTTAGAACTAATGACCCAATTGGAACTTTGCTTATGTAATTGGAACTTGAACTAATCAATGAATTCAGAATCCTCATTGCCTATGGTCTTCATTTTATTGTTTGATGGATGTTTGATGTTCATTATGTTACATATCTATAAATTCTACTTAAAAAATCCAATTTTAGGCTTATATATATACCTAGTTGTCCCATTGCCATATCGAATTTTGAGGCAAAACCCCCACCATCCTGGAGACGTGTCCCACAGTTATGCCGTCCTGCCTTTCCGAAGACACCATGGAACATAGTTTGATTCTTGAAATTCTTTTCATTGTTAGTAAGAGATTACCGGTGTCTAAGGACATCGCATTATATCTTCATGTTTCTTTTTTGCTATGCATGTTATATTTTCCTTTTCCTATTGAAAATCTAGGTCTTGTTCTGATTCTGTTTGATTATGTTTCTATAGTGATCACTATGTGCCTTTTAAGCATAACTAGATGTGCACATTGTTGTCAGAAATAAATAATGCAAAAGAAACTATTTATGAAAAAAATAGCCTTTAGTTTTTGGGCAAACATCAAGCAAATATTATACTATATTACATTGTCGTCATAATGATATATAGTCAGTCTTCTCTTTCTACTTGCCTTTACTGGCACTGCACAGCCTATTTTCTACTTCTCAAAAACAGTTCTTCCCAATCCTGAGGAACGCTTTTTCATCTCTTTTTCCATTTGCTCAAGCTTGAGGATTTTAAATGTAACAAAGTCTCTTCTGGTTTTCTCCATACTTGCATGGCTATGCTGATCACTATACTGCTTTTTCTCCAAATTCAATGAGAATGCCAACGGTTTCCAGGGGAGGCTTAATAAAGACTCTGCAACATTGTATCATTATTATTGATTATTGATCTATCGGATCTGCGCATCTCTAAGAATGATGGCTTTTCTTCAACTAGTCATAAAAAGGGGTGCTGCCCTTTATGTCTAAATTCACCCCCTGTCCTCAAATTTCCAGCAGGATCTTCCATAATTGACATAAGGTGTAGAGATCGTAGGTATTCTCCACATCTAGTCATTATGTTGACATTGTACCATTCTAATAGCTAGCCAGTTGGCAACATCGATGGCTAAACAGTTTGTCCTGAAATCCTTAATCTTGATTATTGGGATCAGCCTGTCTCTATATATTTTCTTGTAGATTTATTTCTATTTTAAACTAAATATTTATTTAGAGAGTAGACCCTTTAAAATTTAGGATTCAATAAATATAGAGTGGTGTTCAATATGTTAAGATGAATTTGACTTGTTTCTGCAAAGGGTAAACAGGGGCATTTTGTTCAAGCAAGATTGGAAACAAGAATCCAAATGCTAGTAGGTAATGCATGTGATCTCTTTAGTTATTATTGTAGTCATGATCAATAATGATCTTCACCTATAAGGGATATAAGGGAGCTTCTAAAACCATGTGGAATGGATAAAGGAGGGGGGTCTGGTGGTTAATATAAAGGAGGTAGTTTGAGCATGTCAAAAGCAGTTAAACCCGGAAAAGCATATTTAGTCAAGAGTAAGTAGGGAAGAGTCTTAGAATTGGGATAATTGGTAGAAAGGATAGTTTTGTGATGAAATCATAAATGGAAACAACATTTGAACCTTCAAATTTCTGAAATTGTGAAAGGCAGTTGAAATCAAAGCTTAGTAATATTTTGTACACCAGATCCATAATGATATGCATATTATGCTCAAAAGTTAAAATTAATTAATTGATTCTATGTCTTCCTTGTATCAAGTTAATTTTGGGATTGATAGTTGCCATCTGCAAAACTACTATTTTATATAGTTTGCACTGATATACATAGTGCCAAGCAAATTATTTCATTGTGCAATAGAAAGTTCTGTTTTCTTTTTATTGTTCCAAATAAACATGATTATCTTGTAAAACACTTTTCCTTCAATGTGTGTCAATGAGGCTTAAGAGTGAAGTCAGCCTCTAAGTGCAGTCTTTGTGTGTATATATTTACATTATTATCTTTATTATTATTTTGCAATTATCCTCCCACCTTGCTTAATTCAAAAACCTTTCTATTTCATGTATTTGGACATGCCACATCTTCTCTATTTGTACGCTTTGTACATGTGACATGCATGATCCTCTCATATTCTTCAAGATGTAGCAATACCCTAGAAAGGCTCAAAACATCTTGATTGTGGATGTTCATATGAAAAACCAAATAATGACATGCCAATGACATGGTGGCCATTTGACACTAAACTTTGGGCTACCCCTAAAGAACCTCACACTAAACATTGGAGTTATAGCTTCAATAATCTTACAGCCAAACTGTTCAACAACATATTGATATCTTCCTCATGCCCTCAATCAAGCTTCAGTTATAGGATCCCAATAAAACCTTTTGTGTCAAACTTTTGTGTTCATTGCTACATCTTAAAAAGAGATAAATTTCTTAAATGTTAGAAGCAATCTTTTAGCTCGCTCTTAAGATATAGGCTAACTTCGTAAAGGTTGTTCTTTTAACTCAAATAAACAACCTGTTAGATTTCACAATAGTTTCCAAAACGGAATGAAATTATCACATTACCCAATATTGCTGAAAAAGAAATACACACAAAGGAATGCACACAGTATATGGGGTGTCTGTGGTCACCAAATAATCTCACTATCAAAGAATAGAACTACACTCCAACCGATGAAGAAAATAGTTGGTATGAAGGGTAATTTATACCCAAATACAAAATACCTTTAGGGTGTCGCCAACTTCAAATTCCGGTGCCGGAAATTTATAAAACCTAGCTTATTTTTAATTTTTATTTTTTCTCTCGTCGGATTCCTGAAATTCCTGCTGGAAAACCGATATCGCGCTGAAAATCGACTTTTTCCGTCACTGTTTGATTTCTTCTTCAATCTGGTGATGATTGCGATGTCAACAGGAGTTTGGAAAAAAGTTTTTAAAGATCTTTGAGCCTGTGTCTTCGCCGGATATGTTCGAGAATTATTTAACCTTCACAGTTTTGGTCGCCGACATTCACAGTGGATCTGCGGGCGCTTTGTGACCTTTATAATCTGTCAAATGCGCGTCTTTGTGACGGTTTTGGGCACGTACAATGTTTTGGTTTATGATACGAGAGGTGTTTTAATGAGTGAACGGTAGTGCTGAAGATAATGTTGATGAAGGACGTTGGGGATGGCATAGAGAATGATCGGTGAGATACAGATGATTTTGCACAACTTGTACACCGGTTTCCAACGAGTGAGTGGTGATGAGGCGCAGGAATGGAGTGGCTCAGATACCAGATGGTAGGACTCTAGGTCCTAGCAAGTTACACAAATGGAACAAATGGATTTGGATGCAGAAAATAAATGAAAACTGATAGAATCACCTTTTAGATTGAATCACCTTTGCACTGGAATGGGGGATCCCTCCAATGAATTCAAATATATGTTTTATTATTTTATCTTGGATGATTGTTTACACCCAAGTGAATGAATCTATATACCTATGCTATAGTTATGAGTGAAAGGACACAATGGTCCATATAAAGTTATGCATGGTTAATTAGTGATAATAGTTAGGATTAAGGAATCCTAACATTCTCCAACGCATTTGGACAAGGATTTGATGGATTTAACAACCTGTTTTTGAAGATTTCACACCTTGTGACTGTTGGTTACGAATCTGCCATGAGGAAAGGATTTTGTGTTAACGCGCCCAGATTCGCCCACCAGCTTGAAAGGCCGGAAGGAAGGAATGCCTTCCGTGCCAATCTCCGGAGAAGGCCGGCTCCTTGTGGGGTTTTATGGTTTGAGATGAGAGTGCAGGAAAGAGATAAAAATGCGGAAAGAATTTACAAATGTGATTATAGTTGGGTGGGGGGAACTAACAGTACAGCAACACATCAATCACCACTACTTACTGCATCATAAGTACAAAGCATAACCAGAAACTGCAAAACCTAAGTATACTTTCTATATAAAGCAGTGTACGCACAGCTACAATGGCTCCCTAACAGACATTCCCTACAAGGAACTAACAGTACGGCAGCGCATCAATCACCACTACGGACAGCAACATAAACATAAAAGCAACCAAGGAATGTCAGATCCAAGTGTGCATGTTATACAGAGAATTTGTACGCACAGCTACAATGACTCCCTAACAGACATTCCCTACAAGGAACTAACAGTACGACAGTGCATCAATCACCACTACGGACAGCAACATAAACATAACACACAAACTGAAGGAACTGCTACCAAGTTTATTCTATGTATCCTCTAATCAATGGAGTTCAAGAGTACTTGGCCACCAAATGCTGAAGTGAATCAAAAAGCCATGACACAAGCAATGCCTCAGGATTACCTGACCACCAAATGCTGAAGTAAATCAACAAGCCGTGACACAGGAAAACGTAAAGCAGAAATGTAAAGGAGAGGCAGCATAAAAAATAAAAGAAGTAGAACAGATCCAGGCATATACTTTATATTGATAAGCAGAAGCACAACTACAATGGTTCCCTAACAGACATTCCCCTTCCACCCCCTTACAATGAAAATGTGGTGGGTATTTATAGCCCGAGTCCCTCCCGTTACATTAATGGGCACAAAGTCCCAGTCAAACATTAGCTGACAAAAGCAGCGATGGAGCTGCTAATGCTGACCTTTGTCGGACAGGATTGTACCTGCAGCATGGTCTCCCTGAAGGCTGGACAGCTACGTGGCAGTGCGTTAGGTAGAACTTCTCATCGGCAGGAATGCGGGCAGCTGGAGCAGGTAGAACCTCCAATCAGCTTTAAATGAGGCAGCTGGCATAAGTAGTGCAGCCCATGCTTGTCCTTTTGCTCGGCACGTCTTGGCTCAGATCCCAAAGCCGGACACTTGTCGGATGATGCTGCTTGACACGTGCTTGCCTTGAAAGGCAGTTTATCCAACTTCTCTCAGGATCTGAGCGCCATCGGGTTGCGCAAGCAGAAAACAACGCAGTCGGGAAGGCCTTCATGCCTTAGTCAATTTCTGAGTTTGTTTCCCTACTGCGCGCCTGTCAAAGGGCGCACTCCGACTTCGCTGCGAAGTCGGGTTGCGCATAGGTGAAAGCTGATTTCTGCCGCAGTACGGACTTCGCCATGGAAAGGGGGAGCAGTCCGACTTCGCCCCAGCACTTAGTCATTTTTCTTGCCATCCTGCCAGCCTGCTACAAGGTGCGCCCAGAAAGCAGGGCGCAGTCCGACTTCGCTGCGAAGTCGGACTGCGCCCGCTTTCTGGGCGCACCTTGTAGCAGGTTGGCAGGATGGCAAGAAAAATGACTAAGTGCTGGGGCGAAGTCCGACTTCGCTGCCCCAGAAAACTTGTTCTTCTGGTTGATCCTGTCGCACTGCGCACTTTGTATTCCTGCTGCGCTCCAACTGGAGGGAGCAATCCGACTTCGCTGCGAAGTCGGATTGCGCCCTGACACTTAGCCTTTTTTCAGGGCAACTGCTGTCAAATTTGAGATCTGACTGAGGGGCTCAAAAGAAAAAGGGAAGAATGAGAATGTAGGGAAGAGAGAGAAAGGGAGAGAAGAGGAAAGGGAAAGAAAGGAAGAGGGAAAAGGGAGAGCAGCACTGTTACAAAACTGAAAACATTGCACCCCGTGCAAAATGTGGCAACAGGGACAAGATTTCAGAGGTAGAATTTCTGTTTTAAAGCATTTTAAGGATTTTTTACGGGTTTCCCCCCTTTGTTTGCTCTCTTCTTTACTCTTTATAATGCCTCTAAGGCCATGTCTTAGATTTTTAACATTACCCTTTTTTGGGGAAACTAAATGGATTTTTCGGGTGAGGGCCTAGGAACTGATAATAATGACCCAAATCCAACAGACCCAGCCCCAGCCACATGTCTGGGGTGGACCCAATTATAATGCCTCTAAGGCCATTTCTTAAATTTTTAACATTACCCTTTTTTGGGGAAAGTAAATGGATTTTTCGGCTGAGGGCCTAGGAACTAATAATGATGACCCAAATCCAACAGACCCAGCCCCAGCCACATGTCTGGGGAGGGACCCAATGTGGAAACATGGCATAAAAGGGACTTTGCTTGAGTATGTTGTATTTTGTTGGTTTTTGATGATCATTCATGATCATGAATTGTAATTGTGCTTTTTTATTGAAAATTTAATAGAAAATTGACTTCTTTTTTGCTCTGTTTTTGTTGAGTTTTTACTGAGTTTCCGAGAACTCCCCAAATTTTAGTTGCCCGGTTTTTGCTGAGTCATGATTTTTCCTAATGTGGTATCACCCATGCAGAAGATGCAATTTTAGGCCTTCAGCTTCCTTTGTTTGAGGACAACTTCTTGGATGTATGGGCCCAGGCTATTGAGAAAATGAGATGACTACTTGGTGGGTCTTGAAAGGACTATTATAACTCAAGCCAAGTAGCTGTTGTATGCATCTTTCAACTGCAGTTTCTAATGACGAGAGTGCAGTATGGTTGCAGCCATCTCTTATGTTCTATTTTGCTGCCTATGCGTATGTCCATATCACATGTGCCCCTCATTAGTTCTGGTATTAAACATGTTATGTTTCTGTCAATATTTGTGGCTGGTCATGCCACAACTCATGCTTGTCATTTGAGAATCATTACCATAAAATGCTTTTCATATGTTAACACATGGCCTAATCCTCGCTATATTTGAGTTTTCTTTCTATTATGTCAGCCAGATGCTTGTTGCCTTGAGTAACAGACCTTTTGAATACAAATTGCTTCTTTTGTTTTGGTTAGGAAGTGCAATGCATTTTGGCAGGCATATTAAAGGAAAGCCATGCATCTTGAATGAAAGACAATAAGCATTGCAACAACGCATCTGGGATGCTTCAGTAGCATGAACCACCTTTTAATTCAATACAAGGAAAACTTACCTTATTAATATTGAATTCTATTTAAAAATTAGAATCAACTTCACGATTCTTGTACCATGATTCATGTATGCCACTGTATAATATTGCAATTAGCAACTTGTTGTCCATATCTATTTTGTTTTGGACATAAAGGTCACTTCTACAATATTGCCTTTTATAATTAAAATTGCTGCAATAAAACTAAGGATCTTATATTCTGATTGATGTTTTAAGCTGCTAATGGAATGCAAAGAAAACAATCGAATTATAAAAGATTTCTTATTACTTTGAAATGGGAGTTTGGCTGCATCTGCAAGAGGGCAAGGAGAAAAGATCCATTGATTATACTGGCTGAATCTTTGATCATTAGAGCAGAGGAGTATCTGTGTGTTCTGCTGAGACAATGATATTAGTTTATCACCTGAAAAAACTTTCCTTATCTGTTGAGTTTACTGTTTTTGATAGTTTATGTATTTCAGGAAGATCAAAGTGTTTCTATGTAAAGTTAACCTGAAGGGAATGAAATATTTGGATTTGTTTCTTGTGTCATAAGTGCCTTGATTTCGTTTTAAAGTTATTGTATAATCATCAACTTATGAAGACACTTTCAGAATGAAGTATTAGGTTTTAAGGATAATTCTGTATGAATTACTTTAGTTGGAGTGGTTGACATTCAGTGTAGTCTGGCTAATAGTTCTTTGCTTGTTTACAGGTCAAGTTCCATTTCTTTTTAATCATTATCCAATGGACTGGGAGTCAAATGATTTGTTCCGAGATGAGGATGAAGAGGATAATACCTATGCACAGGTTTTACTATATTTTAAGTGAAGCTTTTACTTGCATCAACTCTATTCCAGATACTGTTGTATTTTTGGGGCCCATACATATTGCATTTATTGCAATTCTTGAGCACAGTAGTTGAAATGATTTGCATTGGAAGATCAATTCATATGTAATTGCAGAGTAAATAGTATTTGTGCTTAGAGTTCATCTTCTAGAGGCCATTTTAAGGTATCCAGTTATTTAGCAATGTCCTGTTGTGTTGTCTTTAGTCATGTATTTCATGGTAAGATTCTAAGTCATCTTTTTGCTGAGGCTGTACCTTTAAAGATGTGTTTTTATATTTATATTGCCTTAGAGCTAAGAATTATTCTTTTGTGTTAGATCTGGTCCTAATTATTTCATTGATAACATCCATTTTTTGTTGAATACCGGTTGTTGAGGGTTTTGGTGCACGACTTGTTGGTTTGGGAAAATCTGCTATTATGTTTTGGCTTTCTAACTGAGATAGATGAGAACTGCATGAGTAGACAATAAGCAAGCATTGTGAGAATGCAGGATGAACCATAGATAAGTACCAAGCATCATGGATTCATTGCTTGCAGGAGCAGATTTGTTTCTTCATATCCCAAATAGCATACTCAACCGGCTTGGCAGAAAAACGTTTGTTTTTCTGCAAGAACCCCTTGTCCTAGTGGCCTTTGTCATCCTTGTAACTCTCCCCATCACAAGGGAGATCAAATTTGACAACTGTAAAACTATAGACTATCCAACAAGCTTTGCAGTTTGGAATAGTGGGTGCAGCAACTGGTAGAGGGATCAAAATAGTTGCTGCTTATTTAGAAATCCAATTGAGGTAATATGGGGTAGTCAATCATTGCTAATCACTAATGCCCAAGACCTGATAGTGCTTGCTTTTTGTAGGAGAAAAGACAAGGTATTCTTCATCATCAAATGTCTGCAGTGGTGGATTTGAAGCAAATCTACCACCCTGTATTCAAATTCATCATATTAAATGTACTGTCGAATTGGCTACTTGAATCCTATGACCAACTTTGGAAATATCAGATACCTTCTAAACTTCTAGGGAAATTGCCATGATAATGCAAGCAACCATCAGTCTTATCATCATTAATAAGTAGCAATGAAGGTCTTGTGTGGAGACACATGTATATAATGTGTCTTTATTTTGTTGAACTACTGTCTTCTCACTACTTGTAATTGCAATGTCAGCCAAGTGATGCCTGGTCTATGGTCCAAGCATCTTGTGTGACAAAATATGATACAATTCAAGAAGCCATAAAAAACTTTATTATATTTGACAATTTGGTTTATCCTTCAATGTTTTTTTTTTTGATTTTACATGGTGGAATCGGTAGCCGCCGCGAAATCGGGCAGGCTGTCCGGCTTTTTTATGGCCGCTACAGTATTCTGTGCTGTCCGCCCCGGAAGCCGCCACACAGATCTCCACGTAGTCCGCCCCTATAACCACTATGCCACGATCATTTTAAACTTTTTACGCCGCTGAAAGCACCAGGAAAGGGACAAGCGTTCAGTCCGGCGAGGCCCGAGATTTGAACCTTGGACCTCCGCCCCCCTTACGGGGTTTGGGGGAACCAATTGGTCTACACCTCGGACCTAAAGAACACCTTCTTCGGTAAAGATGTTTATCCTTCAATGTTACCTAGACATGTTTCCTTGATTCACATGAAGATTAATAAGGACCTTGTAATCCTTTTCAGTAATAAATAATAAGCTATTAAAAGAGTTTCCAAGAGAAATATATATGCCTTCCCTAGTGGCCACGGTTCATGCTACATGACTAGAATGGTACTCCAATGTCCAAAACCAATTTATGACCTTCCTAATGGAATTGCTAATTTATGACCTTCCTAATGGAATTACTAACAACTTTTGCAAAATCAGCTTCACCTGAATACTTTTTGAGGCTTCATCATGTCAATTGTAAACTTAAACATCATCTAGAGCACACCATCTCTTTGGTTGTGCTTTTCTTATTGCCCAGATTAGTAATCCTCATTATCAAGATTGCTAGTGATTTGTAAGAAGCAATCCTTAGAATTGTATACTGGACTTTGAATTCCTAAACTTCTAAGATCCAAAGTTCGTTTATTTTCAGGGAGACATGTTGCTGACTGTTATTTAACTGTAATGCTGCCTTTCAACTTCTTAGGTCAAGCCTTGCATAGACTGGTTAGATTCTAGAATTGTTGAGTTTATGGTATTGTATTATTGTAAGCAAATGCTATCCATGCAGTTGTTAATTGACAAAAGGGGGTCTTGCTCTCAGTTCAAAATAAATTAGATTCTATAACTTCCACAGCTCATCTCTTAATCTGCAAATTGAAGCATTACCACTCCTTCTGTAAGGGTGGAAGGGTTTAAGTTTTGAATTATTCAACGATTCATTCCAAAAGTGCAATATTTTCATTATAGGCCTTTGGGAACTCCTCCTCACAAAATATTCATAATTAGAAAAATGAGGTTTCCATTATGAATTGTTGGTTGTGCTTGCGCTATATGCTTAGTCCTACTTGGACTACTCTCAATGTGACCACTGTGAACTTGTTCCACTTTCTACCTGGACATGCTATCATGTAAGAGTGTCAGCAAATCTTAATGTTTTATTGCCATAAGAGAAAAGAATGGTGGGATTTAAGAATCTGCTGGTAGGAAGAACCTTTTCTCAGGCCATTGGCTTGAAACATGGTATGAACTTTGTGAAAAGATCAACACTTCTTAGCTCTTCTAATACCATCAATTAAATTGAATATCCTTTCTTCATTCATCTTTGCTAGAAGACACAAATCTGTAATCAGTAATTTTTTAGGGAGGCCCAACGGGTTTGGGGTAAGTAGTGGGGAGTGAAGAGTTCCACACTATATGCCCGTGTTCTAATCCCATAGGTTGGCACCTTGTAGATCCACGAGGACACTTGAGGTAGGGTTTGAACTTATGGCTATGCATAGACCTAAGGTGAGTGGCCACAAACCTTCTATTGAGTGTACCCGTATTACAGATCCCATCCCATGCTCATGTTCTTTATAAGCTCTACCTAATGTTAACCTTAACATTTGTACACATCAAATGACATGAGCTCATGTAGTTAAATATGCCAACTTTCAAGGACGATACCTAATTGCCGAAAATGTTGTTCTAATACCGCTATGTTATCTGTTGAAATGCCACGGCAACACGGTCATGATGTAATAGGGGTGGGGCCCATTTCAATCTCTTATAACCAATTTAAAAAAAAAAAATTCTTTAGGGAGGTAGTATAAATTATAAGTTCACATTATAAAATGGCAAGAGCTTAACTGGTTAAATTCCTCAACTTTCAAGGAGACCCAGATTCGAATCTTGCTAGGCGATGGATGCATAATTGCCAAAAATATCATGACATGGTCATGATTTAATAAAGAAAAAAGAAGAAGCTATAAATACACATTTCCATGCTTTCCATACATTCAAACATGTGATTTCAAAGAGAATTTGGTCAATCTATGGTCCCAGAGATTCTTATTTACAAGCATTGCCAGAATGTATGTGGATATATAAAGGTGTGGCATTGGCTCTAAACCTGAAAGTGTTCTTTCTTGGTTCTTCATGGTAAAGTTGTAGGACATGTTTATATAGTATGATTGGAGAGATACGCAGATAAAATTTAAGCAATGTTCCATGGGGATGTCTTGAAGAATGTTAGTTTAGTTTGATAATTTTTTAGGTCATAGAAGATACTCTAGGTGTTTTTTTCAAAAAAAACTTTGCCCTAGTATCGTATCCCTTGGGCGTTTTGACATGAAAGGAAGTGGTCTTGGTAAATATATAAGTGAAAAACAATTTTGATGAGTTGAAGGTACCATTGAAGGTTTTGATTAGGAGTGATTGCCAATAATGTTGTGGGCCTATAGGATGATCTATAATGTCACGACCAGGCAAGTTTTGTTCTAATTGAATGGCCAGGAAGTTGCTATATTGATGAAGTTCTTTGTCCCAATTTTACAAATATCCGCTGAGGACAAATTGGGTGACCCTAAGAGTCATAAGTAGAGAATCATGTATTGGGATGGATTGGATGAGTGGTGAATCAATGGGTCAGTGGATGATAGAAATTCAGATGAGGTGGGAAGGCATTAGTATGCAAGTATCTTCGATGGATTAACTTCGAACTAGGGGGAGTTTTTCTAAAATATAATGTGAAGGAAAAGGTCAAGTCTGAATTTTTTTTAACTTCTCTGGCTCATGCTTTTCAAGATTTATGATGTTCTTTATAACAAGTTGGTGACGCTTGAAAATATTGAAGGACTGCCATGAAAAGATTAAAAAAATGGACAAAGTTAAAATCCTATAAGGTTCAAATAATTAACTCTGTCAATTTTATTGAACGCTTGTACTTCTAAATCTATATATAGTAGGTTCCTCATAGTTGAGAATTGGTTAGCGTAGTCAAGGAGTGGCAATAGATTCCTCAGGTGATAAACTGCATAAAGATGTAAGCAATAAAGGTTAAAATGCTAAAACACGAGTTAGCAATGAGCAATTAAAAAATTAACAAAGTAGGAGAGTGCAAATTAATGGAAAAATAAAGTGGAAGCTAAATGAGATGGTTAGGCCAGCCACTTATTCTCAATTACTTCTTGAAACATGTGAAAGGAAGTTTCAACTGTTGTTTGTTGTTTTCTCATCCAACAACTATAATTAAAATTGCAATTGATTGCAAGCAAGAAAATGAGAAAGACTTTGAACTGAGGAGGAGATTCTAAGAATATTTGAGCCATTGTTTTGTCTCTTATTGGGTGAGTCATTGTTTTGTCTTCTGTTGGGCGAGCCATCGTTTTTGTTTCTAATTGAAGAGCCAAGTCTTTTCTCGACTTGGTATAAACAATACAATTGACAGAACAAATTTCTTCCTGATAGAAAAGTGTTCTTCAGATTCTTCTGAAGATTAATGCTTTTAGTTAAACTCTGGAGATCGCTTGAAGTTTTTCAAATTTATTAGTACAGTCTGCATGCAAATTTGAATCAAGAATAAATTCAGTATAGAAGCACAGATTTTGGCATCACAGGTGATGTCATGTGAGCCTCAAATTCAAGAAATTCTCTAGGGTATGATAATGATGTATTTGTCTAATGCCTTTTGTATGAAAACAGAAAGAGTGACGTCACCTACTGTGACATTGTCTTTTGCAGAAGATATGATGTCATCATCTTAAATTTTGATGTATTCAAGGAACAACTAGTGTGACATTAGTATAATGATGTTTTCTATCTAGGACATGATACTGTTGGAAAGGGTAACTGGTGCTAATATGATGTAAAATCATTTGAAGGACAGCATACATGAACTTGCGACTAGTTGACCCAAAATTCTATTTCGTTCTTCAAGCCTCAACTAGCAAATGAAGTTCCCACTTATGGTAAAATTGGTTTAAGTGAGCTCTATGATCATATCTCTGGAATAAAATCCAATTGGAAAAGGATGAATTGAAATTTTGTTAAATAATAAGATGAAAAAGTGGGTGGACATAGTAGCGTTCAAGCCCTACCACACTGATATCCCCAGCCTGACAAGATGTTAGCTAATCTTTGAGTGATATTAGCCATTTATGAGATTGTGCATAGAGATTCAAGAATTTTGAGACTTGGTTTAAGTACATCAGGTGCCAGCTCAGCTTATCTTTAACTTAAGTTTGTCTTCAGGTGCATGGTGCTTTGGTTTTGGAAATTAACAGAGTTTTGGAGGGTTTCATTGTATTCTTGAATTTGGGTTTAGCATCACCATGGGCAAGTAACAATGCAAGAGAAACAAGTTATGTAAGGGTTTGATGGATAAAGACAAGGGAAACAATAAAGAAAATGTCGTGATGTTCTTAGCAATATTGCAGTATATATAAGTTGTTGAAGTTGACCCTTTAAAACTGTTCTTTTGTGTATGAAAAAAATTGAGCTGTAAAAGCCATAACATTTAATACATATCACCAATTCCAAAGTGGTTTTGGAAGAGGATTTAAAGAAGAATCCCTAACTAAAATTTTGCATCTGTTGGCTGGAGGGTTGTTGAGATGCAAAGATTTTAGTTTAGTTTGTTGAAAATCGTTGCTTTTTTGGGACATAGGAGGCATAGCTTCATTGCTTTGGGTTATTCTTTAATCTTGCCTGTTTTTTATGTAGATTTCGGATTCACAAGCAGATTTCTGGAAATTGTGCATGTTACAGGAAATTGTGGGATCAAGACTCCATTGTTGCTTCAACTTAGAAATGATACGGTGAAGGAGACATTATAGGTACATACAACATTATATTTAAATAGGATTGGAATCATAGGAGAGATGACAATACACCTGGAAGAGGTTTGAGTTCAACAAGATTTGATATCCAAGCACCAATAGGCAAAAGTAAAAAATTAAACAATTACCAAAGCTTGATTATATAAATGAAACCATTGTGAACAAGGTTAGAACACCTTGAGACTTGTGATGTGACAGTTTTGCCAAATATTGTGAAGTGTGAAACATATCCAAAACTTGAACATTTATCAGAGCTTGATAATGTAAATAAAACAATTCTGAAAGACATTATGATACCCAAGGCTTTTGATTTGATAATTATGCCAGTTATTTTAAAGCATGAAACACATGATGTTGAAGTTATGGTAGATGTTATTGGTACAAATTTTGAGGATGATGGTTGTACACAAGGAACTAATAATATTGTGTCAAGTTTGGTGCAGACTGGGAGATCTCATTAGTGGATTAGACAAACACTGGCAAGGTATATTTGAGTCTGCTATCCATGGTTAAAATGATAATATGTGGATAGGGTATCATGAACAGAAAGGAAATGGAAATTGTTATGATGTGTAGGTGAAGGCAAAGCCTTATGAGACAATATTGATGACAAAACTATGGGTAAGAACAGTGGCACTATGATGCAAGTTCGTGAGTTTGAAAATTGTTAAGAAGGATGTCCAAATTGTTCTCGGCATGGAGAGTCGTTTATATAATGGGCGGCAGTGTTACAAGTTTTGAGTTCATATTCGAGTTTGTTAGGATTGAAATTCAAAATGTATTTGGTTTGATTCTGGCAGGTTGGAATTAATATATATACCTATATATGTTTTAGCCCTCAAGAGCTAGGTGGATTGGTAATTGTCTGTCTGGACAGACAATTACCCAAAAGAGACCTAGGTTCAAACCTTGGGGGCATGCCTGTTGCAAAGGTAGTAGTTTTCTCCAAATCCTTTAAGTGTGCGCCAAACCGACGACAATATTACGAGTCTCGAGGGATCGGTTGTCCTCTTCACACCGGGTTATAAAATAATGAGGTGGTATAGGCTTGTTGGGAGCAGCCCTTGTGGTTTGAACCCTATACTTGGCAGTTACTAAAAATAGTGTGGATGTAACCAACTCCCCTATGTATCAAAAAAAGAAAAAAAAGAAATTCAAAATGTATTCAAGGCAATGAAAAGTTTGAAATAAAATTTGACATAAAGTTCGAGATCTTGTTTATATAATTTTATAAATTTAAATATATATATATATATATATATATATATATATATATATATATATATATATATATATACTTGTTTTTGATACATAGGGGAGTTGGTTACAACCACACTATTTTTAGTAACTAACAAGCGTAGGGTTCAAACCACAGGGGCTGCTTCCAACAAGCCTATTCCACCTCGTTGTTGTTGACCTAGCATGAGGAGGACCATTGGTCGCTCGGGTTTCATATCGTCATTTCCGTTTTGGCGTGCACTCAGAGGATTTAGAGCAGACTACTATCTTTGCAAATTGGCACCCCCAAGGTTTGAACCCAGGTCTCTTCTTGGTAAGTGCCTGGCCAGACAAGCAACTACCAATCCACCTAGCCCTTGGGGGCAAAAAAATAAATTAATATAGTAAGAAACAAAACTTTATTTGTAATTTTATAAATATAAATTAAACAATTAATCAGTTTTCTAATTTTATATACATATCCTCTCTTTTTAATAAACTAAATAAGATAAATAAAACATTAAATAAATTTATAAAATTAAAAAATATAAACTTTGCCTTAGTTATTATATTATAAAATAATTATTTTAGGGCTTAAGCCTTATGTACCTAAGGGCCAAAATTTTTAGTTTTGAAAATTCAATCTTATATATTAAAAAATTAAAAATTAAAACTAAAAGGTATTATGGAAATTAATCTTTAAAAAAACCTTCCATTAAAATAAAAGATTGTTTGGACCCTAATCCTAAAAGAGTAAGTATTAACATAAGGGGAGAGAGAAATAAATAAAAACCAAAAGACTATGCGTCCACAAAACCACTCGGGGGTCCAAAACAGAGTCAAGTCTGTTGTTGCCTGCAATAAAGTATTACACTGGTCTTCTTTTCAAGCTGTCGTCTTTGCTTCACACTAATGTTGTTATCAACACAGTTGCTGCTCCCTGCAAAAGGAAGGGAGCCTGTCGTTGGGTGGATGGGGACACTGATAATGGACTAGAAAATTAGACTCTATCACAGCTTATGGTTTGCAGTTTACGGCAATGTTTTAGGGTTTATAGTGTACACAAAATGGCCCTGAATTTCATTCCAGAATTTAAATGGACTTATTTGAAGTGTAGAAAATATAGGCAAATTTCAAAATTTATCCTTCATGTTCGCCGAATCTTGTGACATAGATGGTTGGTAGAATAATCAAACATGGAATAACAAAACATGATCGTTTTATAAGAAAATGGATAGTAATTATATGGTTCCAAAATATGGAGTGCATATTGTTGTAAGAGGTCCTTTACAAGAGGTACAATTACTTCAAAATAGCAACGCTAGACGTTGCTGATTCTCACTGTTGTGAGAGGGTCTTAAGATGGGCTATCTTTGATTGGGATGTTGTGTTGTATTCTTAAGGAGTCACGACATCAATGTTGGCAATGACCTGAGTGTGACATTCCTTGTAGCACTAAGAGAATTGGAGGACATGTTGCCATGTGCACTAGAGTGGTATGTTCCCATGATCGAGTCTTGTAATTGTTGTTCCTAACCATATAAATTTATGAGGGGTTCCTTAATAATGTTCATTTGTGGGTCACTATGAGGTGAGTCATTGAGAGTTGTAAGTTGCCTCACCCAAATAAAATTAATGGGCAAATGTTTGAATGTTAATTTTATTTGGTGTTTTATGTGTATGCTAACTCATGGTGAGAGAAAATATTGTCGATTCATTACGAAGTGACACATTGGTTATAATACATATTTGAGAAACACAATAAAAAAGAATTCTCCTTTTATGAAATATTTAAAAAAAAAAAAAAATTCTCAGTTGCATCGTTTACTATCTTCATTATGTTATCCTTTATAGTATTCCTATAATAGACTTATACCAACAAGATGAAAGGATAAAAAATTTCTAGGGATAATGCACAAGTTGAAAATGTTTTTGTTGAAAACGATAATAATTCTTATCTTGTTAAAGGGTTGGGCTTAAATGGATTGGTAAGACTCAACTTACTAGAGCTTGATCAAAGGATTGAAACCCAAAATATGTAAATGATTAAACAATTACAATAAAGGAAAGTGAAAATCTTTCCCTTGCTCACACAAGAAAGTCTCATGTGCCCAAAAGGCATGGTGGCTTGGCTGTGACCTAAGAAATCATCTTACATTGTTAAAATGTTAGCCACTGCTAACAATAGATAGAACATTTCATGTATTTGGATGCAACTGCAAAATGACCTAGAATATAAGTTATTAAGTACTTTATAATCAGTTTAGGGGAGATAGTGTTACATATTTGCATGTGTTTGTCTTGAGTCATGTTTTTATAATACAGTCTCTTTGTTTGGAAATTGCTTCAAAAATGACAATGCTGTATTTGACTGATCTCTAGCAGCCAATAGATTGTAAGTTATGTTAAGAAATCTTGAATTTTCAATCCAAGCTTTTAAAGCTAAAGTAGCCGTCCTTTTGGAAATATTTTCTCTTTGGTTTCAGATAACTTATATCTTGATTTTTTGAAACTAAATACAGGATCAAGAAGCCACAAAAGAGTTTGTTGTGTACTTGATAGATGTTGGGCCTGATATGTTCTTGCAATTAAAGGAAGAGGTAAGATCAAATATTTTATATTTCATTTGGTCAATGGTTAAGTTTTATATTTTGTATAGAATTGGTATATTTGTTTATACAACTTGAACTGATAGTAATTGAAGAGGACATGTTGTAAGACTGCTTTACCTGTCCTAATGCTCAAGTCTGATTGTAATCTTGCAAATAACTTTGTACCTGGCTTTGCCCTCTGAACGAACCAATGCACACATCAAATGTCACTGTTCATCTGTATCTGAAAACTGCATAAAAGAAAAATGCAAATAATCAAGCAAGGTAATAAATAAGATCTGGTTTTATGCTTCCAAGAAGATTTAAGGGAATGCCTGCTAGACATCCTTAGTAGGGAAAGAGTTGTAACCAACTTAAACCTTGCAAATGAGTTTCTTCACAGATTTTCGCTGTCATGTGTGCTCATTATCCCCTCATATTCTGGTGACGACTCTTATATGGACCTCAAAAGTAACTTAATTTCATGGCCGTGCGAGATATATAGGCGGCAAATCAAACATGGCAACAACTGATGCACCTTTGCAGCATTGGGGTGTTAAGTACGTGTCTCGTAAATGTATGGACATTTTGTCCTTGTACATAGTTTGACATAGTTGTTATGTATAGGTGATTACATGTGGTTGTGTGACAACTAATACTATACTAAAAGTAGGGGTACTTCTCATTTTTTTATGTATACAGTTATTGGGTGGTAGTCGGTTTGGTTTGTAAATGAATTTCACATGAATGAAGAATCTTGTGTAGACAAAGCTGATCATGACAGAGCAAATCACAAAAGTGAACAAGGCATACAAGTGGCCCCAACATCGACATAATTGTTGGAGGTGCATGGGTGGGAGTCCAATACAAAGTCAATCCCAGGGGAGCGTGATGGATAGGGTGGAGTTTCAGCACGTGACTAGGGCTGATGTTTGTATACTCACAAAGGTTCCGAAACATTAGTGCAAACAACTAGAGACATATGAGTTTTGAGCAAGTGTACTGTCGGACGAGAGATTGCAAGTTGACAAAGTTAGTTGACTAGCAATACATCACCAATAATACCAAGAACAAATATAGGACCAGTACAACCGACAATGGTTGTAGTAGGAGTGGGCAAGCAAAAGTGCTTAAAATCCCATGATGATGTAAAAGAAGGTCCTAGCACCTATGTATTAATCTAGTAAGAAAATGGAGTCATATGTAGTATATATTTTATTCCCAAACAGTAAGAGCGAAAAAATTAAAAGAACGTGCAACAAGGAATGAACAACAAATGTATGAATAGAACCATTTCATTATGTGCAGTTGATATGCTTTATTCCAACAACATTATGTTTGTGTCACAACACTACAAGATGATCTCTTGTCTTCACTATCAATTCCAACAACACAACGTCTTACAATGATGATACAAAGATACCATTCAACTACTCTCATATAGCACATACGTAAAATGAAAGGGAGGATGAACGGTTACAACTTGCAACTGCCCCCCCTTGTACTGAATTACAAACTGAATTGCAACCAATCACGAGACAACGCATTGGCTTATCACATTCATGATGCCCATGATGAGTGTAAAATGACAATTAGTAACATCAATTGATCAATACTCGTTACAACTCTTTAATCAATGTACATAATGTAGCATGACGGTGGTATTCTATAGTTGAAGGAACAAAGATGAAATGACAGAGTAAATTAGCAAAATAATTCATCAACATGCAGCTTGAGTAATACTTAGTCTTAGGCCTCACTCTAGATGGTGTGCAACACAATCAACCTCGTCCTTGACGGTCTTGCACAACACAAGAAGTCAGACAACCTTGTCTGCAGTTTAGACGACTTTGAGCTTGCTTCAAATGACTCGTCTCTTGGTTAGGCGGCCTTGTATTTGCATGGGACGACTTGGGTCAACAGTCCAAACGGCCCAATCTATTGTTTAGAACAAACAAAAATAAGTGGGAACATTTTTGATCATCTATCTACAACAACGAAAATCAACTACAATCACATGCAAAAAGGTTACATTGTCTGTATAACAATGGCTGAATGGCAATATTCTTATTAGCAAGAATACATGTTTGTATACAATGCAATTATCTCCTTTATCCTCCATACTCTCGTATGCATGTATCTGTGTGCACCCTCTCGAATGAATGAGAGGTCCTATTTTTACATTTTGGGAGTTAGTTACTCCCCAACTACCTACCCGACACCTCATCATCTCTTACATTACATTTGTCATGCTTTATATTTTCATTTCATTACTAACTACATGAATTATTAATTATACGTACGTTATCCATCACTTTATTGTATCCGATTTTGCCGATTTTTTCCCGAAAAATTCTGATATGCATGAAAAAAGCTTTTTTAAATGAAAAATTGCATTTTTTCGGTTTTTTCAATGAAAAAGTACCGATTTTTTGGTGATTTTTCCCCGATTTTTTGCCGATTTCCGATTTTCCCCGATTCTTTTCCATGCCGATTCCGATCCGATTCCAATTTTCTCAATTATGAATAAAACTACTATGTTCAAAATTGCATGTGCACGTACTTGACTTGCGACGCATTACATTATGTACAACTTACAAGGTGGTGCTTGAGATGACGCCATGTCAAAACTAGCACCTACATCTGCCCTCTCCTCTAAATTGGTATATGTCCTTGTCAACAACTGCTGTTGCTCCTGGGGGCTTTGAATTTGCATTGGATGAGTCATTGATGTAGGTACTCCACCCAACTCTTGAATTTGCAGCTTCAAGGCTTTAGTCTTTCCCTTCAACCTCTTTGCATAGGCTTGATAATGAGCCCATTAGAAGCCATAATGATGTGACTTCTGCACAAATTCAGCCAGCCTAACCTTTAGTTCAGCCTCTCTTTTTGTTTCTTCAGCTCCTTGTAGTTTTTGCAAGCTGCTCATCATGCTCCGCGAGCTAGTCTCGGTGAGTAATCTCTTGCATCTTCGCTTCAAGGGCTTGTTCTCTCACCACACACATTGATTTCAATTGACCAATCATCTAGTCCTACTGTTCTTGCGCTTGCCTCATACTTTCCATTTCTGTTGTCATCCTATCTACTTTAGCTTCGACTTCCTATTGCACCTGTTGACATTGTTCTTCCACCAATTGGAACTGGTTGGCTTGCTATCCTTCTTTTAGCTTCATGCTGTTAAGTTCTTAACCATCTATTGAAACTTTTCTAGGCCAGTTGCCAAGTGTCAATCAGCGAATGAGATATGCCAAGAAGTTCTTTCTTGCATATGATTTCACTAACTCTGGTGCCAACTTAACTATTTTGGCACCTGAAGAGTTAGGATACTCATCCATGACTCCTTTGCCATTGTATACTCTTAGTGGATGTCGATACTAAGCCAAAGTTCCTTTGGGCAATTCCCTTATTTCCATCAATGATTGCATTATGTTGTTGTCAATACCAAGCTCCCATGACTGCATGTGATGGATTTTTGTGAAGTCTTCATTCACTCGAAATATTGGGCCCAACTCACCAACTTGTTCAATTATATTTCCATTTCCAGCTGTCATAGTCACCAGTTACCAACACAACCAACTCGAAACTCATTCCAGACTCTATCGAATAATTCACTTACTTTCTCAAAGAATGCATCAACTTGTTCATTTATTTGTTCCCTGTGAATTGGAGGTTGCCTCAAGTTAGTTTCTTAAATAAAAAAATGCTCACTTGTTTCACCATGCTCAACCCATCCTCGGTGTCATCCTCAGTGGTCGTCTCTTCAATGTCTTTGCCCTATTGAACTTTCAAGTTGATTTTCTTCTTGGCGGCTTTGCCTTCTTGAATTTTTGGTTCTTCTTTTCCCTTTGCATCAACTCACTTTTTGATAGTATCCATTGTGTCATTATCCTTTGCAGGCTCACCCTCAAGCGGTTAACTACTCTAGCCCTTTTGCCACCATATATGCTTTAATGTAGGTTGTTTTCCCTTCTCTCTTCTTCTTCCGTTCGGCATTGATGAAGTTGGTGCCATGGTCTTGGTTGTCGTAGATGTGATCTCTATTGGTGGTCCATCCAATGGAGGTGAACCACACCTCTCTACTTCCAACGCAAACTGTTGCAGTGGTGTTATGGCATAACTCTCCGACATATCCACATTCATTGTCATTGTGACATCACTTGCATAATCTCCTCCAAGTATTACAGGTGCTTCCTCCAATGGCGGTGATGCCTCCATCGCTTGAACTGTAGTTTGCACATTATCATCTACATCTATAATTAATGGTGTCTCCTCTACCTGCTTCCGCGCAACTCTGTCTTTCTAGCTATTGTGCTGCTTCTCCTGTACACCTAACTTATTGCACAACAACTTTTGCTTGTTTCGGCTACTGTCCTCCCTTGGTAGCTTCAATTGAAGCCTCTTTCCTAGAACCCGCAATCATACATGCAATACTTCCTTGCAATCTGGTCTCTTGATTGTGTAGGATTGTGCAATGGCATTGCACAATGTCAATCCATGCAATTTATAGTGCTGACCCACCACGATTCCTTGTGGATTTCCGCCAATTGCCCCAACCACCATGGCGTATTGTGGGCATCCCAAAGGTAGAAACACCTTAATACTTTGACCCACAGGTTGATATTGTTGTTGCGGTTGTTGCTGTAGTTGCTCTCTCATCTACTGCCATTGTTGCTCCAACTGTTTTTGCCTCGTCTCCTTTCTAATTGGCTCCTTAGTACTAGGCAATTGTTCGTCTATTTTGTCAGAGACTGCACTCTCCTCAACTAGTGCATTGGTATCTCCTTCATCTTCTTTCGGCGACTCTGTTTCTTTTCGTTTTTTTGTTATTGTCTTCTTCCTTGTTGCTACTTTTCCCATTTGTTTAATCTTCATCAATGGACTGACATTTATCCAACAGGATATAGTAGGCGCTACTTCTGGTATCATATGTGGAGGATTCAGTCTTAGAAACTGAATTTTTTCTTACGATGTAGCATCCAGAAGTAACACAAAGATGTGGAATGCCTAATCATACTTCTCTCCGACCATCACTCCTCTTCGACCACAACAAACAATTTTATATGTGGATTGACAAGAAAATTTCCCAATCATACTTCTCTCCGACCGTTACTCCTTACATGTACGATATGAGCCAAGTGGGCATATTTCAGGCTCTTTGTTTGCTAGACAACCTTGACATGATTACATTAATCGCACATCACAATTCATCTGACTTCAGGTGCTACATCTTCAGTCTGTGACTTCCATGCTTGGTCAACTTTGTCATTTCTAACAGATTGAGGTTGGTGACCTTGTCAATGAAATTCTTCAACGGATAGGGTTTTACTCCCTCCTTCATCGGTTTGTTGAAGTAGGTAAGCCTAATACCCTCTGAAAATTGCCTAGGGGAAAATGACACCCGCATCTCCTTGTCACTAAGCCTCACGCTGCTTCGCTTTTTCTCTACATCATATATCTGCAACACTCCAACAAGTACAACTTGAAGAAATATATGTTGAAATTGAGAACTTGCAAAATGAATTGAACTCCCGCATTTTGAAATGCTGTCTTCAACTGGTCGTCTTGCAGATGCTCCAACCACCGTGTCCTTCAAAATTCTCCTCTAAGCGTCATCCAGGTAATAATCTAGTAAGGGAATTTGCATGTGTTGTTTTCTCTTACTCTTTTGCTATGGTGAAGCTATTGGTTCCTTCCCTTTAGCTTGCTTGTCATCCGATGTGCCAGTCCTCGACCTTGATCACGACCATCCTCTTCCATGTTGTCGCGTTCTCCCTCATCTAGTGTCCATTTCACAATCCCTCTCTCTTCCACATGCACACTATTCTTGGCATACCACAATGCTAGCTTCGATGCCTCCTCTGTGGATACAAGGTCTTTGCTGCAACATAACTTCTAGTGTGAATTTTGGAGGATGTCTTTGCAACACAACTTGTTCTATCCTTTCAACAATCCTTTGGCCTTCACTGCATTACTTTTGCAGTCCTCTTCCTTCCCTTTATATTTTTAAATCCTTTGGTAGTAGTTAATTCCTATTGTCCCAACCGTTTTTTAGGTGACCTGGCTTCAACTCGTAGCTCCAAGTGGCATGCTCACACTTTGTTCCTTCATTGCCTTGTTTTGTGTGCCCTTCTTTTCAACTGCTTGTATTGCTTTGATGACCCATGTGATCTAATTGTGGAAAATTGAACTCCATATGGTTCGTCTTGGATGACTTTGTTGTAGACGGTTTGGCTCTAGATGGTACATTCTTGGACAGCCTTGACTTAGATGACCCAATTTTGGATGGCCCTTCCTTTGCAACTGTTTCTTGTCCGTACGACAAGTTCTCTAACAACTCAAACGACCCGTACACCTCCTTGTAGCAATGTTTCCCCTGCCTAGACAATGTGTCGTACAATCCGTATGGTCTTTGGAAAAAATCTCTGCAATACTTGTTCGGCCATCACTTGTGCATTTTTGGACTCCATTCCGCACAAGTTTGTCTTATCCTTTCTTTTGTCTACAACCCTTTCTTGTTGTTGCTACAATTTTTCTACCTGCAAAAGGAAAACAAATTTGTAGACAATGGGGAGGGATTTTCAAAAATACCCCTTTTCGACACTTCCTCTCCTCCAACGCAACTTTCTTCTTCTCCAACACAACTTTCTTCTTCTATAATGCAACTTCCCTCTTCTACACCATGGGTTGATGCTTGTCCTCTTGCCGTTTCGTACACTCTACAGAAACTTGCACCAAGGATTGTTCCTACTTGCTCCTCTTTGATGTTATGTGTTTGAATGAGTTAGTGCAAGCTCTTGGCATCTATTTATAAGATGAAGGTAGTAAGGGGACACTTGGCTTGTATGAGGTGATTGCCTCTTAGCTGCCAGTTCACCTTCCATAACTGATTTATATGCAAATAACTGTTTTGCATGTCTTTGCTTGTTTACTTGACTTTTGCCTCCTTGCGTATGGAAGGCTTGTTGTAATGTCGTAGACTTTTGTGTTTTGGATTTTTTCCACTTTCGGGCTAGACGACCTAGGCAGCCGAACGGTCTTCCTTGGCTGTCCAGACATCATGTAGACCGTCTACACAGCCTTTGGATTTTTGCATTTTTGTTTTTTTTTCCTCTTTCAGGCTAGACGGCCTAGGTGGTCGAACAGTCTGCCTGGCTATCTTGAAAGGGGAAAAAATCCCGTGGCTTGACATCATGCTATTCTAGACGACCTTGGTGGCCAGAGGGTCCACTAACTTTCTCCTTTGACACCGACTTCTTCGTGACTGCCTCCTGGGCTTTGCTTCATTTCCGTTAGCCTGTCGATCTTTTGGCAGCTCATCGTCTCCTTTGGACAGCTTGATTGCCCTCTCTTCAGATTCCATGCAATTGTGAGATGACCTTTCCTTTGTTGCCAATCAGATTGAATGCCATGATGGGCCAGGGACAGTTTGGGCTCCTAACAATCTTCTCGGTTGGCCTTTGAGAAAACTAGGTGGCTTGACCCTTGGTTTTTGTGGCCAGGGCTGTGTGGGATCTTCCTCTTGTTGTCGGAAGACCAAGGGGTGGTGTAAACGGCCCACCCTGCTGGCTAGATGACCTATGGGCCATCTAGGGAAGACTACTCCCCCTTAGGTAGTCAAGAAAGAGGCCGTATGGCCTCCCCCCTTGGCTAGGTGACCTAGATGGCTTAGGGTCCTAACAGCCCATCCAGACTGTCTGAGTAGCCTCGATCAAATGCTTGCCTTGGGTCATTAGGTAGCCTTTTGCAGACCACTTTGAGTATCCAAGGAATCGTTCAGATTGTTTGGTAGATCTCACCTTCTCCACTCTATCCACCTCCTTACTTTTCCTTCCTCAAAAGTGTTATGAATTTCTTGTTGAGGTGCTTCCTGCATCACAACATTCGGCAATAAGTTTACATTAGCTGTTGGTTGGACAACTTGATGCCTCCTTGGTGTTCCTTGTCTCACTCTTATTTGGAGTTCCAAGCCTGAATTGACACTGTTCTAGTCTTCCTCCTCATTGCTTGAACTTATTAGGGATACACTACTTGATTCATCTCCCAAGTTCCCAACGCTTGTTGCTTCACTTGGCAATATTTGCGAGGCACTTTGTGAATATCGCACCATTCCACTTCTCTCGATGTGATTCTACTAGCTGAATTGATAGTCTTTTTCTAGAAACTCAATTTCCTATGCACAACCATCAACAATTCCCAACATATGTTTGTTTGCCGTGCACCTTTGGGCGTCTCTTTCAGACTTGTTCCTTCTTTGGGGAAATTTTGCCAACCAGTTGCTTGAATATCTTGCTGCATTTTCAACAACTCTTGTGCACGTTGTCTCTGCAACTCAACTATTTTGGTATTTAGTTGCTCACTCTATTCATGCAATTGTTGCGCTTCGTGACACATCCCTTGATGTTAATGTCTAGTGGCTAATCTCATTCCCTCATATTAGCTTCCAGCACTTCGAGGCTCATATTTTGGCGGTTCCTCCTGTCCAACATGCATTGCTGCCATTCGTTGTATGTTCTCAGCATTAAGTGATCTCAATCTTTGTTCCTCAACTTTCGAAAACCTAACATGTCCACAAATTCGTCTACGTTCTATGGATCTAGGTTACAATTCCTCTTGCTCCAGTATTGGTTGCATGTCAACTTCTTGTTTACTTGCGTTTTCTTCTTCATACAACCATGCTAGCTGTTCCGCAAGTTCATTGTCATCATGTATCGAGATTCCTTAGAAGGGTCCTAAAGACTGATTTGGTGTAGTCATTAGTCAATCTGTACTTGTACCTAAATTTGTCGGTTTGAAATTTACCAAGTTCACATGCACTCTTACTATGTATGATTTTAACTTCATATTGTTAACTGCCTCGGGACATTGTGTCCTGTCCAGTTTCTTCAACCTCAATGCACCATTACTCATCACTTCATCTACTTGGAAGGGTCCAAGCCACATGGTCTTCAACTTCCCTAGCTTGATTTTTCTTTTGCCATTAAACTTCAGCACTAAGTGACCTGCCTTCATATTCATTTTTTTCAAGTGCTTATCATGCCACATCTTTTGACGAAGTTAGGCAACCTTTGTGGTCCATTGTGCCATCACCCTCTTCTCATCTAGTTTGATGAGTGTTGTTAGCCTCTCCTTTAGGCTCTCCTAGTCACCAAGACGGTTCTGCATCGCCACTCTCAAACTTGGTACCAAAAACTCCATTGGCACAATTCTCTCTTGTCCATACATCAATTGGAATGTTGTATTGTTTGTCATCGGTTTATATATACTCTTGTATGCCCAACAATTTCGCCTCCTAATCAACATCTTCAATACCACATGTTTTGTACTTTATGGAAACTAAGACCTTATTCGTTGTCTCTGCTTTCCCATTTGCTCTAGGGTAATGCAAACTAGACAATGAATGCAAGATCTTAAATTCCGTAGTCAGCTTCTAAATGATCTCATTAACAAGGCGCCCTTCGCGATCACTTGTCAACTGATGAGGCACTTCGAATCCTGTGATGACTTGTTCATACAAGAATTGTGCCGTGCTCTTTGTGGAATTGTCAGGCAATGCTCTTGCCTCTACCCACTTTGTAAAGTATACAATAGCGACCACAATGTACCTAGATCTTCTCCTACTGGTTCTCAACGGTCCAACAAAATCTAGACCCCATCTCTCAAAGAACTCTTGCGGCCGAGGTGGATGTAATGGCATGAAGTCCCTTCTCGACTTCCCAACTCTCTGGCACGTATTGCATGCAGTCACAAACTCCTTTGCACCGCGATAGAAGGTGGGCCACCACAACGTTGCCAATGCCCTCCTACCAATCCTCCATGAACTTTCTTCAATGCTGAATTCACTTCCTCATCCATTACACATCTTCATAGAACTCCATTAGGTGCAATGTTGTAGAATAAACCAACTATCAATAGAATTGGTGTTGATTTGATGATGATCTGCTTTTTTGCTTGTAGAATAAACCAACTAGCAAGGTTTGGTATTGCTCCATCCTTTGCGCTTGTGCTTGAATCACTACCAGCACATGCGTATCCTTCTATGCTTGTTGTTGGTCTAGTTGAGGCTCTTATATGTCAATAAAATCGATGTGTTTCGAGTTACTCATGCTCGCCTTTTTTGGACAATTTGCTTCCTTGTGGTTGCCAAGTTGTACTATCTACACATCATTGCATTGTTTTTCATAGTTCCTCCTCTTGGAGCGTTCGTCCAATTGCGTGCAAAATGTTCCCACTCTTGACATCTTCAGCACTGAATGATTGGCCTCCTATTAGAATCATTTTGCAATTGTCCCTCGCTTCTTGCAGTTGTCTTCTCCCTTGGCAGTTATTTTGGTATCCGCACCTTGTTGCTCCTTGTTTGCTTTTTGAAGTGATGGATTTTCATCTTTCTTCTCCTTTTCCATTGTCATTGCATATTGTCATACACTTCACAGGTTAAATGGGCAATCCCAACAACATGACCTACAATTTCTTAAATATTGTAATATGCCTTCTTTGGACAGTTGACATTGGTGTGACCTTTTGATTTACAAACAGAACACCAAATGTCCTTCTCTTCGCTCCAAGTCCTTTCGCATGGCCTGGATTGTAGCACTTAGATCATCACAATCACTATTCGAATTGTTGTCCTGGTCATGGCTTGTACTTCCTCCTTCGGTTATTGTCGACTTCATTTCACTTTCTAGGTTTAGCACACGATCAAATGCTTCCTAGTAAGTGGTTGGCAAAAGCACCTTCATGTTCTTATATCTTGGCAGCAATCCATTATTGAAGAACCATCACTTTTGCAGCTCATCAACTAGCTTAACCTCCATATTGCTGATGTGTTCATTTAGAAAACAATTATATGATTTGATGTTTTCATCCTTCTTTTACTTCGTTGAGTAGATCTTGCCAATAATCTTTGTATTGTCCCAAAGTAGTTTGAACTCGTTGAGTTCATGCTGCAACTTTGCCCAATTCATGAAGGTTTTATCTTTCTTCAAGTGCCAATCAATTGCTACTCCATGCAAAAATCATTGAAAACAATCTCAGCCATATATCTTCATTAGTAACTCCATTTGCCTTCCTTATTGTCTTGCATGTTACGATATGGTGTTTGGGATCCTCTCTTGTATCCAGTAAACTTTGTGCACTTCTGCTTGCCCATAGCTGCAACAATATTTGCCATTGATGGTTGTTCATCTCCACTCAACGAACCTTCCATCAACAATTGGTTGCCTACAAACAATCTTTGGCTGCTTCCTTGCATGCTTACACTTCGTGATCTCCTCCAAGAGTACATGAGCGTCGGTCCTGGTCTTTTGAGCACACTCTTCTGCAGTTGCCCTTGTGTTTGGCTTTCGTTCTCCAATGACTAGGCACTCTCCCTTGCACTTGTATTGGAGTCACCAATTGCTCCACCTCGTCTTGCGCATGATCCATGTTGGAGCTTCCTTCACCACTTGCGCGAACATTCTCCTTGGCTTGATCTTCGTTTGCATGTAGCGCCTCCATTTACACGTCATCCTTCATTGTCAAAAGCAATGTTTGCCACCTTTCATGTCCTTCAACTGAACTTCCCTCCCCCTGAGGGTTCCACACTCGCTCTACCTCTAGCACATGTATCTGCTCACTAGTAAACTCTGTTACCACTCTACAGTCAACATGCAAGTCTTCTTTACCAACATGCAACTCCTTGCCACCAACACGTAAGTTTGGACATGTGCTCCACATGTCCAGACTCTCCTCGCTCTTGTTGTGTGATCCTCAAGCTTCGTTTTGTCGGCTGCTCACTCGTCCTTCTGCATCCACGTCTTCCACGTCCTCGCGTCAGGTTATCAATCATTCACCTCTCTTGTCTCCAAGGTCCACATGGTCATTGGTTTGAACTTCAAAAGACAATGACGCCAAATATAGCACGACAATGGTATGCCACAGTCGAAGGGATAGAGAAGACATGACAAAGTGCATTAGCAAAATAATTCATCAACATGCAGTCTGAGTAACTCTCGGATGGTCTTTAGTCTCATGCCAAATGGCCTACAACACAATCAACGTCATCCTTGATGACCCTGCACAACACAACAAGTCAAATGGCCCTGTCTGTAGTTCAAACGATGTTGGGCTTACTTTAGACGGCTTGTCTCTTGGTTAGATGGCCTTGGCTTTGCATGCGATGACCTAGGTCAACAGTCCAAAAAACCCAGTCTATTCATCTATAGCAATAGAAATACGTGGGAACAATTCGAATCTTCTATCAACAACAATGACAATCAACTACAATCACATGCACAAAGGTTACAAAGTTTGCATAACAATGGCGAATGGAACTATTATTATAGCAAGAATACATTTCTTTATACAATGCAGTAATATCATTTATCCTCCGTATTCTCTTGTGTTTGTATCTATGTGTGTACCATCTCGGATGAATGAGGGGCCCTATTTATACATTTTGGGAGGTAGTTACTCCCCAACTACCTACTCGACCCTTAATCATCTCTTACATTACATTTGTCATGAATTTTCATTACATTTCATTACTAAGTTACTAACTACATGACTTATTAATTATACGTACGTTATTCATCACTTTATTGTACATATAACAAAACATTACAATGAATAAAACTACTAGATTCAAAATTGCATGTGCGCATACTTGACTTCTGACTCTCTACGTTATGTACAAGGTGGTGCTTAAGATGGCGCCATGTCAAAAGTAGTGCCTACGCGTAACAAAATGTAACAAAAAATTTATACAATACAAAATGAACTTATTAGCTCTTTGAGCTTGTGCTTGAGATGGCACCACGTTTGTTGTTGAGTTTGATTAGATTGGCTATGTACATCATAGACAAAGGAATATGAATGCAATTTTTCCCATTGTCTTGAGAGGCATAACAGTGGATTGGAATCTGTCACTACAAACACCATTCAATACTTGGGAGGATCTCAAGAAGGCCTTTGAGAAGGATTTAGACTCTTGCTTGATGACAGAGAAATTATTGACGAGATCTATGATACAAACAAAAGAAGGATGAGGAAGTCAAGTCAGATAACCACTGCTTGAAGGAACTCATCGACAAAATGGAGAAGCTGTTTGCCAATGGATTATAGAAAAGGTGGTTTATGGATAGAGTTCTTTTGAAGTTTCGAAAGAAGATGAAGGGCACTCAGACAACTCTCTCTTCTTATGAAGTGTTCTAGCTAGGATGCTCATGCTCATGCTCATGCTTGGATGTAGAAGATAGTTGTACTGAATACTTGTGAGGTGGATGAGTCAAGTGGCATAGTAGATGTTGAGAAGGAGATGACGATTGCATGTGCAACAAAGGGAGAAGAGAAGCTACAGAATATAGTATCGATGATGCACATATAGATGAAAAGCTAGTGCTTTCATTTAATGCAATCAAAGAGACTAAGGAATCCAACACCATAAAGTATGAAGGACTGCATATGGTGTAGGTGAATCTTGGAGAAGCAAATGAGGAGAATATGGTCAGCTACGGAGATGATCAGGATCTAGTCCTAAGGGAGTTGCATTCAAAGTCTGCGTGAAATACAAATAGGTCTTTGCATGGGCCTAAAAGACCTCAAGGGAAATCCACCTAAGTTGTGTGTTGATTGGATACCATTGATTTTTGGAGCAAAACTAGTGCAAAGGAGGTCGTTCCGCATTAATTCCAAATTTGTGGCATTGGTAAATGGAGGGATAGAGAAGATGTTGGTTGCAGGGATTTTTTAAAAAGTGACTATAAGCAATTAAGTGTCACCAATCGTTATCAACTTTAAAAACAAAGGTACAAAGATAGGAATATTCATTGGTATCAAGAGTTTGAGTGCAATCACCATTAAGGATCCCTTCCCCATAACTTTCATTAATTCAATTTTAGAGGAAGTGATTGAACATGAAATCTACTCTTTGGGTGTAGTCTTTGGCTATAACCAAATTATTGTTGCTAAAGAGGATAAAT
Source organism: Wollemia nobilis (assembly GCA_028583015.1). Lineage (NCBI taxonomy): Eukaryota > Viridiplantae > Streptophyta > Pinopsida > Araucariales > Araucariaceae > Wollemia > Wollemia nobilis. Next base: position 10,319,369 of record JAQPPZ010003067.1, read on the forward strand.
TGAAGACCACTTTCGTTGTCGAGAACGAGATTTACACACATGATTGTATGCTATTATCCTTGATGTTTGAACAATTTATGAATAAAAGGAAGAGCATTTATAGGTGTTGGAGAAGTGCATGCACTTGTGTTTCTAGATTTGGAAAAAAGAGTTACATGTCAACATTGATGTTTCTTTATAATTGGTTGCAGGTTGGTATGGGGGGAAGCATGGGATGGATGAGCCCATCTACTTTGCAAGTCAGCCAATGTTGCATGTAGAGAAGAATTAGCACACGATGAAGTGCAAAGCCTTGGGAATAGTTTACGTGGTGCAAAAGTTACACCATTACTTGCATGCGAATCAATTCATGTTTTATATTTATCATTAGGTAGTTTCGTACCTAGTCAACAAGCCAACCATTCATGAATAAGTTAGAAGGTGGCTCGTCACATTGCAATAGCTTGTGTTCTAAGTTGTTTTATGATTGGGGAAGAAGCATGTGATTGGCGACCAATTGTGAATTTGTTCAGGAGAGCCTATGAAGGAATACAAGATGAGTTTCCATATGCTCACTTGTTTCATATCACAACACTATTGTCTTGGTATGAACATATAGGTATATACTTATTGGCTTGAAATCTACGAAGAGAATTGTTGAGGAGAGAGTGACAATTGTATTGAATTCGGGGCCATTTTAGTTGATTAAGGGGCTCTTGTAGAAAATGGGACTTCACATGATATTGCACATATGTGTGATTAAGAGGTGTGTAGTGCGGTGCAAGAGGCACACGAAGGATTGGAAGGAGGCCACAGGGGGTTGGATGAAAAAACAAGGAAGTCCTACTTGTTGGATTATGGTGGCCAACTCTATTGTGTAACACAAGGGATTTTGTAACTTCTTGCGAAACTTGTTAGAGGACGGGAAAACCATTGCAAGGAGACTTCAGGCCCTTCCATTCGTCACAACTAGAGGAGGGCACATGAGTTTGATGCAAAAACAAGGAAGTCCTACTTGTTGGATTATGGTGGCCAACTCTATTGTGGAACACTGTTAGGAACCTACTAATAAAAATAAACACTCTCACACAAATACTGAAAATAAACATATAAACTCACAACACACTTGGAAATACATGCACATTACAAAAGTAAATTGCAGAAAAAGAACAATCTCACAATAGCACTGAATCGCAAGCCTCTTTGAGGGGGCAACCTCCTTCAATACTTCATTCAATTATGCAAAAAAATACATACAACATTGCCTCTTGCAGATTAAAGGAATTCCTCTAACAACTAACTCCCAAGGTTGGCTTACATGCAAAATGCCACTCGGGCTAGAATCTCCTACCTACAAAAACGATTACATAGAAGGGTGCCATTTGGCATAGGTGCGTCTTAATCCAAAACTATAATAAAACATTACACGTGAGTGTTGTCTATCGGCAAGGATGCCACTTGCATTATCGGTGATGTGACCCGGGTTCAATCCCCATGGTGGATGTGTATAAGAAGTATTACTCAAAAAAAAAAACATTACAAAATATTAAGATGGGTACTACCCACGTTCCACAAAGAATATTGCATCAATTGTTAGGATGGGGTCCTAACATGCCCTTCCCCTTCAAAAAGCTTTGTCCTCAAAGCTGAAGGTGAGGAAGCTGTTGTTGGATTTAGTGAAGAGGTTCCATTGTCGCATATTTTGGTTGTAAGACGCACCACTGGACCAAGACATCTATGATAACCTGTCGACGGAGGGTACACGATCTTTGATCGAGAATGCATTCAGGTTTAAGAATGATGGACCCTTCCTTGTCCAACTCTGAAAGTGTAGATTGCACCTGCATCTTGTTGCCAATAACCTGCTTGAGAGAGGACACATGGAAGACTGGATGAAGTTTGGAACTAGCCATAAGGGCTAGTTTGTATGCCGTCGCCCCAAGCCGCTACAACACCTGATAAGGACCATAGTATTTGGTGGCAAGTTTCTGACAACCACGCAACTAGAGAGATGATTTTTTTTATGGTTGTAAGTGAAGGAAGACCATGTCACCAACGACAAAGTTGCGTTCGATATGATGCTGATCTGCTTGCTATTTCATACGGTTTTGTGCCATGTCCAAATTGAGCTTGAGTTGGCGAAGAATGGAGTCACGTTGACGAAGAGTGGAATCCACGACCTGAACCTTGGAGCTGCTTGGAATGGAAGAAGTTGGAGCTGGTGGAAGCTGACCATAAACTGCTTCAAATGGAGTCACCTTAGTGGTAGAGTGATAGGTGGTATTGTACCACCATTCAGCCAAAGGAAGCCACTTAGCCCAATTAGTAGGATGTTCAAAAGTGAAGCAGGGAAGGTAGGTTTCCAAGCAATTATTGACAATTTTGGTTTGGCCATCCGTTGAACTCGTCTTGAGCTGTGTCCCTTGCAACTTGAACAGTTCCTACCAAAAGCGACTGGTGAAGGTAGGATCCCAATCAGAGACAATGGATTTAGGCATTCCATGGAGGCAAAATATGGAGTCAAGGAAGATTTGGGCGACAATGGATGTAGTATGAGGGTGAGATAGGGAACAAAATTGAGCATACTTCAAAAGACGATCCACTATCACCAGAATTATTGATTTGCCTTCGGATTCTGGCAGCCCTTCGATGAAGTCCATAGATATATTTGTCCAAACCTACTGAGGAATGGGCAAAGGTTGAAGTGTGCTTGGAGAACACACAATCTCACCTTTCATGCGTTGGCAACAATCACATTCAGCGACAAATGTTTTGATGTCTTTTTTCATTCCCTTCCAGAAAAAGGTACACTTGGTTCGGGTATATGTTTTGAGAAAACCCGAATGACCAGCTGTGGGGGATGCATGCATTTCGTGAAGGAGGAGGTCCTTGATTTGAGACTCAGACGGAATAACCAAACGGTCATGAAACCGTAAATCTTGACCATCCCAACCATAACTCGGGTGGGACTAAGGATCCTCTTGGATATGGCGGAGGAAAGTTTGCAATGATGAATCCTTGGCCAAATCTTCTCGAAGTTGATGAATCCTTGGCCAAATCTTCTCGAAGTTGATGAATCCATTGCGGAAGAGGAGTAGAGATAGCATATAGCATGGCCTGATCTTCATGGAGGCAAGTCAAGGCATCGACCACCACATTCTTTTTACATTTCTTATAAGAGATGTCATAGTCATACCCCAACAATTTGGAGACCCATTTTTGTTGTTCTGGTGTAGCCACCCATTGCTCTAAAAAATATTTTAGACTCTGATGATCAGTCTTGATGGAAAAATGTCGACCAATGAGATATGGTTGGCAATGGGTGACCACATGTAAAATGGCAAGCATTTCCTTCTCATACATGGACTTGCCCAAATTTCGAGGAGAAAGTGCCTCGCTAGTAAAAGCCAAAGGTCGACCCTCCTGGTGAGGTCGGTTTTGCCTCCATAGATTGTGTCCAAGAACTGTGTCAACTGTTTCTGCTCTGTATGTTCTGATTACTGACCATTGATTGACTACTGACACTGTTCTGTTCCCTTTTTGAACTATCTGACCATTGATTGATTCTTGACACTGTTTTGTTCCCTGTCCGATTTTGACTCTGTCACAGATATTCTGTGACTGATCTGATTGTTACAGGTAACTGTTTTGACTATATTTTGACCACCCTGTATTGATGGCCTTGCTAGTAAAAGCCAAAGGTCAACCCTCCCAGTGAGGTCGGTTTTGCCTCCGTAGATTGTGTCCAAGAACTATGTCAACTGTCTCTGCTCTGTATGTTCTGATTACTGACCACTGATTGACTACTGACACTGTTATGTTGCCTTTTTGAACTATCTGACCACTGATTGATTCTTGACATTGTTCTGTTCCCTGTCTGATTTTGACTCTGTCACAGATATTCCGTGACTGTTCTGACTATATTTTGACCACCCTGTATTGATGGTTATTGATGAAAGTTTCCTGACTGTAACCGACTTTGAATCCCTATTTCCCCTGTTTAAGACTTTGAAGCTTCTTGTTCGCCTGTTATTTTTCAATGATTTTGTATTATTTGTTTTGCATGCAAGAATTCTAGAATAGGGATGTCTTCTTCGTATGCTCAACTTTTGTGAAGGATATGGTAACAGGTTCAGATTTTTGGTTGTAGGTTAAGTAGAACAGAAAGACTTGGAGAACAGACTTTGTTTCCAGGTTTAAATAGAACTAGGGTACGCTAGGCAAAGGTGTATGTAATACCCATAGGCCCTCTGTTATACCGCAGTGACGAACAATAGTGCTCGGACCAATATTTCAGGCCACTACCCAAGGAGGATTCCACATATATCCTTGAGCACACGATCTGCCTCTCTGACAGTACGGGAGGGTAATCGTCTGGGATGATGTGTCCCATAGACTATGGATAATACAAGGCCGAAAAGCTTCCTATTGGATAAAAGTTTGTTTAAGCCTAAACGGTCTCCCGATACACCCGAAGATGCGTGGGAGCTCAATTCTGTGGGTTAGTGTTGTTTGAGGCTCGGGTATTAGAGCCTGATCTCCCCTCACTTCACTAGACGCTATATGGGCTATCTAGCTTAGCCAATAATGACAGCTCGTTCGCGATATTTTAAAACCCTGACACAGGGTTTCTAACCTACTCAACTACTGTAAAAATGACTGTAATTTTTTTTGGCCTTTTGCTGAATATATATATATATATATATATATATATATATATTTTGTATTTTTTTAATAAGGAAAAACTAGCAAACAAAAAAAACTGAACTCGAAAATCGTATACCTAACAATCGAATTGGCAGAATCCGTCGTAGTTGCAACAGAACACGGCCCTGGAAAGCGCTTTAATACCACTTGTTAGGAACCTACTAATAAAAATAAACACTCACACAAATATTGAAAATAAACATATAAACTCACAACACACTTGGAAATACATGCACATTATAGAAGTAAATTGCAAAAAAAGAACAATATCACAATAGCATTGAATCGCAAGCCTCTTCGAGGGGGCAACCTCCTTCAATACTTCATTCAATAATGCAAAAAGATACAACATTGCCTCTCGTAGATTTAAGGAATTCCTCTAACAACTAACTCCCAAGGATGGATTACATGCAAAATGCCACCCGGGCTAGAATCTCCTACCTACAATCAATTACATTCTTGAAAAAACGGTTACATAGAAGGGTGCCATTTGTCATAGGCGCTTCTTAATCCAAAACTATAATAAAACTTTACAAAATATTAACATGGGTACTACCCATGTTCCACAAGGAATATTACATCGAGTGTTAGGATGGGGTCCTAACAAACACAAGGGATTTTGTAACTTTTTGTGATACTTGTTAGAGGACATGGAAACCATTATGAGGAGACTTCATGCCCTTCCATTCATCACAACCATAAGAGTTGTTTGAGAGGTGGGGGTTTGCTCTTTGTTGGACCCCTAAATGCCAACAAAATATGAAAGTATAAATAGATTGTTGTTACTAAGAAGCACTTGATGAAGTGGGTCAAGGCAAAATTATTGCCTGACTACTACTCAAAGAGTACAACTAGATTCATGTATGACCAAATCATCACGAGGTTTGGTGTGCCATTGCAAATCACGAATGGCTATGGAAGACATTTCATGAATGAAATTATTCAAAGATTGATGTCGCACTTTTGAATCCTTCACTCATTGTGTAGAGCGTATTACCCTCAAGTGAATGTGTAGGTTGAGACAATGAACAATACACTTGTCTTCATTCTCTACAAAACTTGTGGGGTGGAAGGCACTGATTGGGAAGAGAAGTTTCTAGCAGTGCAATGGGCATATATGACTACATATAAGCTAGCAACGGGCCATACATTATTTCAGCTAATGTATGACAAGATGTTGAGTACCACTGGAATTCTTGATTCCAAGATTATGAGTGGCACAACAATAATCAACTTAATGTTCACAAGAGCTTGGAGGAGAGGGTGTTTTCACTAAGACAGTTGCCACTGAAACAACTCAATAACATAAAAAATATTGGTAGAATAAGCACCCTTGATGGTTGAAGATAAAACAAGGGGACCTCATTTTGTATTTCAATGGCAAGTGGGTGATTAAACCAGGAAATTGAAGACCTTGTAACTTGGTCCCTTCCAAGTGGACGAGGTTATGAAAAATGGGTGCGTTTGTTTGAAGAGGTTGGATGGAGCACAATGTTAGATCCTGTGAATGGCTCGAAGTTGAAAGTTTGAAAGCCTATAAGGTATGACTGCAAGTTAACCTTATCCACTACCAGACATATAGTTCAAGTTCAAACAAACTACTTGATGCGTCCATGCATTCCTTGGGATCCTTTGAAGGGATCACCATTAGGTAGGTTGGGAAGTGCAGCCACTCCAAGGATGTAGACTTGAATGCAATTAACATCATGAGCCACTTTGGTGTTTGTTTAGTCAAATCCATTGGCTAAAGTGGCGCACTAGTTGACGCAACATAAGCTAGTGATAGATTAGACAAAGCTAGAACCATTATATTCTAGATAGATGAGGCTGCCCATACATGTGTGGTCTTCAATCGACAACAACAAACAACAACCACTTTGATGTGTGTGCTGTGATGGATAAAGCCACGTCATGGAAGAGCTCAAGGCATGCATAGTACCAAGGTAAGAGATGCTAGAAATACATCAGGGAGGCGAGTGTGTTGACAGCGATTGCCCTAGTGCAACAAAATACATTTGTGAAGAATGAGCAATTGAACGCGCATACGAATAGACTGCAAGAGTAATAGAATGCAGTGACAATTGGTCGGCTGCTTAGATTCTAATGAATAAGAAGAACCATACATTGGCCTAGGGGACATGTTAGGAATGGAGCTAGATGGTTAAAGGTTTTTAAATTTTTTAGAAATTTTCCACAACAATTAAAATTTTGGAAGAGTTTTAAAATTTGTTGCCCTAGCACAAGTTCAAGTGAAACTTTATGATCACACAAGGTGGGATGCATGATGGAGTTTGGATGGAGTTGTTCAACACAAAGAATGGTTGATGGAAACACAATTATATGTAGAAGGGAGAATAATGACTCTAATTGTTCCTTAAACTACAACTGTTTAAAATGTAATTTAAAATTCATCTCTTTGCGTGCGAAACTTCCATCAGAGAGAAATTGTCTGTCAACATAGTGTTTATGATTTACCGTGCATCCTCATCGTTGTGAAACTGCTGGATATGATATCAAATATAATATTAAAAGGTAACCATTCTTTTTGTTTGAGGAAGATAAGGCATTGAAAAATATTCTATTTCAGTAGTAAAGAACTGAATTGAGTGCTTAAATGATGATATTGATTTGTAAGCAAGATTTTTCCAGCCAGTTAGACAATGCTTATTTGTGTCATTAAAGTGTCAATGGGAAGCCTATCTATTAGTAAGTGTACTATTTTATTATTTATGATGTAGAGCTGCAGAAGTCTACATATTGTCTATGGTAGAAGGCTTACCAACAATCCAAAGAATCTATTAGTAGGTGTATTATTTTATACTTTATTATGTGGAGCTGCAGAAGTCTACATATTGTGTGTGGTTGAAGGATTGCTTACAATCCAATCCAGAGAACCTATCTGTGCATCTATGTAAGAAAAACTATCCACCAATCTGATCTTTGTTTGTTTATGTCTTCTGGAGAATTTAGGTAGGTGAGGTCCATCCCACCCAAATTCCACTAATTGCTACTGCTCAGTTGTTAGGTGCCCACATAAAATAGAGAACTACCTCACGATCAAATGAAATGTTTCATGAGCTTTAAGGATCATGGACTGCATAATTGTACGAAATTTTATTTAAAGATAAGAAATTTTAGTCAATGCAGGTGTGTTGAGATGAAAGCCTCCTATAGCTTATTATTGGGTTGATAAGTGAAAGCAAGTCATTTTATGGGATGAAGTTTCAAGTTAAAATTTTGATTGGGATAAAAAGCCTAGGTTCAGGGATCAAATTTGAAGCATTTACAACCCTTCAAATGCTACATGTCGGAGTTAGACGGATTGGCAAGTTTATGATTTATCATGACCTTGATCAAAGGGTCAAAATACATAGAGGTACAATATTTGAATTAAATTAGACAGATTGGCACGTATATAATTTATCATGATCTTGATTAAAGGGTTGAAATCTTTAGAGGTACAATATTGACTAAAATATGAAAGGTAAAGTGAAAACGTTTCCTTGCTCATGTAAGGGGGTCTCATATGCCTAGGGGTCATGCTGGCATGGTTGTGACCTAAAAATGAAAATCATCTCGACCTAAATTTGCTCCTTGTACCATGTTAAGGGATACTCGCATAAAATAAAAAAGTAACACGAGTCAGAATTTAATTAAAAAAAAAGATCCTCTTACTTTTAACAGAAAAATTTCATATGTAATATGATGCACACTATAAATTGCAAAGCTTCTTGACAGTCCAGTGTTAAATGGTAGCTTTGTGAGAAAGCATCAATTGCTGAAATTATCCTATTCATAGCTCTGGCTGATCTATAATGACTTCGATGATTAACATTTAGCTTTGTAGAAATGAATAAAACATAATGGTGGGATTGAAATGATTCAAGATTGAAGATATATTTAGCAGTGTGCTTAGGAGGCAAAAAAAAGCTTGTTACTATCTGTGATTTTCATGCTATGGGCATCTGGGTCCTCTTCAGGGAGAGAATTTAATATATGAAACTTTTTGGGCATTGCACTTTGCAATTCCTGCAGCATGTTTTCCCATGGTTGCAGCTTTATTCCCTTTTCTTTGTTTCATATATTTTGTTAGATATCTCACAGCAACAAGGGAACTGAGTGTTGATACTGCATACAAATGCCAATCTTGTTTTGTTTGCTTTTTCCCATGTGTCACGAAACAATGGGGACCCTTCTTGATATGTATTTCTTGTTTACACAGGATGGTGAAAAGAAAGAATCACACTTCAGTGCTGTTGTGAAGTGTATTGTTGAATCTCTGAAAGCTCGCATCATCAACAGAGACTATGATGAAGTTGCAATATGTTTCTTTAACACTGTGAGACATCTTGCCTTGTTAATTTGTTTTTATATCCATTTATATACAACATTGTACATGAAACGTAGTACCGTAACTGGTATTTTGAGAAAAGTTATGTGACATAAGTGCAAACTAATTCTTTAATTCCGAAGATTATTTTGTATTGGTTTCAAGTTTGATGCTTTGTGTCACCAAATTTATGGTCATGCAATTTAGGTATTGCTGCTGTCACAAACAATACAAGGTCATATTCTGTTTTCAACATTTCATTCTCTTCAATTTTGTTGTCTGTTGACTATATTGTGGTAAATTCATTCTGACAGAATAAGAGTCCTATTTGCCACTGTTTCTATTACTGATGAGAAACTTGCTTTTTCTTTACCTTCTTCAATTCTGACATGTTTTGTACAAACAGTTGCTATCTTATTCCCCATCATGAACATGCTACTTCAGAGACATGAATTTCTGGTGTCGCTTCTGTTCCAACATATAAACTTCCAGGAGTGGATACTAGCTGCAGTATGCTTTGTTTTGCACATGCATCCTTATGTTCTTTCTACAAAATACTGTTTTTGGAAATTAATATTTTTTTCATGTTATTGCACATGGATCTGGATACATTTTCTGTGTGCATCTTTAACTTGTCAGCTATATCAATTCTGAGTTGTCTGGCCCATAGCAGCAGCACTGTTGGTGTTAGCACCTGCTTAGGAGCTAGAGCCAGAGCAGAGAACTGCCCCATGCATGTGCCAACATCTACAGCAGATGATAGTGAGAACCATTTAGCATTGACAGTAGAGCAAGGAGTGCTAAAACAGGCTGTAACAAGCCCTGCGGCATGAAGGGGTAGAGGTAGAATATGGAAATGGGTTTGAAGAAGGTGGTGTGTATTATAATTTTTATGATTCATATTGCAACAACCTATATTTATCAAAGTTAATAGTAAAGGGCATTTTATTTCATGAGTTTACACATGGATACAGTCAGAGCTCCAAGCTGTTTGATAAACACTTGGAAGCTAGTGACAATGCAACGAAATGGATCCAATCAGTTGAGAAAATTCTTAATCAAATAAAATGAATGGAAGGGTCACGAAATAGAGAAATGCAATCAGTGAAAGTGATCCCTTGATCCCTCATTTGTGAGTTGGCTGGCCTCTAGCAGCAGCACATTAGCATCTGCGTAGGAGCTAGAGCCAGAGCAGATGACTGCCCCAGTGCAAGCCTGCATGAGCTATGTGCCTGACCTCACTATCATCGAAAGGGGACTTGTTGGCATCATTGCTAAAGGCCAAGTGCTTGTCAGCATTGCTCTTGGTAGTGGGCCTAACGACACTATTGTTGGCTTGTCTAATGGCCAATTGCCCATTGGCATTGGTATTGATAGTGGGTTTGATGACATTGTTGTCAGCCTGCTTCATGGCCCTAGATGGCATTGTCATCGATAGACAAACCAATTGCATGACCATTGACTTATTGACTAGCAAAGGGCTTGACGACATTGTCATTGGCAGATGACTTGATGGGACAGCCTTCAACTAAGTGCCTAACGACCTTCTTGTCAATAGACAACTTAATGGTATGATTGTCGACAAGGCCTAGACAACACCTTTGGTCGACTTGGCAATGGCCAACAACTACTTGTCCATTGGCACCCTTGTCGGCCAAACAAGGGTCGACAACAACAAGGTGATTACCGACATGCGGTCACTGTTGACACCCTTATCGCTCGTCTAATTGATTGCATCTCCTTTCCTCTTCATTGCATCTCACAATGAGTATAATCATTCAAATGATGTTGCAATTGTTGCACATCCCTTTGCAGGCTATGACATCCTTCATTCCCTTCTAGGCGGTGCCCTCCATTTTTGTCCAAATTTGCATTTCGAATTTTTCTCCTTAGACAATGAACCGGTTGTAAGAGTTTCCAATCTATTGGAAATGAGTATGTAGTTGTGTGGGGTCTCAATGAGGGTTTTGCAAAAATCTTCTCTCACCGAGTCAAATTCTAGTGTATACCATATCATTGGCTTATAGAATATATAATTCCATACTTTCTTCGTCATCACTTTGGCATTGTTGTATGGGATTTAATTCTTCTCTTCTCAATGTTCTATAACTAGTTTGACAAATGGTTTTGCATCCTCTTGTCCACTTGTGAAAATAATCGTCAACATGACTAAATTTTTATGTCTCTTTTTGGATGGTTAAGATCCTATTAATTACAAAGCAGTTACATTTGTTGTCATGGGGCCCATCACTCAATCTTAATGCCAAGGGTTCCCCTAGTCCCATGGCACTAAAAAAATTTAAATGTTTGCATTTTTTTTAGTCTTTGCTCGTGGAATCCTTTGAATCCTCATTAGACCTACAAATTTTAAAATGTTCAAATTTTTTAAACATCGTCGTAGTTAATTAAAAAATTTAAGATTTTTAATATGCTATCATTCTAACTAGTTTCTTTCTTGCTTGGCTTGGAGATTCTACCATAAATGGGCTATGCTTGAGAATATGTTGAACTCAGGTTCTTCAGGTTTGTGTCTTGCTCATAGTTCATTCATCAAATGCCTTTAGACTTTCTTCCTGAGGAAGCATGATCGACCCATCGAGTCTGTTTGCTTGCTCTTAATCACTTTGTTGATTGTCTTAAAGTTCATCTATGTCATAAACATAGTTGGAAAACTTCCAACTCACGATAAACTCGACACCCTAATTTTGGAGATTTTATAGGCAACTCGGGGAAACTCATGAAAAACTTGGTAAAAAAAATCCAAAGAAAAATTTTCAATTAAAAAAAAACATTTTAAACAACAATTGGAGAGCCAAAAAGCTAATTTTATATTAGATATTCATAAAAAAGAGCACAATTACAATTCATGATCATCAAATCCAATCAAATACATCATAGTATCATACAAATGCAAAATTTCAAAAATATAAAGCAATTTTTAAACTATTTTTTGTTTTCCCCTCCTCCCTCTTGAAGTAGATGGTTGGCCTTGGCTTTGAATGGGTGGTTGAATTGGAGGCTTCTCAGATGTAGGATCATCATTGTATATCTCCTCCAATCCTCTCAAATGTTTTGCTTCCTCCACAAGTGCCTTGAAAAATGAACAAGACCACTCTTAGCTTCATATTCCCTTTTTTCGTTATTATTCATATTCCCAAATTTAAATTCTAATAGTATTATATTAGGAAGAGGTGACAAGTAGAATCTGTTTGGTATAATAATAAAAGAATGACAATCAACATTCAACATACTAGATTTTTAATCAAATGCAGTTACAAATATTTTGCCTATTTCATCAATTAGTCTCTTTCCCCAAGGGTACATGGAACTATTAAGAGATCTCTATATTTCTATTGCATTTAAGAACTTAAGCTTACCATAAATACCATGGTCACTTTCTTAAAGATTTATGTGGATGTAGTTGAAAAGTTGAAACTCCCCTAAATATAGAAAACACATTATTTTCAAAATTATTAATAATGAAACTTGTGTAAACTCATTGAATTTTTTATAATTAATAATGAAACTCTATAAAAAAATGTCCATAGTTGGAGAGAAGAAAAAATGCAAAAATAAGGCCAAATGGCCTTTTAAAAATTTATTTTTCCTGCCATTTTTTGCTAACTGCCCGAGGCTTGCTGAGTTTCTTACAAGAAAACAATGAGAAATTGCAAGAAATATCGCCATGAGTTGGCGATTTCTTGGCGCCAAGAGAATTTAAAAAAATTCTCTGACCACAATTTCTCGCGAGTTTCATAAGAAAATGTGGGAAAGCGACAACTTTTCTAACTATTGTCATAACATAATTTGCCAACTCTTGGAAGTATACTGGAATTGCCAATTTGTGTCATGTCTCTGGTGTTCGGTGGTGTGCCCTAACATATCACCAGCACAAGCACCAAAGGGGCCAAAACTCCATTCCTTTAGGAAACTAAGCATGTACATGTAGTCTTTGTTGGATAGGGTAAACGAGCTCCAACTCCTTGATTACTGTTGTCACATTTTGCATGGGGTGCAATGTCTTCAGTGTTGTAACAGTGCTGCTCTTCTTTTCCCTCTTCCTCTATTTTCCTTCTTTCTTCTCTCCCTTTCCTTTTCTTTCCCACATTCTTTTTCTTTCCCCCCTTTTTGGAGTTCCCCAGTTGATTTTTCAACTTCCTAGCAAGTTACCTGAAAAATGGCTAAGTGTTGGTGCGAAGTTCGCACTTCGCCCAGTCTGGGTGCGAAGTTCGCACTTCGCCCAGTTTTGGTGCGAAGTCTGACTTCGCCCCACTTTCTGGGCGCACCTTGCAACTCGCAGATTGACAGTGCGGGCGGTGACGAGAAGATGATAAAAGGCCGGAGCGAAGTCCGTACGGCGGCGGACACCGTTTCCACGTGCGCAGCCCGACTTCGCGATGAAGTCGGAGTGCGCCCTTGACGAGTGCGCGATGGGAAACAAACCCGAGAAAAACATCTAAGGCATGAAGGCCTTCCCGGCGCACTTGCGTTACGCCCGCGCAACCCTAGACGCTCTGATCCCAAGCGAAGATGGACAGACTGCCCTCCAAGGCAGACACGTGTCACACGACATCATCCATCATCTGACAAGTGTCCGCCTTCGGGATTAGAGCCGAAACGTGCCGAGCAAAAGGACAAGCATGGGCTGCATTGCCTGCGCCAGTAGCCTCATTTAAAGCTGATCTGAGGTTTTACCTGCTCCAGCTACCCGCATCACTGCCAGATTGGAGTTCTGCCCAACACACCGCCATGTAGCTGTCCAGCTTCCAGGAAGACCATGCTGCGGGTACAGTCCGGTCCGACAAAAGGTCAGCATTTGCAGCTCTTTCGCCGCTTTTGTCAGCTTATGTTTGACTGGGACCTTGTGCCCATTAATGTAACGGGAGGGACTCGGGCTATAAAAGCCCACCATGAATTCATTGTAAAGGGTGGAAGGGGAATGTCTGTTAGGGAACCACTGTGCCCATTGTAACCGTGCTTCTGCTTATATATATAATCTGTATGCTTAGTTCTGTTCTGCTGCTTCTGTTTTTTATGCTGCCTTTCTTTATATTCATGCCTTAGGCTAACCTGTGTCATGGCTCGTTGATTCATTTCAGCATTTGATGATCAGGTGCCTCTAGCATTGCTTGTTTAAAGCACCCTCTGTACTTCATGAATTAAAAGGATACATAGAATAGATGTGGTAGCAGTTTCATAAGTTGTGTGTTTTGTTGCTGGTCCGTATCTGGTGATTGGTGCGCTGCCGTACTGTTAGTTCCTTGTAGGGAATGTCTGTTAGGGAGCCATTGAAGCTGTGCGGTTAAATTCTCTACATAAACACATATACCTGGCTCTGATATCTCTATGATTGCTTTCTACCCATGTTAGTGTCCGTAGGTGGTGATTGACGTGTTGCCGTACTGTTAGTTCCTTGTAGGGAATGTCTGTTAGGGAGCCGTTGTAGCCGTGCGTACACTGCTTAGGTATCGGAAGTATACGTTAGATTTTGCAGTTCTCAGTCGTGCTTTATATTTAATGCAGTAAGTATTGGTGATTGGTGTGTTCCCGTACTGTTAGTTCCCCCCACCAACCTTTGAATATATTTGTAAATTCCTTTCTGTTCATTTATTTCTTTCCTGTACTCTTAGCTTGAACATAAACCCCCCAAAAAGGAGCCGGCCTTCTCCGGAGATTGGCTCGGAAGGCATCTCTTCCTTCCGGCCTTTCATGCTGGTGGGCGAATCTGGGCGCATTAACCCAAAATCCTTTCCTCATGGCAGATTCGTAACCAACAGTTTCTCTGGCACGCCCGGTGGGACCCTGGTCCCACGTTTGAAGAGAGATTTTCTGATCAGTCTCCACCTGGCGCTGACGGTGATTCCTGAGCACCTGGTGAGACAAGGAAGTTTCTCACCCCCGACAGAATCGAAGCACCGGTGTTCGCTTCATTGCTGTTCCAAATCTGAACACCTGGCGACTCTGCACGAACAAATCCTCTGAGTCTAGAAGACCGGTCCCAGCACCTTCATGCACACGAGAAGGTGGCAAGCAAGGGATCCGAGAAGCCCGCCTGAGTTCTACGAACTGGACATCAACGCTCGAGGCGAGATTCCCAGGCTGGCTGACCCGCGAGCTCGTGTCGACGAAGCCGAGGCTGAGATCCAAGAAGAAGCCGAAGCTGAAATCGGCGGAGCTGAGTACGAAATAGAAGAGGCCGAGGAAGAAGAAGATCCTGCATCCTCGGAAAGTACCGACACTGAGTACACGACCGACGGTGGAGAAGAAGAAGAAGAAGAAATGGCTGCTCAACAGCCGAATGACGATGATCTTTTCCCGGCGGTGGACTCTACGGGGCCCTTGGCCCTGGTCGGACAGCAAGCTGTGCCCCCTGCTGCTTTAAAGTCTATTCCCACATACGACGGCTACGGTAAGACGGCGTACGAGCACATCCAGGACATCCTTGCCCTGGCCGCATTGCATACTATCACCGATGAAAGTGTGAAGACCCGTCTGCTGCCCTTTCCCCGAGGGGAAAGCTTCTCTCTCGGTGGAGATCGGCGCGAGAGGGATCCATCACGGGGTGGCCCCGACTTGCCGGAAGGCTCGTAAAAGGATGCAACGAGTCTGCTGACCCCACTTCTCTACTGCATCAGTTCCAAGCTATCCAGAGACATCCTCAAGAGGTGTCTGATTTTAACATCAGGTTTGCGAGATCCTGGAAACGGGTACCTCGCGAACTTCGGCCTTCAACCGGCATGGCTGCTCACTACTATCTGAGATCCTTCAACTCAAACATATGCCTGCTGCTGAAGATCGCCAGGATTGACGAGTTTCCTGCGCTGTACGAGGCTGCCCAGCAAGCTGAAGCTGACATTATTTCCATCGGCAGGCTCCCGTCCAGGGTGCAGGAACCCATTCATCCCGACTTCCCCAGATCCCAGTATCCTTCTGCTTCTGGCGGTTCGCCGTCCACATCAGGGCAGCAACCTCAGCAGCAGTGGAATCCAGCGCCGGTCGTAACTCCTTACGGCCCGCCTCAAATGCATTACCCTCACCCGCCGCCTCCTGCTCCGCATTTTCCAGCACTTCCCGCTCCTCCACAGTACGCATCTTATTCTAACCCTCCTCCATTGGCCGCATTGCCTCCACCGGCACAATTGCCGCCACCCGACAGCAGCATCCAGAACACGATTCTACAAGAAGTGCGGGCTTTGGCCTCCGGATACCACGCCATGTCCAATGACATGACCGTTATGAAGAAGAAGCAGGCCCAGATGGACCTCGCTCCTAGAAGGCCATATGCGCCCCCGGCGCTAACAAAGGACAAAGCCCCAGAAAATCAGCCGCAGAGGCGTCTGCCTCCGAGAAATGCTGCTATAGAAGACCCGCCTGGTCCTCCCGACCAAGTCAAGCCCGGTGCACTACGTGCAATGACCCGCATTCGGAGGAAGACTGCACTTTGCACCAGCACTACATCCAGACCTTGGCCGAAAACGCTATAGAAGACGATGAGCTGTACATGATCTTGGACGGCGAGGCCAACTTTGCCCTCCCGGAAGAAAATCTAGCGCCACCCGCCAAGGAAGAAAAGAAATCCGCAGACGCGACCAAGCCTTTGCAAGTCTACGCGAGAAGAGAAAAACCGCAGCCTGGAGGGCTGCCACCATACAAGCGGCTGTGGCCTTACACAGCCCAGGAGAAGGCGTCCAAAGATAAAGCTCCAGTCAAGCCTTCTCCGGCAAAGGCTGCCGCTGTTCCAGCCAAACCTCCAGCAAAGGCCCCAACTCCGGCTAAGACTCCGGTACTTCAGCCTCCAGCTGAAACCAAAGAACAAGCCCAGGAGAAGCTGAAGTACCCGTCTCTGACCAAGAGACAACGGGTTGAGGCCACCCAGCAGTACCGGACGAAGTATGAGCCGGCTAAACAAGCAGAAGGAGCTAGTACCTCGGGCTACAGCATTGTAGACGAGTTGAAGAGAACACCTGCTAGAATCAGCATGTACGATGCTCTTCTGCTCCCAGGCCAGGTAGATCTGCTGCAAGAATCACTGAAGAACATGAAGAGCGGCAAGCAGATGCAGCCCGCTGTCCTGGTTCAACCTTTGACAGTCTCAGCCACTGGGAAGAACAGACCGCCACCCTTTTATCTGTCTTTACGGATGCAAGGGCACATAGTTCATAACTGCATGGTGGATTCTGGCGCTTCCTCGACTGTGATGCCGAAGGCCGTCTGCGACGAGATCGGGATGGAATACACACGGAGCAGCCAAGGCGTGCTGCAATTAGACAACACCCCTGTTAAGACAGTTGGTGTCATAAAGGACATCCCTATCCGACTGCACAAGGCTATCGACATCGTGGTCATCCAAGAGGTCGTGGTTGTTGACCTAGAACCTTACTTCGGCATGTGTCTCTCTCGGGAGTTCACTGCGAAGTTGGGCGAGTACCTGTCTCTAGACTACTCACACATGGAAGTCCCCTTCAAAGGAAGGAGACTGAAAATTTTTAATGAGAAGCCTTCCCCTTTCCTAGTAGACAAGATACCTGGAGGAGAAATGGACTGCATGGTCCAGTTGTCAGAGGAAGAGTTGGTGACAGTGGAGCTGACTGAGCAAGCCCTCGAAGTGCTACAACTCGAAGATGAGTTCTCGTTGCGGGATTTTAATGCCGTAATTGGGACAGAGCAGGGCTGTTACTCCATTGTACAGCCCAAGAGGCTTGACATGTCGGCTGCAAAAGAAGTAGGACCTGCACCCGAAGAGCTGTGGAAGCTCTTCTTTGACGGCGCGCGATGCAAGAATGGCGCCGGTGCAGGAGTACTTCTGGTTTCTCCAACTGGAATCCAGAAGGACTATGCCTACAGGTTGGCCTGGAGCTGCACTAACAACTCGGCGGAATACGAAGCCCTGTGCTTGGGTTTGCGAAAGGCGGAGAGGCTCGGAATCAAGCACCTGCAGATTTTCGGAGATTCAGAGCTGGTGTGTCACCAAGTTACGGAGAAGTGCGCATCCAAACAGCACTATCTTAGAGCGTACCGCAATCGGGTGTGGGACCTGATGGAGTCATTCGACTCATTGAATGTCAAAGCGATATCGCGTGAGAAAAACAAGCACGCTGATATTCTGGCGTCTGTTGGAGCCAGGTACGTTCCGGCTGAAGACGTTGTCCAGAAACCGAAGCCGGTTCAGATGCGTCTACAGGCCTTCTGTGCCTGATAAGGACACCCACTGGCAGGTGTTCAGTTGTGACGAGGAAATCGTCACATTCCTGGTTAACGAAGTGTGTGTAATCGAAGGTAGAGACCCTGATGACGAGCAATATGAGGGGTTGATACAGTTACGGAATAATCACGTCCCAAAAGGACTGATTACCTTAGAAAGTCTCTTTGATCAAAATGACAGAGCAATATCCCACAAAATCAAAGTAGACCCGAGGCAGTATGCTGACCTAGAACTTGAACCTGGTAAAACTATCAAGGTCGGAATAGACTGCACGTCGGCGGAACTGGAGCAGATCAGATCACTGTGCCAGGAGTTCCCCGACATCGTGGCCTGGTGCTACGAGGATTTGAGGGGGTATGACAGAACTGTCATCCAGCATACTATTGAGCTAGAAGATGGCGCTAAGCCATTCCGACAGAAGCAGAGGGCCGTGAATCCAAAGATCGAGGCCATGATGAAGACCGAGCTCTTGAAGATGCTGGAGGCCAAGATCATCTACCCCATCAAACATTCTTCCTGGGTCGCGAATTTGGTGCCCGTGAGGAAAAAGAATGGCGACATTCGTCTCTGTGTCGACTTCAGAAACCTAAATCAGGCTTCCCTCCGGGACCACTATCCGCTTCCCCAAATCGACCAGATCCTACATATCGTTGCTGGAGCCCAGAGATTTTCACTTTTAGATGGATTTTCCGGCTACAACCAGATTTGGGTCAAAGACGAAGACCAGCATAAGACGGCGTTTACCACGAAGTGGGGGACGTTCGCCTATCAGCGCATGCCGTTTGGCTTATCCAATGCTGGTGCCACGTTCCAAAGGGCCATGGACTTGGCCTTCCGAGAGCTGCTCAATAAGATTATCGTCATCTACCTTGATGACATGACTGTTTTCTCTCACCAACGAGAAGACCATGTTTCGCACCTACGGCAAATATTTGAGAGTTGTCGAGAATTCGGCATTTCTATAAACCCGAAGAAGTCTGTCTTCGCGGTAAAGGAGGGAAAGTCTGTTGGGACATGTCATCTCCGAGGAAGGCCTCGCCATTGACCCTGACAGAGCAGAGGCCCTCGTTCGCTTGCCGACCCCATCGACAAAAAGGGCTGCAGTCCTTCTTCGGTCAGATTAACTTCGTGCGGAAGTTCATCCCGGACTTCGCACGAGTGATCAAGCCTATGGCCGAACTGCTTAAGAAAGATACACGTTACGAATGGATTGATGAGAGAGAGCAAGCCTTCGAGGAAATCAAGGCCCGAATTGCACGAGCTCCGGTGTTGACAAACCCGGACTACTCCGAGGACTTCATCCTGTATGCAGTGGGAGAACCCGAAAGTTACGCTGCAGTCCTAACTCAGAAGGGAGACGATGGTGAGGAGCGCCCCATAGCATTCCTCAGCCAAGTGATTCTGTCGCATGAAGAAAAGTACAATTTTATAGAGCGGCAGGTCCACGCTGTCATGAAGTCCCTTCGGAAGTTCAGGCATTTTGTTTCCCAGAGCAAGACCACTGTCTTTGTGATTCACCCGGATGTTCGAAGCTTCATCTTGCAAGGAGAACCGGGTCACAAGAGAGCGGGATGGATTGCCAAGATCCAGGAGTTTGACATTGAAGTGCGGCCCACCAAGCTTATCAGAGGCCGAGCCTTGTGTCAAGAATTGGCCCGAAGCGCTGTAGCCGGCATCTCCGCTTGTAAGTGGGAGGACACAGCGACACGCATCTACCTAGCCGACTCCTTATCGGAGGGGAGTGATTGGACAAATGAACTGGTGAGATACTTCTGCACCGGAAGATGTCTTGATCACCTGAACGCCTCACAACGAAGGAGATTTCGGCTAGGTGCACTCAAGTACACTCTTCGCCCCGAGGGGCTTTACTTCAAAAACATCGATGGCATCCTGTTGCGGTGCGTCATAAAATCCGACCAGCCTAGGGTCCTCGGAGAATTTCATTCCGGGATGCCTGGGGGTCACCATTCTTCAAGGCCAACGGCCTTAAAAATAATAAGAGCTGGGTACTATTGGCCCACTTTGTTCGCAGACGCTCATGCGGTCTGCTCTAAATGTGATCAATGCCAGAGGTTTGCTGGCCGAAGCAGAAAAGCACCCCTGCCCCTTCAACCGATTCAGGCCGAAACTCCGTTCCAACAATGGGGTCTAGACTTCATTGGGGTGATTTCTCCTAACTCCTCCGCCGGACACAAGTTTATTCTTACAGCTACTGACTATTTTACACGGTGGACGGAGGCAATCCCGACCAAGAACGCCGACCAAGAAACGGTCATCAGATTCATTGAGAGCCTGATTATGCGCTTCGGGGTTCCAGAGTCGATTGTGACAGACAACGGTCCGGTATTCGTAGGCGCTGTACTCACGGAGTACACTGGCAGGCTTGGCATCTATCACAAAATGTCTTCTAACTACTACCCGCAGGGGAATGGCCTTGCCGAGTCCACTAACAAGAACCTCCTGAAAATCATCCGGAGGACCATTGTGAGAAATAAGCGGACTTGGCACTTGCTCCTGGACCGGGCGTTGTGGGCGGACGAGTTGCGTTCAAGAAATCCCTCGGAACGTCCCCCTATGCGCTCGTCTATGGCAAAGAAGCTGTCATGCCATCACACATTGAGATCCCTGCCCTGTGGATGATTGACGAAGACAGGAGCAGCGGAGACCCGGTGGACGATAGACTGTGCCAACTCCTGCAGTTGGAAGAAGACAGAGAAAGCGCATACCAGGCCTTCACTGATCACATTGCAGCTACTCAAGGCTGGTTTGCCAGAGGCACCACTGCCCGAGTTTTCGAAATCGGGGACCTGGTGCTGAAGTGGGACTCATATAAAGCAAAGCCGGGTAATCACGGGAAATTTGATGTTCTCTGGGAGGGCCCTTATCAGATTGCTCGGGTGAACCAGTTCAATGCCTATGTGCTTTGGGATATGGAGGGTCAGCTCCTGCCTATCCCTGTCAACGGGTTCCACTTAAAAATTTGCCGTTGCTGAAGGTGCCCGAGTGGCCCTTCCTTTTAAAAAATTTTCCTTATGCACTTTCATTCCCTAGCATGTACAGTTTCCGGTTTTCAGCTTTTAATTTTATTTTTTTATTTGAGCTTAACTGCGGCACGGGAGAGAAAGACAGACTTCGCAGCGAAGTCCGTCGTCGCCCCTCAAGAGGGGCGAAGTTCGGCTGTGCAAAGGAGGAAGAAAACAAACAAAGAAAGCAGGGAAAAAGGGGCAAGAAATCGTCTAACTGTTGGCCGAAGCCCGACTTCGCAGCGAAGTCGGACTTCGGGCCAGCTGAAGTGCGAAGTTTGATTAAGAAAAAATGCTAAGGCACACGAAGGACAAGCTCCGCTCAGCTTCGAGCGAAGACTGACTTCGCTCGAAGTCCGACTTCGGCCGGCTTCCGTGCGAAGTACGCACTGCGCATAACTTCCGTGCGAAGTACGCACTGCGCGCAACTTCCGCGCGAAGTGCGAACTTCGCGCGAAGTTCGTACTTCGCCCAAACTTCGGGCGAAGTCCGAACCCGCCTCAACGTACGCACTGCGCAGCCCGTCCAGTTCAGTCTAAGGGAGCAGAAAAGTATTAAGTGTTGGCCAAAGTCCAAAGGTCGCAAAGAAACCAGACCGCGCTCAATCCTTGAGCGCAGCGAAGAAAAGAAAAAGGAACAGTGCAACGCGCACTTCGCGCGAAGTTCGAACTTCGCCTGAAATTCGGGCGAAGTCCGACTTCGCCGGCGAAGTCGGGTCGCGCCCAACTTCGCGCGAAGCCCGACTGCGCCTCGTTTTTTGAGCCAGCTTGCGTGGAGGTTTAAAAGACGAATAAAATATTCAAAAAAGGTCCCAAGCTGGGCCCAAGGCGCGTTGCGACCGTTCCAAAGTGGGTTTCCGCACCAATGATTCTTTCTTGAGCAGTGTGCCCGGATTGCGGCAGTGACGTCAGCCATTGCGCAGCGTCCAAGACAGAATTGATGATTGCACGTTCCTCAACGAAAGTGCAAGCAAAAGAGCATGGCACATCTGCCGGAGCGCGCTTTTTCCAAACATTCTCCTGCGCAGCCACCAAAGAGCCTTAACTCAGCCGACCTACCTCCTCCTGCGCGGCATTAATGGCGCTGTCTTTATCTAGAAAAGGGGGTCAGATGTTTTCAAACGTTCCAGACTATGCAGATTATTCCTCGGACAGTGCAAATTATTCCTGTGACAGCGAAATCTGCTGCAGACGCCTTGAACTTGCAATTATTGCTGATTCGGAGAGATGGACAGAGGGAAGATGCCAGTGTCAGCGCAGTCCAGCGAAAGTGGCGAACCAAAGGATTTACCGCGGCCGGGCGTTTTCAGAAGTGAAACCCCGCCAGAGAGAAAGTCAAAGTCCCGGACGAAAAAAGTACAGCGTGGGCAAGCCCCACCACCTCCGGTGAATTATTTGTCGGGATACAAGGACGGCTCTTTTTCTATGAGCCTGACGAAGCTGCGGGCAAATGTGGAGAGGTGGGCTGACAAAGTTTCGCCCTCCCACCACTTCGGAGCGGCGTACAAATCCAATCTGTTCAAATTCTTGTGCCCTCCTGTCCACCAATGCCCATAACTGGTAGACCTAATTGTCAGACACTACAAACCAGTTACCCGACAAATTTGCAGCTCCAGCGGTAAACCCTTGTTCACACTGCGTAGGGAGACTGTCCAGCCATCCTTCGCCCCAGGGTTGGAGTATGACTCCAGCGCCATTCTCAGAAAGATAAATTTGGGCGAGCAGGCGGGACGTTTCATGCCAACAAAACGGATGAGGGATTTCCTCAATTCAGAGCTGAACGCCCCGCTTGCAGCTGGACAGTGGCCAACCGGCCCCATGCCCTTGGCACAATTCCAGAACAAGTACTTGTACATCATTTTGGCATCTATTCTTGGCTGCGACTCTGATGAGCTGGTACAACCGTACCAGCTAGCGCTGGCAGAATGTCTCCTGTGTGGAGAGTCCTACGAACCGGCAGCACAGAGAAGTGGGAAGCGTCCCATCTCTTTCGACTGGGCAGACTGGCTGGCCTACGCCATTCATTCCAGCCTGGTGAAAATCCAGAAGAGGCAGTCTACCGATTTTCGTTTCAGTTCTGTTCTAGCTGGCTTTGTTTGTACCATTTGCACTCCCTGATGCCGATCCTGAACCTGAAGAAGGTCAACGAGAAGGGAGAACCACAGCCCGTCTATAACTGGACGGATGACTTATACCGGAAAGGGTCCTACTACAAGTTCAACATCAACTTTCTGGGATTCGTCATGTCAGTCCTCAGTGAAAGCGAAATTCCTCGCCCCCCGAGAGAAATGACGAGCGCTCTGCTAAACCAAAAGCTCGAGGACGTTTTCAGACTGACGCAGGGAATTGTGGTCAGAATCTACGGATTCAAGGGCAAACCCCATTTGCTGCCCTACTGGTGCTCGGAGCATCTGTTCGGGATGGAGGTTGCCCGGCAGATGGACTATGTTGAAGAGGAGTTCGGCCTAGGAAAGAAGAGAGGACAGATTTTTCAATATCCTCTTTCCTGGGCAAACGTTGAGATTTTTGAGGTAGGACAGCATGTCTACCTTGAACAGGAGTTGTCCCGGATTGGCCTGGTTCTGTTGCCGCAACGCTGGAAGTATGACCCATATGGAATAAGGGGAAAGTTCACACATCTCTGCCCCCGGGCAGATATAACCGAAGATAGATGCGATGTGGTCCATGTGGACCTTGACTGGGAGATTGAATTGATGGAAGCTTCTCCTCCCTGGCAGGATTTCTACTGCGAGGAGGTGACATATGACCCCAAGCGAAACCCGGACCACCAGTTTTCATCTCCAGGGTTCAAAAAATTTCTATCCAAGATAGCAGGCCTTAACTGGTCTAAAGAAAAGATCACTGAATGCTGGAAGATGAGATGCCGCACGCAGCACGACAAATCAACAAGGAGAAGCCTGGCCGTAGATGACGACTTTTCGGTTCTCTATGACCAGCATCATGACAGCTGGCGGCCGTTCACATATCAAGGTTACGTTCCCCAAGGTCCCTTTGAAGACTATAAAGGAGGGTCTCCCTCCCAACAGTTGTACACTTCGGCAACTACCAGCGTGGGCCCGACAGACTTCCAGGTCGATCCAATGCAGCCCGTGGCTTCCAAGACGACGCCTGAGAAGGCGAAAGAGTTAGTCAAGGCAACGCCCGAGGCAATCCCTCAGGCACGAAAAGCGCCAGCGCCGTCAGAAGGCAGACCGGTTGCGGCAGACCTTCTGCAAGTCAAACCTCGGTACAAGTTTACCGTGGGAGCATCAGCGCCTGCTGCACCTGCTTCATCTCCTTCCCCTGATCCGACTGTTATTCCAGAAGAGAAGAAACGGAAGAGAGTTGAGAAAATCAGGCGACCTAGCCTGATAGTGCAGCAGCCAGTCGCAGAGCCGCAGCCGTGTCCTGCCGCCGCAGGGACAGTTCCTCTGGGCAGTCCCAAGCCAGCCGCCGAAATCAGAAGCACAGACATCCATTCGGCATCGGCTCAGGCGGAGCCCGCGAGTACGTTTGCTGCCCCTGTCTCTTTGGTCTCACCCAGTCCCACTCCCACTCCGTCTCCCGCTCAATCCGAGCAAGTCATGGCCGCATCCCCCTCCCCGTCTCCACGCCCTTCTAGCGGCCCCCATTCTTTTGATCAGTTTGCTCAGAACCCTAACGTCTCTCTTTCTCTGAGCACAACTCCAAACCCTTCGCCTGAGGTTAGTGCTGAGGCCGCCCGTTCACCGTCACATCCACCATCTCAGCCGCTTCAAACCCTTGCAGTGTCAGCCGCTCCCATCTCCATTTCCCGGTCGCCCCCACAAGCGGCCGATTCTTCCAAGGTCTGTCCGGTTCCTCCTGGTCCCATCCCAGCAGGAGAGATGTCTCAGCAGAACCCTAGGCTGGGGGAACCAGATTTTATGGACGACCTCCAGAATACAGACGACTTGCCCCTGGCAACGAGGGCTGTAGAGTATTCTGTCTCTTTCCTCCAGGACCTGAAGCGGAGGAGACATGAAGAGATAGCCGCCTCGGTAAAACGCGCAAAGTATGATTTCGGGAGGAGAGTGATTACAACAGAGAAAATAATCCCAAAAGTAAAGAAACCTCTCCGAGAAATGACCAGGGCGGACTACGAGCTCTAGACAAAGGAGAAGAGCTTTGACGACATTAACAAGCAATATGAGATTCAGTCAATCATGCGCAAAGCTGATAATCTCTTTGTCAAAATTCGGAGGAGCAGGAAGAGCTTTTTGGGTTGCAGGATAAAACAAGGCAGCTTGAAGAGGACTCGTCTAGGTCCACCGAGCAAGCGGAAGCGGCGCGGCAAGAAATAGATGAACTCAAAGCCCAGCTGGCCGCTTCTCAGCAACAAGCCGCGACCGAAAAGCAAGCAGCCTCGGAGCAGATTTCTTAGCTCCAGGAGTCTTTGAAGCAGGCGCAGTCGCAACTAGCAGAGAGAGCATCTCAAGCGACGGTCTTCTCGAAGACAAAGGTTAAGGAGATGAGGGCTGGTTTGCTGCGGGAATGCAAGCCCCATACCTATAAGGCGATGGCAGTTCTGGATTTCGCATCCAGAATTCAAGAAGTTTCTGCCCAGGGAAAGCCTGTGGTAGAGGAGGCCGAACGTCAGGCGAAGCAATGGCTGGACCTGGCGGTAAATCTTCAGGAGCGCGAGCGCAACGGCCTCCAATTTTCTCCCGTGTCCTCATTCGCTGTAGAATGGGCAGGTGCAAGGGTGACCTTGCACAAATATTTCAAAAAAGTTGAAGAGGTGAGAGTTGCCAGACGAATGTTAGACGCATTCGTGCATGAAAGAGATATCTGTCTGGCTCCCTTTCGCGCTCTTTCAGAACTAGGGTGCCCAGGTTTTGTTGAGAATGGCGAGCTTCTCACCCTAGATCGGGTGAAAAAGAATTGGCAGTCCTTTGAAGCAGATACAGCTGAAATTGATAGCTGGACTGAGCCAATTCAAGACAGTCAGGTCACTCAGATGGTGTCCAAATATTCCAAGATCAGCTCCTACTTCCAGGAGTTAGAAAAGAGATACCTCACCATCGACCTGCATGCGGTCGCTGCTTTCCACGCAGCATTAGAAGATGTAGCTGACCGCCGGCCATTTGAAGCAGAAGCTTGGCGCCCAGCCCAGGCCGCATACGATCGCATTTGCGAAGCAGAAGCAGGAGATGGAGAGCTTTCGGAAGGTAACTCTGAGGAGGCAACTGACAAGGATGAATCTGAAGAACAGTTGTCGCAGGGCGAACAGCTAGAGCAGCAAAAGGCAGGGGAGGCAAGTTCCTCTGCACCCAAAGGATGAAGGCATGGATTCTTTGCGCCAAGGCAAGCTCGACACCCCGCGAGCCACCAGAAATGTTGTCACATTTTGCACGGGGTGCAATGTCTTCAGTGTTGTAACAGTGCTGCTCTTCTTTTCCCTCTTCCTCTATTTTCCTTCTTTCTTCTCTCCCTTTCCTTTTCTTTCCCACATTCTTTTTCTTTCCCCCCTTTTTTGGAGTTCCCCAGTTGATTTTTCAACTTTCCAGCAAGTTACCTGAAAAATGGCTAAGTGTTGGTGCGAAATTCGCACTTCGCCCAGTCTGGGTGCGAAGTTCGCACTTCGCCCAGTCTTGGTGCGAAGTGCGCACTTCGCCCAGTTTTGGTGCGAAGTCTGACTTCGCCCCACTTTCGGGCGCACCTTGCAATCGGCAGATTGACAGGCTGGCAGGCTGACAGAAGATGATAAAAGGCCGGAGCAGAGTCCCTACGGCGGCAGACACCAGTTTCCACCTGTGCGCAGCCCGACTTCGCAGCGAAGTCGGAGTGCGCCCTTGACAGGTGCGCAGTAGGGAAACAAACTCAGAAAAACATCTAAGGCATGATTTTCCTAAGGCGTGGTTCGCCAAAAGGGACGGCCGAAGCGGGTGCTTCGCTAGCATTTCTGCGAAGTAATTTTCCACACTTAGGAATTTTTTGGCGTTTTACTTTACATTGTATGCTTCGCAAAACTTCGGCCCGAAGCTAGTCTTGTGGGAGCTTCGCTTGCGAAGCTCTCTCTGTGCCTTAGAAAATTTGGCTTGCACCTATGTTTTTCCTGTCTGCTATTTGTGAAGCTCCTTTTTCTTGCTATACTATGGGCGAAGCTCTTTCAAATTCAGTTATTTACAAGGGGGATTCAAAAAATGACAGCCAAAATTGCTGTAACACTACTATCAACAAAAATAATGAAAACTATATCAAGAAAATCAATATCATCAAATTTCACTACCCCTTCAGAAGCAATGTGAGAAAACTTGTCAACATTCTTGGTGGCTCGCGGGGCAACGAGCTTGCCTCGGTGTGAGAACCCAAGCCTTTATCCATTGGGCAACAGAGTCATTCTCGCTGTCCTTTTCTGAGTGCTCACTAGTGGTGGTAGACTCCTCCAACTTCTTTGGGGCCTTTTCTTTCTTCTCAGTGCTCCTCTTGCCCATTCTGGCTGTACAATTGCCCAAGCGCTTGATCTGAAAATGACAGCGCCTTATATGGCACTGAATTGTTGTGCCAGGGGATGCCAAAAATGGCACTTGAAAACTGCTATCTCCCTTTTCCTTGGAGCGCTAAAAAGAAACACACAAATTAAACTAAAAACAGAAAACTGTACTTAAGCTCCTAAGCAACACTTAGTGCCCTCAGCACTTTATTTACCAGCGGGCTATTTACAGTATTTACACAAAAGTTTGCGACATGATTGGCATGCTGCCACCACAAACCCAGCTTTGGGTGCCTGTTCGGTGAACCTGCAGTGTCCGGACCAAATCTGATTGTACTTCAGTCGATGTTTGAAATCCGTCTGGCCTCTTCCCGAAGTTCTCCAGGTTTCGAACAGGGTGTAACGTGGCAGGTCATCATGCATGCCAGTACCCATACAGTTGACAAATAATGTGGCAAAGGGATTTGCCACATGGGGGTCTTCCTCGGTTACCGGTTGTAGTGGTGGTTGAAGCCAATACCACCATTTTAGAGAGTCCACTGGCTGCGGACTCTTGAATACGGGCTCCTCCAACTCCTTGATGCGACAACAGGACTTTTCCAGCAATAGGCCTTCTTCCAGGATCTCCTCAGGCTCAGCCTCTTGGTGAGGTATGCTTGTTGAGCCTTGGCCGAATACTTGCGTGCTATGCTCAGGGATACAAAAAGGGTGCAAAACCACGCCCTCTTCGCACTCATAATCTGTCGCTTGAGCCTGTTCCCCTTCTTGGCCCATCTCCTGCTGGAAACTGCAAGCAACCATATTATTCATCGCTTGAGCAGTGCTTGCATATTCCCATTGTTGGCCTTGGACGAGATATGCCTCTTGAGCTCCACACAGCTGCATTTCAGGTCTCTGCACAGTATGAGGGATCTGCCATGGTGAATACTGCGCGGGATAGATAGGAGCAGCAACCACCGGAGAAAGTGATGGAGTTTCTCCCCATTGCCACTTTCCTGATAGGAGGAGAAGCTGCTCTGCTTGCACTGCTTCCTCAAAGATTTGAGGGAATCTATGTTCACTTGATTGCAGCAAGAGGAGGCTTATGTCCGGGTGGAAAGCCCGAACATAGAAGAGGTGGGCCTGGGCGGGTGTCCGCTGGATATCCCCTGGAATTCTCTTCCAACTTCTGCAGAATCAGACATTGAAGTCTGTGATGCTCTCCAGAGGTGCTCTCGTGATGGTGGAGAGGTGCATCAAAAGCTGGAAGGGATCCTGAGAGCCGTAAAATGTGTTGATGAGTGCTTCCGCTAGGTCATCCCATGAGCAGATGCTCTTATGCCCGAGCAGTCTGTACCACTGCAGTGCCCTTCCTTCCAAAGACAGGACCAGAAGTCTGATCATGACATCTTTGTGGATTATGCCATGGAGGGTCGCTAGAGCAGCAACATCTTCAAGGTGTTCTCGGGCCATTCCCTTGGTGCCATTGTATTTTGTCAGGGTTTTCACGGCACTTTTGGGAATCTCATGCCAACTTTGGAGATTTAGAGGGCCGATATCATCCTAGCTGGGATGGCACACCTTTGCCATTATAGCAGTGGTCTGCAGAGATCGCGGTTCTCGTCACTAAGTCTGAGTCGCCAGATGAACATTCTTTTCTCCGCTTGTGAGGTCAAGGCTGCTCACCAAATCTTGATTCCTTCGGGGTGTCTTATTTCACCTTTAAATGGCGCCTACGATCAAGGAATCTGGATCTTCAGCTCAGTTAGAGTCACCAGGTGATTTTGCCAGATGAAGGCAAGCCAGAGATTCACCAAACTTGGGCTTCCTTAAAATATGGAGATTGTTCGTCCCACCGGGTGTGCCAGAAACTGTTGGTCACAAATATGCCACAGGAAAGGATTTTGGCAATTATACGCGCCCTAGACCTGGACCAACATTGAAAGGCCGGAGGGAAGAGATGCCCTCCGTGCCAATCTCCGGAGAAAGGCCAACTCCTTTACTAAACTACTGATTTTTTTAAAGATGAGAGTGCAGGAAAGAGATAAAAAGAGTAAAGGTGTAGGAAAGAAATAAAGGGAGTAAGGGAAAGAATATCAATGAATTTTCAGAGGGAAAGAACCAGCAACACGATTACTAGCTAATACCTTGAAGTAGCAGCAATAAATACAAAGAATAAAACATAAATGAACGCCGCACTAGCTTTCCTATGTATCCTCTGGACGAGTTCCAGGATTCACCTACCCCCCTACACCTAAATCCAGATTTCAGAATTACAGCAGTTAGGAAATAAGTGAATATAGCAGAAACACTATCCACAGGCAGCATACAAGAAAACTATCACAACATTTTCTCCCCTATGTATCCTCCAGGAGAATTCCAGGGTTCTGTCCCCAATCACACACCTAAATCTAGGATTCAGAATTACAGTATGCAAATGAAGAAACATAATAGCAAAAATAATCACAGAAGGCGGCATACAAGAGAGAAATGAGGCCCAAAGTTCTTAATATCAATTGCAGAAAATCAAATTATAGCAGCTTTCTAGCAAAAAGTTCCCCCCTTATTTTCATTACAATTCATGGGTTTTTATAGAGGACTTGACCCTCTGAGCCATCAATGCACAAAATACAGAAGTACGCCCTCAAAAATTTGAGAAATCTGCCTTCGCTCCTCCCGTGACTGAGCTCTCACATATATTTATATATTTTGCAGTTACGGCCGCATTAGCCGGGGAAATCTGCATTAATGGGCCGCCCGACTCGTCCTGAATTTTCGGGTGCGGTGCTCGAGTGGGTGGTAGGTCCGTAGGGTTTTCCTCCTGCGACTGATATCTCCTTTTCAATTGCCAAAAATGAGTCCCGGGTCTTTCGGGCAAGCAAAAATGCATTTATGAAATACTCGATTGCCTCGAAAAGATACCCTGCCTCGGTGTGTGTGCCATGGAGAGCTTCACCAAATTCCAGTTCGGGGACCTACTTTGCGACGGATGTGAGCCGAAGTGGGACTGACCTCTCTGCATGGGTGCTTCGCGCGAAGGGACCTTCAAAAACAGCTTCGCAAAGACTTAGTGTCGAAGCAGATCTACTTCTTCAAAACATGGCTCCCAATCTCTCATCGCTTCGTCGGGAAAATTGCTTCGCAAATGGATGCTTCGCTGATGGACTAAAAGAATGCTTCGTTGCGAAGCTTTTTCAAAATGGCCGTTCGGGGTTTTTTTGGCCGAAGTAGAATTTTTCCTTAGGATATTTCTTTGACTTCTCCAAGGCAGCTAGGCTCCTAGTGAGGGGGCTTCGCCTGACAATTGGCTGAAGCAGGTGCTTCGCAGCATTTCCAGGCGAAGCAAGATCTTGCTGGAACAACAATTCGCCAAGAAAAGGGGCCGAAGCGGGTGCTTCGTTGAGATTTCGGCGAAGCAGTTTTCATACTTGTAATTTTCTCCTTCGCTGCTCTACTGCTTCGCAAGAACGGGGCCCGAAGCTAGTCTCATAGAAGCTTCGCTTGCGAAGCTCTTTTCATGCCTTAGAATATTTTCAGGAACAACCAGCCTTCGGAGGGGGAAGCTTCGCACTTGAGTCGCTCGAAGCAGGTGCTTCGGGAAGATTTTGAGCGAAGTAGATTTTCCTGAGGGGTGGTTCGCCAAAAGGGACGACCGAAGCAGGTGCTTCGCTAGCATTTCTGCGAAGTAATTTTCCACACTTAGGAATTTTTTGGCGTTTTACTTTACATTGTATGCTTCGCAAAACTTCGGCCCAAAGCTAGTCTTGTGGGAGCTTCGCTTGCGAAGCTCTTTCTGTGCCTTAGAAAATTTGGCTTGCACCTATGTTTTTCCTATCTGTTGTTTGCGAAGCTCCTTTTTCTTGCTATACTATGGGCGAAGCTCTTTCAAATTCAGTTATTTACAAGGGGGATTCAAAAAATGACAACCAAAATTGCTGTAACACTACTATCAACAAAAATAATGAAAACTATATCAAGAAAATCAATATCATCGAATTTCACTACCCCTTCAGAAGCAATGTGACAAAACTTGTCAACAGGATCCTAGAATTAACATGGGGTCCATGAGGGAAAACAGCCAATGGAAACCACACATGGGGAAAATTCCACACTCACCACCATTGAGCGATGCTCCCAGGGGAGAGGATGGAGCATATTGCTGGGCCATGATTCGCTCGTTTGAGGGGTTGGGTCATGGTTCGCATGCTTCCACTTGGGCATTTCACCTAAAAGCCTGCTTCCAGATTTGCAAAGCTCTATGTGGGTGTTGTGCTTTGTATACCGCCATGAGGGCCATCTTGGGATAAATGTGGAATAATGGCTCAAGACTCTTGCAATGTTGCTCAAGTTATTTTTTAATAATTTTTTTTTTTTTTATTTGAGAAATTATGAGACTGGGCAGTACGGGAGGAGCAAATAATGGACCCTAGAATTAACATGGGGTCCATGAGGGAAAACAGCCAATGGAAACCACACATGGGGAAAATTCCACACTCACCACCATTGAGCGATGCTCCCACGAGAGAGGATAGAGCATATGGTTGGGCCATGATTCGCTCGTTTGAGGGGTCGGGTCATGGTTCGTGTGCTTCCACTTGGGCATTTCACCTAAAAGCGTGCTTCCCGATTTGCAAAGCTCTATGTGGGTGTTGTGCTTTGTATACCACCATGAGGGCCATTGTGGGATAAATGTGGAATAATGGCTCAAGACTCTCGCAGCGTTGCTCAAGTTATTTTTTAATATATATATTTTTTTATTTGAGAAATTATGAGACTGGGCAGTACGGGAGGAGTGAATAATGGACCCTAGAATTAACATGGGGTCCATGAGGGAAAACAGCCAATGGAAACCACACATGGGGTCTATGTGGGTGTTGTGCTTTGTATACCACCATGAGGGCCATCGTGAGATAAATGTGGAATAATGGCTCAAGACTCTCGCAGCGTTGCTCAAGTTATTTTTTAATAGTTTTTTTTATTTGAGAAATTATGAGACTGGGCATTACGGGAGGAGCGAATAATGGACCCTAGAATTAACATGGGGTCCATGAGGGAAAACAGCCAATGGAAACCACACATGGGGAAAATTCCACACTCACCACCATTGAGCGATGCTCCCACGAGAGAGGATGGAGCTTATTGCTGGGCAATGATTCGCTCATTTGAGGGGCTAGGTCATGGTTTGCGTGCTTCCACTTGGGCATTTCACCTAAAAGCCTGCTTTCCGATTTGCAAAGCTCTATGTGGGTGTTGTGTTTTGTATACCACCATGAGGGCCATCGTGGGATAAATGTGGAATAATGGCTCAAGACTCTCGCAGCATTGCTCAAGTTATTTTTTAATAATTTTTTTTTTATTTGAGAAATTATGAGACGGGGCAGTACGGAAGGAGCGAATAATGGACCCTAGAATTAATTTACCTTGTATGATTTTCAAACCGGTGTCTTGTTCAATCACTATAGATGAACAAACACACTTTCTAATGCTTCGGTGTTTTCAAATGGGTCAATCCGTTGGGTCTTCAACTGCCTAGCTTGATCTCATGCTTTTTGTTGAACAAGTTTGCCCTTCTTGAATGACATTTTCGTCAGTACTTTTGCCATAGCTTTTGTCATCGTTAGGCTGCCTCCATTGTCCACTTCTCCATCACCCTCCTCTCTTCTAGCTTAATGAAAATAACTTTTCCTCCAAACCTTCATGGTGTGTGAGCTGGTTTTGCATTGTCACTCTCAAGCTATTAGAAATTCTAGTGGTGTGAGCATGGTTAGAAAAATTGTTGGTTGCCTGTGATTTCTAGCAAAACTTGTGAGAAATTGCGAGTGACGAGTTTCTTTTAATTCATTGATTTGAGCATAGTTAGGAAATCGCCGGTTTCCTATGATTTCTTGCAAAACTCGTGAGAAATTGTGGGTGGTGAGTTTTTCTTTGGTTTTCTTGGCATTGAGAAAATCACCAACTCGTGGTGATATTTTGCGCATTTTCTTGCCGTTTTCTCATGAGAAAATTGGCAAAACTCGCATAATTATTTTTTTAAAAGGCCATTTGGTCTCATTTTTGCATTCTTTCTTTTCGGCTGTGAACAAATTATTATCAAAGGTCAAGCAGTAAATTTAAACCGTTTTTGGAGATCAAATTAGAGATTTTTAGAGGTAATTTTTTGGGGGCAAAATCTAGGGTTTTATTAGTTATTTTCCTCAAATTTCCCTTTTTATTTGTTGTTCCTCAAGCATATAGGCTTGCCTTAGGGCATTATATTAGTTACTTATTTCTCATTTTTTTCCTTCTTCCCCTTTGGAAAAATATATGGAATCTTTGGATGAGATCCAACAATAATCATCCTCAACATTTGAGAGGATTGGAGGAGATATACCATGATGATATTGTACTTGAGAAGCCTCCAATTCAACCACCTATTTAGAGCCAAGGCCAACCATCTAGTTTGAGGGGAGGAGGGAAAACGAAAAGCAGTTTAACTGCTTTATATTTTGAAATTTTGCATTTGTATGATGTATTTGGTTGGATTTGATGATCATGAACTCTAATTGTACTCATTTTTATGAATGTCTAATATAAAATCAGCTTTCTGGCTCTCCAATTGTTGTTAAAAATGTTTTTTTTTTTAAATTGAAGATTTTTCTTCGTTTTTCTTGTTTTTACTGAGTTTTATTGAGTTGCCGATAAAATCTCCAAAGTTGGGGTGTCGAGTTTATCGCGAGTGGCGTGTTTTCCAATTATGGGTGTGAGAGCCTACTGCTCATACATCAAGTAGGTGATGTGTGGTTGGTTGTTGGCATAGATGTGATCCTCAATGCCTATAGAACCATTGGCAGTTCCCTTCCCAATCAATACCTTCCAGTTTGGAAGGCTTGTTGGCATATATGTGATCCTCAATGCCTATAGAACATCTTGTATTGCTTATAATATGAAAAGGTACAAATTACAAAATGTGTCAAAATGCCTCAATAGTGTCTCTTTGTTGATGTGTGCTTGTAGTTGCCAGTGCCGCTTGTGCTAATGCCTCTTGTTGGTCCCTGGCTGCTATCTTCTTCGCTAGTTTCTCATAGTTTTGTAAATCTTCCATGGTGAATAGAGGCTCTTTCTGTTTCTGTTGCTCCTGTGCTGCATCTAGCATCTATGATCCATTCAGATGGTGGATCAATGTCACTTAGGTCAATGGGCTCAGTATTTGTTTTTTCAAAAGTTCTTTGGTGGAGATGAAGGTTGTAATGCACAAACACAAGATCATTTAACTTTTTCTTGTGTAATTTTGTTGTGCTTCTTGGAGTGTATGTGCTCAAACATACTCTAATTGTGCTCACAACCTGAAGAGCTACATGGTTGATATAAGATTCTAACAGCCATGTGCTGCAAATTGGGCGTAAAATCACCAAAGTCGTCCCACCATAAATCTAGAAACAACAAAAAAAATTATTATTTCACATGTAACAGCTTAGAAGTTTAAAACAAAATCAAAAGACAATAAATAATAATTCAATGAGGGTTACTTGGCCTCAATGTCTCAACAACATTTATACATTGCTTAGATGGGAATTGGCGGCCATGGCGTTCCTTATAATCTTGTATCTCTACATGCGTTTTATTTCGCAATTGTTTACTAGCTGAGAACACGTGGTCAATGCAATCTTTTTTTTTTTTTTTGGTAGGTAAAAATTATATTAAAAGCGGGTTTTGAAAGGACCCCAAAACCTTTTTACAACAGGTCAACCGACCAAACCAAAGGTCAAGAACAATCAATTTGAAGAATCCCGCCCAGCGGAAAATAGACAGTTTGGAAAAACCCACCCAATGGGAAAAACAATTTTGAAAAATCTCGCCTAGCGGGAAACCACAAATCCCGCCTAGCAGGAAACCACCAATTTTGAAAAATCCCGCCCAACGGGAAACCACCAGTTTTGAAAAATCCCGCCCAGCGGGAAGCAGCCGAAAACCACCAGGTTGGAAATCCCGCCCAACGGGAAAACCAGTAGATTGGAAAATCCTCGCCCAGCGGGAAACCACCAATTTTGAAAAATCTTGCCCAACGGGAAACCACCAGTTTTGAAAAATCCTGCCTAACAGGAAAACATGCAGGATGATGAATTTGAAAATCCCGCCCAACGGGAAGCAACTGAAAACCACCAGATTGGAAATCCCGCCCAGCGGGAAAACCAGAAGATTTGAAAATCCCACCCAATGGGAAATCCCGTCCCGCCTAGCAGGAAAACCAACAAAAAAACGGGATTGAAAAATCCCGCCCAGCGGGAAAACCAAAATATTTGAAAATCCTGCCCAACGGGAAATCCCGTCCCGCCCAACAGGAAAACCAACAAAAAACAGGATTGAAAAATCCCGCCCAACGGGAAAACCAGCAGAATGGAAAATCCCGCCCAACAGGAGAACTAGCAGAAGAACGGGTTTGGGAAACTGCAACACTGGAATCCCGCCAACAGGAGTACGAGGAAGCCAGAAGGATCCAGGGAAAACAACGCAGGCACAAAGAAAGGATCCCGGAAGCCACAAAGGACCAAGGACCCACCATTCTTGCTCATGAACAGTTCCAGGGAAGAGGAACTAGGATTGGGAACAACTCAGGAACAAGAAAAGGCCCCTCGCCCCCTCCCCCCCCCAAGGCCAAGAACAAGCTTTGAGAGTCCACCAAGAAGTAGGACCAGAAAGTAGAATCCCTCGAAAAATTGAAACGAAAACATGCAAAGCCCAGGCAGAGACCTGCAAAGCCCAAGCAGAGAGCAGTAGCAGACACAAAGATGGGATCCATGAAAACCTAAACTGAGGGATCCAGGGGTCTGCATGCATAGATCACCGATCCCCCCCAAGATCGAGACATGCAGCAGAAAACCCAAAGCACCCCAGCAAAAAGGACCAGGAATCCCCATCCTTGCACACGAACAACTTCAGGGAACTGGGACTGGGGCTGGGAACAACTCAAGCACAGGAAGAGGCCCCCCCCAAGGCCATGCAAATGCTCAAAGCGTCCACCAAGTAGCAGATCCAGCAAAAATAAGCCTTCGAACAGGAAAACGAACATGGTCCCACCCAAAGGGATGAGACCACCAGCCAATGGCATCCCAGAGAGGAAACACAAGCATAGAGGAAACTAGCCCCCCCAGACCAACCTCGAGGAAGAGAGAACCTCGCGGGATGCACCAGGAAGCGGATGAGAACCCAACCTGCAACCACCACAGACCGAGAAAGCCCTGGGAACCGGATCCCAGTAACAACCTACAAAAAAAACCCCAGGGAAAAGCCTAAGGGAGATCAGGGACAGGAGCCCAGGAACATGCAGGAAACCCCAGAGGATCCCTGGGAAGCACCAGGCTCGGGATTCAAACGAGGAAACCCCAAAAACTACTGGGAAAGGAGTAGAAAGTGGGCAAGGATCTCCCCCAAGGAGATCATCTGCTACAAACCATTCCCAGAGTGGGATGACCTAGGATGAATCAGGGACTGGGCAAGAACCAGGGAAAGGGGAGCAGGGAGAGGGAGCAGGTCCCTCCCCCTCCTCCCATGGCTTAGCCCCTCTTCTTGTTAACACATGTGATATTTTTATTTGGCTTCTCAAATCAATACCTCGTTGAGTTTCTTTTTCGTGGTCAATGCAATCTTGAAGGCCAACCTTCACCTCATAATCAACACGAAATGTAGCAGAATAAAAGATTTTGGGGTCGAATTAGTAACCCACTGCATGAAGAGGCTTATGGATTTGTGATGTTCATCGGTTATCAGTGATAGTCCAAATGGCATCATATTTGGTGCAGGCATATCCATAAAATGCAGTAATTGCCTCTTTCGCCCTATCCATAGCCTCATATACAAATCCCATTGGAAATTGTTCTCCATCAACAAGACGAAGAACCTTCATCAAAGGCTCTAAGACCTGAAAAAAAAAAAAAATTAAAAAAAATTATTTTATAACATAAATAAAATAAAATAAATTAATAAGCGTAGTCTTTTACCTTGATGGCCTCATCCATGGCCATCCAGAAGTCCTCCTCAAACAAATAATTATAGACATTATGCCCCTCAGGTGACATTCAGTATCTTGCAGCTGCTTCAGAATTCCAATCATCACTGACAAACATTTGCTTTAGTGACCCTCGTGCATTATAAATGCTCTGCAATGTCACAAAGTTTGTGGTAAAACATGTAATGCCAGGCCGCACTAGCTCCCCCCCATTAGTAAATTGCCTCATGAGGCTAAAGACCCATGTGTGGTTGTAAATGAATTTTGTGATGGCCTTAGCCTTCCTTACAACCTCTGCTACCCAAGGTAATTTCCCAATGTCCTCAAGGAGCAAATTGAGACAATGGGCTGCACATGGGGTCCAAAAAATAGTGGGGAATCTCTCCTCCAAAATCCTTTCGGCTGCCTTAGATGTTGCTGCGTTGTCTGTGATGTTTTTGACAACATTCTCCTCCCCAACCTCCAACACAACCTCCTCCAACAACCATGCAAGCATTTTGGCACTCTTAACATGTGCCGATGCATCTACTGACTTGAGGAATGCAGTTCCTCTTGCAGATGCAACCAAAAAATTAATCAAGGTTCTTCCCCTCCCATTTGTCTAGCCATCAGACATTATAGTGCAACCCTTGTTCCTGCACACCCTACGTTGGTTGTCAAGCATACCTGAAGTATAAAAAAAAATTAGTCATGCACATTGCATATTGATAATATCATATTAATATATATGAAAAAAATTAGTAATGCCATATATATATATATATTTAGTCAAGCACAATGCCACAACTTGAATGTTATCCACAGATTGTCGAATTAGAGGGCCCCTAAGGTCATCATAAGTCGACACCTTAAATCTTGCGTCGCAACTTGCGATGACATCTATCATGCGCTGCCAATATGGAGACCTTGCCACATTGAAGGGAATGTCGAATAATACCAAAAAGTGGCAATGGCTGTCCTCGTTGCATTGTGCTTCTCTTGGTTCCACGCGGCCATACCCTCAAGCGTGGATTGTGCCCTTGGCATGGAACGGTCTACAAAATAGGACTCTCTGTCCCACTAGCTGCTTGTGCACTTGGAGGACTCGAACTACTCCGTTGAAACTAGATAAAGCTGTTGCTGGAACGAGGAATTTGGGAGGGGGGGATGAGATGGCATCGCTATGACTTCTTTTGAGACCAACTTTTTCCTCTGCTGCAACGATCATGGCGTTTATTTTATTTTTAATTTCTTTTGGCACCTTATTGCATATCTTGACATTTTTGTTAGATATCTATGCCAAATGGAATTTGAGGTGATAAACGCCTCTAGTAAGATCATTGCTACAAACTTGCATTTAACATCCCCTTTTCTTGGCCCTGGTGTTCCATACGCCCATGTTGGATCCAATGGTTTCATTTTTTATATGCCTGCACATGGAAACAAGTAAGTTAGTAACAACAAAGTTACAATCACTTGAAAAAAAAGAAAAAACAAAAACTAAACCCTATACCAAAAAGCTAGGGTTTATTGTTTAAAATTGAAACATTGACAGCTGAAAAATGAGCTTGCATACATAGTTATCAGGCAACAATATTTACTTAAAAAGAGGAGGAAAGAAAACCCTAATCCCAAAACCTTAGGGCCTAGACTAGGGTTTAGGGTTTAAACTTCAAGTTCAAAGTTCAAAAATTTCAAATTCAAACATTAACAGCTGAAAAATGGGCTTGCATACATAGTTACCAGGCAGCAATATTTACTTAAAAAGAGGAGGAAAAAAAACCCAAAACCCAAAACCCTAGGCTTAGCCTAGGGTTTAAACTTCAAAGTTTCAAACATTAACAGCTGAAAAATGGGCTTGCATACATAGTTATCAGGCAACAATATTTACTTAAAAAGAGAAGGAAAAAAAAAAACCTAAAACCAAAACCTTAGACTAGGGTTTGGGGTTTAAACTTTAAACTTCGAAGTTCAAACATTAACAACTGAAAAATGGGCTTGCATATATAGTTATCAAGCAGCGTTGAGCAATATTTACTTATTTACTTGAAAGGAGGAAAAAAAAAAAACCCAAAACCCAAAACCCAAAAATCCAAAACCCTAGACTAGGGTTTTAAAGTTTAACAAATATTGATGTCTAATAATTTGGCTTGCATATATCAATTTAGTATCTACTTAAAAGGAGGGGAAAAAAACCCAAAACCCTAGACTAGGGTTTTGAGTTTAAGGTTTTGGGTTTTAAAGTTGAGAAAATCGGCAACCAACCCTAATCGTAAAAACTATTTGCAAACAACCCTAATCCAATTTTAAACCTTGTTTTAAGTTGGAAAAGAAAAAGAGTTTTCAAAGAATTTCTTACCTCAGATGAATGTTTTGGGCGGTTATTGCTGGCTTTCGGATTCCTTCACAACGCAATCACTCGCTGCTAGGATGCCTTAGTGTGTTTGGGTCGGGGTGGTAGTAGGTAGGCAGAGTGTTTTGTTTGTTTAAAAGAGGTGAGGTGAAAATGAGAGGAAAAAAAAGTTTGGCTTATATCGGTCGCAACCTCTACACGTGCGGCTACGACTGATTTTTGGAAAAAACTGGCAATAAATTGGCAATTTTGATTTTTTCAAAAAATCGACAAAGAATTGCGATTCTGCCCATTTTTTTGCAGATTTTCTCAACTATAGTAATAATAACTCAGGCCTTGTGATAATCTGCTCATAATTGGGCTTGGTTGTGCTGCTCATTGAATTGTTGGGCAATCTCTTGCCTCAACCCACTTTGTCAAGTACTTTGTGGCGACTACAATGGCAGTACTTCTTTGTCGTTGACTAGGTTTTAAGAGCTTGATGGAGTCCAAACGTCATTGCTTTGATAGCTTTTGTTGTTGAGATGGATGTAGTGGCATGGAGTCTCGTTTTGGTAGTTTCCATGTTCCTTGACATGGGTCACAAGAGATTATGAACTCCCATCCCTCAGAGATCGATGTCAATTATCAATGTCCGACAAGCAAGACCTTCTTTGCTTTTGGATTTACTTCCACATGCTGACTTGCTAGTCCTTCATGTTTCTCCTTCAAAATATTACACACTTCTTCCTTCGTCATGTTTTTGTGTAGTATTAATTCATGCCCCATCTTGTATAGTAAACCTTCAATTAATCGAAAAGGTTGACTTCAATACCATCTTCCTTCTCTTGACTATAGAAAGCTCTCTTGATAGATTTCCTATCAATAGACATGTGACTCTGTGCTTGTACCAAGATGGTAGGGCAATGATCTGAAATAGGTGGGCACTTGAAAACTGGTTGTTACCCCAACCTTCGTAGGTTCTCTCATGAGAATTTGGGGAAGCTAGTTGGTGTTCATATGCTTTTCCCTAGGCCAAACCACCATCCAGAACACAAACTTCTCTAATGTCACAATCCACCTGCTAACTCACCTGTGTATGGTGGACTTGTTTATTAGGTACAAGAGTGCCTGATGGTCAATGTAGAACAAGAAGGGTTTGCAAGCAAATAGAGGCAAAACTTTTGCACTGAATATATCCTTCCCAATACCACAAGCTTCATTGCAATGTAGTTATTTTGCTTGTGATAACAGTCAACTTGCAAAGTAAATGAGTTGGTCAAACACATCTTCATGTGCCAATCCGCATCTAGTCATGAAGTTTGATGCATTGAAGTGGACTTGAAATTCTTTGTCCCAATCTACAAACACCAAAAGGGGTGCATCGATCAATTTGACCTTTAATTGCATAAAGGCCTACTGTTGTTCCTTTGTCCACTTGAATGGAACACCTTTTTCATGAGGGCATTAAGGGCATCATATAATCTTGAAGTTCTTAATGAACCGTTTATAGAGCCGCACATGGCCCAAAAAGAACCTTAGTGAGCTAATATATAGTTCTTCTATTCACATGACCACGTGAATTTTGTAACAATTCATCTAATTTGACAAACAACATGGCCCATCAACTTCATCAATAATGTACACTTCTTGGTGTTGAGTGAAAAACATGCATTCATGCATAATAACTACATGCATTCTTTGAGCATGTCTAGTGTTCCTCCTTTTGACTATATAATTGACATATGTTAAAACATATATAGGATGATCCAATGGAAAGCTTTAGGTGCTTTGTAGAATCTGAATGAAATTTGATTGTATGCAAAGATTTTATTCTTTACAACAAAGGTAGTCTTTAGCTTGTCCTCCACGATACTAATGCGGTTGTAGCCAAAGAAGCTGTTAAGGA
Source organism: Wollemia nobilis (assembly GCA_028583015.1). Lineage (NCBI taxonomy): Eukaryota > Viridiplantae > Streptophyta > Pinopsida > Araucariales > Araucariaceae > Wollemia > Wollemia nobilis. The sequence goes on from JAQPPZ010003067.1 coordinate 10,361,244, forward strand.
ATAAATAAATTTCATATTCGATGACTTCAAACAAAGTCAAATTAATAAATGGGATGGGGAAGGGATCCCTCATGGTGACTACATTCAGACTTGTCTGGTTTACACAAATTATCTGTGTGCTATTCTTCTTTAGGCTCATGGTGACACCCAATTGCCAAGGTTACATTGAAGATGATGCTTACATCCTTCCTCTTCTCTTGGTTTCATGTGGTATGGTCACTATCACACTAATTGTGCTTCTGGAACCGATGGTGTTTGATGGATGCAATACTCAAGTGGAATCACTTTGAGTTCCTTTTGGGTTCATGCAAAGACATTTTTATATTTCATGAAGATTTTTGTTGTAACTGCCTTTAGAGCCATATCCCAATCATTGCCATAGACGATGATTTCCTCTTCTTAGTTTTTCCAAGGGTTACTTGCACCTTTTGTGATTGTTTAGACTCAATGGTTTTAGGTTCCTTGGTCACCTTATTTATGTTGAACAATGTGCTAGCATCTCATCTATCTATGCATTGGTAGTGTTATATTTTGAATTTAGAGGATCAATGGCTTCTTGCCTTTGTTATTGTGTGTGTATCATTTTTTTTATCTTAATGGCTGTAGCACTACTTCACTTGTGCACCTTGAAGGTGTCGAGCACTACTTCTTTCCCCGTAATATCTGCACCATTATCTTCCTTAACATCCAAACACAAGCTCCCTACATAAAAAGCTTCCTAGCCCTCCATTTGCCAATGGAGGAGACCACTATCAAAGTGTCTCTTGTCTTTTGTGCACTTCTCCATGTTGGCTTTATTCCCTTCTCATCATCAGATGTAAAGATATTGACTCTTCCGATGTTGCAAGATCCTCATTGACCGATTGATTCCTTAGGCTGATGACATGTTTATGGTGTCCTTTATTGAATGCCAAGTGACCCTTTCCTAGTTATAATGAATATTTTCCATCCTCACCCAACCATGACCCATTAAACCATTGAAGGCTGCCTTCTGTGAGGTTATCACTATGAAGTCTAGGATGAAGGTTTGTTCAACAATAGTGACCTTCTCCCCTGTTAGTACACCCTTCTTGATGTCATATTGTTCAGGTCCTAGAAGTTGAAAATTCAATGACCACAACTTTGGTGCACCTAACTCTCACCTAACTCTCACACCCTCCATCCTCCATGCAATGTGTTAATGTACGGCCTAGGATGTCAATATGCAACTATGCTAGTTGCTTCTTGGCACCAATCATCAAGACTGTCTGGTTGATGAATTGGTTCTTCGCTGTAGCCGTTCCTTTTGGTGGTGCTAATAGGTATTCTTCTATTCAACTACTGAACCTCACACCATTTCTTTGATAATAAGATGTAGATCATGAACTACTTTTGGCAAAGTTGCCACCTTTACTGGAGGGCTTGACTATAGAAGTTATGTCACCAAAATTTGTGACTTCGATGGCTTGTCACACGTGGATGTGGTTGTCACCATTTCCTGGTCATTGTGCTTGTCACGTTCCTTTGAATTTTCTTTCTCAACCCTTTTTCAGGTGTCCTTCCATGCTTCTACTTCACAAATGGATCTGTTAGGAGGTGAAGTCAATATCCAGATCTCCAATGTTCTTCAGCAGAGAGGTGCATGGTGGTGCAGCTTATAAAGAGGAAACAAACAGGATTCTGTAGTCTTCCTTTGGGAGAGGAAACAAACAGTTTTTGGACTCTTCCTTTGGAAGAGGAAACGAACAGCTTTTTGGACTCTTCCTTTGGAAGAGGAAACAAACAGTTTTTGGACTCTTCCTTTGGAAGAGGAAACGAACAGCTTTTGTTTTTTCTATAAAAGGGGAATGACCCCTTGCATGTAAATTATGATTGAATGTAATTCTGCCGAAATCAATAAAAGATCAAGCTGCCATTGCCCCGTGGTTTTTCCCCGCACATTGCAGGTTTTCCACGTAAAATCTGTGTTACCGTTTTTTCCCGTGTTATTGTGTTTTTCTCGCTTGCACATAATTTTGCTATATTTTCTAACATCTGGTATCGTAGCCTAGGGTTTTGTGCGAGTGGGAGCCGCAACAATGACTCGGAAGTGTAACCAAGTTTGAGATTGAAAAGTTTGATGGCAGGAACTTCGCCCTATGGAAGATGAAGGTGGAGGATTTGTTGGTTCAAAATGACCAAGCCCTAGCCTTGAAAGGGGTCGCGAGTAAACCAAGCAAGATGAAAGATGAGGAGTGGGCAACGCTGGATAGGAAGGCGGTTTCTACAATCCGTCTATGCCTAGCGGACTCCGTCTTGTTCAATGTTGTTGAAGAAAAACCGCGGAAGCCCTTTGGAAGAAGCTTGAAAAGTTGTATGAGACGAAATCTGCAACAAATAAGGTTTTTCTGAAAAACAGCTTTACAGCCTAAGGATGAAGGAGGGCTCATCTGTGGCACATCACTTGAATGAGTTTAATACCCTTATCAGTAAACTGGTTTCAATTAATGTGAAGATGGAGGATGAGGACAGAGCTATCACCCTACTTTGTTCCCTCCCGGAGACTTGGGATCATTTGGTGATGACCATCAACAATTCATCATCAAGAGCTCTAACTTTTGATGATGTGGTAGCCGCTTTGTTGGCGTAAGAGTTGAGGCGGAAAACGTCTTTGGAACCCTCAACCAATGAAGCCCTAGCCGTGAGAGGTCGATATTTCGAGAAGAGTCAACAAAGTAGATCACACCCAGATCTAAGTCTAAAGGACAAAAGTTGAAAGGGAAGTGTTGGCATTGCGGGAAGCCAGGGCACTCAAAGAAGGATTGTTGGCAGTTAAAAAAGGAAAAAAATGGTGAAAACCAATTTCAGCCTTCAGCTGAGGCCAGTACAGTAAATTCTGGAGAGACGGCAACATGTGAGGCTTTCTGTATCAGCAACAACAGATCTGTTTTATATACCTGGGTTTTGGACTCGGGTGCATCTTTCCACATGTCTCCTCACAGAGACCGGTTTGACAAATATCAGCCATATAGTGGTGGGAAGGTCTACTTGGGTGATGATCACCCTTTAGAAATTGTGGGAAGAGGGGACATAAGGATCAGGGTGGACGATGGTAGAGAAAGGATGTTATGTGATGTGCGACATGTGCCGGATTTGCGGAAGAATTTGCTCTCAATCAAGATGATGGATAAGCTAGGGTATTCTGTCACTTTCGGTAACAACTATTGCAAAATTACCAGAGGTGCTATTGTAGTAGCAAAGGGAGAATCTTATGGGACCCTATATCGTTTATGCGGTGATACGGTGACGAACCATGCAGCAGTAGCAACTTCAGTTCAGGATGCAGAATGCTATGGCATCAACGCCTAGGCCATATGAGTGAAAAAGGTCTAAAAATTCTGCATGACAGAGGTATGCTTTCTGGGATTAAGTCTTGCAATTTAGACTTGTGTGAGCACTGTATTTTTGGTAAACAAAAGAGGGTTCAGTTTATCGCAAGCCCCGGTAAGAGTTCTGATTTTCTCGCAACTTATACATTCGGATATATTTGGACCAGTCCCCACTCATCCTTAAATGGTGCCATCTATTTTCTGACATTTATAGATGATTATTCTAGGAGAGTGTGGGTTTATTTTCTAGAAGAAGTCGGAAGCTTTGCAGAAATTTAAAGAGTTCAAAACTCGAGTAGAGAAAAGTTTGGGCAAGCCTGTTTTATGTCTTAGGTCGATAATGGGGTGAATATTGCTCCAAGGAATTTGATAAATTTTGTACGCAGGAAGGAATTAAGCACCAGAAGACCGTACCATATACTCCACAACAAAATGGTGTGGTTGAGCGAATGAATCGCACAATCATGGAACGTGCAAGAAGCATGCTCGACGCATCCATGTTGGATAAAAGGTTCTAGGCAGAGGCTGTTAATACAGCTGTTTACCTCATTAACAGTCACCTACAACTGCGTTGGATGGACAAATTCCAGAGGAGGTTTGGTGTGGTAAGCCATTTGATTACTCTCATTTGCGTACCTTTGGCTGTGATGCATTTGCCCATGTGCCTAAAGAAAAAGGTCCAAACTTGACCCGAAGTCAAGCAAATGTGTTTTTCTCGGCTATGGAGATGCAATAAAGGGGTATAGACTGTGGGATCCTACTGCCCACAAGGTAATTATTAGCCGAGATGTTATTTTTGATGAAAAATCCATGCAAAGGAAGGAGGTACAACAAACACCTAATGTTGTACCAGTTGAAGTAGACATGAACGAAGATGAAAATGAAAATCAGCATGCTGAAATTTTTGACCATCATGCTGAATTTTTTGACCAGCATGCAGAACAACAAGTAGAGCAGCCACAACAGTCACAAGACCAAGAGCCACAATCAACAGATCATTGGGTTAGAAGATCTACACGTCCACAAAAGTATCCGGAAAGGTATTCTCATGTTTATCAGTCCTCTTTTGCTTTGTTAACTGATGATGGTGAGCCTAGTTCATTTCAGGAAGCTAGAGAGTCCGAGAATGCAGAAAAGTGGAGGAAATCCATGGAGGAGGAAATCGAGGCACTTCGCAAGAATAAAACGTGGGAACTTGTGGATCTCCCACTTGGAAGAAAGACTGTTGGAAACAAGTGGGTGTACAAAGTGAAGAAGAACAACGATGGGCTGTTGGAACGCTATAAAGCTCGCTTGGTGGCAAAAGGCTATGTGCAAAAGTCGGTATTGACTTTAATGAAATTTTCTCTCCATGTGAAGATGACTACTATTAGAGTTCTACTTGCACTTGTAGCTGCACAAGATTTAGAACTGGAGCAGCTTGATGTAAAGACTGCTTTCTTGCATGGTGATCTCGAGGAGGAGATTTATATGGATCAGCCCGAGGGCTATGAGGAAAGAGGCAAAGAGCATTTGGTTTGGCAGACCAAGAAATCTTTGTACAGGTTGAAACAGCGCCAAGGATGTGGTACAGAAATTTGACACCTTCATGAAGAGCCAAGGTTTCAGCAGGAGTGAAGCTGACCATTGTGGATACTATAAGAGGTTTGATGATGGCAGTTTTATTATTTTGCTGTTGTATGTTGATGATATGCTGGTTGCAGGCCCCAAGGATGAAGAAAATCATGGATCTTAAGGCTGGCTTGGCTAGGACATTTGAAATGAAGGATTTAGGAGCAGCAAACCAAATTTTAGGGATGAAGATACACAGGGACAGAAAAGGAAGAAAGATCTCGTTAAGTCAAAAGTCATATATAGAAAAGATTCTGCAACGCTTCAATATGCGTAATGCAAAACCAGCTTAGTACCCCACTTCTTTCAAACTTAAAATTGTCTTCCAACCAGTGTCATAGAACAGAAGCGAGAAGACAAGCATGTCTCGTGTACCGTATTCATCAGCAGTAGGATGCCTCATGTATGCCATGGTGAGCACTAGACCGGATATTGCCCAAGCAAGGGGAGTAGTTAGCCGGTACATGGCAAATCCCGGTAAGGAGCATTGGAATGCCGTGGAAGTGGATATTTAGATATTTAAGAGGCACTTCGGATGCTGCTATTTACTACGGATCGGATAGTTTGCAAGTTAAAGGTTTTGTGGATTCTCATTATGGTGGAGATAGAGATGGGAGAAAGTCCACTACAGGATATACTTTCACTCTTGCTGGTGGAGTTGTGAGTTGGGCTTCTAAGTTGCAGTCTGTGGTGGCTTTATCAACCACTGAAGCAGAATATATTGCAACGACTCATGCCAAGAAAGAGGCAATTTGGCTAGAGCGACTGTTGGGTGACTTCAAGGTAATGCAGGGGAAAATTATGTTGCATTGTGATAGCCAAAGTGCTATTCAGCTAGTGAAGAACCCAACATTCCATGATCGCACGAAACACATTGATGTCAAGTACCACTTTATAAGAAATGTGGTGGAAGAAGGTAGGATCCTGTTGCAGAAAATCGACACTGAAGTGAATCCTACAGATATGCTTACTAAGTCGGTCAAGACAGAGAAGTTTGAGTGGTGCAGAACTTCTCCGGGCTTGCTGAAAATGTGATAAGGGCAGCATTGGGCAATTGGCACTTGGATGGAAAAACATAGGCAAAGAATTCCTGTATATCGACTTCAAGTGGGAGAATGTTAGGAGGTGAAGTCAATATCCAGATCTCCAATGTTCTTCAGCAGAGAGGTGCATGGTGGTGCAGCTTATAAAGAGGAAACAAACAGTATTCTGTAGTCTTCCTTTGGGAGAGGAAACAAACAGTCTTTTGGACTCTTCCTTTGGAAGAGGAAACGAACAGTTTTTTGGACTCTTCCTTTGGAAGAGGAAACAAACAGTTTTTGGACTCTTCCTTTGGAAGAGGAAACGAACAGTTTTTGTTTTTTCTATAAAAGGGGAATGACCCCTTGCATGTAAATTATGATTGAATGTAATTCTGCCGAAATCAATAAAAGATCAAGCTGCCATTGCCCCGTGGTTTTTCCCTGCACATTGCAGGTTTTCCACGTAAAATCTGTGTTACTGTTTTTTCCTGTGTTATTGTGTTTTTCTGCTTGCACATAATTTTGCTATATTTTCTAACAGGATCGGGATATTTAGCTTTCTTTGTTGATTGTGCTCAAGTGTTTTTCTGCCAATTTTGGTTCGTTAATGTCAATTAAATTAATATTTTGGTTGGCCCCTCCCTTGTTGGAACAATTCTTCACTGTGTGATTGTCAAGTCCACACCGTCTGTTTTTTTGCACTTGGACTTTTCACATTTTTGTAATTGTGCACACTATGTTCTCAATCTTGATAGTTGAGACATTGTATGATGGGTCTCTTGACATATTGTCTTGAATGCAATTTCTTGTATTCTTTGCATTGTGGATGCTGTACCTTTTTCCTTGTTGGATTTCTTGCTATTTGTTGCTTGCTGCGCTACTCTTTGTTGTGCTAGGTTTCTTGTCAATGTCCTTTTGAAGTGCTAACATCTGATATTTTTTGCTTTTGACATTTAACAAGCACTTAGAGAACGAATTAAACTTGCAAATGTTGCAATAGGCTCATTTTGGGCAAGTGTGCTTGTGTGTCTCTTCGTTCTCCCTCACTCATTGTTAGAGTCACTTTCCAACCGACTTTGACTATTGCCTTCCATTGTATTCTTTCACTTTCTTGGTTGAGTGTTATGTAGTATGACATGGGTCAAACCCCCTTTATCTTCTTGAAATCCTTTGAAGAAGTCCATTCATAAACCATTGCTTCTATAATCCATCTACTATTAGATCTCCATTTTTCCAAGCAATTTGAAGTGACGGTTGTGGGACTTAGTATCCTCATCTTTTTTCTATTTTGTAATATATAGCTTTAGGACGATCTAGTTTTTGTTGCATAGGAGGAAAATATCTTTCTAGAAGGATTCCTTTAACTCGTTTTTGTGATATATGATGGCTACAGTTGCGGGTATCAATCCATCATGAATCCTTTAAATGATACACTAAGCTTTTGCAACCACTTCGTTTCATCAATTTGGACATTAGATCTCCAAATGGTGACATAGGTTCCAATGTGACCATCTGGGTCCTTTTTGTCTCCCAAGAACTTAGGACACTCTACTTTCCTTCCATTGCAACTATCGCCCATTGTGCCAAGCCTATGTTTACCCTTGCTTAGTATTAAGTTGCCTAAGTATGATTTAGTGTGTCAGGTTTTTGCACACTATTCTTAGGTTGCTCCTCATTGGTTGTATTCATTGTCTTTGAGGGCTCTCCTTTGGTGACCGCATGTCTGAACTTGATGCTAAGATGTCTTTCAATGTTCACTCTCAAGCTTTGTGACTATTGTTGCATATAGAACTTTGTTAGCTCTAGCTGATTGCCATAATTGTCATCATTGCCTGACATATTTCTTTGCAATTGTATCCATGCCAGATTCATCCCACGCATTGTCAGACACATCCTACCCCACTTGCATCTATGCTGGAATCTTCACCACATGCACTTGCCAACCACCCTCTTAGTCTCTTATGACTTTGTCATCTAGTCTCATCGTATACTATCTCCTTACAAATATCTCTATTGGCATGCATGCCTTTGTCACGCCTTTCGTCGTGGATGACTACATTATGTCTTTTGTTAATGCACTATAGTTAGACATTTTGCTTCTCTATTGATGGTAGGAACGTCTCCAACCATTCCTTTTTCTTCTATATTATGTTTTGTTCTTCGTTGAAAATTGAGTCTTTTGTTTGAGGTTCCCTCCTATTGAAGGGGCCATATGTATTCAATTTCTAGTGACAAGACACTCTATCAATGAAATAGTGTAGACGATGCTGTCAGTGACTCACTAGTATCTCCATGTCTTAATCTAAAAAAAGGATGAGCAAAGGTGTTTGCACACTTTTTCTTCCCTTGTCTTGAATGGATTCTGTAGAATGTTCCCCTTCACTTCATTGCGTTTGCATGTGCACATCATTGTCAACATGTTCATTGGTCATTGTATGCTATGCATTTGCTTGGACCTATGCATCGACTCTTACCCTTGTCGTCGCTATCTATGTTCATGGTCACATTGTGGTTTGTCGATCATCCACTCTTGTCATGACCACTCTTGTCATCTTGTTTTCTTGATCTAGACATTGCAGCAGCGATGCCAAATGTAGTACAAAGATTATTTATTCTATAACAAAAATGTAAAGAATAACTAAAACAATGAAATAAATGTACAATAATTAGAATAACTCATAGCAGCAAATGTATTTCATTATTCTTCAGAGCAATACATCAATGGACTCATATTGTATGACAACAGTTTGCATACAATGCTATCTTTGAACAAATAAAAATAACGAGGATGTGCACGCATACAACGACACTTTATGAACATGATGACACAATGGCCTAAGGGTGCATATATACACATGAAGATATCAGGAGAGTGGTTGCAACCAACCAACCACCATGCACCCTTATATGTAACCATGCCGCACGAGTTATATAATACGTTTACACTAGCTACAAACCATGACATGTATGACAAAACTACAAAACTACAAATATGTACAAAATGCAAATGCTCAAAAAACAACTTATTGTAGTGGCGCTTGAGCTGTTGCCACATTGGTTTGCTGCCTACATCGTCTTCACGACCACAATCAAGTTAAGTGTCCCAAATTATAAAAGAAAGAAGGCATTGTTGTTGATAATGGAATTTTTACTGATGATTCATACAATTTTTTAAAGAAGGGAATTAAATTGAAACCATTCATCTCAAATGTTCAATCTAATATTCATGTTACCAAAAAATCAATTCAAATTGACAAGCCATATTTCAAAATGGTATTCTTCAATCAACAATAATCTATCATAGTATCAAGATCAAATGGCATGAGGTTTAGTGGTTAAAAATGTGAATTTTCAAGGGGAAGTCGCATGTTCAAATCTTGCTAGATGATATATGCATAATTGCAAGATACCATTGTATGGTTTATTGAAATACCGTGGTTATAGGTGGGGCCCGTTTCAATCCCGTATAACCAGTTAGATGATTATAATATTAAATATCAAAATAAGGATCCTTATCACAATCCTAAGGTGTGTGTCTCTTATATTCCAAATTATGAAAGATATGCATGGACTCCAAATCAAAGTGTCCACAAAGCACATCTTCAAATATTCTACCACTAGGGTGGATTACTACAACTTCAACGAGGCAATATTCTTACTATTGGCAGTATAATATATTTATGTATCTTCATATGTTTTACAGCTTCATCTCTTTTTTGTGAAGTCATCTTTGGTCGACTCAAGGAAGGGATCAGGTCATAAAGACAAAGTTCATCCCTAGCTTGACAAATTGTTGTATTGTTTCGGGGACAGAGCACTCAAACCATGGAAGAGATTAATATAACTAATCATGTGCAGTATTTGTTATGACTCTTTGATCATATCCATTAGTCTATGCGTACACACAAACGCCCACCCACCCACAAACTTGATCATTGCCCTATAGTTACTTATCTATATATTATATTTATATTCCTAATCTGTGATTCCTCATATTTCCTTATATATGTTTGAGTATATAACATCAGACCAGTCAAATTTGTTGTAGATCATCATTATCTAGGTTTGGAAATGTTGTCTTATGAATGAAGTTTTGAGTTCTCAATCAATGTTGACTTTCCTATATTTTGGCTTAATTATTCGGGTGTCTTTTGCCGATACATCCCTCATTCATACTTTACCAAGCAGTGTGTCATACATTTGCTTAAATTCTAATTGTGAAATTACCATGAAATTGAAATTGAAGTTGAAGGTATGCTCTGCTGTCTGCAATCATTGGACAGTCAAGATTGCCAGGGTTTAGCCCGAAACTGGTCTTCCATCGCTGGTTTGAATGTAGGTGGATATAGTGTCATTATTGACTTGTTGAGCTTCTTCCACTCTCCTTTTGTACTATATTATTAATTTATTCCCTGAGGCAATGTTGACAATCACATTGGTCAACGAAAATGCATTGTGTCCATCTCTACCAATTCTCTACCAGTATGGGGTTGCCCTCCTTAATCATCAAATCTGTTGAGTTCAATACTTAATTCTTTCCCTCTAGTATGTCCATGGGTACCAATGAGCATTCAATGGTTTTGTGCTTCTCACACCACATCCAGAAGCTCCATGATTTTTGTTGGGACAATAATACAATCTAGTCTTTGAGCTATATCTTAGATATATGGTTGGACACTATGTTGCGGCGTTTGTCGAATAAATTAGAAAATGTCTGAATATAGCAATTTTTTTGGGCAACTGAAGTTTGCCAAATTTGATTTAATTTGCCCTTTTAAATTTGGGTGCCATAATAAAACACTGCGAACTCCTTTTGAATCACTTAGTGGAGGCAGGGTGCCACCAAATGTTATATCATATTTAACATTTATTTTATATATATATATATATATATATATATATATATATAAAGTAAAAATTAAATGTCTTATTATTATTTTTAAATTAATATTATATTTTAAAATATTGTAATTAGAAGTTTATGGAATTCAATGGTGAACTTCATTGACCTTATTTTTTGTGGTGATTTTTCTTTATTTGATCTTTATCTTTGTGGAACTTGAATAAGAACTCGAATGTGGCAACTTAGGTTGGACAGATGCTTGTGAAGGCTGTCTTGTTGACCTTTTCTTCTTTGCTAGATCTTTCTTTACAACAGCCTTCCGAGTCTCTTACCTTGTGTTGAGCATGCTTGTCAACCTATTGTTGTGTACATGGTTGTGCTCTAACCCTGTTCAATGTTGCAGATCTCAGCGATGATTTCATTGTCTTCATGCAAGAACTTAAAATTATTTCCATCAATTGTATTGGTGTAGGATCATTTATTTATCATTAGTAATGGGTGCCCAAGGGCACCCACCCTATCTTTTCACATTCTTTCAATCTCTTTCAATCTTTTTATTCCCTCACCCCCTCCTTCTTTCTCTCCGTTCTTCTTGGTGTGTACTCCTCTCTTTTGGACTGCAGCCCTCCCCCCCTCTGCGCTCCCTTTTTCTTTCTCCTTTTCTCTTTGGCCTGGTTGTCGGGTTTTGTCTTGTATTTATCTTAGCTCTTTTCTTTGTTGGGATTTTTAGCCCGCTAGCTGGCAGTCATTATTGTCCTTCTTATAGTCCCTTGGGTCTTATTTTGGCCCACCAAGGAAATAAAAAATATTTCATTTCTTATTCTAATATTTGGGTAATGTGTTCATTCCATTTGTTCTGGATTATATTGCATAATCCAACATGGTATCAAAGCTAATGCCTTACCATATAATTCTACATGATATTATAGATAAGGCCTTACCATGGAATTCTACACCATCAGTTGTGTCTTTCCTGTTTTAAGTTAAACATACCTCCATCGTTAGTATCCTTTGACCTTTTATTCCATGTTCCCTTTCAACATCCCTTTCTTTGATAGTCTCTCTTCCTCTTTGATAGTCCTCACAGTAAGAACCTGATTGTCATCAATCTTCCTTGATGCCAAGGGATTGCTTCTATATCCATGTGTCTTTTCTCATCTATTATGATGGGTTATTATTATACTTCTTGACAACCTTTGATTCAAACATGATTAGATCACTGAGAACAAGTTGTACAATACTTGCAAAATGGCTTTTCCTTTGTTTCACATTGTCAGAGCATGTCAATTGGGAACATAAGCTATTTTGTTTCAGGGGGCAGATCTAGATAAGTTTTCTCACTTACAAAATTATAACAGTTGAATCAATGGGTTCCATTGCTTTCTAGGCAGGGATGAATGATATAGAAACGGAGTCCTTGAAAATGCACCATTCATCTACATAGGTTAAATCACCTACTTTAATTGGCAACTGTTTTAGTTTTAATATTGGTAATCCCAAGGCCGTCTCAACAACAACACTGATGGTGATGATTTTGACAAAATTGTCAACTTTGACAGGGTTAACCTCCACATCAGAAATAATGCTGATTACATCCAACTGTGTTTGCTTTCAAGTGTCAACCGTTGTTGGCTGTTGTTCATGTTCCTTTTCAGTTTGATGTCTCTTTAGTGCCAAGCATCATCTTTGTCTGTCGGAACCAGAATTTTGTACTTTCTTGACACCCACACAGGTAAAAAATAGTCTTGTTTTGAATGGAGGTTGAACTACAAGTACATATTCAGACCATCTTCTTGACTTGCCTCTTCTGTATTATATTTTCTAATGTATCTCATTACTTTATTTTCTTCTTTTTGTCTCTTCTCACAAGCAATTTAAAAAAGAATTCATATGCCTGTTTGATAAGGTTTATTGTATAAAGATTTTTGGCAACATTTAGATATCATGGATGGCAGTTGTAAACAAAAACAGATATTTGGCAACATTTATCAAACTTCAAGAATGACAGTGATTCTTGTAATATGTTTGAATTTTGAAGATGACAATTTACAACATTAAACAGCTTCATGCTAGTACACATGATTGTATAGAGGACACACGAGATGAAGTAGGTAGAGTCTAGACCATATAGTGGTTGGAGATCAGTAGTAAATCTTTCATTTACTCAATCCTTCTTTGCTTTTTGTTTATTTTTACTTACATTTATATTTGGGCTTTAGATTTAGTCTTTAAGCTGGACACAAATTTCTTTTTGCATAGTGCACTTCTGTAGTGTTTACTGCTTTAACATATGGTACCATTTACTATGTTTGCTCTCTCAAGAATACAAATAACGTTTCCTCTTTCACGAGCAAAACTTGGATGCTTTTCAAACACTATGCAGCTACACTTAAGATTCATGGTAGAATTTGTTTTGAGCATGAAGAGAAATGCACATACATAATGCAGAAAGCAGACTCTACGTACAGTTTGACATTATTCCTCATCTTGTAGTGTTATGTTAATCTAAGGATGTATTCAGAGATGAAGGCATAAAACTCGTTTCTGGTTTCAACTCGATGGCTTTGTTGATTCTGTGGGAATTTTTTTGATTTGCTACTTCCTGATATTAAATATTAATACTTGATGGAGGGGGTCATTTCTAGAATGTAATGACCTTAGGCTTGAAGATTATATTTTGCTCCAAATATCATACAGGTTTTTGAATGTTATGTCTGCAGAAAAAGAAAAAAAATATGCAGGAATCGGAGGGTGTGTATGTTTTTAATGTTCCAGAACGAGAAGACCTTGACTGTCCAACAGCAAGACTGATAAAAGACTTTAGCCACATAAAGGGTGAGTGCTAATAATTTTTAGTGATGCTACTTTCTGTTGACAATAATGATTAGTGTGCCTCTGCAGTCATAGCTATCTTAATCATTCTGCTATGTATCTTAAGCTTTTCAAAGGGCCTATCTGTGTTGTATATGGAAGTATTATTTTAGGTGATTTCAGTTTTTGTTTCTTCTTACCAATTTCAAAGCTGCTCTTGCATAGTAGTTATGATTTTTGTTTTGCTTTTGACACCACAGTTTTTCTGAAATTGAAATTCTAGAACTGATTTAATATAATTTTCTGGACTTTGGCTAGTTATTAATGCTTTCCCAGTCATTTAACATGAATCAAATGCCATTTGGTCAATCTATTTTGGTTCCCTCTATGACTTATCCTCTTGTGGAAATATATGAGAAAATTTATCCCCTGTACTATATTTGTCATATTGTTCAAGACAGTATGTAGATAGGATTTGAAGAACACAAGCTTATACTGAGGGGGGGGGTGAACAGTATAAGATCAAAAATTTACTTTTCTTATAAATGATCACAACAATAATATCAATGCAGTAAATGAAACAATGCACAAATCATCACACACATGAGAGACAAATTTAACGTGGTTCACCCAATGTGGGCTACGTCCACGGAGAAAATCTTTCTTATAAATTTTCTCAACCAATCTCTTGGGAACCAATTCCCTATTACAATGTTTATGGGTACCAACCCAAAGGAGACACCAATCCCCTATGCTCAAGTTTGTGGACCTCTATCCACAGGAGACACCAATCCCCTTTGTTCAGTTCGTGGACCTCTATCCACAGGAGACCTCAATCCCCTCTACTCTACACTGCTTCAAGCCTTTGCACAAGGCTTGCTCAATTCTGCTATAAAACCTGCTCTCAACTCTGCTCAGATCTGCTCCAAGTCTACACACAAGACTTGCTCAAATCTGCTCACCAAAACCTGCTCAATTCTGCTCCAAGCCTACACATAAGGCTTACTCAATTCTGCTCCAAAACCTGCTCTAATCTGCTCATAAGGCCTGCTCAATCCAGCTCTTAAAACCTGCTTAAATCACTGCTCAAACCTGCTCATAAATCATGCTCAATCCAGCTCTTAAAACCTGCTTAAATCTGCTCCAAGCCTTCTTACAAGGCTTGCTCAAATCAACTTACTATCACTGCTCAAACCAACTCAAATCTACCTCAAACAAACCTTCTCAGATCTGCCTCAATCCTGCTCTCAGAAACTGCTCAAACATTCCCAATTCTTGCATACAAACAATTTCATATATCTTTCCAAAAAGTGTTTTCTTTGACTAAAGTAGTTTAGACATATTCTACCCAGAATTCGTTTAACCTCTTGAACATATAGAGAATGATATGCACTAACAAATTCTCAATATGTTCTTCACATTCATTAAGTCTGTTGCTTTCACATGTCTCACATTTATTGCATTCTAAAGGTAGCTCTAGTCTAGCACTTGATAACTGACCTGGTTATTGCTGAGTTGCACCTTTACTTCAAGACCAATCACAATGCACAAGTCTTTTTCATCTATTCACAATGTCAATTATGAACAATCCACAATAATGCACAACTTGTTCACAAACCCTAGCACATATGTTTCCAATTTCATTCAATAATGATGCACAACTTTGTTCACAAACCCTAGCACATATGTTTCCAATTTCATTCAACAATGATGCACAACTTTGTTCACAAACCCTAGCACATATGTTTCCAATTTCATTCAACAATGATGCTCAACTTTGTTCACAAACCCTAGCACATATGTTTCCAATTTCATTCAACAATGATGCTCAACTTTGCTCACAAACCCTAGCACATATATTTCCAACAATGCACATAAAATTAATCCTTATATCTCCACCTTATGACTTGAAACTATTTTATTTCAAACAAGCCACCTTGAGAAGGAGTTAAAACACCATACCTCTAAAATCTGCCTTGATGAAGATGTGCCCTCAAAAACCTGTCTAAGAATAATCTTCTTTCTTTTGCCACTAGAAAAACTTGGTTAGCAAATTTTTCTTTTCAAATCATCCACAAAAAGTCTTTCAAAGATGTCCACAACAAATCTGAAAATAATACCTTGTTCCCCCTTTTTAATTTCTCACAATAAAGCTTTCAAAAACCTTTACAATTTCTTTTTCTACAAGACAAAATTACAATTAAATATAAACCATATCACACCTTATCTCTCCTCTTTAACACACAACAATTACAAATATCAAATAGTCCACTCTACACCTTATTACTCCTATTCTGAAATAATTATACACATAAACCTTTGCCCTTACAAATACCAAATAATCCACACTACACCTTATTACTCCTATTCTGAAATAATCATGCACATAAACCTTTGCCCACAAAAACTTTACCCTTAATAATTAAATCAACGAATCCAACAATTATTTCTTTGTCAAATTAATCAATCAAGTCCAACGAACACGACGATCACGATTTCCTTTGCAATTTAAAACTTATTCAAAAATTTTCATACCTCAACCAAGCGCACGGGAGTCGAACTCTCAATCTCAGCCTACGCAGCGCCCTAGCAACAGCTAGGCATCCAGCTGGGCTACCCCAGAAGGTGAGATCTACAGTGCACACACACAACCAAATATCATCTTCGCTGTTTCACTGCCAAACGAACCACGTCTTTGCCAAGCAAAAACACCTCTGTGACATTTGACCTTGCAACCATTGGTTCGGCAGCCCCTTAGAGTCAGCTAGGCAACCAGCTGGACTAGCCACCCAGTTGGGTATCCAATTGCGGCACGCTCAAGATAACACGATATGCTCACTGCCACAAAGTCTTGCTCTCCCCTTTTCGTTTGTCTGCATCAAAAATCGCATGGAAAGCCTTCAAAGGATAATGTTCGTGGTGGTTAAAAACTTATGAATTATTTTCCCTTTTATATATGCCTTCTCTCAAATTAACATACGTCGGCGCATATGAAATTTGAATTTATTTTCTCCATGTGCATTTTGGTGCCTTTCTCTTTTTTAAAAACTTTATATTATAATATTTAAAAATATTATAATATTGATTCTAAAACCTTGGTCTATTGCATTTTAAATCTTTTTCTCCTCTTGGAATATTTTATTCCAATGTCTCTTAAACCTTGGTCCATTGCATTTTAAATATTTTTCTCTTTTAAACTTCTGTCTCAACCAAACCTTGAATAAACCTTTCTCTTTCTTTATAATATTTAAATTAAAATTTAAATATTATAACCCTTTGCTGAATATTGTCTTTGCTTTACTTCATGCTTGCCTTGGATAAATGCTATTCTCTTTGACCTTAAGGATATTGTCCATCCTTATAATCTTTCCATCCTTGAAGAATATTCCTGCCTTATGAACTTTTGACATCAATGACAACTCAATATGCTTAATATTTCCAACAGGATTCAGGTAACTCCTCTTTTTATCTCAATTTTGTGGCTTCTCTTAATGACAGAAGAGGTTCTGAGCCTGTAAGTTTTGATTGTTTTTCTTCTCTGACACCTGTCAATTAACGTTCTTGACAGAAAATTTTGAAAAGGAAATTGGAAGTCAAGGTGGAATTATTCCTGGATCAAGAGAAAATCCCTTATACAATGCACTTTGGGTTACGCAGGGACTTCTGCGGAAAGGGTAGTGAAATAGATCCATTTTTCTCTGATAAACATATAGTTATGATTGATGTCTCTACTTAAAAATTGCTTTATTGTCACTTCCTGTGTGACTGTTGAATCCAGACTGATAATTTCTGTTCTCTATATGTACTTTGTTTATTCTTCCAGGTCCACCAAGAATGTTGATAAACGCATATTGTTGTTTACAAATAATGATGATCCTTTTGGAAATGCTGATGCCGGTGCCAAAGCAGATATGAGGAGGACAACAATTCAGCGGGCCAAGGTAACCTGCTGCATTCAAAACGCTCCTCCCCTTTCTCCCTGTCCCGCTGAGTGGTAAAGTACAATATTTTATGCTCAAATGACAGAAACTAGGTGATCCCTTTTATTTGTTGTGCAGGATGCACAAGATTTAGGCATCTCAATTGAGCTTTTTCCTTGGAGCA
The DNA here is from genome assembly GCA_028583015.1 of Wollemia nobilis. Lineage (NCBI taxonomy): Eukaryota > Viridiplantae > Streptophyta > Pinopsida > Araucariales > Araucariaceae > Wollemia > Wollemia nobilis. The sequence goes on from JAQPPZ010003067.1 coordinate 10,378,982, forward strand.
GACCAGGCGAAGAATTCAATGTTTCCATTTTCTATGCTGTAGGTTCTATTTTTATTGTGTATGATAATCTTATCCTCCCCCTTCCCCTTGTTTCTCTTCGTTTTTCAAAGATGCATTTTGTATTTCTTTAATGCAAAAAAGATGTACATCAGCTGTACAATATGATGACATTGATAGTCTCTTCTTATATATGCATGAAGGGATAGCACCTCAGCTTTTGTTCAAATTGGCAAGAAGTAGAATTCAATATCTTCATGTCACAATGAAGCTAGGCTTTGACTATTAGGGCCAACTTTCACTTAAAACACTCCAAACGAACAAAACCGACTTGAAATTTATCTCATGAAACAGTCTTTCATCTTCTTAACTACAAAAAGGTCAAGGCAACCAACCAAAATATTGGCCATAAACTTTTGCATCTGTCAGAAATTGACCAGTACTCTCAAAGCACCACACAAAGAAAAGGGTACAGTAGAAAAGAAAGTCGAATGTTGCCTGTAACCATGTCCAAAAAGTACTAGCAGATTTGCCTGTCTAAGGGTGTTGTGTTCTCCCTTTCAAAAGTTCACCATGAATAGTAAGGTCTATCTTGCTAAGATGTGATTCAACAGTCATCCCAAAATTTCGAGCTTAATGGAAGTTAATGCTTTACAGATAGATTAACAATGCCTTTGTCATTATCCTTCTGGATTTTCAATCCTCCAGCAGCTATTCAAATAGAAAACATCGAAGTATGCCTCTTTTGGGCATATATGTTGTTTGCCACAGAATTTTAAAACTTTTTCCAATCACTCGTTTTTCAATTATTTAAATAGGGACCTGAACCACGTAATTTATTGTTTGAGAAAACTTTTAAAATTCATTTTGCAGAGTTCTTGGGAGACTGTTTCAACTTTCATCCACAGCTCTAAACATTCAACCTCTATTTAAATCCTTCTGAGAATATCACTGTTGAAAATGATAATTCCAAAGATCAGCAGGTAGGTAGATGCTCAAGTTAACATGAGCCCAGCAGAAGAAACCCTTTAGCCAATATTTTACCCATGCAGGCAGGTTAATGGCCAAGTTGACTGCAGGGGATGGAAAAGAGGAAGTAGGTCTTGCAGCAAGATCCCATGCATCTCTTCCTTCCTCAAATTGCCTATGCAGGAACTTGGGGACTGTTGTCACATTTTGCACAGGGTGCAATGTCTTCAATATTGTTTTGTAACAGTGCTGCTCTTCTTTTCCTCCTTCCGTTTTCCTTCCTTCTCTCCCTTTCCTTTTCTTTCCCATTCTCTTTCTCTCCCCCCTTTTTCCTTGGAGTCCCCCAGTTGATTTTCCAACTTTCCAGCAAGTCTACCTAAAATTGGCTAAGTGTTGGTGCGAAGTTCGCACTTCGCCCAGTTTTGGTGCGAAGTTCGCACTTCGCCCAGTCTGGGTGCGAAGTGCGCACTTCGCCCAGTTTTGGTGCGAAGTCCGACTTCGCCCCACTTTCTGGGCGCACCTTGCACTGGCAGACTGGCAGGTCAACACAGAAGAAAGATAAAATGCCGGAGCAGGTCCATATGGCGGCAGACACCAGTGTTCGCCTGTGCGCAGTTCGACTTCTCAACAGAGCCGGAATGCGCCCTTGACAGGTGTACAGTAGGGGAACAAACCCGGAATTTGACCAAGGCGTGAAGGCCTTCCCAACTGCACTGTTTTCTGCCCACGCATCCCAAGGAGCTCCGATCCCAAGTGAAGATGGATAGACTGGCCCTCAGGTGCATGTGTCACACAAAGATAACCCATCATCGACAAGTGTCCACCTTCGGGATTTGAACCAAGACTCGCCGACCAAAAGGGATAAGCATGGACCGCCCGCACCGCTCGCGTTAATAGCCTCATTCAAAGCTGATCCGAGGTTTCACCCGCTCCAGCCTACCAACGAGCCTCGCCGACTTGAAGATTTGCCCAAAGACTCCGCCACGTAGCTGTCCAGCCTTCCAGAAGACCATGTCGCGGGTACAGCCCGATCCGACAAAAAGGTCAGCATTTGCGCCTCTTTCGCCGCTTCGTCGCCTTATGTTTGATCGGGGACTTGTGCCCATTAATGTAACGGTGGGACTCGGGCTATAAAAGCCCATCTTGAATTCATTGTAAAGGGTGGAAGGGGAATGTTTGTTAGGGAACTACTGTGCTTACTGTAACCGTGCTTCTGCTTACAAATACAATCTGTATGCCTGGTTCTGTTCTACCGCTTTTATTTCTTTATGCTTATGCTTTACGCGATTCTGTGTCATGGCTTGTTGATTCACTTCGGCATTTGATGGTCAGGCGCCTTTAGCATTATTTTCGTACTTTTAAATTTCGTATAATAGATGTGGTAGCAGCTCCATCGCTATGTGTGACGTTGCTGGCCCGTATCCGGTGATTGATGCGATCCCCTCGCCGTTAGTTCCTTGTAGGGAATGTTTGCTAGGGAGCCATTGAAGCCGTGCGGTTAAACTCTCTCGCCTAACACATATACCCGGCTCTGACATCTCTAGGTTTACTTTCTACCCCCGTCGCTGTACGTATCCGGTGATTGATACGATCCCCGCCGTTAGTTCCTTGTAGGGAATGTTTGCTAGGGAGCTATTGAAGCCGTGCATACACCGCTTGTGTATCGGAAGTACGCCTAGGTTTTGCGCTCCTTGTCATGCTCGTGTTTGTATGCAGTAGTAGCGGTGATTGGTGTGTTCCCGTACTGTTAGTTCCCCCCACCAACCTTTGGACATATTTGTAATCTCTTTCTGTACATTTGTCTCTTTCAGTTCATTTATTTCTTTCCTGTTCCCTTTAGCTTAAATTAGAACCCCCCCAAAAGGAGCCGGCCTTCTCCGGAGATTGGCTCGGAAGGCATCTCTTCCTTCCGGCCTTTCATGCTGGTGGGCGAATCTGGGCGCATTAACCCAAAATCCTTTCCTCATGGCAGATTCGTAACCAACAGTTTCTCTGGCACGCCCGGTGGGACCCTTGTCCCACGATTTAAAGAAAGAGTACCCGTCCTGTCTCCACTTAGCGCAACAGTTTTTCTGCTACGCTCGGCGGAACACGGGTCCCACATCTGAAGAGAGATTTTCCGATCCGTCTCCACCTGGCGCTGACAGTTCCTGAGCTCTCGGTGAGACAAGGAAGTTTCTCACCCCCGACAGAATCGAAGCACCGGTGTTCGCTTCATTGCTGTTCCAAATCTGAGCACCTGGCGACTCTGCACGAACAAATCCTCTGAGTCTAGAAGACCGGTCCCGTCACCTTCATGCACACGAGAAGGTGGCGAACAAGAAATCCGAGAAGCCCGCCTGAGTTCTACGAACTAGACATCCACGCCGAGGCGAGATCCCCAGGCTGGCTGATCCGCGAGCTCGTTTCGACGAAGCCGAGGCCGAGATCCAAGAAGAGGCCGAAGCTGAGGCTCGGAAGAGCCGAGTACGAAGTAGAAGAGGCCGAGGAAGAGGAAAATCCTGCATCCTCGGAAAGTACCGACACCGAGTACACAACCGACGGCGGAGAAGAAGAAGAAATGGCTGCTCAACAACCGAATGACGATGATCTCTTCCCGGCGGTGGACTCTACGGGGCCTTTGGCCCTGATCGGTCAGCAAGCCGTGCCCCCGCCGCTTTAAAGTCTATTCCCACATACGACGGCTACGGTAAGACGGCGTACGAGCACATCCAGGACATCCTCGCCCCGGCCGCACCGCATACCATCACCGATGAAAGTGTGAAGACCCGTCGCCGGCCCTTTCCCCGAGGGGAAAGCTTCTCACCGGTGGAGATCGCTGCCAGAAGGATCCATCACAGGGTGGCCCCAGCTTGCCAGGAGGCTCGTAAAAGGATGCAACGAGTCTGCTGATCCTACCTCTCTACTGCATCAGTTCCAAGCAATCCAGAGGCATCCTCAAGAGGAGGTGTCTGATTTTAACATTAGGTTTGCGAGATCCCGGAAACGGGTACCTCGCGAACTTCGGCCTTCACCGGCATGGCCGCTCACTACTATCTCGAGGTCTTTCAACTCGTACATATGCCTCGCCGCCGAAGATCGCCCGAACTGACGAGTTCCCCGCACCGTACGAAGCCGCCCAGCAAGTCGAAGCCGACATTATCTCCATTGGCAGAGCTTCCGTCCGCAGTGCAGGAGCCGATTCATCCCGACTTTCCTGCATCGCAAGATCCTTTCGCTTCGGTGGTTTGCCGTCCACTTCGGGGCAGCAACCCCAGCCGCAAGTGGAATCCGGCGCCGGTCGTAACTCAATACGGCCCGCCTCGCCTGCATTACCCTCATCCGCCTCCTCCCGCTCCGCATTTTCCGCCGCTTCCTCGCTCCCCCGCAGTATGCGTCTTATTCTAACCCTCCTCCATTGGCCGCTTTGCCTCCACCGGCACAGCTTGCCGCCTCCCGACAAGAAAGATCCGTAACACGATTCTACAAGAAGTGCGGGCTTTGGCCTCCGGATATCATGCCATGTCCAATGACATGACCGCTATGAAAAAGAAGCAGGCCCAAATGGACTTTGCTCCTAGAAGGCCGTATGCGCCACCGGCGCTGACAAAAGATAAAGCCCCAGAAAATCAACAGCAGAGGCGTCCGCCTCCGAGGAATGCTGCTATAGAAGACCCACCTGGTCCTCCAGACCAGGTCAACTGGTGCACTACGTGCAATGACCCGCATTCGGAGGAAGACTGCACTTTGCACCAGCACTACATCCAAACCTTGGCCGGGCAAAGACTATAGAAGATGATGAGTCGTACATGATCTTGGACGGCGAGGCCAATTTTGCCCCGCCGTAAGAGAATCCAAGTGACGCCCGCCAAGGAAGAAAAGAAAGCTGCGGACGCGGCTAAACCTTTGCAGGTATACGCGAGAAGAGAAAAACCGCAGCCCGACGGGCTGCCACCGTACAAGCGGCTGTGGGCCTTACACAGCCCAGGAGAAGGCGTCCAAAGATAAAGCTCCCGCTAAACCTTCTCCAAAGAAAGGCCGCCGCTGTTCCAGCTAAGCCTCCAGCAAAGGCCCCAACTCCCGCTAAGCTTCCTGTACTTCAGCCCCCACCCGAAACCAAAGAACAAGCCCAGGAGAAGTCGAAGTACCCGTCTCTGACCAAGAGACAGCGAGTTGAGGCCACCCAACAAGACCGAACCAAGTATGAACCGGCTAAACCAGCAGAAGGAGCTAGTACCTCGGGCTACAGCATTGTAGACGAGTTGAAGAAGACTCCCGCTGTAATCGCATGTACGATGCTCTTCTCGTCTGTGCCGTAGATCTCGCCGCAAGAATCATCGAAGAGCATGAAGAGCGGCAGCGATGCAGCCGCTGTCCCGGTTCAACCTTTGACAGCCTCCGCCACCGGGAAGAACAGACCGCCACCCTTTTATCTCTCTTTGCGGATGCAAGGGCACATAGTTCACAACCGCATGGTGGATTCCGGTGCTTCCTCGACCGTAATGCCGAAGGCCGTCTCGCGATGAGATCGGGATGGAATACACACGGAGCAGCCAAGGTGTGCCGCAACTAGACGGCACCCCGTCAAGACAGCTGGTGTCATAAAGGACATCCCTATCCGGCCGCACAAAGCTCTCGACATTGTGGTCATCCAAGAGGTCGTGATTGTTGACTGGAGCCTTACTTCGGCATGTGTCTCTCTCGGGAGTTCACCGCGGGTTGGGCGGGTACCTGTCTCTAGACTACTCGCACATGGAAGTGCCCTTCAAAGGAAGGAGACCGAAAATTTTCAATGAGAAGCCTTCCCCTTTTCTAGTAGACAAGATACCCGGAGGAGAGATGGACCGCATGGTCCAGCTTGTCGAGGAAGAACCGGTGACAAGGAACCGACCGAGCAAGCTCTCGAAGTGCTACAGCCTTGAAGACGAGTTCTTGTTGCGGGACTTCAATGCCGTAATCGGGACAGAGCAGGTGGCGTTACTCCATTAAACGTACCCGAGGAGCTTGACGTGTCGGGTTGCGAAAGAAGTAGGACCTGCACCCGAAGAGCTGTGGAAGCTTTTCTTTGACGGCGCGCGTTGCAAGAATGGCGCCGGTGCAGGGGTACTCCTGGTTTCCCCAACCGGAGTCCAGAGGGACTATGCCTACAGCCGGCCTCGGAGCCGTACTAACAATCCGGCGGAATACGAAGCCCTGTGCTTGGGTTTGCGAAAGGCGTAAAGGCTCGGAATCAAGCATCTCCAAATTTTCGGAGATTCAGTGTTAGTGTGTCATCAAGTTATGAATAAATGCGCGTCCAAGCATCACTATCTTAGAGCGTACCGCAATCGGGTCTGGGACCTGATGGAATCGTTTGACTCATTGAATGTTAAGGCAATATCGCGTGAGAGAAACAAGCACGCTGATATTCTGGCGTCTGTTGGAGCCAGGTACGTTCCGGCTGAAGACGTCGTCCGGAAACTGAAGCCGGTCCGCACCATTTACATGCCTTCTGTGCCTGATAGGGATACCTTCCGGCGTGTATTCAGCCGTGACGAGGAGATCGTCACATTCCCGGTTAACGAAGTGTGTGTAATCGAAGGTAGAGACCCCGATGACGAGCAATATGAGGGGTTGATACAGCTACGGAATAATCACGTCCCAAAAGGATCGATTACATTAGAGAGTCTCTTTGATCGGAATGACAGAGCGATATCCCACAGATCAAAGTAGACCCGAGGCAGTATGCCGACCTGGAACTCGAACCCGGTAAATCTATCAAGGTCGGAACAGACTGCACGTCGGAGGAGCTGGGACAGATTAGATCACTGTGCCAGGAGTTCCCCGACATCGTGGCCTGGTGCTACGAGGATTTGAGGGGGTATGACAGAACTGTCATCCAGCATACCATCGAGCTAGAGGAAGGCGCCAAGCCGTTCCGACAAAAGCAAAGGGCCGTAAATCCAAAGATTGAGGCCATGATGAAGACCGAGCTCTTGAAGATGCTGGAGGCCAAGATCATCTACCCCATCAAACATTCATCCTGGGTCGCGAATTTGGTGCCCGTGAGGAAAAAGAATGGCGACATACGTCTCTGTGTCGACCTTCGAAACCTAAATCAGGCTTCCCTCCGGGACCACTATCCGCTTCCCCAAATTGACCGATTCTACATATCGTTGCCGGAGCCCGCAGATTTTCACTTTTAGATGGATTTTCCGGCTACAACCAGTTTTGGGTCAAAGACGAAGACCAAGATAAGACGGCGTTTACCACGAAGTGGGGGACGTTCGCCTATCGCCGCATGCCGTTTGGCTTATCTAATGCTGGTGCCAAGTTCCAAAGGGCCATGGACCCGGCCTTCCGAGAGCCGCTCAACAAGATTATTGTCATCTACCTCGATGACATGACTGTTTTCTCTCACCGACGAGAAGATCATGTTTCGCACCTGCGGCAGATATTTGAGAGTTGTCGAGAATTCGGCATCTCTATAAACCCGAAGAAGTCTGTCTTCGCGGTGAAGGAAGGAAAGCCGCCGGGACATGTCATCTCCGAGGAAGGCCTCGCCATTGACCCCGACAGAGCGTAAGCCCTCGTTCGCTTGCCGCCCCCACCGATAAAAAAGGGCTGCAGTCCTTCTTCGGTCAGATTAACTTCGTGCGGAAGTTCATCCCGGACTTCGCACAGGTGATCAAGCCCATGGCCGAACTGTTGAAGAAAGATACACCTTACGAATGGACTGATGAGAGAGAGCAAGCCTTCGAGGAAATCAAGGCTCGAATTGCGCAAGCTCCGGTGTTGACAAACCCGGACTACTCCAAGGACTTCATCCTGTATGCAAGTGGGAGAACCCGAAAGTTACGCCGCAGTCCCGACTCGAAGGGAGACGACGGTGAGGAGCGCCCCATTGCGTTCCTAAGCCAAGTGATTTTGCCGCACGAAGAGAAGTACAATTTTATAGAGCGGCGGGTCCATGCGGTCATGAAGTCCCTTCGAAAGTTCGTGCACTTTGTCTCCCGCAGCAAGACCACCGCCTTTGTGATTCACCCCGATGTTCGCAGCTTCATCTTGCAAGGAGAACCGGGTCACAAGAGAGCGGGATGGATTGCCAAGATCCAGGAGTTCGACATCGAAGTGCGGCCCACCAAGCTTATCGTAGGCCGAGCCTTGTGTCGTGAATTGGCCCGAAGCGCCGTAGCCGGCATCTCCGCCCCGCAAGTGGGAGGACACAACGACACGCATCTACCTAGCCAACTCCTTATCGGAGGGGAGTGATTGGACAGATGAACTGGTGAGATACTTCGCACCGGAAGATGTCCCGATCACCTGAACGCCTCACAACGAAGGAGATTTCGGCTAGGTGCACTAAGGTACACTCTTCGCCCCGAGGGGCTTTACTTCAAAAACATTGACGGCATCCCGTTGCGGTGCAGTCATAAAATCCGACCAGCCTAGGATCCTCGGAGATTTTCATTCCGGGATGCCCGGGGGTCACCATTCTTCAAGGCCAACGGCCTTAAAAATAATAAGGGCCGGATACTATTGGCCCACTCGCTTGCGTACGCGCATGCGGTCTCGCGCCAAATGTGATCAATGCCGAGGTATGCCGGCCGAAACGTAAAAGCACCCCCGCCCCTTCAACCGATTCAAGCCGAAGCTCCGTTCCAAAGAATGGGGTCTAGACTTCATTGGGGTGATTTCTCCTAACTCCTCCGCCGGCCACAAGTTTATTCTCACAGCTACTGATTATTTCACACGGTGGACGGAGGCAATCCCGACCAAGAACGCCGACCAAGAAACGGTCATCAGGTTCATTGAGAGCCTGATTACCCGCTTCGGGGTTCCAGAGTCGATTGTGACAGACAACGGTCCGGGATTTGTAGGCGCCGTACTCACGGAGTACACCAACAGACTTGGCATCTATCACAAGATGTCTTCTAATTACTACCCGCAGGGGAATGGCCTTGCCGAGTCTACTAACAAGAACCTCCTGAAAATTCTCCGGAGGACCATTGAAAAGAATAAGCGGACTTGGCACTTACTCCTGAACCGGCGCTGTGGGCGGACAGAGTTGCGTTCAAGAAATCCCTCGTAACGTCCCCTACGCGCTCGTCTATGGCAAGGAAGCTGTTATGCCATCACACATTGAAATCCCCGCCCTGTGGATGATTGATGAAGACAGGAGCAGCGGAGACCCGGTAGATGACAGATTGTGCCAACTCCTGCAGTTGGAAGAAGACAGAGAAAGTGCATACCAGGCCTTCGCGGATCACATTGCAGCCACTCAAGGCTGGTTTGCCAAAGGCACCACTGCCCGAGTTTTCGAAGTCGGGGACCTGGTGCTGAAGTGGGATTCATACAAGGCAAAACCGGGTAATCACGGAAAATTTGATGCTCTCTGGGAGGGCCCTTATCAGATTGCCCGGGTGAATCAGTTCAATGCCTACATACTTTCGGATATGGAGGGTCAGCTCCTCCCCATCCCCGTCAACGGGTTCCACTTGAAGCTTTATCGCTGTTGAAGGCGCCCGAGTGGCCCTTCCTTGTAAAAATTTTTCCTTGTGTTTTTTATTTTTCCCCGCATGTATAATTTCCAGTTTTAGCTTTCAATTTATTTTTCCTTCTTTGAGCTTAATTGCGGCATGGGAGAGAAAGACAGACTTCGCAGCGAAGTCTGTCGTTGCCCCGCAGGAGGGGCGAAGTTCGGCTATGCAGAGAAAGAAAGGAGAAAAAAGAGCAAAAAATTGACTAAGTGTTGGCCGAAGCCCGACTTCGCAGCGAAGTCGGACTTCGGCCCAGCCGAATTGCGAAGTTTGTTCGAGAAAATGCTGAAGCACACTAAGAAGAAGCTCCGCTCAGCCTTTGACCGAAGTACGCACTGCGCACACCCTTCGTGCGAAGTACGCACTGCGCGCAACTTTTGCGCGAAGTGCGAACTTCGCAGCAAGCCTGACTTCGCCAGCGCTCGCGCGAAGTGCGCGCTGCGCTCAACTCTCGTGCGAAGTGCGAACTTCGCGCGAAGTTCGCACTTCGCACCAAGCTTCGGCCGAAGTCCGAACAAAGCCAGCATCGCATTGCGCAGTTCGACCAACGAGCGAAGGTTGCAAAAGGTGTTAAGTGTTAGTGAAGCCTGAAGGCGGCCAAGACCCAGACCGCGCCCGAAGCCTTGGGCGCAGCAAGCAAGCAGAAGAGTTCAAGCACGCGCTTCGCGCGAAGTTCGAACTTCGCCCGAAATTCGGCCGAAGTCCGACTTCGCCGGCGAGGTCGGGCCGCGCCCAACTTCGGGCGAAGCCCGGCTGCGCCTAGTTTTCCGGGCCAGTATTGGGACGCGGTTTAAAAAAAAATAATAACGAAAAATTCAAAAGCCCCCAAGCTGGGCCCAAGGCGCGCTTGCACTTGTTTTAATGTGGGTTTCCGCACCAAAGGTTTTGTCTTGAGCAATGTGCCCAAGTAGTGGCAGCAACGTCAGCCATGGTGCAGTCCCCAACGCTGAATTAATGATTGCGCGTTTTTCAAGGAAAAATGCAACCAAAGAAGCATGGCACGTCTGCCGGGGCGCGTTTTTTTCAAACGTTCTCCTGCGCAGCCACCAAGGATTTTAACTCAGCCGACCTACCCCCTCCTGCGTTGCATTAATGGCGCTGTTTTTATCTAGAAAAGGGGGTCAGAAACATGCCAACATTCCAGATTGCAGAGATTATTCCTCGGACAGTGCTAATTATTCCTCTGATAGCGAAATTTGTTGCAGACAGCCTGAACCTATCATTATTGCTGACTCGGAGAGATGGACAAGGGAAAAAGGCCCGTGTCAGCGCAGTCCAGCGAAAGCAGCGAACCAGGGGATTTGCCGCGGCCAGGAGTTTTCAAAGGCGATCCCCCGCCAGAGAAGAAGTCAAAGGCCCGGACGAAGAAGGTACAACGTGGGCAATCCCCACCACCTCCGGTCAATTACCTGGCAGGATATGTGGACGGCTTGTTTTCCATGAGCCTAACTCACTCGCGAGCGAATGTGGAGAGTCGGGTCGACAAAGTTTCGCCCTCCCATCATTTTGGAGCGGCGTACAAATCAAATCTCTTCGTATTCATGTGCCCTCCCGTCCACCAAAGGCCCGGAGCCGATAGACTTAATTGTCGACACTATAAACCAGCCTTCCCGGCAAATCGCAGCCCGGCGGCAAACCCTTGTTCGCACTGCGCAGGAGACCGTGGCAGCCGCCTTTCGCCCAGTGGCCGGAGTATGACTCCGGCACCATCCTCAGAAAGATCAGTCTGGGCGAACAAGCGGGACGTTTCACGCACACCAAGCGAATGAGGGATTTCCTCAATTCAGAGCTGAACGCCCCGCTTCCAGCCGGACAATGGCCGACTGGCCCCATGCCTTTGACGAAATTTCAGAGCAAGTATCTATATACCATCCTGGCATGGATTCTCGGCTGCGACTCCGATGAGCTGGTGCACCCGTACCAGCCTAGCGCTGCGCAACGCCTCCCGTGTGGAGAATCTTACGAACCAGCGGCGCAGCGGAGCGGAAAGCGCCCCATCTCTTTCGACTGGGCAGACTGGCTGGCTTACGCCATTCATTCCAGCCTGTTGAAGATTCAGAAGAGGCAGTCAACCGATTTTCGTTTTAGCTCTGTTCTGGCCTGGCTTTGTTTGTACCATCTGCACCCCCAAATGCCGATCCTGAACCTGAAGAAGGTTAACGAGAAAGGAGAGCCCCAGCCCGTCTATAACTGGACGGATGACTTATACCGGAAAGGGTCCTACTACAAGTTCAACTTCAACTTTCTCGGGGATTCGTCATGTCGCCTTCACCGAAAGTGAAATCCCCCGTCCCCCGAGAGAAATGACGAGTGCTTTGATAAACCGAAGCTCGGGGACGTTTCGGACCGACGCAGGGATTGTGATCGGATCTACGGATTCAAGGGCAAACCCTATTTGCTGCCCTATTGGTGCTCAGAGCATCTGTTCGGGATGGAGGTTGCCCGACATATGGACTATGTGGAAGAAGAGTTTGGCCTAGGGAAGAAAAGAGGACAGATTTTCCAATACCCTCTTTCCTGGGCCAACGTTGAGATTACTGAGGTAGGACAACATGTCTACCTAGAGCAAGCGCTGTCCCGGATTGGCCCGGTTTTGATGCCGCAGTCACTGGAAGTATGACCCTCATGGGATAAGGGGAAAGTTCGCACATTTGTGCCCCCGGATATAACCGAAGATAGATGCGACGTGGTCCATGTGGACCTTGACTGGGAGATTGAATTAATGGAAGCTTCTCCTCCCCGGGCAGGATTTCTACTGCGAGGAGGTGACATATGACCCCAAGCGAAACCCGGACCATCACTTCTCATCTCCAGGGTTCAAAAAATTTCTGTCCAAGATTGGCAGTGCCTTAACCGGTCTAAAGAAAAGATTACCGAATGCCGGAAAATGAGATGCCGCACGCAAAGACGATAAATCCACAAGGAGAAACCCGGCCGTAGATGACGACTTTTCGGTTCTCTATGACCAAGGATCATGACAACCGGCGGCCGTTCGCATATCAAGGTTACGTTCCCCGAGGCCCCTTTGAGGATTATAAAAGTGGGTCTCCTCCCAAACAGCTTGTACACTTCGGCAATCGCAGCACGCAGGCCCAGCAAGTACCCAGGCCGATCCAATGCAGCCCGTGGCTCCTAAGGCGGCGCCTGAAAAGGCGAAAGAGTTAGTCAAGGCAGCGCCCGAGGCACTCCCTCAGGCAAGAAAAGCGCCAGCGCCGCCGGAAAGCAGACCGGTCGCGGCAGACATTCTGGCTACCAAACCCCGGTACAAGTTTACCGTGGGAGCATCGCGCCGTCGCACTCGCTTCTGCCTCCTTCCCCCGATCCGACAGCTTGTTCCGTAAGAGAAGAAGCGGAGGAGAGTTGAGAAAATCAGCGACCTAGCCTCGATAGTGCAGCAGACCGGCCGCAGAGCCGCAGCCCGCGTCCCGCCGCCGCAGAGGCAGCTCCTTTGGGCAGCCCCAAGCCGCCCGCCGAGACAAGAAGCGAAGACATCCCCCCGCATCGGCTCGAGCGGAGCCCGCAGTACGTTTGCTGCCCCCGTCTCTCTAGTCTCACCCGCTCTACTTCCACTCGCCCCCCGCTCAATCTGGGCGAGCCATGACCACATCCTCCTCCCCCGTCTCCGCGTCCTTCTAGCGGTCCCCATTCCTTCGATCAGTTTGCTCATAACCCTAACGTCTCTCTTTCTCTGAGCACAACTCCAAATCCTTCGCCCGAGGTCGCTGCTGAGGCTGTCCGTTCACCGTCACATCCTCCGCCTCAGCCGCTTCAAACCCTCGCAGTGTTAGCCGCTCCCATTTCCATTTCCCGGTCGCCCCCACAAGCGACCGATTCTTCCAAGGTCTGTCAGGTTCCTCCTGGTTCCATTCCCGCAGGAGAGACGTCTCAGCAGATCCCTAGGCTGGGGGAACCAGATTTTATGGACGACCTCCGGAACTCAGATGACTTGCCCCTGGCAACGAGAGCCGTAGAGTATTCTCTCTCTTTCCGCCAAGACCTGAAGCGGAGGAGACACGAAGAGATAGCCGCCCCGGCGAAACGCGCAAAGTATGATTTCGGAAGGAGAGTGATTACAACGGAGAAAATAATCCCAATAGTGAAGAAGCCTCTCCGAGAAATGACTAAGGCGGACTACGTGCTCCAGACAAAGGAGAAAAGCTTTGACGACATCAATAAGCAGTATGAGATTCAGACGATCATGCGCAAAGCTGACAATCTCTTTGTCAAGAGTCTGGAGGAGCAGGAAGAACTTTTCGCGTTGCAGGATAAAGTAAGGCAGCTTGAAGAGGACCTATCTAGGTCCACTGAGCAGCTGGAAGCGGCGCGGCAAGAAACAGATGAACTCAAAGCCCAGCTGGCCGCTTCTCAGCAACAGGCCGCAACCGAAAAGAAAGCAGCCTCGGAGCAGATTTCTCAGCTCCAGGAGTCTTTGAAGCAGGCACAGTCGCAGCTTGCAGAGAAAACATCTCAAGCGACGGTCTTTTCAAAGACAAAGGTTAAGGAAATGAGGGCTGGTTTGCTGAGGGAATGCAAGCCCCATACCTTTAAGGCGATGGCAGTCCTGGACTTCGCATCCAGGATTCAAGAAGTTTCTGCCCAGGGAAAGCCTGTGGTAGAGGAGGCCGAGCGCCAGGCGAAGCAATGGCTGGACCTGGCGGTTAATCTTCAAGAGCGCGAGCGCAACGGCGTCCATTTTTCCCCCGTGTCCTCATTCGCTGCAGAATGGGCAGGTGCAAGGGTGACCTTGCACAAATATTTCAGAAAAAGTTGAAGAGGTGAGAGTGGCTAGACGAATGCTTGACGCATTCACGCATGAAAGAGATATCTGTCTGGCCCCCTTTCACGCTCTTTCAGAACTTGGGTGTCCAGGTTTTGTTGAGAATGGCGAGCTCCTCACCCTAGATCGGGTAAAGAAGAATTGGCAGTCCTTTGAAGCAGATACAGCTGAAATTGATAGCTGGACTGAGCCAATTCAAGACAGTCAGGTCACTCAGATGGTGTCCAGATATTCCAAGATCCGCTCCTATTTCCAGGAGTTAGAGAAAAGATACCTCACCATCGACCTGCACGCGGTCGCTGCTTTCACGGAGCATTAGAAGATATAGCTGACCGCAAGCCATTCGAAGCAGAAGCCTGGCGCTCAGCCCAAGTGGCATACACTCGCATGTGCGAGGCAGAAGCAGGAAATGAAGAGCTTTCGGAAGGAGATTCTGACGAGGCAACTGACAAAGATGAATCTGAAGAACAGTTGCCGCAAGGAGAACAGTTAGAGCAGCAAAAGGCAGGGGAGGTAAGTTCCTCTGCACCCAAAGGATGAAGGCATGGATTCTTTGCGCCGAGGCGAGCTCGACACCCCGCGAGCCGCCAGAAATGTTGTCACATTTTGCACGGGGTGCAATGTCTTCAATATTGTTTTGTAACAGTGCTGCTCTTCTTTTCCTCCTTCCGTTTTCCTTCCTTCTCTCCCTTTCCTTTTCTTTCCCATTCTCTTTCTCTCCCCCTTTTTCCTTGGAGTCCCCCAGTTGATTTTCCAACTTTCCAGCAAGTCTACCTAAAATTGGCTAAGTGTTGGTGCGAAGTTCGCACTTCGCCCAGTCTGGGTGCGAAGTTCGCACTTCGCCCAGTTTTGGTGCGAAGTGCGCACTTCGCCCAGTCTGGGTGCGAAGTGCGCACTTCGCCCAGTTTTGGTGCGAAGTCCGACTTCGCCCCACTTTCTGGGCGCACCTTGCACTGGCAGACTGGCAGGTCAACACAGAAGAAAGATAAAATGCCGGAGCAGGTCCATATGGCGGCAGACACCAGTGTTCGCCTGTGCGCAGGCCGACTTCTCAACGGAGTCGGAATGCGCCCTTGACAGGTGTGCAGTAGGGGAACAAACCCGGAATTTGACCAAGGCGTGAAGGCCTTCCCAACTGCACTGTTTTCTGCCCACGCATCCCAAGGAGCTCCGATCCCAAGTGAAGATGGATAGACTGCCCTCTAAGGCAGGCATGTGTCACACAGCATAACCCATCATCAGACAAGTGTCCAGCTTCGGGATTTGAACCAAGACCGCCGACCAAAAGGGATAAGCATGGACCGCCCGCACCGCCGCGTTAATAGCCTCATTCAAAGCTGATCCGAGGTTTCACCCGCTCCAGCCTACCAACGAGCCTCGCCGACTTGAAGATTTGCCCAAAGACTCCGCCACGTAGCCGTCCAGCCTTCCAGAAGACCATGTCGCGTGGTACAGCCCGATCCGACAAAAGGTCAGCATTTGCAGCTCTTTCGCCGCTTCGTCGCCTTATGTTTGACTGGGACTCTGTGCCCATTAATGTAATCGGTGGGACTCGGGCTATAAAAGCCCATCGTGAATTCATTGTAAAGGGTGGAAGGGGAATGTTTGTTAGGGAACTACTGTGCTTACTGTAACCGTGCTTCTGCTTACAAATACAATCTGTATGCCTGGTTCTGTTCTACCGCTTTTATTTCTTCCTGTTTATGCTTTACGCGATTCTGTGTCATGGCTTGTTGATTCACTTCGGCATTTGATGGTCAGGCGCCTTTAGCATTATTTTTGTACTTTTAAATTTCATATAATAGATGTGGTAGCAGTTCCATCAGTTATGTGTGACGTTGCTGGCCCGTATCTGGTGATTGATGCGATCCCCTCGCCGTTAGTTCCTTGTAGGGAATGTTTGCTAGGGAGCCATTGAAGTCGTGCGGTTAAACTCTCTCGCCTAACACATATACCCGGCTCTGACATCTCTAGGTTTACTTTCTACCCCCGTCGCTGTACGTATCCGGTGATTGATACGATCCCTCGCCGTTAGTTCCTTGTAGGGAATGTTTGCTAGGGAGCTATTGAAGCCGTGCATACACCGCTTGTGTATCGGAAGTACGCCTAGGTTTTGCGCTCCTTGTCATGCTCTCGTGTTTGTATGCAGTAGTAGCGGTGATTGGTGTGTTCCCGTACTGTTAGTTCCCCCCACCAACCTTTGGACATATTTGTAATCTCTTTCTGTACATTTGTCTCTTTCAGTTCATTTATTTCTTTCCTGTTCCCTTTAGCTTAAATTAGAAACCCCCCAAAAGGAGCCGGCCTTCTCCGGAGATTGGCTCGGAAGGCATCTCTTCCTTCCGGCCTTTCATGCTGGTGGGCGAATCTGGGCGCATTAACCCAAAATCCTTTCCTCATGGCAGATTCGTAACCAACAGGGACAATCTTCCATGTAACCCAAACGCGTTTAAGAGGTGCAGATCTGGAGATCAAGAATGCCTTAGCATTCCAGACTATATCACATAATTACAGGGGTCTCCTTATTCCTTGAGTGTGATGAGCAGAAAGAATTTGATGTTGCAGAAGTATTTGCCGAGGAGCTTTACCCTTTGTAGCTCTCATGATCCATTTACATATCATGGCTGCACCTTGTGCCCTAACTCTTGGAATTCTTAACACACACATTCATCTTCGGGGAGAGTGCAAATGTTCCATGCTATCATAGAACTCCTCTCTTTCCCTTGCTCTCTAGAAATTTTTTTAGAATATTTTCCAATAGTTTATAGGCTGTTGTATAGGGGCAGACACAAAATGAATAAAACATGTGGCTAATTGTTAATATTCTGTCAACAATTTTAATCTTTCCTACAAGCGTCAGATTAAAGTTTATCCAGTTATATAATTTGTTTTTAAATTTATATATAATCCATCACCTCTTATAACAATGGATAAGTGGCTATGATGCATGGAAATGGATATGGTATCTGATATTGACACGGTATCAGATATGTATACACTATACAACAATTTTTCAAGACCCCCTAATACAGATATGAAGAACCATATATATATTTTATTATTTTATATGTTAAAAGTATAAAATGTAGATATAAAAATGTTTACACAATAATAAATTTTGATCATGATATCTTCGCTAATTAGGAGGAGGGTTTTCATTGTTTTTAAACTTAGTAAGTTATTGTAAAAGAAATTGTATATTTTTTAAATCTTATATTATTGATACAAATCTAGACATGCTCAGGCTTTATCTGGATGTATTATATATGGATCACATATGGATGTGTATTAGAATATGTCTTGATACAATAATTGTATATTTGGATATGTTTGGACTTAGTATCTGAAAAGTATCATAACCATAGCCATATGTGATATGCGATACAGCTATCCCAGCAATATGAGAAGTATGCTAAATTCTATAAGCAGATACCCAAGGCTGTATCAAAACAGGGAGTAATTTCCCTTGGTTTTATAATCTTCCATTTTTGGTCCAGTCAATCTGGGGATCACCCTGGCTTGTATCATGATTTTTGTTTTCCCTAACAGCTGCACCTGCTGCTTCTTCAACTTATTGCTCTGTGAACTCAATGGTAAAAGCCAATTCATGGTCAAAATGAACGTTCAGTAATTCATGAACTCTTGGTAAAGATACACCTCTGATTTGATCTTGGATCTTTTCTGTCACTATAAGGTAATCAAGAACATCCTCAATGATCACATAGATATAATGAGCCAAGGGACATCAATGCTGAATGGATTGATGTAGGCACATTGGATCCAACGGATCTCCATTTTAGAAGCCATTGTTACAAATGATGCAAATCTTGTTGTTGTTTTGATCGATAGTATCACAAAGGAGAAGTTGTAGAGAGCGTTATGACTTACGTCATAAAATTGCAAAATCTAAAGCAGGATTATAGAAGAAGATAGTGAGCATTTTTATTTTGACATTTTCATGGTGGTTTTAGATTTCCTGGATTGATTATTGCGAATATTCTGTTACAGGACATGCTTGAGTTGGAGAATGAAGAATTGTCGCAGTTCATGCCAATGGCAGCAGAAAAGTATGTGTTTTCTATATAATCTTATGTGAATCATATACTTTTTTTGAAAATTGTGAAATCGACAAAATCCATTTTGTTTGCCTATTTGAAGAAGACACAACTTTTCTTCTAAAATGTTGATGCATCAAGGACATTGAGAGTAAGGTTTCCATTGTTCAACAAAGATGTTAAAGTAGAAGAAATATAACTTAAAAGGATAACTTTGTTTTCTTTTGGAGGAGCAAAATGTAGTATATCTAATCACTCCAGCTTAGTTATGAAGAGGTACCCTGTGTGAATATCTTACTGTGCCCTTTCTACATGTATATATACTTATACATCTCAGTGCTTTTACACTTGTGTATGCTATTTCTATCCACTTGAATATGTAGTAGTCACTTTCCATAATTATGAATGTTTTAGGCGTACAGCAAGTAGTACCAGAGCATAAGTAGGCTGTTGTCACTTACCCAACAATTTGTTGCCCTGTAACCAGAAAAATTGGTGGCCTGTGACCAATTTGGTAGACAGTCATCAGACTAAACCATTAAAAAAATGAAAAGAATATATATAAAAATATTAACTAAAGAGAATAATAAGAAAATTGAACTAGTAAAATTTAAAGTTTGTTTCTTTTTGCATTCTCTGATTTGGTTTGTGCACTTCTTGCTAAAGACATGCCAACCACCATTCTACCATTTTAAATTAAAATTCAAAACTTCTTAATAAAGAAGGATCTGAACAGTAAACAAGACCTACATAAAGTTCTTAGCAAGAGCCTGTGTGTACTCTGATTCCACATGAATTGGATTAAAATACTTAAAATAATTACCTCTATATGATGATGTCATTGTTTTTAATTTTTAAAATTTGTCATCTACTAAGATTGTTCTTAAGCTTTTTTGCAATACTTAGTCCTCTTCTCCTTAGTACTTGCTTGCCCATATGACCATAATTTCTTTAACAAACCTTCTTAACAAAATCTCTTTTCACATGTTTTGATCAAGATCTCCATTTCATTGCCCAATTTTTGTACTTGGTATATCACAGACTCAAGCCATCATAATAACTTGATGCAAGAAGCTTTTATTGTAAAATATCATTAACATATGAAAATTAGGGGGAAAAAAAAAGCTGCGGGAGAGATGGCAAAGATAGGTGTGTCACTGAAACTCCAGTCACCAATTAATAAATGATATGTTGCCAACAACTGGAAAAGAGAAAAAGTACATCTGACCCACCATCACTTCTGCCAATATGCAGCTTATCACCTGTTAAGTGCACAAATCTGATAATATGAACCCATTATTTGCCCAACCGTTATTTGGCTTTTAATGAAACCCATGTTATTTGTCTGATTTGGAAATGCCAATTGTAGTAACATACAATTGTAGGATATAGGATTTTGAGGACAAAAAGGAATAAATCACAATCTATCACTCGCTAGTTTTGGTGCAACTCAAAATGACTGTGTCTGAACATTGGTCCATTGCATTTGTGATGCCACGGTGCCGCACATTCTGGGTCACCCTACTGCACAGCCACTAGTGCTACATCACCTATCAAGTTTGACAAAGTTTGTCATGGTCTCATTTAAAAGAAAATGAAATGAAATGAAATATTATTAATTTCCATGGTGGGCCAAAGAAAAGACCCAAGGGACTATAAGAAGGACAATAATGACTGCCAGCTAGCAGGCTAATACACGATGCAACCCGACAATCGGGCCAAAGAGAAAGGGAAAAGAGAGGGGGAAAAGAGAGGGGAGAAAAGAGGGGGGAGGGCTGCAGTCCAAAAGAGTGGAGTGCATGCCAAGAAGAACGGAGAGAGAGAGGGAGGGGGGAAGGGAGCAGCCTAGGAGGGGCAAGCTCCAAAACCCCCTAGAAACTAATCTCTCCTAACATTCGAGGCCGAAGTATCAGTGCTGAAGAAGTCCATGATCTGTCTCTGTCCATCGCTAGTATGGGACCCTAACAAACTGTGGGTGTGCTGTCTAGTGATCCTGCTTCCGTCCGAACTGGATGGTGTGGGGCATTTCTGTCTGGTGTCACCTGGTCCGTCAGAGCTGGTAAAGTAGGTTGTGATGAGTCGATGATGAGGTCGGCAAGATCCATTTGAAGGAGAGCTTTTATGTTGACAAAACTGATTTGTCTCTCTAAGAAAGAGTGCGAGACACCGGTGGTCCGAGTACCTGAAGAAGGTAGAAACAGACTGGGAGTTGTTGGACATAGGTTTACATTGTATGAGATCATATCCTTTAGAATCTGACAATCGCCGACTTTGTCAGCAGAAACAGGTGGTATTTTTGAAAAACGGTGGTTTTGTAAATGTAGTTTGTTTTCCTCCATAAATTGACCTATGCCATACTAAGGAGGCAATCAGGTTCATACATTTTGTGTGTGCATATTCTTGTGTGTCTTGTGTGCTGTCCTCTATCTGTGTCTGTCTTTGTTGTATTGGCCCCCATGGTCAACAAACCTGGAGTCCCTCATAGGAGGAGAAATAAATTAAATAATAATAATAATCAGCAAAATAGGCCAGCATAATCTTCCAATCAGATTCCCCTTAACATGTCAGATCGTGAAGATATTCTAGAAGACGAGGGTGAGGTCAAGCCTATTAAAAAATAATTGTCCCCAGCAACAGCACCAACAACAACGACACTCTATTTCCAAAATGCAGCCAGCACAGTAAACCTGTTTGGCAGCAGCAGTGTCAGTGCTGTGATCAGTTTGATTTCCTACTTTTCATGTTCCAAACCCAAAATCTAGATTTTTATGAGGAGTTTCCTACTTTTCATGTTCCAAACCTTAACTGAAAACCTCAGTCATCTTCCCTTTTATGACATTATCCA
Organism: Wollemia nobilis; assembly: GCA_028583015.1. Lineage (NCBI taxonomy): Eukaryota > Viridiplantae > Streptophyta > Pinopsida > Araucariales > Araucariaceae > Wollemia > Wollemia nobilis. Next base: position 10,400,123 of record JAQPPZ010003067.1, read on the forward strand.
GTTTGGTCAGAATCTTTTCGAGTCTTGCCTTCTTTATCCATCTCTCACTCCAGCTTATTTCCTTCTCCCCTTCAAAGGGCCATTCACTCTCTTAGGGATGACTCCTCTATTATCATTTGTCTTGCAGATAAAAACCTTGGAGTGATTGTTTTGAGCAAAGATTGGTATCTTTCTGAGGGTTTGAGGCAGTTGTCTGATCCAGTTGTTTATGTGGGGGTTAATTGATTAATCACCTCATTCTTCCACTCTATCTTTGGAGTCGAGAGTCAAAACGTTCATATGAAGATGCAACTCTCTAGAGCGTTAATAACAGATCTGTTCGCACTTGTTTGCATACAAGAGTGGCTATTAGGGCTTCAACAATTTCTTCTTGCATGCAGTGAGACAGGACTACAGTGCTTTGGCATCGGGTTTCAGTCACCCCTCATGTATTGAGGAGTTGTAGATAAATGCAGCTTACCAATTTCCTATCCTCTTCTATTGGTTCCATGGCCATGGATGCTAGAAGAGTCTTGAGGGGTTGAACTCCACATCCTCCCAAAATTATCCAACCAGGCCCTCTTAATCTTGGCCATTCTCCTAGGAGCATCATTAGATCTTGTGTTGGCTCTTTTGGGATGGTTGCTAACAACAACAACCATGCTTCTACTTTACATCCTCCTATAGATTAGTATTGGCACTTGGATCCATTGAAGCTCCTTTCTATCTCTGTTTTACCTTGACCTTTGGCTCTCTCTTCATTATTACTTTTAGCATGTTAGGGTTTACACTAGATTCTTTACTCTACTTGTTCATTACTACAGTGCATTGTAACAGTTCTTTTTAATGAGTCTCATTGGCCTACTTTGGCCATATGTGGACATTAATAGAATTATCTTATCTACTGCTGAGTAACACTGGATTGTGCAAGGAAGAAGTTATTTTCTTTGTCTAAAGGATGCAGGGATAGTCTTGAACGTAAGACATTAATAAGGATTCATAAGAATGACCTAAGGGCAGACAATGATGAAACTAACAGATAGTTCAGACAGAAGGAAGCTTTATTCTTTTATACCCTCATTTCTCCAAAAATGAGAAAATGTCTATATGAAAGAATATCTTAGCACTTCCAGAAAACAATTTCATTTCCTTTTTATAGAATTATCTGGTTAATATGACCTCTTTCTATCTTCAAGAGTATCCTTCAGAAAATATACTTTGTTTTAACCCTTTTTATGTAATGGACCTGATGCCCATTACAGAAGCTGCTTATACAATTTTTTTCCTCCTCTTTTAATTTTAACCATTTATTTGACAATTTTTATAAAAATTCTGGGCTCTACAATAATTCCCACTCAGTTAAATTAATTCATATAAATAAAAATAATATGCACCTATTTCTCTTATTCAGTGTCTGCATTGACAACCCAGGTGTTGTAGGTGAGTTGGAGAGGAGAGGGCAATCCTCCAAGGGAGGTCCCAGGTTCGAATCTCCACCCTGCCAAAAAGTTGAATTGGGTACCCAAAATCCAATTGATAATGTTGGTGCGGGCAAGGCCGGGCACGACTCCCGGGTGACTTTGACGGTGTAGAACCCCCTGTTCGTGGTCTCTCAGACCAAGGCGGCCCCGCAAGGGGTTTTTCGCTAAAAAAAAAAAAAAAAATGTCTGCATTGACATTTATGTCCTCATTCCACAGTATTGTCAAATGTTTGTTGTTTTCTGGTCCCGTTTGGTACTGTCCAAAACATCTGTTGTTATGTGGCCCCTTACAGCACTGTATGAAGCTATTGTTCTTCATCTGTGTCTGATGGCTGTAACTTCAGCCAGCCTCTTTAAACGACACTTAAGATAGGATTATCAGTACATTTTGTCACTGCAAAACAGTTTTCTGCAGGCCAGCAGTACTTGTTGAAACTAGTTTGAAACTGATTTTATTGGTTTCTTTTGGTTCTGATTTGTTAAACCTGAAATACAATACTAGACCTTCAATGATGGCTGGCTAGTGACAACGTCAGTTTTATGATTAAAATGTCATAGGAATCAGGGATTGAAAATGTGTTTGGCTTTTTTCATTCCTTATTCTGTAACAGGCCTGGATGATTTGTTTTAACCTGGCAGATTCAAAGTCTGCAAAAGAAATATGAAAATAACTTGTTCTTTATCATATGTTGTGTCAGATTTGATCTCCACATGGGATATAGAAAGCAACTTTGTTTGGGTGTTTGTCTAGGGCATACACTTCTTGAAATGTTCTTATTACAGAAACAATAGTCACTGGCAGGTCATTAGTGACAAAAATATTTTTCATGAACTTGATCAAATATAGCTAAGGGGCATTTTTTTGTGGTGCTAAAATTTCCCATTGAATGAACAGGAAACTCAATTTTATAAGAGAACCTAAATTTCTGTATCTGGGACATTTTTAAAAAATTTGCTCCTTTTTGTTATTTTCAAATTTTTAAGAGTTCTTAGGGTTTATGAATTTTGGAGACATCTGACCAAAGTTACCTTCAACTAGCATTTTTTTCGTGGTTTGAAATGAAGTTAAGCATGACCTGACAGCCAATCCTTGCACTTCACAATCTTCACTTAACAATTGTGTGACTAGAATTTCATTTCCAGTTTTCTGTTATATGCGGGCAAGAGCAACTTTATAAAATATGAAATGCAGTTTTAATCAATCAGCTGTAGTCACAAAAGTGAGAATGAACATGTTTGATGATTGAAATGAAAAGAAAAGAGAATTCACATATGCATCTCTTTTCATTATACTTGATTACTTCTGTTTTACACATGATCAGTATAAATTAGTAATATGGCTGACCTATGTCATTAATGACTCTTTGAGCATAACATGAAAATATGTTCACCTAGACACCTTAAACGATGTTTCTAACATAAAATATGTTTTGAAAAAGGAGGGAAAGGAAGGAAAGTAGTTTTTAACGTCCATGAGACTGTGGGCCATATGGGATGATGTTGTTAACCCGTATGTGTTAAGCCACCCAGACTCTGGTTATCAGAGTGTAGTGTACAGGCCCTACCCCCTTTTGGGTTTGAACCAAGGTTCCACGAGCCTGGGAGACGGGGGGATGTGGAGACGGGGGGACGGGTTTCCGGGGATGGTGGGGGACGGCTCGGGGACGGCTAGTATAATACTATAAAAATTGAATTTTTTTAGAAATTTAGAATAATCTACACATTCAGAATTCTACACCCAACAAAAATGATATTTCATATTACTAATCAATTATGTAAGTGCAGCCATTCATATTCAGATTAGTTACTAACACATAAGTGCAGCCATTCATATTCAGATTAGTTACTAACACATAAGTGCAGCCATTCATATTGAGATTAGTTACTAGCACATAAGTGCAGCCATAATTGAGTCATTTAACATTTTCATTTTCATATTAGTTACTAATATGCAGCCATTTAATTGTTTCAAGTTCAACAACTATAACTTGAAGGTTCAGCCAAGGATATCAAGTGCAAACAATGTTCAAACAGTCATCATTTTAAGTAATAACAGTCATCATTTTTTCAGCCACCAATGTTCAAACAAAGACTGTCATTTTTAAAAAATTTCAGTCACTAACTGTCACTAACTGTTCAAATTTTCAGTCACTATACCAAAATAATTGGTATTGTTTAAATAAACCTCCTTTTAGTCTTGTAATGATGGCATTATAGCATAATTCCAAAGACCCTTACCATAGGTCCTTGGGGATTAGACCCCACAAGTGAATTAGTTTAGTGTTGGCTTTGGTGGGGAAATTTTGTAAGCATGAAAGTTTGATTTTAAGTAAGGGACAAGAACCAAATTAGGGCTAACCTTATACAAATCAATATAAAGCAACTCTTTTCTTGCACGCCTTCATATTGGAACCCTAAGTTTTGGTGAAAGAGAGAGTGGAGGTCTGAACCATCACTGCAAACTAGCAAGAGGATGCAATGACACTGCCTCATGGAAGCCATGCCCTAATCAAACCTCTGATTTTGCTGACTTCTTGCAAAACCCATTTGTGGATTCTGATTGAAATGAGAGGGGTACATGGAATGAGATGGATTTGGTGCTGGAAATGCACCATTTTTGGTCTTATAACAGTAAACCCTCGGAGGTTTGGGACACCGAAAAAAAAAGAGAGGAAGCGAGACAGTGAATAGAGAAAGCTTGTGCAAATTTTGCCAAGAACATCTAGGGTTTTGTTGCAAATAGAACCAGGTACTATCCTTGGTTAAATTATTTGTTTACCATTCATGTTGAGATGGAAAAAACCTGTGTAGAAAGAGTTTTTCATGCTGCTGTGGAAATAAGTGAAGTCTTCTATTTTCACTCCTTGTTTTGTTAGGTTTAGGGTTTGATGGGGGGTGAGACTCAAAATGGGTCCCACCCCTTACCATTTTTTAAGTTAATTTTTTTTTTTTCCCCCCTTGGGTGAGGATGCCCAGTCGTAGGGGACGGCTGGTCGTCCTCGGGGACGGCCGGGCCCCATGGGGAATGCTCAGACCATCCCCGAGGACGCCCAGTCGTCCCCGGGGACGTTCTGAGCGTCCCCCATGGGGTCTAGCCGTCCCTGGGGACGGCCGAGGCGTCCCGGGCCGTCCCGGGGACGTTCTGAGCGTCCCCCATGGGGTCTAGCCGTCCCTGGGGACGGCTGGGCGTCCCCAGGGACGCCCCAAAAAGGGGGACGTCCCAGGGACGGGAGGCCACAGGGGACGACTGGGCGTCCCCCATGGGGTCTAGCCGTCCCCGGGGACGGCTGGGCGTCCCCGGGGACGCCCCAAAAAGGGGGACGTCCCGGGGACGGGAGGCCACAGGCCTCAGCCGTCTCGGGGACGTTTCCCAGCCGTCCCCCAAAAAGGGGGACGGGGGGAAACGTCCCCCTTGTAGTCCCCTCGTGCTGGGGGACGCGGGAAACGGGGGGACGCGTCCCCATGGAACACTGGTTTGAACCTTAAACCTCCTGTTTGGAGTGTCAAAGCCTTCATGGTTAGGCTCACTCGGGCCGTATGAGGGAGGGCTTATCATAGTCAAATTTCGATATTAGGGTTTTATCCATTTTGATTAAGTCCTTGTTAAGAGTCTTTTGATATCAGGCTTTAATTCATTGTAATCTTTCTTTCTTTTAGACTTTTGAGTTCTTCTTTATTGGTATCCTATGTACTTGGTGATAGTTTTGAGTTCCATTGACCTACTTTGGTCACTAGTGGACATCAATATAATTTCTTTGTTTCTATGTAAATGTCTCAACTACAATGACTGGCAGAGTGACCAACAACTAATAAAGCCATCTTCTTCTAATGAGCCTAAGGGCTCACTACATTAGGGCAGAAACTCTAATTAGCAATCATAATGTGAATAAGACAACATTACATCAGGCAAAACACACTAGGTGACAAAATATGCATTGCATATAAGATAAGAAGGGAACGTCATAAGACATATGTAGACCGATAAAGCAGTTTGGGGGGTCTTCAGGTAGTATCACTAGATTGAATAACACATAAGAGAACAGATAAAGTCAAATCACAAAATATACACAATTATAAGAAAACTACTACTTTATTGTGTTCTTTGTTGGTTCTGTTTTAAAAGATCTATTTCTGCTGTCATTTAAAGGGTTGATTGAAACTTGGTGAATCAAGATATATTTTTGAACAAATTAAATTTATGGAAGCATTTTATGATTATGTTAATCGTTCAAGATTAACATTTTTTCTACTTGTTTTTAATGACTACTTTAGATTTTGTAGCTAGATATTATTTAAGCTGTACCTTTTGGGGCATACTTTCTCTGCCTATTTAGATTGCCCTGCTTTTGTGATGCTTTGGGGGCCCATCTTCATTGTTTTTAATGCACTTTATAACTATGCTATGTCTTCTATCCGTTCCATCTTTGACTAAAATGGGTACAGTATATGAGAGAAGGACCACTTGTACTTTTATGATAACTTCGAAATCAACTTTGCTATTAAAATCAAAACTCAAAAATGTCTCGATTAATATATTTTTTGAATTTAGACTTTGATTCATCTTTGTGAATTTATTTGTTTGTTGCTGTGTTCAAATAGATAAGAGAATCTGATTCGCTACTGACATAAGAGTTTTTTTGCGAACATGATAAATAACTGTTTACTTTAATAGGTTTGAAGATCTTACATATCAATTGAGGAAAAGGATGTACAAGAAGCGTGTTGTTCGAAAGATTACATTAATGATACCGGGTGGTATGTCCATTGGGTTACACACATTTGCAATGATTCGGCCTGCAGCACCAGGTAGAGAATATTTTACTTGTTTCGCATACTGGAAAGTCATCCAAATGTGCTGTCAAGAAGTTTTACAATACAATGAAAAACTAAGCGTTTATTATTTTTAAAATTATTTGCAGGGGCAATTACTTGGCTTGATTCTGTGACCAACATGCCTTTGAAGGTGATAACATCATGGGCATCATTTTGTGCTTCTAATATTTGCAGGACCTTTAGTTTTGCTGTGGGGAATGCCTAGTTGTCAATCTATATCATATTTTGTTTGGTGTTTGGATTTGGATAAATAAATTTGCTTGTATTTGCAGTCAGAGAGGTCTTATATTTGTGCAGACACTGGTGCCTTGGTTACAGAGCCATTGCCGCGATTCCAAATCTATAAGAAGTAAGATACATTTGTTTCTTATTTTGAAGGTTTCTCTTGCTTTCAATAATGCACATCTCAGAAAATATTTTTGCCGAGTTATGCTTGATGCGAAACACAGTATGCGGTTCAATATATCTGATTGGGAATCTTTCACTAAATCTTTAGGAAAAGAAATAGAAATGGTTTTGATTTAATTAGTAAAATGTTTTTCCCAAGTTAGGAAACCCATGGAACCTGGAATTTGATGTAGTCTGTGTAAAACAATTCTCAGTATTACCTTGATTAATAGCATTCTCAGCAGTGCTCGAAAGGAAGCACAGATATCCATTAAACTAGGTAAGCTTCAAGGCTGCCCAACTCTTTGCAGTCTGGTATTTGTGCACAGGTTTGGGTAATTAAGTCACTTTGCATTTGCTATTGCTATAGTCCTGCAGGTCTTTGAGTACAGGGCACTGCTTCAATATGAAAGGGGATCAAATTCTGTGGAGTGAATTTTTGTGTAGTTTGGATTAAGGGCAGTTGTTACTCAGCTGTGCCTGTCTTAGGCAAGTGCAGGCACCATCTTTTTCAGTGTCGTAGACTCAGATTTAAATCTAGTGGCTGATGAGTTTTAAATTTTGTTGTCTTGATATCAAAAAGTTTTACCTCTGTTTTCATTGGCGAGTGTTTCATTGTGTGGATGGCTTTAATGCCTACAGAGGCCAAAGGTGGTACCCTCCTCTTGAGGCTTTGAGATTTTGGAGTTGGGCGACCAAAAGACTAATCTCTCTTAATAGTTTTACTTATGTAAATGGTCTTACCGTTACTTCTTTTCTAATAAGAAAGTGGATGATTGGCATGCACTGTTTGCTTTCTTCTGTAGTAGGCCTGCCTTTTTTGATTGGCTGGTGGTGGTGGTTCTTTCTTGCTCCCCTCCAAGGCTTGGAAATGGTTGTATCCTGAGCTGGCATCTTGGTTGCAGGTTTATGTAGCATCAAAGAGGCAGCTGTTCCTTCCTGGCATGGAGGCTAATTTCTTTCCTTGTGCTATAATGGGCATGCCTGTTAGATGCACTTATGTTGAGAATGACCCTCCAAGGTTTGGAAATGGTTGTATCCTGAGCTGGCATCTTGGTTGCAGGTTTATGTAGCATCAAAGAGGCAGCTGTTCCTTCCTGGCATGGAGGCTAATTTCTTTCCTTGCGCTATAATGGGCATGCCTGTTAGATGCACTTATGTTGAGAATGACCCATCCCCATGCTTTTCCTCCTTTATTCAATGTCTCTCTGCTAAGCTGTTGGAGGAAAAGTTATCTTTCTTGCGTGTTTGTGGTCTGAGACTTCTCGAATCTCTGATTGAAAGCCTAGACTCTATATTTGTTCTTTGCCTGGTTCTGGAGAACCTCTAAGCATGCTCTCAAGTGGAGAGTGCAGAATTCCTGCTAGTCTTAGATGCCATGTCACATATATGCCAAAAGGAAGAAGAAACACCAGTACAGGGACGATGCGGGCAGTTCTCTGGAATGAGTTCTCTTTGAGGCTAGGGAGAAAGAAAAAGCAGCCACCTCCAAGGAGGACCTTGGCTACTTGTCTGAGTGCCTAAAATATGTACGTGAAACCAAAGCAAAGGAGGTGGTTGAAACTGAAATTGGGTGGACAATTAAAGAGGACCCTCTCCAAACTTAGGAAGACTGTCTCTCTATGGCACAACCGTGAAAATTCATGAAGTGGCCGTAGAATAGACACTTCTCTAGGGGCAGTTTGATGTGTTTTAGACCAACCCCAGCACCAGGGGAAAGAATTTATCGTGGACTTCAAGATCTGGTCTGTCTCAAAACCTTAATTTGGAAAGTGGGCAAGTTTTATGAAATTTTGGGCAAATTCTTGAGATGATGAAGATTTGCCAACCATTATGTCTCAGCCATTTATTAAGGATAATACTTCACAGAATACGATAGTGCAATGGCTTAGCTATAATACCATTAGCCACCAAGTTAACATGTTTAAAATTGAAAACGTGCACTTTTTGATTGAAAATATGTATGCACAATTGAAGGACCTAAAGCATGAGATTGCCATTACTGATACAAATCTGATCAAATTTTTTAAGGCGTCTTGACAAGTTGTTGGATGCTCATCTGATTAACCTATATGACATAGCTGTGGTAAATTTGGATGTCCTTTGGCTTCCTGGTATGCCTTTTAAACCAAAATGTATGCCTGTCTTGAGGTTTGGAGATGCTCATTTGTTCTCCGTTTCCATTTATTTTATGCACTCTCTGTCAACAAACATGGACTATAAATGTATCTCTCCCAAGCATCTCTTCTCTCCAAGATGTTTCGCTTAATTTTTCCTTCCCATATGATTTTCCCTAGGGGAAGCTCACATGGAAAATTACTAGTGTGATGGCTGATGCTATTCTGTCTAGACGAAGGACAGGATATGGAATTGGGCTACAAGCAACAGGCATGGTTACTAATCTCTTCTAAATGGAAGTCTATAGCTTTTGGGCAATCTATGTAGCTTTTGATAGGCATAATGGGGTGGTAGCTGAGGAGGGTTTTCTGAATCTTAGTTTACTGCACTCGTGCATTTGAAACTTCTTTGTAAATAAAATTTATTTTGTGAAACTTATTATAATTACTCTTTAACTGGCCAGTAACAGGTGGGGGTTCTTGAAAGCCCATTTACCACTAATGGATTTGGTAGGTGGTATCTTGCTGATAGCCTTCGGCGCTTGGGCAGACTGTTTTTATCTTTCAGAAATTGACATAGTTTTAGTACTTGCCTTACAAAAAAGGGTAAACTATTTGAGTTCAAGAAACTGGTTTGTAGGAACATTGTGATCATGTTCGAAAAGGATTAACATAACTGTTATGTGGCGATACTAAATATTAATTTTCCTTTAGGGCAATCCTCCCATGGCAGGAAATTCAAAATATAAGGATAGGTCATAGTTGCAGAAATAGAAACCTTATGCCCCACTTGAAAATGGTTGATGCACTGGAAAATTTATGAGTTTCTATGACATTGTTTTGGTTGGGTCAGAAATAAAAGCATTGATCTAATACCATCCTAACTTGCATTGATAAAGATAAAGGGACACCTTCAGGTATACTATCCAATATGGATACTTCAAAATTTCGAAAATTTTTCGACACTGTATCACAATTTTGGAATTGCTTGGATATGATATGACTAGGATACAACATATTTTAAAATACATGCAAAATACAATTGGTATATAAACATTCAAAATTATATTCATAAACTCAGAAATATAAAGAGAGTATTTCCATTAGCATTGAGACATGAGAAGGAAGAAACAGCAGCCCACATATATTAAGTTTTAACTACCGAAATGAGAGAAATTTTATGGTGAAGAAATTTCTAGAAACCTTCTAAATAGATCCAAAAATGCCTGGCAGCACAAAGCAGATGGACACCTTCTAAATGTGAGTCCAAAATAGTGATTTTGCTCTCTTTATATTGTTGGAATTCACAATATTTTTCAGAAACGAACAGAAGCAATCCATCCACTCAAATCTTATATAGAAAGCATAAATAATCACCATAAATAATCACTCTATTATCCATAGATAAGATTCACAACACTCCAATAATCAAATGAGCAGTGGAAGGTAGGTATTCATATTAGTACCAAAACCCCAACTACACAATAAAGTTTAACCTAAAGCGACCTAACAAGAGGGCTTAAGGTTAATTACAAGTTATAGAGTGGATTTAACCATAACAAGGTTAACCGCAGCTCAAAGGGCTTACATAATAAAATATTACAATAAATTAGTACATTGTACAATGCATGCCCATAGACCTTCCAATATTACAGCACAATGTTGGCCTTGACCATGAATCAGATTACACTTTCAACGTATATTGGGTCAAATTTTTTCCTTTATTTTATTTAGTAATTTTTTTTCCCTTCATTTTTTTTTGCATTTAATTGTTTAAGGGTTATGGCGAGGATTTCAAATTGGCCTATCCATCATAAACCCCAACCTTACTTAAGCCATGTGCAGATACAAGCTGGAAATTTATATGAGCTGTATCCTATCTCAAAACATGTATTTAGGCAAGTGGGGAGAAGTGTCTGGTAACACAGGTATGTTCCAGTTGACATTCCCAACCAAGGAAGATGTTATATATGGATTTTGGGTTGTTCCAAATTACAAAATCTAGCAACCTGCTTTTCAAATGGATGACTGTATTTTTAAGGTATACAAGGCAGAGTGTCCTAGTAGTTTGAAAGAATAGGATTGCTTCTTTTGCATTGTTATGTAGTATGATGAGGTAGTCAAGTACACAACAGTTGGAAGCCAATCATAACCATCAAGTTCATTCTAAATTATTGAAGGAAAAGCTAAAGTTTCCATGATTATTTTGTATGATGTAGCATACTTTCTAAATCTGTCCAGATAAAAGTGGCATTGTATTAGTACAATAGTAGATGCATGGAGGGAAATGCCATAGATTTAACCACCCATAAATTAAATGATGTTAAGAGAAAATATCCTTTCCGGTACCAAGAATTGTTTATACATGTTATAATTCTTGGAAGCATTGTCCTGAGAATGGAGTTTAGTTGGAGAACCAGCATTGTTTTGATTTGAGGAATAAGTTATCTTGGGAAAGTTAAGGGGAGAGGCAGGGAGGGAAAGCATGGTTGTTGATACTCTTTTAAAACACATGCATGCGAATAATATTACAATGGTCCATGGTTCATAAGTGAAAGCAATACAATTACAAGATGCTTAAGGAAGAAATGATGGCGTCTAACAAAATAGAATTGATTGATGAGGCAACTTATGAATTGTGGCTACCAAATCAGGCAGAGATAGGATGCATTTTCATGCCAAGCTATTATCTAGTGTTGACAATGAGCTGATGTTACGGATACGGAAACAGAGTAAAAGATTTATGATTTGATTAGTTTGATGGATTGGAAAAGCGAAAAGCTTAAAAAATGGGACATATCTATCAAATTAGTTAAATACAGTGTTCAAAGGGGCCGCAGGTTATTTTGTAGTCTATGTTCATGATTGTCATGGGGAACAATGATCTGTCCAAGGGGCAGGATGTTCTCAAAGTCAGGTGAATATCACCTTTAAGAAACACTAATCGAAAGTGCTTTCTTTTTTCTTTTTGGTTCTTACTGGTATTTTGGTAGCAACTTAGAATTGCATTTTCCTAAATTCATGTTTAGAAAAGACTGGTTAGTTTTTTAATATTAGTTCTATACAGCATGGGTTTCATAAATTCTCTACTTGCATATATGCTTGGACAGAGGGCTTGTAATATGCCTCTTCATTAATTCTTGTGGATATATGTTTCTGCTTTCTGTCCTGAAAAGGGTCAGACCTTGTGTGAGTTCTCACTTCTATCTCCTTCAAGGAGAAACATAGACCACTGACTTAACAAAGATCATTAACAAGCTGGCTATTGGTCATCTGGTTGGATGCTTTTAGGAGTCCTAAATTTTTTGGAATAGTGAAAATTTTTGGGCTTCTCCATGTTTCGAATTGCTAGAGGAGAGAGAAATAACAAGAAAGGGTATTGTAGATATATCCACATGTGGGAAATCTTTCTGATGCTTATTGAAGGGATATGTCTATTTTTTGTTAGCGTATATATTTAATTAGCTATTATTACATTATTTGTTAGGCGTATCATTATAGTTAGAACGTCTTTCATTATTAGGTTAATGTTGTTTGGTTAGCTCCGGTTGTTACGGACTAATCTAGGCATCAGATGTATTATTTAAGATTTGGTTGCTCAATAATATTTACTTAGTTATTTCTACATGGTATCAGAGCTCGATTGCTCCGAGCTCATTTGTAGCTTGTGAGCCGAGGTATATGACCTATCTGACCTGGAGTGGACTGCATGTTCGACACTCAAATTTGGGACCAGGTGACTGATCTGACGGTGGACTGACGAGACTTGTGACCTAAACAATACTACGGTGTATGGGTGACGCAAAGACTCTGGAGGGCTAATTATGTTTTTACCAAAACTTTGGTAGAAAGGACCCGTGCGACGGTTCTCAAGAGGAGGGTCTCCTCGAAGGAAGACAACCTTCAAGGGGAGAGTTGTTCCTATTAAAGGGTAAAAGAAAACCCACACATCGCATGTGGGATTATTCGTTTACCCAAGAGGACGTCACGCTCGCTGGGAAAAGTGCAGAAATTGCAGTTTGATAACCAGATCTTTAGCACGTCGCTTGGAGGAATTTTTTTTTTTTCGGTTATAGTTTGCTCAATAGCCCAAGACGCCTGTAGAGCGGTGCAGAGGAGAATTTATGTCAATTTTCTGTCGTAGGATTTGATGTGTATTGCAACAAACATCCGAGAGATCACATTGTAGAAATTTCCAGCCATGGCTCTCTGTTAAAGCCATGTGGGTGATCCCAATTGGAGGAGGACACCGACGGATTGTAGTGGACTGTATTTGTTTTTCCTATGGTGGCCTGTTAGCACAGTGGCTCGATCACGCAGCCTTGATCTACGTAGAAAACTATCTGTGATCTACGATGATCATTTGCAGATCCATTATCAGTGGGATATTTGGTGATTTGCAAAAGCGGCCGCCCTGCGAGACCATGCGCGAGAGGTACAGGCCTGCCACCTACAAGACGTAGCGCAGCACCACCATCTGGACGTCGAAGTTTCCTTCCTGGAAAGTGTCAGGCGGTTGATGCAGAGCCTCCCCGAGCGACGCCACCAGAGCGGCGCTGCTTCTAAGGAAGGGCCCGCATAGAAGCCCTAAATAAAGGTTTTTACCCTTTATTTCTCAGTCGAGGTGCTAGCTCGACTGGTTGGAGGTCGAGATTTAGCAGCCGTGAGGTCGGGGGTTCAAATCCCACCAACAGCCCCAAAGGTATAAAACAGTTTTTTTTTTTTTTAAATTTGTTTGATTAGTTTTTAAATATTTTTTTAATGTTTCAATTTTTTATTTAAATATTTGTTTTCTTAATTAAATTTAAACCCCACCTCTAAATTTAATTAAGAAACCTTTATTTAAAACTAGAATTGTCTCATTAATCATTTATTTTTTTACTTTCAAACTTAAATTTAAAAAAATATACCTTTGAGGTCAATTTTTTCCACCTTAATATTTTGCAACAAGAGGGGATCAAACATTTATTTCTTACCTCACATTGTAAAAGCCTTTGTGGCTTTCTAAGTTGCAATTTTTTGTCCTAAGGGGGAGGCACGCCAGGGGCGCTGCCCCTTGGAACCCCGTATAGGGGAGATATAATTTTGCAAAACCAAGGGGGGAAGACTTATAAGGGTGCATTTTCGGCAGTGACCGACACCTTAGTCAGATTATTTTTGCAAAATTCATTGTAAAAGGTGCATTTTCGGCAGAGACCGACACCTTAAAAATGGGCAGATCAAAGAAAAAGATAACCCTAAAAATTGATGTTGCTAAATCAGTTAAAGACCCATACTTTCCACCAGAGATGGATGGGTTGGATTTTTATGAGGAGGGCACATTCCTCACACTAAACAATGGTTTAGTAGCTCTCCTCGATGATTTTGAGTCTTGCATAGACCTTCAGAAAAATGGTGCTCAAGTTCCTATTGGCGTTCTAAGGGGCATATACCTGGTCTTTGTTGCACTTGACCGTGCCCAACGTAAATTGGAAATAAATGAGGAAAATGAGGTCCTAAAGGCGAACGCTTGTTGTGACACAAGTGACCTTCAGCCCATTGTGGCGAATGCTTGTTGTGACACGAGTGACCTTCAGCCCATTGTGGCACATGCTTGTTGTGATACAGGCGACCTCATACCTTCTATGGTAGATATCAGTTGTAGCACAGGTGATCTCATTTCAGTAGCAGATTTTGCTTGTGACACTAGTGACTTAAAAACTGAACCTCCTCAAAAAGAGCTCCATAATCTCATCAATAATGACAAATGTAATATTGTTAAAAGCATTGATGAAGATGTTGAAATTGGGTGTTTTGAAAAACACACCAAAGGATTTGGTTCCAAAATGATGAAGAAAATGGGATTCAATGGTGAGAGATTAGGTAAACAAGAACAAGGCATTAAAACTCCTATAATGCCAAATGTCAGGGCAAAGAATGAAGGCCTTGGCTATACTGGACAAGCAAGTACCAGTAATTCCATGTTTGTAAAACCTAAATCTCCTACATCTCCTAAAAAGCATTGTTGCAGTCATTGTGGAAAGACAGGACATGTTGTAGCTAAGTGTTGGAGATTACATCCTTGTGATTCATGTGGATGTACGAATCATTCTTCTTCAAAATGTTGGTACAAAGTGAAAATGGCCAACAAGGTTCATATAGATTGTGGATGGACAGATTTCACACAATGGACCATGATGAAAGAAATGTTGTATGGCTTCTACCGAAAAGGTAAAACCTATGGTAGACCCCGAGGCAAATCCAGTGACAGACCGAGTGGCAGTCCCAGAGATAATGACCTAGAGACAGACCTAAAGACAGACCCAGTGACAAAGTTCCAGAGGCAGATCTACAGGCAGATCCAAAGGCAATGATCCAGAGGCAGTTTCACAGGCAGATCCCGAGATAGACCCAGAGGTACAATTCCAGAGGTATGCTTAGAGCCAGAGCCAGAGCCATGAGCCCGAGCCAGAGCCGAAGACAAAGCACGAGCCACCATTCTTTCATTTCTCTTATTCTTTTTCACTGTATTGGGGCAGTTATATACTTTACCCAAATATTGTTGTATGGGGGGATATTAGCATAGCTAGTAGTTATATTATTACCCAAATAATTTAATAAGGGGGGATGTTAGCGTATATTTTAAATTAGCTATTATTACATTATTTGTTAGGCGTATCATTATAGTTAGAACGTCTTTCATTATTAGGTTAATGTTGTTTGGTTAGCTCCGGTTGTTACGGACTAATCTAGGCATCAAATGTATTATTTAAGACTTGGTTGCTCAATAATATTTACTTAGTTATTTCTACATTTTTGTCATCTGTATAAGTAATGTTTCAATAATATTCCTCTTCTGGTATTGAATGAGATAGCTTGGTTTGATGATAGTATCGTGGAGAGTTTATAGTTTAGACCATGATTGCCTAGTAATGAGACATTACATTACATTTTTTATTTTGGTCTGAGCCTATGTTTGCATTATTAAGTAGCAATATATATTTATGAACTCTGACTCATTGCGTTCGAATGCACTTTCTCACCTGGTCCAACTTGTTATTTTTCCATGTGTTCTTTACAACAGCAATAACATTGTGCAATTGATTTCATCTTTTATAGTGGAGTCACTCACTGATCATTCTGCCTTTTATTGTTGCAGTGAGAAGGTTAAACTTACTCTGGATGAACTGTCAGAAATAAAAAAAGTGACTAATGTGCCTCTGCAACTTTTAGGCTTTAAGCCATTGCACTGTTTGAAAGGTTATCATAATTTGCGGCCAGCGACTTTTCTTTATCCTAGTGATGAGGTATTATCAGCTCTCTAATATACCATTTCTTTAATTAGAGACATGACTTTTCTTCTTTCTTATGTCTATAGATACATGCTTAATTTTGCCTTCTGGAAGGAACAAAAGAATCAACGAAAATGAGCATCTGATGTTTAAAACTGAAAAATGACGTGTTATTCAATGGAATAGCATTGCTATTCAATACCCATTGCATCTCAATATTTAAAGAATTAGGAAACAGAAATTCTGAACAGATTGAAAACATTTTATACTGTACTTAAAGCATTAGTTAACAGTAGAAATTCCTATCTTATCAAGATTTTAGAGATTCTTTTTTTTTTTTTTTTGAAGTGACCAATATGTCCCAATACTACACTGGAGCAACATCTTTTTTTATTCGTGTGGAACATCTGGATCTTGCAAAGCATGTTTGTAGCATGAATTTCAAAAAGGATATATTGGAAGAAGGGTATGTCTATTATTAAATTTACTAACATCATCATTTGCAGTTGTTGTGGTGGTATATCTACAAATCATGCTTCCTGCCCTATAAATGTTAATGAAAACTGCAATCTTTAGGAAGGGAGGAATTATTGTGCTTTATGTAAAAGACAATCACACAAATATGTTGACATGAGAGATCAAGACACTATGATAAATTGTATTTTCAATTTTTTGATTGATTTGCTGGTTCAAAACAACAAAGCCCTAGCCTTGAAAGGGGTCACGAATAAACCTAGCAGCATGAAAAAGATGAAGAGTGGGCAACGCTGGATAAGAAGGCGGTTTCTACAATCCGTCTTTGCCTAGCAGACTCTGTCTTGTTCAATATTGTTGAAGAAAAGACCGCAAAAGCCTTCTAGAAGAAGCTTGAAAAGTTGTATGAGACGAAATCAGCAACAAATAAGGTTTTTTTGAAAAAACAGCTTTATAGCTTGAGGATGAAGGAGGGTTCATTTGTGGTAAATCATCTGAATGAGTTTAATACCCTAATCAGTAAACTGGTCTTAGTTAATGTGAAGATGGAGGATGATGATAAAGCTATCACCCTACTTTGTTCCCTCCTGGACACCTGGGATCATTTGGTGATGACCATTAGCAATGCATCATTAGGAGGTCTAACATTTGATGATGTGGTAGCCGCTTTTTTGGTAGAAGAGTTGAGGCTGAAAATGTATCTGGAACCCTCAACCAATGAAGCCCTAGCTATGAGAGGTCGTTCTATCGAGAGGAGTCAACAAGGTAGATCACAGTCCATATCTAAGTCAAGAGGACACAAGCTGAAAGGGAAATGTTGACATTGTCGGAAGCTAGGGCACTCGAAGAAGGACTGGTGGCATTTGAAAAAGGAAAAGATGGTGAAAAGCAGATTCAACCATCAGTTGAGGCCATTACAGTATATTCAGGAGAGATGGCAACATGTGAGGCTTTTTGTATTAGCAACAACAGATTTGTTTTATATACCTAGGTTTTGGACTTGGGTGCATCTTTCCAATGTCTCCTCACAGAGATTGGTTTTTCAAATATCAGCCACATAGTGGTGGGATGTCTACTTGGGTGATGATCATCCTTTATAAGTTGTGGGAAGAGGGGACATCACGATCAAGCTGGACGATGGTAGAGAAAGGATGTTATGTGATGTATGACATGTGCCTGATATGCGGAAGAATTTGCTTTCAATCAAGATGATGGATAAGCTAGGGTATTCTATCACTTTCGGTAACAATTATTGCGAAATTACTAGAGGAGCCCTTGTAGTAGCAAAAATAGAATCTTATGAGACCCTATATCGTTTGTGCAATGAAACGGTGACAAACCATGCAGCAACAACAACTTCAAGAAATGCTCAGGATGCAGTAATGCTATGGCATCAATGCCTAGGACATATGAGTGAAAAAGGTTTGAAAATTCTGCATGATCGAGGTATGCTTTTTGGGATTAAGTCTTGTAATTTAGACTTGTGTGAGCACTGTATTTTTGGTAAACAAAAGAGGGTTTGGTTTACTGCAAGCCTTGGTAAGAGTTTTGATTTTCTGCAACTTATACATTATGATATATTTGGACCAGTCCCCACTCAATCCTTAAATGGTGCTATATATTTTCTGACATTTATAGATGATTATTCTAGAAGAGTGTGGGTTTATTTTCTAAATAAGAAGTTGGAATCTTTGGAGAAATTTAAAGAGTTCAAAGCACGAGTAGAGAAAATTTTGGGCAAGCCTATTTTATGTCTCAAGTTAGATAATGGGGGTGAATATTGCTCCAAGGAGTTTGATAAATATTGTACGCAGGAAGGAATTAAGCACCAGAAGATTGTACCATATACTCCATAGCAAAATGGTGTGGCTGAGCAGATCACACAATCATGGAACGTGTAAGAAGCTGTAATGTCCCCTTTTTAGTAGGCTTGCTCTTCAGTGGATATTAGCCTACTCAAGGGTTCTCGTAGGCTAAGTTTGTGGTATGGGAACCCAATTTGGGCTGATTCTTCTGTCTCAGCACTTCGGCTGCGATCCTTTGCCTTTTACGGAGGTTCTTTCGGAGCAATTTGGTCGTCATTGCTATTTTTAGTAACTTACTATTTTTAGAAGTTAGGGTTTGGACGACAGTGGTGATAGAGTTTTCTGGGTTTTTCTGGGTTTTCTATCTGGTGTGATGGGTTGAGATGATCTCGGTGATCCGAGTTGCCACTTTCTATATTTAGCCACTTACTATTTTTAGTAAGTGCGTGTTGTGGGCAGTGCTGGATTGTATTGGGTGCCTCGGGGTGCTGCGTTCTTCGTCTGCCAGTTTTGGAGGCCGTTTCGGGCAGTGGTGCTAGGACTTACTATTTATAGTAAGTTAGGGTTTTGGCCAGAGCGGATGTTACGGGTTGTTAGTGTGGCGAAATGGGTATCCAGATTCATTTTTAGTTGGTTTTTTGGTTGAGCAAATTCCCGGATATTAATGATCAAAGTTTTATTAAATAAAGTAAAATGATTAATGTCATTTATAAGGTCATAACTTTATATTATTTTAAAGGGGATTTATGTGTCACTCAAAGGTAATATTATAATATTATTAAAATGACCTTTTTTAGCCTAAGTTGGACGCCACACTTAATGGGGACTTTATTATTGAATAATGTGAGTTATTGATGTTGAGTATAAAAGAGAAAATAAAAGGGCATTTGTACATTCATTTGTTTGGAGAAAACTATTGCTCTGCAAATTGGTGGAGAAGCTTGCAAGGGTTTGCAGGTTTATTCCAGGCTTGTTGGAGACGTTCATCTTCATCAGGAACAATCTCTTCGGCTGTGAAAGATCAGCCCTAGTGATTTCTTGGCAATTGCACTCAGTAATTGCAGATTGTGCTTCAACAAAGGAAATATTAAAGGGTTTGTTGCAGATTTGAGAAGATATATTCAATTTTTATCTTGATTTTGATTGCGGGTTGAAACTTCCTAATCCTTTGCCCTGGCCGTACCATTTGATGCTCAATTTGGTCGATTTGCTCGAAGTTTGTGCCAAGGGTTGAAATTGTGGAATTTGTTTGTGAGAATTGGGAAAAAATATCTGGAAGGTTTGGCATTGATTTCATATCAGAACAGCTACAACCAATCAACTATACAAGCCGTACCAGTTGTGATCATTGAGGCAATATTAATCTATCATTTGTGAATAGGGATGGTGTTCGAAGTTACAACAAATATATTTGCAAACCTATCGACCTGTGTGAGGGCAGATTGCAGTGTTCTTTTGCAGAGAATCGAAGGGTATATTTGCTGACTGGTCGTATTATACCTGGTCGTACAATAGAAGTTGGGACGTGGGAATTTGCAGAAAGGTCGATTGGCCCTTGGGAAATTACTGCTTAAAACAGAGACAATGTGGGTATAGAGAAACATCTCCATCGATTCCAAATTGGAGAAATTCTTGTAAGTAGAGTTGTAATGGAAAATGTATGCACTGGCTGTTGATAAATAAATAAATGTTGCAATATTCCAGATTTAAATATCATAGTGGTATCTTTATATCTGCCTAAGTCCTCTAAAGGGTTCTTAGTAATACATAAGTATTATCTGCATTTCAAATTTCAATTGTTTTGGTTGAGTGGTTTGGAAGTTGTGGTCGATGCAAGTGGTCTATTTAGTGTTTCCTGAGTTTTCAGCATTATATTTATCTTGCATTCCAATAAACAAGAAAAAATCAGACCATTGCAAAAAAATAAAAAATAACAAACAAAACCAAAACTTGCAACATTACAAACTCCAATCAGAGTGGCATTTTACAGAAGCATGCTCAGTGCATCTAGTTTGGATAAAAGGTTCTAGGCAAAGGTTGTTAATACAACTGTTTACCTCATTAATAGGTCACCTACAATTGCGTTGGATGGACAGATTCCAAAGGAGGTTTGTTGTGGTAAGCCAATTGATTACTCTCATTTGTGTACCTTTGGTTGTGATGCATTTGTCCATGTGCCTAAAGAAAAAAGTTCCAAACTTGACCCCAAATCAAGCAAATGTGTTTTTCTTGACTATGGAGATATAGTGAAGGGGTATAGACTGTGGGGTCCTACTGGCTAGAAGGTAATTATTAGCCGAGATGTTATTTTTAATGAAAAATCCATGCAAAAGAAGGAGGTACAACAAACACCTAAAGTTGTACCGTTTGAAGGAGATATTAATGAAGATGA
The DNA here is from genome assembly GCA_028583015.1 of Wollemia nobilis. Taxonomy (NCBI): domain Eukaryota; kingdom Viridiplantae; phylum Streptophyta; class Pinopsida; order Araucariales; family Araucariaceae; genus Wollemia; species Wollemia nobilis. Next base: position 10,420,862 of record JAQPPZ010003067.1, read on the forward strand.
AAATGAAAATCAACATGTTGAAGCTTCTAATCGGCATGCTTAGCAGCAAGTAGAGCAACCACAACAATCACAAGACCAAGAGCCACAAACAACAAATCATTTGGGTTAGAAGATCTACATGTCCACAAAAGCGTTCGGAAAGGTATTCTCGTGTTTTTCAGTCCTCTTTTGCTTTGTTAACTAATGATGGTGAGTTCATTTCAGAAAGCTAGAGAGTCTGAGAATGCAGAAAAGTGGAGGAAAGCCATGGAGGAGGAATGGAAGCACTTCACAAGAATAAAATGTGGGAACTTGTAGATCTCCCACTTGGAATAAGGGCTGTTGGCAACAAGTGGGTGTACAAAGTAAAGAAGAACAGTGATGGGTTGTTGGAACGCTATAAAGCTCACTTGGTGGCAAAAGGTTATGTGCAAAAGTCAGGTATAGACTTTAATGAATTTTTCTCTCCAGTTGTGAAGCTGACTACTATTGGAGTTTTACTTGCACTTGTAGCAACATAGGATTTAGAACTAGAGTAGCTTGATGTAAAAACTGCTTACTTGCATGGTGATCTCGAGGAGGAGATTTATATGGATCAGCCTGAGGGCTATGAAGAAAGAGGCAAAGAGCATTTGGTTTGCAGACTAAAAAAATCTCTGTATGGATTGAAACAGGTGCCAAGGATGTGGTACTAAAAATTTGAGACCTTCATGAAGAGCCAAGGTTTCAGCAAGAGTGAAGCTGACCATTGTGCATACTATAAGAGGTTTGATGATGGCAGTTTTATTATTTTGCTATTGTATGTAGATGATATACTGGTTTTAGGCCCTAGCATGAAGAAAATAGTTGATCTTAAGGCTCAGTTGGCAAGGACATTTGAAATGAAGGGTTTAGGAGTAGCAAACCAAATTTTAGGGATGAAGATACACAAGGACAGAACAGGAAGGAAGATTTGTTTATGTCAAAAGTCATATATAGAAAAGATTCTACAATTCTTCAATATGCAGAATGCAAAACCACTTAGTACCTCACTTCCTCCACACTCCAAATTGTCTTCTGAACAGTGTCCTAGAACAAACGCAGAGAAGACAAGCATGTTTCGTGTACAGTATTCATCAGCAGTAGGAAGCCTCATGTACGCCATGGTGAGCACTAGACCGGATATTGCCCAAGCAGTGGGAGTTGTCAGTCAGTACATGGCGAATCTTGGTAAGGAGCATTGGAATGGAATGAAGTGGATATTTAGATATTTAAGAGGCACTTCAGATGCAGCTATTTACTATGGATTGGAAATTTTTCAAGTTAAAGGTTTTGTGGATTCCGATTATGGTGGAGATAGAGATGGGAGAAAGTCCACTATAGGATATAATTTCACTCTTCTCTATCTCCACCATAATCGAAATCCACAAAACCTTTAACTTGAAAATTTTTGGAGAGGAGAATTTCCTAGTTGGGAGAGGAAACGTTTGGACAGTTTTTTGGAGTATACCACGGTTTTTTGGAATCTTCCTTTGTATTTCTATAAATGGGGAATGACCCCTTGTATGTAATTAGTGAGTGAATGTAAAAATTTGCCGAGATCAATAAAATAAAGAAGCTGCCATTGCCCCGTGGTTTTACCTGCACACTGCAGGGTTTCCACGTAAAATCTCTATGTTACTGTTTTTTTACTGTGTTATTGTTTTTGCTTGCTCGTAATATTTATTCTAACAGGATATGCTATAATGGGTATTTTGGTTGAGGGCAACCTTACAACTGGAAATAACAACACAAAATTAAATTAATCTTATATACATTACTTTGTGTTTAATCATCCCCATAAAAGGATTATACATTACTTAAGGGCAACCTCCTGTGACCATAATGTGTGCTTATTTGTAGGATATCTAATTATTTGACAATTTTGAGTTTTCTGTTCCAAGGATGGCAGTGATTTTGAGATTGTGACTAAAACCTTGTTCCATATTTGCATCAGATAAAGCAACAGCAGCTGGAGTATCTGGATATTAGTAATGTAGCTACTATGGAAGAACATCTGCCCACAAAACATTCCTCACTTGAGATTTGTTATGGTTTTGAGCTAGCTGAACCCCATGAAACTCTTCGGGATCTTTAATTTGTTGGTCATAAGCAAAGGGAAAGTATGACGTCTATAGAGCAAAGTCCAAGTATACAAAGGCTTAGTGAGTGACATGCTTTTCAAGAGACAAAATTAAGGATCTACCAAATAAGAACAGTCCATGCAAGAGACATGTTCTTGCCTACTAATCTATTTATTCTTTGGTGAGATGGACAATAATGCAATGTGGAAACTATATGCAAAGTATTTGCACTCTTAAAAGGGCCACCAAATCACCATATAACATTTGAGCTGTGGCTTTTATGGTTTTAACCAGAAACCTTTTCTTAAAAACAGGAAATAAAGGGTGCTGAAAGTGGAAACAGCAGATCAGACAGGTCTGAAAATTTGCAAATAAATTACAACCTGCAAAGGCAGGTTTGGAAATCTGCAAATGAACTGGGAATCTACCTTCAAGGTTTTGCTGGATGAAAATTAGATTGAAACTTTGCTGATCTAGTTTTGTTCATTAAAATTGAGGTTGGTGGCAAGCATGAATCAGAACAAGTGTTAGGGTTTGTGTTGTCCTAAAGTTTCAAATCATTTCTGTGAAAACAGAATTTAAGAAGTTTTTTAGTTCTCTTTAGTAGTCTGTTATATTTGGGGAGAAACTACACTTACTTTGTGATATACTAGGATCTGCATTTGTGTTCTGGTGAAAACAAATGATAAGTGTGGAAACTGTGAGGATTTTTGTTATTGCTGTACATACTATGGCCAATATTCTAAGTCTTGTTTGGCCGTAATCCCAATACCTCACCAGATAGTTTTTTCAACATTTGGAGTGATAAGATACAATCAGAGTATTGGGATGTGACCAGATAATTATGGAAAAAGAACAAAGGCTGGCCACTGATCCTCCTGATTTTGGCAATCTGTATAGAGGCCTTACTCATTTTTGAACTGTCTGTATCAAATAAAGTAGTGCTTGTGCTACTTCTGCAGTTGCCTTGTGGAAAAGCCTTCAAGATAAATAGGAAATTTTAGAAAAGGGTTGGGTGTTGTATTTGAAAAACCTTCTGTTTTCTACCAAAATGTTGAATGTAAGTTTTGTATCGAACCACTAGTTGAAATTTGAAGGTCTGAGTCTTCATTTGGTACCCATTGTCAATCTGGTTGAGGACAAAGATATGGTGGCATGGGTGTTGAATAGCCTGCTTTTTGTTTTCAAATTCTGTTATGATGATAACACTGGCAAACTTCTCAATATTTTATTGAGAACTAAGGGGAATTATAACTACTTAAACAAACCAATCTAGGTCTATTTACTTTTGTCTAGCTTGATGACAATAAACTGAAATTTAATCTTAAATTTATACTCTACTCAACACAAGTAAATTTGAAGAACTAAAGAAAATTGAAGTTACTATAAAAAATTATAGATGAATAGAAAATAAAATGGATACCATTGAAATATGATACAAAATTCTTTAAAATCACAAAAATACTAAACTGGTATTTTAATGAGGTGCACTGTAGAAATTTGAAATTTAAAGTTTATCATACTTTGAAAAAATTCAAACAAATCATTACCTAAATTAAATTTGATCCTTTGAAATGTGTGTGGGAGGAAGGATCAGACTTCACTTTATTTAAAAAAAATAATGTTTCATCAATTTGTCGATTGAAAAATTCTGTGTGGAAAATTGTATTTAATGCAAAGTGTGAGGTTGAAAAATGGAAGTTTCCCACTAGTGTTGTAAAGATTAGTCTCCAATCTGGAAGTGAATGGGCCACAAATGTGATATCACAACGAATAAAAAGAAGGATTTCCTTAAACACAAAAAGTTGGGTGTGTTTGTACTTCAACTTAGGCTGGCAGTAATATCCCATTTTTGCAATATTGGCCTTATAGATTCCTAATGTGTTGCTTGTGGAAGAGAAAAGCATATTATCAATTTCTTTTGGAAATGCAAATCTGCTAGTGAGTTTTGGCCATGGATGCTTTTGGAAATCAATTTTCTTTTTACTGCACCCTTTCTTGGTGTATTCCTTACTTGGAGAATCCTGGCTGGTAAAGGACAGTTGTAAATGTCTATAGCTTTGTTTGTTTGGCTTCATTGACATTCCTGTCGAAAAGAGATGTAAAGCAGTTTTCTAAGTGGCTAACTCTCAGCTGAGTCTTGTTCCTCTAAGTTCCTTTTATCTACAGCTTGCCTTTAAGGTATTTTAAGTAACAGCTGACCTTGCTTTTCAAGGTCCACTGGCGATAGAGGACATTTAGCTCTTGCCAATTGGAGTGCAGCCCAAGGTGCTATTTATCCTAGTCTATATAGGAAGAGCTTATTCTTGTAATTATATTGTAATTCTGATATCAATCTTTTGTGAATAGTTGTAATATAAGTCACAGCTTTCAAAGGGAAAAAAGATCCATTATAGGCTATGTTCCATAAAGTTTTTGGGATGAGAACGACGCAAGACGGCGGGATGCATTTCCATTATGGTGGGATGAGTTTTTGGGATGTTGGGCCGTGTCTTTGAGACAGTCTCAATGAGCGGACACGTCCTCATGGAACATAGGTTATAGGTACCCATTTTACATATGGACTGAAAAAATAACATTTCCCCTATAACAATATGTTAGTTTTATTCAAAATGTTTAGATCCCAATCTATAGAATATTAATATGTCAATGCCATAGTTATTTTTGCCAAGAAATTGCACCACTTAGATGATGCTTGCTGCAGCTTATATGATTTACTTAACTTCCTATAATTGTTGGATGGTCCTTTACGTCACCTGGTCTGCAATTTCATATTTGTTATTTTCGACAAAGTTCTGCGACGGGGATTTGGGATACCGTTTTGAGATGTCAGGATATGTCTTCAAGACAGCCTCCAAATCCCAAGGCAAGTTCCCATGGAAACTAGTATTTGTCAAATCTTTCAATGACTTTGTCTGGTTGTTGGACAGGTTCAATTATTTTTTGAAAGTGGCAGAAATTGCTCCATACAGAAATAGAGAAAAATAAAAACTTGCACTGTAAAATAAAAAAATCTGTCTGCAGCCTTTATAACTGAGGATGTCCGATTTTCAATTTTTCTTTGCTGCAGTTGACAATTTACTTAATAATTTTCAGGGTTCTCATTTTTTTCAGGAAGATTCTCCCATTTGTATCTCAAATTCTCCACTGATATGTATTATTATGAATCATTCAGTAAGATATTACCTGTGCAAGTTCAAGGGGCAGCACATCCATCAAATATGTCACGAGTGTTCTACAATCAATCCGAATCCAAAATTTGAAGTGAGAATTTTAAACTTCTGTCATAGAATCTTCATGTGAAACAAATAACAATGAAACCATGACTCAGCTTCTGAGAATTCTTTTCTGCAACTATGATTAATGCTGGCTAGAGGTGCTGTAATGTTGGATTTGTTCTTGAATATTGAGCAATTTAAGAGTTTGAGAAGGCTTTGGATGCCTCTTCTTGAGCTTTACAACCTCATGGCCAATTGGTGGCATGCAACAAGAATATATTGGTCTGCAATGTCTGTTAAATTTTTTTATAAATAGTTTGTGGAAGGGAGAAAAGGAGATATGATATCTGATAAGAGCTCGTGTATGTTCAATCTGCCCAGTGACAGGTATTAACACAAGGTACACTCTATAACTTAAAGGCATCTGAATTACATTGCATTTTGACATTTAAGATTATTTAAAACACACAATTTCAATCTGAGGAGCATGTTGCATGTTGATGTATTATATTTAAGATTATATTTTAATTTTAAAAGGCTTTCAATATCCCATACCTACCAGATTTAGATCACGAGCCAAAAGAGTTTTAAAAAGTGAGGACTGGGAATGTAGCTATTTCTATTTACTTTGGGCTTTTTTAGGGAATTGTCAAGTAAATGTCTTTGACAGTTGCTTCTGGGTGGCTGTTGAGGGTGCATGCACAACCCGGAATTTGGATCTCTTAAGATGCTTTGGGGGCTGAAGAGGTCCTTTAAAACTGAAAAATTGTTCTTATCGCTTATCATCTTTAAAATTCAAGCCCCCCCTAAAAATTAAATTGAGTGGAGTGTTGTAAGCTATTTGCTTTGGATACAGTTTCCATCCACAATGGTCATATCCACATGCTCTTTTGATTTGGATTGCCACAGGCACATAAATTTATAAATATAATACTTTGTGTGTAAGAATACAACGCAACATATTAGCAAGAATTTTTGTATGTTCTGTTTATCTCTACATTCCATGTCTTACAATAGCAGATGGGTCTATAAATGTGTGTGGACTATTTTGTCATGCGTTCTTGACAAACGTATTACTTTCTAGCTGTGCATGTTTGATCTCTTCAATCATTGCTTGAAACAAATTTATCAGACAGCAGTATATGCATTTCCCTGTGCTGCTAGTTATCACATTTGATTCCAAAATATTGAGTGTCATTCATCTAAGTTTTTTTATTTAAATAAATATTATTTATAATACAATGGTTTATCACCATTTAACCTTACTTCTAAGTTTCCTTGATCTGTTCTTGCACTGATTCTTGAATAATTGTGTATTGGTTACTCTCAGCTCTTTGACATAGCACATATTTTTATCTCTCTCTCTCCCTCGCTCCTCCCCCCTTCCCTATAGGTAGCTAGTTTGTATCCTTGACATATGCACACACAAGCTCACACACTCTAATGAGTGCTCTTTAGTTAGGGTGTTCTGAACATGATATTCTGCATGTCCATTACATGGAGTCCTTTCTTCTGATTGTAAGCCTATAATATCTGTTTAAGTGTTCAGATACACAAAACATTGTGTCGTTATATAACCTTTTTTTTTTTTAATTGCAGGAGATAAGTGGAAGCACTTGCGTGTTCATTGCTCTTTACAAGTCTATGTTGCGTTCTCAAAAGTAAGCAATTCTTTTATGACTGACTCCTATTTTCTTGCTCTATTCTATGTCCAACTCCTTCGACCTGTTTTGTATGAAGTTCAAAGATGGAAAATTTTCCCCCTCAAACTCGTATAATAAAACCTCAGCAGCATGATGGCAATAAAATTTCAATCAAATGTTTTGAAATTCACTTTCCATTTTTCTGTAAACAAAGTTGTTCCTGTGGTCAACCACAAAATGGATATGTGCTGCATATATTGATAGTATACATTTCACAAATGATTTGCGTTGATAAAAAGTAGTCAACATGATTTCGTTGTCTAATCCTCATTGTCATTTAGTTCCTTAAATGGATAGCCTGTTAGCAAGGACTGTCACATATTTGTTCTGGATATATACTAAGCAATACTAATGAATGAATGAAAGATTTTAATTACGTCCGCGAGACCCAAATATGGTCTATGGGACCTCAAATATGGAAGTAAAATTACTCAAATCATATCATATGATCTTTAATATCTTTGAGAAGGTTGTTCCTTCTCCTGCTGATTTGTGTTAGCAATTCTCCAACTTTTTTTATTTTACTGTCTTCAAATAAATCTGTCATAAACTCGTTCCCAAGTGTTTCTTTGTATTTGTCACGGATATCTGAAAAACTCGGGCATTTATAGATGAAGTGTTCCTCTGTCTCTACTGCCCCTGTGCTGCATAGAGTACATATTCTTTCTTCCCATTGTTCTTTGGGCGTTGTCCATCTCCCTGTTTCACATCTAAGCCTATGAGAGCTAGTCCTTATCTGAGCAATGAGTATTTTTTCCTTCCACTTGATTTCAGCGCCTATATACGCTTTTTCCTTGTGGTCATACGTTGGGTTAAAATTTGCAATATAATATTGTATTTTCCTGCTTGCATTTTTCCACATTCCACTTCTGAACTTTTCATTCACATAATTTTTTATGTCTTTGTTGATAAGTGGTGCAGTAAATTTTTTGTTCTGGTAGTCACTAACTGTAATAGTGTTGAAAGCTCCTAAGTATTTGTTTCTTGAGAGTTATATATATGTGGATTTTGAGCTGATATTAGAAGTGGATTAATGATGCCATGTATAAAGCCCAGTTGGCTAGGAAAAACTCCTGTATCAACAAAGGTCCTTCGCATCGCCTGTATCTGAAAGAAGACAAAAGTCAGAGTTTCAGAGGACAAAGTTGCCTTGGTAGTACCAAACCAATAAAATTCATAAGAAGGAAAAAAAAACATGAGGAACCAAGTTTTAGTCCACAGAGAAAGCTTTACCTATATGAAGCAGTATCTTTTAGGAAATTTGTTGATGACAAGTCTAGTACTTCAAACTCAGTTCTCAAGGAAGAGTTCTTTTGGTAGCTCTAATTGAAATCTTGGATCTTCATATCTTAAAAATTCAATGAAATATAAAGAAAAGGAAGGTCATTATTTTAAGTGATAGTGGTAGTGCTCATAACTTCATTGATACACCAATTACTAACATTCTAAACCTCTTCATGTATCCTTCAAATGACTTTGACATAATGGTTGGAGATGGTGCTGCCATTGCTTGCCAAGACAAGTGTCATATGGTTAAGCTTCACACTTGGAGTTGTGAGGTTGCCGTTCCAGTGTTTTCTGTTCAAATTGGATTGTGACTGTGCCGTTCAAGTTGTGTTGTACAAGTGTTTTCCATACAAACACTTGCTGTACAAGTCATTGCTGATGCAAGCGGAGTTGTGAGATTGCCGTTCATATTGGATTGTGATTGTACTGTTCAAGTTGTTGTTACAAGTGTTTTCCATACAAGTGACTGATAAGTTGCCGTACAAACACTTGTACAAATTGCAGATGCTAAGTATGTTTGGACCAGCAATGACTGTAGTCTTGTTTGGCTTCTAAAATCTATCATTCTAATTGCTCCTCCGACTGTCAGAATACTCATTGTGGTGCTACATTTGGTGCCGTTGCTGTCTGAAGTTCGAACTACCACGCATGAAGTTGGGAGAAGTGGATGATAGATTGCTTGTGGTGAAGATGTGGGAGACGTGGCTGTAGAAAAAGTCAAGATCAGCTTGTGAGAAGTCAAAGAATTGCCCAACAATGTTGTGATTAGGAGACCAATTAAAAGGTCATCTACAGGAAGTGTGGAAGGAGCTCCGGATAAAATCTTCGCTTCAGAGCAGTCAGCACTTACTGAAACAGAGTATGGAGGACAAATATAGTAAGGTCGGTGTTTTCAAATTCCGAGCAAAATTCAAGAAATTTGGGTGAATATGGATAGCTCCATGACGTGCGTCCTGGAAAGAGCTTTCCGACATAGTTGAGAAAATCGGAATTGGGTAGTAAATCGGCTGGGGAAAAAGTTGGGAATAAATCGAAATCGGGGAAAAAATAGGCAAAAGAAAAACCGAAGAAAACGATTTTTTTTTGAAATTTTTTTTTCATGCACATTACAATGAATTAACATAATGCAAATCAGATATTGCAATAAAAACAACAATTCAAGCCAAGACCTCATACAAGGCTCAAGCTTTAAGTACACATGAAAGTGACAAAAGTTCACAAAACACATCCTGTATTGCTTATAATTTGAAAAGGTACAAATTACAAAATGTGTCAAGTCTCAAAATGCCTCAATAGGCCCACTATCTATTGTTTTCCTTTGTCCCTTGTCCTAACATAAGCCCTAGTCTCTCTTGCTTGATGTGTGCTTGTAGATGCTTGTGCCGCTTATCGTGCTAAGGCCTCTTCTTGGTCCCTTGCTGCCATCTCCTCCGCTAGGGCCTTATAGTTTTGCAATTCTTCCATGCTGAATAGAGGCTCTTGCTGTACCTAGAAGTTCAACTAGATGAGGAAAGGGACAAAAAAAAATACTGTAACTATAAGATATGCTTTTAAACGAAGAGGAGGAGAGGAGAAAAAGGTCCCACCAAGATTTGAACTACTACCTGTTGCTCTTGTGCTTCTGCATCTGTGATCCATTTATATGATGGATCAATGTCACTTAGGTCAATGGGCTCAATATTTGTTTTTATAAATATTTTTGGTGGAGACGAAGGTTGTAGTGCACAAACACAAGATCATTTTTCTTGTGTAAGTTTGTTGCGCTTCTTGGAGTGTATGTGCTCAAACATACTCCAATTGTGCTCACAACCCGAAGAGCTACATGTTTGAGAAGATTCTAACCGCCATGTGCTGCAAAATGGGCGTAAAATCACCAAAATCCTCCCACCATAAATGTAGAAACAACAACAAAAAAAAAATTAATATTTCACATGTAACAACTTCAAAGTATAAATTTTAAAACAAAATCAAAAGACAATAAACAATAATTTGATGAGGTTTACGGTTTACCTGACCTTAATTTCTTAATAGCATTTTTCCATTGCACAGATGGGAATTGGTGACCACGATATGCCTTATAATTTTGTATCTAGGCATGTGTTTCATCGCACAATTGTGGTGTCTTGGAGAACATGCGGTCAATGCAATCTTGAAGGCCAATCTTGACCTCATAATCAGCACGGAATGTGGGCTCATAAAATAATTTGGGGTTCAAATAGTAACCCGTTGCATGAAGAGGGCTATGGAGTTGTGATTTTCATCTATTATCAATGATGGTCCAAATGGCATCATATTTGCTGCGGTTATGTTCATAAAATGCAACAATGGCCTCTTTCGCCTTATCCATAGCCTCATATACAAAACCCATTGGAAATTGTTCTCCATCAACAAGACGAAGAATCTTCACCAATGGCTCTGAGACTTGAAAAAAAAAAAGAAAAAATAATTTAAAGAAAAATATTTTACAACATAAATAAAATAAAACAAATTAATAAGCGTAGTCTTGTACCTTGATGGCCTCATCCATGGCCATCCGGAAGTCCTCAAACAAACAAGTATAAACATTTTGCCCCTCGGATGATGTGCGGTATCTTGCAATTGCTTCAAAATTCCACTCATCACTCACAAACATTTGTTTTAGTGACCCTCTTGCATTGTAAATGCTCTGCAATGTCACAAAGTTTGTGGCGAAGCGTGTAATGCCAAACTGCACTAGCTCCCTCCCATTGGTAAATTGCCTCATGAGGCTAAGGACCCATGAATGGTTGTAAATGTATTTTGTTATGGCCTTAGCCTTCCCTACGACCTCTGTTACCCAAGGTAATTTCCCAATGTCCTCGAGGAGCAAATCAAGACAATGGGCTGCATATGGGGTCCAAAAAATGGTGGGGAATCTCGCCTCCAAAATCCTCCCGGCTGCCTTATATGCTGCTGCGTTGTCCGTGATGATTTGGACAACATTCTCCTCCCCAACCTCCAAGACAACCTCCTCCAACAACCTTGCAAGCATTTCGGCACTCTTAACATGTGTCGATGCATCTACTGACCTAAGGAATGTAGTTCCTTCTGCAGATGCAACCAACAAATTAATGAGGGTTCTTCCCCTCCCATCTGTCCAACTATCAGACATGATAGTGCAACCCTTGGTTCTCCACGCCTGACGCTGGTTGTCAAGCACAACCTAAAGTAAAAAAGAAAAAAATTAGTCATGCACATTGCATATTGATTTTATCATATTAATAAATATATAAAAAAAAATCATGCCATATATATTTAAATTTAGTCAAGTACAATGACACAACCTGAATGTCGTCCACAGATTGTTAAAGGAGAGGACCCCTAAGGTCATCATAAGTTGGCACCTTAAATCCTGAGCCGCAGCTTGCGACGACATCTATCATGTGCCGCTAGTATGGAGACCCGGCCACATTGAAAGGAATGTTAAAATAGTACCAAAAAGTGGCAATGGCTGTCCTCGCTGCAATGTGCTTCTCTTGGTTCTGTTGTCACATTTTGCACGGGGTGCAATGTTTTCAATTTTTGTAAGAGAGCTGCTCTTCCTTCTCCCCCTTTCTCTCTCTTCCCTACATTCTCATTCTTCTCAAAATTGACAGCACTTGCCCTGAAAAATGGCTAAGTGTCAGGGCATGCTGAGGAGTTCGGGTTTTTTCGGGCCATAAACAGGGGCGATAAAATGGACAAAATGAGCCCTGGATATTTTATTATTGCAGATCTTCTCGCAAGCTTTCCAACGATATATTATAATAGGCGATCGGGTCAGCGGATCAAAAGTTATGGCCCCGGGAAGCTGAACCAGGAAGCCCAATTTTGGTGCGAAGTTCGTACTTCGCCCAGTTTTGGTGCGAAGTGCGTACTTCGCCCAGTTTTGGTGCGAAGTTTGCACTTCGCCCAGTTTTGGTGCGAAGTGCGCACTTCGCCGCTTTTGGTGCGAAGTGCGACTTCGCCCCTCTTTCGGGCGCACCTTGTAACGCGGCGGTCGACAAAGAAGAATGATAACTGCCGGAGCAGGTCCGTACAGCGGCAGACACCAGTGTTCACCTGTGCGCAGCCCGACTTTTCAGCAGAGCCGGAATGCGCCCTTGACGAGTGTACGTAGGGGAACAAACCCGGAATTTGACCAAGGCGTGAAGGCCTTCCCAATCGCACCGTTTTCTGCCCACGCATCCCAAGGAGCTCCGATCCCAAGCGAAGATAGATAGATCGCCCTTCAAGGCGGACATGTGTCACACAAGATAACCCATCATACGACAAGTGTCCAGCTTCGGGATTTGAACCAAGACTGCCGACCAAAAGGGATAAGTATGGGCTGCACCGCCTATGTCAGTAGCCTCATTTAAGACTGATGAGAGTTTCCACCTGCCTCAGCTACCCACATTTCTGTCAATATAAAGTTCTACCCAACGCGCTGCCACGTGGCTGTTCAACCTTCAGGGAGACCATGCCGAGGGTACGATCCCACTCGACAGAGGTCAAGCATCGCAGCTCCGCGGCTGCTTTTGTCGGCTAATGTTTGACTGGGACGTTGTGCCCATTAATGTAACGGAGGGAACTTTGGGCTATAAATAGCCACCACGTTTTCATTGTAGGTGGTGGAAGGGGAATGTTTGTTAGGGAACTACTGTGCTTACTGTAACCGTGCTTCTGCTTATGAATACAATCTGTATGCCTGGTTCTGTTCTACTGTCTTTATTCTTTTATGCTGTCTTTCATTATATGCCTTAGGCCCACCTGTGTCGCTGCTCGTTGATTCGCTTTGGCATTTGGCGATCAGGTTCCTCTAGCATTGCTTGCTTAAAGCACCTTCTGTACTTCATTATTTAAAGCATTCATTATAAATTTGGTAGCAGTTCCATCAGTTATGTGTGACGTTGCTGGCCCATATCTGGTGATTGATGCGATCCCTCGCCGTTAGTTCCTTGTAGGGAATGTTTGCTAGGGAGCCATTGAAGTCGTGCGGTTAAACTCTCTACCTAACACATATACCGGCTCGACATCTCTAGGTTTACTTTCTACCCCCGTCGGTGTACGTATCCGGTGATTGATACGATCCCCTCGCCGTTAGTTCCTTGTAGGGAATGTTTGCTAGGGAGCTATTGAAGCCGTGCATACGCTCGCCGGTGTATCGGAAGTACGTCTAGGTTTTGCGGTTCCTTGTCATGCTCTCGTGTTTGTATGCGGTAAGTAGCGGTGATTGGTGTGTTCCCGTACTGTTAGTTCCCCCCCACCAACCTTTGGACATATTTGTATCTCTTTCTGTACATTTGTCTCTTTCCGTTCATTTATTTCTTTCCTGTTCCCTTTTGCTTAAATCTAACCCCCGCAAGGAGCCGGCCTTCTCCGGAGATCGGCCCGGAAGGCATCCCTTCCTTCCGACCTTTCAATGTTGGTTCGCGGGTCCAGGGCGCAATAACGACAAATCCTTTCCTCGTGGCGGATTCGTGACCAACAGGTTCCACGCGGCCATGCCCTCAAGTGTGGATTGTGTCCCTGCCCCTGCTACAGAACGGTCTAACTCTACAAAATAGGAGTCTCCTGTCCCACTAGCTCCTTGTGCACTTGAAGGACTCGAACTACTTTGTGGAAAGAACCGCTTAAGGCTGCCACGCCCACTAGTACGAGCACCTCGGGAGGGGGGATGAAATGGCATCGCTATAACTTCTTTTGTTACTAGCGTTTTCATCTACCGCAGTGATCATGGCGTTTACTTTGTTTTTAACATCTTCTGGCACCTTATCACATATTGCTTTATTATTTCCTGATAACCGTGCAAAATGGAATTTGAGGCGAAAAACGCCTCCAGAATAATGATTGCCACAAAAATTGCATCTAAAATTGTTTTTTGTTTGCCCTTGCATTGCATACGCCCATGCTGGATCCAATGGTTTCATTTTTTATATGCCTACACACGGAAACAAGTTAGTAACAACAAAGTTACAAATCACTTGAAAATAAGGAAAAAAAAAAACTTAACCCTAAAGCAAAAGGCTAGGGTTTAGACCCTTTAGGGTTTAAAATCGAAACATTGAGTCATTGATAGCTGAAAAATAGAGGCAGTAATATTTACTTAAAAAGTGAAGAAAAAAAAACTAAACCCTAAAAAAACTACAATTTTTAAACAGCCCTAACCTAATTTTAAGCAGCCCTAAAAAAACCCTAACCTAATTTAGAACATCCCTAACCCTAAACCCTAACCTAATTTAAAACAACCCTAACCCTAAAAAAACTAGCCATAAACCTAAAAAAAACCTTAAACCCTGAAAAAGAGAAGAAACAAAATTACAATATTGGTAGGCAGCAATATTTACTTAAAAGAGGAAAAAAAATCTCAAAGGAGCTAAGCCCTTACAAAAAAAACCTCAAAAAAATTAAAAAACCCTAAACCCGTTTAATGTTTAAAAAATATTGATAGGAATCAGGATAGCTAATAATTTGGCTTGCATATATCAATTTAGTATCTATTTAAAAGGAGGAGAAAAAAAAACCCTAAACCCAAAACCCTAGACTAGGGTTTTGGGTTTAGGGTTTAGGGTTTTAAACTTGAGAACAACCCTAACCTAATTTCAAACAACCCTAATCTAATTTCAAACAAGCCCTAATTTATTTAAAAAAAAAAAAGAGTTCTAAAATATTTTTTGACCTTGAATGAATCTTCTTATTGGATGTTGTTTGCTGCCGGATTCCTTCACACCGCAATCGATCGCGCTCCTAGAATGCCTTGGCGTAGTTGGTCAGGGTGGTAGCATAAGGTGGGTTTTTTTTTTTTTCTCTTTGCAAGTGCTTAGAAGAAACAATGAAATAATAAAATTAACCTTTTCCTTTTATCGGTCGCAGCCTCTACCCGTGCGGCTGTGGCCGAGTTTTTCAAAAAATTGGCAAAAAATTGTCGATCGCGATTGATTCAAAAAACCGGAAAAAAATCGCCAATGAATCGCCTGCATTGCGATACGATGCTGATTTATTCGGCCCAGCATTGAGACCTAATTTATTCACGATTATGCCGATTTTCTCAACTAGGCTTTCCGACATTTTTTGAATCGCTTGAAATGGACAACCGAGGCCAAAATTATGGTCAAATTATTGAAGCACGAAGTCGAGAATGTACCGGATGACATGTTCAAAGCTGAGTGGGTTTTAAATACTGTAACTTCCATCATTCAATGAGTGGAGTTGAATAACCAACACCCATTTAATAAAATGGGTTGGTTTTAAATAACCAACACCCATTTAATAAAATGGGTTGGTTTTAAATAACCAACACTCATTTAATAAAATGGGTTGGTTTTAAATAACCAACACCCATTTAATAAAATGGGTTGGTTTTAATTATCAACACCCATTTAAGAAAAAAGGCTACATGCATTTAATAAAAGCGCACAGCACATGGTGACAGAGGGTTTGGCACAACACATGGTGATGGCTATTTCGCAGAACACATTGTGAGAGATTTCCGGACAACACATTGTGAGAGAATTTCAGACAACACATTGTGAGGGCTTGATTGCTAGATCTGCAGTGGGAGAACCGAGAGGCAAAGAAGGAAGTGACAATGGCAGAGATTGGGGAGAACAAGCTGAAGAAAACAGCCAGCTGAATATCAGTAAGGATCTGTAACAGCGTTGAATCCTAATAACAATCTGTTCAATTTATTTGAACCGTGGTTTTTGTCGTTTTGGTTTCCACGTAAAAAAATCTTGTGTTCTCTTGCAGTTTATTTTTGTGTATGGGATTTCTTTTCTGTAATATCTGCATTTTAATATTTGATAAGTAGATCAGATATCACATACAATCTTAAGCCTACAGTCTAAGCATGGATATTTATTTTACTAATTGAAGCTGAAAGATTAAGCAGAATTTGTGATCTATTTGAGGAAAGAGTCTAGTTTTGGCTCTTTATGGATCAAGTTTGGTATTAGAGCAGATTTTCCTGAAGAACTGTGTATGCAAGGCAGAAGATCTCAAGGAAAGGACTTAGCCCCATACAACCCATATATTGGGGAAGAAGGATAAGATTTGTGAAAATGACAGATCAATCAGAACCTAACTCTCCAACAATGTCTAGCAAGCAATTTCAAAGAAGATTTCTTCAAATGGAAAACACTCTTCAAAGCTTGATGGAGTTGGTGCTTTCTCAAGAAGAAAAGAAATCAAGGAAGTGAAAGAAGAAATTAGATTTAGAATCTGAGATTGAGTCTAGTGCTTCCAATGGTGAGAAAATGGAGGTTGAAGGATCCCACTCCAAACAACTTGAGAATGTCTCATCACAACCCTTGATTGTAGATCCGTTTAAAATGGAGGTCAAAATTGATATTCTAGCTTATGAAGGGGAGTT